>JARWLC010000015.1:80887213-82221380 GCA_033318265.1 Phyllotis vaccarum | reverse complement strand
GCATCTTCCTACTGTCTGACACCGACTGAATTCTTAGCATTAGAGGATCCTGCCATCCTGGGAACAGGGCATAAAAGTGATCCTGGAAACCTTGTAGTTTGTAGAGGCAGGGACTTCCTGGATTGGTTCCCTCATCCAGAAACTTGTGCTGGACCTTAATGCCAGCCTCACCTGCCCTTCCCCAAGGCCTTCTCTTCCTAATCTTCCCTCCCTGCCCTGGGGTGCCTTCTACTGGTTGCCACTGACCCTGTCCTTGTACCTATCTTTCCTATTAGGTCCCTGACACCCAGCCGAACCAAGTTTGAGTAGAGGAAAAGCATTGTTGGGGACAAGGTCACCTCTATGTTCTCTGGGGAGCAGGCTAGGGCAGAACCACAGGGCATGGTTCTAGAAGGGGCTGGGTCAGGCTGGGGTGTGTCCTCAGGGAAGAGAGAAAATGTTAATTTTATATACTCAAGATCTTCCAAGGCCTTCTGATAATGCCCTCCTGCCATCTGTCCTCCAAGCTAGACATGGCTATATCACACGGACCATGGCTAAATGATGGCTACCAAAAGACCTGTATACCTATATATATATATAGAAAAGGTCTTTGTAGATGAGCTGGGTTGAAATGTAAACACAACACTATCCTGGCTTACCCAGGTGGCCCTAGAGCCAATGACAGTCCTCTTGAGAGCGAGACAGAAGAGACGACACCAGGAACACAGTTAGTGAGGAAATCAGAAATAATCCCAGAGGCTCCAGGGGAAGGGTCTTACATCAGGGACCATTGACCCCAAACTATAAAGGATCCTATTTCTATTGCCTTAACGACCCTGTCCTGGTCTGTGGTGAACTGTAGGGCCCTGCTGCACTGTGAGCTACACTGGGTTTCATTTCCTCTCCTGGGTCTGCCCACATGTAGGGCAGATGCATGGCCTTCGGCTGCTTCTTCCCATCTGCCTTGTGTCCCTGTTGTCAAGGAGTCACAGCTTGGCTGAATGAGTTTCTATGACTAGTGAGAACAGAGTCAAGATTGTCCCTGTTGGACAACAGAACTCCAGGGTACCTGTCAGGGAAAGAGAGGGAGGCATCATCCCCAAATCCCTGTGGGTACACATCCAATCAGGCCACGCTGAGTCTGACTATGCTATCCAAGGGCTGAACCCAAACTCAGATCTCACTCCCTCCTCACACCACAGCACAGGTCAGGGTTACACCCCGACAGAGGAAGGATGGTGGACAGGTTATAACAGTCTCCTGACACCCGTCCTAGGAATTCTACTACTCAACGTCTGGGCCTCTGGACAACATGGATTCTCTGGCCCTGATATGTCACCTAACCATGGTCACCACACAGTCTTTCCCAGTGGCCAGTGATCTACGAGCCAAGTAGGATTTGGTCTGGAGGGAGAGAATTCTCAGCAGTGCCAGAGTTATGAAGCAGGACCCAGACTAGCCGGCTCCAGGCACAGTGGTTCCAGGCAGATTCCTTCAGTTGACAAGCTAATTCAGGACCTTGCTCTTGCTCAGAAGCCTCCAGTCAGCCCTGAATAGATTACCACAGACACAGGGAAAACATAACGCCCAGGTCAGATGCTTACTTTCTCAGTGTTGACATACAGTGCCAGGATAGTGACAGGCAGAACAGAGCCCACTGGTACCAAGAGACTGAGCTGCAAACTCAGAAGGCCCAGAGAAGCAATGTGGGGCAGGCTCTGATATACCGGAGCCCAGACAAAGTGAACAGGCCCCCATGGAAATGGGGCAGGCTCACCTGAGAGGCCTGCCTGGCCTGGAGAGCATGCTGGCCAACACCATGCCTAATCCGTAACTGGAAATCTCACAGACCAAAGCAAGGATTCTGCACTATTCAATGGGTGTGACTCCAGGAACTCCCAAATCAAGAGGTTCCCAGGAGGGAGAGGCCATGGAGTGACTAACTGGCCAATGGTTCTTAGCTATCAAGTAACAGAGGGGACCAACTGGCCATCCCACCACCCCAACCACAGACCATCCTGGAATCCTCTGAGAAGATGACTGAGCACCACAGCTGGCATGGGAAATGCTTGCCACCGTGCTGTGACATCATGCTTGCCACAGTGCTGTGACATCATGCTGCCTCTTTGTCCTGGGAGTAATGTTGACTTGCCTCATCTCCTCATGTATCTCTTTGCTAAGCAACTCTGTAAATCATACCTCACCTCCTCAAAGGTCCCCATGGGACTGCCTCTCACTCAAGGGCTCACTGTTTGCTCTCAGTATCCAGCAGAAACTGTGGGGCAACTAAGGTCCAACTAAGCCCTTTGCAGAACATGGAGTCCAGGCAGCCAGTGACCAGCACAACACGTATCTATGCAATCTAAAGAGGAGGCATCACCCCCAGATCCCTGTAGATACACATCCAATCAGGCCACACTGAGTCTGACTATGCTATCCAGGAGCTGGGTCCGATGCCTTACATCTCATTCCCTCCTCACATTGCAGCATAGGTCAGGGTTACACCCCTGACAGGGGAAGGATGGTGGACAGGTTATAAGAGTCTCCTGATGCCCGTCCTAGGAATTCTACTACTCAGGGTCTGGGTCTCTGGGTAACAGGGGATCCTAGCCTTAATACAGCAACTAGTCATAGTCATGTCATCCCCATAGGCTTGTCAGGATGATGAGCACCTCAGGCAGTCATCACAAATGTGTCATGCAGATGGCCTCTAAGCGTGGAGAACAGCTTAGGTCCCTCAGCGACTGCAGGTCCATACTCCACCACCATGTACACAGAGCAGCATAGGGAGAGGTCACTGGAACTCCATTCTTGGTATGAAAGGCCTCACTGTCCTCCAAACACCGTCCACCCACTGAACTGTCATCCTAGCTACCATACACCTGTCCATCGTCACCTCAGCTTGGTCACACATGAGTTGAGGAATGAATGACATGGCTTTGGGGACACAGGAATAGGACCTCTACACCTCCAGGAGCCAGACCCACCCTTCCCATATGTGGCCATCTCATTGTCAATATTCAGGCAGCTCTGAGACTCAGCAGTCAGGGTAGCTGGTGCGTCTAGAGGAATTCTGAATACACTTCTACTGTGGCATCCATGAGACCTACTCATGCACTTACTTTTTGAATTTTTGCCATTCAACTTGAACAGAAGCAACTCTGATACTGTGACTTCATACACAAACCACACAGAGACACTAGGCTGTTCTTTTTTGGAGTCTCCTGGAATCCCTCAAGCTCTCTCCCATCCCTAGAAACAGCCAGGGTCCAGGTTCAACGCTGAGTTCCATGCTCAGCTTGGGGACACAGCCCACAGCCTCATGTCAGGTCCCCAAGCCAACATGCATAGGCCAGTCCGTTCAAGTGTCCCTAGTATTTCCCATGCACAGTATACTTACAGTACCCACACCTGGTCCCGCCTTCAAAGATGAATCCATGTGGCACAGCTCCATAGCGACGGAGATCAGACAGCCTCCACTGCCCCATGACGGCTGGAGGGATGTCTCTGGCCAGGACAAGGATGTCATTGCAGAGGTGGAGAGTGGCCGGACCACTCTCTAGCTTGGTGCCAGGAGCTACCGTCACATGGAACCTATGCACTGGGGGCCAGACAGTGGGAAAAGGGGCATTACTAGGGGGTGACTGAGGTAGGAGGCAGAGTAGCATCCCAGGGTCAGGCTGATGAAGCGCCCTCACAGTCACTCAACCAAGAGTAAATGACAAACACTGGGAAGTGCTAAGGTATCAGTGTGCACCACTTACATCCTGCCTGTGTTCCAGGATCTTCCTTAGTCAGAGGCAAGCAAATTCTCTGAGAGGAACAACTATCCAGCCCTCCCCAACATATCTATCTACACGTATCTATGCAATCTAAAGAGGAGGCATCACCCCCAGATCCCTGTGGATACACATCCAATCAGGCCATGCTGAGCCTGACTATGCTATCCAGGAGCTGCAGATCCCAGGCACTAAGGCCACTCCTTGGAGATCCTTCCATGAAGGCAGACAATGTACTCCAGCCAGTTTCGAAGATGAAAAAGCAAAGTTCAGGAGGTCCCACATCAGAATGTGGAGTGGAATGTGTTTAGTCCTGTATCCAGAATAGGAGGTCATGACTGGCAGGTCTGTCTGAGACTGGCCTGGCTCAGAGGCAGCTAGATGCTGCCATGGTCCTGCCCACTGCTTGGCCCTTTGCCTTGAAAGCCCTTATGGAACACAGGCAGAAGTCAGCCTCTTCCTCCCCACTCTCCTAGATAACCCCACTTCAGAGGGCATCCCGTGCCTGTGAGCCAGCATCAGCCTGTCTGCTTGCAGTACCTATGTGCCAGTCCCCTGCTATTTCATCTTCAGAGCCCAGAGCCAGAGGGACCCTAGTAAAGATGCACTTGGCCCTCTTCGAAACTGCAGCCTTGGGTCTGTCCTTGGGTCTACGGGGGCCTGTCAAGCCACACTGGTTCTTTTTTGACATCTATATAGAGGCCTGGGAGGCCCACCTCCTGTGGGATGACCCATGCCTTACCTGGATGGGGCGGGGGCTGCAACTAAGCTATAAACCATCAGCAGAAAATTCTCTGTAAAGATGAGAGTTTCTACACTAACACTGCCTTTGCTGTACTGTCCACATCACAGCTCTGGGATTGTCAACTAGAGAGCAAAGTCTCTCTACCTCAGCTGCCTAAAACTCAGCGTGTGTGGGCAATATGTTCTATTTATTCATTTATCATCATCACCATCTTGTGTGTGGGGGGGTGTGGCTTGTGAAGTTCAAAAGACATTTTTTGAGAATTTGTTCTTTTTCCACCCTGAGCCTCTGAAGTACCATCCCAGTGGCTTCTTTGATCCCTTCGCATGATCTCTGGGATGGCACAGAACATATGGAACCCAAGAGAGAGGTTAGGACTACCTTGGCTAGCTAAAGGTCCCACTTCTAACTGTGCCATTTTAGGGACCTCAAAGAGCTATGGCACCAGCCCCCAGCCCAAGCACCCCAAGGGTTCACCTGGCTCTTTCACTCTGAGACATCACCCATTTTCATCTTTACAAGATTTCCTAGGGTCTCAATCATGTCTGCAGCCCACACTGTTGAAGGGCCCTGGGACCTCACCTCAAACCCTGACCTCATGTCACTTACCCTCACCCAATGCGTAGCGTATACGGGTGTCCCAAGCACACATGGCCTCATGGCTATCAAAGCCCAGCATGATGGCCTGGGACAAGCAGATGATGGCCAGAGTGTGGGCCAGACCCTCATAGGGCAGGGCCGGTTCCAGGCCACAGATGTCCTCCAGGATGAGGCTGCTGCGCTCCCGCAGACCCTTGGAGCGTTCACACCTGTCCTTGTAGACCAGCATCAGCAAACAGTCTGTTCAGACAGATGAGAGACCATCAGGGTGCTGCCTATACTGTTCACTACCCCCACCCTTAGCACTGTTCCTAAAAGAATAGCACTGATTGACAGAGACTGGGGTTCAAGACTGACCCTGGATAAATAACTCACGCAGCCTAAAAGAGTCACAGGACAAAAGCAAGGTCAGCCTACTTCTTCTCTGGGCGTCTGAAGCCTACCAGGTATTCATTTCATTAGAATCCTAGGGCCAACTCTGAGCCCCGTACTTCTGGCCCGTTTTGCCCAGCCTGTGTAGTATGGTGGGTGTGTCTAACCTGGAGAGGACTAAGTCATTCCCCTCCCCCCAGGTCCTCTGGAGGAAAGGCATCTTAGATCAACCCCAAGTGCATTTCCCGTCTTCCTTGGAGTTGCCAACACTACCATTGCACTGAACCCCAAAAGTGTCCCTCCCCACGTGGCCTCAGGCAAATCTTCCCGAAGAATCTGGGTAGTCTGATAAGCCATGCTCATATCTCTTTGTCCTCTATAACCACTGTCAGAAGGTCCCCCAGTTACCAAGCCTCCACACCAGCAGCACCAGGACCCCGGGATGCCTGCCTACCTGTGAGGAGCGTATAGACTCATGGGCCTAATGTGAACACCTAAACACTTTTCATGAGAAGCAACCCCAAATAGCGCTCAATAAATGGGGCTACATTGAGGAGAGAGTGAAGAATGGCTCACAAGGACCACAGAGAAATGCCTCTGGCCTCTGAAAGCCAGCAAACATCCTCAGCAAGCCTATACAAAAATCCAAATCCCAGAGCCTCTGTGGTTTTCCTTTCTTCCATGCCCAGGGCCTGAGAGCCAGGACCACGGAGTCTGAGAGCAGCTGGCTTTCCATGAGAGATACAAAGTCTTTTCCTCTGCTACCCAACAGGGACCTGTAGTGGGCAAGCAGCCAGTAAGCACAGCTGTATGCCACCTTACCAAACCAAGGAGGGGAGGGCAAGAGAGCCAGGAGCTGGTGTCCAGCCTCAGCTATTCAGCAAGTAGCTACATCCTACATGAGACTTTATCTCTGAAAGCAACTAGGCCCTCTGTTTCCTGTGTGTGGACTGAGATGTGAGCACCCCTTTGCTGCTCCAGCACCATGCCTGCCTGCCATCTTGCTCCTTAACATGATGGCAATGATTTCTTATCCCTCTGAAACTGGGGTTACAGTTAAGAGAATGTCTTGAGTCTTGGGTGAGATGTTGGACTTTGGGCTTTTAAAACAGTGTTGGGATTGAAAGACACAGAGCTTTTTGAAGTTGTACTACATGCATTTTGGATTACAGTATGGCCGTAAGTCTGTAGGGGTCAGAGAGTGGAGTGTGATGACTTGAATGAAATCGGCCTCCATAGGCCCGGATGTTTTAATATGTGGTTTCCAGTTGATAGACTACATTTAGGAGGTGTGGTCTAGCTGTATAAAATAAGTCAATGAGGGTGTTGGGTTTCAGGTTTCAAAAGACACTTGGGCATTTTGAGTTAGCCCTCTCTGTTTGCTGTTTGTGGATGCAGAGGTGAGCTCTCTCTGCTCCAGCGCCATGCCTGCCTTCCTGCTGACATGCTCCCCACCATGGTGGGGATGGACCCTTATCCCTCTGGAACCATAGCTCAAATAAGCTCCTCCTTCTGCTCAAACAAACAAACAAAAACAGCGTTGGGGGGGGGGGGCTTTCCACTTACTGTTTGGGAACCTGCCCATTTTTTATAACCATAAACAAATGAGAATACCATTCCCAGTCAGGGTGAAAAGGACTTTCAGAAATCCACCTGCTACCTCAGGGGTTCTGGCTCAGTTTCTATTAGACACAGGTGAGAAGGACCTGGTGCAAATAAGAAACGGGGTCCAAAGGGAAATAAAATCCAACAAGACAACAAAAAACCAGACTGCATCCATCAAAAGCATCCCTGACATACCTGAGAAGTGAAAACCCAAGGGACATACTTGGGAACAATGAGGGTGAGCATAGCCAAGGCCCTGTCTGTCCCCAGGGTCAGGATGGCAGGGGAAGAAGACACCCCACCTCCACCTGTCAACGTGTGTCCTTATCTGCAGGAACTATAAGACTCCACCTGTATCAATGCTCTGAGGACCAAATGTGGGAAGGTGTAAAAACCCCACAGGATGTGGGTGCTTAATGTGTGCTCACACATCTCCACACCACTTTTGGCTGCAGCCCACATAGCTGTCTGCTGAACTTTGGGAGATATGGCCAGTGTGTACCAATGACAAGTCCCACCACAGCCAACAGCCCCGGCTCCTTTTACCTCTCAGGTCCTTGGCAGGCAGGACTCAAGAGTTCCAGGCCCTTCCTCCCTGAGAACGCACCCTGATAGTAGCATCTGAGCCAACATCCTGTTTCTGCTGCTGCCCGCTTGCTACCCACCCGACAGACACAGTAGCCATTCCAGCCAGTCCATACACCTGCCTGTCCTTCAGGCCTCAGTGCCACCATCCTGATGACCTCCTCATCCTCCTCCAGTGCTCACCTGCTGGCCACCCTCAGGCTAGAGCCCCTGACTACCTCCACACATCCCACTCCACCTCTGCAAGTCCACATCTCACAGCACAGCTGTCAAGATCAGCGTCTACACCCTTGTCTAATTCCTTAAGTTCCAATGTTAGCTCAACTTCTATGTGTGTTAGCATAGAAGAGAGCCCAACATTCACCCAGGAACAGCCCGCTGCTTCAGGGACAGCAGACTGTCACACACTTTGTTCAAAAAGCTAATGTTCTCAATGATAGGATCAAGGATGGTGTCAATAAACTTTTCTTTAGACTCCCAGATAGTAAAAACCTTAGCTTTCCAGGGGTGGCAGCTTCCATCACAACCACCCAACTCAGTAAGCCCACAGTGCAGTATGGGAAGGCTGTGGAAGCTTCTGGTGACTCCTCAGAAGCAGGCAGGGTGCTGGATGGATCAGGACCATTTCTACCCCAGATAAAATGTGTTCACACGTGGTGCTAAGTCTGATGTTTGGCTAGTTTTAAAGAGCCAAAAGGAAGGACCATATTTGACCCTAGGACTTTACCCCTAGGACTGATGCCACCCCTCAATCTATCTGATTCCTAGAGAAACAAACTGCAGACTGGGGACACTGACCCATCCTCAGATGAGACAGAAGGTGAGGCATGAGAAAGACCACATGGACACAGGCAGGAGGCAGAGCCATAAGGTCATAAGTCAAGGATATCTAGAGCCACTAGGAGCAAAATGAGGCAGTGAGCATGTGGCCCTGCTGTGGCTTAATCTCACCCTTCTGCCCTCAGCCCTGCAAAGGGATGAACATCTGAGGCTGGAAGCCAGTTTGTGGTGCTCAGGTTTCCAGGCTGCAGTCTCAGGAGGCTAACACAGGCTTCAGGGCAGTGTCTGCATTTTCAAAAGAAATAGAACAGGGTGGCATGCAATAGTGCAGGGGAGGGTCCTGTACCTGCTGCAGAAGCCATAGCTACCACCAGAGTCTTCAGTTTCTGGCAGTGGCTCCATGGGCCTGTGCATGGAGGTAACTGGATGAAAAGGGCTCCCTCGGGGCAGGGCTGTGCACACATCAACTGCTCCAGTGCCCCACCTCTATCCTACCATCCCTATTCTGTTACCCTGTCCCATCTCCTTCCTATGGATCAGTGGAAAGAAGCACTGGGGCACACAAGCCAACAGCTATCAGCACAGTACTATGTGGAGAACGAGTAACATGATGGTGGGCAGGGACCTCTTGAGAGAGAGTGTGTGTGTGTGTGGTAAAACCCTTTGGGAAAATGAACATTCAAGGACCCAGTTTAGCAGCCCCATAGAGACAATCAGGACAAAAACCCAGAGGTCTCTAGAGAGACTTGAAGGGCCCGGAGGATAAGGAGACAGAGTCACAGGTAGGTGAGCCGGGAAGAACGCGGAAGTCTGAGCAAAGAGGGCTGGTCTAGCCTTGGCTACTGCAAAGAGAGTAGACTCACAGTGATAGCACAGTTTCTGACAGTCCTGTCCCATTAAGAGTTCTTGGGCCTGGGAGCACAGGAAGAAGCAGCCTCAGCACCAGCTCCCTGAACCTGCCCCCGTCCCCCAGGCGGGAGCCACAGGACTGTCTCTAGGTTGGCAGGAGGGTGGTGAAGACCAGAGGATGGGATGCAGCAGGATGCTTGGGGAGGGCTTTCAGGGAAACAGCTGGGACCAGGGTCGTTCCTAGATGGATGAAGCTAAGAAGCCCATTGGACATTAAATGGCCATGTGGGCAGGCAGCTGGAAGGCGTCTAAAGATGTAAAAATAAACTTGGAGTTGTCATGAGCTCGCAGGGGCCTTCACAGCCAGGGCCCAGGGCCATACAGAGGGCAGGAGGGAACAAGCAGAGATAAAGCCTCTCGGTGGAGGAACACAGTGGTTAGGCCTGGAGGCTACAGGAGACAGGGAGCATGGAGCTGGGGTGAAACAGAAGTGGCAAGTGACTGTGAGGTGGATCTAGCTCTGGAGGTCACAGTGACCTTGAGGCAGTATCCTGAGAACTGCTGTGGATAGCAATGAACAGCAGCCGCAGATCACCCTGAGCCTTAAGATGCATGAGGACAAGAAGAAGTGTGAGACCCCAGGCCTGAAGTTTATCTTAGGAAAGACACCATATCCACTGCACCACACAGGTGAGAGAGACTCATAGACATGGGCATCCCCAGGAGTATGTAGATCACGGAGCAACTATGGCTCAGCACTGAGCCCAGGCCCACCTTCTGTCTTCCTCATCTGCCCTTCAGGCAGCTGTGGGAGTAGCCAGGCAGGGACCTAGAGCATCTAGCTAAGAACACAGATACTTAGGAAAGACATAGCTCTCTAGATCACATGGCACAAGAGCTGATTTAAGCCTTGAATTCGGGTATTTCTATTCTCTGTGATGTTCCTACAAAGAGAGAAGTCTGGCTGCTATCTTGCCCTGCCCTCAATCTTGGGCTGAGGTATCACCCCATCCCACTGGGAAGGAGGCAGAGGTCTAGATAACTTAGGGAGTGATTGGGTCACCAACAGAAATACATCTGCCATCATCAGAGCTACCAACTCCAAGGTTAGGGTTTCCTGAGCTGAGCAGAGGCTGGCATGGGACTTCATCTTCAAGGCTCCTTGTCCCTATGTGTAGGCTCGAGGCCTTTGCAGTCCCCATGAGCATGTGGGTGGGATATTCTCCTGTAGGTATAGTTCACTGAACCTCCCTCTGGGACACTGAACCTAAGAATGGTGCTGAGCTAGGAACCTCTAGCTTTCAGGAATGGAGAGTAAGGCCCTGGAGAGAGAGATGGGCATGAAACCTCCACATCCCTATGTCTGGATCTTGGTTTCTCTGCCAGTCCAGGGAATTGGGTCCTTCCTGGTGGCTTTCCCAAACTAGATGAAGCCCCTAAGACAGCTCACATGGGAAGCAGCAGATTAGCTCCCTCTAATGATGCTATTCCGCTGTCTATGACCACTGCTGAGGACCCTCCATGGCCTGTCTGGAGCACTCATTAGAAAACCGTACCACTGAGAAAAAAAGAAAAGCAGAGACCCAAAGTTCCAGTCTCAGTGAGCCACTGGCCAGGACAGAACCCAGAGCACTTCTTTCCTTGAAGGTCCTGCCCCGTAAGAGAACTCAGACACACATCCTTCATCAGGCACAGTCATACTCTAAAATCCCACACTGAGACAGGTCTGGTGACAAGAACTACACATCAGCTAACCTGTAGGTGCACCATGGCCCATTGGTTGTGCTGGGAGCTACAACTTTTTATTTTATTTATTTATTTTATTTTATTGCTAACCTACTTCCCTCCATGCGCTCTTACTGCCTACCAGAGATCTGGCACTGTGAAACACACCTTTGATCAAAACTGTTTTGCCCTTCTCTGCCAGCTAGACCTTTCCTACAGGACAGGTGCCAGGGTTGGTGGTACACAGAGGAGCCTGTGACATGGGCGTGCTGACAAGGAAGTCTTTGCTCCCCAGCTTTCTGATATCTCTCAACTACCTCCTGTGAACCTCCACAAGAGAAGTCACTATTTTAAAGCCAAGTATCTCTTGATAGGACAAGAAAATAGAGCCTATCTCTGCCTTCCGTATCAACAGAGTCCAGACCACAGATCCTGAAGGATAAAGATGTCAGCCTTCATCTAGAGGAAGGCCTGTGCCGGGCAAGGAAGAGCCATTCTCCAGTGGGACAATATGGGAAAACAGTGGTACGGCTATGGGCTGTCTAGCTCAGGAAGAGGTTACACAAAGTCCAAGAGGCAATTGGACAACAATCAGGCTCAAGATGGACAGGCCCAGAGAGGCAGGGCCACATCCTCCACTCTTGGTCACCCTCCAGTCACCTCCCACCCCTAAAAAATTCCAGCCCAACTTCGGAGCTTCCTCTGGGAACAGCATGTAACCAGGTTCCTTTGCCAGTCCCGTCCCTGGGGTCTCTGGCCTGCTCGCTGCCTGGCACATGGAAGCTCTTGGATCCCAACAGTCAGTGAGCATATCTGAGGATGCTCTTTGGGGGTAGCATCTATCCTAGGAGCCTTCTCTATGACCCCTCACCAGCTACTCTAGTGTTTTGCACATGGGTCAATCCAACAGGGTCCCACTCTCTGGCCACAGCTCATCACAGTTCTTATATTCCCTGTGGCCTTTACCTCTCTACAGTTCCACACCCCACCCCACCCCCGCCAAGCCTGTCAGTGTCCAGGGCTCCTTCCTCTCCCCAATCTCCAATCTTCCTCTCCCAGACATCCTGGGATCCCAAAGACAAGGACTTCCCTAGGCTCTGAGCCACAGAGGGTCTGGGCTTGAAGGTCTGATAAAGACACCAACAGTGTGGAGACACCCACAGTCTGTGGAGTTAGGGCCCTTGTGGAGCCAGCCCCTGAGGCCAAAGCAAAAGGAGACTGATCACAGAAGCTGGTAGCATGTTGTGCCACCCCTCCCAGGACCTGACGGACATCCAGCATCCTGGAAGTCACACTGGCTGCTTGCACATGTGTGAGGCTGCCACACACATGTCCCTACCCAACTTCCCCTACAGACCCCTGGGTGCCTGGGCCAGCTCCAAGGCACCTGTCTCCTGAAACAGCTGCGGTTTCAGGCTGGAGCTTCTGAATTGCCCTAGCTCCTTACTGGCCCTCCCCATACAGAGGCCACAGACCCTGGTACCGGTCTCTCTTCCCAGAAGGGTGTCTCCCCCAAAACGACAGAAGACTCTTTCTACCCGGCAGCCCACCTTTGCCCTACCTAAGAGGGTGGGATTGAGGAAGGGTGATACTGCCTGTAATGCGCTTTGGAGCTCCTGATGCATGCATTTTTCACCAGCACATCTATGTTCCCATGGCACACTCTGGGGTCTGTCTGGTGCTCCATGAGGAGGCTGCAGCCCCTCTGGATCTCTGATGGTTCAGGAAAGGTGTTATCTCTCTCACACACATCCATCCAAACTCCACTCAGGACTAGACTGTGTCGCGGGTGGCCAGGTCCCAGGGTCCCGGCGCCGGATCGGCTGCGACTCTCCGGTTACCACCGCGGGGCCGGGTTTCAGCGGCTCCCCCGCGGCTATTTCGGGAGAGCTGGCACCTCGGCCACACGCAGCGGGGCCCGCAGGGTCCCACCGGCTCGCCGCGACCTGCCGCCCGCAGCCCCGCCCGCGGCCCGGCTTCTCACCTGCCACCGGCGATGGCTTGCGCAGCACCAGCCACCTACTCTTCCACTGCGGAGACAGGACAGCGTGAGAGATCGCCCGCGCGCCCCCGCCCCGCGCCCCCGCCCCCACCCGCGCGCGCCCCCGCCCTGCGCCCCCGCGGCGCCCCAACCTTCTTGCCGTCCCGCAGCTTGACCTGGCCCTCCACCAGCGCCGCCTCGGTCATCTTCTGTCATGGTTCCGGCCGCCCGCCGCGCCCTCTCCGTGCGCCCCGGGCGCCCGAGCCCAGGGTCACTTTCAAAATAGCTCCGGGAGGGCCCAGGGCTGTGCCAGGAGGGCGGGCCTGGCGTGGCGGGCGGGGCGCGGCGACAGGGACCTGGATGCGGGGGAGACTGGGCGGGGCGCCCCTGGGCCGCAGTCTTTTAAGACCCTGGCAAAGGGCAGACCAATAGGTGGCGGTGAGCTTGGGCAGCCTCTGCGCCCAGCTGGATTCCAGCGGGCACTGCTCCAGCCAGGCCTCTGGACCACTATCTAAGACCACCTGAAGAAGTCTCTCAGGGAAAGAAATTCAGCCTGGGACGGGATGGGAAGGGGGTGGCGAGGATTGGGGCAGTGGCAGTTTTCCAAAGAGAAGGAAACTCTCAAGACAACCCCACAGAAGGTTTTGTGGCCATGCGCCTGCTCAGTCTTAGTTTGATTTCAGTGGCTTCATCCTTTGCACCCGTCCTTCCCCCACCTCATGGAGTCATGAGGCGCCCAATAACAGACCAACCTAGAACCCTGGCTGAGGACCTTTCCCCAGACCTTAGGCCTTCCCCACCCCCAGAGGTAGCCATCAGAGGTAGCAGATAGAGGAGATGGGTGCATCCACTCTATGTCTTGTTCCCTCCCATTCAACTGAGTATCTGGCAGAACAGACCTCTGTGCAGGTGGCCACCAGGACCAGGGGCCACTGTGTCACCCCATTGTCCCTGGCTGGTCTCTCCCGCTTCTGAAAGCCAGCTTGCACCAGCCTTGCATCATGGAGGACCTAAGTGGTTATGCTGCTTGACAACAGCCTTGCCTAGTAGCCCCCTGCCCTGCCAGCTGGGCCCTGGGTCTCTGGCTTTCTCTTCCTCAGCCTAGGGTCGATTAAGGTTTCTATGAGCTTTCTACGGCCACCTCAAGTTACTGTGGAGGGGAAGTGTTTTGTCAGGTCTATGTCATGGACTCCCCAGATATAAGACAACCTTAAAACCCATGACCTAGGAGCACCCCAGGAGACGAAGAATGGCCATAGTTGGGGACTGTCTGCATCCACCAAGATAAAGTCAGACAAGCGATGGCACCCTGTGCGTTTGCCCATCCTGATCCCCAACCCCACCGAGCTCTGGTCCAGGTAGAAAGGGGTTAAGGGCCAAACTGTACTCCAGTCCTGCAGTGTACAACTAGTCTTCACTCCATCCTGCAGACTCCTCAAGCTGCTTCCCATCTGTTCCATACAGAGAACCCAAGATCAGAGAGGTACAGGGACTCTTGGCCAGGCCTGTCACATGAACTGGCCCCAGAGCAGAGTCAACCTGGGAGCCCTTGCCACAGCCCCTCCAGGGAATCGGGAGGACGGACCTTAAGTGGACCATAGTGTGCTAATTTTAATGTTTTCTAATGTCCTGCTAGGGCCTGATGCAGGGAGCAGATACCAAGTCCAGGAAGAAGCTCTGTATGTTTCTCACTGTCCTGCCCCAGCGCCTTCCGCAGAACAGTTGCTGGCCACAGGGCCCCATTCATACTCCCCACACATCCAAGGCCCCCAGGGACTAGCTCAGGACAGCCGGCATGGAGTCAGTTGGGGGTTGTAGCCATTACCACATCCTCCAGCCCAGAAGCCTGGCACTTGCTCTCCCCTGCAGGGAGGGGCCATGTCCTGCTGCATTCCACGAGCTGGCCTTGGCCCAAACTCCAGCCACGCCTGGCAGCTGCACCTGCTCCCTCACTGGCCCCGGAAATGCGGGCGCCATGGGGATAGACAGCTAGCTTCCTTCTCCCACTCTGCATGACCCAGGAGACAGCACTGTGGTCACCAAGGCTGCTGAAAGGTAGGAAGAACTACCTGCCTAGTAGAGGAGGAGGTGGTCTAGCCAAGAACTCTGTGATGTTGGCCCTTTCTGTGCCTCAGTTTACCCAGAAGTTATAACCAGAGTTGCTGGGGCTCTCCATGATGAAACTACCTCTGGCCACCAAAGGATGGCCAACTGACCAGAAAGATGTCAAGCCTCTTGAAGAATCAAAGTGACATCTGGGAGAAAGAATGGGCTGACAGGAAAGCATAGTCATGTGTGAGACAGGATAACACTCAGCCCCACAACCCTGCCTGGCATCATGGCACACTGGACACCACAGGGTTTTAAAGAAACTTACAGTTGTGAGCTCACAGCCACACAGCTGCTGCTAGACACTGTGTACAGCTCAATTGCCACTGCTGTACCCCAACCTCAGAATGCTGCTGTTTCATTGGTGACTCTGCAGCTAGACCTCTGTGAGATACTTACCAGGCAAGAGCATAGGCATCATCATGTAGCCTGAGCTTCCTGATGCAACCTAGGTTTGTTATCATTTGTTGCCAGGGGTCACTGCATATACAAGAGGCTTTCAAATGATCAGTTCACACACACAGGGGAAGGTGGGACCAGGTGTCCTGCCTGGCTTGGCATCTCTAGGTGACTGGAAAATTCTGGACAGACACACTCCTACAGGTCATGGCAGGCACTAAGCCCCATATTCAGCTATTCATACCCCCATTTTCCCCTCCACTGAGAAGAGCAGTGCAGATGATTCTAAGCAGTGGAGAGTGGAGAGAAGTGACTCCCACCTCTATGGCATCGTGCAAACATTTGTCACTAGTCACTTGATGAGAAGAAGGGTATTGTGGACTAGATATCCCCCCACCCAGCCATTTGCTGACATTCTCACCCCCACGTGACCATGCAGACACGGAGCCTCTAAGAGGGTATTTCAGGTAAATGAGGTCATACTTGGGGGCCCTAATCTGATAGGACAGATGTCCTTATAAAATGACAAAGTGATCCCTCATCTGCGCACCAGAAAAGGACCCAGCAAAAAGGCAGCTGTCCCTTGATTATGAACTTCCAACCTCTTAAATGGCCAAATAATATATTTTTTTTAAGGAACAGGCTTAGTTCGTATGCTACAAAGGAAACAGGCTTGGAAGTAACAGAAGAGAAAGCTGTCTGCTTAGATGTCTGTTTCTGTACGTGCTGTTCTGTCAGGACAATTGCTATTTACACCTGGAGTGGCTCCCAGGCCCCCGTGCTAGAGCCTTCATCCCTGCTCCTATTGCTATCAGGAAGTAGTGGAACCTTTAAGAGGAGGGGCCTGAGAAGGGTCTTCTGGACATGGCAGAGCACACCATGAAAGCACCAGCAGGACCCTGGCTTATTCCCCTTTCTTTTCTTTGTCTTAGCCTTCAAGTGAGTGGTTCGTTTTGCTGCATACATCTGCTGCAGGCCCAAAGGAAATGAGGCAAATCATGGGCTAAAGTCTCAAAAACTGTGAACCCAAGAACTGTTTTTCTATACAAGTTGATGAGTTCAGATCATGAATGACAGCCGTTGAGTAATAGCAACAGAGGCAACTAATACCAGAGACAGCAAAGTAAGAAATTAGCTGTGCTGAGGTTTGAACATATTCCCCTATAACCACCCTTTAGAAACATAATACTTAAATTTCTAAGTTAACAATATTTGGAGGTGAGCTGGAGTGGAGGAACTAATTAGGATTAGTGTGATCATGGTAATGGTTCTCTATGGTGGAATTAGTGGCTTTACAAGAGGCTCTATCCGATGTCATGCTACACTGTAGCATAATGCTTCAGCAGACATCCTGCAGATGCCAGAACCAGCCTCCAGAACCATGAGCCAAATGAACCTCTTCGTAAATTATTCAGCATCAGATAGTTCATTATAACAACACAAAATGACCCAAGACACTTGCGAACAATTCCTTCCTTCCACTTATATCCCTTAAAATGTGACCATGCACCCCCTCACACTAAGAGACAGACTCCTCCTCATCCTCTAAATCCGGCATGCTTTGATCGAGGAAAACTCTCACCCACTTTTTCTTCTGTAGCACATTGCCTCTGTCATGTGAACAAGCCCAAGCCAACCTGGGGGTGATGAGATTCAATAGTCCTTCTACCCTGGGCTCTAGCCTACAGCCATCCATTCCAGATGTATAAAAGCCTACGACCCACGGATAACTCCATAGCCTACACTATGGAGACCCCAATTCCACACAGAAAACTCACCCTGCAGAGCTCTGCCCAGATTATCAACCCTAAGAGCTGTGAAGTAAGTAAACAACTGTGGTTCCATGACACTGAGTTCTGAGTTCATTCATGGTACAGAGAAGGCTTTCTGAAATAATCAGTTATCAGTGGACCCAAATCTCCGGATCATCATGATGTTCCTATGGGAACATGAGCCTAGACACAGAAGCAGAATGCAATGATCTCACCTCTACAAGTATGCTTTATACCGTGATCAGACCTCACAGAAACCACCAGGACAGGACATAACCTACAAAATGGAAAAGTTACAGTAGATTGTACTATGGGAACAATGGAAGCCAGGAGCTGTGGGATGGATGTCTTCCAAAGAATAACTTCAGATTCAGAGGATAACAACTACAATTCAGTGGTAAAAGAATCCCATTGTCATGGCCAAATGGGTCCCTCAAAGTCCATGCGCTAGAACCTAATTCTCACATGCTTCTGATATCTTGGAAGTAGAAGGTACTTGTGGCTAAATTAAGTCACGAGGATGGAGACCTGAGTCTGCAGCTTGCTTGCCTCATCATGTGATGCCCTACTCCATGCCACAATGCAAAAATAGGCCTTAGCAGATGCCATCACCATAGCCTTGAACTCTCAACCTCCGTGTTTTGTAACTTCATTTGCCTCAGCTGTTAATTTGACAGAAACCTATTGTCAGCTGGAAAGAGGGAACCCCAACTAAAGAACTGCGAGGATTAAACTGGCTAGTGACCATGCCTTGAGGCATCAATTCATAATAACTAATGGATGTAGGAGAGCCCAGCCCACAACGGGCAGTGCCAACCCTAAGCAGTGGAGCCTGAGCTGAAAAAAGAGAGTTAACTGAGCAAGCGAGGGGGACAAACCAGTAAGCCGAGTTCTTTCATGGTTCCTGTACAGTCTCTTGCCTTGAGATCCTACACTGGGTTATTTCAATGATGATGGCAACCTGAAGAAATGAAATACATCAACTTGTTGCATTATGGTTTTGGCCCAGCCTTTCCGGCCTAGCCCTGAGGTTCTGACCCGCTGATATGCGGACCCACAGTCCCACAGAAACACACAGCTTGCACTAATTTTATGCTAATCAGCCTATGGCTCTGGCATATTGCTAGCTAGCTCTTGTTCTTAATCTAACCCATGACTCTTATCCTGTTCAGCCATGCGGCTCAGTACCTTTTCTCAGAGCAGTATAGTTGTCCTTTGCATCTTCTGGCTTCTTTGGCATTTCTGTGACATCTCTGCTCTTCTCTTCCTGTTCCCAGAGTTTTCTTAGCCTAGTAGCCCCACCCACACTTCCTGTCTGTCTTCAGCCAATCAACATTTTTATTAAACCAGTAGGCAAATAAATATTCACAATGAAATAGAACATGATCCCACTATATTCCCTCTTTCTTTTTAAAACAAGAAGAACCCCAAATCTAATATCCTTTTCTCTTTCATATCTATAACAACATAACCAACACTGTAAACAAATACAAACATCCATAATCCATTTGAGGGAATGTAGGAGTACTTCTCTAGGCTACTTCCTGCTGAATGGGGGTGCTGGCAATCCCATGGGGATCCAAAGAAAAATTTAGGATTATGGACACATTTTTAGTGGAGTACTCTGTAAGGCTGGTCATCTCAGCCAGTCTTCTTGAAGTTGTTTTGGATACAGAGCTCAGAGGGAACTGCGACAGAGATGCTCTGAAATGCTGGATCATCTGGGTCACCCATTTCCATTGAAGTCTTTCCAGGGGGTCTTCCTTGATCAAACCTTATTTTCTTTAACCAGGAATAAATCCGCAGCCTCTCATTTTCTGTGGAAATAAAATGAAAACCTCTTCTCCAAAATAGCATATCTTTTGATCTCAATTTTAAAGTCAACTCATTTATAAAATATATAGGTTGTATGAATCCAGCAGCATTTATAACCAAATGGCTTTTAGTTTTTACTACTTTATTAGTAGTCAAAAAATTTAAAGACAAGACTATCCAATAACATACAATAACATACACTCTCCAGATACCCTTTGTAATTTCCATCCTTATGTGGCTTATTATTATTTCTTTTTAAAGGACTTTCTCTATCCTTTTTTCTTTTTCTTTTCTCTCTCAAGCCTATGTATATATTTTCAACACACTCTAGAGTTAACATTTAGAGTTTTTATTAGAATCTTTCTTTACTGTATATCTCTTACTTCTTATCTGATTCAATTTCTGACCACACCTTTGCTTGGCTAGGGTGGCTGACTCCACCCAGCTCCTTCTATTTCTTTGTGTTTCTGTCCACACCTTTAATCTGCCAAGGTGTGGCTAAGGATTAAAGGTTTGACTAGGATGGATGGCTGGTTCCACCCAGCTCCTAGTCTAGCTTCACTGAGTTTAGCTTTTGAGCCAAGGTAGTGGTAGGGCCCACAATTACCACTCTGGGGAATTTTAGGGTCCATATAATCACCAAGTAAAGCACTGATATCTGCTGCTCATGAACTCCATTTAAGTATTTGGCAGCAGGGCCTCTTAAAAGACAAGTGTTTTGCCTCTAAGGCTGAATCAGGAAGCTTCTCTTAAAAAAGTCAAGCCTCTGCTTGCCTCCAGCAAACAGAGCTGACCCAAGAAAATGCAGCTACTAAGAAGCTGTCTTTAATTCTGTTTCCTTTTTATCTATATAAACAGACAGAAAGCTTAAATCCATCATTTACAGCTTGTTGCTTAAATCTAGGCTCCTGTGAGACTTCAAGAACCAGTCCTGTTAAACTGTACTCCAAAAACCCACCATTTTTTAGCTCAAGCCCACATGCCTCACCAAGGTGTCTCTGTACCAAGGCTCATGTGAGAGATTTTGGCTCCAATTCTGTGCTCTAGAACCCTTTTTAATCTTTCTCCAGCTTTATGTGGGCATGTATCATCCACGTTGGGCGCCATTTATAACAGAAGGTTTCTGGCCCTGACTAGCTCCATGCTTTGGACCCACCTGCATCTGCTTTTCCCCCAGAAAATGACTCAAACGCTTATATTAATTTCATCCTGCTTGGCCTAGGTCTCAGGCATATTGCTAGCTAGCTCCTTCATCTTAATTCAACCCATTTCCTTTCATCTGTCCTGCCAGGTTTACCTGTGTCACCTTACCTGTTGAATCTTGGGTGGCTGGATGGTGTCTCCCTTAACTCTGCTCTCCTTCTACCTATGCTCTGATTCCTCCGCCTACTTCTATGATGCCATCATGGGCCAGTTCCTGTATTTCACAGCATACAGAAAGATATTCCCACATCATCCATTCCTTCCCAAGTTGGCTTTGGTCAGTGTTTTATCACAGCAAGAGAAAACACCTAGGACCGCTGGTCTCAGTCAGTGTTCAGTTATAGCAGCAGAAAATGAGCTAAAACACCTGTGTCCACCTTTGTGGCAGTAAAAGTGAGATTTAGACAATTTGATGCTGGTTTCTTCGTTGGCTTGGGGGTCACCTTCACTGTTGACTGTGTTTGGAGTCGCTTAGGAGATGTACCTCTGGCCATGTCTGTGTGGCATGGGGTCACCCTCACTGTTGACTGTGTTTGGAGTCGCTGAGGAGATGTACCTCTGGCCATGTCTGCGAGTCCATTTCTGAGGATTTTAACTGAGGAAGGAAGACCACCAAGATGGCTATTTTTGGTTGCCAACGTGACTACAGCTGGGATTAACTGGAATCTAGAAATAGAGGGCACACCTGTGAGGGATTTTTTTTTTTTTTTTTTTTGGCTTGGTTTGAGGTAGGTGACCCACTTCTCTGAGTTTTGAGGCAGGAAGACACATGCCTTTGATCTGGATCTTAAGGCAGGAAGATCCACTTTTAATCTGGACCACATTCTCTGCTGGAAGCCAAAGGACAGGGAAGAAAGGCCCGTGTTCTTTGCCTGCTTGTCCTCACCTTACAGCAAGTATGTTCCTTCGCCTTTAGAGCCTACTTCTTTAGGATTCAGGCAGATTCCAAGGCCAGCTGAGACATCCATCTTGGTGGACTGAACAATTACTGTACTCTTGGACTTTCTGTTCACAGTCAGCCATTGTTGGATTAGCTGGACTGCAGCCTGTAAATCATTTCAATAAGTCCCCTTTCTATGTGTTTGCATATATATGTAAACATACACACACACAGGGGATTTAGTCTATTATTATTCTAAAGAGCCCTAACTGATACAATCTCCCTGAATGTGACCTGCGCCATTCCATGGGCTGAGAGGTTCCAGGCCGAATAAAGGGCAAAGGAGGGGCTAAAAAGATGGATCAGCAATTTAGAGCATGGGGTTCTCTGTCAGAGGATCCAGATTCAATTTCCAGCACCCAATTAGTGGTCAACAAACATCCGTAACTCCAATTCCAGGGGATCCAATGCCCTCTTATCGCCTTTCTGGGCACCAGGAATGTACATAGTGCATAGACACACATGCAGGGAAAGCACCCATATATATATATAAATGATAATAAAATAAAACTTTTTAAAAGAAGAAAATGAACTAGCTGTGGACAAAATGCAACCAGCTGCCTCAGCTCTTACTGCCATGATGGCCTGTACAAGAATGAACTGTGAGCCAGAGCGCAGCCTCCCATCTTCTCTTGGCTCACTTCTTGGCATACTGTCACAGCCACAAGAAAATAACAGTTAAGTTAAAAACTAAATTTTGGAGGACACAGACTTCAAATGAAAAGATCCTCAGCTAATCCTAGAACTATTTCAAACCACAAATCAGAAGACGCCATCCTAAAGAAAATTGCAGGCCAAGTACAATTATAGATATATCCTACCAGCTTCCAGAGAGAAGATCATCCCAATTTTGTCTTGAATCTTAGAGAATTTTGAAGAAGGAATGCTCTAGAAATTATTGTATAGAACATAAGAAAAATGACAGGTAAATTCCACACAGAGATATAAATAAATAAAAACAGTAAGACAATAAAAGCAGGATATGTTGGCCACATCCCTATGGACTGGTCCTCTGGTAGGACCAATCCAAGATATGGTTTTGCTGAGAGGACCAGGATTGGCTATGGAAGAGTACAGGTCCGTACACCTGGGGCCGTTCTCCTTGTTTTACAGGCTCATTTTCTCCCCAGGTCCAAATATATTCACCCATCTGTGAATACCTTTGTCTTAACCTTCTCTTCCTGTGCTGGCTCCAGTGTCATTGGTCCCATCCTAACTGTCACCCAGGAAAATCTAAATCACCCCCCAGCTCCACTGGCTCTTAGTTGACTTAAAGGTCACTGGAGCAGTAGACCGATGTCAGCAAGCAGCTGGCCACTGGACTTCTGTTACCTGGGTAGGGCACACCCATCTGACTATACCATCCAGATCTCTGGATGCAGTTCTGAATGATCCAGGATCCAGACTTAAGGGCCTGGTAGAGCCGGGGTCCTTCTGACCAGGATGAATGCATTGGGAGAAGGTCCTGCTAGTTCAGTCCCCTCAGAGTCTCACAGGATGTCATGAGTGTGGAATGAGGGTCATCCACAGAGAACCTCTGGTACTTCAGGTAGCAGAGGAAGGAACACTTGAGGACTTCTGGGTAGGTTGGGACAAAAGGATCACCCAGAACTGAACAGACTCTAGGTGGGGCATAGCAAGACTGATACCATAGGAAGAACAGACCACAGTGTGCAAAGGCACAGCAGGAGAGCAAGAAGCACCCAGGTTACTCAGAGAGGACAGACATGGGAAAACATGGCCTCAGCTAGAGACACTGAACAAGATACCATCTGCTGCCCTGCTCAGGCCACAGGGTCAGGAATCATGTGCTTGGTCTCCATCTCCCAGTCTGAGTGTGATTGCTTTGGGTATCCATAGGGACATCTGGCCTCTGACCCATCCTAACCTGTTTCCCTTACCTGCCCCAACTTGCTTTACAGTACCTCTGTGCCCTTCCTGAACTGGTAATAAATTTTCACAACAGACTCTAAAGACCCTTGAGACATAATCAGCTCCTCCCAAAATCCACAGGCTTAGGGAATCTGTTCCCTGATCCCCCACCAAACTGCCCACTGTCTCTGGTCCCATCTTGTCCATTCCAGAATAAGCTAGCTCCATGTCCTGCCTGGTTGTGTTTAGTACCAGTAGTAGCCAATTACTGTAATCCAGATGTGGGCCCTGCTTCTCAAGTCTCCCTTAGAGCAGTCACAGATGATAGGAAAGTGTTGGCAGGCTGCCATCTTGAAGCTAGGTACAGTACCTTGTTCATGGCCTGGGGAGCTGGACTTCACTTCCATAGGATGCTTAAGGTGCCTGGACCCTGGCCAGTATAGGGCCTAGAAGAGTCTGACTTTGCTGGCCCCCTTGTGAGGTGGAAGGTTCCTATCCACACTCAGGGGCTACGCTAGCTTCGAACCCCACCGTGAAACCACAGCATCATCAGTGAAGGCCCAAGTCATGGCTTGGAGAGGTTAGACACAAAGCTACCCTGATAGAGGCAGTGCCATTATGAAAAACAGGTCTTTGGAAGCATCTTTATTGTTAGTAGTAGACAGGAAATTGGGAGCAGTTCTCCTGCCCGGGGTCTCAGGAGGCTGCTGTTGGTCGCCTGGATGGTCGAATGCGGTCATTGATCCAGTCCACATAATTGGACACACGGGTGTAGACTCCTGGCTTGTTGAGTCGCCCACAGCCATCACCCCAGCTGATGATGCCATACAGGTAAGCCACACCATTCTTTTCACAGGCCAAGGGCCCACCTGAGTCCCCCTGAAACAGAAATGCTACTCAGCCACCCATGCACCAGCATCCAGGAGACCGATCAGGAGCACCTGGGCTTCCAACCCTGCAAATGTCCCAAAGTAAGAATCTCATCAAGTGTCCCTGGTGCTCACTGAAGACAGATGATTTTCAAGGCTGACTGACTGGGGACAGTTGACAGGCATTTCAGAGAAATGTGGCCTCTCTTCTCAACCCCAATCAGTCAGGAAGGCTCATTCTCAAACTAATGGAAAAGCATCCTCACTTCCACAACCCAGAGCTCTGATCCTACTCCATGAGGAACATGTGGACACTCTTGGTCCCAGCATGCTAGTACCACTGCCAGAAATGCCTCCTCATGGCCTGGCACACCTCTCTACATCTCTTGGAACAAGGGCAATAGTCCCCTTCCCCAAGAAGCCCTCCCTGATTCACCCAGAATCAAGCCCCACACACCCTCCCACTTCTCACCTGTGCCACCTCAGAAAAGGGATTTGACCTCTCGGATACTCCATTTCCTCACTTATTTAAAAGGTATAAAGCAGCCCCTTCATGTTGAAATAGGTTGGCCTGGTCTATGAAGCCCTTGACAAACATTAGCTGTTGATTGATTGATTGCTTTTGAGTACACAAGAGAAACCTGGGCAGAGAACTGTAGCCTTTGAGGCCTGATATCAAGTGGATGGCACTAACTGGGCTCTGGGTGATGCTAGGCCTGTCTTAGTTTCCTTTCTGTTAAGACGCCCCCCCAACCCCCCCTCCCCCACTGCAGGGATGCCCTTTAGGAAGTGCTAGGTGGTCCACAATGTGTGGATTTTCTGTCTTAGCCCTTGAGCTCCTTAGGGGCCAGGAATTTCCAGAAAGACCCCATCTGTGTGAGCCCAGTACAGGCTGGGCAGTAGCCTACCTGGCAGGCATCAGACTTGCAATCAAAGTAGCCAGCACAGAGCATGTTGGGGCTGATGTTGGCGCCGTATACCTCAGGGCTGCTACACTTGTGGTCAGCAACAAGGGGTACTAGTGCCTCCCGCAGGGAGCTGGCATAGTCGCTCATATCTGCGGAGCACCGCACTTTTAGGGCAGGCAGGCTCACATTCCTTGCCCCCAACCAAGGTGGCACTGGGGACTGTCCCCCTCACTCACTCTCGTCCATGTGGCCCCAGCCTGCAATCTGACACTTGTGTCCGGTAGGGAAGGAGCTGCCTGCCTCGGGCAGGCAGATAGGCTGCACAAACTGGGAGCGGACAGCACAGCGCTCTCCTTTCTTCTTCAGCCGAATCAAGACTGGTCAGGAGAGAGGCCAGAGGTCAGCCTGGACAACGAAGCCCACACTGGCAGGCAGCCCCGTGAAATGGGCACGGAGGAGGCGGCAGGTGGCCTAAGAGACCCAAGAGGACACCAAGATTCCTCTGGCACCTCCAACCTCTAACTTCTGTTTCCCCTTGTGTTTGCCTGACTCCTTTCCTTGTCTGGGCTCTGGTTTGGGGGTACACTAACCACATCCCCACCCTGCTGAGGCCCTGGGCTCACCGATGTCATGGTCGCTGGGATTGAACACCGAGTACATGGAGTAAGGTACATACTTCTCAATGCCAAATGTCTGTGTCACATCCGTCGTGCGGTTGAAGAAGTGCTGACCCAGAACCACTGTGATGCTCTCTCTAGGGGGACTGCACAGGAAGCGTGAGTGGGCATCCGGCCTTCTCCTCGACATTATCAGGTCTCCCCAACCTTAGTCACAGCCCTGGGAAAGGGCTGCACAGATGTTTTTAACCCATGTGACAGCATAATCAAGACCGACAAGGATTGCAAAGCCATACCGGCCCTGACTCAGGAGTCCTGTCTTTACAGACGTCATTCATAAGCCCTCGGGTGAGGGCAGCTCTGAGAATGGGCCACATAGGTGGAGATTTGATCTGCCTAGAGGCCCTGCCCCAGTCTGGCCTGTAGGGTCCCCAGATGCAACAGCTTTATCCCAGAACTGAGGGCTAGGAGGAAATGCAGTCCAGTCAGTCTTGGTGTGCCAGGGCTGCAGCCTTGCTGGATGGAGACATGAGTGGACCTCAGGCCCTCACTCCGGCAGCCCATTCAGAGGACTGGGCCCTAGTTCTCCTTGCTGTACAGTGACCCTGGGGTTCTACTCCAGGTGAGTGTCCCTCAAATACATAGACATAGATAGGCACAGGGTGGGTGGTGTATGGGACATGTCCCAACTCGGACACCTTATCTATCTCCATCCCACTACTGTGCTCTTGAAGAGGCAGGGTCTATGCAGATGCAAGGACTCCTCCTGCACGGGTGTACAGAGTAGCTGCAGAAGATGGCCTCTCTCATGCTCCACAACTACTTCAGTGCCCAGCGCAAACATCAGACCAGAATAGGACCAGAATTGTTTTAGGGGAACAGAAGAAACAGTCAACAGAGGGAGGGATGGAAGTGTGCTGATGAGTGCTGGGTAGGAGCCCATGGGATAGAGGGAAGGACATGGCATGTGTGTGGCCCCTGAGGAGGGGTGGATGACAGCAGAGTCAAGGGTAAGGATGTGGGGAGGGGGGAAGTCTAGCTGGATGGTGGTTGCCCTAAAGGTTGGGGTGGATGACAGCAGAGTCAAGGGTAAGGATGTGGGGAGGGGGGAAGTCCAGCTGGATGGTGGTTGCCCTAAAGGTTGGGCCAGTGTGCTCACCTGTGAGCGAAACAGTGGGCTGCAGACACTACCCAGCAGGTATGGACAAGGCTGCCTGCACAGAAGCTGTTCCCAATGTAGATGGCGGCCAGCCAGGGGTGTGAGCCAGGCAAAGATGACGAGCCACCGATGATGCGTGGTCTCAAGAAGGTCCTCTTCTTGTGCCTCTTACCACAGGTAGGACGAGCGGTTGGGGCTGACTCAGCCAGGGTCACCAGGATCTCAGGGGGCTGGGACTGGACTCTGACCAGGGATTCTGGGAGTGGAGGTTATCAGTTCATACCCCTGGGTTTCCCTGGAGACAGGGAAGAGCCAGAGGGGGGTCCTACCTGGACCCATAACCCAATTCCTGAGGCCTACCTCTGCTCTGAGCAGTTACCCTGGGAGCTCTGTCCCCTATTCTACAGAAGGGGAGAGCATAATGCAGGCCACGGGCCTTGGCAAGAGCAGATTACCTGACATAGTGTGTACTCTGTCTCTCCTACAGTCTGGGACCCCACTATACACCCAAGATGGCCCCACTATACACCCAAGATGGCCAGATAGTCCTAGCATGATAGCCTTCGGGCATAGGCTCCTGAGGGCTAACCGCCCCAGGGTCTAACTACAGGGTGCCTCCACTGACCTCCCATCTGAGGGGCCTCAGGGCCACCCCTACTCTACCCCCAACCTCTCAGGGTGTCCGCACCACAGGCTGCCAGGTGGCAATACTCCCACGACACTGCGTTGTCCTTCACCACATAGCACCAAGGCCTCTCATCCTTGTCTGGGTTCCTGAGGCAGACAAGGGGGTCACACGAGGCTCACTCTAACATCCAATGGGGCAGACCCTGGTGGGCACACTTGACCCCACCCTCCCAAGAGGTAAACAGCCATCTTGGCAGTGTTGACCCCTGTTGAGTCTGGGGAGCCACTCTGTCCAATCCTTTGCGCGCACAGAATGAGTCACAGTGGCCATTGGATGCTGACCGGCAGTAAGCATGAGGGCCCAGGCCAAGCAGGGCAGCAGCACCCACTGAGTCCACATGCAGCTCCTGGTAGAGCAGGTCAGAGTTCCAGGCCAAGCAGCTCAGACCTGAGGCAGCAGTGCTGGCCACGCCACGGTACTCTGTACCATTTCCATGGATGCAGAGCTCAGCAGGAACTGTGGGCACAGTGGGTACAGTGAGGCTACGCCAGAGCAATGCTCCCTGACACCATTGCCCACAAGACTAGAAATAAAGTAGCTTACCAATGTTGCAAAACCTCCCAGCATAGCCCAATGGGCAGGTGCAGACACTTGTACCTGTGCCCACAATCAGGTGGCAGGTGCCTCCATTCAGACATGGATTGCTCAGACAAGCTAGGGGAGAGATCAGAAATGGAACCTGGTCTCCAGGAAACTCATAAAGGGGGCAGAGCTTAGGTTTTTCCTTGAGCCCTTGTTTTTGGTGAAGCTTATGCTGGAGTGAGGAAGGGGCACCTGCTAGAGGAATATGGCCCACTACCCCCACATACCACGGTACCCTAGGCCTCCCTGAAGCTGGCCATGACATACCTGTGTGGTGGGTGGCTTCACACCAGGCCTGACCCCCGGTACAATTACACTGTTCTACGTGTCCTTTGCTCACACGGGCCCAGTGGTCGCCCACCTCAAAATACTCATAGCGTGTTTCATCAAAGCATTTCTCTGCAAATCACACAGTGCTCCCACAGAATCCATGCAGGTCCCCTCCCCCAGGCAGGCACCACCCACCCCAGCCTGGACTCAGGAGCTTTTCTCCCAGCCTCCCAGAATGGCTCCACTCCTGGGTCTCCGAGGCCCTTACCTGTGCCACAGTTCTTCCCTGTGAAGGCCATGGGGCAAGCACAGTGGTAGGACACTTGGTCATGGGTACTGGAACATGTGCCCCCATTGAGGCAGGGCTCAGAAGCACAAGGGTCAAGGACAGCTAGGTACATGCAGGAGGGGACATTTTGGGTCCCCTTCGTAAGAGTCTTTGGGGTCCCTCCAAACCCCTTGCCTGTCCAGGGCCTCTGGTGAGTAAGTTCCTACTTCCCAATGCCCTCTCCCACCCTCATCTGAAGTGTCTCATGGCTCTGAACTCCATACCCTATTCATCTATGACACATTCTTCTTAGCAACAGGGTCCCCTCCATGTACCCCAGGGACAGCACACCCACAGGTTTCATGGTTTGTTTTTTTGAACTACCAGCACTACCCGGGGCCTGTGGAAAGGACCATGTATGGCTATAGGAATAAACCTCACCACAAGAGGGCACCCTGGCACCATCAATGGCCACCAAAGCCTCCAAGGTCTAGAGAGGCCAGGTCATGTTTGGGTGAAGCACCAAATACTGCCCTCTGGGCTGCTGGCTATTTTGTCCCTAGATACCCCCCCAAGACCCACCCTCCACTCTGAGCAGAACCCCTGCCCCTGGTCACCACTATCTACTTGGCTGTTTGACCACTATACCCCCAACCCAAGCACCCTGCCAAAGCCTTTCCTGGGGGCTCAGGCTATCCCTCCACACACCAACCTGGGCCTTCCACAGGCAGGGTGGTCTCTGCGCAGTAGCCCCAGGCTCGGTCCCGGTCATAGTTGGGTGTTGTGGCACACCTGAAGGGCCAAGCCTGAGGATGACACGGAGTCCCTGCCTAGAGCCCCACCCATCCCTGCCTAGGCACCCTGGGGCACCTGTTCACTAGATCCACCTGGTTGGTATTGGACTTACTAGCTGCAGGGCTCATCAAGGTCCACAATAGGAAGTTGGATGGGGTCCTCTGCCCCTGCCCCACCCTGGGACTCACCACTTCCTGTAGGCACTTCCCTCAGAGGTACAGGAGTATAGCATGCGGCCACCATAGCGGAAAGGGAACCTGCATGGCTGCCCCGACTCAGTGAGCACTGTGAAGGGGTGAAAAGAGTCAGGGGTTCTCTCTGGGTACTCCACCCCTACCCCATGTCCCACTCTTCCTTAGCAGCTGCCCAGCTGCAGTATCTGACCTACCTTGGCCCCCAGGGGGGCTGCTGGAGGGCCGGAGAAACCTTTGGCCTTGGAGTCCCTCAGTCTCTGTCTCTGGAGCACTTGCTAGTGAGGTGTTGACGGTCCCAGAGGTCACAGGGATTGTGGGAGTCACAGGGGTGGCTGTGACATTAGGTCCTGGGGGCTCTGTGTGGTTCTAGGAGCCCAAAGGGCCACAATGGTTGTTAACATGGAACGATCCTTTACACTTGGACTACACAGTCACAGCCCTGAGCCTCTTTGGGGCAGGTCCAAAGGACAATAGATGTCTCCAAGACTTCCTCTGGCCTTTCTTTCCAAGTTTGAGTGGTTTAACAAGCTAGTCTCCAGTCACAGGCCCCCAGGCTACCCTGGTCTTGAGATCGAACCCTGGAGTCAGTTCTGGGGTAGACAGGAACAGCTGGAGGCACTCAGAAATTTCCTGCACCCCACCTCTCACACTGAGATGCAAAAGAAGCCCCAGGGAGCCCACACTCAAGGGGCCTGAGCTACACAGGCAACAAGAGGCTCCCAAAGAGTCCAGGCCCTCAAGTCCTCCAGTTCACCTAGCCCAACACCCCACCTCTCTGTGCAAAGGACAGCTTCACTTACTAGGCCACTACACTAGGCCCCTGACCCAGTCCTCACCCCTACTCTGGAACCTCTTCTCTCTCTGACCTCTTCCCAGGAACCCTAAGAGGGCATCGGGAGCCCTCAGCCACATTGCGAGGGAGAGGGTCAGTGCTCACCCTGCCAGCCTGGGGCTGGGCCCCCCAAGGCAGCACCAGCAGCAGCAGGAGCAGCAGAAAGGAACATGGCCTAGGTAAGGGACAGGGGCTAGGAACCCAGGCCTGTTGCCCCATGGCTCCTCCTGAGCTGGCGTGAGGGGCAACAGGAACAGAATAGCCAGGGAACATGGCCAGGGCAGGTGGGGTCAAGGCTACATGACAATGATTAACCCTGCCTCCCACGTGCATCCTGTCAGGATCCTCCTGACAAGGCCATGGCTCCCCGCTGCTGTCCCAACTCTGCCTGCCCTTCTGGGCCTTCAAGTTTCAGCCTCTTCCAGGAAGTCTTCCAGGGTGACTTGGGCAGGTCAGGTTCAGGCCTCCCTGGCAGTTGCCTGGCCATACTGCCAGCCACTCCTGTCTGTAAGCCCTTTACAGGACCTACTACTACATGCTGGGCCTTGGGCCTCTAGTTCTTCCCAGCCTGCCACTGACTAAAGGTGGAGATGGTACTGTCCCCAACCCACAGATGTCAACTCAGGTAAAGGGTGCCTCCTCAACCCAAAGCCACATAGCAGCTAGAGAGGAGAGGCCAAGTGCTATGACCTCAGAACAGTAGTTCTCTCTGCTAATCTGTTTGTCTGCTTGTCCTAAACCTGGGGTGCCCAGGACCCCCAGATATGCATCCTTACCAGACAGCCTGGGCACTCTCACAAACCTTCCCAGCCCTGTGGACATTGCCTACATGACTCCCATTGGGCAGGCTATGGTGATCTTCCTTGAGCCTCACAACCCTATGGCCCTAGCCAGGCACTGGAGGTCCTAGGCAAGCTGAAGCATAAATCTCACACTGGCTCTAGCTGTGGCAGGGATGTCTTGGGAGTGCCTCTCCATCCAAGCTTGTTACAGTAAGTGCTAGAAGCATGGTGGGACATTGGTAGTTCTGGTCACAGAGGTGCTGGGTCACTGTGTGTGCTAGGGCATGGTGGCACTGGAGAAGTACTGGTATGGGACACAGTGGGTACTATGGTTAAATGATGAGAACTAGGACATGGTGGGTACTGGGCACATGGTGATGCTGGGATGTGCGTGATGGGGTACCTATGTTCTCTGAGAAACCTTCCAGCTAGCCCAACTCCAGTTCCGGGAAGGGTTTCAGGATAAGCCCATCAGCAGTGGCTGCTCAGTGCTGGGGCCTCTACTGAGGCATCCTGAGCCCATAGCCGTGTGTCTTGCAGGCTTAGCCCAATACCACCCTATGACCCTTCACCACCATCTCACTGATGTCCTGCCATATCAGGCCTTCTGATTCTAAAACCAGTCACTCCTGTCTCAGACGTGGACATACTTGGCTCTTGTTAGATCTTGTCTACAGTCAGGTTTCGGTTCAGGTGTCCATCTCTAGAGACTCTCCTAGGTCACCTGGATGAGATTAGGGTTGGGGAGGGCCAGTGACAAAGGGGTTCTACTGTGCACAGTGGAAATAGTAAGCAGGAGTGAGATCACAGTGACCCGCTGAAGCTCTCAGCCAAGCCCTAACCTCATCAGTATCCAATCTTGGATGAGACAAAAGCACATACGTCCAAGACCCCAGATGGACCATACTGGGAATGTAGCTGACCTTGTTATCCCAGGCGTGGTCATACATCTGAGGGTGGGAGGGGATTCTGACTTTCAGCTCCTAGGCACCAAGCTACCTTCTCCTTGCAGCCACCCTTGACCTCATGGTCAGGTACCATTTTCTCCCTGGGATTCTTCCTTCCTGTGGTCATGGCCAGGAGTGAGGGCTGGGGATGTGGGGGGAGGTGGTGGTGGTATGTAACACCAGCACTTAGCACAACACAATACATGGCAGGTCTTCAGAAACATTTTATTGGGCAAAGTCTGAATGCCAAGGTGGGCTGTTATGTGTAAATCCAGCCCCTGTGATAAGGCTGTCCCTTCCATTCCTGCTTTGGCTCTTGAGGCCCCTGCTATCTGAGTCATGGCCTTCCCCTCAAGCATCCATTTGAACACGGAAGACAGGACAGGCTGGAGCAGTGGGAACGGCAAGATCAGAATAGCTTCAAACAAAGGTGGCATGGTGAGTGCTGGCCTTGGGCCTAGTGGGCTCACCTGGGATGGGGCTCAGGCCAGGATCATTTGATAAAAAGGGTCCATCAGCTTTCACCTTCCTGGGGCCCAGCCGCACCCCCAGGACGCTGCCTCCCCACCCAGGAGACACACCCGCAACGAGGTCCACATCGATGATCCTGTTGACTGGGAGGCTTCCGCTGCCTCGGGCCCTGTCCCCTGTCACAGGGAGAAGAGAAGCTGTCACCTGCTTGGCTCAGCCCTGGGCTTCCAAAACCCACCCCATCATCCCTGCACAGACACCAAAATACCCCCAGATCCACTCCGGACAAGATGATCTCCATAATGCATGGACCTGGGAAGGAGGGCTGTGGTCAGAAGGCACTTAACTGCCTACACCACCAGTCTGGTCACCATGCCTACCTGGGGCCTCCACAAATGATTCTCCTAATTGGCCACCTCACAGTGAGTGGCTCTGATAGCAGGCAGTACCACAGTCTCAGCTGGGAGGGTCATGAATCACAGGCTGTTCTGACATGAAGAGTAAGGGGCCCAAGGCTCTGGGGATTGGGGACCCTCTGGCCCTAGTCCTTCCTGTCACAGGACTTTCCTATGCCTGTTCACCTGTACCCTGGCTCCATTTGTCAGACTGCTCGGGGGAGGGGGGGGTCCTCACCTACTAGGAAGGCATCTCACTTAAGTGTTGGCCCTTGCAGCCTCCCCTCCCTGACACCTGGAACACAACTGTTCCCTCTGTTGGACATTCTTCCCTTCCCTAGCCCTGTTTAGCTACACCCTCTACCCCCCACCCCCATCTTCCAGGATGACAGCTAGACTCCTTCCTGACAGGCTTCTAAAGAGGATACTGAACTGATTCCAGGCCAGGGCTGTAAGCAGGGAGGTGAGTTCATTCAGTGTGGGGCTGGAGTGGCCAGTAGGGCTTAGGATAGCCCAAGGGGTAGTTGTACCCTGAGTCTAGGTCTCCCAGAGAACAGAGAGGGGAGTTGTTTCTGAGCTCCCACTGAGACTCTCCTCAGAAGCAAAGCGCCAGGTCACCTGTTTAGGTCCCCAGTCACCTTGTCCTGAATGCTCACCTTCACCTGGAGCCAACATCCACCTTCAGCTTCTCCTGAGTGCTGTTTACATCATTCAAGCCTTGGAAACCCTAGGATCGTCCCGTAACAGGCCTCCCAACCCCCCCCCCCCCAACACACACACACACACCGAGTTCCCATCGTTTCCTTTCCTTAATGTTAGGGTCATCTCTACCCTCACAAACTCCTCTGGGTCTGTAAGTGCCCTTTGACTCCCATGCCACCAACACCTGTAGCCACCTGCTCCTGTCACTAACCTATTGTCTCCACTATCATTGTTCCTCCCTTGCCGATGCCCTTTCGCATGTTCTTCTTACCATTTCCGCCTTTGGTCTGAATGTCTACCCTATTGCCCCAGCTGCTCAAAACTACCTTGGAAATTTCTAGATCTCAAGATGGGTTTAGAAATCCTCACCCCAGGACTACCTTGATGTATCTGGCTTGCTCTGGGTGGGGAGTATCTCCACAGTCCAGTAGTAATTGGCAGGGATTTGGGAGTGGCTTCATTTGGGACAGGTCTCAGCTCCCTGCATTGCACTATCCTGAGCTCCTAGCCAGAAGCAGTGCCCCTGAGTAACCCACCTTCCCACTATAGATTGAGATCAGTAGAATGTGAGACATGTTTTACAAAGATGGATCCCCACTTCCCCCTCCACCTCTGGGAACCCACAAGCAGAGTGGGGCCATCCCTGACAAAGCCCACAGTGGACAGACTAGAGTTAGTGTCCTATTCCAAACCACAAGAACCCAGAACATGGGATTATAGTCTACAAACCACCCCTAGACTCAGTTTCCCCAACTATAACAGAGGGCATACCACTAAAGGTAAAAAGTTTGTTCCCTCCACAGTCAAAGTTCCCTAACAGACACAGGGATCAGGGGGGTCTGTGATGGCCCAGCTCCTCTGTAGACTCCAAGGCCCTCTGACTCTTTATATCTCACCTTACCCTTGGCCCAAGCTTCCAGAAGTGGCTTCCATGAGGCCTTGTGTAGCAAGTACAGATTTGCACACAGAGGCACAATGTCTCTGCTAAGGGTCCTCAGCTCATCCTTTGACAAATCCAGGGGACACATGAAAAGGCTCATCCACCTCAGCTGGTACCAAGAACAGGGTGCCCAGCATACAGAGTAAGTAAGGCTGGAACTCTCTCCCAGTCTGCTCTATAGTTACTCAGCTAGGGCCTGCTGGGATTGTCTTGCTCCTACCTCTCCCACTTACCACCAGACCTCCATGGCTCCAAATGGCAAGGCAGCAAGATGGTGGTGTGTAAAGAGGTAAGGGTCAGTCCACAAGTAGTGGACACCGTTGGGACATTTATGTAGAGTACCATCAGGTCCTGAAAGAACCAGTGAGCCTACATAGGTACAGGAGGCCCGTGTAGTTCTCTCCAGCCCAGCATAGACACTCGGGAAGAAACTCCAACCTCCAGCATCCCTGTGTGCCCAGAAGGGGTCAAGACAGATCTTCTGGGGATCAAGGAAGTACACCTCAAAAGAAAAGGGACCTTACACTTGCTGCCTGCCCAGCCCTGCTCTGAAAAATGTGGCAAGTCCCAGCCAGTGAGTCAGACAGTAACCATATGTCAGGACCAGTCTACCTCCAAGGCCCCATAGAATTCCCTAGGCTGAGAGCAACGCATGGGACCCCACTGGTTTCCAGGAGCCACTAGGCAGAGCCAGTCAGGGGCAGCAAACCCTACACTACACCTCATGGTACCAGTTCCCTCAGACTCCCAGTGAGCACCCAATAACCCAGACCAAGGCCACATCAGCATCTCATTTTCTCCCCCTTGGGCTGCCCACTGGCCTTTCTTCCTGGCACACTGGTCTTTGGCTAACCTGTCCTGTCAGGTCCATTCAGCCCTCATCACAGTGTCTTTGCCAGCGCCCCAGAGGCTGGAACTACCTAGGCTCCTCTCTGGGAACCTGAGGCTCTCCTGTGCCTATCAGTTAGCACTGGTGGCATCTGTCACCCCCAGGCTTCTTCATTTACCTATGAGCATTCTTTGCTGCCTGCTCTGGACTGGGCATGCCTACCCCTAAAGCCCATCCTTAAGCTCCCATACCCCACAGCTAAGTAAGGCTGAGGGGTCACCTAAGCTGTCCCCAAAGTAAGCCATCTCTCAGGGTCCAGCTCTGGCTGTCTGCCTCTCTAATCTTCCTTTCTCCACAGGGCAGGAATACTGCCCTGAACTATAGCCCCATACTTTCAGGACTGTGTGCACCAACTGGTCCTGCTGCCTCACCTCATGCCAGGACTCCTAGATGCTCCTAGAAACAACCCATGCACAGGTGAACCACAGATGCAGAAAAACCTGGAAGGGGGTAGGTAGCAAATGTTCCCACAGCGGCCTGCCAACTCCTGGCTCCTCATGGGAGAGAATCACGTAACATTGCTTCTGGTTCATGACCCCTGGTCACCACCTGTCTACACAAAGACCTCAGCTCAGGATCAGGGCTGTGACAAGTTGGGCTAGATTACAGTTCTTCCTTATTGTACAAACACTTCCTGGGCCCTGGGCACATGCTCGCCTGTGGCTGGGGTGGACAGGAAATGTGGGAGTCTAGAAGATGGCTTGGGGAGGCTGACATGCTAGGGTAGGTAGGGGTTTCCAAGAAGTCAGCGGGGTTAAGGAGGGCCCATGCTGGAGGGGTTGGGTCAGATCATGATGGGGACAGAAGTGAGCAAGGCTGGAGTGTGAGGCCACTATAACTCAGGCCTGGAGTCTGGGGTAGTACAAGTCCAGGTCTTGGGGGCAGTGGCAGGAATCTGAGATCCACTTGGTACTAGACACTGGATAAGGTCTGGGACCATATTGCTACGGGGTGGGACCTGGCAGATGGCTTCCTTGGTAACTTGGCAAACTTGACTGTGTCAGCCCCAGGGGCAATAAATTCTGAGTTGTGTCTGTGCCTCATGAGGGTTGGGCTTCCAGGGTACAATTTCCTTGTGGACTGAGAGGTATTCTGGGTGACACTTGCTAAGGAAGAAATGCCTCCTATAGTCTGGATGGAACTTGAGTCCGGCAATGCTGTGTACCATCACTCCAAGCTCAGAAAGTGTGACACCATGCAAGGCTGAGGTAGGTAGATAAGCCTGACACTGACAAGATCTGACCACGGAGCAGCAATCACGGTATCTTTACCTCCAGAGTGAGGAACTGTCACAAGACTTTGCCTCAAGCCTCGGTCACCTCTGGATGGGTAGCATAAGAGTGAGAACCTATAGTGGGAACTGAGCTGGCAGCCTGGACACCCACTGTGATATGACAAAGCCTGGATGGCTCTGTGAAGGCCCCTTCTATTAGGGATCATAGCTCGGCCCTTTGGTAGCCCTTTAGCCCTTTGGAGCTTATATTTCTTGGGAGCCTCCTGTGGATCTGGGGTAGAAGTCAAGCAGGCAGCTCAGCCTAGCCAAGTAGCCTCAGGAACCAGGCCACCCAGTATGGGCTGAGAGGGGTTCACTGATGTCTTTAGCCAAGACCTGAGTCTGGCCCCCAGAGGCTGTGCCCTCAAGTGGCCTGCGGGTGAAGATGAGGCCGGGACCTTAGGACAGCAGGTAGGACAGTGGCACCACAGTCCAGCCATGGTGAAGAGAGGCAGCTGAAGAGTCCAGCCCCTGGGAAGAGAACCAGACCACCCCTCGGCTCCACACTACTGGCTATGTGCACTGGAAAGTGCTGGGGCGGAGGTGGAGCTCTTGCCATGGTCAGAGCAGGAGACTGTTCTGTGGTTCTCACCTCAGACCCCATCACAAGGTCACTTCTGCAAAGCTTCTTTCCTTCTGGAAACAACGTATCCTCAAGGCAGAATTCCGCACCCTCCCAGGATTCAGACAGATATTTGGGCAAGACAGCCACTGACCCAGACTGCCACCCCATCCAGAGGCCGTCTTAAAGGCCCTAGAATGTTGGCAGGCCAGCAAACAGACAATACTAGAAGGGTAAACAGGAATGGCTGTCAAAACAGCTCACATACCTGAGGGACAATTTCCAGACCTGCCTGCAGGAACTTCCTGCTTGGGAGGCCTACTCCAGCCCCCCACCTAGCTCCCTTTGCAAAGCCTTTGTAATACAAAAGCAGCAGCCCTCTATGCCTGCCAAGAAGGTTCTCTCACCACTCATCTGCTTTTCCCTATCCTGAAGGAACTAGGGTAATTTGGAGTTTCCTTTACCAAGACATACATACACATAAAATATTGCACACACACAGCCCTATCGAAGTGTCTAGAATGTTGGTGGCCACATTTCAATGCTCTTCTCACTGGATCATGGGGCCCAGGTGGCCAACATATCCTAAACTACCTTAAAGAATTAGTTGAGACTAGCTGGGAGGATGTGGGGCCTTCAAGGCCTAAAAACTGTAAGTGGCAGTCAGTTGGCCCACCCCTGCTCAGAGAGCCAGAAAGGGCCCTAACGTGTACCTGAAGGTCTCCTAGGCAGCCTCATCTAGCAAAGGCACTCCCCTATATAAAGAAGCCCTGTGACAGCTGGTGCAGAGAGACAAGGTCAGTGGAACCATACCCCATGGTCTCCTCTTCCATGGTTGGGGCCAATGCCTCCAGGATATGGGAAAGTTATTAGTGACACTAGGGCCTGGCTGGTGGAAGCCAACCAATGTGCTACAACCAATGCCCCAAGCCCCTCCCCTACTGTCATCTTTCCCAGGACAAAGCCCAAAGGCCCTGCTTCTTTCTTCCTTGGCCACCAGAGACTTTCCACAAGTCTAGTACCACCCCTGCCCCTGCCCCATCAACACATCCAGGGCACGCCAGAAAAGGCCACCTGGCCAGGTACCATTCTGGGTTCCACTGCCCATGTGCCCTGTGGGTCAACTACACTCACATTCCAGATATTACACCGACATCTGAACCGTGAGTAGTGTGAGCAGAAACAGGCTCCACAGCCATTCCAGAGAGACCAGGCTTAAAGAACTGACCCCCGGATCTCTGCTCTGCTTGCCTCTTCTGTGGTGGAAGTGTCCAGGCAATGGCAGAACCAACAGGGACAATTCCATTCCCACTTTTAAGCCTGTTCTCTCCGTGTTCTTGTCCCAAAGCTGTGTGTAGCAGGTGTGTCAGAGGACTCTGTGGAGTGAACGGCCTCTCTTGAGAGCCAATATACTTGGGGCGGGAGAGATGGACCAGTGGTTAAGTTGCTGTCCTCCAGAGGACCTGGGTTGGTTCCCAGCACTCATGGCAGCTCACAGCTGTCTGTAACTCCAGTTCCAGGGCAATCTGACACCCTCTTATGGCCTCTGGGGACACCAGACACACATGTAATGTGTGTCACATACAAATATGCAGGCAAAGCACTCATATACACACAAATTTTAAAAAATCATTTTTAAAAAGCTGGTTTAAAGTAAATCTACTTAATTTCTCCAAAATTATTAAGATGTAGAAAGAATCATCTCTACTTTTAATCCTAAAGAGAAAACCCACTCTCAACTAAGGAAGAAAGGAGTTTCAGACAGTCCAGTGATGAGCTCTAGAGTTTATTACTCTCGGAAGAACAGTCAGAACACAGGTAGAACTGTAAACAGGCAGCTAAGGAGTAGAGAGGAGATCTGTGAATGACAGAGGTGCCCAAGCATGCACGCAGGGCCACTTCACGGCACCCCGTGCTTCCTCATTGCGTGTACCTGGGTGGGGCTGTGGAGTCCAGCGCACCTCGGGTGGCCTCCCAAGTGCCCAGATGTATGAGTGTACGTGGAACATGCATCAAGGCCTGAAAAGATCCGGCCCAGGAAGAAAGGCCTGGACAGGCATCCACACTGCTACTGCAGATCACAGCCAAGGCGTTAGACAGGAACAGGACACATGCTCCCAAAGGCTGGCTCATTGCTGTCATTGTGGGGACACTAAGCACAGTGGCTGCTGGAGCCCCGTCTCCACTGTGTGGGATCAGGAGTGTTTTAGGTGGGCCTAGAGTAGCATCCCTACCACTTACTTGGTCCCACTGTTTCCCTCCATACTGGCTGAACTAAGAAAAATGCCTGGGCACCATTAGAGGCCAGCCAGTGAGCAGCAAAGCAGTAGTGACCGCCTAGTGCAAGTGCACAGCTAGCCTGTGGAGAGCAGAAAGTAGGTCCTGGCTAGCCACAGAGGGGCTGACATTGAAAACCTTAGTCCCTGCCAGCATGGAGCCCTCGCTGATTGGCTCAAGACAAATACTATTTTTTTCCATACTGAGGCTAAAACACTAAGATGGCAGCAAGGAGGCTTCAAAGGTAAGATTCACTCTCAGACCTGAGCCTGCACATGGGGTCACTGGATATGGGTTACCATTCCCATGGCACCTTCCTAGGAACAGCTCAACACGGTGTACCTGCTTGAGCCTCAGTGACTCTCCCAGGGAAACCACCTTGGCTGCCTCCAGCTTTCCTTTCAGAGAAGACAATAGAGGCCCATAAATACAGGAGAAGGAGGCCATCCCTCCGAATGTTTCAATACACAGAAGTAAAGGAGGGGTTGCCTGCCTCAGTGTTCCCTTTATTAAACATGGAATGGAGCAGGCTGTGGGCAGTAAGCAGGACAGATCAAGGGTGGAGAGTCAGAACCTGGAGGTACCTGGTCTTGTAGGTCCTGGTGTGTCTTGGGGTTTGGGGGGTGGCGGTAGCAGCGTGCTGTTGGGGCTGCTGATGTCCCCCTCCCCCATCAAGGTCAGGTCAGCCACCTGCTCATCCTCCACAGTCTGGATGCCCCCAGCTTCCACTTCTGGCAATAGCCTCCTGGAGGCCTGTGTAGGACCCTCTGGCACAGTGGAGATGCAGGAGGGCTTTGTAGGCTTCTCTCCTGGTTGGGTGAGCCCAGGAGGCCCAGGAGGGCTGTAGGAGCTGGGGCTGTGGGCGGAGCCGGGGCTGTGGGCGGAGCCGTGGCTGTGGGCGGAGCCTGGACTGTAGGCTGAGCTGGGGCTGTGGGCTGAGGCTGGGCTGGTCGCTGGGCTGTCACTGTAGCTCTCCTCAGTCAGAGCCGCTCCCTCCTGGCCCTTGACTGGGGCCCGGCCAGCCAGGGCGAGTTCTGAAGAACCAGAAGGTAAGCGGAGAAACTCAGGCAGCACCAGGTCTTCCTTTCTTAGCAGCCCACGCTGGTCATCGGCTCTGTTGCTCTGAGCTTTGGAAATGAGCTCAAAAAACTCTATCGGAAGAAAACCCACAGTTTTGAGAGACTCACAGAGGCATGCACACCTCAGCTGACCACTCACTCTTTCCAGGGGCTTCTGCTTCCTTGAGCTGCCACTGGCAGCCAACAGGGGTATGAGGTCAGCCACACTATTATACCCACAGAGCTGAGGCCAATGTCTGATTGGCTGCCAATCCCCTTGAAAATTATACTGTCAGGTCTGGGCCTGCAACCCACCCCCTGCTTAGTAGGTGACAAGCTTGCTAGCACTCAATAGGATGCTGCTAGTACTCTGGCATGTATTTTGTTCATACCTGGGGCCCTTTATATCTGAGCACAGATAAATATGAGGTGTAAGTAATGGCTGGAGTAGGGCACGACAGAGCCAGGGCCCAGCTGCACTGCACACCCAAGCCAGAATGGATGGCTGGCCTGTGGAAGGCTGAGAGAAAGCCTTAGCTGGGTAGAATGGAGAGCCCTGAGATATACGTGGCTCCCAAATTCACTGCCTTTGCACAGAAGATGGTGCTCTGGGGCTGAGGTGAAGGAGGCACTTCATGCCTCCCTGACCCACCTGAAGCTCCCCAGCTCTCTGGCACCTGCCTGGCTTCCTCACTGCCTGCTCCAGAGCCTTTTCCTGCCATCAGGCATGTTAGTGTGACCCAAGTTCACCTTTCACATCGCAGGGGTCTAAAATTTCTTTAGAATCCTAATGGCTGTCTGTACTCCATAAGGAGCCCAACATCTCCACTGTCAGGGGTTCTCAGAAATGCACACACTCAAAGAGTATGTATTTTATATTTGTTTAAGTGGTCAGAATGCCCAAGGGAGACATTTAATGGTTTCTAATTTTAAAAGGTTCCAGAGTGAGTAACACATCCCTCCCCTATGGCCCCCAAGTCTCAGGGGCACTCTGCAGATCCTGGGTCAGGGCAGATCAGGCCTTTCTCCAGGAGAGCTCCATGCTCGACGTAAGTCAGCAAACCCGCAACCCTCTCAGGCCTAGGACTTTGTCCTCCTCCCTCACACCTGGCTCCTGCCCCCAGCTGGGCCCCAGCTCATGTCAGGGTTTGGGTGGTGGGGAGAGGGAGCTGGTTGAAAGCACAGCCAGGGCTGTGAGTCTCTGGCAGGGCTGCTGGCTTTCCCCTCATAACAGGGGCTCTAGTGAAGTTATACCAGTAGCCTCAGGGTAACAAGGACAAGGCTACAGGCTGTAGGCAGGGCAGAGCAGGTTTAAGGACCATACTGTGTATTTACTAGAAAACACGGAAGTTTTAAAAAGTACACATACCCTCTGCTTCGTCCAAATTAATTTTCTGATATTTTTTTTTCCCAATCTTTGCAATAGATTCTTCTCTCTTTGAAAGCCGGGGATCCCTAGCACTTTTTCCATTTTCTCCTCTTATTTTAATAGAGTTAGACTTGCCTAGTGTTCTCTCCTCTCCCTGCATCAGAAGGAAAGTCAAGTTCTACTGCATTGTCAGCACATGGTAACAAATCACTCATCAGTACAGTTAAGGCCCTGGGGGCCCAGGCATCAACAGTGAGTCTAGACAAACTTCACAGATCAGTCTCAGTAATGGATTAACACAACGGCATTTATGGCCCACCTACCCACCCAGAACAAAAGAAAACCAGAGGCTGGCAGCTCATAGCAAAGTGGAGACTGAACCCCAATGGGACATGAGGAGAAACACCCCCAGGAGCAGGTAGACAATCCTGAGCAGAGCCTTAGCCAGCTAAATGGGTGACAAAAAGGCACCAGGAGCCCCAAGAGTCAGAGGCCACGGGAGAGGAGAAGGGACAGTGTGGGGCAGGCAGAAGGGGAATTACCATAGCCGAGTGGTTTCTGGGGCTGGTCACGGCTGAGCTTTGTTTGACAGGACCACCCTTCTGTTTGTCTGTGGACACTAAACACATGAGACAAGCTTATGAGCAGAGCCATTTGCTGTGTTCTGTGAGCGCAAAAGCCCTCTCCATCTCTTATCTAGTATGCACACAGGCCAGAGCCCAAGCTTCCCTCTGCCCACCATCATGATGCAGCTGGGAGAAGACAGCAGGGACATGAAGGGACATTTATTGGAACATTGGGAGGCTGAGATTAAAAAAATTCATGCCATATACCATGTGCTACATGTGTTCCCTTAAAATCTGACATCAAGCCCTGCTTTCACCCTCTCCCCCTCCCCCCTCCCCGGTCAGGGTATAACTGGCTTTGGTGGCATTGAGTTTGAGGACCGCTGTCTGGCTAACCAGATTCTTAATCCACAGCACCCTGTAAGCCTGCAGCTCTCCTGAAAGCTCACTTGCATACAGACCCTACTTGCCAGCCTTGGAAGAAGCTGCTGAGAACCCATCAGGGAAACCTAGTTGCCTGCCCGGTGGAAGCTGGCCAGATAGCGCTAGGTCCACCCACCACCAGGGCCACGGTGCAACATTTTCTAGGGTGGAGGATGACCAAGGAAAGAAAATCTCCTCTGTAAGGAGGCAGGAGCAAATAGGGACTAAACTGCTGTATACAGCCCAGGCCACAAAACCCATATCTGCTAAGCTGCCATGGGACAGAGACCTGTGCTCTTTCCCAGACCCTGAGAGATAGATCCCTTACATACAGCCCTCAGGAGTCACCTGGGCATAAGCTCTGGGAAAAAAACTAAAGTTACCATATCTATCCTAGCTCCATACAAGGAACCTCCATCCAGATCGCTCCTCCTCAGCATCTTCTAGAAAGTCCCCACCCACCCACCTTGGACAGTCCTATGCTTGTGTCCTGAATAGAATAGGCCCCTGAGGATTTGGAGACATGAGCTTTGACCAGGACTGACTGACTGACTGGCCAGGACTATGGCTGCTGAGGTATTGGGTGGGAAAGAGTTGTGTGGTCCACTCAACCCCACAAATAAGGAACAACACAGCAGGCCAATACTGAGTACAGTGCCAAAGATTGCTGGACTGGACCACACCTACCACTGTCCTCACTGCCTGTTTCATCTAGGGGAACAGATCTTAGAAAAATGTATTGCATTAAAGATAAGAGACCAGACAGGCTGTTAAACTCTTGGGTCCCTGCTTTGTAGTAACAAAAGCTTCTAAAGAAAAGAGCACCTTTTTACCACATAAGCATTCTAGAGTGGCAGACAGGAGGTCTGCTACTCTTTCTACAGCTAAGAAGACATGTTCAAGCTGGGTCCTCCTTCCCCAAATCTTCTGCCCCTTCCCCTGTAGGAGGCTGGGTTGAGCACATGAGAAGCAAATTGCCATGTGAGGGGGTCACATGGACAAATAAGTCTGTCCACAGTGTGGTTATGAGGCAACGATTGGACCACAAATGACAGGCTGGGGAGCTGGGGATACAATTTCACCTTTCCCTCTGCAAGGGTCCTCCAGGATGACCCGCTGTCCATCCAGACTTGATATAGGGGCACCAAGGTCCAGGGGCTCCTTCTCTCCACTCTAGAGGCAGAGATGATACAGTGAAGCATTTACCCAGATTGGAACTTTCTGTAATAGTTGTTTGTAACCCAGCCACTGACAATAAGACTAACCCAGGCTTAATGAAGCCTCAATCCAGGTGGCCCTGGAGGCAGGTCACCCAGCCTGGCTGACCTGTGGGAATATGGAGCCCTGAGGACTGGTGGAGCAGGTCTTTCAAAAGTCATTCAAGAGGGAGGCAAAACAACCCAGGGGCAAACTAGGAATTCCTCAGCCCCAGAAAAAGGTTGAAATGCATGTGTCAACACTCAATAACTTCAATTGGTTTCTGTCTCAACACTGTTCATAGCTCCCTGATGGACGGGGAACCCTGAAAGTAGGTGCACGAAACAATCTCTGCAGCTCTAGGTGCTCTTGACTCTGCTCGGATCACTCTTTCTTCTGCTGTTTTGCAATGCCTAAGATTACCACAGCGATAGAAAGGGGTTGGGGGAGGCACCCTGGATGCCAGGCTAGGCCAGTCTTTGCAGGCAGATTTCTGAGCATCAAACTGGAGGGAGCGCGCCCACAGTAGGGAAGTAGTATCGAGTTACCTGGATGAGCCTGTGAATAATTAAGTAGGGTTCCTCTTGTTTACTTCAAGGCTCTTAGACAATTCTGAGGACAATTTCAGGGAAAATTAAAAATTTAAGAATACTTGAAATCTCAGTCCTGTACAGTGATGTATGCTTGTCATTTCAGTACTTGGGAGATACAGACAGAGGGTAAAGAGTTCAAGGCTAGCCTCGGCTACATAAAACCCTGTCAAAAATATCAAAACAGAGCTTGGATAAAGTTGGCAGGGAAGGCTTGCAGATGTTATATACCCCAAGCCATTGTGAGTCAGCCCTGCCTCAAAACCAGAGTCATCCTAGCTGCTGGTGTATAAAACACCCATGGAGTCAGGAAAGAGCCAGGGAGGGCCTGTTGCCTTCTTCCTCATCCTCACCCCATAACAAACCCCTCTCACAGTAGGGAGGGAATAGTCCAGTGTGCAAATGCATGTGAAACTGCCAGTCAGTGCAGGGGACAGTGCAGGGGACAGTGCCCTGGTTATACTGTTTTCTTGTCATGCTTGAAAAAGATGGAGATGTTTCAAGGTGTTTATTGCTTCCATTTGGTTTCCCGGAGGCAAATATCAATCCTTTCTATAAGGAACAATGTGAAAAGAAATGACAACAGAGGAGATAGGCAGTAGAGGGGCTGTCCTTTAACTCAGGGAGGATAGTGACATGAAATGAGATCTAGTGCAGATCATAAAGGGCAAGGTGGGGCACACCCCTAGTGACAGTGCTCAGACTCCAAATGACACTCACCAGTCTCACCAGCAGGCTACCCAGGTCCAGGCCATACTTGGCCACCACCGGCCGCAACACTTCTGTGACAGGCTTGGTGGGCTTGGCCTTAAGTCCCACTGACCGGTTAATTGGAACGAGATCCAGCCTGGAAGTAGGGCAGGGAAACATTCACAAAACATTCAATTCAGCCCTACCACATCTCAAGGGTCCCCTCAACAGAACAGAAGTCCACAGCTCAGGAACCCACTTCTAAGGAACACTCCCTGCCCATGGAAGCAAGTCCAAGAGACTCTTCTGAGATTCAAAATAGGGCTGAGGAATATGGTCCTGAATCTCAGGCTACAGCCAGACATTCCCGGGTGGAGACTCTGCCTCTTTCCTGGCTATGATTTTAGGTCTAAGCAGCCTGTAGGTGGTGCCTGCCCCCTTGCAGAGGGTCTGGTAGGGCACTAGCATTCTTGTATGGCCTATTGTGGGACAAGTAAATGCTTACTGGGTAAAAAAAAAAAAAAAAAAAACAAAAACAGAGATTACCATGGACTAGAAGTCCTGAGGCTCAAAGTATGGAGACTCTGAAAGTCTCCATAAACCTGTACACTGTTCTCTTACCGAAACAAAGTACGCTTTTCCAAGCGCAGGTCCCTGGTGGCCAGGATGCTGCTGTCCTGATGCAGCACCAGAGGCTGAGGAACAAACACAGCAGAGTTAACGTGGGAGCATGTGGGCTTGACATGTAACAGCTGCAAGAATAAAAGAGCAGTTTCAAAATTAGCCTGACACCCTCTAGACACCAGGCTGTGCTGCCATGCACCCCACCCCAACCCCTGGGAACACTTCCAGCTGCACCACTTCACAGGCAGGGGGTAGTAGTGGTGCAGGAATGGGCACTAACAGGGTCAGAAGGAAGGGAGTAGATAGGACCAGGATACTATGCCTCACTCCTGCCTGGCACGGTACCTTGTCTCCGCCCACCAGGAAGAGGTCCACAGCAGCACCATTGATGCCATGCCGCTCACACAATCCAGACAGAACCTCTTTGATGGAAAACCCAGACTTTACAGCAACCGTACAGGATGTTCCATCTGGGAGGTGGACACAGCAGTGTTTGGCAGTCTTATCTCTCTCTAGTGCTGAGGTCCTACAGGCCTCTGACTGTAGAGGGGAACAAGAGTCAATGTCAGGAGGTAGGAGAGTACCTCCTGGGAAAGATTCAGCCTGCCTGGTCTCATGTGTCCAATAACCTGCCTGTCCCCATGCAGTCACACAGGCACAGAAACTCAGAATCCATCAAAGGGCATCTTCTAACTCCAAAGCTGATGGTATGGTAGGATTTGGAGGCCAGGGCCCGAGACAGCAATGACCTTGCCTGACTATGGTAACTATATGAAGCATGGCTGTAGTCCTGCCATATGAGATTGCCCTTCATACTGCTGTACTTGGACCTACCTTGAGAACTGAGGCTGTGATTATGAGCTGCCCACAGGCCTGCAGGCATCTTAACCCCCTCCAGTTACAGCATTAATTGCTTGTCCTGAGGGCACAGACCTGCTGTGAAAGCTGCTTTCATAAGGACCTCATTATTGCTACTGCTTCCCAATGTCTGAAAAATCTCTTTGCCTAGTATTTCGGAAAATTGGCCGGGAAGGTGAGGACTGGCTACAAAAATGGCCCAGACTCCTCCTCCTAAATCTAGGCAGCTCCTCCCATGAATAGTTGTTTCATTTCTGGTTTTAGAACCTACCCAGGAAGGGGCAGAGCCAGTTCCTAGCCTAACCTCCTGGTCACCATGGGGAGGAACCTGGGATGGCCACTGGATGGCGACAAAAACACGATCAGGCTGTCCCTCCTGCTCTGGCCCACAGTCTTATACCCACTGTCATCATTGTGCTGTGAGGCCAGGGGACTGGAGGTAGAGATGAGTGAGGTCCCCAAACACAGGACCACCACCCAGCTGGCAGGCACAGGTACTTCATGTTTCCCAGCACTAAGCTGGGGTATTGGTGGCAATAGGTAACTAACTCACAGTGGCCTGTCAAGGGAATTTGGAGCAATAAAAGAAGAAATAACCATTTACCATCAACTATCCACCATCTTGATTCAGTTACATATGCCATGATGCTAACAACCAACAAGGCTTCCCAAACTTCTTATCAGACAAGAGTTGAGGGGTAGCAGGTCCTGAAACCTACCCAGCTCCCTCACAGCACATTAGCAAAGACCAGGGCAAGCAGGATACCCTGAAGAGACCTGTAGACCCAGGCCTAGCTTTGAAGTGGTAGGGGCCCAGCTCCTAGGACCCCACAGGCAGTGGGATGTTAGAGTCAACAGGAGGCCTGAGCATCAAGCCTAAGACAAAGCCCTGCTTCAAAGCATATTGTATGCTCTTAGTGGGAGTTCAAGAAATATTAACTACATTACAACAAAGGAATTTAAGAAATAAACTCAAGGCTAATTTTAGTCCTTACACCGCTCCGGACACCACCTACTAAACAACTTCTCAGGATGCCCTAGAAATCTTGGGCTGGGAACCTTGCTTATGAAACAAATTCTGGGTTTTATGAGCCAGACTTCATCTACCAGCTGGTAGGTATAGCCTATGACCTCTGGAAGGAGAGGAGGTGGTCACTCACCAGGTCTAGGCTCCCTGCAGAAGACACAGAGCCCTGGGACTCCCGACGGCAGAGACCTCCGTTGGCATGAAGGGCATCTTGAAAGAAGGGAAAGACACAGCTTTACATGCCCTCACATGCCTTCACATGCCCTCACTCAGTACAGAACCTAAACCTCACCCTCCCCCCAACTAAAGAGACAGGAAAACATCAGAGGCCCTTCCAGGTGCCACCTTGTTCCACTGGGGTTTAGTCAAACAGCTCCCTCATAGCAGAAGCCAAGGTCAGGGACAAGGAGGTCACTATTGTAGGGGCCCTACAGGGACTCAAGGCATTGCCAGGCACCAGATGGCAGGCAGCAATGCTGTGGAGCCCAGTCTCATGTCCCTGTGTGGACCTGTCTTCAACTGAGCCATGATTTCTATCTCAAAGTCCAATTTCGAATATGAAGAAGATTGTCCCAGTGACCAGTGGCTGCTCACTATAATGGTGACTAATTTCCCATCTTCTCCTCACAAACCCAGCTCAGAGCCAATAGTTCAACTCTCTAACTTGTTCTAACTGTAATCTAGGCTGACTTACACACCATGAAGGGCCTAAACACTGTCCTATGCCAAGTCAGACTGACACTCAGGCTCCTGGATCCAGTGACCTGCCCTAAACAAGTGGCCTCTCAAGCCATCTAAAGACCCTGTACCTGACTGAGTGTCAATTGAAGTCCTCTGCAAGCCTGCCAGGTATAGGAGGCCTGCATGGGATACCCTCCCCATCTCCCAGTACCCACCTACTACACAATGGCTGGTGCACATTCCTTGACACAGGCAACAAGCTGTGCCTGGTCACAAGCAATAGCACATTTGTGTTTGTTTCTCTTTACGTGATTCTGTTTTCCAAGTTGTCTACCTGTTACTTTTACAGCAATAAGAAAAAGACCCCAGTCAGCCAAACACCTGGCATTAAGGAATCTCAGAAGGTTGTGGAGCAGGTCTGCTTTTTGGGTTGGCTGGTTCATGCCCAACTCTGCTGTACAGTCAGGCTCTGTGACATTTTCTCATTCCTCCAGACAACTCTGCCTGCCCACCATGGCCTCTCATGTCCCCGTGGCTGCTGAGCTCCCACTCACAATAACATGGTCTGCATCCACATACCGTGGGCATGGTCACCATGGTCCTTCTTCTTCTGAGATCGCCCCGTGCTTCTGTTCCTTGACCAAGAGAAAAAGGCCCCTTTGCGTTTTTTCTCACAATCTTCGTCCCCCACATCCTCATTCAGGGATCGTCCTGATTTCGATTTTCCACTTAACTGTCAGCAAATAGAAACAATTAAGACACGGAAGTTACTTTAACATCACATGGAACACCAAAGGGACTGGATACAGAGTTCTGTGAGTGAGGGTTCTGAGGAATAATCTAGATCCTTCAATGTGTCAAGGGAATAGTTCTGACCTTCTTTTTCATGACTGAGGTGACCAGGGGTTAGGGGACCAGAAAGGGGCTCAAGGACGTCTGTGTGCTCCATGCCCCACCCCCAGCTGGTGAAGGGATGAACCAAGGGAGCCTCACTCTCACCCCCACGAGGGCTGGCCCAGCACCTTTTTTGGTGTGGACACATTGGAGTGGTCGGAGTTGATGCTGTGCTTGGAGGCTGGGCTGCTGGGGACCTGCTGGGAGTCAGGGAGGGTGCGGCCCTCCACCTCTGCCAGGACGCATTCTTGGTACAGCTGGGATTTCAGAAAGCGAGTATAGCTATCAAACTTCATCAGGTTGAAAATCTGTGGAGCAAATGCCATGTAGCATAGTTACAGAAAGAATGAAACAGCCTGGGCCCTAGGTGGTGCAGGAGATCGATCTATCTGTACCCATGAAGGGCTACTTAGGAGGGTGTCGTTTCAGCCAGTCCTTCTGGGGCATTCTGATGTTAACTCTCCAGGAATCCTTCAGATCCCTCTCTTAATAATCTCTCTCCTTTACCACTCTTGTAGGAGCAGAGTCACAGGAAGCACGGGCCAACCCAGGCTTCCAGCTGCAACCTCCGCAGCCTTCATTCCCTAAGAACTTGGAAGGCAGTCATCTCACACGTGAGCTAATTCTTGCAGCCTAGTGACACAACGGCTATTGGGAGGCAGGCTCTGGACAAGTATCACTGGGTCAGATCACATGCTCTTCCAGAAATTAAGACATAAACATGTAGGTAGAGTGCCATGTACATCCTGTTATTCAGCACTCAGAGGCTAAAGCAGGAGTGTGGTGAGCTTCAGGTCAGCCTTGGTGAGCTACACATTGAGCCCAAATTGCTAATACTACTAAACCCACATCAGAAGCATGCAGACAAGCCCAGAGCTATGATGGCCAGACACTGAGCATTTTGAATGTACACTAGTGTGGCAGCAATGTGTGTTCATAGAAAAAGAACTTAAAGTTTGGAATCTGGACTTTTCTCTGGGCTGGTACAATACAGTACTATCCTCTCTTTGATGCTCCAAGTGAGACTGAACTCTGGCTCCATGTCAGCCCGCAATCATGAGACCACTGACCTTTCATAAAGTAACATGTGGAAAAGCTGTAGCTGTCATGTGCTGTGAATCAGCTGTGTCCAATGCATTTAAAAAACTTTAAGATGTACTTTTTATGTGTTTGTTTATTTGTTTATTTATTGAGAGAGTGTGTGTGATGCACATCTGTTTATGGTCCATGTGTGGCGGTCAGAGTACAGCTTGTCGAAGTTGGCTCTCTCCTTCCTCTATGTGGGTTCCAATGATCAAACTAAGGTTGTCAGGTTTGCTGACAAGTGCCTTTATCTGCTGAGCCATCTCATCAGCCCCAGTGACTTTTGATGGATAATATTAACCTTTACTTTGGTTAACAGTGAGCTACAAATCTGTGACATAGGCTTCTTGTTCCTCAGCTCAACCAAATCCTTTTGAGACTGGAGACCAATGGTCAGATGGATTCCTCATCATGCCCAGAGTCCCAGAAGCAGCCCCGCCCCCCAAGCTGGGAGCATGCTGCTCTGGGAAAGTCCTGAACCCCAAGCCCTAGCTACAAGCCTCATGAACTGCCTGCAGAGTCACCTGGAGCTGTTGTTCCTTGAACATGTCAGGGTGGGGTGCATTGAGAATGTCATCTGCCAGCTGGGCCTGGCTGTCAATGTTTACAGGAGTGGTGGCTTTGCTGCACAGGAATTTACTGAAAATCTCCCGGGCCCTGTAAGAGAGCTGATAGGTAGAAAGGTCTGAGATCAGTGGACACACACCCACTGGACATGCACTTCCCACCTGTGTCACAGCGGCATCCTAAGGCTAACACTGCTTTGGGGCTGGAGAACCGATTCACAGGCCCAGTCTATATTCTGGCTTACAAAGGAAAGTATAGAAGAATGAGCCAGGAAAAGACTCCTGAATCAGCTCCTCTGCAAGTTTCTGAATGGCTGCTTTGTAAGGGCCTCAAAAACTGAGAGGTGCTACCTGGAATAGGCCTTGGAATAGGATCCACCAGCAAGGTATGTCCACAGAGGAGGACAGGAGTTCATGATGCTCAGAGCATAAGAGACAAGCACAAGGCCACTCTAAGAAGACAACTGTTACCTTGGGGAAATGCCACAGGATGTGGCCGGGATAGTCCTGGGGCAGCTGGAAAGGAGCTGTCAATTGGCAGGGAGAGGGAGCAAACACTGAGTGTTTCTCCAAGTCCCCTCCAGCACAGTTCTTTCCTCCCAATCCCAACATCAAGTACCACCTCTGCCAGGCTCTGTGACAGGACATTTATGTAGACTATGTTTAGGCAGGATTAAATGTCACACACTTAAGTTTTTATCCGGAAGCAGAAATGTCATTTTCTTTTTAAGTCACATAGGAGCAACCCTCGGCAACTGCTCAAGCAACACTTGATGTGGCCCTGTGCCCCTGACCCTCATGCAGGCCTCTGCTCTGAAGAGCAGTTTACCTCTTTCTTGTCGTGGGCAGGAACATGACTGAAGCATTCACAGGCCTGCCAAAATAAAATGTTCTCCTCACTGAATTCCTTCCGTAGAAAATCCTGAGGGAACATAGGGAAGAGAGCAGTCGTCATTTTACGACACCTCCATGTAGCTGACTCCCACAGCCTTATCCTGGCCTTCTTTGTCTGCAACACAGCACAGTAGGTACCTCTCAAGAGGGCCCTAAAAGCAAGTGTAGAGGCTGCTCAACATCTCTGATGGGCGCCATCTGCCTCACAGCTCTTTCCTTCTTATTTAAGAAATGAATTTGTTGTTAGTACATAAGATATGACATCATATCGTTATGATGCTGTCCTACTCATTGCTCATATCCATCCCATTATCCTCTCTTCTTGCCCATCCTCACTCCTGGGTCCTTAAAGAACTGTACTTGTCAGCGTGAAGACGCTCCAGCTAGGATAATGATGCACACCTATAATCCTAGCACTCAGAACGACAAGACAGGCCAGCCTGAGTAACACAGTGAGACCCTGTCTCAGAACAAACCAACAAAGCCCAGAAACTCTGATGTTCCCTGCTGCAAAGACATTGGGGCGGGGGTGGGGGCACTTCAGGAAACTCCAAAGCATGAGGCAGACCAGGAAGACTGAACCAAGGATCTTTACAAATGCACACCCTACTCCAAGGCTGAGCTTGGGGCAGATGCCAGGACAATCACACCTACAAGGTTATGCACAGTCTCTGAGGTCTGAGATGACCCAGTGAGCTCAAGCACCCTTGGCACAAAGTGCCAATATCCCCCTAGCAGCCCCCCTTACTCACAGAGAAGTAGCGAACACCAATGGGATCCTGCAGCAGACGTTCAAACGACACTGCCCAGCTGGCAACCCTCCTCTCACGTAGGCGCCGGCAGCTCTGCACACTGGGGAGGCTGGCATTGCTACTCAGGCTGTTGCTGCTGATGCAGTCCTTCAGGTCAGCTCCTGTCAACTCTGCAGGAGCAGCACAGACACACCTGGCCTCTCTGTGTCTGCTCCACAGGAGGCCACAGGCGCTTACCCCAGCTTCATTTTCACACTCTACCTGAAGCCTGGCCAAGGCTTTCTAGACATCAGACAATAGAGTGAATCTCAGCCTCACAGGGCTGCACATGCATGTATACAAACACACACACACACACACACACACACACACACACACACACACACACACACACACACGAATAATAAACTCTGACTATAAGAATGAACCAGAGAAACTATTGCATATACAGTGCAAGGCAGAAAGCTCAATATTAAATAGACAGCAGGGAGGTATTTACAAGTACACCACAAAGCAAAAGACCCTGAGTGAAGTCCAAGGAGAGAGCTTCAATAGGCCCCATCACCCTCCTGATGCTATCTGCTGCAATTTGGAATCCACAGCTCATGGCCTGTGCACTTTTCCGTGTGCATGTCACTTCTTAGTGGAAACATTAAGCCAAACATCCAAATTGAATATTTAATCATGTGTCCTCTGGCCACTCATTCACTGGCAATTGCAATCCAGAAAAACATTACAACTCAAAAAAGAGGAGAGGTATCTAGGAAGACCCCATCTGTCCCCCATCTACTTGGTGAAGCAGCCCAGGAATGAGAGGAGGGACCACAGGCCTGTGAATGTGAAGCTCTGGAGTTGTTGCACATCGCCTCTGGTGAGCAGGGCACATGGAGCTTCCCTGGATGAGGATGACCAGGTCAGAGCCAAGGCCAGGCAGGACAGGAGCCCTACTGCAATAGAGCTGACTATATGACTTTCCATATGGCACCACCAAGGAAATATTGCTAGTCACATGGTCACACCAGGCTCCATCATCTTTTCTGAGCACCTGCTGCCTGGCATTCAGGACAGGCCACTCAGGATGGTCTGCCCTGTGGTCTGGGGACAAGTTAGCAGACTCTAGCATGAGGTCAGTCACTGAAGAGCCCCTTCCTAACAGGGGTGGGATGGGGTGGCGATGGGACTGGAAGCAGCGGGGCCACTAAAATGTTCTCATCACAGCTAGTCCACAGAAGCACTGAGAGCTGCCACTGAGCCTACAGCCCAGAAGAGTGTGCAGATGGTATGCAAGCCAGAAGACAGAGGCCTTAGGAGAAGGTCAGTGTGGACAGGACAAGTCTAGAGGAAAGTGACTCTGAGAGTTGTTAGAAGCCAAGGCGGGGAGGGATGTGACTACAGCCTCCTAAGACAACTTCCTCAGATCAGCATGGCACCCAGATTTAGAACTGGGCAACAGTGTTCAAAGCCAGCCAGCATTCGGGTTAGAGGAGATACGGGAAAGATACAGAAGCCACTGCTGACACCACTACAGATGTTTATGCCAGAAGAAACTATAGCGTGAGATCAGAACTTGTACAGTCCTAATTTTTCTTTGACTCCCCCTAACCCCATCTGCACACCACCTACTGTTCTCCTGAGGTCTAGAGGATGTGTTCAGGACACATCACAGGCATTCCAAGCTCCTCTTCAGGAACACTGCTCAACAGGGTGGCATGGCCAGAGCAGCTGGCACTACCTAGGGCTGCTTCACTAGGTAGCTCAGACACCACACACATACTATGTGAGCGCCTCACATACTTTCTGTAGGGCTGGTTCTCTGAAGTGATCTGTATCTGGTGACCAGAGCAGATACTAATTTTCTCGGAATGCACATTTAAGTCCAAAATCTGTCCTAACAGAGGTTTTCCAAGAGCTATACAAACAAGCTGAGTGTAACAGTCTCAGCAAAGAACAAAACGCGAAGCACACAGGATGGCTCTGCCAAGTTCCACTGTACACCATGTGCGCCCCACTATACACCATGCATACCCCACTGTACACCGTGCCCACCCCACTGTACACCATGCATACCCCACTGTACACCATGCATACCCCACTGTACACCGTGCCCACCCCATTGTACACCATGCCCACCCCACTGTACACCATGCACACCCCACTGTATACCATGCCCACCCCACTGTACACCATGCACACCCCACTGTATACCATGCCCACCCCACTGTACACCATGCCCACCCCACTGTACACCGTGCCCACCCCACTGTACACCGTGCCCACCCCACTGTACACCATGCATACTCCACTGTACACCATGCATACCCCACTGTACACCATGCATACCCCACTGTACAGCGTGCCCACTCCACTGTACACTGTGCCCACCCCACTGTACACCATGCATACCCCACTGTACACTGTGCCCACCCCACTGTACACCATGCATACCCCACTGTACACCGTGCCCACCCCACTGTACACCATGCATACCCCACTGTACACCGTGCCCACCCCACTGTACACCATGCATACCCCACTGTACACCGTGCCCACCCCACTGTACACCATGCATACCCCACTGTACACCGTGCCCACCCCACTGTACACCATGCATACCCCACTGTATACCATGCCCACCCCACTGTACACCATGCCCACCCCATTGTACACCGTGCCCATCCCACTGCATAAGGGGGGGAAAACAGCCATGCTTAGGACAGAAGGCAGATTCCAGTAGCAAATGAAGAAAACAGCCATGGAGGTAGGGACTGAACTACATCTGAAAGAATACAAGCTGGGCTCTTGCTTTCCGCAGCACATTAAAGCTGACCTCACAAGGGCCAAGTGATTTAGATGTGAAATGAAATTGGAGAAAAACTGGGAAGCCCATGTGATGAGAGGCCTGGAAGGAAACTCCCATGACATGGAGTGAAGCAGTGTCTGAACTCCATATGAAATGCCCAGGCAAGTGGCTAAGGGTGACATACGACATACACAGGCTGGGTGCTGGTTCCTTCCACACTAAGACACCCCACAGACAAATGAGCCAGAAGGCAGAAGAGAAGCACGTGACAGGTGCCAGGCTCCTAAGCACAACCGACTGCACGCTAGTTCAAGCTCCATACCACTCTGCCTCACTCTGCTAAAGCCATTGGCTTTGTACAGGGCAGGTGACAACCCAGACAGATTTGTACATCAAATAAGGTGCTTGACACCTCTAGGTGCATAGGAATCATACCATGCTCAGCGTAGGCTTTTGGCAAGCCAGGCCCCCAGGGAAAGTGAAGATGCTGGTGTGCTGTCTCATTACATTTTCTGTTGATAAGGTGACCCTCACCAATGTAGCCCTGAACCACTTTCAACTTTCAGCCTGAGCCACACTACAACTTTCTCCCTCCAGCTTTCTCCTGAGGCCATGAAGTCTGAACTATAACTGAATAAGGAACAGAAGTTAACTCAGGAAACACAGGAGCATACTCTACAACAGGATGTGCACGTGCTAAGGCCCTGTGGCAGAAAATATGCAGCACTCAACTGTGACCCAGCTGAGCAGCAGAAGTGTGCTACCAATAGACAGTGTCACTCCAAAGGACTGGCAAGGTCTCTTGTGCTCCTCACAGTGGAGATTGGCTGGGAGGACAGGAAGCAGAGAGGGGAAGGTGGGACTGAGCCATTTAGCTGCCCATAGACCATATCATCCTAAAGGGTGATGAAACTTTTGTTTCTGAATTACTAAGAACTTGTAGTTCCAGCACAAGCTTAGTAGGAGAGACACCCATTTCCTTTGTAGCCGGGGCACACAAGAGCCAGAGGACACGTGGTCCAGTCCTCCATACAGGTCTGCAGACCTCCCAGCTTGCTCATATGCAGTTTGAGCTTGCCAGCTCAGAAAGACCTTCCCCACTCCCTTAAACATCCAGGCTCCTGTGTGCCCACTTTAACTACAAGGGGTCACGGGTCCCCAGTGCTGCAGCAGGAAGTGCTGGGTTTGTGGTGGGAGTGAACCTGTGCTGTCCCAGTCAGTTAGTGAAGCATGACCAGTATGCTGGCTAAACTCATGTTTATACCCTCATATGAAGCAATGGCTTTCCAAGACTCAGACTTCAACATGACACTGTGAACTCTAACAAATGACTGCCATGCTGAACTCCACCGTGTCACTGAGTGCCTCACATTGTACCATCTGCCGGGATTCCTGGCTGTGGGTTAGGCTTGCCCTTGGGTCTCTCAGGAAGGCAGTACAGCACCTAAGCAGGCGTGGCTCAAGTGGCAATAACAACAGTGGAGAGCTGACCCCACAGGAGATGAGGAGAAACAGGGCCTATGTCCTGGAGAGACCCACACAGGTGAGATGCCTAGTTAGTGAAGGGACAGTTTCCATGGTTGCAACAAAAAACAAGAGGAAGTGTCCAGTGCTCTGATAATGCCTCCCTAAAGTTATGGGAACAGGGACTTGGCTTTGAGGCCAGTACAGCACAGGGACCTAGACAAAGACAGCACAAATGCTGAGGTGGCACCTGGCCAGTGTGCTATGACAGGTCACACAAATGCAGAGGCAATTCCTGAATCCACAAGAATGCCATACAAGGCTCTTCTAAACAGAGCTCCTAGTGGATGTTTTGATCCCACTGGGGGTGCAAGAGGCTTGCAAAGCAGAGGAGTAAAGGCAGAGTCCCCTCAGAGGCTCCGCACAAGTTGCTCCTGTGGGTTGAATCTTTTGACAGGCTACACAGACAAGTCCCTTCTCCATTGTCATCCATTTCTGAGTTCAGAACCCAAACCATATTCAAGTACTGCGCGTCACATAGCAAACAAAGCACTTCATGGTAAGCTTGACCCAAGAGGGCAGGTAGCACCTGGTGGCCAAGGGATCCCTTGTAAACATCTCTATTCCTACACCAAGTTCAAGGCCAAGGCTGGAGGCTGACGCCTCAGGTCGGATACCAGCTAGCCTGCTAGGAGCTGCCTGCCTGCTCCTCTAATGTTAAGCACTTGGGTGAAATACAGGCTGAGCTGAGAAGATAAGGCCTGGGGCACCTATTCACCGGCACTATGGCCTTAGTGGGTGTGCTCTAGGTGCCTGTAGTGATATGGGTTTTCTGTTTTTAGTCAAATACTGTCCTGGTGAGAATGTCCTCATCTGTGGCAGATTTGCTGAAAGCTAGAACAGCTGCCAGCACAGCTGCAGAGGTTGCCTAGAGATGTCGGCTGTAGGTTACATATTTCAGGAATTCCTTGAGACGATTACTGTGTAGTTACTTTTGTGATACATGGCCTCAGGCCATTCCCAGCTCACTGTATCTCTCATCCAAATTATAACCCTAAGTATTCCAAATGCTCAAGTCTCAACTCTAATGCACATGGCAGCCCATCCCAGCATAAGACCCTCCCCCATGCAGCAAACATACCTGAAGACTGCACATGTCAGCCTGCTTTGATACTCAAGAGAACTGACAGACAGATGTGGGACTTTACCTGGGTAGAGCTGATAAGAGCCACTGTGGTGCCATCTAACCAAATACTTCCAACCATTCACCTTAAACCACCCTTCTGAGTCCATACCAGGCTCAGCCTGGGTGGCCTGAGGCAGAGGCTTGGGCCACAGGTGCTGAGGACATGGCTCCTTAGGTCAGCCTCGGGAGTAGATGAATTATTGCAGAGCCTCAGGGACCCTCACAAAGGCAGTCCTCAACCTTCCAGCACTGGCTGCTGGAGAGGCCCTAGAGCCTCACAAAGCCTCAGAGACTCATGTATAATGCACAGCCAGTGCCTGCTGCAGAGGCCTGAATAATTCACATGTGCCGAGACACTGTTTTCCCGATGCTGGGGAGGGGCTACTGTGCAGGTCATTAAACAGCAGCAGGGAGGGAGCAGCGAGAACACACGGCCCCTCGTAATAGTTATGCGATGCTGGCATACTTCCACATCATCTTGAGTTTAAAGTCTTAAGTCCCATAAACACAAGATCTATATTCTCAGTGAGACTGACTAAAGGCATGGTGTCTCAAGGGCGGGCTCTTAAGAGAACAACCAGCCCGAACTCCACCGTTTCCAAAGCGACTCTGAAAAATCCAGGGCTGGGAGGCCAGCCCGAGCTAGGTGTGCCAGCTTTGGAAAACAAAGTCTTTCCAGCCGCCCTCCCAGACTAAACCAGTGCACAGACCGAGGTGGGAAAAGGCAGAGCCAGCAAGCCTCCTGAGTTTTCCATGGCTTCTGAGGTTCCTACTTGCCCCAAGTAGCACGGGTAAGGATCAACAGAGGCCTTTTTCAGTTTTCTGGCCACAGTCCCACCGGCTTGGACCAGTCTTGGACATGTAAGGGAAAGATATGACTGGGTCAAAACTTCCCTATCCAAAGCTAGATGAGCACAGTCCACTAACTGGTCACTCTGGGTGGACACTCCTCCACAAATGCTTAGAGTCCATAAAAAGGTCCTCACAGCAATCTCAACACTGTCCTCTAAAACAAACCAGTGAAGGTTTAAAAGGAAGCCTTTGCTTCATTCTCCAGCAGTGGGTCTTATAAACATCAGCTACAGGATCACCAGCATGGACAATTTTGGCTCTGGGAGATGCCAGGCAGAAACAGAGTCCAACATGACCTTTCTGGATCTAGGTGACATGATATGACAATCACATGATCCCTTATGTCTGTGTCTTAGCCTTCTTCTGGGGAGAAGCAAACATCAGCAATGCTTGGGGCCTGAGAATGCAGTAAGGATCCCAGGCTCCACATCCAAGTACTGGATTGTACCAGAAGCTAACACAGCAACACAGGAGAGTCCTTCAAATGCCTGCAGGGCCAGCTTTACAGGGAAGTCCTGCATGACATGAGGCCCTGGCCTCACCTCATTTCCTATGTCACAATCTGTGGACCTGAGTTCTGTCACTTTATTCCAAGACCTGCTAGCTAAAAGCACATCCTTCTCATTGCCAGCAGGGTGACACTTCACAGTAAGCAGCGAGGAGAGCTCAGGGTAGAGACATAGTGTAAACCTGAGGGCAGCCATCTGGCTCCTCACTTGAGAAAACCAGAGTCAGCAATGACAGATCCTGATGCTAATCAAAATGACATATTTTGATCCCCCACAGTACCTCCTCAGAACAGAGTTTCTGGTCTAATTCTATGGGTCCACTGTGAGACTGAGGCTTCTGAGGTCTGGGATAGTGGGGGGTAGGACTGGACAGGCACCACAAACTCTGGGGTGGTGCCTAGTACCCTTTCCTGCCCTGCTTGCTCCTAGGCATCAACCAGCCAGGCTTCATAGTCTCACAGGGCCGACAGTCCTTTGGGACTGCAGGGATCACATGATTATGTATATTTCCAGGGCCTGAGGGACCAAATGGGAGAAACTCAAATGCTGTCCTGAAGCTGAGACCAGACCCATCTGAGATCAGCAGAACAAACTCAGCATGTGAAACCACACAGTGTTTCAGGAGAGGAAATGCCAAGCAGATGGGCAAATGCCAAGAGCTTTCAGGGCCATAAGAGTGGGTAGAACAGGAGCTGCCAAGGGTCAGTGTGGGAAGTGCTGGGAGCCAAGAGCCCCTTCATTTGTCTACATTTTCAGAATTCAGTTGAGGAGCCATCAGTTGCCACTATGAGGGTCACTGGACTACAGGGGCCCTAGGACATGCCAGGAAGGGGCAGCATCTCTTTCAGATTCGCACACTGGCTGGAAGCAAAAAGGGTCATGATTCTTTAACTGGCTAATTCTTTCTCAAAACAGACATACTTCAGTTTGAAAAATAAAAAAATTGGTATCATGAAAACATTCTCCTTTTATGTTTATATCACTGACCACACATGAAACAGCCACCTGGCAACAGAGCTCAGATGGAGGAGAAGATAGACAGACACACTGCCCAGAACATAAGCCCAGGGATCCAAAAGCTGGGCTCAGGAGCCACACGCCCACATGAGTTGGAGGCAGGGCTTTACCTTTTACATAAACCATGTCAACAAGGCTGTCTGGCTGTGCCAAGTGTAATAATGCAGCTAACTTCATAGACTGGGGTAGGCACCATCTCTCACTGGAGAACCACTTAACCTTTCAATAAAACCTGGTAATAACTATATACTATCATCACAAGAACGTTGTGACAATGTCAGGCACACAGTAGGCACTGAGTTATGTCAACTAATAACTGGGTCACACTAGTCCTGGACACCATATAAAACAGCGAGCAACTCCAGCTAAGTATCTGCAGTGTTAACTTATGATTCATAAAATATTTACCCCTTTAAATTTTTAAATATAAATCTAAAACTTTTGTTGGTTAGTATCTAAAATCAGGCTCTCATGCGCTCCTCTCTCTTTCTGATAGACTCAGTCAGTTATGAAGGTCAGGGCTGGCCAGGTGCTTCTCTGCCTTGAATTTGTAGACAGATGATGCCGACTGTGAACCCTGCGTATGTATATAGTTTTCTTCTTCCCTGTTCTGAAGACTTTCTTACCTTTTGGATCTTAGCTAAACCTAAAACCTAAATTGCTGAGATGTGGACACGCTCATGCCATTCCCAGCTCTAACAGATGCTTCTGATTGCTGAGTGTAACATTTAAGACAAATGAAGCCAGTGCCTCACTCTGTCAGCTGCTGCTTTGGCCTCCACGGTGTGAGTCATTTGGCTTCCCTCCTTCTCAACTGTGACAGATCTGCTTGTGTGCGTGCAATCCCCTGCCCCAAAAGCAAACTCTGAAAACATGGACTTGGTCTGCTCCCAAATGCACCAAGTGTAAGTATTGTGAACAAAGCAGAAACTTAAAACCCCATCCCACACCATGCAGAAAAGCAGAGTCCAGGAGCATCCAAAACTTAATGTGAACGATAAAATAGTAAGTTTTATCTTCATGGTCTTAGGAAGGGTGGAGTAAGACAAAGTGCTACTTAAAAGGAGATGGCCACTGGAACTATCTTTAAGACTTTCGGTCTTCAGTAGATAGCACTAAGAACCAGCTGCCAGCTGCAGGCTTGCCTGCATGCCTTCCTCAAATGCTGTTATACCTTCTTTCATTTCATCATCTCCAAAACCCAAACATGAATGCAATTCAAAACACAAGCAGTAATAGTGTGAAGGGGAACTGTCCCCATAGGCTCCAGTATTGAACACCTGGTCCCCAGTTGATGACACTATTTGGGAGGAAGGGGCTGTTGAACACTTGGGAGGCAGAGCCTTACTGGAGGAAGTACATCACTGGGGGAAGGCTGTGAGTGTTCACAGTCTTGCCTCAGTTCCTGGTCACTATCTGCTTGATGATATGAGCTCTCAGCTTCTTGTTCCTGAAGCCATGCCTGCCACTTGCAGCCATTCTTCCCACCACAATGGACTCTTAGTCTCTGAAACTACGCTAAAATAAACTTCTTCCACAAGCTTCCTTGCTTATGGCATTTTATCACAGCAATGGGAAGCAGCCAGTAGGTAAGATCACCACCATCACTCATTCAATCCAAGAACCATTTTCAAGATTTGTTATTTTTCAATTTTCTACTAATTAACTACCAACAACAACATAGATGAGCCAAATGGGAAACCACAAAAAGCAAGCAATAATCACAAGCTTGTTTGTTTTGGCACGTCTGGTATGGAATTCAGAGCCCCAAGCTTGTTCATCAGGTACTCTATACTGACACCCACCTAAGCAGAAGTCTGGACTGAGTATTAACAGAAAAATGGAATGGCCAATACAAACCCTAGTGGCCATGACGAGCACAGGAGGAAGCTCTGAGAAGGTGCTTCCCTACACATTGCTGAGTGGTGTGCACACTGGAAAATGGAGAGTATCTACCACATACACCAATGTCCAGCTCATCAGAGCAAGGCCCACAGGATGGCCATGCAGAGACCTGTATGCACATGTCTCACAATATCTTGTGACAATTGACATCTGAACCAGCTTAGACATTCTCCATAAGGGCAGGAGCAGACAGTGGCCATGTGGAGCAGGGCCTGGTAGCCAGAGAAAATGGGCACTGACCCACAGGCATGAAAGAAAGCTCAGGCTCACAGAAAGCAGTCAGACACCAGAGGACACACGCCGGTATTAGTCCAAGTGGCATCAGCCAACCTGTCCTCAGTGGGAATTGCTCCTACTGGGGCCCCTGCTGAGGTTCTCTTCTCTCTCTCTCTCTCTCTCTCTCTCTCTCTCTCTCTCTCTCTCTCGCTGATGGCATGTATACTTTTCAGTGTCTAAATTATTTTTCAATAAAAAAATTTCATTACTTGAAAAGTTGTGACCAAAACTCACCCTCAAGTGCCTAAAGCAGGTGGTGCTGCAAACCGTGAGAAGCCCCTTCTAGACATGTCCCCCCAACATAACATAACTGTGTGTAAGGGAGTGCGTGCTCTAACTGGGCTTCTGCTGTTGGCAGTCTTTCTCAGATGCCATCTATGTTCGTTCAAGTTTGCCCAAAAGAAAAGGGGCTATTATGTTGGGCACAAATGGCCTGTGTGTGACCAGGTTGGGGCTGAGACAATAAAACAAGGACTGTGTAGTGCTTTCATTTTTAACAGCATAGAGTAGGGATGAGACATCAGTCCGGAGTGAAGGTGGCAGGGACAACGTGTCTTGGGAACCAGGCAGAGGCGTAAAGGATGATGCCCCAAGAATGGAGCCTTCCTCCCCCAGAGCCAGCCATTCCCCAATGTGCTGTAAAGATCACTGGCATCAATCACTATAGTCCCATTAATGTGAACTAACTTGAAAAGATGCCCTTTTAAAGGCAGGAAAGCTATCATTAGGTCATGAGTCTCAGGTTTTGTTTTAAAACATTTACATAAAAGCTTTCCATCCCAGAGGATGTGGTAAATTGTCCCAGAATATGCTGTCTGTAAGCAGCCTTTGCAGACTGGCCCCAATCCCTTCTGTGCATGGCTCACCAAAAAAAAAAAATCCATGAGACTCAACAAGTATGTGCCACCAATGTCTCAAACCCTGACAGGTAAAGTCACTGGATAAGGAATAAGCACATGGCAGTGCCACCCAGCTGACTCCATCATGCTCAGAGCTGGTAAGAGACCTCAGGGAGCTCCCACATCCTGTCCACATCCTTCCTAGGGTCCTGAGAACAAAGCCATCTCTGAGCAAATGGTGGTTCTGACTTCCACCAACCTGTAGCACAGTGGAAATGGTTCTTCTCATGAGCTTGTAGCACAGTGCGGATGGACCTCCTTACTAGTCTTGAGACCTTGCAGGCCCCTGCCCTCCATGTCTGGATCCCAAATGCAGAGGGACCACACAGCACCCAAATTACAATGGCTAGTCACTGAGGTGAGGGCTGGAAATATCGGAACCTGTGGGGCTAAGTGTTGCTATTTAGGCATTCAGTACAAAACCTTTCCTTATCTAAGGATACCGTTGAGTGCCACAACACATGGTGTCAGACAGACTGAGAGCCCTCCAAGGAGGTGAGTCCGAATATTCTACAGTATGCAGAACAGTTTTGGGAGCCCCACACTGCTCCCTGGAGAGCTGGGTAGGACACCAAGATACACCAGAGTGCAGTTGGAACAATGACATCTCAGAAGACAGGTTCTGCTGTGGTCAAGGCCATGCCACTACTTCATCATGATGCTCTGACATCTCATGACTGAATGCTTTGTAAAGACAGAAAAAGTAACAGGATGGGCAGGTAGGCAGGGCTTGCTAATTCCAGAATGAGGTATCTGTTCTGAATGAGGAACTGATTGCTTCTCACGCCTGCAATGTGTGGGGGACAGGATACTGCAGGCATACTGGAGGTGAGACCTGGTGCTTCAAGATTCTAAGGGCAGGGTTCATCCTGTGGGATGAGAAACCAGGGGAGCTCTTTGTACTGAGCTCAAATTTTATTCTGAATTTTCTAAATCATACTCCACAACTAGAATTCAAAAGCATTGCAACCACAGGATGTTGTAGTAATGGGCTAGTGGTAAGTGGAACCCTACCGTCACTCAGCACTAGAAAACTAAACTAAGTATGTGTAGCAAGGATCCTTGTAACATATTCTTGGACTACCGTCACCCCATGGGAAAGCCATCAAGGAGGTATGTACTTACAACACTTCATTTGTCGGGACACACGTTGGGAACTACAGCAGAAAAGGGTCCCCACAAATGACACTTTGTTGAGCTGAAGAGACAAATCAGAACTAGAGAAAGTTGGCGGGGGGGGGGGGGGCAGTCCAGACACAACTGGGGGAGAAGAATCTGGGGACCACCCAGGAATTCTCACTACTGACTCTACGCAGCACATGCTCAAGATGAGGCCCCAGGATGCAGGGGATGGTTTAGAACTATAGTTGAAGGCTGCCAGAACCTTGTACAAGTCCAGGGAAGTTCCAGATCTAACCAGTTCTTGTAGAGATACCTGGAGGGACTCCATCAAGCTACGAACATAAAGACTCTTTCAGGAGGGGAATCCTCCATATGCCAAGTCTGGAAAACACCTTGGTTGCCCGACAAAGGAACTTCTGCTGCAGAGACACTGAGTAAACTAACTGTAGGGCAAATGCATTCCATGCCCACCACATCTCTTAGCAACATTCTCAGCAAGTGGCAGCTTGGTCCAGGGATCCAGTCCCTTGTTATGGCATCACAGACTTGCAGACTTTCTGCTCTTTCATTCCTTCCTACTCATCCCTGCGAAGATCCTCTCATGTGTGCATTCAAGACATTCATGGGGTTTTAGTTTTTGTTTTCTTTTTTTTTCCCTCCTGTTAACTGGTTCTCCAGCCAAAGGCTCTATGGTGCTGAGGGGAATGGCAGGGAGGAAGGCATCCTACACAGCTCTTTATCAAAGTGTAAAAGAGCAGAAGCCCCAGGCACGTAGTGCAAAGGCTTGTGCAAGTGAGCACTATGCCAACGTCTCCGAAATGGAACATAAGCAGGAAGCCCCTGTGCAACATCTCCTGGCTCTCAGAGCCAAGCTCATACTGTTTCTCTGCCTCAGAGACCTGCTAAGGCTCACTTCCATTGAGTTTGTTCTCTAAGAATCTAATGACTACCTTCCCTTGGTGAGAGGAGGGTGCACAGCTGCCTCAGGTAGGCCTCTGAAGACAGAAGGGGAACCGAGACTCCAGGGCACTAGAGACAAGTTCTGAAACCATCACGCCCAGAGTTCCCACAAGTAGAAGAAGGGATGAGGAAACGGGGGCGGGGGAGGGGGAGCGGTGAGAGGAAGGGAGGGGAGGATGGAGTCACTGGCTTTATTACTTTTGAACTTTGCTTGAAAAAAAGATTCACAACATAGTTACTAATAAAAACTCCTTCCAAATGTCTTGTAAAACCAGAAAGAAATGAGTGTGTTGGGAGGCATCTTGGCAGAAACCAAGTCTGCTTGCTTCCCCAACAGTCGACAGTCTGTTTGAGTTTTAAGTCCAAAAAGTCCATTAAAAAAAAATGTGAACTACTAGCCAAATAAAAGGCTCTGATTAAAACACCTGCTCTCACCTCACATGTACAAATTAGCATTCCATTCACGCTAGTTTGTGAGCAGTTTTGCAAAGTACAACATTTGGCTGTGGTGCCATGAACCACCGAGTCATGCCACATGGTAGCCAAGGTTCATTGAGGCTCCTTTCGTGCCCCTCATCTTTTGTGATTTTATAGAATATGGATTCACCTGCCAAGAATCTTCACAACTGCAGTGTTCCATATGTTGAAAGTGAAGCAGCCTAACTCCAAATCCTGTGGCAATAGCAGCTGGCCCGTCCGCCATCACTGAGCACATGACACCTGTGATGTGGGCCACCGCAGCCACTCTGTAGACAGAAGATGCTATAGGCTAGAGCAGAGCCAGAGCTGCCAGACTGGCAGGGAAGATGGCCTTCCTGAGTGCAGCCCTGGGCAGACCCTAAATCTTCACCCCACAGCTCAGGGTGAAGATGAACAGGTAAGGAGTGCCAGAGAGTGAGGAGGGCAAGGGGCAGGAAGACATGGTCATTCCCAGAACATCCAAAGGTAAGGATAAGTTTTTCACACTTTGAGTGGTTAGGCGGCCCTCAGATCTCGGAGGTGGAAACAGTAAAAAACCAAACTGAGGGGAACAAGAAGGCTGAGAGAATCTAGCAGCCTCCTCAGGGAGGGCCTGGTTGGGCTTCACAAGGAGGAAGGCTAAGAGGACCTGGCCAAGCCCACAAGCATCTGCACAGGTCACAGAGACAAAAACATCAAGCTAAGATGCCCTCCCCACCAGGCACAGGCACGCTAATCCTCATCAAAGCTGCTCAAGCCTCCAGGATAGTCTGAGGAGTGGCCTCGGCTCCCAGCACTCAGCCCAGTGTCCAGGCCAGCTTAGAGTCCAGACAAGTACCAAGTCCAGACAAGAATTTACCCAGGCTAGGCCAGTGTCAAGCACCCAGAGCCCCACACCCATGGAGTAGGGCAGGCCAAGAATAGCCCTCAGCCAGACCCTCTCCTCTCAAGTTCCACTAAAGACCCAGCACAAAGCAAAGCTACTGACATGCGCATGACTGCCACACTGACTCTCCTGCCCACTCCAGAGGGTCAAAGAGGACACTCGTGCCCATACTTCAGATTTAAAAAAAAAAAAAAAAAAAAAGGATAAAAGCAGAGATAAGCCAGCCAGAGGCCGAGCAGCCTGGAGAAGGTAAAAACAGACTTAGAGTGTCTTCTTGGAGTCTAGCCAGGTGGGGGTGCTATGGATGGGGTCACCCACCTGCCATTCAGACAGGCCTTTTCCCATCTGTGAGCCACGATAGGATATTTGCTGCTGAAAACATTTTAAGAGCCTCTGCCCCAACCTAGCCTTCTAATGCTTGGGCTAATGTCACTGAAGGTTCCTGGGGCCCAGATCCAATGATCATCTCAGCAAGCTTTCTCATGCCAGTCACTGGCAGGAAAGAACACAGAATACCACCGAGAGAAGGGGCAGGTGAGGGGCAGGTGGTGGGACAGGAGGAGCTGAGTGAGACTAGGAGAGTGCAGTGGGAGGTGGCGAGACCTGGAATGCTGGTGGGGGAGGGTCAGGGAGTGCACTGCAAGGCCTGAGGAGGCAAAGCCTCACATCTACAGCAAGGATCCATGGATGTGGTGAGGGCAGGGGCCTTACGGAGTTGAAGGGTCTGACATGAGGACACGAGGAAGACAGTCCAGCAGACCTGCAGGAGAGCTAAGGTTGGACAGTACAGAGAGTTTAGGAAAGGCCTTACCCAGATCCCAGATCCCAGATCCCAGATCCCAGATCCCAGATCCCAGATCCCAGAGCCACTCCCATCCCTGACTTCACACTGCTCCAGTCTGATTACTCCAGGGTGTATCAGGCTGACAGTCTTAACCTCTTCGACTCCAATCTATTTCTCCGGCCATATTTTAATTATTTGTTGTCTCTCTGTGTCCCCTCTCTCTGTGTGTGGTGTGTGTGTGTATGTGTGTGTGTATATGTGTGTATGTGTGTGTATGTGTGTGTATATGTGTGTATGTGTGTGTATATGTGTGTATGTGTGTGTATACGTATGTATATGTATGTGTATGTGTGTGTGACTGCAGAGATCAGAAGGCAATTTTCAGGAGTTGGTTCTCTCCCTGTACCATGTGGGTTCCAGGAATAGAATTTGGGTTATTAGGGCTTGTGAGACAAGTGTCTTTATCTACTATAACCATCTCACAACTCTTCTCCAGCATAAATCAAAGGGTGCTTCCCTCACAAGGACTCTGAAAGCTAAAAGAAGCTTGGGCTTGTCTATAATCAGAGGCTGGGGGAATCCTTCCATAGAAAGGAGAGGTTCTGACCCTGAGCCAGGCAGGAGATCATATGACTACTACCTTTGTGACAAGGCCACCTTGTTTGTCCTGTATTTCTTTCTCATACCTTTCACAGACTCCCCTTTCTTTAAGTTCTGTAAATATCCTGTTCCCAGGGACGTTCAAGCTGTCTGCATGCTAAAACTGGTAGTAATGTCTCTAATAATCTGCCTGCTCTCAGTTTACTTCACACACCAGAACTACTGAACCTTTAGTAGGAAAGGCACTCCTAAATGTCCTTGTGCAGCAGAAGGTGCTAAACCCTTCGGAAAACACAAGAGTCAGGTGGGAAGAGAGATCCTGGCAGAGCTGCTAATGCAAAGTTAAAAAAACTTAAGCTCCATAGGAGCACAAAGAGGGCATCATGGGAACACAGAGGTAGTCCAGAGGTTGATCACTGCAGGAGCACGAGGTGGACACTGTGGGAGCACAGGGTGGAGCACTGCAGGAGCACAGAGGTTGACATTGTGGGAGCACTGTAATGAGGTACCATAAATGACAGTGTGAAAGCCAAGCCTGTATCTGAGGTGGAAAACTCCTTTGGGTACCAGCATCAACAGTGGGACTCTCACTTTATATCCTTTCTTCTCTCCTCCCCCTCCCCCTCTCTCATTCCTTTCTTCTTCCCTTCTCCTTCCTGAGGCTGGGATAAAACCCCTGGGCTCAAACTCTAACCCCATTACACCCCCAGCCCATACTTGGCTTACACGTTTTCAACTTCCCATGCTGTGGGACTGTGCTTTTGTACACTGTAAATATTTGCCACCAATACGGGTTTAATAAAATGCTGATTGGTCAAGTAGCTAGACAGAAAGTAGAGGCGGGGCAACCAGACTAGGAGAATCCTGGCGAGTGGAAGAGAGAGCGGCAGACAACAGCAAGAGCAGAGGAAGTGGGGCGAGAAAGCTGCTCTGAGAAAAGGTACCAGGTCATGTGGCTAAACATATATAGAAATGTGGGTTAACATAAAGTATAAGAGTTAGCAAGTAACGTAATAAGCCTGAGCCATAGACCAATCAGCTTGCAATTAATATAAGCCTGTTTATGTTTACTTGGGACTGAAAGACTGCAGTCCAGACTTAGGGGCTAGGCTGAGCCAGAAACTTCTGACTACACACACTCCCAGGTTAACCTTGCTTTCAACAAGTGGATCACTGGGAAGTCTCTGAATGCTAGAGACACTCCTTCTCTAGGCAAGATCTGCTGTCCTAGGGATAGTTTGCCCTCCACAGAAAGCCAACGTGCAGGCTGTGGTTCAGTGGTGGCCTTAAGTCCTTCCCTACTGAGCAAATGAAAAGCACTTCACCATAAGTGGTATCACCCAACTTCCTTAAAAGAGCACGAAAGGACATGGTAGGAACATACATTACCAAATGCTACACATGGCCTGGAGTGACAGCAAAGAATCACATTATGTCAAGGGTATGGTTAGCTGGATGCAGGACACTTTGAAGAGTAGGAGATCACCTAATAACTAGCCTAGGCTGGATAAGGAGGCAGCCACAGCCCCAATGGGGCACAGATGGAGCTGGCCTCTCATCTCTGCCTACACGTGGAGCACATTTTTTCCACAGAAGCAGTAGGGTGCTGCGGTTCTTAGGCTCATGTGGGAACCTGTCTACTACTGACCAAGTCTATAAACTATCTCTCTGTGGAAACATTGAAGCTTCTGCCTAGCCCATCCCCACTGGCACTGGGCACAGTGGGAACAGGGAAGAGCTCCTGGGGCCTGCGGAAAATGGAAGCCTTAGCTGGATTAGTACAGTGAAGGGCAGAGGCTCTTCTCCAGGCAGTACCAGAGCACACAACACTGGCCTCCAGGAACAAACACACAGACTGAGCCGAACAGCTCTTCATTTTAATCTTATAATCAGAAAAGGAACTAAAAGTAGAAAAATAATAAAAGCATGTAAGTGACACAGCTGTCTAGCGCAGTTACTGAAATCCCTGCCTCCTGCCATAGCAGGCCTCCCTCCACACAAGAACAGCCCTGTGGCCCTGAGGTCTGTGGAGGAGGGAGAGACAGGGGATGGAAAGCCCCCCCCCCAGGGGGGACACAGGGGAATCACCTGGCCGGGACACCACTTCCTCAGAAAGGCACAGTAGGGCTGGGAGCCAGGGGCTTCCCATCCTCAGAAAGGGGACAACCTGAGAAGCTGAGGAGCACTGGCTTCCCCAACTCCTAACAGCAGGGAAGAACTTTGGAAAGTCAATAAAAAATATTACATATTATTGAATTGATATATATATATCAATATATATATATATATATCAAGTATATATAAATTTCTTACAAGAACAAATGTCCTCTGCCAGAAAAGAGAAGTCGGAACCAAGGCTGGGAACCTGTATTTTGGCCCAGGCTTGGCTGCTTGTTCCTACTATTTTCTAGCATTAAGGAGGCTTTTCCTGCTCCTGGCTTAAGACCGATTAAATGACACAATCATTATTGTACACAACACAGGAAATATAACCTCCTTTATTCTAAAATATATGCTTTTGACACTCTCAGGCTCCCTGTGATCTGCTGGCATGAGTTGGTTTGTAATTCAAGCTGCATCCCCCTCTAAGCCTTCATCCTGTGACACCCACAGAGCCACTAAGGCCAGAGGCTCTGCCTGCACCTTCCTGTGGGAGACAAGCACCAGCCTGAGGTGGGCAGCTGTGAGGACAGGGAGACAACAGAAGTTTCTAGAAACTATATCAAGTTCTCTGTTGTACTTGGGATACTATCCCTGTGAAGAGTGTTTAGATGAAACTCTCCAAATAGTCTTAGGCAGTTTTCTTTTGTTTTTTTTTAAACGCTGACTAAAAATCAGGGATTATGTCAGAGAAATGGAGCTGACACCTGGCTGGTGTTTTACTTCCTGGTCGGTCCCATTAAAAGAGCCCTGTACACAAAATATTTTAAAGACAGAAAGAAAGGGTTTGATTCTCTTCCACCACACTCTTAGTTCATTACTGTGCCTTCCTTAAGAAGGAAACTTCCAGAATGGCTCAAATTCAGCCAGTGCTTTAGAGCTGAACTTGCTCGTTTGGAAGCTGGATGTACAAGAGATGATCAAACATGTTTTTGCTTGTCGATCACAGGCGTGCAGGAGCATGAACTAGAGCCCAGCACGCTCCCTGTGCCTGTGCCTGCTATCTCGGGGCTTCTATTGCCATGTTAATCAACCCATGCCCAGGCCACCGGGAGCTCCAGTGGAGACCCTCCCACAGGGAAAGGCAGAGAAAACATCTTTCCTGAGTACATCAAATGGCAAATATATTTTCATAATTTGAAGATGGCAATAAAAATAATAAAATGCATGACTTACCACCATCAGACACAGTTGCAGACTGAAAAAAAAAGGAGAGAGACATGAGTTAATGGCATCTCATGACAGGACTGAGGGAACAGCACTTCACTTCCTCCATGGAGAACACAACCCAAGGTCCCAGGAGACTCGCAGCTACCCAGGTAGACACTGAGAGAAGCAGACAGTGAGTCAAGCCTTGGGGCTCCAACTCCGCCCGCCCAGGCCGGTGACTCCCAGTAAGAGGAAGCTGCCGTCATTTTCACTTGAAAAGAACAAATCCCAGCATGTCTGACATCACAGTCTTATTAACAGCGCTTGTGATAAACAGCTTAAAACTGATGCTCCAATAAGGGCACCATGCATGGCAGGGGCTTGCCAGTCCTAGACACTGTTCAGCTCAGGCCCCGTGTACCCACCAGTGTCACCTCCACCCCGGAGTGGGACCTGGGATGTGAGAAGGCAGGACAGGAAGTGTCTGTGTCCTTAATCACCCCCTCCACCCCCGTGAAAGAGTGGCTACCATAGGCCTGGAGAAAGTCATGGGGGGCAGATAAAAAGAGTTGGGGGAGGGGTTGCTAAGAACTACTGGGCAGAAAAGCTGATCCTCCAGGAATAAAAAAAATGTCAGCAGTTCTCTGAGGGAGCCCAACCTGGGCTCATCTGGACACTGGCTATTGGTCAAGCAGATGGGATGTGGACCAGGATAGGGGCCAGGCGGGAAAGGAGGCAGGATAAGGATGCCGCAGAGGGACCCAGCAGTAGAAAGGAGAAAGGAAGAACCAGTATGGCCTGTGGTTAGGATCATTCTTCTCAAAGAGCAGGCAGGACAGCAGAGTGGCTCAGAAAAGGCCTGTGGCACAGAGCAGCTCCACAACCGCTGCTTCATGTCTGCAACATGCCAAGATACCAGAAAACCTCCCCTCCTGAGGCCTAGACTAACATGGGCCCTACAGAAAGCTTCCTGGGCCCAGACTCCCAGGCTTCATCTTCCCCAGGTTTTTGCCATAGCACTCAGGTCTCAGCTGAACAGGGGTTTCTACAGTGCAGCCAGAGGATAGACAGTAAGTGAGCACCGTCAGATCTGGGTGTGTCTAGGCATGCTGTAAGACCCTCTAGTAAAAGCAATCTACTCCGGTGACACCCAGCAGGAACATCTAGAACATGGGACACTATCCACTCTCCACAAGTAAGGCAAAGACATAAAACACAACCCACCGGGGCACCTGGATTTGTACACTTCCTGTCTGACTCTATACCCCATATCCAGGCCTACTAGGCAGCCTGATTGAACTCTCTATCCATCCTGGATGATACCAAGGGGCTACCCTGCTATGATACATGATGAAGAACTCAACAGGTCTGCCTTGATGGCAAGCCTCCACCTACGACCAAGAGACTGTCATGGACATAGAAAGATGTTACTTTTTACCGTGACTGCTACAACCTGTGATGGGGTCTGAACCCATAAAACCCAGACCTAGGGAATCCAGAATCCCTAGCCACCAATATATATATATATATATATATATATATATATATATATATACATATATATATATATATATATATACTCAATTAATTTTAAATTTATGTATGTAGTTATTTTGCCTGCCTGTACATCTGTTATCACTTGTGTGCCTGGAGCTCTCAAAGGCCAGAAAAGGGCATCAGACTGTCTGGAATGCTGGATCTGGAGTCACAAAGAACTGTGAGCTGCTGTGTGAATGCTGAGTACTGAACTGCTGAGCCACCTCCCCAGCCACTTAACTTTCACCTTGCTGGACATCTATAAGCAGTATGTGACCATCCTGTATGCTGGCCTCCTTTATACACTGGATTTTCCATGCTACAGCAAGTCATCTGCCACCACAGTGTGTGGCTGAAAGGTGCCAGAGCCTTCCTGGGGACTGTGAGGAAGACCCCTGCCATTGTGCACATTCAGAAGTCCTGGCAATCTTAGAGGGTGAGCCTCAACAAGGTGTCACCTTGTAGAGGACAAACGCAGGCCCTCAAATCATAACAGAATGGACACTGAAACCAGGAAATTTCAACACACAGCAGAACCCACAGTTAGGGAAGCTCAGAGCCTAGGAATAGGCAGGCAGTGAGACGATGGCCTTCAGGACCGATGCCCCTGAGGAACAGGAAGGTGGGAATGAGCATAGCGCTGTATCCATCTGACAGTGTACTGAGTCAAGTTCAACAGACACCTTTTTGGAAAGGTGGCCTTTCAAGTTTTAAGTTTTATTTTATAGGGAAAAGTCAGTACAGAGATGTGTACTTTTTAATGTTTCTGTTACAAAAGCTGGAGTCCTGGGGATAGAGACGGCAGGCAGGGGATCAGGAGCAGAAGTAAAAGCTATGGCCACCAGAGAGGCAGCCCTAGGCACACCTGGCCACAGAACTGTCACCCACTCTCTCTCATCTGAGACCCTCCACTCATTTGGCTCAGTCCTCAAGAAGGCTGTCACACGGTAGAACAGGGCACAGTACTCTGGGAAGCAGCGGTATGGCCCCACCTTCAGGAGCCCTTATGCGTGCAACACCAGAGCCCAAACTGTCATGCTCACACAGGCCTCCAGAGTCAGGGGACACGTGAGCTGGAGTTAGGGCTTAGCTCTAAAAAGCACTGTCACCTCTTCCAGAGGATCTGGGTTAAATGCCCAGCACCGACGGAGTAGCTCACAACCATCTGCAACTCCAGTTCCAGGGGATCTGGAGCCCTCTTCCGACCTCCATAGGCAAAAGGCACATACACGGTGCACAGACACACATGAAGACAAAACACTCATACACATACATTTTTTTAAAGGAGTCAGTAAAAACACCAGCAGTTGCACATACTAGAAAATTCTGGAGAATGAAAAACAGTCATGAAACCATGGAGAAATGAATGTGTCATTGGAAGAGGGAAAGAGGGCAATGGCTGGGTGTAAGGGAGGGGTGAGGAGGCCTAGGAAAGGGGAAGAGGCAGAAGCCCCCAACTCATTTCCCTTTTCCTTGGGATTCATAACAGTCCCAAAGGATGTTGTCTCAATGGTAAACCAGTCACCTGTAGTTCAGTGTGACTTTTACATTGTGATTTCCAGAACATTTATCTCCTGGGGCGTTAGAGGGATGGAGCATTCACAACATGGGCTCAGCACAGTAGTCATACTGTGCTGCCAGGACCTGACTGGGCTGGCCCGTGTTCCCAAAGGAGGGAGACCAGGAGGAGCCAGAATAACTAGAGAGGTGTACCTCATCCTCCTGAGGGGATGGGAGGGAGGGCGCTGTGAGCTGTGAGAGGTACAGTCACCTGTGGTGAGAAACTGAACGCCACGTCATCAGTGCCACCGCAAACAATGCAAGCGGTTTCCTCAGTACTGTCACAGGTGTGTCACCTTCATTGTAAAACATGTGACAAGGCAAACAATTCATAAAGGACTGACATCAGAAATCGCCCTTGAAGGACAAGGTTATGGCTTTCTTACACAGATAAAGACCATGCATATCTGAAGTGCTCCGCATACTATTGTGATTAAATGCTCACAACAGCATGATCACCATAACCACATAGTGTATCCTCACCTTACAAGGCATCTGTATGGCGAATCTACTCTCAGCTACCCATATGGGAGCCCACGTCAATGAGCATGGGCACCCCTGAGTCCATAGCACTTTATGACCTGTTATCTCCCTGTTGGAGGGCACATGTGACAACATCTGCACATGTTATTCAGAAAAGAGCTCCTCTGCCATCTTGCCAGAAGGGTTTGTTTATTTTTCTTTTTTGAGACAGGATCTCACTATGAAGCCCTGGCTGGCCTGGAATGCACTATGTAGATGAGATTGGCCTCAGGTTCAGAGAGATTTGCCTGCTTCTAACCCTGCCTCTGGAGTGTTGGATTAAAGACTTCGCTAATAAACCTAGCCTGTAAGTAAAATGTTTGTTTCGATTTGAAGTTTTTCCTTGTCACTATTGAGCTGTTTGAGTTTCCCGTATACTTCGGTTATTAACGGTTATTGGGTACATGGTTAGCAAGTCCTCTCCACCTATGAGACTGTCTTTTTGTTCTGTTGACACTGCCTTTACTGTAAGGTGTCCCTGGCTTCGGTTCCTTTAGTAGTGGACTGTGACTCGAACTGTAAGCTGCTTTCAATTGGGGTGTTTGTCAGAGCGGTGTGTTGTGTGTATGTAAGCATCTGAGTGTCTATGTGTGGACATGTGTCCACCTGGGTTCATGGGTCCTAAAGAGATATATACTTACATCCCACGTGGGGTTAGTCTGAGGACGGCTGGTAGCTGCCAAGAAGGAGCCAATCTTTCCCTGCTGGCTGCATGCTCTAACCTAATGTGGAGCTGTTGCCCAGGTCACACAGCTGTCTAATCTGGTAGGCTCCCTTACCAGGGCTTGCTACCCTCTGGTCATGTTTGGACACCTAGCCAGGTCTTGTCTGCTCTGGGGCTCTTTGGCTGTGGAACAAGAGGATGGCTCCACAGACCCCCAAGGGCTCCCTAGCTGGGGTTGGCTGCACTGATGGCCTGGCATAAAAACACAGGACTTGTAGCTACAAGCTATAGCCTACCAGCTCTCTTTAGGCGCTTATACACAGTACATATTTGCACAAACACAATGCAATCTCTCTCTCTCTCTCTCTCTCTCTCTCTTTCTCTCTCTCTCTCTCTCTCTCTAAATAAAGGGGCAGTTGGAGAACATGCTCACCTAGAGCAGGGTAGAAGAGGCACACATCAGGTGCATGCCTCCAAGTTGACAAGAAAGAACCTTTGTGACCCAAGAGCCACACAGAAGCCAAGTCAGTGAGAACATTTTAGGTTATCTCTGCTAAGAGCTACTCAACAAGCAGGACCTCAGGGGTAAAAGTATTTGGATGTGAGTGTGCTTGGAGAGAGGGGCAGGGAGGGGCAGAGAGGGGGAGAGATTGGGGTTATAAAAGAGCTTTTCCATTTTCAATACAATCAGAAGACATGGGGTCCAGGGAACTAAGGACATCTCACAGAGCCTCACATCTGTGCTCCCTCACTGCTGTGAGACCCCAGAAAATTCCAAGAAGCACTCAGCCCAGATAAGTACTGTGACAAGGTGGCACATGGCAAGCACCACACAAACCAGCCGAGTGTCATATCTGACCGAAATGTTCTGCAGTGATGCTGAGTTGGAACCATCACCCCAGTCCTTGTTCCTGGTGCTTCCTACTGTAAGTCAGGCAAATCTCCAGCCCTCTCCTAGCAGCTCCCACTGTATCTAGGCACCACTCTGGGCTCTGGTAATTGTGAGGCACAGGTCACAGGCAATCTCTGTGATCAGGATGGGCAAGGTATGAGGAAACACATGCTGGAATGCTCACACTAACACACAGTCATGGCTGACCACCAGCACCTGAGGTGCCAGGCCCTCCTTACGAAACTGAACATAGAAACCCTACCCATACAGCCCTTCAGGAAACTCCCTGCCCATTGACCTTTCAAAGGCCCAGAGACTCCAAGAATCAGTGTCTGGGCCTGAGCAGAGGGCAGAAGCTAACCTTTCCTGAGCTAGGGAAGCAGGGGTGGGAGATGTGTCAACTCTGATGGAGCTCCCAAGATATCCAGGGGAATAACAGGGGAAACAGAGATGTCTGGAGGGTTCTGTGACCCAGGGAGGCAGAGAAAGCTGTGGAGGTGAGGGGGTGGCAGTGTGTAGGTGATTTAGTTTCAAGGTCTGGAACAAAGCTGTGTTGACAAAGACAAAATTAGCGACAACACCTTACATAGTGGAGGGGCTGGACCTACAGGACCAGGAGGAGATGTGCCTCTTCAGAAGCATATTCTGGTGACTCGCCACTGTGATATATTAGTGGGCCACCGCTGGGCCCAGCTGGACACATGTCAACAGCACTCTTAACTTTACATGAGAGCAGCTTTACACTAATTTCACTTTTGACTATCGGGAAATCTCCCCATGTGTGCCCATAGAAATGGACCGGACTGTCTAAATCTTTCCTAATGCAAATAAGCTGTCCATATGAACACACTGAGCGCACCTTAAGCAACATCGCCATGTTTTAAGCACTGGCCACTCTTTGCTCCCTGGCATTTTCAACTCCACAAGCAGCTGACCAGCTTCTCCTTGCTGTGGCACTTCAGAACACTGTGGGTCTGCCATGCTTGGTTCTGGTCAGAACACCACTTCAGAGCCCTACAACAGGCAGCCCATGGTCAACGAGCAGGAGAATTTAATTTGACTAAAAGAGAAACCCAAAGGAGGAAGATTCCTCAATACTCTTCAAGCTCAGCCCACAAAGGCTCAGCAAGAGCCAGGCAGAGGCAACTTCAAACACATCGCCTGCTCTCCTCACGTCCCACGGCTGCCACCAACGAAGCGGCACTCAGCACCACTAAGATCCCCACACTGCCAATCACAGCCCTCCCTCGTGAGCCCAGTCTCTTTCCATAGAGGACAAAGCAGGAGGTCCCAGACATGAGAGGTGACGCACACTTGGACACTGGAATCTGAGCTACCTCTCATTCCACACAGCCCAAGTCCCCCGACACTCCCATCACCCCTGCTGTCATTTCCTTCCCTGAGTTCCAACAAGGCTCTGCCTTCACCAGGCACAAAGGTCTTTCTGGTCCCGGCTATAGCTATATAGGCAACAGCACACCACCCAGAAAGAATCGTCACTTTGTAGTAGGACCAGCTTTCATTTTCAAATACTAAACAGAGCTCAGTACAACCTAATGGCTACTCTCCCACAATGATAACCACATGGTCCAACCTGCTGGTCCTGGCATCTAAGGCCTGTGGGAGAAAGAGCATCCCACCTGTAGGATGTGCCAACTGTCACCTCACTCCACGCAGGGCCTTAAATGCTCTGGACACAACTATTGCTCCCAACAGACACGCACGAGAAGGGAGACCCCGGAAGGGTGTTGGCAGGTTGGAGATGCTGCTTTCCTATGATAACTTTATTTCTTTTCACTGCAAGTTTTACTTTCCTTTAGCAGTTCATATGGGTGTCCAGGACTGCATCTAGTGGTCCAGCACGTGTACGGCAAAGGGGTGCATGTGTGCCCAATCTACATAATCCAAGGAAGTGTTTCTGGCCACTGAGAGACTCTTGGCTCTCTGGATCCAATTCCCATCCGGCAGTCCATTAGCTAGGACCTAAGAAAACCAGAGAGCTCCTTACCTCAGGGCAAAGAAAGCACAGCTGTCTGTGCTTCAAGAAAGGCTGCAGAGAGCATGTGCACTATACACAGAACCCCAGTATTCTTATGAGCCCCCATTTTAAAGACAAGCAATCTAAGGCTCAGAGGAAAGAGATCCCCTTGGGACCTGGGGTTTGAGAACAGTCTCTCTACTTTACATCTAACACCAAAGAGCTAGGGAGCGGTTGTCTGGGTCCCCAACAGAGTGACTCAGCTGGCCAGCACCTGGTGGGAAGGAAAAGGCTAGGAAGCAGGGGAACGTCACTACACAACCATGTCGTCCAAACAGACTGGACCTAGTGGGATCTGCTCTCCCCTGGAAACCTCCCTCCTGACCCATGGAACCAGTTTTGGCCCTGAGGCAAAGGGAAGGATGTGGCCATCCTCCTGTGCACTAATGTTCTAAACCCCACCTGACTTTGACATTCTAGCAGCTTCTCCTCTGGGAAATGTGAACTAGATATTAAGAAGAAAGATTAAGCAATTCCCAGGGGGAAAAATCTGATATCAGTACCCGGGAATTAAAGACAATCTTCCATATAAGTTTAAATTTACTTTTATCTTCCTATCAATATGAAACTGTCACAAAAAGAAAAATACTTTTTGTCTTCTCTCAAACTTAAAAAAAAAAAAACAACTCTATAACACATTCAGCTCCACACACTCCTGTAATAACCAAACATTCAACTGTGGTACTTGTCTGTATGTTCCTGCAGAGCCAATTTGTTATATTTTGAAATGTGAGCTACAAGCTAGCAATTTAACAAGATGAGAAATGTTAATGTTTATCCCCTCGAAACTCAGTATTTCAGCAAAACAGTCACTAACATCTTTAGGAGCTGTTAGAATTCCTGTTAGTTAGAAAACGAAAGGAAAAATGTTAGTACTTTCAGACAGGCTCCCGGGATCCAGGCAGTTAGGAGGGACCAGTGTCCCAGCAGCCACAGTCAGCCCAAGGTGGGGCTGTGCTCTGTCTCACACTCACTCACACTCACTCTGCCCTGCACTGGGGCTGCGGCCACCCCGTGTGGCACTCACTCCACTCCAAGGCTCTCCGGACCCAAGGAAAGCAGCTTCAAAGCTTACACTTCAAAGCACCTGGAAATTCCACAGCTACTATTCCCGGAACAGGTAGAGATAAAACAGTGACCCGAATGCCAAGCTTTCTTATGGAAGTCCTTTGACACAACACACAGCAGCTGGATCACTTACCTGCTGGTCAGTAAAAACATCGGAATCATCTGACAGCCCCTTTTCCAAATTCATCTTAAGACAAGAAAATGTCCATAACGTGCCAGGCACCTGGATCTAAAACCCCATCCAACACAGCAGCATGCCTGTGCATGTCAGAAAAGTTCAGGCATTTCAGTTCCATGTGCTCCCTTCATCACCCATAGCAACAGGACACTGAGGAAGCTGTGGTCTGCCAGAGACTCAGACTCTATCTTGATCGACTCATACAGAAGAGGCATTTATATATAAATCACCCTGTGAGATCATTTTTAAAGCATTTCCTCTACCAAATCTGAAGAGCAACACTAGCTGATAGGGGTAATTTCTCAGCACAACAGCTGCAGAGAATTTGTGTTTTAGTGGCGTGGTATGGTTTGCAACCTTAATTACAGTTGCCGCTGATTCTATTATAAGCCTGCTCCATATGCACGCGCTTCCTTGGTGGCAGCCAGCAGGATCTAGTATGTTCCTAAAAACCCCTCCACCTCCACGCAGCATCTGTGATACATGATTGGCTATGTTTGCTTCCCAAGTATGAACAACCCAAGGTGTGAATCTGATGGATCCTAGCCTGTGAAACAAGGACGGGAAAAGAAACTGTTATAACCCAGGTCCCGTTGCAAAATTACCTGCCACGTCCCCGAGACTCAGTGAACTGCTCACCCAGGTGTCTCCAGTCTGGCCAAGCAGGCTCTCCAGTCCTTCATCACCCTGGACCAGTGGGTTAGGTGGGGCAGCCCCCCAAATTATAAATGTAGCGCCTCTGGCCCTTAGGCTGGGGCTGGCCACCAGAGGGGAAGGCCTAGGGCCAGTCTCACCTTTGCTTTACTTGAGAGAGATGTGTGGCCACAGGGCCAACACAATTCTCTACCTGCACTCCCAGGTGAAGCTATAGTGCCTTCTGCCAAGGGTGCGAACCTGCCACAGCTCAAGTCTCCCCAGTGGCTTTTGAGGAGCTGCCCTCATGAACACAGGAACGAACAGAGCCAGTGAAAGCAGCAAGGGGTAGGGCGCCACCCTCATCCCCACCCCTAGGACAGGTGAAGGCTGCGAACACCCAGACAGGGGACTTGGAATAAGCAAACAAGAAGAGTGACTCTTGCAGCTAGAGATGGCCCAGACAGCTTAGTCCTCCCTCTGCAGAGAGGCTCCTTGCTGAAAGGGAGTATCACCTCTGCTCTGAGAGCAAGTAGCCCGGAGGCTGTGGTCAGTCCTGTGAATCCAATGACTATTGACCATAGGGCACACAGCAGTGACAGTTGTCTGAGGGCCTAGCATCAACCTATGGAGTTTTGGAAGGGGTGCAGGGACAGCACATCCTAGTCCACAAGCCCTCCAGACCCTAGAAAGAGCTATGATGAAGGTGCACATGTGCCAGGTGTGGTTAATGTGCAAAGAGCAACCTGCTGGACCTTGGGACCCAGCCATATAACACTTAAGAACTTTATACAGAAAGTTCTCGGTGCTTACTTCCATTATCCCAAACAGAAATGCCTGCATCCCAGGTATGTTCTACAGAAATGTGAAGTGAAGAAAACAATGGGACCTTGTCTGTCGGATGCTGTGGTTCATCCACGAGCAGCCTGGAGACTAAGGGCCACTCCCCTTCTCCTCATACCTGTTGTTTGGGCTGGCCTCTACCTGATGAGGTCATTGAGGAGAGGCCTACAAGATGACCAGCCAACACTCAGGACTCTGTGCCATCCTGCTGTTTCCTGACCCACACATGCTCTGGGCAAGGATTGATTAGCTGCCTGCCAGATAAGGGCCCAAGGGTGACAGATAACAGTGGTGGCAGCCAGAGGCTCACATGCCTTCCTGCCTTCTGCCCACTCCCAGTGCTGGGAGATGATTTCCAAGTCTGAGCTGAGCAGCCCCAGCACAGCTCTCACAGATGTAAGCCTTCTTCAGGAAAGAGGCCAGGAAGACAGCAGTACAGGGCCTCCCCAACACAATGGGATAGGAGATAGACACCAAGTCAGAGTGAGTCGCTAGCCACCCTCCAGCTCAGGCCAGCCACCTCCCACACCAGCTACCCGGAGCCCAGAGAAGAGTGGAAAGCCACCACACAGCAGAGCAGCAAGTACGTGGCACAGCCATGGCATCAGGTGGAGTACTGAACCTAGAGCACTCAGAATACTGCTAGCCGGTCAGACAAGTGCTTATCGCCACAACCTACTAAGTGCCCTCAGGAGCCCAGGAGTTGCCTCACCACCACCTTTGCCCCAGAGCCAGCATGTGGGATAAGGAGATTGGAGAACACAGGGATGTGGACAAGGGCTGGCAGAACCACATGGACAAGAGGAAAGTGACAGACGTATAAGTGGGCAGAAGACCAAGTGGAAGCGAGAACCCATGGGAAGTGGACCCCAAAAAGTTCTAGCGCAGACAAAAGGCTCCCCAGCCTCCCATTCGTTATCCAAATATTGTCAAGTAGACAGCTGGAGAGGCTAGCCAGGCTGAGTCCTTTCCCTCGACCTGCATCATCACAGCAAAGCATAGCCTTCTGACCCTCATTGTCACCTGCCCCTGCCCACTCTGCCAGAGCAGGCCCACCTCCCACGGCCTGATGCTCTCCCCAGGCGGCACCTGCATCAGGTTCTGGTGGCTGCTGTGTTCCCAGAGCCAGTGTATAGAAATAGAAAGGCCAGTGAGCATAACTGAATGAGGAAATACTCCAGGCAGAGATCCCCTACTATGTTTCTGAGTGATCACAGAGTCACAATAAAGGAAGAGGAGACAGGGGTGTGATAGACCAAACCAAACTATGGAGACAGGGAAGGGCAGATTGAAGAAATAAGTAAAAGAGTTTATTTTGAGCTATCTGAAGAGGCATCTTAGAGAAGGTAACACACTCCGTAATCACCAGCATTTCAGGTCAGGAGAGGCTGCCATGGAAACAACCAAACGCCAAGAAGGTACCTTCCCTGTCCTTTCCTGGCTTTCAGTTGGGGTTTTTGCATACTTTGCTAGGAATTGTGAATACGATGAGCAAGAAGAGTGGGCTAGGTCTACAGACAGAATCAAAGTACCCACGTAGGACCTCCTCCCACTACATGATGGCTCGCCAACATTTGCAGCATAAGACTACCAGTGATGGAGGCAAAACTGTGACTTGGGCGCCCCCTGCTGCCCAGAACTTGCCATTGCCAATACCAGCAAGGCAGTATTGGTGTCACAACAGAAAACTAGCCACCCCAATTTAGGAGGCCAAACCAGCTCCTCCCCCCACAGATTCTGCAGGAACACCAACAGATCCCTTGAGTGTTGGAAAGTCAAGGAGTAGGGGCTAGAACATGGGCTTTAGCCGGGGACAGAGATGAAGGCACACAGAACAGGAGGGCCTGGCCTGTGAATAAATAGGGTAATGTGGAGACAGGAATGACCTTAACGCCTGTAATCCTATAGCTCCAGAGACAGAGGCTAAGGAGTTGCTACAAATTTAGGGCCAGCCAGGCTACACAGTGAAGCTTTGTCTCAAAAAACAAAAGGCCAGCAAGATGGCTCATTGGATGAGTACAAAGGTACATGCCAGAGCCTGATGAATTAATCCCTGGAACCCACATAGCAGGAGAAAACTGAATTCCACAAGTTGTTCTCTGACCTCCACAGTCATGCTGTGGCACAAACATGTATGTACACACAGACACACACACACTCTCCACAAATTCATTCACTCATTCATTCAAGTTTTAATAAGCTATTGAACAATCCAGAGCCACAGGGAGGCAGAAAGGGCTTTATCCTTGTAGGCTCTCCCTCGACAGTTAAAGGAAGCTCAGAGCAGCACACAGCAAGCTTCTGTGTGAAGGGCCCAGAGGACAAACTCAGCAAGCCATCCTAATCCTGCTTGAACCACTCAGTGCCAATATGACAGAAAAACAGTTGAGATATGACCTGGGTGATAGGGTTTGTGGCCATTAACTGGGCTCCAGCCCAAAGCACCAGCACCAGCTCCCAGAACCTCACAAACCACCTTCTATCCACCCTGCCTTCAGGTACTAGGGCTGCAGCTCCTCCTGTTGCATGGAAATATGACAGCTTCCTCTCAACTGCACTCTAAGGGCCCCATCCCGGGGCAGTGCTAGCTGGACCCCTGATGGGTACAGACTGGGGGTTCTTCCCTCTTGCACTGTTCTCCAGGCCCTTGTCCAGCTGCCACTTGCTGCCCAAAAGCCCATCTAAACACAGCCACACTAAGCTTCCAGAGAGTGACTACACATCAGCTCTCACGGGCAGAGCCCAAGTGAGTTACAGGCAAGAGCCTGGACCATCTACACCAAGGCCTAGGGCAGTTGATCTCCCTCAGCTCCCTGCTACAAACTCACACCATGAGTAAGACCCAAGCTTTCATTCCCTCCCTGTCCCTCAGAACCGCCTGGGACCTGCGATCCTTGCTCTTGGTTCCCTCTCAGTGTGGAAAGCTCGGTATAAGCCCTCGTCTCAAAATAGCCATGCCCACTGTTCACCCACAGGGCCTGTCTGTCACATATGGACAGCAGTTCCCTGAGCTCAAGATCTCTCCTAGGCACATTTGCTGCCTATTGTGAGTAAATTCCTCAGATTCAAACAATAGCCATCATGCAGAGTTTAGCTGGGCCTCCCCTGCAAAAGGATTATCCCAGCTGGATTTATTGACTGTCTACATACCTGGTATGTGCAGCTCTGCTTCACTGCACATGGCCTGAGCAGGGGCTAGAGTATATAGGCTGAGGGAGCTGAGATGAGGGGAGGAAGCTCCGTCTATGGATTATGGGGGATGTCCTCATCCCTGCTATAGCCTGGAAAGATACAGCCTGTTGGGGGAACACATTCCTGTAACCCTTTATCTATGCTCTATAAGGGAGTCGGTCATCCTTAGGGTTACTATTGCTGTGATAAACACATGACCAAAGCAGCTTGGCTTACATTTCCATATCACTCACTGTTCATCATCAAAAGAAGTCAGGGCAGAAAACTCAAATCTGGAGGCAAAAGCTGCAGAGGTCATGGAGGGGTGCTCTTTAGGGGCTGGCCCCCACATCTTCCTCAGCCTGCTTTCTTAAAGAACCCAGGACCACCAGCTCTGGGATGGCACCACTCCTCCAACAATCACCAATTTAGAAAATTCCTTACAGGCTTGCCTACAGTTCAGTCTTCTGGAGACATTTCCTCCGTTGAGGCTCCCTTCTCTCCGACAACTGTAGTTTGTGCCATGTTGATAAAACCAGCCAGCATAGAGCCCAATAGACTCACTGGTTCCCCAGAGTGAGTTCTGGGGGATCCAGTCTTGGTCTGCCATTGATACCTTAGAAGAAGGGATTAGACAGTAATTACATCTTCATTTATAGGAAGGAAATTCAGCACCTGTGTCATTCAAAGAAACAGTGTGGGATGACAGGAGGCAGGAAGAACAGGTGACCACCTCCAGCACCTATGTCTCCTGAAAGAAACAAGTGACTAATAATACCATCAGGCTTGGCTGCTGGGGCAGTATCCTGGCTGGAGTCCTCACACACTCATGGGCTTGGACACAGTAGTCCTGGTTTCTTGCCCCAGGTTGTAACTTGTTAAGGAAGAAATACTTATGTCCCTACCCTGCAGGAACTTTCCCACCTCCATGTAGAAAAAGGACACCCATGTCTCCTGGGTATCTACAAGAGGACCCAGTACCAAAAGCTCAGCTTGGAATCATCGGGTAAGCCCAGGACAAGACAAGTAGACAGCCAGAAGGTGTGATGACTGCTGTGGGGACTAATGTGACCGTGATCAGAGCCAGGCAGGCCTTGGAGGATGGCAAGGCTTACCCCACACTTACAAGGTGACCCTACAGCAGCTACAAGACTAAACTCACTATGAGCAATGCCCTTTACTGTTATGGAATAGTATTTTAACTATATAAAGGTGTGTTGTACTTGCTTATGCTCTATTTGTCTATTTATGAAAAAAAAAAATGTGTTCTTGTTTCACCTTGCCTGCTTAAGGTACCTGATTGGTCTAATAAGAAGCTGAATGACCAATAGCTAGGCAGGAGAGGGGTGGGCGGGGCTGAGGGCAGAGAGAATAAGTAGGAAAGAGAAGAGAATGAGAAAAAGTGGAGACACCAGGCAGGCAGCTAGACATGGAGTAGGACATTGGGAATGAAAGAAAGGTAAAGGCTCCCAAGGGGGCTGGAGAGATGGCTCAGTGGTTAAGAGCACTGGCTGCTCTTCCAGAGGTCCTGAGTTCAACTCCCAGTAACAACATGGCTCACAGCCATCTATAATAAGATATGGTGCCCTCTTCTGGTGTGCAGGCAGAACGCTGTATACATAATAATACTTCCCTTCCAGCTGATCCCTGGCTATGCCCTTCCTGAGCTTCAGCCTCTGCTGAGACTTCTGTGCAGCTTTCTTTCCAGGACTGGTCCTGCAACCTCCCATCACCTGGGCCAGCACAAAGCATTTAACTTCCTGAGTCACTGGTCAGTCTGGGAGCCAAACCTGCTCCAACCACGAGGGCCCGCAGTGTCCAGGCCTCAGCAGTGCTGGCTTTCCTTTCCTGGCTGCCCGCATGCCAGGCTAAACACTACCAGTGGTGCAGCTGCTTCAACCCAGACATCCCCGATGTCTTCCTTCCCTGTGCTGTTTGGAGGGTCTGTCTCTGTTGTGCTTCCTAGAATCTGCAGGGGTTTGGAAATACATCAAATCCGTATGTGAACAAGGGATCTTAGAGGCGATTGGAATCCCCAGCACCCTCGGAAAGAGCTTTACATAAGCACCTGTATCCCCATCTCTTGGCTCCACAGACAACAATCAAAGATGCATCCAGTAAGGAGAACAGGTGTTTTCCCAGGCAGCCCACCTTCAGCCTTACCACACCCACTTTTCACTGCTCAAACTGCCACCCAGCCTCAAGAGCTGGCCTGCAAGCCAAGTATGGCAAGACTTGGGCTGAGAGAAGAGCACACACACACACACACACACACACTTCAAAGAACCATCAGGCTGTGGAGATGGTTTAGTTAGTCAAGTGCTTGCCTCGAAAAATACAAGGGACCTGATTTCCATCCTCAGAACCCGTATTATTTTTTTAAAGCCAGCTATGGTGACATGTTATGACCCTGTACTGAGAGGCAGAGAAAGCAAATCCCTGGAGCCTGAAGCTAGTGGTTAATGAGATCTGGCCACAAAAAGAAGTTGGACAATGCATAAGGAATGGCACCTGTGGATGTCTCCAGTCTCTACGTACAAGTGCACACATAAGCACCCACACATACACAAAAAGAAACACAGAGCTTGAAGTGGGTCTTAGACTGGAATTTACCTGTGTGTGTGTGTGTGTGTGTGTGTGTGTGTGTGTGTACTAAGATGGAACCCAGGGCCTTGTACATGCTAGTACATGTAAGTGCTAGGCAAAGACACTATCACATGATAAATATATACAATCGTATGTTAACTTAAACTTGAAAAAAATGCATTGCATTGAATCTACAGATCATTTTCTAGCTGCGTTCATAGCTGAGTGTTGGACAGTAACCATGTATCCAGCCGTCTTGCTAAATCTACCCATTCTGCTGAGTAACTGAGTCATCACTGGGATTTTCTGTGATAATCTTTAATCACTTGAGAATAGTAACATTTTCATCTGTTTCTTTCTTTTCCACCATATGTGTCCCTGCAGGACCTATGGAGGGTCTTAGATCTCCTGGAAGTGGAGTGCTGGGAACTGAACCCAGGTCCTCTGCAGGAGCAGTCAATTCTCTTAACTGCTGAGCCATCTTCTCCGGCCTTCATTTCTTTTTCTGTAAGTATTTCACATTTCTATTATTTGTATTTCCCATGTGTACAAACCACACTGCCAGCACAGCTTTAAGTGGAAAGGTGGACACTTGAGTGTTGCCTCTATCTCAAAGGAAAGCTCAGTTTAATGCCCAGCAGGCCACTCTGAGGACTGGGACCTAGGGGCTCCTTTCCATTCTTACATGGGCAAACTTCTCTTTCACTATATATGGGTAGCGAATTTTACCAAATGCCTTTCCTGCCCATGAAAGACAGAACTCTTGATTCCAGTGAAATTCCCTCCCTCACAGCGGGAGAGAAAGTCAGTCCTGGTGCCCTCTGGCTGGAAGCTATCAGGAGACAATTAAGAAGGTCCTTATGACACCAAAGCAAATGTCATCAGTAGCAATTCCTCAGTTTGTTTTTTCCTATTGTTCAATTAATCTCCCAGGGGATGGACCTCTGAGCAGACCTGTCAGGATTATCTTGAATGTGTTAAATAATGTGGGAAATCCCATCTTTTCCCCCCAAAACAAGGTTTTTCTGAGTAGCCCTGGCTATCCTGGAACTCGCTCCTTAGATCGGGCTGGCCTTGAACTCAGAGATCAAAGGGTATGCTCCACCCCTGCCTAGCTGGGGAACCCTGTCTTAGTCCTGGATGAGGCCATTCCCTGCAGAGGATGCTGGACTTTATCAGACTGCGAAAGACGGTGGAGTACTAGCTGAGCACACCCATCACCCCTGCTTCTTGACTAAAGATTTAGTGTGACCAGATGCTCAATTTCTCTGCTGTGATGGCCCATAACCTTGAGCTGTGAGCCAAGTAAATCCTTTCTCCACCAAGTTGCTTTGCCAGGATATTCTGTCACACAGAAACTTGAAAAACAAAAACAGAAAACTTACATAGTCACAGTACTGGAGACAGCATGCTGGGAACATGTGCAGCTGTTCCAGGCCAACATCAGTGCTCCCACCCTGTCACAGGATAGTCAGACAGAATCTGAGCTCCTAGCTCCTCACAACACTGCAGCTTTCATGGTACCATCAAGCAGTGGGTACATGGGCCTTGGTCCAGCACTGGAACCTGAGGGTAAGAGACAGACCTGTACTCAGGGCTGCCATCAGCAGAGTGGTCAGAAGTTGGACATCCTTTCCTATGGAGATAAGTCATTAACTCAGAGAAGCCACAGCCACAGTTTGGGCTCCAGATACCTCTCCCCTTGGAGACATGGCTCAGCCCCTTCTGAACATATTGTGTTCCTCCTGGTGTTTCCTGCTGCCAAAAAGCAGCTCTTGGTACTGCTGGGCCAGATAGACACAAAGTTTCTACATGGGACAATGGTCAATGAATGTGGTACTGGTTCTTTCCTGGGGCAAGCCCAGCAGCAATCCAAGAGAGAGACCGTGGATACCCCCACCCATGGAGGTGCAGGCTGCAGTCTCCATGACACTCACAGCCAGCGCCACACAGGTGTTTGTAACCAGTGAATATGGAGGACAGGAGAGGAGATTGAGAAGCAAGTGGGTCACCTGAAGATGAAGTGGATCAAAAACCAGATGCCTAGAAGGATCAGATGGTGACAGGGTAGCCTGGCCACATTTGTATGCGAGGAGAATAAACCCAGGGAAGACTATGCAAAGGCTTGTGGGTAGGACCGGTGATGCAGCTGGAAGACATCAGCTCAAAGGAAGAGGGAAGAGAGGGGGCCTCGGAATGGCAGGACAAGAGCATGAGCACCATGTCCCACAGTGCTGCATCCATCACAGAACACCACCAGACCATCAGCTGAGTCCTTAAGGACAGGCTGACCTCCAGCATTAGCCAGAGTGCAGGGATCAAGTAGCACAGGGCCACAGGGGCAACACCATACTTCATGCCATGAGACAGTTTCAGTCCCAGCTGACCACAGACAGCTACTTGACACGTGGCCTCTAGTGAGCAGAGCTGCTCACTATCTAACCATCAGGGCAACATACACTCTGATGCACTTGGTCATCAGGGTCAGCTTCACCCAAGGGCTATGGGCCCACAGATGCAGCGACTAGGAGGAGGCTCCTAGCACACCGGCCACAGCAGCCAAGCAAAGTTCAGACAGACAAGCCCCAGCTCCCCAGGTGCTCAGGGTCATCTGCTGATTCCACAGTTTGAAATCTTTGGAAGAAATTCAGAAAGATTAAAGAAGAGGTTATCTACATGATGAAAAACCACAGCTTCCCTGCCATGTGACCCAAGAAGTATTTCAGAGCTGGACTGCAACTGGCTTTCCTGTTTGTAAGGAAACCATGTCATAAGGACACACTGGCATGGGCCTACAATTCTAGCCCTTAGGAATCTGCAGCAGGATTGTGAGTTCAAGGACAGTGGCCATGCTGACAACCCTCCTGAAGACAGAGGGAGAACCTGGAACACAAGCCCATGCTTGCTTCTACCTGCTGACAACACCAGGACTCCAGTTCCTGGCCAGCAGAGAGACCCAGCACATTTCTAGAGATAAGAAGCAAAACAGTAGCCCAACCCTCTACAATGGTTTCTTAAGCATCCACCATGAATCTATGTACAGATGCAGGGCACAGACCCGCTGAGGCCTTCCTTCTTCTCGCATGAGCCCAGACACAGCACCTCCAGTGAGAACCCCTGCTATACCCACCTTCTCATGAGGCCCAACAATGACATGAGTCCCCAGGCCCAGCCGGACCTTGCTTTATAGCCTCTCACTTAATACCAGGAAATGCCTTTTCCCTTCTATACCCTGGAACAGCCCTGTAGCTGGTCCTCACTATCACCTGGCCAAACGTGCAAACAGCCACTAGGGACATACATGGATACCTGTCACTCAGCCCTCCCACTCATGTGTGTAGATGGGTAGAACACTCACACAGCTTCTTTAGAATAGATACTTCATTTTCCCCAGCAGGTCCATCAAGACAGAAGTGGCTAACTGCTACAGAGTTATAACACCAGGCCACACAGAACCACAACTTAAATGAGGGGGGAGGGGTGGACGGCAGGAAGAGCATAGAGGACTTGGGGCATGGCATGGCACATGTGCCCACACACAGAGGAGACTCCTCCTCCAGTGCCATTGACTTTGACAGCAATGTATCCACAGTGACTCAACCCTCACATGGTGACAGCATCATCATGGTCTGCACTTTCTGCTTTATTTCTATACATGTAAAACTTCCCAGAAGAATACAATCTATTCTTAAAATGGCCTTTGATCTGGTTAATCAGGTCTTTAGGGAGGAGCAGAGGTGGACCCTACCTCGACTGTCCCACAGAATTAAACATAATCCTATCTGATCAGGGCTCCCCCTACCCATCAGTATGGGGGTCTAGGTGACTCAGGCACTTTGATGCATAAGAAAAGTCCAGCTACATGCTTTGGAAGCTCCTGCTGAGGGGGAGAGCCCAGTGGGCTCCCAGTAAGGTTAGGTACAAATCCTTGGAGGGGAACATAAGGAAAAGATTGGCAAAAGCCCAAAGTAGTCAGCAAGTCCAATCCACCTACCTCAAGATCATCGAGGGAGCGCGTGATGCTGAACCTCCTGGACCTTCCAAAGGATCTTCGAGCTGAGGTGCGCTGTGAAGTCTGAGCCAGGGTAACTCCCCGCCCCAATTTTGAACTCTAAACACAAAGAAAAAGATGTGTTAGGTTGCCCTCCTGGGGAGAGATGATCAGTTCTGTCCTCTGTGCCCCACTGAAGGAAAAGCCAAGCCCAGCAGCATTGTGGGAGATTCAACTGAAGTCACTGTTTTGTAAATTTTAATTAAAATATTTACCACAAAATATGCAAACTCCTTTAGCTATCTGCTGCTAGTTACCAACTGTGTACCCTAGATGATAAGGCCCGCCCTGCTCTCCCAAATCGCACACAGACAGCCTGTCTCAGGCGATGGACACTGATGGCTAAAAGCAGAAGTATGTGAAGAGTAATTGGATGTGGAGGCTGTTTTCATCATGCTCTCAGGTCACCGTATAATGGCTTTAAGAAGCCAAGGACTCCCCAACCAGCGTCTGAAGGTTTTCCAGAAAGAGGCTTGTTTTTCTTCCTTTGCTATTTCTTCCCAATTCAAGCATCCCCTCCAGGAAGGAAAAAGGGGACCCAGAAGACTTAGGAAGCTAACAAAATGTCCATGATTCCGAAGCTGATAGAATTTGGCTTATGATCTGGAGAGATGGCCCTGTAGTCAACATCATTTGCTTCCAGAGGACCTGAGCCTAGATCCCATCACCCACAAAAGGTGGATCACAACCTATAACTCCGGTTCCAAGGGTTATGATATGACACCCTCTTCTGGCCTCCACTGGCAGCCACACACACATATGGCATACACATACACAGTTTAGAAAGGGGGGGAGGGAGCAAGAGAATGTAAGCAGGCAGGCAGGTCAGCTGGCTTGGAGAGTTTAGAAAGTTGGAAGGATTCACAAAGCCTTGGGACATCTCAGTTGTGGAAGTGGTGAGCTGTCAATCGAGAAGCTCCCTAGATGCAGCTTTCATGAATCCTCATTCATGCTGAAACAGGCTTTTCAGTGATGCAGCTGCCTAAAGATGCCACAGTCCTGTAATAACCCCTAAGTCACCCCAATACTCACTAACTGGCCCTCCATCACCTAGACTCCCCAGAAAGGCACACTGGAGGCAGTTTTCAGACACCAACACTCAGCGACACAAACTTCACTACCGTTACTCGGGAGTGTTAGCACACTAGTGTTGGCGGCCATCACCTCCATCCATAGCCAGCATTTTCTCACCATCCCACATGGAAACTGCCTGCCTTTTCTGTCTGATAATGGCCACTCTGGGACCTTGTATAAGCAGGATCACTACATCCTTATTTTCTGTGACTAGTTTGTTTTATTGGCCATATGCCCTCAAGGCTTATCCGTATTGCAGCATGTGTCAGGAGTTCTTTCTTTTTCAGGGCTCAGTTCCAATGTATGAAGAAGCTATATCTTCCTTTTCTATTCTTCTATCCCAGAACACTTAGACTGCTTCCATGTCTTAACTGCTAGAATAATACAACTATAAACTCTGGTATACAAACATCTGTCTCTGCTTCCAATTCTTTTGGCTATACCAGAAGCGGAATTGCTCAATCATATGGTGATTCTATCTAAAAGAATTTTAAGGACTTGCCACACTGCCACACTGCTCCACTGTGGATTCTCACCAACAGTGCACCAGCTCTAATTTCAGAAGTCCTATCCAGAACCTGGTACTTCCCAATGGGCTGAGGTGTGCTGCATGGCAGTTTTGAGGATTGCCTGGCTGGTGACCAATGGGGTTGAGCACTTCTCACATGCTTATGGCACATGAGAATCTTCTTTGGGAAGGTGTCATCTCTTTAAATCATGTTTTGCCCTTCTGATGCTGAATTCCCTGTGTGCTAGACCTAAGTTCTCTTGGATCCGAGTATTCTCTCCATCTCAGAGCCACTTTCTCATGTCCTTAATTGATTCTTTCAATAAGCACAAGTTTTGCATTTGGAGATAATTTCTATACCTCCCCCCCCTTTGTTGCCTATGTTGTTAGAATTTAAAATGCCTAATCCAAAAGTCTCACCCTTAGACTGCAGGCCCCAGTCTGGCAGGCAGGGACTTAGTCTGTCCTGGTAGCACCTATCTCTGCACTCCCACAGTGCCAGGGAGAAATCAGATGTCCACTCAGTCTTACCAAACAGAGCTGAGCAAGAGTTGGATCTAAACAGAGATCAGATAGATCATCAGAAGGTCTTTCCAGATGCATCACGGGATTCTGTCAAGATTTGGAACTGACAAGATTGCTCCTCCTGGTGTATCAATCAGTGTCCCCACGAGACATTTTAGTAGAAAGAACTCTATATGTTCAGCAACTGATTTGGTGCTGGGGACAGGACAGACAAGGAGGCCCTAGGGTGTCCTGGGGGAGGAGGAGGAGGAGGAGGAGGAGGAGGAGGAGGAGGAGGAGGAGGACTATTTGCACTGAACAGCTCCAGGAAGGACCACAGAGCAGGGACTCAGACTTTGGAACCACTTAGATTCTCTGAAGGAACAAGATAGAACCAATGAGCTGGGAACCCTGAGCTGCACTCAAGGAATGGAGGGGGAGAAACGGTGTCTATGGATAGAGTGTTATGACTGTGACATCCCTGTACTGCTGGGTCACTCTAAGACCCCCCAGAGACAAAGCCTAACAGCACATGGCTGAGGAGCAAAAAGATGGCGCAAACCCACTCCTCAGGGCACAGAAGGTCTTGCAGACAGGGGACAGCTTGAACTGGTATGCTCACTAATGTTACAGCAAAGCTAAACTTGAAGACTCCAAAAGCCAAGATCAAAACAGCTTTAGAGTCACCAAACTCTGTGGAACACAAAACTGTAGTGGCAGCAGCTGGGCTGTGGACTGTGTCTATGTATCTGTGCTCATGTGATGTGCAAGTGCGCCTATGCACATGCATGTGCATACAGAGAGGTCAGAAGGCAAATATAGGTATCACTTCAAGGCTTGCTGACTAGTTTATGTCAACCTGACACAAGCTAGAGTCACTTTGAAAGAGGAAATCTCATTTGAGAAAATATCCCTCAGATTATCCTGTGGGAAAGCCTGCGGTGCATTTTCTTGATTGACTGTGGGTAGGCTCAGCTCACTGAGGCAGTACCACTCCTGGACTCCAGGGCTGGACTCTGCATGAGAACAGGCCAAGCAAGCCATAAGAGCAAGCCAGTAAGCAGCACTCCTCCATGGCCTCTGCTTTAGTTCCTACCTCCAAGTTCCCACATGTCTTCCTTCCATGATGGAGTATGATCTAAGTGTTATAAACTGGAGTAAACTCTCTCTTCAAATTGCTTTTGACCATGGTGTCTTATCACAGCAATAGAAACCCTGAGACAAACAGGGTCTGTCATTGGCCTGGACCTTCACCAAGTTGACTAGGCTTACTGGCCAGCAAGCCCTAGGGATCTCTATCTCCATGCACATCTTGTCATTGCTCAAACTGAATTCTGGAATCTGACCCTTCAGCCCTATAGTGCCCTTCATGGGTGCACTGTTTAAGAGACTACTCTTGGTCACCATAAATCACCTTTCTTGAGAAGTAGGAAAATCCAGGTCTTCTACTCAAGAAAGGATGATAGCATATTATTACATCAGGTAGCAAATATCCGAGGACCTTTCCAGGAGAAAACGAAGTGTGAACTGCCACACCAAGAAGGAAACAAAGCACCAGCCTCGACAGCAGAACAAGGCAAAGGGTGAAAGGCCTGGTGCCCTCAGGAGTCCAGGACTCACCTCTCCTCCCGCTACACAGGGGGACACATCTGCAGATTCCTTCTGATATCATTACATGCTAGCGGAAGAATCTCAAGCTGACCAGGGAAAGAAATCCAACTATCTACCTCCAATACAGAGTAAGTGTGGATGCTGTCATGACAAGCTGCTGTCCCTTGATTGCTTGATTGCTCTGTGGATGTTTAAGAAAAGAACCCAGAGCTGGAGACCACCTAAGCTGTGGAGCCCTGCTGAGCACGTACAAGGCCCTGGGTTTAATTCTGAAATGGGGGCGTGGTTTAAATATGAGGGAAAAGGGAGGAAAAAGAAGACAGGGAAAACACGCCTGATCTGATACAACACAGTTGATTTTATAAGAAAAAAATTGCTACCAAAACCAAAACCAATGAGAAAAGAGAAAAAGTACAGAAAAGCCTCACAAAAATAGATTCAAAAATTCTAAAATATTAGCAAGCCAAATCCACTAGCATATGAAAAGCTCATTGTGCCGAACTAGGTTATCTTGGGAATGCAGATGTGGTCTAACATTTGAAAATCTAATGAAGAGGAGGAAGCCCACACAATTTGATGGATGCAGAACACTCAGAAAGAAAAGCTAAACCCACTGGAGGATTTGTGTTAACAAAGCAAGAAAAGGAACTTTCCGACCCCAGAGAGCTGTTTAAAAAAAAAAAAAAAAAAAAGGCCAGGAACCAATTGTATTTTCATGCACCACCAGAGGCGGCATTTTAACTTATGATGGCACCATTAATAATAGCAACAAGATGAACTCTAATGAAGCAGTAAGGCAGCAAGCCGTACCAAAGACACTTAGGAAGGTAATTGCCAAAACTCTTGGGAGAAAAAAACAAGGCGGTGAGATGGCTCAGTGGGTAAAGGTACCTGCTGCCAAGCCTGATGGATGGCCTGAGTTCGATCTCTAGAACTCACATGGTGGGTGAAGAGAACCAGTTCCTTGGCAAATTGTCCTCTGGCCTCCACAGACTATGTTATACATGTGCACTTCTCTACACAGATACACATATACTGTCTTAAATCCCCATCCCTTGTCAATTTGACACACAAACACATCTCTTTAAGCCATAGTCTTCCCTGTCCCCAAAGACTCCCGCTGCTTTCATAATAGAAAGCATAGTAAGTACAACTTTAAGAGACTCCACAGTGGAGCTGGAGAGATGGCTTAGTGGTTAAAAGTATTTATTGGCTGTTCTTTCAGAGGACCCAGCACACCCATGGCAGCTCCCAACTCTCTGTAACTCCAGTTCTAGGGGGTCTGACACCCTCACATAGACACGTATGCAGGAAAAACATCAATGTGCAATCATTTTTTAAAAATTCCAACACTTTAAAATCCTGTCTGTGTCTCTAAAATAAAAAAAACAAGCTATATATGTTAGACATGTAATAGCACAGTAGAAATACATCTTATCTTAAAAGGGAAGAACCAGGGAATAAAAAGTCACACCAAAATAAAACTAAAATCCATCAGGTGAGATACCAAACCCTACACCTTCCTGTCCTGTGTCTGTCTCTAAAAGGCTGGGGTAGCCCTACAGCTTCTTTCAAAGGCTAATGCTGGCTCTATCTGACACCTACAGCACTCCCTGGCAGATGTCCCATGGTCTTGGCATCTCCAATATCCCGGGGTCTCCACTGAAACAGAGGTTTCATATTAGCAGCTCCACACGATGGCCTTTCCACAGGGACTACAACCCTGCCACCGGGTGCCTGGCATCAGTTGCTCTTGCTGATCCTTGCATCTTTGTCAAAAACAGTACCATGCAGACAATGCTTCCAGTGCTGCTAGGCTCTGCTGCCAGCTCCAGGTATAAGCAGGCTCCTAGGAGCACACTATATGGAGACTAGAGGACATACTCTCCTAGGCAGTTGCTCTGAAGTGCTCCTTCAGAGAAAGGGAACCCTTTCGGGTTAAGTTTCATTCCTGTAAAGAAATTTGTTTCTCTCCAGGATGAGGCCTCCCATGGCTGAGGTCCTACCCTGGGGATATCCTTCCTCTTGTCCCAGCACAACACAGGAGGCTTCTCTACAGTGATGCTGATCTCATTACCTCTTACAGCTCCTTCCTCAGCACCAGCTTGAATACCATCCTGCCTTGACTCTCCTCTGCCAAAGACCAGTCCATCATCACACTTAATCCTACTCAAGCTTCCACAAGACAAGAAACTGCAGCCATATTCTTGGCAATAACTAACTACATAACAAGAATTGTCCCATCCTAGTTCCTGTTAGAAGCCTGTTCCCCTCTGGAAGCTAAGGAGCTGGGCCTCCACTGTCCATGCTTCTCTCAACACTCCTGTCTTCCAATTCCTACCACAGCAGCCCATTAAACTCTTCATTCAGCACTCAATGGCTTTTGAAAGCCCAGTTATAAACTCTTCCACATTCCTCCCACAAAACATCTTTAAAGGCTTAAAAGCCACATGGTCATGATAAGACTTGATAAGACTTATCACAGCAACTACCCCACTCTTGGAATCAATTTCTGTCTTAGTCTCTTATCTGGTCACTGTGATAAAGTCTCTAACAAAAGCAATGTAAGGGAGGAAGGCTTTCTCTTAGTTACAGTCTGCCTTAGTCAGGGTTTCTATTGCTGGGAAACACCGTGGCCAAAGCAAATTGGGAGGAAAGGGTTTGGCTTACATTTCCACCCTGTAGTCCTTCACTGAAGGTAGAAACTGGAGGCAAGATCCAAAGCTCTTGCTAAACTCATTCTGAAGGATTGGGGGTTAATAAGAACAAAATTCAATGTACACCTGAGCTTTGGGTAAATTGCATGGTCTCCTAAGACCCCAGGCTCCTCAACACTAGCCTAAATTAGGGTACTGGTGTTAGCATTCTGATCTGCCTCCTGGAGTCCTGGCCAATGAGCAAGTAATACCCTCCTGGCATGTCCAATGTCCTGAGGTTGTGCACCCTTTAAAAAAGGACTCCTCTTTTTTCCCTCCCTCTCTGGCATCTCTCTCTCCCTCCCTCCCTCTCTCTGTCTCCCTTTTCTTTCCCTCTTTCTCCCCTAAAACTTTTTTTTTTCCAAGTGAGCACCTCAAAGTGTGCCCTGCCTGAAAGTGTGCCTTTCTGAAAGCTCATAGCTGCCTAAATGGCTCTCACACGCTGTGGGGCCCCTTGGCTTCCACCCATCAGGGTCTCTCTCCCTCGTTTCTAAAATACAATGACTAACATGTGCTTTTCAAATAGTGTTGTAATAAATTACCTTTTTTGGGGGGTGGTCTTGAACTCAGAGACCCACCTGCCTCTGTCTCCCCAGTGCTGGAATTAAAGGTGTGCACCACCACCACCACCTGATGATGGACTTCTTAATATCATAATGCATAAGTGCCCAGAACCTTGGAGGAACTCCACTTTGAAAATCACATGTTCCCTGAGAGTAACAGGCTGACATTTGAGATTAAGGAGGCTAATGTGGAAATTTAAAAAAATATGAAAAACTTAGGAAACCTCAGGCAAAAATTTATCTCTCACCTCATATTATCTATGACACTATGCTCCATGCCCACCACAGTCACCTCCCCAACAACAGAATTCAAATTCCATCCTTTGCATGCTTTTGGGCAAAGCAGTGCAAAGTTCATCTCAATGCATTATCTTCAACCTAAAGAACATATAGAACAATCTCAAACACCATCAATTTTTTTTTTTTTAATTCAAAAGTCTACAAAGACAAACAAAAGAAAAAAACAAAACAGACCTATTACTGTAGTGGGTTGTTTTCTGTGTCAACTTGACACAAGCCAGAGTCATCAGAGGAAGGAGCCTGAGGAAAGGCCTCCTTGAGATGATGCTAGAAGGCACTTTATCCATTAGTGATCAGTGGGGAAGAGCCCAGCCCATGGTGGGTGGAGTCACCCCTGGACTGCTGGTCCCGGGTTCTATAAGAAAGCAGGCTGAGCAACCACGGGAAGCAAGTCGGTAAGCAGCACCCTCCATAGCCCCTCTGCCTCCAGGATTCTGCTCTGTGAGTTCCTGCCCTGGCTTCCTTCAGTGAGGAACAGCAATGCTGAGGTGAGCCACACAAGCCCTCCCTCCCGACTCACATTGGTCATGGTGTTTAATTGCAGCTGTAGACACCCTGACTAAGTCAGTCGTGTCTTCCAATGGTTATCTGAGTGTGGGGCATCCATTTTCTTTTATGTTAATAAAGAAAATAGAGCCGGGCAGTGGTGGCACATGCCTTTAATCCTGGCACTTTCAAGGCATAGGCAGGGGGATCTCTGTGAGTTCCAGACAAGCATGTTCTAGAGTGAGTTCCAGGACAGTCTAGGCCACACGGAAATCCTGTCTCAAAATCCAAAAAAAAAAGAAAGAAAATACAGAAAGTCAAAACATAAAGATTATTTTCATGGTAGGAAAGCTTGGAAATTCACACCCACCAGTTCTTCCAAATCAATCGACACGTGAAAATGTAATTGCCATAAAACACCAATGGTGTTTTGGAGAATTTTAAGCTAAATGTACCTACAAAAAAGAGCAAGGCCAAAGCAAAAACAAGATAAGGTAAGAGACATCCTACAGAAACAGCCATCCATCGTAAAGCAAGAGCAGGCACACATACAGGGTCCTTCTCCAGAGACACAGAGACATCATAAACCTACAATAAACTGACAACAGAAAACAATTGCCAAGGAACGGACCCGACATATTAGAGCATGCTGTGAAATATTAGTTTAAGATTGTTACATTTGTCTATGCTGTGGGACATTTGTTTAATGATGCAAAGACGTGTTGCGTTCTTTTATGTTGCATTTGCTTAACTCTGTGAAGCTGTGTTACTGTGTCTGTATAAAATACCTGATGGTCTAATAAGGAGCTAAATGGCCAATAGCGAGTCAGGAGAAAGGAGAGGCAGGGCTGGAGGACAGAGAGGATAAATGGAGGGGAAATCTGGAAAGAAGGGATTGAGGAGGGAAGGAGGACTCCAAGGGCAGCTACCCAGCTGCACAGCCAGCCATGGAATAAGAAAAGAAAGATGCACAGAAGTACAAAAAGATAAAAGCCCAGAGGCAAAAGATAATTTAAGAAAAGCTGGCTAGAAACAAGCCAAGCTAAGGCTGGGCATTTATAAGTAAGACTAAGACGCCATGTATTTATTTGCTGAGTGGTAGGCTCCCCAAAGAGTAATGAATAAAAAAAAAAAAAAAAAAAAAGAGCCCCAAGGTGGGGCTTAAATATATATAGGGCCTGAGAAAGCTTTAAAAAAATTAATACGGCTCCTTTAAGAAACTCTGCCTTAGAGCAGAGCACTTAAACAGCCTGCCACAGTGTTGGGGGTTGAATGCAGTTCCTGGTCAATGTATCTCAGAAGAGGCCCAGAGCTTTGGGCTTAGCTCTCATAAACCAGGTGGGCGGCAGAGCCGGCCAATAGACCTTGCAGAGGACCCAGCTATAGCCTAGCAGTTTAAAGTTTGCTCACATGGTCAAAAAAGACCAGAGTTATGCAGTAAAAGAGATCCAGACAGAAAAACCTGTTAACAGGTTCCAGTGTGTTTAACAATGGCATAGGCTTAAGAAAGAAAAAAAAAAAAAAAAAACAAAACATAGTTTAAGAATAATAAAGTCAAGTCTTTAAAGAGTAAAAATAATATAAAAGCACAAAAGCTGCGTAAGATGGGAAGTACCCAGGAAGTTTGGATCCTGCATGCTGCTGTACTAATTTTGAGTTAGTTGATTGTTCCTAGGACAGCTATTAAGAAACATGGAATTGAAAGAGGGATTGTTGACACAAACCAGCCTAGATACTTTAGAAACGGCTTAACTTGAAAATGGAAGTTTAAAAAAAAAAATGTATTTGTAAAATGGAACCTAAAAGAAGTATTGCTTTGGAGAGGTTTTGCTTCTGTTCCCACAGGAGACAAGAGGCTGTGGATTCCTTCAGAATTGATATGGATTAGGTTTGACTGGGAAAGACCTTCTGAATCTTGACAGGTGATATATGCCAACAAAGGTTACGCTGGTCTTCCCAGGAGTTGGCAATTATCTCATTTTCCCTACAGATGCCTTTGCCCACAGACAATAGGAAGCAGTCTAGAGAAAATGACACCCACATTCCCAAGAGATGAAGTGGGTGTCTTTGGTTATTAGTGGTTTGTTATCAATTAGGGGAATATAAGAATGTAGGATAAAACAACTATTAATCTCAGATATTTTGCATTGGCATGGATTTTAGCAGACTGACATAAATTTAAAGCTATTTTGTTATACTGTATATATGTTTCTACTCTTGTTTGGGGTATTGTGTTTATGCAGCTCATTTAAAAATGCAATGCATAATTAAGAAATGAGACTACTAGTTATTCTATAATAATCAAATTTGTAATCACATTAGATATATTTTCAAGGTTAAACAGGTATATTTTAGACAAGTAGGTAATTTTCAAGCACTTCCTTCAAAGACCTACAGAATATGGCATTTAAGATGTATAAACCTCAAGTTTCCATGACAGTGAAACACATGTGCTCCTGGCAGCACCAGTTCACTTCATAGATGGATGAGCATCAAAGAACCTCCACATGGAGTTTGTTTCCAATGTGGCAAGACTAGCCATTCAGGCACGAAACTGCTTTGCCTAACTACTAACAGCATGCTGTATAAAATGGACATGCAAGACCACAGGAAAGCAACTTTTGAAATTTGCCAAAACAAGGCAGGACAGTCCTTCATAATTCCTGCTTCATAGAAGAGTCTGCCAGATACCCTAGACCTGGAGGCTGAAGATGGATGCTTCAATATAGCAGAGAAACTTTGAGTGGCTTCCCAGGGAGCCAAATGTGATAGCTGTTTTGTTGTATGAAATTTTACTCTGTTAAAGTTAAAACTTTTCATTTTTATTTAAACAAAAGGGGGGCATGCCATTTATGACAGGGCATTACTAATGTAGGAGAAATGATAAATTCTGCTAGAACAATGTCCTCCAAATGAACCTTCACCCTACCAAATTCTATTCGCATAAGTTGTTTGTATGGCTGGGGAAATGGCTCAGTGGATAAAGTGCTTGCTGTGCAAGCATGAGGACCTGAGTTTAGAACCCTAACATTCACAGCCACTTTGAACTCCAGATCCAGGGGAAACAATGCCTCTGGCCTCTGCAAGTACCTGCACTCATGTGCGTGCATGTGCACACACACACACAAATACATATGCATAATTTAACATAATAAAATAAATCTAAAAAAAAAAAGCTAGATGTATGCCTGTACTCCCAGCAAACAGAAGGACACCAGGGGCCTCCTGCCCAGCTAATCTAGCTGAAGCAAAAAGCCTCAGGCTCTGTGAGAAACCCTGCCTGAAAAACATATGGTAAAGAAACTATTAAAGACAGCCCAGTATCAACCTCTGACATCTACAGAAACACATGTACATACACATTTGTACACTATACACAACACACATACATATGCACACTTACACACAATAAAAAGTTAATCCTAATAATTGTGGAAGAGACTATCTGATCTTAACGTAGTAGAATATTAATATTTAAGACACAGATTATGCATAAGGCTAAAGGAAAGTCAGGAACTTCTAGGCATCCGAAAACACATAAAGAAAATGAAAGGAAGCAAGCCGGAGGCTGGGGTGTGCGTGAGTGCATGCATATCTGCAAATGTGCGCTGCTACTATCATCACAGAGCATGCAGTCAGTGTCTGCAATCCTGCCCTCCTAAAAGAGACAACCTAGCAGGAACATAGTGTGTGAGCAAAGAAGGGGTATGAGCAGATGCTCCATCAGATAGGAGAAAAACAGCCTTTATAGTCAAGGGAATGTAAACATAAGCCACAGTTAGCCACTGCTACAAGTGCTAGGGAACCATAGTCAGGAAGCCAACAACCATGTCCAGACATGGGCAAGAATACCCGCATGGTATTAACAATCATATAACAGAGGGCTGGAGAGGTGCTCCAGCTAAGATTATGTTGCTCCACCAGATGACTCAAGTTCAGTTCCCAGGACCTACATAATGCAGTTCTCAACTGTCTATAACTCTAGTTCTTGGGAATCCAGTGCCCTTTTAGGACACATGTGGGCACCATGTACACATGTGGTGCACAGACATACACAGAGACCAAATAGTCATGTGCAAAAGATAATAAATCTAAGAAAAACAGGAATGTAGCAGCTGTGACACATTTACACAATGGAACATTCATACAGTAGAAAGGTGATCAAGCCGCAGCTACACATAAAGCCAGTCACAGGGAAAGCCTTGAAGTTCTATGGGGCTACTGTAAACCAAGCGGCAGACTCTTGCAAAGCATCTGCACACGGTGGAAGAGCAGCAAATGCCCATGTTTGGGAAGCCAATCGCTCAGCTGGGGCCGGTCGAGCAGGACTCTAATAGTCTTCCTTCCTGGAGACACCAGACAAAGAAGAGGGCAGCAGGCACCCATTTGCATCTCTCTACCTCCAGGGGCTCCTGTGCAACCCCAGGAGTAACCCTCCCATGGGCACCATGTCCTAGAAGGCTGGTACTGCAAGGATCTCTGATACATTAAAGAGGTGGGGCTCCACGGAGCACACAACTCCTGGCAGCAACTTCACATGGGAACACTGGCAGTCTCATCTATCAAGGTCTTGGGGTGGGTACTGGGGCAAGACAGCCCTAAGAGTCTCAGTTTACACAAATGATAGTTACAGAAACCCTGCTCAGGGAGGTGGCACCACGGGGCCTCTTTTAGGTGTAGTCTTTGTTGAAAGTACCAGGGGAAAATATTTACATCTATTTTGAAACTTCCTCTCTCTCAGGGAAAACTACACAAATCTGTTTGTTGAATACAGAGCTCTCTGGGCTTGGTTTCTGGCTCAGCCCTTCATTGTTGGGTCACATGAGGAAGGAGTTACAGTTTCCAACTCCATGCCCCACTATTTCATGACTTTTGTTGTTCTGGAGTCAAGCTTTCATGTGGCCTAAACTAGCCTCACTATATGGTTTTGAATTCTTGATCCTCTGGCCTCTATATCCTGAGTACCGGCTACAACTGGCTTTGTTCTTGATAAAAGATGGCAAGATGGCTTCATAGTAAAAGTTCTTAGCAAGCATACTTGATGATCTGAGCTCAATCCCCAAGTTTTTGGTGGGAGAGAATAAATTCCAAAAATTGTTCTGTGAGCTCCAAATACATGCCAGAGCGCAGATGTGTGCATGTGTGTGCACATTAACAATAATGATAGTAATAAATAAAAAAACTGAACTATCTAAAATAGTGTGTTTTTCCTCTAGGGAAACATTTTTAGTCACTAAGTTCACATTTCCATCATAAAATGGACACAAGATAAAAAGTGTCATAAACTCTCCCTGGCTCTCACTAACCCCTAAGGTAATGATTATTACCAGTCTGCTTGCTGAAATTCTTTTATTGATTTGATATGGGGGGGGGGTTGAAGTAGGAACTGAATGCAGGGCCTCACATATTTATTACACAGGCATCCCATCAACGCACCACATCCTAAGCCCCCTTTTTCCTTTCTGACAGAGCCTTACTACACTGTCTAGGCTGGCCTTGAACTCTATCTCAGCCTGAAAGTGACCGAATTACAGGCCTGCACTATCATTTGTTGCACTGAGCATGTGCACACTTGAGCTAGCCAATGGTGCAGCTTGTCAAACACTCGGTGCACAAGCCCAGTAAGCTGAGTTCATGCCTAGAGTTCCAAAGTTGTCTACTGACTACCACATGTGTGCTATAGCACATGCATGCATTACCACCTGTGGATACACACACAATTTAAAAGCTAAAAACTCCTAACACATCTACGGATTCAGGCAAGCAAGAAGGTTAACTTGTGAATGAACCCACATTGCAGAGAATTCAGTTTGATTGGCAATAATGGTGCATGATTTTAACTCCAGCACATGGAAAGCAGAGGCAGACAGATATCTGTGAGTTCAAGGCCCACCTAGTCTACAGAGTGAGTTCCAGAAGAGCCAGGGCTCACAAAGAAGTCATGTCTCAGGGGGAAAGAAAAGAAAAGAAAAAAAAAAAAAGAATTCAGTTTGATTCCTAGGTCCAAATGATGTCTAACGCAAACCGAATCCATTTACAAATAGTCAGCTGATTGGGAGTCTGAGACCCTCTCTGGCATGTTCATGCCTTTCCCTCACAGCTTGGTGGATTGGCAAGGACAGTCATGTAACTTCTGCTTTAATACTACAGAAGGAGAAACTCTGCCTATCATGACGTCAGCATAGACCCCTACCTACCATGAGCCATCCTGTTCCTGTGCTAACCCCATTCTCCAACACTACTCTCAAGTTTGTCACTGGGCATATTTGATGCTATCATTCACAACTCTGGCACTGGTTACTTTAGGAGCCAGACATGGCCTCCATCAATCCCAGAAGGACACTTCCTATCACAGGCTGGTCTGTGCTCCTCCAGTATCCACATGTTGACTCCTAAACCTAGAGCCTCAGCACATGCCTACACATGGAGACAGGTCCTTTAAAGATGTACCAAACAAATATTCAGACAAGCTCACTGGGTAGGCTCTAATGCAATATGACGTACAGAGGAGGAGAGAACACACACAGGTGACCCTGTGAGGACTTATGAAGACCATGACTCCACACTCAAGGCTGGTCTTGAGAGGACCCAGCCTGACCACCCAGTCTGTGGGAGAACACACCTCCACCTTCAGCCTACACTGCCCCAGCACAGGCCTCTCCACATTCACGCAGATATGCACCCTCAGGCCCCAAGAAGACTCTCAGATGTCTCATGACCCACGGCAGTCCTATCCACACATTGCAAATCAGGGAAAATATTTCTCTGCCTCCTGAGACCAAAGAGAAGGGAGATTTGCTCGACCATCATAGAAGCCCAAAGTAAGGACCTCTCAATTCCAGCCTCCTGACTCCTTTCAACTACCCTCCCTGGTGTTTCAGCCCTGGCGGTGGTGGGAGAGGTCTCCCCTCAGAGTGCATCACCATCCTTGTATGCTCCCTAGCTGTTAACTGGGAGTCCAGCATCTGAGTGAGAACACCTAGCAGAAGAAACCTTGGGCAATGGCAGTCCTGGTGTTAGGGGTAGCCCTGAGCTTTCTGACAGCCCTCTATCAGCTGGCAGGCTCAAGCCCAGCAAAAAAAAAAAAAAAAATTAACAAGTGTCCTCATAGGCAGACCCCAGAACTAACCTGAACTTCTAGCAACTGAGGGCTCTCCCCCTCCCTCACCAGGCTAGATCCTATCAAGGTCCAGCCAATGTCCTATAAATCAGGGCTTCAGCAAGAGGGTGCATTAGAACTCAGTGGAGGAAAGAGTCAAAGTGAGTGCTCTGCAGAGAACTGGATGGATAGCTGGAGACTGAAGGGCTTGTTCCTGCCTGGACCTGAGACTTCATGGTTGGACAGAAGCAGGAATTTGTTCTGGCTTCCAGACAGTGAGACCACCCACCACTTTAGAGCCCCGCGGGCAGAGCTGCAGACCTGCTCTGGGAGTGGCTCCTCACCAGCATCCCAGGGCCCTCGGGAGCTTTGAGTTACAACCCTTCTCGGTTCTTGGCTAGTGGCCCGCTGCTCAAGTTCAAACATTTAGATCCTGTGCAGCAGTCTGTTTTACCTCCTTTAAGGTCAAGCCCAAAATGACAGCAATTTTCAAGATGTTCACTTCATTCTTACAACTGCCTTACTGGCTAAAATGCACTGGTACACGCTGCTTGTAGGATTGCCCAGGTCAGAGGGATCCTCTCAAAGAAGCTCTGGCCAAGACTTACTCAAAATGAAAAAAGCTAGGGAAACAGAGCCCTGGGGTGGGCAGGGAGAGAAGGGTGGGAAAAGCTACAACGTATTCCTAGAAATCTAGAAAGCTGCTGTACCACTGGGTACAGGAAAGCCCTGAGAAGCCCCAGTTCTCACCTGAGAAGACTGTCTCAGGCATCTAAGACTTGGCATCTCTGTTTCACCACGAGCCAGTCACGAGCTAACCAGGAAGACACTTCATGGGTGCATAACAAAGACTACATCCCATATACTCTGCTCAAAAAGGCCAAATAACTAACAAAACAGATAAATAAGAATTCTGGGACTCCTGGGGGGGGGACACCATGAGGCCTACCTTCCAGGTACACTGGACTGCTCTGTTTGGTACTGGACAAAATGTTTAACATGGACAGAGAGTGCCCAGGGACACTGTGTGGCCAGGCAGGGGTGTCATGCCAGGCATTAGGCACCAAGCCACCCTTCATGGCCAGTTCCTGCTCTTTTATCTTGGACCTTGCAGATCACCCTGCCCCTGCCCACAGGTTTGACATTCAGCCCTGCCACAGAGGCACTGGAGGGGGCATTCGGGCTAAAGTGTCCATCTCTTCCAAGTAGTAGGGTAGATATGTATGCAATGGCCTTGAAAAGATTTCTCTTGCATTTTTGGTTGTGACTGGCCGTTATCAGCTGAGCTGTCTCTCCATCCCATTTCTCACATGTATATAGCCACTACAGTTCAGCAGCTGCACCACACCCCCAAGTCTCTCCATTCAGTGCTTCTGACATTTAGAGATCCACCACCTGCTGTTCCTCACACATCTGTCACCTTGCAAGACCTCCTAAGAGTATCTGGTCTCCTCCTTCTAAACCATGCCCTTTCTAGATCCACCACCCTGTCTTCTCCTAATTCAGTGGCTTCACGTCTTTCCTAGTAACCCTCATACACACTGACCCTCCCAGATAACATCACTGCACTGTGTTCTGTGTCCCCACCAGATCCTGGCTGGTCTAGCTGCCTTCCAGCAAATGATGCGCTTAAGCCACTGTTGAAAAGACTCAGGAGTATAGTGCTGTGAACCTTGACCACCGGCTATCCACAGCCTCCAGCACGCTCCCCTCCCTTCCTAACCTCTTCTGTTCCTTTCATTTCCAGGAAGTTCAGACCTCTGGCCTCCCCTGTTTCTGACAAACCTCAAGTCCAGCATAGTCCTGTCCATATGTTCAGCTAAGATTTTAGGGCACAAACTTAACATGCCCAGAAGCATGAATCTTCTAAGAATGCACTCCTACAATATTAAACTGAGTATGCTTAGGAATGTACTCCTTAACTGACCTGGCTTAGGGATGGGACATTCCCATATGACTATCTCTAGACCCCCGGGCTTCCTCTGCTCCAGAGGACACTGCTTTGGGAATGCCCCTGTGCTCCCCCCCACACACCCCCGAAGATGACACACTTCCCACTCTTCTCTCTGGGCTGTGCTCATTCTGGTTCTGCACTCACCAAGATGGGAATCAACTGCATTCACTACAGAATCTCCTGCTAGAACAACCTGCTAATATTTGATTTATTTTTGGAAAGCGAAAAGGAACTAGGTTGAAAATCAGTATAAGTACAGCTTTATGTGTTTGCTTCAAATCTACATTTAGCTGCACCCGTGTTACCCATGGCCATGTGGGGAGGGAGCACCAGAGACACCTTTCTTGTCAGATACAAGTCACAATGAGAGGTCACTACAGCTCTGGGACAAATCCCCACCAAAGTGATAGTCACAGCCTTTGCTTTCCTCCCTGCCCTGACCAGCGTTTAGAGTTTGGGAGAGATTTTCCACTACTAAAACCAAAATATGCACCAACACAGAAAAAGTGCCTATAAGTACTCCGAGAACAGTGTCCCAGACACAGAGGTAAATACTGACTGAGCCATGCTGTGGCCAGCACATCCTCATCACAAACAGCATCACCTTCACTGAGTGACATCCTAGAGGAAGGCTGGTTTTCTTCTCTTATGTTCCAAACTTAGATCCCAGAGGAAATCAAAGGTCCCCCTGGGATACTGACCATTGACAGATCAGGTTCTCTGAAGCAGTGACGTTCACAAGGACCCATTAGCTGTAGACAAAATCTTAAGGCAGCCCAGGGACTTGTCAGGGAGGTCCCCAAAGTGAGCCTGCCACTGTGCTCCAAGCCTCTCACTTCAGACACTACAATGACAACTCAGGAACAGAAATAAAATGGGTCTCAAAGAGGCTTCAAGAAAGAAGGCCTCCAACAACCATCATGCTCAGGAGCCAGAGAGGGAGAGAGGCCCTCTCAAAACTGGAGGAAATCACCCTTTCAGTTACTACCTGTCCAGCACAGACGTCCTGACAGGACCAGGACCAGCCAAAGAACAGCCCAAAGTGAGGGTCCAGATCGAAGAGAGGTTGCAGAGCAGGACAAAAGCCTCAATGCAGGGCAGAGCAGATTTGTTATGACAGGTTGCAGAGGCCACACGGTCACCAGAGTAAGCCAGAGCTGTGAGCGGCAACTGGCCATGCTACAGTGAAGCCACTTCCCCTGAACCCCCATAACTTACCTTTTTATCCTCTTTGGTCTTCCTAACATTTCGATGGGGCCCCAAAATGTTCTGCATTCCAAAAGCCTTCCTGGACCAGTCCCTCTTCTGGGTAGTCAGTGGGGCTTGAGCAAAGCTGCCCTCCATGCGGTAACGGTCTGCAGGAATCTTACTCATGGGAGGGGGCAGTGTGCCGCAGTTGACACTAGACCACCCATCAGTAGAGTCTGTGTAAGACTCCTGGTCACTGGCATGTCCGCACTGCCATTCTTGTAACACATGGACCGGGAGCCACCTCTGGTTGAAACCACAGCTGGAACCTGTGGCACCCCTCTTGGAAGGGGGAACAGAACTCCTCAAGGAGGCTGGAGGGACCTCTATGTGAGAGGCAGACCCTGAATGCTTTAAGTCCCAGAACCTGTCAGTATGGGGGCTAGTTTCCAATGGGGAGCCCACCTCTGGGTCATGGCAGAAGGCTCCATTCCAGGGTGCACTCCAGGGCTGTGAGCCCCTCCCACTGCCACCTTCCCACCCTGGGCTATTGCCCTGGCCGTGCCTGCTCGAGCTTCCGCCCAGGTCAACTACAAGCACTCTGTTGCTCTTCTCCTCCTGGTTGAAATTGCCAATGCCGCTGTCACTGTTGCTGCTGGTGCTGTTATTCTGGTGGGCATCAGCATCTCCATCTAGAAAAGCACGGGCCCGCACGCCCTCAATCAGCTCACCCATGTCTCGGTAGAGAACAGAGATGAACTGAAGTACAGGGAGGGAAGATGCTGGGAATTCCAAGCAGCCACTTGTGTCTGGGTCGGCTGTGCATGCAAACCCAAACCTCCGTGCGATGCCCTGGTGAATTTTGTGATGAAACAAGTCGGGGTCTACCATGAACACATGGCAGGATGTCCTTAGGGCACCTTCATCCTCCTGTGCCAGGCCTCCATCATCATTGGTCTGCATGGTCACCAGCCCGAAGAACCGCCTGTCGTCTGGGCACACTGCACTGAATGCCAGCTTCTCAGCAGGGTACTCTGCCACTACACCAGCCCTGTCAGTGACCAGCTGCACACAGTCATGCATGACCTTCATGGTCACTAGTGAATGGATCTTCTGCTCGGCCCGCAGTCGGCGCATGCAGCCACGAATAGCTTGTAAACTGTCATGCTCCAGGTTGGAACTTGTGGAAGGGAGCTCAATGGAGCCCAAATAGCCCACGACCATGGCAACATTTAAAATACTTGCATCTAGTCCAAAGTCATCACGACTGTCCAGCCCCACAGTGAATACAGAATCGTCATTAATAACTTTTGATATTTCTTCCTTGGAGAGCATGCTGGGATGTGGAGCACAGAGACTGTCCTGGCCAACGTCAAGCCGCAAAGCGGCTGACTCAGACAGAGACCTCTGCTTCAGTTTCAGGGGCTCAGAGCCACTGGCACCAATACTTGAGCTTTCAAAAATCATGTTGAAAATCCCACCAGACTGCACCTCTTCCACAACCCTTTCTGCCCTGTTTATACCCAAAGCCTTGGAATCAAGCTTAGGCCTCAGCCAGCCTTTCCCTTCATGCAGCCCACCTTCTTCATCACTGGAACAGGACCCCACATGACTGGTGCTCTCACAGATCACCATGTGCAGAACTCCAGAGCATTTGCCAATTAGTTTCACAACATCTTCGTGAGAGGCTTTCTTCACATTGATCTCATTGATGGCAAGTATCTGGTCTCCAGCCCGGAGGCCCACAAAATCCGCAGGGCTGCCCCTCATGACACAGCTGAGCACACAGGGTGCCTGTCCTGACAGGGTAAAGCCATAGCCAGCTCTGCCTCGGGCCACTTCCACGCTTCGCACTCGAGGGGGCGTAGGGCCGGGTTGCCGCTTCCCTGGCTCTCCCGCCCTGTACATCCTGGTGCACAGTCAAGGCTGATCACATATCCCACTATTCCAGGGATTCCATGTTTTAAGGAATGTTCGATGTTACTAGGGGTTTTTGTCTTGAAATGTTGCCCCTAAGGAGAAAATGCAAAAATACCTTGTTATTAAAAATCCCATGTCTCTAGATCTTTGTGGTATTACCTGACTCTACAAGGTAATCCACGATAAAAATCACAAGTCTCTATCGTCACACAGAAATGTCAAGGCGAAAGGCGAACATCTAAACTTGGTGGCTCTGATACTGGGCTAAGAACCCTGCTATCAATGGAAGGCTAAGATCTCCTTCAGGGTTCCTGGAGAGGATGTACATAGAGCAGCCTGGAGGCCTCTCCATTCAGCCTGGATAGAAAGAGGCTAAGGTGCAGGCAGAGGCTCCCCTGAAGACTCCATGGATCTTCTTAGAGGCCCAGTGTGAAGAACAGGATCTACTGCTGACCTGGGGTCAAAGGCCCCAAAGATCACCACCCAACACTTTTATCTCATCCAAAATCCCCTCTACAAAGTGTTCTCCCATATCCCATGACTCACTCACAATTAATTTATTTTGAACAAAGTGCTATGCTAGGAAAACACGTAAGTATGAAAAATACCTCAATCAATAAAGTCATGGAGGTCATCCAAGAGAAGAGATAAAAACAGCAATTGAGCAAAGCAAAGCAATGCTGTTCTGACTTACTTATTCCAGGGGTATGACTTCATAAAGTACTGCTTGTCATTAAAATCTGGGCCTGAGATTCTTGGGTATTTCGTCCTTTGGCTGTGAGCCTTTGCCTTAATGACTGAGCCATCTCTCCCAGATCCTCAAGGGTCTTTTTAAACCAGCCTTAAAATAGTCAAAGTGTATGTAAAGAATATGAAGCCACTCAAGGCAAAATTTTGTGATTTCCAGTTGCCACTAAATGAAGCAAAAACTTGAAAAAAGGTTAAAAAACAGGCCCATGTCAGAGTCCCCACCACCACTCAGGACAGTGATCCATTGGACTCCCAGGACTCAGCACAGAGGTAGACCCAGGTTAAGATTCATTACAATGAAAGGCCTCATGGTAAAATCAGCAGAGGGAAAGATACACAGAGATGTCCCAGAAACAAGGCATGAACTTCTAGAACCTTTCCCTAGGAGAATCACAAAGGATATACTTAAGTTCCTCTTACAAGGAGCTGTGACAACATGCACATGTGAAATGTCTAAGCATGTGAAATGTCTCTCAAGAGAGAGAAAGAAAGAGAGAGAGAGAAATAAAATGGCCTCCATATGGTCCACATGCACATACATATACACCTGAACATACACAAACATATATACACACACAAATAGATATCAATACACATATATCCATAATCACCATACTCAGAAGGCTGAGGCAGGTGATCTCTATAAGGCTGGGGTCAGCCTGGGCTGCAGGGTAAGACCCTATGTCAGAAAGAAAAGGCAATACAGTACTAGTTGGAATGTGATGATCCAAACTACAGTAGAGAGCTTGGTGTTTGCAGAACACATTGCTGAATTACTCTCTTAAGACATTCTTGTGTCCTGAGATAGTTTTCAGTAAGGGAATTGTGAACAGATTCTAAGTGATTTACAGACACACAAGACACACCAAGGCTAAACAGTGAGAGGCAGCATTGGAAGACTTCAGGAATGGTCCTGACAAGTAGGACAAGGATGCCCATTTGAGTAGAATCACTGTTGACACACAGGAGTGAAGAAAGAAAAATGTATCTATAAAATATGGCATCATTTAATATGTAAGTGATGCTAAATCTATAATTTACTATGTATTATTCATTAATTGAGATATATATATATATATATTAGTGCTGGGAATATAATCCCACACAGAGAATGATTAGCATATGAGAGGCCCTGGGTTCTACTCCACACTGAAGATGACCAAGATCTCACTCAGAACTGGAGAGATGGCTCAGCAGCAGTTAAGAGCACTGACTGCTCTTTCAGAGGACCTGAGTTTAATTCTCAGCACACACATGGCAACTCACAACTGTTTGTAACTCCAGGATCCAACATCCTCACATGAACATACATATAGGTAAAACACCAATAATTTTTTTTAAAAAATTCTTAAAAAGATCTCACTGGATCTTCTCTGGGGAGTGATGGGTGACTATACTCCTAACACATTTGTAATGTAATGTCCACAAACTCATGCATGTCCCCTCTCCAGCCACAAAGCATGACAAATGAGCTCAAGTTAAGGATGTAGAGATGGGAGACAGGCAGTTCTGATCATTCAGGAGAGCTCTGTGGAATCCTGGAGTCAGTAGGGACAGCATATGCATCTGGAGGACCCAAGGGTAGGGCTCAGGACACAGATGGAGGCAACAAAGCCTCCAGAAAGAATCAGCCCTGTGACACCATGATTTTAGCCAGGTCACTAGACAGCCTTATCGTTTTGTGTTTTGCCAGCTCCTGAAGCAAATATAAGGACCTGCAGGAGGGACACGGCACAGATGGTCTGCCTGGAACAGTGCTGACCATGGCTTCATTGTGAAGACCGTCATCACTGCAAACTGCTCCAGCATCAGAGATCAGCAATGCTAGGCTGTCTTCCTCCAGGGCCAAGAAACCCCTTCCTTCTCTAGACAGGAGTCCATGGAACTCTTGTCTAGAGTCATGGCACTAGACCTGAGGCAGGTCATTCCCCAGAGCCCAGCCTCATCCATCAGCACAGGTGCCGCCAAGCCACATTCTCTAACAGGGACCTACCCCCAGCAGGCCCCCTGTCTACCTCTTGCCCCCTGCCCCATCAGTCATGCCCCTATCCCCAACTCAGCAATACCTGTGGCTGTCAAACACCACCTGGCACCACCTACACCAACATCTACATCAGATACACATCAAAGACCAACAGCTGGCCCAGTGACAACATCCCACAGGCTCAAGATGATAGTCCCTGACCTTCCAATTGCTACTGCAGCCTCATACCAACTCTAGTTCCTAGACCGTTCCTGAAGATCCTTGTGGAGGCCCGGGCCTATCCTCCTACCCTCCATCCTCCTGGATTAGGACCCATCAGAACACAGTGCAGAGGTAGGTTTTTAAGCCACATGGTTGTCACCAACAAGGCACAGAACAGCAAGGTGAGAAAAACAGCTCCTTTCTGTGAAGACCTCTCAGCCCACAAACCAGACAATGTCCCTGCACTAGAGAATACCATTGACTTCTGACACCTGCTGCTTCACGAATTAGCCCCAAAGGCAGTGGCAACCCAGCTGCTCTCAGCCAGGGGGTCCTTTACCTACTTAGGAATCTTCTGTCTGCTTCTTCTGCTTAAGGATCCAACTCCTGTCTAACTCAACTCCAAGCCCTACTCTGAGCTTTTCCCTTAAAAACTTGTTAGAGCTGGGTGGTGGTGACACATGCCTTTAATTCCAGCACTTGCAAGGCAGATTTCTGAGCTCAAGGCCAGCCAGGGCTACACAGAGACTCCACAAACAAACAAGTCACCTAACTTACACACAAAGCCTTCCCTCCTCTTTCTCTCCTCCTGTTCCCTATACATGCATCAGATTGCTTAGGAAATTCAGATCCCAGGGCCTGAAGCTACCCCCACCATGCTTTTCTATCACATGACTTTCTGTGATCACCTCTGCTACAGGCATCCCACCCACCCTGGGTTCTGGGTCCCCTCTTAAGGCCTTTACATCAGAGTGCCTCATTGTGCTCCCTGACCTCTGAAACCTGGCCCTCCCTTCCCTTCTAGCTCCAGCACATGACTGGCCTCCCTCGTGACAGCCTCTCCTCCCATTACCCTGGTCCTTCTGCTTAGACTCTAAGTATGGTTCCAGCTGTCTCCTCATTCCCAGGGATTTCCATTCCATGTCTAGTCTCCTATATTCTTATCTCCCGCAAGCATGCCCAACACCAAAGTCCCAGCAGAGTCCAAACATCCTCAGAAACAGGGCCAGCTCCCCAGATGTCAGAGGAAGGCAGCCAACCCATAAGGGCCCCTAAGAGAGCACCCTAAAACCTTCTCAAGAACATGCAGATACCAGAAGGTACCACCTCAAGATAGTTATCCAAAAAATAACAGACCACGACAATAGAGCATCTCCTAAGCCCAAAACATGGGGGAACAGTGGCCATCCACAGAATAGAGCAGAGCAAAGGGACCCAGAGCGGCACGGAGGCCCTGTCCCTGAGATACACAGGAGGATGAAACTTAAGTTGGGTTTGTCTGCAAGGGGACAGGCAGGTTCCCACCTCAAGGGTATGTTTGGGGTTGTCCAACTTAAATTGTAGGTTATGCGTGAATAGAGAACTTTTTTTCAGTAAACTCTGGCCACAGCTGAAATTGAAGCCAGGTGCCAGCATCTGGTAGGATGTCTGGCCTTGTTTGACTTTTTAAAGGGGGAGGAGCTACGAAAAAGGAACCCAGAGAATAATGGGAGGGATCATGTGGCTATCAAAAAAAGAGAGGCCCCCACTCTACCCTGCAACTCAAGGGACATGGGCTGTAGTGCAAGGACAAGATACCAGGGACCCCCTTAGTTCTATCCAGTCTCTAACTGAGCCACTGGTCGCTTGGATCCTAGGAGAGAGTCATGGTTAGTGTGCACCAATGGTGAGCTAATTGGTTCAGAAGTTAGTAGGTCTTTCCCCAGAGCCAAAGATAGACAAGGAGCTGTGTGTTCAAAAGTTCTGAGCAGGGAATATAGAAAATGCCCCATAAAACAGTTTAAGAAGAAGGGCAGAAATGGGCACAGACAACACTGAAGCTAGAGGAACCAGGGCTTTAGCAGCCACACCCACGTGACCAAAACTCTAGGCCCAGCCCACTAACACAGCAGGCTGGACCTCCTCACACCAGGCACCTGTGAGAATGAGCACTGCTTTGCTCATTCCTAAGACATAAACCTGTGGTGCCTGGGGGAGGGTGACCAGAAAGAGCAGCACCCCCATCTTGTGTCCCCATTGGGAGGTGATAATCCAGGTGGGCCTGCAGACATCCAGATGAGATCTGTCATGCTCAGATACTACAATCACTTCTCCACTTGTTGAAGATCGTCATCTGCACTGAAAGGCACCAGCTCTGGTCACAAGGGGACAGGTGGACCACCGTGGGAGACCCAGCCAAGCCCAATGTCCTCACATAGGCATCAGCAGAGAGGTGGCCAGATTCCTCAGCCAACTCATGGCCACTCTCTAGAAATACTAAACAGACTAGTATCCTGCGTACACTTGCCCCAGGTTGGCCCAATTTGAGGCAGCTCAGTCAAGGATGTAAGTGCCAAGAATGCAATAGACACCCATAATGTTCTAAAAGCCCTGGCAAATGTCATCTGCTTGGATGCCCCTAGAATCCTAATGGGACATGGTTGGGGTCCAAATACCCCAGGGAAGTCGAGTACCCTCAGTCTGCTTTTCTAAAGACTTCCTGTTCTTTTCTGAAGGCTGCCTTCTCAGGCAGTATGCCCAGCCTGCCTTCCCAGAGGCACCTCAAACAGCTCCAGGAACAGGCTGCTGTGCCCACATATGTCTCACATGTCAACATGAGAGTTTTCTCCATGCCAGACATGAGAAACTACAGGGACAAGCAGGGCCCACCTGGGGAGCTCACTCAGGGAGCCGCGGGTCCTGTGCTGAGAATCTAAGAAAGAAGTCACCAAGATGAGGGCAGGAGCAGCTTCCTCTACTCCTAATCACCGAATCACCTCACCTTCACCTCCTCTTGGACCACTCTTCCCATTTCCCACTCCCATGGCTACTATCAGAAGTTCAAATCACTTGGGCTTGCTTCCTGCCCTGGTATACTCATTCATGGATGTGTGGCCATGGTGGGAGATTTCTACAGTGCTGCAGGAGACTTGTCCTCTCAAACTCACATTAATTTAGCAGCAACAGTATTTAAAAGTCATGGGCCATTAGCACATTAGGCCTACCCTGTAAAAGCAATGCTGACCTCGCAGAAGTGGGTTCGTTCCCACCAGGGCAGGCTGTGAGAAAGGCTATGTTTGGCCCCTCACTGCTGGCTTCCTCTTGCTTGTGACCCCACTCTGTGGTGCTAGATCACCAGGGCCATGAGACTGATCACGACTACTCAGAAAGGACCTGTCAAATTTGGAGAGTTACACAAACCTCTTTATCTTATCGAGTACCCCAGTGTGGTGTATTTTTGTTATAGTGGCAGACAGGGAGATGTCTATGGCAGGGCTTTCAGCAGGGTGCCCCATTATCTAGAGAGCAAGGGACATGCCCACCCTCAGAAGAGTTCTGCCAGCAGCTGCTGAGCCAGAGAAAGGTTGCCCCACAATATCACTGGGAAGTGGAGGAACCTTTAGGAGGTAGGGCTGACTAGAGGAAGCTAGGTCATTAAGATAGTTAAGGTTTGAATGTGAAATGTCACCAACAGCCTTATATTTAGAACACTTGATCTTCAGCTAGTGGTGCTGTTTGGGGGATGTGAAGCCTTTAAGGTATGGGGCTTTACTGCAGGAAGCAGGTTACTGAGGAGTAGACACTAAGAATTGTCCTGGTCCAGTTCCAGCCCAAGCTCTTACCTCCTGATTGCACAAACGTCAGTCTGCCCTGCAAGCTTCCACCACCAATGATGCCCCGTCGCCTTCCACACCACGCTGGACTGGATTCCCTTAAACCAACCAGAGCTACAGTTGCTTCTGCCAGGTTCTATCTCAGCAACAGGAAAAGTAATGAGACGCGGAGTGCCCTTGAAGGGGTGCTGGAACCCCAGCTCCTTCGTGCCTGTCCTTCACTTCCTAGTTGCCATGAGGTAAGCTCTGCTCCATTGTCTGCTCTCTCCATGATGCCCTTCACACAGGCTCCAGCAATGAAGTCCACCCGCCAAACACACATCCATATCAATCACCCAGGATCTTGATGAGCACATATTCAGAAGGAAACCAAACACCAGAGGACTGACAAACACCCTGGCTCATTTCCCAGCTGCCCTAGCGACAGAGCCTTCCATCCTCCAGGAGAGAACACCAGGGCTGCCTCACTCCCTACTCCCAAACCCTTCGCCCATTATCATGTGCCCAGCCCAACCAAACACTCCCACAAGTGCTGTGAAGATGACCAGGAAGGGTCACATGCGCTCTCCAGGCTAGGCAGAAGAACAGTCGCCCTATAAGACAGGCATGTGCAGACAGCACCTCCATCATTGGTCACATCTCCAGTCAGGTAAGTAACCAATGGAGGGACATGCTAAGCACAGGTTTCTCAGCAAGGCAGGCAGGCCCTGCTAAGGCCCAATTCTGCCAAAGAAATCTTTAAAGGACACAGGAGGAAGACTACTTCCAGTCTCCTGGTCTGCACACTGTGTTTACCACTCCCTTGAAATACTCACCCGAATCTGTCATCCTCCTATGAAAACATCCTCACATCCCGAGCAGCCGCCATCTCATGGCACCTAATGCTCCAGAGTCCCTGCTCTTGAAAGCTAGCTAGTGAAGCTGTCCTATAATGTACATGGTCTAAACAAGACAGCCAGAGTCCCTCTAAAGGACTCTGGGAAAAGGGGGGGGGAGGCTTTTAGGAAAACCGAAGGGCATGATTCCACATCAGACAGTGTGAACGGGGACTATCCCATAGGCCATGACTCAGGTCACATGGCATGCCAATAAGGAGATCCACAGATTCTTAGGTTTCTGAGAAAACAATGACATCAGAATCACTACCAGATGGAACTGAAGAAGCAGAGAGCCTCACAGGGACACTGGATCCTTTGAACCTCCTAACAGGAAGTAGGTGAGGGTCTCGACTGCAGGAGGAGCACATTCCAGGAGGAGAGACAGACTGAAAGGGTATTGAGGTCTTGAGGTTTAACAGGAACAGGCAGCCATTGCCAGTCTAGACTTCAGGGTGCCCACAGCTCTGACCCTGTCTCATCTCCCATTCTTCTTCACACTAAGCAAGAAGCCTTCAGGGGTGATGGCTTCACCTGACATTTGTCCTAGGTATGGGCTGGTGGGCTGACAGCTTGTCCCAGAGATGGAGACCAGCTGTTCTCCAGGGCTTTAGTCAGGCCCTCATCTGCACCAAGGCCAACTCTGAGCTGCTACTGCTGTGGAAGGGTCATGGGGAACACATTTTGTATGTAGGATAAGGGCCACTGGGGCCAGCAATTGACAGGGAAAGGCCATCTCTGAGATGTCCATGACAAGTTTCCTACTCATCCTGTCCTTAATAGTACTCTTGCCTTGGATGCAAAATAGACCTAGTGACTCACTTCTAACTACTAAAACATGGCAAAAGTGATGAGGGGCCACCTCCAAGGTTAGATTACAAAAGGACGACGGCTTTTGTCTTGCCCCTCCTTCCCTCACTCTAAGAGAGATATTGGGTTGTGAGCTTCCCTAACAAGACACCGACATGACAGGGAGCCAACAGGATGGGAGTCTGCCAGCAGCCGTATTAGCAGTCTTGGAAGAAGATCTTCCGAGGCCAGCAGCTGCCACAGGTGAAACTTGGAAGCAGCTCCTCCCACCACAGCCAGGACTGACAGCCCCCAACCTGTGAGCTGACCACAGAAGCTATGTAAGCTGCTGTGCTGGGACAACCCGCTGTTCACCAGTGGATGACCAATGTCACAGAGAACACAAAAATCACTTCATCTGCCATCTCTCCACTATAAAAACAAACACAACAGCATTCCTTACTCCTGAATGGTCAAGCATGGGGAGGTGTTTTCAGACAGGTTCCCCAAAACTGAGTCTGTGACAGGATGACAGGGTAGCCAGGCTGCAACATCCCAACAAGAAAGCCAAAGAACTGGCTGGAAGTGACCACTAGTACACAGCCACCCGATAGCTCATGATCTCATCATCAAGTCTACTAATCACCTTGACAAAGAAATGAGCTCACACAAACCATGGATCCAGATCTCCACTCAAAGATGGTTCTCAGAGTCTGCTAGAAGCCCTTGGCAGCTCATGTCCCCAGTGTGTTTGTACCCAGGGGCTGACAGGGCAGCACTACCTGGCTGAGCAAGCATAGTGTCACCCCCTTCCCATGTGCTTCATTAGGCAGGGTCCCACCAGGATCTCTGCAAAGGTCAATCCCTGGGGGTTTCAGCATTTTAGGCTCTAAGAAGCCTGAGGTGAAAATTAGGATTACACAGATGCTTCAACTCTACTCTTGCATAGCAAGCCCTGCTCTCTCTGTGTTGATCATTCTTAACACCAAAGACTCAATCCATTGCTAAGTAGCAACACAGAAATTAAACATTAAGAAATCCTTTAAATAGTGAATCTGAGATCGTCTTAGAATAAAACATTTCAAAGGAGAAAGAAGTAGGGATGGTAGAGAAAACCATGAAGGGATCTGCCTTTGGCCTGCCCTACCTCTCCAAATACACACCATCACCACAGCTGAGGGAATACTGAGAGGCAGAGGGATCAGAGGCAACACAGCGAGGCTAATGTCACAGCTGTCACACGAAACAAGCTTCAAACGCTGGCTGAGCTTAGATATCGGGCCTCAGGAGACAAGGCATAACGATCATGGGTGGCTTTCACAGCCTGTCCCCAGAGTACTCACAGTGCTCAGTTCAGCTCCCTGTGGCACCCTCCAAGTAAAGCTAAGCTGCCAGGCCACAAGGAGCAGTGTTTCCCATAGAAAGTAAAGCCAGACTTGTTGCACACCCGGGACCCCAGAAGAGAGAAAACCAGGAACACAGAACGTCCAGAGGCTGCATACAGGCCACGCTCAACTCATACTTAACCTGTTTTCAGATTTAGCAGCAAAGACACTATCTTGAAAAGCAAAAAGGTTGCTTTTCTAGTCTTTGAGTAACTATATAATCTTTCATAAATAAAGTTCACAACTAGAAAAACCCAAAGGCTGCCTTTTCACAGAAACAAATATATTCAAGCTCCCAATATAAACGAAGTAAAAGTTCAAAGCCACCAATGACTGGAACACTTAGAGATCCAAAATGCCTCACTTCACCTTGCCTGGGTCCACCCAGTACACAGAGAGTGGTAGAGATCTTAATGTCTGCAGGCAGGGCCTTCAGCCACTCACAGGATCACAGCAGAGGTGAGGTGAGAGAACAATGTCACTGCAGGGGTGAGGGAAGGGGTGAGGGAACACAGGAACAAGCACTGCCTCTTGGTCTTTTGGGATTCTGCAGTGCCCCACTGCCTCTTAGTCTCTTGGGATTCTGCAGTGCCCACACAGAAGGAAGGAAGCCATGAGCCATAGGAGCCAAGGACTGCATGGGGTCTACCTGCCAGAGATCAAAGACCTTCAAATGCAGTAGCAGCAGCTCAGTGGCTCAAGAAATCAGCAGAGGGGCTAGCTAGACTCCATGAGCTGACCAGGGCCAGCTGAGAGCAGGCTGGCACTGGGAACAGATGCCACTCCAGCCACAGTCAGCTAGGCAGAGGCCACCTGTCAATTCGTTCCTCTTGTTCTGAGCACCATCTAGGCTCCTCAGTTTTGGGAAAGTGATAGGACACACAGAAGCCACAACTTGCCAGGACATGGGTCCTCACTGTCAATGGCTCTACAGTGGCAAATCTGATCCCAGAAACACATACCAGTTCCAAAGCTTTGAAATATTTAAGAGTTAACCGTTCTGGTTTTCCCATTTTATTTTTATTTGATTTTTTTCTTTTTTATCTCTACTTGATAATTATTTCTGTTTGTGGTTTTTAAACCTGTACAAAGTGAGTCTTTGAAGACAGTTGACTGATTTCACAAACAAAAACACGAGACGCTCACATCATTAGATGCTGCATAAAAGACAAACAGCTTTTTGGCATTCCAGTGTCTCAAACACTACACAGCAATATTTTTTCTGATGGGTTCAACTATAAAGAGACAAGGCTGTTCCCTGGTTCCCACAGTCCCACCCAAGGGAGCCTGGGTCCCTATCCTGGGACACCCTGTTCTCCTGTTCCTAGCTATTTTTACTATGGTTCCTTCACAACTGTCCCCCCTGCACCAATTGCACAAAGGACAGAATAGTTGTCTAGAATCCTATACCCAGCTAAACTAAAAAGGAACTAGACAGTAAGAAAGGTGGCTTCGAAATCATGAGGAAAGGTTACGTGTTACATTTCTTAATTTCAAAAAAAGTAGAGTTTTAGCAAAACAAGGATGGATCTGAGACCAGACTTGAAACCTGGCACACAGGAACCCAATACACAGCAGTATAGCACAGGCAACCCTAGGTAACAGCTCCGTGCAGATTTTGAGACTTCACAACAGATTGGAGAAGGGGCTTGCTTCTAATACCACCAGCTGTGGGGTAGACTAACAGGATGAAATGAAATCCAATTTGTGTCAATCAGTGACAGCAAGATCAATCCTCAAGTGCATGATGGGAGCTGTGCTCTAGGGTCATGCTCAGCTCAGTGATGGCAGCGGGTTTAAACAAGATGCCACACTATTAAAAGGGGCACAGAGAAATGGCTCAGTGGTTAAGGGCTCTTGGCTCAATTCCAGCATTTACGCGGTGGCTAACAATCATCCATAATCACAGCTTAGGGAATCCAAACAGGCATGCAAATGGTTCATAAACATGCATGCAGGCAAAATACTCATACCCACACAAAAATATATTTTTAAAAAGATGGAACATGGAGTGTGCAGAGACCTGAAGACTCCACCCATCTAAAGTGGCCCTTCCAGGGCGGGGCAAGTGGCACAAAATGCCACTGTTTGAATTTAAACCCATGGGTTAGTTTCCAACAAACATGTGTCATGGAAGGAAAACGAAGGCCGTGGCTCAGAGATAGATGAGCAATGTCTAAAATATATGAATGTAGCACAGAATGTGTGTACCCGTGTGACACTATCTGAACAGGAAGGGAGTACATGGGGATGCTCTGATTACGGAGGTGGGGACAGTAAGGTCATAAGAGAATAAGAAAAGGAAACAAAAGGGGCAAATGGCATGTTCCCCTGGTCCTTCATTTAACCCCAGACCTTACAGGGAGTGGAGCCACTAATCAGGTTAGTTCCTGTCTGGAATAGGTGACTTCCCCATGGGAGAAGCTAGGCTTTTGAGACAGTAGCCTCTGAAAATCAGAAGCTTTGGGGTTTGAGGTTTTTTTGTTTTGTTTTAAGATTCTAGGGTTTAGGGGAGAAGGTTGCTTATTTTGTTTTGTTTTTTTGAGACAGAGTTTCCCTGTGTAGTCCTGGTTGTCTTGAAACTCAATCTGTAACCAGGCTGGCCTTGAACTCAGATGTCCGTCTGCCTGCCTCTGGCTTCCCAATGCTGGGATTAAAGGTGTGCACCATTATGCTCAGAAAGATTGTTTTCTTAACTATGTGAGCCTGTGTGTATATGCTCATGAATTCCAGAGCCTTGGGAGGCCAGAGGCATCAGTTCCTCAGGAGCTAGATCTATAGGGAGTTATAAGCTGTCCAAGGCAGGTTCATGAAGCCAAACATGGGCCCTCTGCAAGAGTAGTACACACTCTTAACTACTAAGCCATCTCCTTAGCCCAGTGATTTTCGTTAATGTTTTGAGACAAGGTCTTACTTGGCTCAGGCTCTGACATCAAACCCACCACCCTCCTGAGTGCTGGGGTTACCAGCTACTACGGAGCAGATTTCTAGAGACTAGTTTTCATTGGATTGCGAAAGAGTGGGAACCCCCATCTCCCTAAAGACAATAAATGGACACTGCCACCTGTCACAGCTGGGTATGAATCCAGAAACACTTTCATTGGGCAGGGAAACCACAAACTACTGCAGGCCTTGCTGTGTAGGGCCCTGGGGTAGATCCATATGTCCCACTCACCCTGGGGAAGATCTCAGGGAGAAGGGAAAATATGCCAGGGGGTTTGCAGATGCAAACTGAGAATTTTGGATCTCCTGGTAACATTAAATGTCCTCAAAGACTAGTGACCACTTGATATGAGAAGTAAGGAGATTCGCCCTGAAGGACATGAGGCCAGTGAGGCTCACTGCACACTTTCAGCATCCAAAGCCATGAAGAATAAACTGTTTCTTTAAGCCACTAAATTTAAGTCTCTGCAACAGCTCAATAGGAAACTAAAACAAGCGCTGACCGGTAAGTAAATGTTTGCATGGTTTCCAGCAAACTCCCCCAACACACGCACACATACGATGCTAAGGGCCCGGGGGGGGGGGGGGGGGGCATAACTAAGGCAGCACTCTCCATCAGTCAGATAGGACCAGTATGCTGGCCCTGTCTCAGATACAGATGTCAAATGACAACAGGAACACAAATACAGGGCTCAGCCTCAGCCTCTCCCATCTCTGGGATCCTCGAAGGACCTACTGAAGCAGCCAGCTCTCCAGGCTCAGCATCACCTCTGTGACCACTCACCATCCCATCTTCTTGAGGTTGTTATTTTAAGCATAAGGCAAAAAGTGAGTCAGCCTTTGACCCTGGGCCCCTTTCTGTGTGCCACATAGAACCACAAAGTGCCTCCTGTCACAAGTGAGCACTCAGCAATGCTCTGCAATTTGGTCCTCTCAGTATAGACCCTTACCTTCTCCTGACTCCTGCAAAGCCTGGAACACACATGCTACCCCAAGTCTGAGGGCCTTTCCTCAGTTCTGGTATTTTCTGGCCTCCTCCACACCTCTCCAGTCTCTCCTCTTCCCTGTCAGAGGCAACCAACCCTTCTTCTGAGTCCCCCTGAGGGTAAGTTCCAAAAAGCTTCACAGAAATGGCCTTGCATCTTTTAAAGACCCAGATTTCTGAGCACCTGCTCCCTGTCCTCAACAGTTCAAGGTCCGACCCAAGAGTCTTACCTAAGCCATGACCCTCTTGCCCCACGATCTTCTCAGTTTCAACAGTGCCCATGAAGCCTAGGTCCTGTTAGCCTGACCTGGGTACTTGGTACTTGTCATCCAGCCCCCAAATTAAAAAAGGTGCAACATTTTTATTACAGTTTTCTGCAGAATAACCTTCATACCGACAATTGTGCTTCCTTCAGAAACTTTTAAAACTTAAGCACAATTCCTTGATTCAAAATTGATTTTGTTCCTTTCGTCTCCCCCGCCCTACCACCAGTTGCTTACTGTAGGTTCAAGGCCTTACTCTCTCGGGGACTTCCCTTGTACCAACTTTTCCTCTACCTACATTCCATGGGTCTGACCCCATTCCAAGAGCCTGGGACCCTCCATCTAGATTCTATGGGTAGAGCCCCTCTGTCTACACTCCAGGGGTCTGAGCCCCCCATCTACACTCCACAGCTGAGTCCCTTATCTACAATCCACTGTTCTGCACCCCCCAATACTCCACAGGTCAGGGGCCCCCTGTCTACACTCCATGGGTCTGAGCCCCTCTGTCTTAACTCGATAGCACCGAACCCCCTGTTTATACCCCATAATCCTCGCTGTAAACTGCCCTGTGTTTGTTGCCCTACATTTCCTCAGTTCGGGTCCTTGGAAACGGTCTCTGCCCCAAACAATGCAGCCCCGGGCTGAGTTGAACATTAAACCCCCTCACTGCAGGCTGGCCCCTTTTCTAAGCGGAGTCAGATCCCGCCCGGGTCGGGTGGGCTGCGGCCCGTGCAGAACCTGCACATCCGGCCTGTGCGGGACCCCGGCCGCCGTCAGCGCGAGCAAGTTCCTGGAGTCCCGCGCGAACAAAGAAGGCACGGGCGACGCCCGATCTCGGCCCCACGGCCGGCCGCAGGCCAACCAGCCCGGGCCGTGCGGGGGCGCGCGCCAGGGAAGAAAGACGCGCGAGGAGGCGCGCCGGCCCCGCTCACCTACCGGGCCGCCGCTTGCTCCCGCCGGGCGCCCGCCGAAAGCACCAACGGTCACCACCGTCGCCGGGCCGGGGGCGTGGCTCCGGGAGGGGCGGGGTCCGACCCCTGACAGCGAAGCTCGGGCTCCTGGGGGCGGAACCCAGTCGCTGTAGGGCGGGGCCCAGGCTTAGGGGGCGGGGCTAAGAGAGGGGCGGGTCAGGCCGTTGTGGACTCTGCCACCCGCGAGGTCCAGCTTCTGGGGGCGTGGCTCATGGAAAGGCGGGGTCCAACCAATTTGGAGGGTGGGACTCAGGATCTTGGGGGCGGGGTTCACTCTGGATTTTGGGGCGATCAGAGTTTGGAGGATTCAGTGTTTGGAGGACAGGGTTTGATGAGAGGGCGGGTCAGACCGTTGGACCTCCTGACTCAGGGACCGACGGGGTCCCACTTCTGGGGGCGGGGCTCCTCGTGGGACGGGATCCAGCTATTGGACAGCCATTTGGGGACATACGGGGTCTGGCTCCCAGAACTGGAGAGCTCAGGAAGTAGGGACGTGCCTAGGACATAAGACCTAACGGAAAGCACAACCTCCTAGGCAAAGGACTAGGCAGGGGCGGGGCCTGCAGGCCGGGGCGGGACTTCCGTCCGCTGAACATGGTTTTGGTCCAGTTGTGGGCCTCAGTTGTCCCGCGGCGACTCAAACCTCAGAAAGGTTTCTTTTTGAGTGGTTGAGGGGGACTGGAAAGTGTGGTCTCTTTTGTGTGTAAAGAGAGGCGATCCTCCTTCAGGGGACAGAGCTGAAACAAGATGTACTTGTGAGGGGTGGGAAGGGAGTTGCCCATCTGCCAGGACAGGGGCGATCCACCTGAGAGGTGTGCACTTGTGATTGAGAGAAGTGTACCTTCCCTGCTCCAAACACACCTGAGCTATAATACAGTAGTTGCATAAATTGGTTTTCTAGCTCCTTACCCAATCTTGCCAGAAACACTGTGCCTTATCTGCCCCAAGGAGACCTTCCTTCGGGGAAAGACAAAGAAGGCAAGATTATTCCCTTCCCTTCCCAAGTTGTTTTCCTAGCAACCACAGCTTCTTTTCAGAGTTTCATTCCCAGTTAGCCAGTGACTAGCTAAAGTACTTTCAGAAAATAGATCACTGGGCATTTACTAAGAATCTAAATGTTAAGAAGAAGAAAGCCAATCCAGGAATTCAGTGGCTGGGCTGTTTTTTCTCAAACACTATCCCAACCTGGCTCAAGCTTCTTGGACTCTAGATTAAATCAAGAAAACTCACAACAATGACCTTCAACATTCACTTCCTCCATTAAATCAGGAAATGCACGACATGACTAGTAGTCCCTCCAGTGTTTCCAGGACAGCAAACCCCTGTGGTCCATGTGCAGCTTCATAAGTAGACACATTGGCTGTCAATGTGTTCTGAGCAGGAAGCTCTGTGATATTGGGTCAGTGGCAATAGCATAGACCATGTTTCTGTGCATACCACACCACTTCACACCTCTTTCTCTTACCTTGGCCTCACCCACCTCCTCCAAAGTCCTCAACCAGAATCTCTCTGCCCTTTTCTTTACCACCGTGCTTCCTCGTCTCTTGTCTTTCCCCTTTTTTAAACAGTCATTGTAGATCCACTCTCCAGGCTGCAGCGAACCCTGCTACTTAGCATAGTACACCTCCCGTGTAGGTCACTGCTCTTTCCTCCTTATCCCATGGCCACTCCGTTCTTGCTTTCAAGCCCTAGAGACGCTGAAAGTCCTCCTGTTGCCTGTAACCCTGCTCATTGGCTCTCGGGCAGAACTTCAGCTATATAAGACCTAATATTGATAAACTATCCTGGAAGTACAGAGGAGGCAGGGAGGAAGCAGGCCACAGGACCTGACTCCCAGAGCTGTGGGGTGGAGCCAAGAAGAATGGAGAACAGCCAGCACACTGGGCTGGCCTCCACATGCCTTATAGGAGCAAGGAGAAGAGCCTAAGGAACAGTTCCCATGATCCTCGGGCTGAAGGAGAAGTTGTTCACAGTGTGGAATCTCTGCTCTTCCGGCTAAGATCCTTTATGTGGCCATGGATGAGCAGATCATGTTCAGCCCATGTTCTGTTCCTTTACTGCCTTACGTTGCCTTCTCTCTGATTTGTCACTCTTGGGTTGCCTTAAAAGGGCAAGCATGCAGAGACCAACTCAGCCAGAAATCAGTCACCTGTCTGAATCATCAGGCAGGGAGTTTAGAGGAAGATCAAGCCAAAGTGACCACATGAGGAGCCCAAGATGGGCAGCTTTAAGTTTTGGAAGATGGGACAGTAAGTATTAAAGATGGACAGGGAGACGGCTGCACAGTGTATATGTGTTTGATGCTAATGAACTGGTGATGTTGATATAGAAAGCACATGGGGGTTCCTCAAAACATTAAAAATATAATAACCATGTCATTTAGCAATCCTACTACTGGTATGTATCCCAAGGAAGTGAGGTTTGTATGTCAGACATTTAGGGAAAGGAGGCCAGCCAAAGAAACCCACCCTAGCCCTGAACCCAGAGCCAGTGAAAGAAACCCACCCTAGGTCTAAGACCTAAGCCAGTGAAATACATTTATCCGTGAACCCAGAACCAAAAAGAAAAGTGCCCTGACTCTGAAAGCAGCACCAAAGAAACACACTTTGGCCATAGAATTAGAGCCAGTGAAAAAAATGTGCCCTGGCCCTGAAATTAGAGCCCCAAATCCCCAAAAAGCCAGTGAAAGAAGCACTTTGGCCCTGAAACTAAAAACCAAATCAGGACAAAAAGAAAGGGAAAAGTTATAACCAATCCCTGCCCTGAAGTCTCCCTAGAAAGCTCCATGTCCCCCTCCAAGAAGCCCTACATAAGTCCTGAGCCCACAGCCCTTTCCCCGCCGTCCTCTCCCACCCCGGGCTGAGGCAGCCACCCTCTCCCGGACCCTTCCCTCCCAACAGATTTCTTGAATGAGGTTTGGGTGAAGATCTTCTTCTTTGTCCAGAGCAGCAGCAGCAGTAGAGCATGAACAGAGATCAGCTGAGAGAGCAAAGCTGTAACACTCTAGAAGCCCAAGGGACCTTCTCTGACTGGGCTGAGTTGTTACATTCCCTGAACAGAGAGCAGCAAGCAGCAGAAGGGAAGTGAAGCCTTCCCTGGCCACTGCAGCAGCTTCGCCCTCGAGGCCCTCCCTCATGGATGAAGCTGTTAACACTGGGGAAATCCTTTCCCTGAGGCAGGGCTGTAAGCTGCTGCCTAGGCTTCCTGTGATTCATTGACTCCTGACTGACTGAATACTTTTCCATTTGAGCTGTAGTGCTCGGTATGCCTGGGCTCCTGACTGTCAGGATCTCTTTCCACCTGAGTTGCACTGGGCTGCACGAATACCTACAAGACACCTGTACCCCATGTTCTCTGTATCGCTGTTCACAACAGCCAAGAAATAGAACCCACTTATAAGCATGGGAATAAAGAAAATGTGGGATACAATAGCATCCTATACAGCTTTGAAAATGAACTAGAGGACATCATGCTGAGTGTAATAAGACAGACCTAGAAAGGCAAATACACAAGCCTGCAGCATTAGGCTGCCCTGCTGGGGCCTCCAATAAACTTACTTAACTATGTAGTGAAAGCATGGAGACTTGGCTTGGAATGCCTGAAAATTTCCTCTGCCAGAAGTGAGGTGTTACAGTTGCATCAGGGAACACCTTCCCCTGGAGCAGAACTATAACAGTTATATTTGGTTCTGTGACTCAGATAGGCTCTCCTGGTGCTCCCTGTCAGGGTCCAAGCCACACTCTACCCTGTCCCTCATCTCTGGGCCACCTGCAACAAAGTCATCTTCCTGCTCACCAATTGCTTGCCATTCCATCCACCAGCAGGAATTGAATTAGGTAAGTGTGCCCTTTGGTAGATGTAAACATTTCCCTGAGTCTAAGGAAGTGATCATTGAGTGTCTGATACCCCTGTGGTACTCTCAGAGGCTGAGGCAGTCCCAGCCAAGGTCTCTAAGGCCAAGGCTGGCTCTCTTCTCCCGACCCATCCCCCACCCTTGCAGTGTAACCCTGCAGTTTCGTTAGCCCAACTGGGTTGTAGCTCTCCTTCCCACCTCTTCCCTCTGCAGCTGCCTGTAATTCCACAGCTCCTCTAAGCCTTTGTGGCTTTTGAGACTGTTACCTGACCCTTCCCTGTGGATGAGACACGCCCCCTCCAGCTTGGTTTTCGTTCTTGCCTTCTAGCCTCTACCAGAGTAAGCCCCTGATCCCCACTGAGTGCAGTGATGACCCACTGAGCAACCTGGTCCTCAGTCGGTCCTCCCTGAGTCCTGGGGATGCCTGTGACAACAGGCTGCAGTGACATTTCCCTTCTCCTCTCTCAATGGGAACAATGTCTTCCACACTCTCATTCCCACCGAAGATGCCTCTTAGAAAACTCCAGCCTCTACACCTGGCACCCTACCTGATGGGCCCTAAATTTATTCACCTTTTCAATTAAATTTAGCTTCAATACCCCTTAGATAATTAATTCAAATGGCCATATAATGGCACCATAGGTCTAAATATTATTCAGGACCGTGTGCAATCAGGGAAATGGAAACAGATCCTGTATGCCCAAGTTTTCTTTCACCTCCACTCCAAGCCTTCTCTCTGTAACTTCTGTTCCCCTACTCAGCTCCTTCTAGCTATGAAGTCAGTGTCAGCGTGTTTTTCCTCAGCCCTGGTGTTGGGGTCAAGTTAGGGCCGGGGCTTTCTTCCCTAGGCCCTTTTACCCTACACTGTCCAGCAGCCTCTTGGCTCCCCTCCAGATATTGGCCACTGCTTTACTGTCATCTGCCCACCTGTATAGGCTCAGCTCTGGGGTTGTCCTCTGGAACCAGCTTTCATCCCCATCCTGCCCATAACCTTCATGGGTACCCACCAGACTGTATGCCTATCATTGAAGGTCACATGGCAAGGGCAGCTGTGCAATACTGTCCTACAAAACCACACACATTCAAATACCCTGGCGTCAACTATCAAATGCTTTTGAACACTCACCAGTGCTATGCAACAGCTAGGCCTTGGGAATAAAATGTCCATGCAGACAAGCATAAGGCTCAAGAAGCTGCAAGTGGCTGGTTCAGCCGGTGTGATTACCATTCATACTCTTGGCAGAGCCCTTGGCTGGGGAGAAAAGACAAGAACTGTAGCACTAAACTGGGGAGCAGGCTTGAGCCACCCCATAAATGACAGCCAAAGGCTTGTTTGGGACTCGACAAGTTTGAAGGTAGATTGGAAACATGAGGAACTTAGAAAAAAGTAGCTGAGAGCCCCAAGTTCAGCTGAGGTGCACCCCCAGCCAAATGCTCCCCAACCATATAGTTGCCCTTCCTACCCTGTCCCCACATGAAATTCTGGCTCTATAACTCAGTACCCTCCCTCCCTCTGGGAAGCCCTGCATGGGGAACACCCCTCCTCCATGGTCTGTTGGCGCCACCAGCTGCACCCTGTGTTGCAGAATGCATGAGGGTAAACAGATGAAATATATTAAATGAAGCATAATGTTTTTCACCAGAACACATGAAAGGAATTAAATAGGACATACTGTTACTAAATAGAGTCTGTGTTAATTAGGAAGACTGTTACCAAATAGAAGATGCATCAATTAATAGACCATATTGTTGCTGAGAAGAACATAGAATCATTAACTACGCCAGATTGCTCCTGCGTGGAGCTTTTTATTTGTCTTGGTTCTCAGTAGGGCTGGGGATCTGGGGACAGGGTGCTCCCACAGGTATAGACCTGGGGCAGCTTCACAAAGCAGAAAAGGATTTTGCGGCACAGATGGATGTCCAGGAGCGTGAGATCCAACATCCTGTAGATCCTATTTTGAAATGCTCTTCTTAAAGGACCCTTTCATACTATCATAGTCACACTGGAAAGTTGCCACAGTGACAAAGGGCACGGTGGCCCACACCTTTAATTAGGCAGATCTCTTAAGTTTGAGGCCAGCCTGATCTACAGAGTCCCAGGTGAGCCAGGGTTGTTACAGAGAAACAGGTTTGGAAAAACAAAAAGAAAAAGAAAGTTTCTTTCAGAATGGTTGGGTATGGCAGGGGTTTAGGACCATAAAGGCACCAGTCTGGGAGAACTGTAGTTCGGGGCAGAACAGGAAAGCCGTGGGGAGGGACTGCACAGAGCCAAGCCCATCCTTGGTGCCCAGGACTCAGGACTTGGGGATCCTGCTCACTTTGGACTGGCTTAGAACCTGTGTGAGCTTTGCACCGCTGTGAGGGAACACCAATAAATGAAGTAGGCTAGTCAGGGTCTTGTAAGGGGACAGAACTGACAATGAATCTAAACAAATTAAAAGATTTATTAGAGTGGTTTACAAGCTGTGGTCTGGGTAGTCCAGCAATGACTTAAATCCTGATAGAAAATCCAATAATACAGGAGTTGTTCAGCCTGCATGTCTCAGCAGACCCAGTCTGGTGCCCGGGAAGACTCCTAGAGAGATGTAGGTCTTCCATCTGTGTTGGGGTCCTGAGGTTCTAACACCAGTGAAGGAATGCCTCGGCAGTGAAGGCAAGATGAACTTGCTGGGGGGGGGGGGGGTGAGGACAAACGTGCGAAGTGCAAAAGCTTCCTCCTTCCTAGTCCTTTTGTGTGGGCTGCAGCTAGAAGGTGTGGCCCAGATTTGAGGTGGGTCTTCCCACCTCCGATGATCCAGTCAAGAAAGACCCCCACAGATGTGCACAGCTGCATGGGTAGTAATCAATTTGACAGCCGAGATCAGTCATTACAGGAGGTTATATTTTGGCTCATATATCAATGGCTCTGCTCCATGAAGGCCTGACTCTACTGTTTGGAGCATATGTATGCTGGTAAAAGGGTAGGGTGCAACAGATCCGCCCACCACATGACAGACTGACAGAGGGAACTGAGACCAGACAGAGCACCCAAACACTGGGAGTGACCTACTTCCTCCAAATAGCCCAGGCCTTCAAAAGTCTCCCTCACTTCCTACCAGTGCCACGAAACCATGAAGAAGTCCTTGGTGAATCAGCCAGTAATAGGTCAGAACCACTGGTGTGTTCCTGCCAGACCAATGACAGCATGATCCATTTAAATGGATCCACCAGCTGGTGACCAAACTTTATAGGGAGACACTTTCCATTCTGCCGTTTCACCCCGCTATTGTGCTTATGTCCCTTAGGAATCAGAATGTCCAACCTATGCTTGTCTCACCCAGGGTTTTGTTTCTAATGTAATATTTTTTTATTAATTTCTGAAAGTTTTGTATAAACAGGGTATTTTGACCTGCGTCTGATTCCTCGCATCCACATGGCAGCTCTCAAACAGCTGTCACACTGTAGAGGTATTGTATTGTTTCATGGTAAATAATTGTCCCATCCACTGGTTTAATAAAAAGAGCTGATTGGCCAAAGGCAGGCAGGAAGTGTAGGCGAGGCTACCAGAATAAGAAAATCTCTGAGAGCAGAATTCCAGACAGAATTCCAGAGAGAGGCCTGGAAGAAGCAGAGGACAACTATGCTGCCCTAAGAAAAGGTACCGAGCCGCATGGCTGAACAGAACAAGAGACATGGGTTAGGTGAAGGGTACAGAGCTAGCAAGTGATATGCCTGGGCCTGAGGCTGATCAGCCAAAACCTAATGAAGGCATCTGTGTGTCTCTGTGGGACTGTGGGACTGCAGGTCTGCGGGTCTAGACCTTGAGGTTAGGCCGGAAAGTCCGGGCCAGAAACTTCGTACTACATCACACCATTTCCAAGGGATTCGATACTCCTTTCTGGCCTCTGCATGACTGCATACAAATGGTACACAGACATACACGCAGACAGGCAAAGCACTCATACACAGAAAACCAAAAGGAAAGAAGGATCTAAGTGAGAGCTATGTAGGAGTCAAGCCGTCTCCCTGAGACTAGCTCTCACAGTACTGAAAGGTGTGGCACTTACGTCTTAGGGTAACCAATAGTTGTCTAATTGGACTTAAGGCCAAGTCAACAGAAGTAACTCTAGCCAACTACCTATGGCTGCTAAGGCCATGGACTGGATAAGAGAACCTACTGCCACTTTCCTAAGCCAGGATCATTTCTTACTGCATCCCACGGGTTAAGTATAGCCGTCAATTCTCATCAGTGATGCTTCTTTTTGCAGCAGATCAAGACTGTTACGGAAATCCACAAAATGCAGAGAACAATTGGTCACTGGGTGCCCAGCCCTAGCTGGTACATAAACAACACAACCCCTACACTTCAGGCTTAGGCAACGCCATGAAAGAAGGGGGTAGAAAGATTGTAAGAGCCAGAGGTCCAGGAATTTGCTGTGGAATAATGTCTTTTATATCTGGAAAAGATGCTGCAGCCATAAAATCTCAGCAATATAGGCACCTAAACAAGACCCACCCAATGGCAACACCAGTTGGCCTGCCATGTGAATGCATGAAATCTCACAAGGCCCCCTTCCTGGATAAGGAGCTGTAGGCAAGTAATGGCCTACCAAGAAAGGGAAAAATCAGTCCTCCCCAGAGATGAGCTTCCTGGATGGGTTATCCAGTCCCAAGTGGTACACTCATGAGCAACACCAAGTGGATTCATCAGGGAGGGGTGCATGTTGCCTAAGTGTTCTACTAATTAATGGGGCCGGAGAGATTGTTCAGTGGTTAAGAGCACTGACTGCTCTTCCAGAGAACCTGGGTTCTTTCAGAGGACATGGCAGCTCACAACTGTAACTTCGAGTTCCAGAGTACCCAACACTCTCACATAGACATACATGCACATAAAATAAAAATAAATAAAATTAAAAAAAATAAGGTCATGAATTCAAAAAGGAGTGGGGGATGGGAGGGGTTGGAAGGAGTGAAATGGTGTAAAGAACTCATGAAATTTTCAAAAATTTAAAATTAAAAACATATCTTCTTTCATAGATTCTGGGTATCCCTCTTCTCTGTCTGCCCGCCTCCCCCCACTCCAGACAATCTATCCCTTTGTCTCCAGTCCTGGAAGCAGGGGTAAACCTCTTAGGAAGAGATGACTCAGTAGGATAAGGACTGCGCACAGACAGAGCTGAAATTTGCATCTCTTTTTGTGGCTTCAAGCTGCTAAAAGGCAGAAGGTAAGATGAACCCAAGGTTAAACAGGGAAACAGGCTTGGCTACAGGCTGTCCCTGCTCAGATCAGCCTTCCAGCACTGGGTGAGATGGTTCAAAGGAAGCAGAACACCATTCCTCAGGAAGGAAAGAAAAGATTGACTCCAGTAGGCAACAGTCTTTGTGGGGATGGGGCCTTGAGCCCCAAGACAAGACCCCAATATTCTCTATAAGGGAAGCAGAGGAGCTTACTCCACTGGTCCAAGACTTGGAGACTATAAACCAGATGGCCCAGGGCAGCATCTGGTGTTTCTACATCCTTTTGTCAGGATTTCCTTAGGATCACTAATGACTCAGCGTAGTCAACCTTAAAGATGCTTTCTGGGCTTGTATTTGGCAGAGGAAAGTAGGGATTTGTTTGCCTTTGAAAGAGAAGGTCCAGAAACTGGAACAAAGCAATAATACAAATGAACTACCCTCCTGGGGGGTGGTTACCGAAGTCTCTTCCCACTTTCATACCTCGGAGACTAAGGAGAAATTTATCAAAAACTATCTTTTGGGTCTTTCCTCCACTTTTTCTTTTCTCTTAGGAACAAGGCATTTATGCCCACACTCCAGTTCCCAAAACCAAGAAAGGACTTATGGCAACATTTGAGTCTAGTGGGGGTGCCGTAGACTCTGGATTGATGCTTATACTATTGAACCAAAGTCACACATACAAATCCTAGCCTAGGAATCTGAGCCTCTCCCAGAGGAGGTAAAGGGAATTAAGGCCAGAGAATTAAGCAGGAACGAATGGCTGCCCCAGCACTAACTAGCCTTGCCCTCTCTTGGCAAAGTGTTTTTTTTTTGTTTTGTTTTTTTGTTTTTTTTTTTGTTTGTTTGTTTTTTAATCTTTTTGTAAGTGAGGACAAAGCTACTGCCCTTGGAGCATTTGCTCAGGGTCACAGGAGAAGGCAACAGTGGACTTGTCAAAGTTGTTACCCATCCTAACAGGGATGGCTGGGATGCAGTCAATCAGCATGTCCCCAGCTCCCCCCACTCCAAAGAGGAGAGCTGAAAGGGAACTCCTGCAGCTGTCTAGCTGTGCACTGCTCTCCAAGTAAGAAGAAGCCTACAGAAGAAGGCTGGGATAGGGCTTGCAGACTCTGAAATCCCGAAGTGTAAAGAAAGATGATTCCATCCTAGCCACTAACAACTGTTTTAATCCTGTAGAATTCCTGAGTGCAGGGTTCCTCCTGTGCCCACAAACATTATTTAAATGTGATGGAGTCTGTCTATCCTGAAATGAGTAAGACCCCTTTCCTATACATAGCCAAACTGTGTATAGATGGGTCCTTCTGTGTAACTCAACAAAAAAGACAACCAAAAGGAATTTTGACATTGATAGAATTAAATAATAATAATAAAAAAAAACTCAATGTGGACGAATAACAAAGAACTAGTCTGCCCAGACATTTAAATTTTATGCCTCAAATCAGGCCATTAAAATCTTAAAGATAAATGGGGAGACTGTAATACGGACTCAGCTATGTATTTAGGTATTTTTCCCATGGGTATACAGGCATAATTCATATGCTGGGTAACCAAGGAGATCAGATGAGGACATTGGATCCCCTGGAACTGGAGTTACAGGTGCTTGAGCTACCATGTCAGTACTGGGAACTAAACCTGGGTCCTCTGTGTGAACAGCCAGTGCTCTTAACTACTGAGCCATTGCTCAGGTCCCCACATAAGCCTTTGTAGTAGTTTATATTTTGAGGAAAACATGAAAAGAAAGGAGGCCACTTAACAGAAAAGGGACAAATTTGATAACAAGGGACTAATTACTCAGGTGTTAGAAAACTCACAACTACCTGAGGAAATTGTCACTGTACAAACTCCCCGGCATCAAAGAGGGCACCGGTTGGAGACCCAAGGAAACATTATAAAATAACAGGAGAAGCTGCAATGTAGTCTGCAGGTTTAAATGCTCTCTCATCCTTACTCTCCCTGAACTATAACTACTTAAAACTTTTGGGCATTGGGGCAGGAAAGATGGCTCAGTGGTTAAGAGCACTGGCCGTTCATTCAGAGGTCCCAGGTTCAATTCCCAGCACACACATGGCAGCTCATAATTGTAACTCCAATTCCAGGGGTCCTAACACCCTCCCACAAATGTACTTTCAGGAGAAATACCTGTAGTGGAGAGCAGGCACTGTCACCTTGACTTAGAGACATAGCCTCTTGGCCAGTGTAGATCTGGGAATCACCTATGGCCTTAAGGCACTTGGGGCACACATAGGCAGGTCCTTCCCCCCGCCCCCCCTGCCCTGATGAAGGACCTGCCCTGCCGAGTGAAGCCATGTGGAACTGGTCTAGCCTTTTTAAGGACTGCACAACTGTTTAATCTCACACCAGTGAGTGCTTCTCTTTTGAACCCTTTAATAATAATAATCTTTATCACTTGCCCATTATTATCATAATATTTGGCACCCAACATGGGCATAAAATCAAAATAAAACATTTTAAAAACTTTTTTCACGGATGGAAGAAAAAAGCTAATGGACACAGGGGCTACCAAAATATTAGAAGGGAAGTGGGTTCCACCTGCCTCATCAACAAGAGTCCTAGCCTCAATTACACGTAAGAGGTCCCTGGGTCCCCAGACAATGTGTGTAGCTATTCTAAGGACTTACGTATATATAGAGATCTACACTATAGTGAAATAGCCATTAGTTGTGTGGCATGTTGCAGAGTTCATAATCAGAACCTTCACAAACAGCTGCAAATTGGGCTCAGGGTATCTGGGTGCACTCTACTGAGATGACTAAGGTAGGTGGAGTGAGAGAGTTCATGGTTTCCATGGACCATCTCTCACTAAATGACTGACATATCCCCACTTTCCGGTTCTACAGTCAACTATGTGACAATACCATTCTTAGCATTTGGTCCTGAGATTTTTAAGTTAATACAAAAGAGAAACATGAACAGTGGGAGCCTTGGATACCATCTTAGTTAGGGTTTCTAATGAAGTGATAAACATCATGACAAAAGAAAATTAAGAGGAAAGGGTATATTTAGCTTATACTTCCTTATCAATATTCATCATCAAAGGAAGTCAGGACAGCAACTCAAACAGGGCCAGAATCTGGAGACAGCATAGATCATGGAAGGATGTTGCTTCCTGGCTTGCTCAGCCTGCTTTCTTATAGATCCAGCACCACCAGCCCAGGGATGGCACCACCCACAATCTACTAGACCTTCCCCCATCAGTGACTAGGTGAGGTTGGCCCACAGGCTGATCTCTGGAGGCATTTTCTCAGCCTCCTTCCAGATGACTCTTTCTTGTGTTAGGTTGACATAGACCAGCCAGCACAGATGCTAACTGGACTATCATATGCCTTGGTACCCTCTCCCCTCAAGTAAAGTTGAAAGGATGACTAAGACCCTTTCATGGCAAGGTATGAGGCTAATCCCAGAGACTAAGCTGTCTTGTGTTGTATTAAGTTTCTGGCCCAGACTTTCAGACCTAGCCCAGAGGCTTGGACCTGCTCTTGGCCCCACTGTCACTTAGGCCCAAATAGATGTTTATATTAATTTTATGCTGATTGGCCTAGGGCCCAGGCATATAATGTGCTCTTTACTCTTAAACTAACCCATAACTCTTATCCTGTTCAGCCATGCAGTTCAGTACTTTTTCTCAAAACAGCATAGGTGTCCTCTGCATCTGATGGCTTCTCCAGTGTCGCTGTGGCATCTCTGCTTTGTTCTTTCTGTTCCCAGAGTTTTCTTAGTCTGCCAGCCCGCTTACACTTCCTGTCTGCCTTTGGCCAATTAGCATTTTTTAGGAAACCAGTAGGCCGGTCAATTATTTACAATGTAACAACATAACTCCACTACGGTCTTGGACCAAATGCTTGCTAAGAATTCACACAGCCTCTCCTGAAATGCTGAGTTACCATGAGAGAGCCAATGTTTTCCCACCTTAGAGGCTAAAGATCACTTTGTCAAAAACTATGAGCTAGGTCTCTCTTCCTCTTGGTTTTCTCTTAGGTTCCAAGGCTTCCTTGCCTAGGCCCCTCCACTGGAATTTCCAGTTTATCCCTTACCACGTGGGGACTGGCAGGAGAGGTGAATCAACAGCTCAGAGGGCTTTTTTTTTTTTTTTTTTTTTTGAAGAGGACCAGGGTTTGATTCCCAACACCCACATGAGGTGGCTCGCAACTGCCTGTAAAGTCAGTTCCAAAACACTGAGTGCTTTTTTCTGGGCTCCATAGGCTCTATACTCCCACACTGCACATAAATCCACACAACCTCACACATGTACATAAGTGAGGAAAAAAACCCTACAACTTTTTAATTTTTATTCTTTTTTTTAAGCCTGAAAAGAAAGCAAGTTGGAATCAAACTGGGAAGGATCCTTTTCTGATACTGTTAACTACCAGAAACATGGTTCAGATGGGTAAAAGAGGTTGGACAAATTACACCTAAATAAAGAAGGTTGCCAGGAACAGTGCGCAAGGAGAATGGACAACTTTACCTCAAAAAGACTCTTAAAAATTAAGAAAAGCCCGTTTTTAACCTGTTCCCTACAGAGAAAGACAATGGGGAAGCTGGTGATCAGTGTCACCTAAATAGCATCTGCATTAACTGTTCTGTTGGATGTGTGTCTACCTGTGTCCAGTGAAAACGCAAGAAACCGGAAATGACTTTCTGAGGACAAACACATGCAACACGGGTCTAGCCTGACCCTGGCTAGGGCAGACACTTGCTGGAGTGGTCTGGTTCAGTTGCTCTCCCGCTCACTAGTGTGCATCCCTCACAGTCAGAGCTGATCTCGACTGTCTCATCACACTAGGGCTCTTTGGATGCCAGTGGGGTCCCTTGATATCCACACAGAGATCTCGTTGGCCTGCTGAGAGTAGTCCCTGGCAGATATAAGGCTAGGGAGCAAGTGGCAGCCGGATTTGAGTCATGTTATTCAGAGGATGGAAGCAGCCAGCTTTGCCAGGCTTGGCCTAGCCCTGGCAGTATTCCCGAGACCCCCCTTAGTCTGACAAAATAGATGACTGGCTTCTTTCCAGTCCATGGGCCTCAAGAGTGACCAGGACTTTAGGATGGACAGGATCAGTATCTTTCAAACCTGAGCGCTCCATATTCACAGGATTTCTCCATTGATAGCAGACCTTATTAGCCTCTAAAGGGAAGATGAGGTGGACTTGACTATGACAATAAAAGTTGGGCCCAGCTGTGTTTTCAGGACCCCTTAACAGTAAAGCTGAGAGGGTGATGGAAGCTAGAGAAGCCATGCTCTGGGCATCCCCCAGGGGTAAGAAAATCCAGCAGCATATTCCCTCCCACATCCCAGAAGTGGGCCCAGAGTCTTCCCAGAGAAACCAATGGTCACTGCACAGGAACACAGTCCTGGTCGGGCTGGCTACTTGGAAAATGCGTATACAGGGGATTTTGAATGAAAAAGAGGTGAGTACCAGCCTACACTACCTCCAGGCAGTTGGGGGGGGGGGCTATTTTGTGGGAAATGTAGACTGTGGGAATCATGGCTATGGGTCCTAGGAAGCATTGTCCTCACCTGGGGTCATCATATGGCAAAGCATGCTTCCACAGGAATTCTTATAGGTGTCTGAGAACAAATAAGGTTATGTGTCCTTGGATGCTAGGGCCTTCTGGGAGTGAAGGAGGCAACAAAACAACCCAAAAAGATCCCTGGAAAATTTAAAAGGGGGGGGAAGTTAAGGATTCAAAACTTAATTTCATCTCTTTCTGCCCCAGGATCCCATTCTTACTTTGATCCGTGTTTTTGAAAAGAAGTAAAACCCTCCCATCATCCTACAAATAAGGGAAGCATTTAGCCCAGAGACTGCACTCCATTGTCACAATGAACCCATCAGTCACCCCAGCTTGTCTCTGCCCCTGTGGATGCTTTATGGAGGCACCATAGCCATGATGGCTATTGGTTGCTCCATTGATGAGGTTATAGTTGACTGGACAAAAAGGAGGTGGGGCCTGGTTGGAGGAAGTAGGTTCCTGGTGGCACCTTAGATGAACATGCCTCTTGACACCCCCCCCTTTTTGTTCCCTGGTTGTCATGAGGTAAGCTGAGCAGCCTCCTCTATCACATCCTTTCATAATGGTGTTCAACCTCACCACTGGCCCAAAGCGATGGAGCCAGTCAGTCCCAAATAGACGCCTCTTCACACATACTTTACCACAGAGACAGGAAACTTATTAGCACACTAATTCCATTCCCCTGCCTGGATACACATTGCTTTAAAATGACCAAGCTGAAAACACGCTTACCTATTTTCATTTAACGAATCAATGGCAAAATACTGGAACTAACGTCTTACTTGTGGGGTCAGCTGGCTGAATGAGGGGCAGTGGGACCCACCAGCTTCTGCAGCAGCTGGACCTTGCTTCCACAAGCAACTTTTTCTGAATCCATTTCAGCAAACCCAGTAATTATGTTGTTAGAGTCCTGCGTTTCGCTCATAATTCATCCTCCTTTTTCATTTTGAGAAGCCTTCCACAGTTGAAGCGGATGCAATGACACCATCAATTAAATTGTTCAGGCAAATGTTTATAGCTTGGAAAGAGACACTCACTTTGTATATCACGGTCAGATCCCGTCATGAGGTTGCCAGTGGCATCGTTATTACAGAAAATATTACTGCCTAGCAATGCTCTCATAGAAACTACTACAACACTAGCATAACAGTCTACGACTATGTCAAAGCTCCACCAGGATGCCTAACATCACCCTTTTAGATGTATTAGTGCTGAAATTCTGTTTTATAGCAGAGATGACCTTGGACTCCTACCCCAATTTCCTGATTGACAGGATGCAGGATATACCACCCTGCTGAAATATTGTTTTTAAAGACTTACTTATTTTCACGTCTATGGGTATTTTTTCTGCATGTATGTCTGTGTATCATGTGTGTGCAATTCCAAAAGCTGCCAGAAAATGGCATCAGATGCCCTGATACTGGAGTTACAGTTGATAGTGGGCTACCATGTGTGCTGGGAACAGAACTGGGGTCCTCTGCAAAAGTAATCAGTGCTCTCCAGTCATCCCTCCAGTCCCTTTAAGAAAGTAGAATAATTCATTACTCAAGTCTCTCCAGTTGAATTTGTCATCATCTAAAACAGTAGAAAGTAGTCTGTATATAAATCATATAAACCTTGGAGATTATTTTCATGTGAATTATCTACCTCACAGGAATGCAAATATTTCCACGTTGCTACTATGTCATATGAAGGCTTATCTAGTAGAATTCTCTCTCCAATTAAAAAGGTATTTTAAATTTATCAAAGATGAAATAAGCAACCTGCTCTCCCCCCCCCCCCTTTTTTTTGCCTTGCCTTGGCTAGCACTATCAACAGCAATCAGCATATGTGAAGGGACAGAAACAGAAGGAACAGAAGATATTGGAAAACGGGATTTCAAGTTCTTTGGAGGCCATGACTTGTCTCTCAGAGGCTGTGTGGCTACATCTTCCTCTTCCCGTGCATCTTGAACACTGCATAAATCAGGTCTAATCGCTCTTACAGCATTCGGTTGCTGCTGTTCCCTCTGGGGTTCTGGGGGTGATGAAAAGGCAGAACACACATGTTGCGTAGAGATGTTCCACTTTCTGGGCACATGCAGAACTCACCAACTACCATTGCTGAATTATTCCAATCCAGAGCCATATCTCCACACACAAAGTCAAATTCTGCAGAGGACCTGGCATGAAAAGGCTTTGAGGTACCAGCCTAGTTTTAGCCTGTGCATCTTTTCCTTGATCTGAGGCAATGGAATCAAGATCGCAGCTGTCCTTGACAATCTTTTTGTAGTTACTTTTTTAAAAAAAATTTACTTATGTGTATGTGTGAATGCTTGTGTGATTTTATCTGCACTAGATGAGCACAGGTGCCTGAGAAGGCTAGTGGTATTTTATCCTGTGGAACTGGAATTGCAGGCAGTTGGAAATAGCCTTGCAAGTGCTGGGAACAGAATAAGGGTACTCTACAAGAGCAGTAAGTGCTCTTAATAACTATGCCACTTCTCTAGACACATTTATTTGGTTTTTAGAATGCAATTGAATCCTTTTGAGTACAGTGATTTGCTGTTTACATGGTCCAGGTTCCCATCAACTCTTTATCATCATAGTCACAACAGGAAGATGCTTAATCAGTCAAAGGCTGCACCTCAGAGACAATCACAGGTAGGAAAATGACATGAACATTCTTTCTTTCAATTTCCAATGCACAGTGTGGAGCCTAACAGAGGAGAGAAAGGGGCCCTCTTGGCCCCAGGGCACAAAGAGCAAATACACAGGATTTCCCACCCAAGCAATGTTCTTTCTGGAGAGCAGGCCCAGACACTTGCCTGTCTGCTCCAACAGCCCGGGCTATTGCCCCATGTCCCAGTGGAGAAGCAAAGCAAAGCAACACAGCGAGGGCACCATGCCAAGTAGCTGACGAACAAGGCAATCTTCTACAGCCAGTCTCCTCAGATACCCAGTCTTATGACCTGCCAGGAGGGCAAAACTGGTGATGGCAGAGAGCATATAGAGATCATAAATTTCTACATCCTCTCCAGGTTGTGTTTTCAGGGACATGCAAGTCAAGTCCAAGGCAAAGAAAACAAATTGAAAACAGCAGCCACAGCACTGTGCTAAACACCTATAAGATCCATGGAGAATCCCCCAGTCCATCAGGAAAAGGGTTGCTTCTGTGGAACACGAGGCAAAACCAACAACAGGGCCACTCAGGCTTACTGTTTACTCACATCCAGTGTCTGGAATGGACTAAAAAGTCAGAAAGTATACAAAGACCTGCCCTGCTCTGCAATCAACATTCTGCACTCAGAACATTCTACGCTCTAGCTTCCCTCTTCTGAGGCACTTTGACTATCACCTAAATTAGACCGAATTGCTTTAGCAGTACTCAGTGTATATTCTTGTTTTTCTGAGGGTGATCAGGTCAAATGTGACGCACATTGATTCAAGATGCTTCATGTGCAGACACAAAACCTAGCATCTGCAACTGTGGGATGTATCAGCAGTGTGAAGGCCACAGGATTCAGCAGTGGAAGTAGTACACGAAAGGATCATGCCAAAGAATTTCTGGCTGAAGATGGATACAGCCCATGAAAGTGAAGGATTAACAGAAACTCAGTGTCATGCAGCATATTTTTACATTAGGAATCAATAATCATATCCAAAACAGCATAAAGAGAAAAAGTAACAAACATAGCTGATCTATAGGGCAAAGAAGAAATCATGAGAAATTACAAACATATCTTAAATAAAAGATATAATATACTAAAGTTCATTGGATGCAGCTAAAGTCCTCATATAGGTAATGCTATAATTTAAAAATTTGCTTATATGGGCCTAGAGAGATGGCTCAGTGGTTAGGAGCACTTGCCGAAGATTAGGGCTTGGCTCCCATAGCTGTATGGTGGCTCATAACTGTTCCTAACTCCAGTCCCAGAGGAATTTGCCAGTGGCCCTGTCAGAGGAGCAGCAAGTGGCAGTTAAGGTTTGGGAAGCTGGCTCACCAGGAAGCAAAGCTCTGATGGGTGAATCTCAGATAGGCAAGGCCCTGAGAGCCTCGGCCCCAGAATGTCTCTTGCTACTGCTGAGTCTTTGCATGCTTGTCGCTGCCATTTTTCTCTTGGTATGTGGCATGCTGTGAATGGGGCACGGGGAGATGCCCACTGCCCTTCACATAGTAGTCTTGGAAATATCCCGTTCTACTGGGCATTTTTACCTGTGGACCATTACAAAGGTATTTCCTCCTAAGCTGTACTGTTAACTGAAGCAATGATTTTATACAATAACAGTGTCAGTTTGAATAGAATTTTGATGGTTGAAGGTTTTGATAATACAGTAAGGGATTATGACAGATGTTAAGTTTAGTGGAAAAGTTAAAATATGTGAAGGTAGGATAAAATATTGTCCCTGCCTTTGATAAAGCAGAGGTTGCAGAGAATGAAAAATAAACAAGGAAGTGTCACACAGCTAGAAAACATGGTTTCCTATTGAAGAGCCATATAGACTGTGGCTTAGGTTAATGATTAAGAAAAATAACTGGGTACCAGAAACCCAGCTAGCTTAAATCTTTTAAATCTTAATGTTGGAAGATATATTCACAGGTTTTGGAGTGCATCACAGCTGAAAATGGCTTAAGTTTAGATTAAGATGTTGTTTGAGGCCAACTGGTCTATAGAGCAAGTTTCAGGACAGCAAGGGCTACATAGAGAAATCCAGTCTTAGAAAACCAAACCCCTCCCCAAAAGAGGGAGAAATCAGCATTATTGAGACAAAATCCACCGGGAAGTGTTTCCTCAGGATCAGCACACAGAAGCTGTGTTTGTTCTAGAAGTGGCCATGGTTGCACCTTGTGCTGGCAGCCTAATGTGGTAGTGTAACAGTCACCCAGGTGGTACTGCTTTTGAAGGCATGAAGGGGTCATGGAGAGCAGCTGAGACTTGGCACTGTGTGACAGGTTGGAGTCCCTGAAGGGAAACTAGGAAAGGCTATTGGTGAAAGGCTTAGTGTTTTTGGAGATGCCAGTGCCATGAGATGAGCACGAAGAACAGCAGCAGCAGTGGAGTGGAGCCAGACAGAGCCTAGAAGACAAGCTGTGTGTGCTGCGAAGGGCAGAGCTGGAGAAGTGACCCCAGGCCCCTTGCAGGAGCCCAGAGGATCATGAGTGAAGCCCAGAAAATTAGATATTAAGTTATTCACACTCTTGAAGTTTGGTTTTGTTTGGTTCTGATTGTGACTATGTCCTGTTGGAAAAGGTATTTGATTTAACTGTAATTTTTCCAGAAGCCCGCAACTGAAAGACTTTGAACTTTTAAAAGATACTTTGGGCTTTTTAAAGAGATTGGATATTTTAAAGAGACTGACTTTTTAATGTGTTTGGATTTTAAAGGACTATGACGTTTAACTTATTTATGTTTTATATCATGACTTTAATAGTAACATGCCATCTTGGGGCTAAATGAGAAGGGAAAGGTTCTAATTGAAAAGTGATGTGTCACGTTGATTAGGGGCCAGTTGTACTAGATAGTTTTATATTAACTTGATATCAACTAGAGTCATCAGATAGGAGGGAGCTTCAATTGAGAGAATGCCTCTATGAGATTGGGCTGTAAGCAAGCAAGCAAGCCTATAGGACATTTTCTTAATTAGTGCTGGATGGTGAAAGGTCCAGTCCAGGGTGGCACCATTTCTGTTCTGGGTGTCCTGGGTTTTATAAGAGAGCAGGCTGAGCAAGCCAGTAAGCAGCATCCTCCATGGCCTCTGCATCACCTCCTGCCTCCAGGTTCCTGGCCTCACTGCTTTTGATGATGAAGTGTTACTCAGAACTGTGAGTAACATAAACCCTCTCCTCCCCAAGTTATTTTTGGTCACGGTGGTTCATCACAGCAATAGTAACCCTAACTAGCAGAACGTTACAGTCCCACATCTCCTGTGAACATGGTCACAGAAATTGAGCATAATAATGGCAATTGACACACTATGGAAAAGCACAGCTTAGCCTAGGAATACAAGGTTAGTTCAACCCTGTAACTCAATATTATAACTCATCATCTTAACAAGATAGAGGAGAAATACTCTCTGTTTACTTTAAATGTAGCAACAGCACTTGTGAAACTTCCACACCCATCTGTATGGGTTTGGAGCACACTGAACTAAAAGCAAAGTTCCTCACTTGGCAAAGAGCCTCTATAGAAAACCTACATCTAATGTCTTTCAGTGAGGGGTGTGTTCCCTTTAGATCAAGAACAAGGCTCTGCTTTCTCTCTCTCTCTTCCTCCTTCCCCCTTTCCCTCCCTCCCTCTGCTCTTTTAAGCCCTGGGCTGGAGGACTCAGCCACAAGAATAAGGCAAGAAAAAAAAAAATAGAAAGAATGAAAAAAAAAAAAAAACCTGACTTTATTCACAGATGGGTGGCTATGCTGGCATTTTGTTTGATTGGTTGGTGTAGGTCAGTAGTTTTTGTCCCGGCCAGAAACTCTCAAATACCCAGCAGCCACTTCCCAAATAATTGACTTGGAGGCTTAATATTATAGTAACTGCTGGGTCATATTACTGTCTAGCTCTTACACGTAACCCATTATTCTTACCTATGTTTACCCACATGGCTTGGAACCTTTGCTCAATCCAGCATTCTCATCTTGCTTCCTATGCGTCTGGCTGGCAACTGCTGTCTGCCTTTCCTCTTTCCCGAATTCTCCTAGTCTGGCCATACTTCCTGCCTGACTACTGACCAACCAGCATTTTATTAAACCAATACCAGTGACAAATTTTTACAGTGTACAAGAGCATTATTCCACAGGTTGGAATTTGTTTTGGTTTTTTTTTAAGACACGCTCTCCTTCCTCATGTAGCCCTCGATGGTCTAGAACTCATTTTATAAAGCTGGCTGGCTTCAAATTTGTGGTGATTCTCCTGCCTACACAGCCCAAATGCTGAGGTAACAGGTTTCTACCACCACACCCTGCTAAGGATGCAACTAGAAATCCCAAGACATAACCAAAGACAAACACAGCAATAAATTAGGACTAAAAAGAGATTCTAGCAGAATTGTGGGCTATAGTTACAAAAACAAGTATATTCCTAAATAATTGGAAAATTAACATACCAAGAATTTTCAATCATAGACTGTCCTGGTTCTTTCTGAGGAGGAAGTGTACCGTGTTCATAACTCATGAGACTCCATGTTTTTCAACATGTCAGTTCTCACCAAGTATCTCTGTGAATTCAAAGACATCTCAATCAAACATTCAACAGACTTTCTGAGGGCAGAAACTGACAAGCGATTTAAAAGCTATATAGAGATACAGCAGACACGGAATGGGCAACAGTGATTTTTGGAAGAAAAGGTTTGAATGTTTTTGCCATGCAACCTCAAATCTCTCCGAAAAGCTGCAGTAACAAGATGCAGATAATACGTGCAGATAATAGGCCTGACTGGAGCCTAGACACACACCCAACTTTGTTCCCCAGGCAGATTCTTGACAAAGCCAGTAGAGGAAGGAAGCACTCTTAAACAATAGTTCTAGGACAACAGGATAGTCCTACAGAAAAATAACTCTTAATGCCAAGCTCATCACACACATGGTAATGAATGTAAGGTGGATCTGAGACCTGGGTACCACTGCAGCTTCTGGGACCAGATATAGGAAAATAGCTCCATGTCCTCAACGAAGATTTTGAAAACGCAGGAAGTTTTCTGCACAAAAGAAAAACAAATGAGGTAATTCTGACTTTATCAAATGTAAACTCTTCTGCCCAACAAGAGACTGTTTGCCTCCACTTCCTGTCAGGATGGAGCCACAGGGCCCAGGGTCAATTACCCTGCCTACTGTACAGATAGTCAGGCACTTAGGCACGCCTGTGGAGTGGGCGGCCAGGAATGTGGATTCAAACGTTGATGTTGTAGGACTAGGTGAGCCTGGCTCCAAGCTGCATCTTTTGGGTGGTTATGCTTGTAGGTTTAAAGTCCCAAATGCAGGCCTTTTCTGCTGCATTGCTGAGGACTTCTTTCCCATCCTGTAGGGCGGCTGTAGAGTGGTTAGCTATCTCCAATGCCATCCCCAGGTTCTTCCCAGGTACTCAGCTCCTCCTTGCTTACCTCCAACACATAGGTCTCCTATCCAAGGCCCTAGCTCCAGCTGCTCTGCCTGACTGAGCGTTACTATTTTTGGCTGTAACCTAAGCAGCTGCCCATTAAAATTCCATTAGTTTCGAAGGCTGGAGCTGCAGTTGATATTTCTAATTATTGTGAAATTAAAATTGTCTCTGTAATTTAATGATAATTGCACGAGATGCCAGCTGGTGCCCCGGGGAGATGCCCTGTTCCTAAACAGAACTTGGAAGTCTCTTGAAAGTTCTTTGAATAAGAAAGCAGGAAGTGGAGGAGGGGGCCTAGCACACAGTTGGAATCTAAATTTCCAGCATCAATAGGCTGTGGTGAACCCAAGCCTCTGAGGAGGCAGCTTGGCTCCCAGAGCAGGTAGGCTGTAGTGAGAGGTGGGCACCAGGCCTCTCCTAGCACTGAGTGTGGGACTGAATGAAAGGGGGAGGACCCCATGGGTTGATATATTACAACCTAAACCTACAGGAATGAAGAGACACATACATACAGGTGTGACATTGCAGGGAAAGTTCTAGAAGCTTAGAGAAGCTCTTTACGGAACAGGCCGTGCTTTTAATAGAGTTTTGTTTTTAATGTAGTGGGTCTCCATAGAATGCATCCTGGAGCCAGCTCTGTTTGTTTGAGTTACTGGCCTCCCTTCCAGCCACACCTGGAGAATTTACAGGAGGATTTGGCTAAGGGGAACAGTTGCTGGCCGTGGCACTTCCTAGGGTCTCCCTCCTTCTTAGCCTTCCTTACCCCAACTTGGAGCTCTTTGAAGGCTTTTACAATATGTGGCTAAATGTGATCTCTGCTGGAGACTCTGCATGCCTCCCCCTTTCCTGCTGGGCTTCGACCCCACTCCTGCTCTGTAGTGTTGGGTCTGGGCACCTGAGACCTGACTTTCTCAAGAGGCTCCTCATGTCCGTCCGTCCCCCCCCCCCCCCCATGCTAGGCCATGGCTCCCTTTTGTTGACCTCACAGGGGCTGTGATGCCGTCCTACTACGCATTCAGCTCTTATGTCCTCAAGGCCTAGATCAGAGGCTTTTCTATCAGATTAGCGGCCGGCCGCACTTGAATCTACTGATACTTTAATTATCATTTGTGGCTTCAGTGTCCCTGCAGGCAATGCCCCACTGGCCACTTAGGCTGCAGGTTTAGACTAAGTCTCTATTGATTGTTCTATTTACCAAAAAAGACTCGGAAGTCAGATACAGGGTGAAAATCTGCTAGAGCGGCGAAGCTGAGAACAACCTGCTGTTTGGCCAGACTCGTCTCTTCACTCATTCCCAGACCCAAAGGAAGCACCAAATGCAAGCCCCCCCACCTTTCCTTCCTGTACATCTTCTCTATCCAAATTGCTGGCTTCTCTATGGCCAACTCACTAGCTCTGGTCCTTGATTCGGGGTAAACTTTTAACGGTCTTAGAATGCCACAGAGCAACCAAAATTATCTGAACAAGCCATGTTCCACAGACTCCCAAGGTCCAACACCCTGGATGCTACATGGCCAGTGATGCTCTACTTAGCTGTCCCTTGAGGCAGAATGAGCTCCAGGTTCTGATCAAGCTTGTGTGTTCACTCACAGACAGAGGAAGACCACACGTGTCCTGTGGAGAAGGCTTACCCATTGTCCTCTCTTGCAGAATGACCACTTTGCCCAGAGCCATCTCCCCGAGAGAGCTTTGCTGAAAGTGGTAAGAAGGAGCCACACACGGCCCCTGCCATCCCCTCCACCATTCCTGTGTGTGTGGATACCTGCTCAGGCACCTGCTGGCCATTCACCACACTTCTCCCACAACAGCTCTGCAGTGGGCTTAGCCTCACCACACAACTCCCCATTCAACTCTCCTTGCCTTGGGAGCCAACGCTGCTTTGGTTTAGTTGAAAAACTACTATTTTTTCAAATTCTCTTTCCTTTCTGGCAGTAAATTTCCTGTTAAAACTGTGTTTTGTTTTGCAGATATGAGAACAATACTGGTTTGGATTCATTTCTCATTCATATGAAAGTACCAGTACCAAGGTACCACCAGGCTTTCATCCATACAGTTGCCTCAGAGTGCTATCCAGGCTTCTGGGTGCCAGACTCCTCCACCTCACTTTTCCTGGGAGGAAAAAAGAATAAATACGGAGAAATAGGGGCTGGCAAGATAGTTCAGCAGATTAAAGGCACTTGCTGCCAAACTTGGCAAGACGAGTTCAATTCCTAGAGCCCACATGGCAGAGGGGGAGAACTGCAACTTATCTTCTACCCTCCATCCACCAACACACTCACACACATATACACACACCACACCACACACACACACACTACACACACCATACCACACCACACATACACACACTACACACACCATACCGCACCACACATACACACACTACACACACCATACCGCACCACACATACACACACTACACACACCATACCGCACCACACACACACACACTCACACACATATACATACACCACACCACACACACACACACTCACACACATATACATACACCACACCACACATACACACACTACACACACCATACCGCACCACACATACACACACCACACACACCATACCACACCACACATACACACACTACACACACCATACCACACCACACATACACACACTACACACACCATACCACACCACACATACACACACTACACACACCATACCGCACCACACATACACACACCACACACACCATACCACACCACACATACACACACTACACACACCATACCACACCACACATACACACACCACACACACCATACCACACCACACATACACACACTACACACACATATGCCACACACACATACACACATACACACCACACACACACACCACACCACACACACAGACACACATACACACCACACACACACACACACATATACACAGACACACACATGCTTCTCACCATAAACTTTGAGGAGCATGTGGTTGGGTTTAGCCAGGAACATTGTTGCCCCAAATGAAGTAATAAAGAATGGATATTGATGGCGTTAGAAGATGCTGTTGGGCAGGGTCTTCCAATGACAGGGAGAACCTGGACAGACCTACATACAAACTATGTGGAGCTGGGTAAATAAACCATGGGTCATTCTTGCCTTCATGAGAACAGGTTTCAGCCCCTGCCCCTGAGCCTGGTCTCGACAAGATCCGTACCCATCTCAGATCCTTCAGGAAGGGCCCACTGGCTCGGTTCCAGTTCTGTATGCCAGTTACTACCACGGGAAGTGAGTCCACTGCAGAACCACCGGGAAGCAGCTTACTGGGAGACTGTGCAGCAATTGCCATTACAGGAACTTTGAGCCTCTGTGGAACAAGCTTGAGAGGTGAAGCTGAAGGAGGACTAAGCCATTGGAGGGTTGGAGCAGCTCTGGGAGGCAATCTTCAGGAACAACTGGACCCCAGGAATGTTCTGCTGTGTGGAGCCTCTGGATGCATGAGTTCACAGTAAGGTACTAGTGATGGGTGCCAGTGGGGACAGTAGGGACAAGCAGGCACATGGGATGCTCTGGGCATCTGTATGTCTCCTACTGGCCCAGACCAACAACCCTCTGACCCCCTTTTGCCTTGTGCCTTATAGCCTTACCTTTGACTCTGCTTGCCCTAGAACACAAAGTAAGGGTGTGGAAAATGTAGTTTTCAGAGATGGAGCATTCCTCAACTACCATAAAACTGATCAAAACTCTACCAGGAATGCTCAGAGGCAGTGTGTGCTTAGCAAAGGCACATGGAAGTCCCTAGGAGGAGAAGTGGGCCAAGGAAGAATATCACTAGAGCTGGGATACCCATCCCTCCCCTCAGGAACTTCCCAGAAACCTCAGTTCTTGCCTAATCCCAAAGTTTATCTTATATAGAAGCCCCTTGTCAGCCTGTGTTGCCTGGATGCTTAAAGCTCTTTTGTTGTAACTGACTTAAAAAATTTTTTTTAAACAAATTATTTTCCAAGTCATCCTGCTCAGAAATCTCTGAATCCCCAAAGGAACATCTCTTTTCATAACACCTTCTAGAATGTCTCTTCCTAATATTTAACTCTTGTGCTCACTAGCAACTTTATGTTAGTTATAGGCAGTTCAGCCTGATGCTTGACACTCTACCTGGGCCATTGCTTATTACCATCAGGGCACCTCTGCCTAGCCTATGGAATGTCAACAAGGCTGTAAGCTGGGCTTCCTCCACCATCCAACACCTGAAGATCATGGCAGAGCCTTGGCAACTATTCCCAGTAGGAGGTACTACCAAAGCTTCCCTCTTGGTGAGATTTGCTGGGTCTCCTGTTCCCTTGCCCTTGGTCTTTATTCCACCTTCTCCACAAGCTGGGCTCTACTGGAATTACAACTGAGTTCCCATCTCATCCCCCCAGAGCATGGCCTGTGTCCACAGCTGAACTTCCCTCTTGTGTTCCACAGTGATCCTTCCTTGACCATTTATTCATGGGGACTTTGAAGTCTTCTATTTCTTTTAGTCAGGGTCTTACTATGTAGCCCTGGCTGTCTGAGAACTTAATATGTAGACCAGGATAGCCTCCAAACCAAAGCTTCTGCTTCTCCAGTGTAGGGATTAAAGACCTATTCCACAGTGAACAGCTTAATTTGTAACTCCTTTTATTCTTTTCTCCTCTGTCTCTCTCTCCTTTTCTTTTCGTGTTTTTTGAGACAGGGTTTCTCTGTGTAGCTTCAGAGTCTGTCCCAAAACTCATGCTGTAGATGAGGCCGGCTTCAAACTCAGAGATCCACCTGCCTCTGCCTTCGAGTGCTGGGATTAGAGGTGCCACTTTGTAGCTTTTTGATGCTTTTATAAATGAGATTTACCTACCCCCCCACTGCTGGGGTTATTACTAATATTAAAAAGCAATTTTATACATTCTTCCCTTGTTAATTCTAAGCCCTTAAAAAAAAAACAACCCTTCCCTTCAGGTTTTCTGTCTCAGTCCTGAGCGACTAGAGATAACCATCTCATCACAACCCCTTCTCCAGCATCCCTAAGCAAACTTGCACCAGTCACCAATGGTGGGTGTCTTCCTGCCTCATACTGAATTCAGTGAGTCTTCTTAAGGAAACCTACTTAGATGTGCTGCCTGCCATCTGTTAATATTCTACTTAGCATTATTTTTCTGCTTCCTTCCTTTGATGTAGGAAACAAGGTCTCGCTCTGCAGCCCTGCCTGGACTTAAACTCATACAAAACTTTCTGCCCAAGCCTCCCAAATCCTGGGATTCCAGGATTTGAGGTACCAGATCTGCTCATGAATGTCCCTGATGAGGCACTGACTATCTTAAGTTCTAACCTTGAGATGGCTTTTCTTTCAAGCTCCTTATGATGGAATGCAAAGTGTGCATGCAAGGCTTTTGTCACGTGTGCAAGTTGGGCTGACAGAGGAAAGTGCAGTTGTATGTGCTGTATAAACACAGTGTATAAAGATTCCTTGAAAGAATACTGGCAGGCCAAGGCAGCTGGAAGGTATATTCCTGGGAAATGAAGTGGGTCAGTTCATCGAGAGCAACAGTGGCAGCATTGGTTACTGATGGTAAAATTCACATTTTCCTGTAAGAGTCAGACTTTGAATTACTTGCTTCCACCACCACAAGCTTGGGAGCTTCCCACTTGAGGACTTCTTGCTGAGCTGTCAGTGACTGGGTAAAGGTGACTATCTGGCATCTGATCAATGACATCTTGTAACATGAGGAACACTAGACACAATATTTTCTAAAAACGTTTCGAAATGCCTACCAGGGACATACAAACACAGGAGGGTAAAGAGCTGGCGAGACATAAGATGTGACACAAGGAAAGACTGGGGCTTTGGGAGAAATGGCTTAATGGAGGAGCATTTGCCTAGCATATAGGAAACCTTGGGTTCAATCCCCAGGCCCAGAATAAACAAAAGCCCCATCTCCTCATGCCTCAAGTTTGAGGTAGGACAGAGTTAGAACAGCCACATTGATTTCTTCTTTAAATATCTCCTCTTTCATTATTTCTGCAAGGTTGCACTTTTTGGATAGAATCCTGCATTTAACAACGAAAAACTCTGCCAGCAACAGAGTACACCAGAGCCCAAGGAGCCTTTGATGCTTCCCGTAAGCCAGAGATTTGGACAAATATAAAACAATGCCACTCTTCTTGCTGAAACCTTGTTTTGGAAGATACATTTTCATACAATTGGTCCTGGTAGTAATATATAATGGGTTTATTGTTCTGAAATAAATAACATTTTCATATGTCTAAAGTTAAATTTTTAAGTAAAGTTTTCTATAGATACTGAAACTCTTTAATGGAATTCTGGTATCCATTGTTGGTCACTTTTGAGCCATGGAGTCCCCGAGATGATAGTCAGAGCCTTACCATGCTCCAGTGATATGCTGAGCCTCCCCCTGAAGAGGCCATCACAATCCCCTTTGCTAGTATGTGAATTCCTGCCCTTGAGGATCTTCCATCAGACTCTGGGCCAGGCCTACATGTGATGAGGTCTATCAGTCACTTCCCTGTTGCTGGTATAAACCACCATGACCAAAGCAACCTATAGAAGGAAGAGCTTACTTGGCCTTATGGTTCCAGAGGGATACGAGTCCATCAACACTCTATCAGGGAAGAAAGACAGCAGAGATTCGAAGCAGCTGAGAGCTCTTATCTCTCTTCCACAAGCAGGAAGCAGAGAGAGTTCACTAGGAATCAGACAAGCCTGTAAATTCTCAAAGCCCGCCTTCTGTGACACACCTCCTCCAGCAAGGTCATAGTTTGGGCCTCCCCAAACTGTGCTACCACCCGGAGCCTGAGTATTCAAACGTGACATTTCTAGGTGACATTTCTCAGTATCACCACACAAGGTAAGCAGAAGGCTCCTAATATGCATGTCCCAACCCCACAGGCAGCTGGGCACATCTCACCTCTGCCTAATTTTTGTCCTATGAACATTTTCATTACATCAAATGTAATTTTGTCATTTCACAACATCTGTGGTTCTGTTGGAGACATAGTGGCCCACATGAATAAAATGAGATTGCTGGAGCTTTGGTGTTGCCCTCAGCTCCCACACTTGGGAACTGTTTTGCATCTTTCAATATACTATGTATCTTTGCAAGGGCCTCTGTCTTTCTGGTTAAATGCACTCCTGAGCAGTCTACTACTCTGGTTTCAATTGAGTGGACTCATTTCTCATTGTCAATTTTAATACTTTTAGGTTGAAGCTCTTGAGGTTTTATGGACTTGGTTTTCTGGATCATCAAAAGTACTATCTGAAAATAAAGGCAACCACCACATCTTCATCCTGTAGCTTTCTTTGCTGTCCAGTGTCTTGTTCTAGAGGACAGAGAATCAGGCAGTGATGGTGGAAGCACCCGCCTGGCTCCTGGGTTCATGTTCTGCTGAACAAGATCAGATATTTTAGTATTTACTAATAGAATAATTTTACTCTTCAAATGACTCAATAGCTAAAAAAGAAACCACAAAGTCCTTGTGGACACACTGTGGAAGGTTTGACCAACCCCAGGTGTTGAACAGATGCATCCCATCTACCCGCGAGGAAGACAAACAAGCCCCAGACTGCTCAGACAGTGACTGTTTCCAAATACGCAGTGCTAAGATGCGAACTGAAGCAGCAGTGTACCACTGCCTTGATTCTGTCTATGGGGATCTAAATGTGAAGACCCTCATCCTGTCCCCTCCTGTGGAGCTCTGGGACATAGGTGGCCAGGGCACACTTCCAGCAGCCTCCTGGGCAGCATCACTGTTCCTTTTGGAAGAATGGAAATCCCCGCACTTTTTAGAGGCTCAGGAGCTTCATGGCAGCCCAGCCTCAGTGACCCACAGTTAAGGACAGGTGGGTGCATGGCAGCATATCACTAAGTGTTCATGGTGGGGTCTCCAGTACCTAAGGCTGCAGATGAATTCTGGGAGGCAGCCTGGGGTAGGTCACCACACCATCTGGTGACACTGACTCACAGTCTCCCCCCCCCCCCCCCCATGACTGGTTGACTATTGAAGAGTCAGCTGGCACTGTCACATCAGGATGATTGGCAGCTGCTTGGTAAAGTCTTCCTGTCAGCCCCTGACTTCAGAGATATACTCTAAGTCTCAGGGCAAACTGAAACACATAAGCACCTGACCCAATTATTGCACTGAATCTGGGGCTGCAATTGGCCTGGTTCCAAGGGGCTTGCTTCCGGTCTCCCTTGTGGCCTCAGTGAAAAAGACAAGGCCTGGCTAAAGATACTATAAATATTCAGCAGAGGGGGTCTGTAGTAAAACGACAGTGACAAGATGACCATTGTATGCTTTCTCAGATGCCAGGCTCAGACACTCCCAGAAACTTAGAGAAAATACAAATCTTCCGTAAGTACACAGCTCTGGGTGACCTGGCTGCTGGCAACAGGCTCCCCTGGGCGTTTACAAAGGCTGTTCCCTGAGTGGGGATATTCTTCCTAGCTCTACCTGAACCTTGTCCCTTCTGCCACACTCACCATCATTGGCTACTATTTCTCTGCTGACCAAAATAAGCTCCATAAAGCCAAGACTTTTGCCTCGCTTAGCATGTCCCTGCTACCAGGACCCAGATCAACAGGCTTTCACAGAGCACGAGTAGGTTGAGTCTGCATGGACCCTGTGCTAGTGTGAAGCTCCAGATGACTAAGGGGTAACTGGGTTGGCTTAGTCTGTGATAACTGGGTAATTAGGGCAGATGCTACAGACCCTGTAAGGAAAGACCCCTACTTCCTGCCCCCGACCTATGGCACTTGCTATTGTCTACAGAAGAGAAGAATCCCAGCCAGCACTTCCCTTTCCCCTTCACACTGGAGAAAGCAAAGTCGGCTTCCAGGCAACAATGGAAAGTATGTTTAATATCAAAAGCTGTTTCAAGTATCATGGTAGTGACTATACTGGAGAGTGAATTCTGGGATCTTCTCATTAGGAGTCGTCCTGGAGTCCCTGGCATTAATGTTGGAGATGAGGGTTCCATAGTCTCCCAGGGCTACTGAGGTCCTGGAAAGCCCTTCAGAGAAGTGCAGAGGTCACACTGAAGCCTGTCTCCTTTCTGGAACCCTGCCTAGGTGGGCGGGATCCTGAGCCTGGGTGGGACTATGTGGCACCTGGCCCTGGGTACCTCTCCTGGGCCTAGACATTGGACTTGGCAATGATCTTCTCCAGCAGGCTCATCATGCGCTCCTGAAGCTGCAGACTCTGAACCTGCAGGATGTTCTGCTGGTCCAGCACACGGCGCACCTCTCGGCATGTTTCCTCCATAGCACGGCTCAAACGGCGCTGTTCCTCCAGCATGGCCTCCAGCAGCCTCAGCTTCTTTTTCTGTAGGTGACAGCTCCGAAACTTGCGTTTCTTCACAGGACGTTCCTCTGACCTGTGGGGGAGAGATGAGCTGGTCACTGGGCCTGGGACACAGGGGCCATGAGACCTTCCCAAACATCCCATTGGACAAACTAGGACACTGAGGTCCCGTGAGCCCATCTATGACTCGGGTCTCAGAGGTGAGGAGGACTCGGAGGTCACAGAACAGAGAGAGCAGCAGGTGACAGCCAGTGCTGGTTTGTGGAAGGAGCAGGCAAGCAGCTCCAAACATCCACATCCCAGAGTATGGACTGTGTGGGTACACAAACCCACTGAGCTGGAGGAAGGTTCTCTAGGGTGAAAAGCCCACTCCAAGGAGCAGCAAGAAAGATGCTGGGCAGTGTGGTACTTGGTACTCTTGAGGGAAGTGAAGTCTGTAACCTCCACTGGCCTGGGACAGATGGAAGATTTGGGTTCAGAATAAAGGTCTACCCTGAGCCTGTATGCCTTTGGTGAGGTGGTGTGTGTGTGTGTGTGTGTGTGTGTGTGTGTGTGTGTGTGTGTGTGAGAGAGAGAGAGAGAGAGAGAGGAGAGAGAGAGAGAGAGAGAGAGAGAGAGAGAGAGAGAGAACACATTTGGGTTCCTTCCCAGGAGATGCCCCACTGTTGCTCTTTCTAGTCTAAAAGCCCTTGCTGGACAGCAGGGAGTTGTCAAAGCCTAGCAGACCCTAGGCCTATTCTGGTAGCTGCCAGTGTCTGGCCTGTGCTCTGTGTTCTGAGCAGAGTGGGTGATCAGCCAGTCTTGGGGACAGAGCCCCAGGCTACTACTGTGCCTGGGAATTGGGCTTGGTATGCCATAGGAACAATTGGCTATAAATCTCAGACTTCTCTGCTAGCTTGGCCTGGCTCTAATAAAGACAGATTTTGTCTGGGTCCTTCAGTGAGAAATTCCCTCTGGGGGAAGGGCTTTCTGAGTGAATTAAGTAGATGTTCCTCACCCTAGGGACATTAGGTTCAGAGACCTCCATGGAGACACCTTCCCTACCCTACCTGCTGTGAGACAGGCTCAAAGGCCCATAACTCAAAGCCACATTTCCTAGTTTCTTCAACTGCCCGACTCCTATTTTACTTTGGAAACCCATCCCAAATATCTCTTCCTCAGAGGTGTCTGCTTTGGACCTCACTTGTCCCCCAATTCTCAGAGGCATTATGAATATCTTATAGGCCCAGGTGTGAGGCCAATACAGGCCTAGAATGTGGTGACAGAGAAGACATATGGCTCACTCACTACTCAGGAGGCACAGACCTATATCTTCATGTGGAGAGGACCTATTATTGAGGTGAGGCCCATACTGGGGTTTGGCAGACAGGGAGAGCATGCTTAGTGCCTGGCCCTGTGTCTTCTCTCCTTGAGGAGTACTGATTTATCCCCATTTTATGGTGGGAGACAGAGGTCAGAGAGGTCAAAGAACTTTCCATGCAGGTCAGAGGTGATGGAGCCTTGCACAAGCCCCACCTGTCCATGGACACTAGAGCTCTTGCCGCCCTGACCCTGGAGAAGGCACAGAGCTATGGCCCGTGCAGCCAGTCAGGGCAGAGTACACCACAGCATGACACTGTGCCACTGCCGACCCCTAACTCTGAGCACCGAGAGCACCAGAGCCTTGGCCCTATGGGGACCGGGTCAGGGGATGGAGGAGCCTCGGCAGTGCTGGGTCAGGAGAGGAGGAGCAAAGCACACTACCTGAACTTAAGGGACAGTGCACTGGAGGAGCTGTCGGAGCGATCGTCCTCGAAGCGGCCTTCATAGGAGCACTGGGTATACGGTAAGTACAGAGGGGTGGACTTAGCAGACGGCGACAGGGACGCCTCGGTCTGGGACGTGGAGGGCCCCGGCTGCTGGCCATCCGGCAGTTTGCCCTCACAGGACTCAGGGACCTTGGCCAGAATCCTATCAATGGCTAGGTAATAGGGCCAGTCCGGCGGGACGGACTCGCTATCTGTCATGCATTTTAATTTCCTGAAACGAGAGACACAAGAGCCAAGGTGAGAAACAGCAGGTGCAGACTGTTCTGCCTGGCCCTCGGGCAGAGTGGCACGCAAGGGGTCTAGGTTCCCAGAGGGCGTCATACTGACTGGCAGGAGCCACTCTCGGCCAGCACTGGCTTCCTTGGCAAAATCAGTCAGGCTCTAGGGTCCCCTGGCAGCTTTCGGGTGTCAGAAAGGAAACCCAAGCATGGACAAGAGCACCCATAGGTGCTGGGAACTTGGGACTGGTTCCTGTGGTCTCACTTTTCTGTAGGTTCAAGACTCACTGCAATGAACCGAGTGCTTTTTATATAAGTTAACCTGCAGCAATGAGACTGTGTATGAGACACCGACATAGGAGAATTTGCCAGGCAGCAGCTGTATTTTCCAAAGATGCTTCCAGGAGAGGTAACAGCAGGCCACAAACAACAATACTCACAGCTCTGAGCCTGTATCTTGCACACACAGTGTGATATTGGACAGGTTCGTTAACCTCTCTGATCCTTCTTGTTTTACACGAGTAAAATGGGGTTGAAAAAGTAACCCGTTCACAAAGCAGAAGGGAAGATTTTATAACATAATGCCTGGTCAACAGGAGGCCCGGCTCCGATATCATCCTCAGCTGAGCCTACCAGGAAGGTATGTTAGACTGTATCACTGTAATGCTGCTACCATCCCACCTCTGAGCTAAGCCTTCCCAGAGACTATGGGGCTGGGTGGCCATCTCACATTGCTTGACATCTCCTCTCTACTAGTGTCAAAGCCAAAGATCTGATCAGTGTGTCCAATGCCCCCAAGACCCTATGCTCTATCTTCTCCCATGGATGGGTGCTGTCTCACTGAGAGGACTGTCACATCCTCAGCCACTCCTGGGAAGGGGGCACTGGTGAGATAGAACACAGGCAGATAGTTCTGTTCTGCACACAGAAAGAGGTTACAGACAGGGTGGGCAGGAGCATTTTAGCCCTCGGGGTCACCTTGGGCTCATATAGGGTTCTCTGGTCCCTGAAGATAGAGAGCTGGCTGAATAAGTCCCTAACACGGGCAGAGCCAATGACAAGGGGCTGTTTCTCAGGATAGACTGTGATCAGCCACAGCAGAGGCTGGCCTTGGGGAGTAGCATCAAGGGCCTGGGGGAGGCAGTCCACCACACGGTGCGACAATATTAGAAAGCAGGTGACATGGGACAGAGTACCGACTGCTTTGGATGAATAGCAAGGGAACCATCAAACCACCTGGGGGCACAGGGAAAGTGAAGTTTATCACCGCTGGTGCCATGTCAGCCTTCTACCCAGGCTCCTTCTTTCCAGAGGCCTCTCCAGTTTTCTCTGCTCCGCTTAGGCTAGCCTACTCCTTGGAGAAATGGGAAAAGCCTGTCTCCAGGGAAAAGTTTCATGTGGTATTCCAAGAAACCACATTCCACAAAACCTAGCTACCTGTTTGGATTTCCTTTAAGCTAAAACCTTAATATATAAACAGCTCTTGTAGAAGAGTAAGGGATAAAGAACTGGTCAGCTATGAGGAGTCAGTGCTATGCCTCCTACTCCCAAACTGCACTGGCTGTACTTCCCATGCATCCTTATCTCTGCCTCACAACCACCTCTAGGAATGGAGACAGAATCCCTCCCCTAGGACTCTGAGGGAGGCTTTCAAGATAAATAATGAATAACCCAGTTAGACACTATGAGCCACCACGTCAAAGGGAGGCTAAGGAAAATAGCTAGTGGTGCCTCCCACTTCCCCCAGAAGCCCCATCTTCACCCAGGAGTGGACCAGGTATGGGGAGTGAGTGAGCCAGGCCACAGCTGCCACCTTTGAGTGCTCGTGTCTGACCCTGCGGGTACTAGACAGGTCTCTCAGCTCTCTCTTCATAAGACAGGCTTAAATTTAACATTAGTTGCACTAAATGACTCTGATGCCAGCAGGCCTAAGCAGCTGCTAGAACTGGAATTTGGCTTGTAGGCTCTGCTGGTGTCAACACTAGGGTCAGCAAGAAGCCATGACCAAGCCAGACTTGAGACTTCTCCCAGGGCCCTTAGAAGTCAAATCAGCAGTTAGAAATGGAGTTTCTGGGCTTCATGGTCTGTCCAAGGTCTTGTTGGGCCCCCATGTCTTCCAGGGTTCATGGGCCAGGTAGGGTTTCCTTCTCTTTCTTAGGGCATCTCCCCTCTTCCATGGAGTCTGACTGAGCATCTTACCTGCATGGCAAGGTCAGCACCAGCTTCTCCATGTGCCCAACTCACTGGATCAACCACCAGCATGTCTGTGAGTCCTTTAGGATAACTATCTCAACAGGCTCTTAGGCCCAGCCTGTCTAGACTGCCTTTTGGGGAAGTACCCTTAACAACTGTCTTCCCTAGATAATCTCCAACTCCTACTGTGATACCTCCTGCCCATGACCTTCAGTCTAGACCATGTCCTTTACCCACCCACTGCTTTCTCAGTGCCTCGGAAGTCCACAGTTCCCATCTCTCCCATGATTCCTGCATTTGACTCTTTCCAGATAGGTCAGGCCCACCGCAGTTGTTCCCAGGATGTCAAAGATGTCCCAGGCCTTAGTATCAGCTCCCTCCATGCTCTCCTCCAGCTGCATGCCAAGACACTCACGCTCAGATGCAACAAAGTCAGAGACCCAGGTAGGGAGTCCCCAAGGTTAGAGTTTTGTGCTGTCTGGGCAGCCCCTAAACACCTGTCACCAACCCTGAGACTGGCCCTAGGCACAGGGCAGGGGCTCACTTAAAACTCACAGCCTTAGAGCATCAAGATCAGCCAGGACTGGGAGTGGAGCCTCCTTCTCACAGTAGACTCAGTTTTATTTCATGAAACCCTGCCCAACTTGGGTGCGTGATAGGCGAGGCAGGCTATAGTCCCAGGTCAGGAGCAAGGCCTTCAGGTCTGGTGCTGTGTGACACCCACCTCTTAGGCATCAAGGCAGGCAGTGGGGAGGTCTAATGCCAACCTTAGAACCATCCTCATGATGGTGTGGCTCCAGCCCTAGTCCCAGGAAGTTGAGTTGAGGACTTTCCCAGCCTTGCCACGTGAGAGTTCAGGACCAGTTTTCTGCTTTGTGGGCCGCAGTTTCCCCATCTTCCCAATGGGAGGCTGCATAAGTGGGTTTTAGAAGGCCATCTTGCCTAATGAGACTCTTAACCTACATGTGGATCGTCCATACCAGGCTGCACACACCCTCCCTGCCTGGGCCCTCCCGTAACCACCCTGGGTGCCCACCTGTACTGGAAGGTCATGTTGGTGATTTTGATCTTAATCTCCTCGCCTAGTCGGCGCTCCCCAGTCATCTCGAAGAGCTTGCTGGCCATCTTCTCGTACACCTTGGCATTGCGCTTGGTCTGCTTGAGCTCATCGAAAAACTCCTCCCAGACCAGCATGAGGCCGCGCATCTCCGCATCTGTCCAGTTGCGGGCCCGCCGATGCTTCTCCGTCTGAGGAGACACAAGGTAGCTGGGCACTTCGGCTGCTGCCATGCTGGAGGCACCTGCAGGGTTAAGGATGGCACTCAGGCAGGGCCTCAGGCCTGGCCAGCGCACCATGGGCGAGAGGCAGTACACTCGTTCACTCGCTCGCTCGAGGCAGCTCCACGCTCAAAATGGGGCCTACATCTGACAGGCAGGAATTTAGTTAAAAGCTTTTAAACGGGAAACGTCATTTTGATGTCATGTTTCCATAGCAACAGAGCAACTGCATAAGCTACAACAACAGAAACCTTTTAACTGAAAGCACAGGAATCAGGGCTGCACTGACGGGCCATCAATATTACAGTGAGAGGCTGTGCCCAAACCCACTGTGGCTCCCAGCCCTCCTCCCCATCTGCTGGCCCTCTAGGTCTCAGAAGAGACTTGCTTCAGCTGTGCCTGAAAAGCTTCTGCATGGGGGACCCAGGCAGTCCCACCTCAGCCCCACCTGGTTCATAAAGGCCAGAGTACAAGGAAGCCAAAGATGAGCAGTGAGCCGAGACCCAAGGTTCAGGGTCACAACAGAGATGGAGAACCCAATGCTACCTTGATGACTTGGTGTGGTGGGGTCCTTGCTGAGAGGTCACGCTCTCTCTCTCTCTCAGAGGCCTGTCAAGCTTTACTGTGATTGGGCCTCATCATCATAAATTCCTTGTTTCTCTTGTTCCACTCACCAAGCACCCTGGGTCTCAGGTTGTGTGGGTTTGGGAAGCCAGGCTAGTCATAACTAGGCCTTGTTTAGCTATGCAGGCCAGAAAGACACAAACACTGACCTTCATCATGGGTGGAAGAAGGAGCCTAGCACTGATGGAAGAGGCAGAGCTGAGACGAGGAAAATGGGCAGCAGCCAGAGGGCAACTTCAATGACCTGCAACAGGGCACAGCTTGGGACTAGTCCTCAAGAAATTTAGTAATGCTGGGGTGGAGACAGGCAAAAAATGTTATGGTGGGGGATTAATGAGTCCACAGTGCTACGCAGGGACCTCAAGCTGAAGAACCAGCAGGAGAGCAGGAGAATGTGGAGTCTGTAGAGGGAAGGCCATCATAGGGCATTAGCATCAACATCTGGGAGCTGAGCACCAAATGCCACTCCATGGGACTTAAGGCTCTCAGCTTCACAGGCTGCCTACCACAGTAGGCACAGGGTCTAGCCTGGTCCCTAAGTATCTAGGCTCAAATTCTCTGATCAGCAGAGAAACAGCATCTATCGGCCTGCTTCCTGACAGACCAAAGACAGGAGAAAACATTGTCTCTGGGCTTCCTGTGTTCATTGTAAGGAACACAGTTGGGACCTTGTCAGGTGCTGGGGGAGTGACCTGAACTCCAGCTCAAAATTTAAAGTGGAAGGGAAACGGGGCAGCCCCTGAAAGTCTTGCTGTATCACTTCATAGGTTCAGGTCAATGCCTGGCCTTGCTAAAGCTATTGGGTACTGGCTGATCTTGTCTCTCTGGGTCCTGGGAGTCACCTAGGGCCTCCTTCCTACTGAGGAGCTTCGCAGATACCCCATGTTCGTTTGCAGATACCCACGACTATTCCATTCCTCCTAAAGGGGTCAGAAGGTCTGCATGCACTGTATTCCTCTCACAAGTCAAATACTGCTCTTGGCAGACACACTACTGGCCTGCTGCTCCGTTGCTGCCCCCTAGTGCTAAGTGCAGGAACTGGGCCTGGTTCTCAGAGCTCCTCAGCAGTGTAATGCCTAGAAAGTGCCTCTTCCAGGAAGCCCCTCCCCCTGCTTTAGATTCAAAATATTGATCCCTGTGGGATGGGGCTAGGTACTTGCCCTATTGCCTTTCCTGACCCAGAACCCCATTGACAGCACTTCTAAAAAACAGGGAAAGACAGGCAAGTATGATTTGGGGTACAAGAACTCTGTATATCAGGCTAGTCTTGAATTTATATTCATCTGTCTTTGCTTCCTGAGTACTGGGATTAAAAATGTGTGCAACTATGCCCAGCTTCAAGCTGACAGATTCTGAATCTAGCTCTGAGTCTGTGTGACTTTAGCAATAGACCCCAGCCTCAGTTTCTTTATCCCTGTACTAGAGTAACAGGAGCTAGCAAAATACTGGCCAGAGTCATAACCTCTTTAGAGATGGGGAGGTCATAGGGTCCCCATCTTACATATCCTAGACCCTCCCGCAAATCTCCTTAGAGCCCCTGGAGAGTTCAAAACCTGGCCAGGGGATAGCTGTTGGCTAACAGATTTTACTGCCATTACTCTGGGTTCTGCAGTCATATGGCCACAGAGGAAACATCTATACTAGCTGCTTGCCTAAGTTCCAGGATGTAGGAGGCAGCAGAACCAGTGTGTCTAGAGCTATTCTATAGCCATACAATACTTCAGGTGGAACCTTCATAGGGTAAGATGAGTTTCCACTTCTTCTTCTTCTTCTTCTCAGGCATGTGGGCACCAGAAGCCCCAGGACAAGGTAGCCCCTGGGAATACCTCCTAGAACAGAGTCCTTGCCTGGCTTCCAAGAACAAGAATGAACTGAGATGAACAATCCAGTTGTCTGAGCCCCAGCTTCTTCATTGAGAGCAGAGTTCCATACCTTGGCACAGCTGCATGGCCTGCTAGGACCCTCAGTTGTCACAGGATGAGAAGGTAGAAGGCTGAGGACTAGGCCCCCAGTAGCACCTGAAGGGAAAGGGGGCAGATCAGCTTTAGCAAGTGTCCCTTAGAGGCCAGGCACAAGAAATGGGGTCAAGACTGGCCTGCTGTGAACTGGTGAGACATACTCAGGCTCTCTGGATCTGAGTCGGGGGATAACCTGAAACGTTTATTTCTGGAAACTGTTCAGGCTATAAGAAACCAGACTCAACTGGGGTGATGACAGCCAAGCTCAGCCTATATAAAGAGGCCAGAGCAGAAAGTGGGCAGCTATGGTTGGATGTCAGGTAACTTTTAAAAGCAAAGGAGTGTGAACTGAAACTGTACTGGTGGGTGGGAAAAATTAGGGATTGAAGATTTGGCAAAGGCTTGGAAGTATACAAAATGTGTGTACATGTATACTGCAGTGCCCAAGTGCAGCCTTGACTAAGAGGTAATAGGGCCTGGTCTAGGGAATCCTGGGGACCCTAAGGATTTTGGACTGCTTTTGGAGGTGAGGTGTCGCCTATCTCAGCAGTGGGGAGTGAAAAGGGTTATGACCTACCTTAGAATTGGCCTGTTGCAGCAATGCCTGGGACAGAAGCATAGCTAAGTACCTAGGCTGCAATGCTGGACATTATCATCATGTATCATTGAGGAGCACTCTTAACCTTTGACTGTCTTTATGGACAACCCTCCCCTCTCCAACCATGCCCCAAATGTCCACTTCCCAGCTTGAAGTGAAGCACTTATCCCCTTCAGGATCACAGCATGAAGGGAGATCACTTAGGGAGATGAGACTCAAGCTTCAGGGCCAAGAATGTGTGTGGATTCCAGGAAGGTCTGTGACTCTCCAGTGTTGGGTCCACCTCTGCCCACGAGCCTTCCCTGGGCTGCCCAAGTAGGTCTGCCAGATTTGGCTAAGCTCATCACCTTAAATGGAAGACCACCAGGAAGCCTGGGTGTAGCTCCAGGGAACCTGGACCCAGTCTACTTTATGGCACACATACTCACCCTGGCTTCCCTTATCCAACACAGTATAAAGCTCCTTTAAGAAACCCCTTCAGAATGCTTTTTGGAAAACTTGAAAACACCAACCACAATGAAAGTCAGAGTGGAGACCTCAAGCCTTCCGCTCTTATATTCCCCAGGCAAGACTCTCTAATGAGGGTTGCTCTGATGTGGTGGATAGATGGAATAATGTGCTGCAGACATCCCAGGGGGGGCTTACCTCTTCCTTTCTGAAAATAATACCTATGTCTATTGTGTCAAATGCCTGGCTATCCACTGGGAGGAAGGGTGTGCTTCATTTCCCTGAAGTGATCAAAACTCAAGTGGCACTGGAGATTTTAAGAGCAAGACCACCACAGTCCCAGAGAGGATGGCTGACATAGGTTTTGGGGTAACACCCATACCATCAAATACTTGAGTTACTGAGCAGGGACCCAAACCTGGTGGGGCACTTACTGCCAAGGGCTCACTCATCATCTTGTATAGAAAATGGACCCTGTGCCCTAGAAGGGCCAGTGGCATGCTCTGGAAGAATCTGTAAGGCTCCATGAGTGATCCTGGTACTAACTCCAGTGTCTGGCAGGCTGAGGGATCAGGTAGACAACTCCTGCCTCTCAGCTAGAACCTGACAGGTCTTCAGGAATTGTTGAACAAACAGCCGTTTCCCCTGCAGGTCACTTGAGGCTCAGCCCAGATACAAAGAAAGGGACAATGTTTTAGACAAGGTAAAGGATTTGCAAACTACAAAGGATAGGGTAGGCATTGCAGACTCAGCAGCTAGCTTAGTACAAAGGTTGGAAGACCAGTTGTGTTGGGGTCAGAGGGGTTCCATCTGGACCAGGAGCATGACCAGAAAGGTTTGAAGGGTAAACTATGAAGATTCCAAAGCCAAACTACGTCCTATGTTAGGACAGAGCTTCACCACCCCTCTACTACCCTGGAGCAATATATGGAAGCTGAAACAGTAGCTAGGACCTACCTTGCACAATGGCTTAAAATGCCAACAACATCACAACTTGGTGTACATACCGTATCTCCCAGATAGGAAGACCATTTCAATAGGATTTGTGAATACCCCTAATCCTGGTTCCAACTCCAGGTACCTAGGCTCATTCCATACCTAGTGTTGCCTGACCTTTACAGTATTAAGACAACTTGCTGTGTTGCTTACTTGCCCACTGGAGATGAGCAGGATGTTCTCAAATGATAGAGAGGAGGTTCTCATAAGTAAAGCAAGCCACAGAGAGTTACAACCGGTGGTTTAATTGCTTCTTTAATTCAAATGTACAATATCTGCAATTTAAAACTTTTAAATATACATTTCTATGTCAGTCCTTCCTCTTGGAAATGGACAGCCAAGTCTAGGCAGGGCTCCGGGGCACACCCATCACAGCCCTCCTGGTTCCCAGTGGAGCTCATGGTATATAGAAGCCCATAGAATGCAGCCAAACCTTAGCAGACAGGTCTCTGCCACCATAATCTTTCACCCAACTTATGGCAGAGGGTGTTCCAGAGACACTGGGGAGCAGCTCCTTTGATGGCACTAAAGTGTGACAAGCACACATACATAGATGGTGGTCCTGAACCTTCAGACCCTGAGTTCTCACATTGCTGAGTATGGGTTCTTCTTTCCTAGAAGCTCCAGCCCAATCGAGGAATCTGTGACAATCCTGAGCTCCCCACCCAGCCTCAGCAGCTCTCAGTCTTCTCCCACACACCAACCTCCAGAAGACAGCTTCAGCCTGCCTTGGTAGCAGCTATGATCTTAGTGCTCAGTGATGATGGAAGTGCGAATGTGTGGGGAAGGATGCTCACAGGTGGCAAGAAGAGACTAATTCTGTAGCTTCACAAAGGGAGGCAATGTTCCTTGCCAGGTGGCTGTGAGCCAAGCTATCGCTGTGTAAGACCCACCCCATGGGCCGAAAGCTGCTTCACTCACAAGGTGCTTCCTGTCAGGTTAGTGCCTTCTTTGGTGCTACATTCTATAGGGCTGGAGGTGGTTCTACAAAAACTCTTTGCTCTTGAAGGGTATATGTTCAGACAAAAAATGAGAGCATAATAAAGGGCACTTGGCAGTTGCAAAGTCACCTATATGTCAAGGGAGCCATAGTGGGAAGGAGGCACATTTTGGAGAAAAACATGCTTTAGTGCATTGCCAAATAGTTCTACCCTGGTTTCATTAGCATCTTTCCCAACAGTACCAGCAGGAACACAATTTCCCACTTCTTGGCCCCAAAACCATAGATTTTTGAGAAACTGGATAAAAAGTCTTGGTCCCTTCTGCGGTCAGTCAGGTGGGGTGGTATCTCCAGTGGGACCTCAATGAGATATGGCCTTTAAAAAGGAAGTTTAAGTTGAGTCCCATTCTCACGTGCTGGAGTAACAAAGCTGACTGTATGCGGCAGGTCCAAAAATGGTGGCTTTCAGGAAGATCGGTCATATATCTTGAGGAGTGTGTGGATGCATGTGTGTACACAAATACAACTCTGGGTACGCCTACACACAAATGCACGACTACTTGTAGCTGGGTGCATCTCTAGGCTGTGGCTCCCATTAGAAGAGAACAGCTTTCTGGCCTCTTACTAAGAACTGTTTCTGATCATACTGTGAACAAGAGGCCAACTAAAATCCAGATTTTACATTCAGCTTTCTTCTGTAGACATCTACCACAAGCAGTGATCAGCCTGTAACATGTCCATCTCAGAGCTGTTGAGTTAACCTAGAGGTGTGGTAGCATCTATCCGAGGATTTCCATGTGGCTCCCAAGCACTTCTAACAGGGAAATCTAGGGTAAGAAGCAGGAGCCTTAAATCAGCAAAGGGGCACTGGTGACTTTCTTTCATTAAAATTCAGTAGCTTCCCTTAAGGCCCTCTTGAAAGACCTGCTTCCATGACACCAAGATGGTCTGGGTTGGTTTGGGGTGGCCTCTGCTAGGGCAGGTATGGGGTTTCTCATGACCCATGGATGATAAGGAACCTTGCACCCTAGCTGCCTTTCAAGTGTCATGATAGGAAGACAGAAGGGAATTCAAGGTCTCCAGGCAGCATTCCATAGACTTAAGCACAGTTAATCTGACAGGCTACAAGCTTTTTCCTCCTGTGCAGCCTATAACAGCTCCAAATGACCCCTTTCCCTACTCTAAACAGACATGACTCAGGTGAGCAGTGGAGAACCTACCCTGACATAAAGCCAAGCAGAGCTCCCAAACTTAGCCAGGAAATGAGGATAGCCCATGTCCAGAGCTCATTTCATTAGCATGACTTGGCTACTCTGGGTCCAGGCCTTGGGAAGAGGAGATGGCTCTAACAAGCATGGGAGGCTGTTCCCAGGACATAGGTTGACCTGATACTGAACCTTCCCTCAGATGCCTCATCTTGTCAAGCTGAACCCTCCTTGGGCTCTGATTGGCATAGGCCTATCTATACTCTCCTGAGATGATAGAAAGCAAGATGGGAAGGGGCAAAAATGGGACTGGGTTCATTCTTAACAGCTGCTAGGACACCAAGCTTTCCCTTGATCAAGAGAAACTGAGGCAAACCAATAAATATTAGCTCAGAGACACCTTTGGGGTTATCGGCCAGCAGTCCTCAGCTCCCTACCATGCAGAAGATACAAAGGGACAGCATCCACAAGGGCTAGTTAGTTCCTGGGCAGGCTACACTCTAGGTCAACCAAGACTTGAAATGAGGTGGTTGGGGTAGCCTCTTAGGGTGAAACAGAGGCTGTTTCTGGCTACACTGGGGCACTAGGAGACTGCAAAGTCACTGCGTTGAATAGACAGCATGACAGTCATGCCCCAGGAGGGGGTGCTGCAGCAAGGCAAGCCTTGTACATCCAAACAGTGGAAAGCAGCTCTCCTCAGCCCCTCACTTGGGACATAGGAAGGATTCTCAGGGTAGTCAGCATGAACACCTCTCTCTGTGCTGGTTAAATGTGATGCATAAAAGGGGAGATGTGTGAGGTGCAAGCGCCATCAGGTGTTGGGAAGGCTACATGAGGGACCTACCTAACAAGACTGAGTTGCTACAGGAGAGAGAGGTGGCCAGAAGGCCCATCCACTCCCCCCAACTTTATCACATGCAGCACAGGCCTTGCAAGTCACACACTTTACACGGGCATAGGAAGAGTTACATTAAAATTAATCTCTTTACTGATATAATTAAACTTTAACTCCTGAGAAGAAAACAGAGAAAGGGAAAATGATGCTGGACACCTGGCACCCCCCCAGTTCCCAGCCCCCACACACCACTTCTTTTGTGTCCAGACACTGGTGTAGCAGGTACACCCTGCCAGGGAAATGTGGGACAGGAGGGCTCAGAACCATCTGGCAAGAGCTAGGACTTCTGCTCCACATATCGGGGCAGCTGCAACCTGACGACCATGGCCAGAGGAACATTAGGAAAAAGTCAAATACCTGGTCAACCTGGCACTGCCACCAGCTGCAGCGAGGCCAGGACTCAGGATTCAGGCTCAACCCCAACATAGTGCATGTCCCTGCATAGCCCACACTGTTCACCTGAGCCAAGCGGAAGCCTGTGTGACCAAGGCAGACCCAGCAGAAGCTTGGCACAGGCTCCTAGAGGCTCTGGCCCCAGCAGTTGCCTCCTCTTGGTCTCTTGTGCCAGAGGTACTACTCAGCAGGTGGTGACCTTGTGGACATTTCGCAAACAGGCAAGAAGCCGGTGGTATGGACTTCCTGGTACTGCCACCACCTCAAAGACCGACTGGAAAGCCCTGCGGTCGAATTCCTCCTCTATCTGGTGTCTGTAGAAGTCTGTGGCAACCAGGCAGAAAAGGTTCACATCCACCTGTTCCAGTTTGCCCATCCTGCTGATGACGTGCGGAAGGCTGTTAGAAGAGTTAAGGGAGCATAACAGCAAGGCTAGGAAGCCAGTCTCCCAAGAGGGTCCCTTCCTAACCAAGTCCAGCAGCAGCCCAGGGAGGACCGAGGGCAACCAAAACAGAGAGCAGCCTAAGCACCTCAACAGCAGCTGCTGCTTGAAACCCTCTCCCAGCTTCAACTGGCTCTGTCCAGGAGGGCAGGGGCAGGAAGGTAGAGAAGCCCAAAGAGTGGGTGCAGTGCAGACGAGGTGCTGGTTTCCAGTGTTCTATGCAGCAGCACTTACCTAGGTTGGGTTCCCCACAGGGTTAGTGGTTGATGTTCCTGCTCACACTGCTCCAGTGCAGGGAGGGTAAAGCTAGCACTTGGGATGAGGCTGTGCTGTCACCACCAAGACAACTTGGCTGCTCAGTAGCTCTCGTGGTCTACTGTGGGGGAGGATGCCAAAAGAGGAGCTCCTGGCAGCACTGCTGGGGCGGGAACTGCAGCTTTATTTATGACTTTCCCCAGGAGGGTGACCATGGCATAAAGATGAGAACTAATGAGAAGCAGCCCCGAGAAAACCTCAGAGGGACAGAGCAGGATAAGGCAGCCGTAGGGCCAGTGGCTGGCCTGAGCTGCCCTGCCTCCCGTGCTCTCCTCCCCTCCTTGAGCAGTAGGGCAGCCCTGGCTGGCAAATGGCTAGACCTTGTTTTGTGTACCTGTCAAAGTTTTATACCTTTAGGTGCCAGTGGCCCTGTCAGAGGAGCAGCAAGTGGCAGTTAAGGTTTGGGAAGCTGGCTCACCAGGAAGCAAAGCTCTGATGGGTGAATCTCAGATAGGCAAGGCCCTGAGAGCCTCGGCCCCAGAATGTCTCTTGCTACTGCTGAGTCTTTGCATGCTTGTCGCTGCCATTTTTCTCTTGGTATGTGGCATGCTGTGAATGGGGCACGGGGAGATGCCCACTGCCCTTCACATAGTAGTCTTGGAAATATCCCGTTCTACTGGGCATTTTTACCTGTGGACCATTACAAAGGTATTTCCTCCTAAGCTGTACTGTTAACTGAAGCAATGATTTTATACAATAACAGTGTCAGTTTGAATAGAATTTTGATGGTTGAAGGTTTTGATAATACAGTAAGGGATTATGACAGATGTTAAGTTTAGTGGAAAAGTTAAAATATGTGAAGGTAGGATAAAATATTGTCCCTGCCTTTGATAAAGCAGAGGTTGCAGAGAATGAAAAATAAAACAAGGAAGTGTCACACAGCTAGAAAACATGGTTTCCTATTGAAGAGCCATATAGACTGTGGCTTAGGTTAATGATTAAGAAAAATAACTGGGTACCAGAAACCCAGCTAGCTTAAATCTTTTAAATCTTAATGTTGGAAGATATATTCACAGGTTTTGGAGTGCATCACAGCTGAAACAAAGCTTTAGAAATGACTTAAGGTTAGACTGTGATGTTTTTGTGAACAGCTTTGAGGTGAACGTTTAGAAAGGCAGAGTTAGGTGAGGAACTTGATACGGTCAAGAACAGGAACAAAGCAGCCTGATTATTATTAGCTGACATGTCTTGCTTGCTAGGATTGGTTGGTGATCAAAGATGATTAATTCCTTGTACCCATTTCTGCCCTCAGCTTCCTGATATTAAAAAAAAAAAAAAAAAAGTTGATAACTGGGTATACACTGTGAGTAAATAGGGCCGATTGTTTTTCCTATCTAAAAATTTGGTTTGTGATTCTTTAAAGATTCCTTTTAGAGATAAGTAATAAAGTGAATGATCCTTTCTTTGAAACCACAAAATGCAGTTTGCGAGTAAAAGAACTGCTTGCTTACACTCTGTTAATCTGTAACAAGTTGCTTGGACATGAATGTATGTGGGTTCTTGGGATAATTTGTTTTTCATCTACAATACGTAGAATGTTTAATCTCGGAAGGGAAATGGGAAACAGGCCCTTACCTGTATTCATTATAATCATTCACACTGTAATTTCTATATTGCCTGAAACATTTTGTTGGGCTATATAAGCTGAAATGGAAAAATAAAGACAAGAGATAGATAAAACATAGAAAGATCCTAAGAGTGTGCTTTTTTCCTTTTTCTGGCCTCAGAAAGTTAAGTTTAGCTCTCTTCGCCAGCCCCAGAGAATTAAGTTTTACTCCCTCAGAAAGAAAAGTCAAGTTGATTAATAGTCTGTCGACTCCATAGGCTTCCCTAAACCCCAAGCTGCTGGAAGCTGGTCCCCATGCAGCGATAGCTGGGGAAGGATAAGGATAAGCATCACCTTGCTATCTGTGGAGATCTGTTGAGTTCAGTTTCAAAACATTCGATGAAGCCTGAACCTGATACTAAGAGAATAAGGAAGGGCTGGTGGAGACTGAAATATGGCCAAATATTCATGGAAGGATACATTGCCGAAACCCATGGGCTGGTAGATGCGCTGACAAGGAAGCAGGAGAGGCTCCACATGGCCATAGCAACTGGAGTCCTTTGTGTGAAGTTGGACAGGGACAGCATGACCCAGTCCCTGACCATGGACGACTGCCCAGCACTGTGCAGAGTCTGAAAAACCTGAGGAGGAGAGAGTCCTGAGCACAGGGTCAGGCTGTAGGGTGGGATGGGGGTAGAGGGGCTGGGGCCACAGCTGCCACCCATCTTACAGGATGAGTCTAGGCCTGATGACAGGCCTACTGAAGTGTGGGATTGACTCCACCTTCATCCTCCTGCTCTGCCCTTGTCCCATACATGGATACCCTCACCTTGTATACTACAGTGGCCATGAACTGTGGGTATGGCTGCTGGTTGGACAGAAACTCTCCAATGACTTTGTTCATGACATCTTGAGGTGGGAAGAAGTCATCTAGGAACTGAGGCAGGATCCTTGCCACGACCCTGGCTTCACAGGGAAACCCCTTGCGGATCCTGTAAGGAGGGGAGCTGATCTGAGTTTCATTCTGGCTCCTGGCCTCTCAGTCCTGCCCACAGAGCCAACATGCACTGAGGCTCAGAGGCCCTTGACCCACAGGGATGCTCCACGTGGGGCTCAGACCAAAGTTATGTTATGAGCTTTAAGAGGCAAAGGCAATGCCCATGCTTGTCTTTTGCTTCCGATTGATCTGGGCACAGGGTGATCTTTACCACTATGAGGAGATTAATGCAGAGTTGTGGGAAGGCCCTGTAAAGGAATACATAAAGGAACAGCAGGAATAAGGTGGGGCAGTAACATTACAGAAGAGACTTTCCAATCAAAATGTTCCAAGAACTTTTCCCTGTCACAAATCCAAATAACACAACACTGCCGTCAATTAGGAGTCTCTTTCTTTCCATTAAACAAGGAAAAAAGCCCCCCCACCATTCTATGACCCTGCTGATTCTTCTCTCAACATTCAAAACTTGCCCCTTAGCCATATCTTGAAAGAGAGTTGACCTATGATAGCCCACTAATGCATACACAACTGTGGTGTACAGCTGAGAAGACTATAAGTAACTGTCACGTGGCTGTGTCTCTGCCCAACCAAGGGTACCATCCTGTGGTTAGCAATGGGCTATACAGGACTTATGAGGGCAGTGGTGTGGCTGTACACTCAGGCTCTACCCTGAGTCTGGCAGCAAGTGGTGCTCTGTGAATACACGTGTAGGGGAAACAGCTACAAGGAAGATGAACAAAGAGGCAGAGGCAACTGCTCTGCTTTGGCTCTAGGATAGTCAGTAACTACTGAGATTAGAGGTGGGCTGGACTGCACTTCTTACCTATCAAAGAGAACAGATACCCGCTCCATGGCAACAATCACAGACTCGCTGTCAGGTGCAGCAGGGCTGGGGTCAGAGGCTCGGCCCGGACTGCTCTTTTCTTTTCCTGAAACAGAAACACTCAAGAGGCTATAGAAATGGAAACCCATGAGGCTTGAAATCAGCACTCAGTGGCTCATATAGGACTCAGATAAGCAGAGATCCTTCAGAAGTAGGTGATTAGAATCTCTAGCATGGAGGATAAGCTCAACTTTCTTACAACTCTCAGGGATGTGTGACTAGAGGCTCATTTAGGGCCTAACTAAAGCTGCCACACAGTCTGGCTTGTTGTGTCCCTGAATATTTTCTGCTTTACTTCCTAGAAGCTAGGCCAGGCACAGTGGCCCTGGTTGAGTCTATGACCCTTACAGCTTGCTCACCTGTATACATGCAAGTGAGCATCAGGCCTAGGGCTGCCATAGCCCGGTGTGGGCTTTGTACATTTACTCTGTCCACGCTTAGCTTCACCAAAGACTCCGTATCTAACCGAGAGAGCTGTTCAGACAGCAGGAGACGTTCCAGACCCCGGAGGGCACAGTGGTAAATGATGGAGGGGGTGGATTCCTCACTTCCAGACAGCATCACTCCACACATCTAGAAAAGACAAAAGGCTTGTTCTTATCCTCCTCAAAAGCACAATGACCCACTGTTTCAGCCTACAAGGAAACCTGCCTATGTCCAACAAAGCCTATCCAGTCTTCTCACCTGTATCACAGATGCTGAAAATTCTGGCCCCACATCCAGAGGGTAATTTTCCATCAGATAGAATGCAGTGGCACACATCACCAGCACGTGCTGTTGGCTATGAATGTTCACGCAGCTGAGAATGGAAGACAGTAATCATACTCAGTCACATACAGCAGCCCCTGGCTGTCTGCAGTGGACAGTTTTAAAGCATATCCATCCATGTCTATTGCATATAAAGTCCTGGGCCACACCAGCTTCTCCAGGCCTTTTCATCTGTCTGGCCTAGTGACTGACTACATTGTTTCCAGAGCTGCATGACCTCAGCTTGGCACACCATCCCAACACTGTACCTCTTCACAGGCCACTTCACTCTTCCTGCAGATTCTTCATGTTCAAGATGCTTCCTCAGGGTATCTGTTTGCTCCACGTGTGACATGTGCCCACTTGTACTACTCTAAATCATGGGATCTCCAGTTGGCACCCACTGCCAATGGGACAAGTAGGGACCTGGCTAGCATATGAGTTAGACCAATGCCACTATAAACAAAGGAGCTACACATTATCTCTTCTACCTTTTCAGATATGTTCAAATGACACTGTCACTCCTAGGAACTGCTCTGTATATGACATAGGACTCTGCCCAAGTCTTCTATGCCCTCTTCATTCCTCAGCAGCCTATGCTTTCACACAACCAACTGGCCCAAATCTGCTCCAGGCCAGGGTCTGGAATCACAAAGACAGTGGGTGGCTGTCTGTTTTCCTTGTATATATGTGAGTTACTATTCAGCAAAGACTACAGGGAAGAAAGCACCTTCCTACAAGCCACTATCTCTGACCCAGCCCAACTTGCCACTGCCTGTTAGGCCCCTGAAATGCTACTTCCTCACAGCAGCTATGTCTGTCAGTCTAAGATCTCACCATCTCCAAACCTTTCAATTAACTTTACTTTTAATTTCTCAATCAACAATCCTGCCACAGAACAGTTAGTTTTTCCTCTAAGCCCCTTCTCATCCCTAACTCACGCCTCAAATTCTGAGTATCCAGCTGTGCTCCATTAGGTCACAGCCCTCTCTCAGTTTCTAAAACAGAGCTGTGATGGGCTCTACTTGTCTTCAAAAGGACTAGCAATACATTCATATACTGCTGTATGAAAGGCATCTTTAGGGGATGGTAGAGATCAGTGCAGGAATAAAGGTCCTCACAGGAAACATGGGGCTGATCAGAAACTAAAGAGGAGGCTAATCTAAGTTGCTGAACACATCAGTGTGCTAAGGGCTGTAGGAGAAGGATACAGAGGCAGAACTTTTCTTCTTTCTAGAGAAAGCTCTGACACACTTGTATCCTCCCTTCTGGATTCCCTGCCTGTCATCAACCAGCACCCAACATATACTTTGTTACCGCTTTTGAAACAGAATCTCATCTGTAGCCCTGGCTGGTTCTAAGCTTATGCCAATTTTTCTGCCCCAGCCTCTCAAATGCTGGGATTATAAGCATGTACTACCATGCCAGTTCTAGCATACACTCTGAAAGTCAAACAGAGCTTTTGTTTTTTATTTTTGTTGTTGTTGTTAAGATCACGCAAAAGCCTTGCTAGAGAGATGGCTCAGAGGTTAAGGCACTGGCTTCTCTTCCAGAGGTCTTGAGTTCAATTCCTGGAAACCACATAGTGACTTACAACTATCTGTAATTTGATCTGGTGCCCTCTTCTGGCACGTATACACAATAAATAAATAAATCTTTAAAAAAAAAAAAAAAAAAAAGCCTGTAGTCGACCCAGCTAGCCCCACTCACTGGGCTATTCCTTTGAGGTTAGACAGCAGATAGTCACTAACAACTGGAATGAGCTGCTTTGCAGTGTCATCCAAGAGGTCACACTCCAACACGTAGAGGATGCCATGCAGGGCTCCAATCTGGCTGGGGAGGTGGCTGCTCCTGAGTGTGCTCTCCAGTAGGCGGCTGACTGGTTCTGCCACAGTTTTGTCCTGGATACAAGCACAGAGATGAATTGCTGGAGACAAATGGATGGCTGACTGCCAATGGCCTGCTTCCCTAAAGCTGAAAGAGCCTGGATATGATCCAGCAGACAGCAGAGTCCACATAGGAGCTGAAATCCATAGAGGAGAGATTGATGACCTATCTAAAAACCTGAATTTGAGAGAGGATTTACCTTATGCAGAAACTGTGATTTGTGCTCACACTTGGTTTTCCTTTTAGTAGTACCTGCTGGCTGAAGGTGCTTCTGTAACCTGCCTCCACTGACAACCCTGGATTCTGAGCTCTGCTGCCTTCTGTAGGAACTTCTCACGTGTGCTGTCTACTCCTTGTCTACCTACTGGATGGATGAATTGTGTTCTTTTTGATTATTCTGCAACAGTATTTGCACCTGGTTTTCTGGGCTTCACCCAGGAACCGTTTCACTATAATAAACCTTGGTCTAGCTCTTCCTAGCAAAAGCTTGTTGGTAGTTGTGGAGCTCCTGATACTAATTTGTGCTAACCTGGACTGACATGGTATCACTGTATCTGGGTATTCCAAATGTGCCAGCTGAATTTGTGCCTAGATACCTAGCACACACCTTGCCACAGGACTCCTTCAGCAGTGAAGACTGCTGCTGTGTGATGTAAGCCAATGGCAGCACTTCAGTGTCTGACTGTGCCCTACCAGACACCCTAACAGGAAAGGCTGTCTGAGGATTCATTTGGTCTCATGACAGAAGAAGCCATTTGGTTGCTGGGTGGTGGTGGTTGTGGTGCACACCTTTAATCCCAATTGGGAAGCAGAGGCAGGCCAATCTCTGAGTTCAAGGCCAGCCTGGTCTGCACAACGAGTTCCAGGTCAGCCAGAGCTATCACAGAGAACCCCTGCTTCAAAAAAAATCAATCAAACAAACAAATAAAAACAAAAGAGGCCATCCAACCCTCTTCAGGGGAAGAGTCTGTATCCTACGGTCTTGGGCTAAAGAAGGTTAACAGTATTTGCCAGTTACTTCTCTCTCATCCCCTTCCCAAGGAATCCCCATGAAGTCGTGTATTTCTCCTAATGACACAACCTAGGCCTCTGACCACACTTCTGCAAGCATAACACCAGGATATGTGGTTGAAGGCTGCAGATCTAACAGTGAGCAAAGAAAAGTGACAGTTTGAATGCATGCTGTGGAACACTGTGCTCTGGACATGGCAGTCAGTCATGTCACCTTGAAATCAGAGGAGCTGGATTACCTGCATTCGACACTCACCAGCACAGAACTATAATGCTCCCTCAGAGCAGGGGTAGCTAAGGACAGAAGCCTGAACCTCAGCATACTGCACATACCCCTGCCCAGATGCTTTCGGTCTTGGGAAGAAGGATAACTGAAGAGGGAGAGGTGCGGCATCTCATTTATGCAACTTTTGGGGTTTCAGCACTTGTGCTATGGTAGGACGTTTTAGTGTGCAGCTGTTTTGAAGTCACTTGGCTCCAATAAGTAAGCCCTCACCCATGCTCCGATGAGAAAAGCTAATAAATACACTGCTTTACAAGCAGTCTTGGATCATCAGTGGCCCATCTGAGGTGAACAGACCTCTTGGTTCAGGTTTCCCCAGGAAAAGCAAAGCAGCAGTGCAACACTATCTGTACCAACACAGGACAGGCTGAAAGCCTCTCAGAAGACAATTGCCTTCAAGGACAGCTGCCTATGTACACAGAGCTGGGAACTGGAGCCCTATGCTATTCTGCCTTGGGGTTGTTCTTTAAAAATCACCATTATTTGCCTGATGCATTTGATTTACATTTTGCCTGAGGAACCTGGGCCTGAGCACAAAACCACAGTTACAAGGAAAGTCAAGCCACTGAAGCTCCCCCATGAAGGAAAATGGACCTCCCACAAGGACACAGTCCTGACAGCACCCAGAAGATGCCTGCTTTGAAGCGTGTACTCACATAGGGGGACTAAGAGCTCATTGTTCCTGCTCTCTGGATGGTGCTAATGTTGCAGGCTATGGCCACCCACGCTGTATACCTGTTCTAGTCTCTAGGTTCAGCGACAACTGGTTCTATAGCAGAGCAGTAAGGAGAGGTGGGAGCTGTGCTCTGCCATGACCTATGTGTGCTGCTGCTTTGTTGGGCTTCACAGGGTGACAGGAGAGAGGTCATTGGGTACTTGTGGCTGTAGTGATAACAGAAGGCTCTTACTAACACGTGAGAATAGGTCCCAGCAGGCTCACCCACACCATTCCTGCTAGTAGCCAACTACTTCACACATAGAAGCCATTCACGAGTCTACCGAACAATAAAGTTCCTTTCTTTTTTTATATGTGGTACGTGTGTATGTGTCTACATGTTAAATACACACATGGCGTTACGGGAACCTGTGGAGGCCAGAAGAGGGTGTTGGTTGTGCGCTGGCAATGTGGGTACTAGGAATAAACTCAGGTATTTGGCAAGAGCATCAAGTGTAACCACTGAGCCATCTCTCTAGTCCCTGAACAAGTAAGTTTCGATTGTTATCACAAAATGAACCCCAGAAAACATATATTAAAAAATATGCTGATAATTTTTAGCATTTAATGATAACATTTAAACATAATTTAAAAACATGATAACAATTTAACATTAAGTGACAGGGCAATCGTGCCTATGTCAACGGTCTAGAGTCACTTTCCTTTAGTGGTCCTGCTGATGCCCTCCAATATGCACCAACAAGAGGTGGAACCCACAGGTAATTATTTTCATGTGTGTATCTGATGTATTTTCTATGATAACCACCTAATACATATACAGGAAAAGCAAAACCAAGTAGTACTAGCTAAATTCTGATAAACCAGCAGCAGAAAAAATGAGGAAGGCTGATGAGTGGGAGAGTCTAGATATGAAGTACATACAGCAGGCATCCCCAGAGCACCTTGATTGGGGATTTCCTAGGACGTATCTGTTGTTTATTAATTATCCTGTTAAGGTATTTTATGACAACAGTACAACCAGACAAGGCAATTATGATGTTAAAGATGTATATCTACACTTCCCAAAGTGGAAGTGCAAGGTTACTATGTCATCAGGGAAGACTGTGTAGGTCAAGGAATACAGTGAGGATGGAATGGCTCCTGTACCTGCGCTGCCCCGGTGTCTTTACATTCTTTGTCCTGTAGAGGTTCCCACTACAATGGCATAAGGCCATGGAGCACAGGGTTCCAACCATGTTCACCATAAAACTTCTCAGTACCCTGTGGGGTGGTACCAACAGGCACTGAGATCTTTTAGCAAACCAGAGCTATGATACACATGTGCCAAGGAGCCTGGCCTGGGACAGGCCTTTGAAGTATGCAGATGCATGCAGCACATTTGACCAACACCAGGTCCCAAAGCAGAGAAGTCCCTAGTGGCTTCAATGGGGGCAGCCTCTGCATGACCTCTCACTCACCATACCAAGGACAGCAGCTGCCTTACAAGTGGCTGGCACTAGGTACTGGATGAGGATTTCGTCTTCTGAAGGATGCACTCTCCGTAGTTCTGTGAGCGTTAGATACATCATTTCAAACTGGGTGCGTTCAGTGAATAAGTCTGACACCACGAGAAGCTGGAGACATGGAAGAACAGAACAAGGAGAACATTACGCCCAGAGGAATGTAGGAAACAGCCTTAAATGCAGTGGGTAGCAAGGCTAGTCCATGGGAGAATAGAGAAATCCTCAGTCCTGACTAGAGAGACTGAAGAGTGACCACAGAATACCATTGGTAAAAATGCCTTTGCATGCACTCTACAGATGGAGGAAGAGCTTGGATCTCAGTTGTCACACATATAGGGGAGATCATTTTCAGGTAATGCCCATCAATATAGGGCCAGGCCCTCAAAACTCAGAGAAGAGAAAAATGGGCAATCATTTCTCTCTCCCCCATTACATTTACTTTAATTTATTATCATTTAGCATGTGTATAATGTATGTGTATAAATGCAGATGTGCACAACTACAGCACATGTGAGAAAGCCAGGCAACAACTCTTGGGAGTCAGTTCTCTCCTTTTACTGTGGCTGTCAGAGTGTACAGGAAGCACTTTAACCTGGCCCACTATCACTTATACACTAGATGTGTATTTGGTTTTTATTTATGTGTATGGTGTTCGGCTTGCATGTATGTTTGTGCACCATGTGTGCTGTGTGTACCACAGAGGCCAGAAGAGGGACTCAAGTTCCATGGAACTTGAGTTTCAGGTGACTGTGAGCCCCCATGTGGGTTCTGGGAATGGAACCTGAGTACTATAGAAAAACAGCCAGAGCTTTTAACTACAGCTCTCTCCAGCTCCCATTATCACTTTTAAAAAGACCAAGTGACTGTTATAGAGCCTTTCAGTTTTTATCTCCAGCCCTGTCAATACTGATAGATGCCACTCATAAAGTAAATACCCTAAGTTTGGGGCTATCGCTGAAGAGCATTGACGTACCATGGACTACTTAATCTGACCTATCTACTTATCTAAGAGTAACGTCCAGGGGTCCACAGCTGTTTCTCATACCCCAGAAAAGACAGACAAGGTGGGCCTTTGGAACTGTGACAGCAACTGGCATTGCTATACTATACATTGGTGCTACATTTGAGAGCATTTATCTGATCTGGATCTGAAAAGGAAAATCTGTCTTGTCACCAACTTCAAACACTCTGTTCCTCAATACCTGGGAGGTAGCAGGAGTTCCTTTTCAGGTTCTGAGACATTAGAGACCAGGTGGTATGCGCGTGTGTGGGAGTGTGTGCACGCATGCATTTATGTATATGATATCTACCTAGTGCATGCATGTGCATGTGCAGCACGCACATGCCTCTAGGTGAGGGGAAAGAAGGGAAGGCAAACTTACAGAGCGAACCACTTCACTGATGAGGATGACAGGGGTCTTTCTGGCTGCACTGGATGGCAGGATCCAGCGGCTGTACAATTCAAGCAGAAACTGCGAACAGGAGTGAATATCAACCCCAGCACGGTGTTTTCTGCAGAGTGTGAAACATGTTTATTTTCCCCATACACAGATGAGAAGTTCATCTCAAGAAGGACCCCAAAAATATCAAGTGACTGAGAAGAAATTTCAAATTGCTTATTAAAAAAAAGGCAGTATGAACCTGGAATTGACTGGAGATACAGGTGGTGAGGTGGGTGCAGGGACATCAGCTTCCTCCTCCTCCTCTTCATCCCACTCCTCTTCTCTCAGGGGTGTGATGTTATTCCCCAACCACACAGAATGTATGGATACCTGCCATAGAGTTAAGGACATGGGCGACGGCCTCAAGTTCTTGTTGGATAGGTACAAGCCAGTTCTGCTATTCAGAGTACACATGACCACTGTAATGATCTATCCCATGCAGATCCATATGATACTGTCAGAGGAGCCACTGGGTCCGTAGACAAGGGCTAAAGTGTTGGCAGACAAAAACTGAATTTAGGTTCAAGGCTTGAATAAGTGCCTGAAAATGGTATGATGTAAAAGAGGCCAAAGAGCAATACTGTAGTCCCTGGAGAAAGGGAACCACATATGAATTTTACAAACCTGGTCCCTACTTGCTTAGAGAAATTTCTCCAAGGATGCAGGAAATGTGTCTGTTTTAGGAAGGTTTATGTAAGGAGCAGCCAAGAGCCCCAAGCCCTCAAATGTAGCTCCAGATGAAGTGACTTTTGCACTCAGTATAAACAGTGACCTCCCTTCTGATGGCTCCTTTACAAACCCGCTTGCATTTTCCTTATGACCTCAGATACCTTCAATGAGGCAAGCTGAGCACTATGAATGAATTCTAGGCACCTAGCTCTTTCTACCATTTCTTTCCCCAAAATGGAAAGTGGCAGTTCAATCCAGTAGCTTTTTTTTGTGGGGGAGAGGGGAGCATAGCTGATAGGTATCCCAGGCAAGGAATGGCTGGAGTTACACTTTGTCCCCACACAGTCCTGCTATATATTCAGCTTGCAGAGGCTGGAGCTAGACTCAAGTACTGAAGAAAACAGAGTTAGACGAGGGCAACAGAGCAAGAAGACTAGTGACTGCAGAGCCAGGCACACGGATCCCAGAACACGGTATTGTACCCAGGGCCCCAGGCAACTTATTCACCACTTCATCTTTAGAAACACTCCATGAAAAGCACATCGTATTTCTCTGCAAAGGTAGGAACAAGGGGCTTGTCTAGAAAAGCAGCAGGTATTGTAGCTCCCTGACCCCTGCAGTCAACAGCTGTCAACTATCCTTACTGTTCTTACTAAAGTGTAATGTTCAGCTGCTGGCTGCTCGCTGAGCTGTACACTCAGCTACCCTCTGAAGTAGCCACCAGGAAGCCTACAGTGCTGCATCTGTCCAAGCAGCTCTTAGCTGACTCCATTCTGTCCTTCTGACCTTTCATGATCCTTGACTCTCCTGTCTCACATCATTTCCACTGTTTTATACACATCTGCCTGTTTAAATGCAAAACATATTAAATCTAGAATAAAATATGTAAATAAAACTTTTCTCTGAATGCAGTATGTGGCTCAAGCCGGAGGACAGATACGGCTGGTTTTAATTTCAGGCTCTAGTCCTCCTAGAGGAAAAAGCATAGTGCAACTGACCTGGCCCAGCTTGTAGCTCATATTGCCTAGCTCCCGCTCTGAGTTGATCTGCAGCAGCAGCTTGTCATGGCTGATGAGGGCACCTGTAAGACATCAGCAGAGCACTGGTGAGACCCTAACCTTGGCTGGACAGACGTTTGCCCAATCCTCTTCATTGGCAGGATGGCCCATATATGCAGAGGCCAGCAGGTCTCGGAGTACTGTGACTTGGCAACCCGTTGAACCGGCAAGCCTGGTAGGCAAATTAGATTCTCTCTTTTTCTATAGCTGCCTCAAGCTAACTGCATTAGATCTCACACCACCTATGTCTTTCAAGACACTCTGATGTCCTCCCTAGAGCTGTCTGAGTTCCTATAGCCATCTATCCACACCTCTCCCAAGACTCTGCAGAGCAAGTTTGCCATTTCTCACCTATCCTCCTGGCCTAGAGAGAGGCTCCTCAAGGTCCAAGCCCATGGCCATATATAAAATCACAGTGCTCTGTTTAATTCAATGTCCCCCAAACCATTTTGGCATACATTGCATTTTCATAAAGAAAATTCCCCAAATAAGGCCTTCAAGGTACTTAAATTTACAGCAAAAACAATTCCTAAAAGAATGAGGTGATTATAAGACTGAAGCGTTTTTTCAATAACAACAAAGGGGAGATGATAAAGGGACGAGGTGGTGGGCAAAGGGAAGGGGAAGAAGGTTTTGGAGGGGTTTGTTCAATTTATATTGTGTACTTGAATGAAAACGTCCTTATGTAACACAGTAACTTGTACAATTAATATACATAATGGAAAGAAAAAGAATCTACAGAATTCTCTTCACTTAAGAGATGATGTATCCTAGTGTTCGTGGTGGTACAAGTCTAGGCAAAGAATGAGACCTGTTAAGCCATAGCAAGAATGCTAGGCACACTCTTGTTGTAGTTTCTTCCTGTACCTGTAGTAGCTGGCGACAGAGAAGGGACGGGATCCCACGCCTGGTGAGAATGGTGAGTGGCAGTGTTCTCTCTCTGGGAAACCATTTCATGGATCTCTTGCTCTACAATCCCTCTGATCATGCTCAACTTTCTTCCAAATCTAAAATTCAGAACCAAGGGAAAGAAAATGTTTGCTTCTTTCAAATGTCAGGAGTGAAAACCACCAGGACCTCCCTGTCACTTGCCTGAAGCAGCTGGTGGTATGAACAGCAAAGCCTTCAGCAGATGCCCACTCCTGACCCCAAGTCTGAGCCTCCACACCCAGTGAAGCCTGGAACATTTCACACTAAATTTTTAGCTCATCACTGATGACAAAATCACGTCTGGATCTATATCCCCAGACAGGGCAACAGACACGATGTTCTATCAATTCTTATAACAAAGGAAAGAGCCATAGAAAGTTAGGAGTGGGATGGGCTACCTCACCATCCTCTGCAATAGAATGTAGTCCAGGAACTCGGGCAAACCTGGTATCGAGAGCCTTCAGGGGCTTGTTCCGGGGCTGCTGTTCCAAGCAGCTTACAGCTGGATTGCCAGCCACAGGCACAGTCATTGCACTGAGCACTAGAGAGGTGATGGCCTGCACAGCGAGGACATGGATCTGGGTCCTTTCTGTGTCTTCCTAGGGAACAGTCCACACATACATTGGCAACATGACAACAAGATACCAACTACTCAGCCTTCCTCTATTTCACACAGTGCCTATAGACCAAATGGCTTCAGATAGGAGAATCAGATCCCTAAAGGCCATGGCTTCACATAGCCAGGGTCTTTAGTCCAAGTTTGCTTGGCATTGGTTGCACATCTATATACGTGGGCCTTGGAGTAAAGCTCAAGAATCCAAATACTTGGCATAGAACTCCAAATAGGAGTTTACCTTTGAGGAAATTCACCCTCTTACCTATCATTTCTACAAGTTCATCCCACATCTCTCAGAATCAAGGGCTCATATCCCAGTACTTTTAACACCCAAGAGTATGGTGTTTATCATGTCTTACTAGCATGGTCTACATTAATACTAAGCATACAAAACCTCTAATAATTAAAAACAAAACAAACAAGAAACACGCAAAAGGCCTGGATTCATGGCCTTTTTTTGTTTTAGGTCAATGATATTCCTTTAGACAGTGATAAATGAAAAACAGATTGCAACAGTACTGACAGAGGACATTCTCACTGATCACTGATGTGGAATGTCTCACAGTAAAAACATGTCCTAGCCACTGGTAGCCTTGGTCTCCATGCCTCTTAGAGGGCCTGTCCTTACTTTCGAGCATTGAAATATGATTATTCCTCTTTCCTATTCTGAAACAGAGTCACCCGCTGCCAAATCTACAGGTTTCCAGTTAGCCACACCCTGGTTTTGGAAGTCTCACCTCTGGTGGGCTTTCCTCTTGTTCCATTACCAGGGGCTGAGTCACTAGGACACCAAGGAGGGTGGCCCAAGTTTCTTCAAACTGGGTACGACTGGTCCACCCTGGGAATCAATCACTGCATTAGATAGTTTCCAACACTGACAATATAACTCCATCAGTATTGTTTCTAGAGTCCCACCTTCAGGGAGTTCCTACACCATTAGAAATGTCATTCTCTCCATCGATCATGAAGAACACTGGAGTACATGGAAGTCAGTTATGCTATCAAGGCCAAGAGGCACAGGTTCCACAGCCCAGATTGCCCCTCAATCTCTGATTGTGTGGTACAGTGACAAGGATGTCCACATGGGCTTCACTCATGCAGGAAACCCTTTCTTCCTCACATTGCTTTTGGCCATGATATTTACCACAGCAACAGAAAAATGACCGAGACAGGCAGAAGAAAGCTGGACGTGGAAGCTGCCTGATTTCTACTCAGAAGTCACTGGAGACAGTGATGAACTGTTCAATCTATGAACATAGAAAATTGAGGTAGGTTGCTGAGATATGAATAAGAAAACTTGAAGAAGCCTAAGGGACAAACATGAATCAGGCTGTGGGTCAGGTACCCAGATTTTCTAGGAAATACCCCAGCAGGCGAAGGCTGTGAGGATTATTATTATTATTACCCAATCACACCCTGAGGTGGTTTGAATGAGACTGGTCCCCAAATCTTCACACTTAGTCCCTACTTGATAACCTGAGAGGGATTAGGAGGTGTGTCACTGTGAGATACCAGGCCCTGTATCTCTCTCTGCCTGCTGCTTTGGGATTAAGATGTAAAGCTCTCAGCTGCTGATCTAGCAATGTCTTTCTACTTCCCACCTTGATGATGCAGACTGACCTTCTGAAACTGTAAGCGAGCCTCCAACAAAATCCTTTGCTTTCCTAAGAGCTGTCTTGGTCATTGTCTCTTCCCAGCAATAGTACAGTGACTAAGACACACCCTCATCCACAAATGGGCTTCAGAAAGCAGAGGAGAGTCCTGTCAGGAGAACTACTCATGCTATTGCTGACTAAGACGTGAAATATATTCTTTAGGTTTGCATCCTTAGCAAACACATGAAACAGACACAATCCCCATTTTACGGGCCATAGCACTGAGGGTCCCACACTGTTCAGTCAAGGGATGAGCAGGGCTCTCTGGCCAAATCAGTCTACCTTCCCTCACCCTGGCTCCTGTAAGACTCAGGTGTAGCCCTGGAGACTGAATCCTGGGCAAACACTACAGTGAGCCATAATCCCAGTCCACTTGTATGGTTTAGTTTGAATGCATAGTATAAAGACAGGATCTGGCTTCCTGTGATAGTCACATATATATACATTTACCTTGTTCAAAGAAGCCTGGTATGCAAACCCACACAACTGCCTCATCTATGTGCACCTAGGTCTATTTTCTCACCACAATTCCATATGTACTGTGAAATGTGTGAAGGTGTGTTCCATCTTATCCCAGCATTCTTCTAGACGCCAAGTGAGATGGCCCTACCCTGGAGCTTCAGGCATGTGTGTGGTGGGTACCTAGGGTGTTGATGCGATAGATGAACTCCTTGAGGATCTCCTTCTCCTGGAGGAACTCTACAGGGATCTCAGGGAACACTGTGCCAAAATCCCCTCCAGGCTTGGGCGACCACCCGAGTTTCCATACCTGAGAAGATGAAAAGAGGAAAATGAGACCCTACGCTTTCTCCCAGCTATTCTCCCTACTGAACCAGCTGCCCTCCCCTTAACACTCACATTGACCTTCCCAGAGCCAGTACCTTCCCACAAGAGGCTCCCACCCCTTTGCCTAGAAACCTCAAGGCCAAGTTTGATTCCCACTACTCTGGCCTGCCTTCCTAAGGCCAGCCCTCTACTTTCCTGTTACACCCCTTGGACTGGCCATACATCAGCTAGAGTGCTTGTGGGAGATGCTGGTGCTCACAAACATTGGATGTGTTAGACAAAAGGCAAACACTAACTAATGAGGTTCAGTCTCATGTATAAATACGCACTGGCAAGCAGGCACAAGGCCAACCCCACTGTTCATTTCTATCAATTCTATCAAGAAGTGTAGTTCCGCCATTAGATATATGGACAAGAACTGTGCACCAAAGGGAACCCTGTGGCACACTCTATACTGTCCCAGTAGCAGGATTTGATTGCTGTGACAACGAGGTCACAGCAACCAAAATGGGCCCTTGCAACTCTAAGGTCAATGAATGTCACTTTCTATATGTGAACTTCTCTGGGATCTTACATGCAAACACACACATGCAGAGGCTGTGGCCCAGCAGTAGGCACATGCCCTACTCTATGCAGAAAAATGTAGTCTCCTCCCGGACCTGGCTCTATGTTCTGGTTCAAGTCTGCTGTAGGCTAGCTTCGCTTTTTTTTTGCTGAGAATTTTTATAGGAAAGGATATATCTAGTGTGCTATTTCAGCAGACTGAGGTCAGCTGAGCTGCCGTTAACCCTCTTCTCATACTAAGCTCTTACTGAACCAAGAACGGGCCTATTTTAAGTTGATATGTGAAGACAATTTCAAGAGAAAACCCACAACAGTGACTGTTCCTAAATGTATGAATCAACTTTCCTCTCTTTCTCTGAGACAGTCTCTCACTATGTAACAGCTCTAGATGTACTGGAATTATATAAACCAGGCTGGCCTATAACTCAAGAGATCTGCTTGTCTCTGCTTGCACCGCCATGCCCAACTTTGTATGAGTCTCTTCAAAGGTAACACTTTTGAAAGAAAGTAACTGAAGAGTATAATTCCTGGCTTACTATTAATTAGTCTAATCACTTCAGAATCATATTCAACATGAATACATCAGTGGAGATGAAGTTTAGTTCTTTAGTTCATTTTTGGAAGCCCAGTATTTTTACTAATAACCACTTCACAGAATGCCTGAGGACAACTCAGGTGTCATAACCATCCACATGCAAAATGCTGGAACTACCACAGAAAAGTGTTACAGCAATAAAGACTATGTGGTACATGGGCATATATGCCTATAACTAATTCTAGCATTGGGGAGGTAGAAAGGAGGGTCTCATGCTTGAGGCCAATGCTGGTTACATATCAAATTGGGTATTGATCCTCTCAAAAAACCAAGGTCTGTATGAGGCTCACCCTACTCAAAGAACTATAGGCAACTGAGGAAAGCTGGAAACAGTAGAGGTGGCCTTACCCAGGGAAGAATATACCAATTGGTTGTTTAGGCCGGAAAACATACATACATAGGGTTATACAGACTGATCAGGTCTGTATACACATATTCACATAAAAATACACATGTTCTCTCTCTCTCTAATACAATAACAATTAGTTGTGGGGATATTTTCAAACATATTAAAAACATTCGGAGATATCAGAGGACAGATCCACTACACAGATATATAGGATAAAAGGATAGATTATCAAATCTTCTTTGAAAAGGTTTTACTAACTTTAAATATTTTACATTGGATTGGATTTTTGTATATTGTATACAAATCGTGTATATTGAGATTAATTGTGTTACTGTACAAATATCTCTATGCTTGTTCAAGGTAGTATACTTATTCAGTTCATCTAACAATGTAATACAAGTTGCTAGTTCATGAAAGTTTTTGTTAACAACTAAATTAGAATATAAAGTAATGCAAGTTGGTAGTTAGACATTACATTCAAACAGCGTCATATTAGATATGTTTTCAAGATCAAACAAATATATTTTATATGAACAGGTCGTCTTCAAACACTTCAGAGATCATAGAATATGGCATTTAAAATACTTTAAGAACTTAGACTTTTCTGGACAGTGAGACAGGTCTGCTCTTGGCAGCACCAATCTTCTTCAAGAGAAAAATGGGCATCGAAGAAACTCCATATGGAGTCTACTCTCTTTGTGGCAATGGTAAGCCACTGGACAAGAACCTGTTCTTATATTGACTGCTTGACAGTATGCTGTTTAAACTGGACATGCAGGTTCTCTAGGAAATTGGCCTCTGAACTTTGACAGAACAAGCTGAGATGGTCCTTCAGGTTCCTGCTTTTCAGAGAAGACTGTCAGATATTCTTTAGGACACAAGGAGAAGAGACTGATGAACTATACCAGAATGGGCAGAGCAGATTTCCTGCTTCACTGAGATGAAAAGAGACTCTGGGCCTGTAGGCTGAAGATGGATGCCCCAACTTTATAAAGGAACTTGGGTGACTATCCAGGCAGATAGGTGCCATCTCTGTCATTTCTAGATTTTGGAAGTTGTTTGTACTTCCTGTTTACTTGGGTAAATATTATTTCCTTCTTGGGTCTCTGAGGTAGTTGAAGATGAGATAGTTATAGTTATAGTTTTCTAGTGACAGTTTTAGAAAAGAAACTTTGAGGTTAATAGTTTTTAGTTAGTAATATGAGTTAGAAAGAAAGTGAATTAGGTATAATCCTTTGGACTCATCAAAATAGGATAATTAATGAAATATTTTCTTTGAATTGTCAATTGCTAATGGACTGGACATCACTCATTTATTGTTTGTATATATTGTATATAATTATTATACCTATTGTATATGGTTTTTCTTATGTTAGCTATAACTTTCTTTTTTTTTAAATTTGACACAAAAAGGGATATGTGGGGATATTTCCAAACATATTAAAAACATCAGGAGATAACAGATAACCCACAGTCAGTCTAGGAGGATCACACAGTGGTAACTCACACCTTTAATCCCAGCACAGGGAATATCCTGGGAGTGGTGACCTCTGAGTTCGAGGTCATTTTGTTTACAGAAGGAGTTCCAGGCTCCCAGGCAGGCAGTGGTGGTGCCATGCCTTACTTAACTGAGCAAAGAAAGTATTTAAGGCAGGCATAGAAAGACAGAGAAGGCAGAAGAAGCCATGGCTCACACTGTTAGTCTCAGCACTTGGGAAGCAGAGGCAAGAGAATCTCTGTTAGTTCAAAGCCAGCCTGGTCTTCAAAGCAAGTTCTAGGACAGCCAAGACTGTTACACAGAAAACTCTGTCTGGAGGGAGAAAAAAAAAAAAAGGAGACAGGAGGAGGTGGACGTGGATCTGTCCTCTGATATCTCCGAATGTTAGTGAGGTAAAAGACCATGGATTTGAAGATCAGAAGGGAGGAATGGGAAGAGAGAAATATTATAATTAAATTACAATCTCAAAACCAAAACAAAACCCACGGGTTGGAAACGTACTTCAGTGGTAGGGCATTTGCCTTGCATGCTCAAGATTCCAGTACTGTCTCCATGCTCCTGAATCCTTCCCAAGAAATTCTACTTCAGTCTCAGGATCATCCCACCCTGAGGCTGCCAGTATACACCACTTATCCCATTTCAGCAATGGAGTGAACTGACTTACCAGAGGGGGCACACGCGTATAGCTGTTGACGAGAGGGAGACGGGCTAGACTGATGACAATATTCTTTAGCACTGCCGTGAGAAATGAAGGCAGGGTGCTGTTCCTCTTGTGGCCCAAGGCCAGCACTGATTGCAGGGATTCTACCATCTCTGCCACCATCTCACAGGCTGAAGTGATGTAACTGGGATCTACACAGGCAATGGTGATCAAGAGGACAGATTTTGTCAAAACACACTGCAGACCTACCACCCTTCCTCTGTATGCACATGGAGAAGAGAGTACCAAGCCTATCAACCCCTGGCCAGTCTATTGAGACTTTGAGCTGCTCCCTTAAGACCTCCTGAGTATGTATCCAAACCCAGAAATTCTTTTCATTTCTGTGGGGAATATAGTAATAGTCTTGGACCTGAGTTTCAGCCTTGGTTGGAAATTTTAGAGGCAAAGTGATAATGAAAATTCCAGAGACACCAGTATCTGTCCTGTCAGGGTCTTGAGGGCAGAGACTGTTCATATTCCCTGAGTCCTGATTCAGGATGGAATTAAAAAACCACTTGTTTAGTTGATAAAATAGACAGATACCCTTGTCTATGAGATTCAACAATGTAGGCAACTTCCTATTATAGAAAAAGGATACTTATTGAGCTTAAGGAATTAAGCTCAAGCTAAAAGAAATGATGCATAGCACACTAACTTTAGTTAGTCTAAAGGGAGAGATGGCTGAGCAGTTAAGAGCACTGGCTGCTCTTTTGGAGGAATTGGGTTCAATTCCCAGCACCCTTATGCTAGTTCCTAACTATCTATAACTCCACTCCCAAAGGGTCTAGCACTTCCTTCTGGCCTCCTTGGGGGAATGCATGTATGTGCTGAAGGCATACATGCAGAAAACACCCTCACACATAAAATTAAACAAACAAAAAAGTACTAACCAGAAATGACTTAAAAATTTTAATGAAACCTGAGTTGCTTCTTGTGACCAGAATTTCATTAACTGACCTCTAGAGAGTCACAGAGATGAGCAAAATTACATCAGTCTGAATTAAGTTATCATTCTTGTGATAGTGGGCATTTGCTCTGGCCTGATTTTCTTACCTGCATTGTATCCTTACAACAGAAGCACAGAATAACCTGAGTTACTGCCCAGGTAGAAAAGAAACAAGCTGTGAGGTGGAGGTTTCCTTACTTTGCAGGTATCAACAGAAAATTACGAAGTCATAACTCAAGTGCAGAGAACTACAGGGCCCTAAAATTTTGGAACAGGAGCTGGAAGACTACAGATAAGGAAGCTCTGTCTATAAGTGGCATCATCTTTTAAAATGTTTTCTCTCACTATATAACTCAGGTTGAACTCAATTTCATGATCCTCCTGCTTTGGCCTCCTTGGTGTTGTAATTACAAGCTCATATCATGATGCTAGGCTGTGACTAGCCATTCCTCTACACCTATGATTACAGAGGCATATTGCAGAAGCCACTGAGTAGGGCTAAGGCTCCTGGTGACCCCTCCTACCTGTGGGAGAGGGACTGCAGCTAAAGGTAACTTTCCTACTATCTGAGCCTCTGGGGTCAAGGGTCTGAAAGGGTTCGAGAAGTCTGGAGGTTAGAAGGCAAGGATTCAGTAGGCCAGAACTGTCACAGTAAGACAGCTACCCTAGAGCCAATAGGAAGATCAGAAAAAGACAATGCATGTGCCTAAATGATAACGATTTCACTGTTTGTTTTTCAAAGTAATAGCCGTATCTATCACTGAGGAGGCTGAGGCAGGAAGGATATAAATTCACTGCCAGACAGGACTATAGAAGGATACCCTGTCACAAGCAAAGAAGTCACCAAATGCTCCCGAATGACTGAAAGAGTCATTAAGGTTACAGCACACCACGTGAGTATCTGCGATAACTTCAGATTCCTTAGAGTTATGAGTTATTTATTCAGAGCTTAATACATGCTTGCCAGTCACTTACAACAGGTCAAGCAGTATTTTGGAAGCATAGAGAAGGAAAACACATTCTTTACCCTAAAGCAGGGGTCATGAGTGAAATGCTAAGAACTAAGATGGAGGGCTTCTGAGAGAAGAGGTGCAAATCCAGGCTGTGAGGAAGGATGCAGGATGGACCAGACCAACTGGTTGGAGAGGGGAGGGTCTTCAGCAGAAACACAGGGCATACAAAGACAGAAATGTGTGTGCACCCACGTCAGACAAACCCTAGAGGACAGCGAGAGGTTTCCTAGAGCCACGGACCTACCCCACATTACTTCTGTGAACAAATCTGAAGGCTCCAAGGGACACAGAAAGGAAAACAAAGGGCCCAAGACTTACTCTGTATGTCTGAGTCTACTTCTTCCTTTCTGACAGCCCTCAGAGTGTTCGACCTGCTTTCTGGACCAAGAAGCTGGTCCCCAGGCTGCACCGCAACTGAAATCACAGCAGAACACACATTAGTTCGTCTTCCTACTTAAGTCTTCATACCTGGGTGTCTCATAGAAACCTACGATGACAGCTATGTCAACAGAGCTAGAGTCCTTGAGCCAGTTTCTGTAAAGCCGAAAAGTACTGGAAAACACTAACTGTAGGCACCAGTGCTTTGGCTAATCATGAATACACCAAGATTGTGCCTCTACATTCAGGGTTCTAAGTGCTTGTTTGCCATCTCTATCCTGAGAGTTTTTATCAGACTATTCACAACTCAATACTGCTAAAAAACATCACTATGACTAAGAGGCTTAGCTTTTAAAAATTAATTCCTGGATCTTTGTTTCCAAGTTGACTACAAATGCACAGATGAAAACAATTTAAACAATGAAAGATCAAAACACCACTCTATAATGTTTAATTTGAAAACATAAAACTTCAAAACATCCTCTAACATGTAAACTATAATGTCCAATTTTTAAAAATGTTTAGCTAATGACCCTTGTTGAGGACACTGTTCCTTGAAAAGAATGAATCCCTTTTATTTTACAACATATTAGCATTACAATGCAGTATGCAAGCACACACTTCAACTCTAACAGAAGTCATCTATTGAATGTAATCTTGTTAATCTTATAATCATCCAGGACTAAGAACATCAAATAGTCAACTAAGACTAAAGATCAAAGGGATAAAACTTAAAAAGATTTTTTTTTTTTTTAAGCTAGAACTCAAATTCTAAACAAAATAACTAGAAAAGTAAATTCAAGTTAAGTTCCAGTGTAATGTCAAGGTCTTAGGTGGACAGATGGGGCCTTCTGAAGGCAGCACCTATAACCTATCCATTCCACCCTAAGTCCTAACTAGTTCTTGGGAAACAGGAGAGAAGAAGAAAAAATATTAGTGACTGGCATCTATTGTTGATTACCAGTTTAGATTTGTGAAAACAAGAAAGTTACTCATAGACAAGGACTTACTGGCTTCCAAGATGAATCGCACGCAATGGATGAGGGAGCAGGCATGGGTCACATACTCTGGGGAGGACAGCACCCCCCAGAGGCCAGGCACCTGTAGTGTCAGGCAGCAGCAGTCTAGGCCGGCTTGGAGGTCCAGACTCAGTGGGATCTGCTCATGGATTAAATGCCATGACAGGGCCTAAAGGGAAGCACTGTGTTAGAATGCTCTCTCAGCACTATCTCAGGAACCTCTAGGGAAGCAGTGCCATTAAAAGCTATGAAAGATCATGGAAAGATGGAGAGGCCAACAGATTAGCCAACTTCCTTGCAGAAGGATGGCTCTAACCCAGGTTTCTAAGTGGTGATTCCTAGCTTTCTTAATATTCAGTCCCAATGCAAGTATACCCCAGAGTTTCAGCCTTACCTCTGTCAGAATACTAGCACCCCAGATACCATTTTTCTTTAGAACCTAGAGTGGGTTCTAGAGAAACTTGTCCTGAGCCACACAGCCTCCAGTCAGAGGCTTTTGTCAAGGGCTCCTGTATAATATATATATATCAGCCACAAAACTGTTTGGGAGTATTATTTATGACTAGTGACTTCCAGCAAGTCTCTGACCCTCTCTGAGCTTCTTTCCTATGTGTGAAATGGAAACAGAGAGTTCACCCAATAGAGTTGTGTGGGAACCGAGTACCATGACACTGCCTGTGCAGCTCGGGGTATGACTAGGAGCTGCCACTCAGTGCTTTACACATACATCTGCTTTCCATTCTTCTCTACTGGGCTAAGACAAGCTGAAAACTACCCAATTCAGTCTGCTTCAGTTGGTGCCACTGTACCATGCACCCTAGGAGACTTCTTTTTCTTAGTGTTAAGATGTCAACAACCCTTGCTCAGGATAGGCAGCACAGCTTTGGCACAGATGAGACTCTTTTCTAGCAGTCATATGACAGTGCATGTGTATGCATACTTTAAGGGGCCATGTGTTCAATTTCTCTTGGGTAAAATGGCCAAGTTACCTCCCAACTTAAGACATAACACAGCCTAGATTTTAATTAGGACAGTATCGTGGGGACAAGAGAATGTCTTACAGACCACTCTGGCTCCCTGTGGTGGTGTGGTGAGGGTCAAAGACAGTACAGTCAGGTGACTCTGACATTCATAACAGGCATTCCTTTCCCGCCTGAGGTTTAGTGAAACAGGGTCTAGCTATGTACCTATGCACACCCTTATGAGCCAGGAACCCACAATTCTCCTGCCTCTGTCTCTGAAGTAGCTAGGCTAACAGGTGTGCATTACCATACTCAGTCAGCTGTTGTTTCTCAAGGACTATCATCCTAGTGTCACTCACATATCCTATCCTCACGGAGATGCAGCATTTCAGAGCTGCTCTTACCTCAAGTGTCATTACCACAAACTTCACTGTGTCTCCCTCCTTCTCAGGGGGCAGGTGCAAATGAGCAGGCACTTTGGAGACCACCACCAGGTATTGTGCTAGGGCACGGGCAAGCGTGGTCACAGACTGGTATAATGTAGCATCACCTGAAACAGAAGACTGGCATGAGTGACTATGACTATGAGCACAGGCCCTTCCCCTCCAGAAGCCTTCACATGGCCATGTGGATTTGAGGATGCCAAGACCAAGAAAGTACATATGTACATGTCCTCCCATATGTACAACATACAGTCTGGACCTGGTTTGCCCTGAGCCTAAGACAGTGTTCCTGATGGGTTTAGAACCCTGACTATATCCAAGAGCAGCCATGCAACAAAAGAAGATATTTAGAGGCAAGAATCTGGTGCAGTTTCTTCTGTCAGCCCTTCAGTATTTTTGATCAACAGCCCTAACTATATATGTGCCTGCGGCAAAGCATTGTATTGGATCTGTCATACTTTAAAACTATGACAGCTTGGGGTTAGAGAGAGAGCTCAGCAGTTGAGAGCATGAGCTGCTCTTCCCTAGATGCCACACAGTGGCTTACAACCACCCATAACTCCACTCCCATCAGATCTGATGCCAACTTCTGGCTCCATAGACACTGCATGCATGTGGTGCAAACATATATGCAGGTAAAACAGCTATACACATAAAACAATTTAAAAACTAAGTTATTTGGGCTGAGAAGATGGTTCAGTGTATACAGTGTTTGCTGCACAGCATGAGGAGTTTGGAATCCCAGCATACATGTAAAACCTAGTTAGAGGATGTATCCCTATAACCTCAGCAGAGACAGAACGATCCTAGAGGCATATTGGGCAGTAAAATCTAGCAGAGACAGTAAGTAGCTCTAGGTTCAGTGAGAGACCTTGTCTCTCTCTGGCTTATATATTCTGGTACCACCACAGAGAGAGAGGAAGAGAAAGAGAGAAAGCATCTAAGAGAACCATATTTAAATTACCAAACAGATCATTCAATTTGCTCCAGTAGGCTGTGGGCTGTGTAGGCAGGAAAGGCTGGAAGACTTGATGGACAGCAGGAAGCTGTTGAACAAAACTGGTCACCCGATCCAGAGTCACCCCACGGGCTGCTTCAAAAAGAGGACTCTTCTGGCCAGTAGCAATCTCACTCATGCCAAGGCTTAAGCAGGGAGCCAACAGGCTTAGGTTGAACTCCTGGGTCAGAACATTATAGGCCAGACAAACAACAGCAAAAATGGTAAGGTTTCCTTTAGGCTGAAATACATATAGCTAATGCAACAAGCATTTGTTTCTGAGATAATCCAGATGAGCATACTGTAAAGAATGCTTGTGAGAATTTTCTAGAGACATGAACACTCGAGCTCCTTACTTTTTGCCACGGAGATTCTCTGAACCACACTGGGACTCTGACAGCAAGAAGGCCATCACCAGATGAGCCCTTGGACTTTGTATCTGTAGAACTATCAGTCAAAATAATGTTCTTTTCCTTATGAAGCAGCATGTCTCAACTTATTTGTTTACATAAATAAGACTAGGAAAATACACTCTAGAAAATCTTAGTTAGAATATAAATAGATAACAAAGATAAAACTAAGTTGAATTCTCCATTTAAAAAAGTATATCCTATATTTTCCTCACCCCATGGGAAAATGTCTCTATGTCTAGAGGGACATGGCACCTCACCCCATGGAAGAATGTCCTGTATCTAGAGGGACGTAGCTCCTACCCCATGGGAAAATATCTCTATGTCTAGAAGGTGGGTGTGATAGTTAACAGTGATGTTAACTTAACAAGATCTAGAATTACTTAGGAGACAATCCCCTGGGTTAACTAAAACAGGAAGACCCATTCTAACTGTGGGCAGGGATCCTGGACTGAATAAAAAGGAGAAAGCAAGGTGAGCACAGCATTCACCTCTCTCTGCTTGCTCACTATGGATGCCATGTGACCAGATACCTTGTGCCCCTGTTGCCATGCTTTCCCTGCCATGAGGACTGTCCCCTTCAACTGTGAGCCAAAACAAACCCTTCCTCTTTTAACTGCTTCTTGCCAGTATTTTATCACAGCAATGAGAAAAGTAATTAATCCGGGGGGTGGGGGGAAGAATTGAACAGGAATGGCCCCATGGCCCCATGAGTTTAAATGTTTGGTCCATAAAGAAGGGCACCATTAGGAAGTGTGGCCTTATTGGAGAAAGTGTGTTTTGAGGTCTCATATGCTCAAGCTACTCCCAGTGTGGCACACAATCTTCTGGTGCCTATGGATCAAGATGTAAAACTCTCAGATCCTTCTCTAGCACCATGTCTGTCTGGATGCTGCCATGCTTCTGCCATGATAATAATGGACTAAACCTATGAACTGTAAGCAGCCCCAACTAAATGTTTTTCTTTGTCCGGGTTGCTGTGGTAATGGTGTCTCTTCTTAGCAACAGAAACCCTAAGACAAGGGGGCTATTAAAGACCAATCCCAGAATACACTGAACACATGATACACTCCTTGCAGTCATGAAATAAATGATAATGAACTGGCTATAGCTTATGGCCACCCATTTTCTTTAACTACATGAAAGATAGAGCTAAAACATCTTTCCTTTTTTAGGATTTCAATTTGGTTGAAATAGCATCCTATTCACATCCTATGTTCTGCCTATTCTGGATTATATCTTTCATATGTCATTTTTTGTTAGAGTCTTCCATGTGCTTTGCCTAATGCTAGACCCAAGTTTCCCACAGGCTGCCATACATTAATCACAACAAAATGGTGCTGGGCAGTTTTATGTCAATATGACACAGACTAGAGTCATGTGAGAGGAGGGAACCTCAACTGAGAAAAAGCCTCCATAAGTCTAGGCTGTAGGCAGGCCTCTAGGGCATTTTCTTAACTAGGGATTGATGGAGGAGGCCCAGCCCACTATGGGTGGTACCATGCCTGGGTTGGCAGTCTTGGGTTCTATAAGAAAGCTGAGCAAGCCACAAGGAGTAAGCCAGTAAGCAGCATCCCTCTGTGGCTTCTGCATCAGCTCCTGCCTCCAGGTTCCTTTCCTGCTTTGAGTTTCTGTCTTGACTTCCTTCAGTGATGGATATGATATAGAAGTATAAGCCAAATAAATGCTTTTCCCCCAATTTGCTTTTTAGTCATGGTGTGTCATTACAATAGAAACCCCAACTAAGACATAAGTATAACTCAGAAAGACAAGCAGAGCTGGGGATTCCCTGGTCTCCCATTGTTGCCCTACCGAGCTCATCATGAAATCATTCATGTCTTCAGCAGGAATTCGATTCACCAACTCTGCACCTTCCAGCAGTGCAGAATCTGATTTGGTCCAACACTGGGATCTTACAAGCTGGAGGTACCAGTCCTGAGAAGAAGGAGAAGAAAAGGGCAATGTGATTAGGCAGGAACTTTGGCTGCTCCTCTGGGCTATGACTGTAGCACTGGGAGCCTGGCTAGCTGTACAGGCATCAAACACACCCTAGGCCTACAGCTCACCACTCTCTCTGCTGTTCAGTGCCTGAATGCCCCCTTTGTTTCCACCTGTGGAACTAACAGTCCTTGCAAACTCAGCAAAGTTCTGAGGGTTAGCAACCTTTCCTCCCCCTGCTCCTTAGACACTGTACCATCTATACTCTACTGGAGTGTGTGCCTCCTTCATCTTCCTCAGCAACTGGAGCAAGTCTGGGGCAAATAAATGTTTCTTCTCCTCAAGGCCCTAACAGTCTCTAACTCTTAGTATGAATGGTGAGGACAACACATTACATCTGGCGGCAGTTGGTGCAATATGTCATAGGAGGTACAAGGTTTAGAGAGGAGACAGGCCAAGTTTGTGAGCATGTGTGGGACAGTGTTTGCAGACTTGCCAGCCAATCAGCCATCTGACCCTGACCCACTCTCCTCCACAAGAGTTAAACATCATCACTCCTTTTCTCACTAGGACAGCATGGCCTCCATATTCCACTCTAATCCCCAAGTGGAGTGACCTGAGCCGAGTGTCCGGGCCCTGCGTGTACTGACACCTATCCTTACCCTCTTACGAGATAGAGGCTGACATTGTCTCCACATGGTCCCTGGCTACCACACTTAAGATATTTAAGACACTTACTTTGTCTGGACTCACTGTTTCCAGAGATGTGTGGCCATCCCCATCCAGTGGGTGGGAAGTGACTGGGGGTAAGGGGCTAAATGAGTCCTGCACGGTAGAGAGTCGGAACCTGTCCAGCAGGGAATAGAGCCTTTGGTGCCTGAAACACAAATGAAACCACAGAGCCACTTGTTCTTTAGTTTGAAATCTCAATTATGCAAAGATGGGTCCTAGAAACATGTAACACAAATGAACAAAAGTAGCTTCTCAAAACAAGATACAACATGTTTTGAACTCTCCTTTCAACACTCTAAAGTCATGATGCACCCATAGGCCCTAGTTACTTTAAAGCACCACAATTTATACCTCGGTGATATTTTCCAAAAATTTTGTTTATGCTCAACATTCCATTAGGCAATGTATTATATAATAGCTAACAATGCTATTCTATTCTTTCTTTCCTTGACAGTACTGGGGAGTGAACCCAGGGGTTTAGGCATGCTAGACCAGTGCTCTATCACTGAGCTATTTATCCCTAGCCAATGTATTTGTAATATATGCAAATGCATAAATTCTTCTAAGATCCAAATGTATAAACTCCATTTAATTCCCCATAATAACACAATTTATTTCATTAGGAATGCCATTTCACAAAAGAATCATGTCATCTGGTCCAAAGTATGATTTTTATAATCTTCCTCATCTTCGTCTATGTCCATAGTCAAACACAACTGACAATTTACTCTTATTATCTGAAACCGACATGATACTTCATCTATCATATGACAATATCATGTAGCTCTGACTGAAAAGTCATCCAGACTATACTGATGTGGAAATGCCTTTCTGTGAGCTGTGCATATCAACTTTTAAATAAAGGACTGTTTTGGCCATGGCAGGCACCATAGAAAAAGTAGGTGGGGAACTGCTAAGGCTCTTGGGCAGCAGGTTTGTAAGACTAGACCTCTGGCTGCCTGAGGCCAAGAAACCCATTTGTAACACTAAACTGTCCCATTAAAAAACAACACCATAAAACAACCTCAGAAGACTAAAATTATGACAGAATCGCCCTCTCTGATGTACACATGTATGCTCGCACCCCCTCTGCAGTAGAAGAGAAGAGATAAATAAAAGCTTCTCTTAATCGATCTTGTAGTCAAGGAACTGTGCTCACACTACAGATGGAAAGGCTTCTAATAAAGGCTTCTAAAAGACTTTCAATAAAGTAAATGAATAGCTATGAAGAGATGGCACTTTAACGAGACATGTGAATTAAATATAATAATACACATGTCAAGAGCCAGGTAGTGCTCTCAGACTTAATCCTTCTAATCTTGCTATTAGATTTTGTGTTTATTCTCATTCATCCAGGGTTCAGAAGCGGAGGCAACAAACACACCTTCAATCCCTTCAACAGCCATAAGGTTCAGAAGCGCCCACATGTGAAATGGGTGTTTGATTGCCACTTCGTTCATGGCTACTAGCATGAGACATTATTTGACATGAAGAAAGCTCTTTCTACTATAATGCTGCTATAGGAAACTAATCTACAGAGAACACTAACTCCTCTGCCTGTGTTCCTGTACATAACTCTTTATACCCTGATTGCCCAAACACCAGAACCCCATGCTGCAGCCTTACCTTTGTGCAAGCCCACTATTCTGGAGATGCTCCTGGATTCTGTTCAGTTCCTCCACTGGCAACTGGGCCATGCTGTTCTACACAGACAAGAATACATTAGGGATTTTATGACATATAACCTCATACCCACTTTAAAGGGATAAACTGGTATGCACAGTCTAACTATCTAGTAAGAACAGACTAGTAGCATCTGGTCAGACACACAGATAGCAAACATAGCATACATGCTCCTATCAGTAGCCAATGAAGACCAGGTACATAGGTCTATAGACTAAATGTTTTCATTGACCTGCTAAGTTTTTATATAAATCACCATGTTTTAGTACCTGTAAATTGGCAGCCAAAAGCATTTCTACCCGCCGACAGGCCAGAGTGTCGACCATGCGAGCCAGCGCACGGAAGGGAGTGCCCAGGAGCCTGTCCACATATAGTGTGAGCACAGCACCAGACTGGCTGAGGTGGATGCCTTCCAAGCACTGAAGTGTTTTCTTCAGAGTGGTTGGCTAATGTTGACAAGAAACAAGAATTTATTTTTTTTCACAGACTGGTAATTGGTACTAACAAAATTCCAGTTACTCTGTTTTTAAGGCAGAGAAAGCAAACCGTTAAAGACTTACAGCTGAAAGATTTTCACAACGAGACTGAATTGCCTGGATGAAAAGGCCACTAGCTGCAGAGTTACGATGAATGGCACTAATAAAGTCTTGTACTGGAGGCTCATGAGACAGGCTGATCAAATCTTGAATGTGATTCACAATGAGCCACGTTAAGTGTTCGGAGTCATGGAGATTCTGACACTAGAAAAGATATAATAAGTGATATATTTCAAGTAGACGAGGAGGCTAGAAAGAGTAAGAAAAAACAAATTCCAAATACAAACTGCCTCAGTGAAGACAGTGTTTAAATACAAGTAAATGAGAGAAAGGAAAGAAACAGAGCCTTAGACTCTGTTCTCAGGTGGCAGAGGTCACAGCAAGCAGAGCCCCATAGCCATGTCCAGCTCCCAGAGACACTAGCAAATGGCTCAACATTAGAGTGAACTAAAGAAGCACTGGGTCCCTGGACAGGTCAAGGGGTGGCTGCCCACAGGGGAAGAGCAGTGTGGTGCAGCCCTCTCTAGTGACTGGCCTGGAGTTTACATGCATGGACAAAGGGAGCCCCACGTTGTAGTAACTGAGCTTGCCATCAATAGGCAGCCCAGCATGGGCTATTCCACACCTATTCTGTTTCCCATGGTTAGTGAAGAAAAAAGCCACTAACTGCCACAAAGCTGATGGAATTTCTCAATCCAAAAATAGATCTCCCCAGTATTTGGGAGAAATTTCACTTGAAAAATTTTTTTAAAAAGAAAACAATATCCATAGTTAAATGCACATGTAGCCTTTCTACCTTAATTCATAATCCTAGACAAAAGCCAAACCTGATCAGTTGACATGTGGTTAATGATAATACTTTCCATTTGGAAATTTGATAATAGCAACTTATGAAATTGTTTTTTGTAAAAACATCATTACATTATTTCTCAAAAGTGGGAAAAAGCTATTTCAATATAGAGAAGATCAAGGAGAGAGTTAATACTTAGCAGAGGATCGCAGCACACACCCACAGTCCCAACACTTGAGAGGGTGGACCGGGAGGAGTCTGGACATGGTGTCTCTTCTGTACAGTGCACTGGCTTAAAAGCCAACAGTGAACGTCAGTAAAGAGCCAACGCCATACGGCTGCCTCTGCTCATGGTGGCTCAAGATTGCTTCTCTGTCTGGCTATGAACTCACAGAGATCCACCTGGCTCCTGAGTACTGGGATTAGAGGCGTATGCCACTACCACCTGTCTGGTTCAGACTTTCAAAACCATTCCGCTCTAAAATAGCAATGTACATGCGATACCAAGTTTGTTTTTTTTTAAAAAGTATCAAATCCAGATTAAAATATAATTGTAGTTTATTTTAGACCAATATGATTAAAGAAGACCTGTTTCCATAAATCAAACAGGCAATGCTAATTTTTAAGTTAAAAATTCCACAAAAGTGATTGTTGCTAAAAAGTGGTAGCCAAAAGAAAATCTATTCTGAAATCCAACAATAAGCATTTAACACCTTCCCTGCAAAATAACTTGAAAAATTTTAGCCAAACGTCCACAACAGTCAGTGTATTTAGCTTTGTTATAATCATGTAGTATTTGCTGGGTATGGTATACACATCTTTAATCCCAGCAGTCAGGAGTTTGAGACCATCTAGGTCTCTACTTTGAGTTTTAATCCAGCCCATTTTACACCTTGAGACAAAAACTGCCTAGCTATATGCCAGGCACTAAGTTCCTGAATAAAAGTCTTTCAAGATTAACTTAGGAATTTCAGAGAGGATGAGCCAGATTGTTTTAATTAAACCCCAGAGTAAATCGAATATTGTTACTTCTCAGTTTGATGGATTTCCCAGCAAGTACACACAACAGCATCTATGTGGTCCTTAACGGATGTTTATCACACTTACGACATAATCACAGAAGAGAATAAGGGCCCCTCTTCGCACTATTTCTCTATTGCACATTCCCAGCTGAGCCCCTGAGCCAGAATCCTCCTCTTCATCAGACATCTGGGGGTTAAGTGACTTTGTGCAGGACAGACTGTGCCTTCTACAAGGAGTGAGAGATAAATGAGGACATGTCTAGGACAGCAGCAGCTTACACACACAATACTGAACAGGGCTATGCTTCACTTTTCTTCTCAAACCCACAAGTTATTCCAAACATTGCTACATTGAGCTAGTGTTGTGTTTACGCACCTCAGACTTCTGTACCTAGTAAACAGTAAGGGACACGAGGGCTTAGCAGGCAGATGATTACAGTGTTTGACTGAAGAGCAAAATCCACAATAAAGCTGCAATTCCGAATAGCATATACATTCTAGAACTCATACCGGCCATGCTTGATAATAGAGCAGTTGTTTTTTAAATCCCACATGTTCTACAAACACTGTCAGGTGCCAGAGAGAAGAAGCCCCACTTCACACCTCCCTAGTCATTTTCAAACATATTATGGAGCAGGTCTCAGTTGTGGAATTACTGCTCAAGTGCTTCTTCCCACTAAAGCAGTTACTCCACTTAGCACTCCTTCCTCACTGCATCTTTCTTCTTTCTAAATATAGCTCTGAGACTCTTCATTATAGCCAAATATCTAAAACACAATGCCTGACACACTCCCACCCTGCCCTCTGGCTTTTGCTCAATCTTAGTAGAGACAGAGGTCACAGGAGGGCAAGCACATTTGAAATATGTTGATTAGTCCTGTAACTCCTCAGTACTAAAAGACAACTGATAAATAGTTTATAGGATAAAGTTTTGTTAAAGCTGCCAAATATTTCAGCTTCTAGTGAACGGATGAGTAAACTACTATATTTACGATGGGATACTCATGTGCAAGGAATAGATCGCAGATCACTACAACCACAGGAATAAACTTTAAACATATGGTGCTGATGAATAACCAGATGTGGAGTTCATTTTTATGGGATTCTGCTCTGGGCAAAGAGTATGCATGGACTGGTACTTATCATGGACGGGGAGGAGATGGCTAAAGATGGCTAAAGAGAGAGAACTGCCTGGAATAATGGTACTGTTTGTGTCTGACTACAGATGTACAAAAGGCATTTTACCAAGTATCCCATGTCAGTCTAGAAACTCTCAGACCACACCTGCCCTTCTCAGTTGGGGCTTTGTAACTTACATTCACAACTACAAGTAGAGCATTGAACTTCTGAAAGAGAATAGGTGGAATTTGCAATTAAGAAATTAGCAGGAGAAAGAGTTGTGCTTTGAATATAAAATGGTCCCAATTGGAATATGACAGTAAACATAAAAAGGGGCAGATATTAGTCAAATCACCACACACATAATGCTCAATTACGGCCTTGACACTTGTCACTGAGAAGTAGAAGCTGCCTAGGAGCAGATCCTGAGATCTAAACAAATGAAAATCGGGAGAGGGAGAGGTGTCGCCTGAAGAACACTGCATTAGAACCCAGAAGTTATGGCCTTCTCATTTTAATATTGGGGGGAGGGGATAAACTGTAATTTCAGAGCTGAAGACATGGCTTAATGGTTAAGAGCATTTGCTATTCTTCCAGAAGTCCTGGGTTCAATTCCAAACACCACATGGTAACCCACAGCATCTGTAACTCCAGTTCCCAGGGATTTGGCACCCTCACATAGACATATATGCAGCTAAAACAGCAATGCACATCAACTAAAATTAAGTTAAAAAAACCTAATTTAAACTGTGAAGGACTACCAACAAGTACACTACAATAAAGCCACTTTCTGTGGCCAAATCCCACATTCGCCAACTCAAGAAGTGCCTCTTCTGTACACTCAAATCTGTAGCCCTTTTGGATAACTAGGACCATTATTTCTATCATTAGAAACCCCCTCTTGAGCTGGCAAGATGGCTCAGGAAGTAAAAGCACTTACTGCACAAGCCTGGGAACCTGGGTTTGATCCTTGGGTTTCACAAAGGAAGGAGAGGACCAAGTTTTTAAAGCTATCATGACTAAGGCAGGTGGACACTTTAGCACCTTTGGTCAGAGCTCTCAGGTTTTGTTGTTGGTGGTGGTAGTGGTTTTGGGGTTTTGTTTTGTTTTTTTAAAGACAAGGTTTACCTGTCTCTGCCTCCTAAGGGTTGAGATAAAAGACATGCTCTACCATACTCAGCTCTGAGCTTCAATTTGTAGCTACCACCCCATCAAAGAAGTTTTTTATATCAAATGGAGACAATCATAGAAAACCACTGGACACAATGCAGAGAGAGATCAATGGGTTGTAGGAGACTGTGTATCCTAGTCCCAGTGGATACATCTACATTATAGCTCCTGCATTTGTGGCTCAAAGAACATTATGAAAAGGGAGGCAGAAAGACTGTAAGGTCAGAACACCAAAAAGTCTGATGTGAAGCAGTCTAGGAGAGAAATGGATGCATAAACAAGACCACAACAGAGGTGCTATCTATAGAATGTTAATGTAGATGGGGAGAAACTTCACAGGACCTCATCTCTAGGCAAAGAACTATAGGTAGTAATAACTGCTGGGAAAAAAATTAGCCTCTCTCCTTATTGGGTGTCCAATACAGAGTAGTCAATCTGGAATCCATATATACACAAGTAACAAAATCAGACACAGCAGAGTGTGTTTATATATACTTACACACGTATGTACATATATAATACATACATATATTTATATAACATATAATCAAAGAAAAAGAGGCTATCAGTGTGAGAATAGGAGTACATAGAGGAGGCTTGAGGGAGGGTAGTGAGAAGGGGAAAAGTTATATGATTCTATTTCAATTTTAAAAAAAGTTTTAAAGAAAAATAAACAAACAAGAAAAAAGGCAAAAGAAGGAAAGAAGAAAGGAACACGGGTGGAGACACCTGTGGCTGTGGCTGTGGAGGAGCAGCACTGGTAGCAGCAGGGGCTTGGGAAATATGTAAATTCCTAACCCCTGCCGAGCTTCCTGCACTCAAATGTTCTAAATAGCTTCAAAGCTGATTTACATGTACATATAAGAATCAGAGAGCAAGACTTCCTGTCCACTCATCCTTACAGTGAAAGCTGTTAATGTGTCAGGCCTAAGAGATCCTCTAAGCATTTCAAATGACACTGGGAGTACCTCCCCAAGTGCTCCCATGTGGGAACAGAAAGTAGCATTTCTATTTCCTTTACAGACACCATTATAAGTAGCACATAGCAGATAGGCAATAATGCTCCCAACAGGGATATGTAAAAGTTGGGTCTGGATGAGATTACCTCACCTATACTCTTCCTTAAGGATTTTTTTTTTTTTCTCACAAAGGCTCATAAGTTGTTCAGAAACTACACTAAGGACTGACTCATCAGGGTTCACAGGGTTTACTTCCAAACATGTTCAGATATCTGAGTGAATAAATACCTGGACACTAGGATTTAAGGCTAAAAATTCTTTGCAAAACAGCGGGCCACCCACAATCAGAAACAGTCTATCTGAATAATAAAATAAATTAATAAAATACTTCCAATAAGTTTTGAAATTTGCTAAATAATTTCTTCATTATCTAAGAATAGCCAGAGCACATTTAATCATAACAAAGTTAAGACATTGCAACATGTCTGGCTATGGAACCAATGGAAGCCATTGGACGTAGCAGGAGGGATAGAGCCTGACAAGCATAGGCCACATGATGGAACAGTGTCAAAGAGTTTGTCAAAGAAAATCACAGTGAAAAAGCAGCTGTTTAGTTTGAATGCCTGTAGCCAGACCACATTTCCCTATGAAACAGTACCCAAGAAAGAAAGATTAATATGAAGCCAAATTTTTACAAAGCCTCATGAAGAATGGAAAATAAAAATGCTCTCATAGCAGCCAAGCCTCAGGCCAAACACTGGGCTGGTGCCTGGGCCTGAGAAGCTGTGTACCTACTTGGGTGTCTGCTGTACCTCTGCCCACCATCGGTGGTCAGTGTGGTTGATAAGCAGTAGGATCTGACACCACAGCAGTACCAGAGCTGGGTGTGTGGGCACCATGGATCGCACCCGTGAATTCAGGCTCTCCAGAGTATAGAAGCTGCCTTCACAACCATCACTGGTGAAGAGTCTGGTGGCAGCTGCTGTGATTCTCCGGAACATTCCTAGAACCAAACAAAAATAAGTAAAACAGATTATGAGGAATGCTTCTATTGTTCATCATGATCCAGCACCAGGTAGCTAGTCATAGTGCTTCCCCACATTCAGGTGTTTACGGCACTTGACACTAAGAGAACTCTGACCTTTATGTGTGTGCATGTGAATACCTGGGCATATATGTCAGAGGTTGATGTAGGATCAATATTGCTTCTACATCTTTTTTGAGACAAATCCTCTCACTGAACCTCAGATCACTGATTAGACAGACTGGCTGCCAATGAGTCCTACAGGTCTTGATATCTCCAACTGTCTGCTAAGATTTTAGAAGCCCTGCCTGGCTTTTTACACAGGTATTGAGAATCCAAACTCAGGTCCTCATACTCCGCATAGCAAGCACTTCACTGATAAGCATTTTCCACAGATCCGAACTCTAACTTTTCTAACCAAAGACAGATGCTAAACTTATTTAATAAGTCAGTTCACTTTTTGCCTCTCTGCTGATTGGCATTGCCTCATTCTCTAGGATCCCCAAAACAGTTGCTGTGGAAGCCTGAACACATGTGGGCAGAAAGAACCAGCAACATTTAGGGCAAAGGACTGAGACCACAGAACTGAGCCACAGCAGGCAGGACTTCCCTAACTCTTTAGCTGGTTGAGGATTAAGAGACAGAAATAAAAGGAGCTACAAGAGCAAACAAGACAACTGTCTTTATAAACGTACAGCTGATTTATTTCAACCCTATATGAGACCAACCAAATGCCCAAACACAGTAAGTAGTTCTGCCACCTAGTGTCACATAAACAAGAGAAAATAAACATTTATATACATCTTAACAGTCTTAGGGCAAAGTCTGTATGTCTAACCAGGGCAGGTTCTTCCTGCACATGCAGTATCAAACGGGAAGCCACTGACCACATAAAGCTAATTAAAGTTAAATAAAATCACATACAAAGTACCTCAGGTATGCTGCCTGTGTTTTAGTTACACAGGCACACAAGCAGATGTCTGTATCTATGTAGACACGATGCATACCAATTTCACTACAAGTTTTGGTGGACAACACTGCCACACAGCACACATTAAAACATTTCCTTGAGGTTTCTGAAGGAGGGAAGAAGGGAAAAGCTACAACTGAAGGGGAAGTACCCAAACCACAGGGCAGACCACAGCAGAGACATCTGCCATCCAAAGAAGCAAGAGAAAGCTCTTCAGGTATCAGATCCAAAGCAATCTACAGAAAATATTAAATGTATTTAATGGACTAAAAACAATCTACTACTCATAATTTTAATTTGCTACAGTGGTCAGTGAAGCATAAATCAAAAGATCTTTGAGGGCCAGGGAAGTGGCTCAATGGATAAAACCCTTGATGACTGATTTCTATCCCCAGAACCATGTAAAATGTCAGATGTGCTGGTGTACATCTAATTCCTACAGCAAGGTGGTCAGCAGGGACTAGACGACTGGTGAGTGAACAGCTATTGTTGGCGGTGCAAAAGCAGAAATGAGAGCCTGTTTCAACACAAGGTGCAAACAGAGAACAGACTCCTGAAAAGTTGACCTCTAACCTCTGTATGCACACCCTGGCATGCATATGACCTTTCTCGTCTGTCTGTCTCTTTCTCTCCCTCTTACACACAAAACAAATGAATAAAACAAATCTTTAGATAACAAACAACATCTTTAAAAAAAACGAAAAAAAATCAGCTTTAGAAAGTAAGATAGTTTGAAACTAGTATCCATTATCAAGATTAAATTCTGGCACATTACTGTGCCAAGGGTGCTAGCAAATAAGGGAGGCAATCTGTATGAACGAAGGCCAAGGGCAGTAACTACCTTTTACTCTAAGGTATGTACATAAAAATGCACATACTTAAAATGCATAAAGAAGGGGCTGGAGAGATGGCTCAGTGGTTAAGAGCACTAGCTGCTCTTCCAGAGGTTCTGAGTTCAATTCCCAGCAACTACACAGTACCTTACAACCATCCATAGTGTAATCTGATGCCCTCTTCTGGCATAAAGGCATCCACGTGCATAGAGCACCATATACATAAGATCAGTAAAATGTACACAAAAATCCAAACATATAGAATACCATCTAACTGGAGACACACCCTGCTTCTTTCTGTCATTTCTGTATTGGGTTCTAGAAGTTGCCTCCAGAGTTCCAAGCGTTAAGTTGTTTTCACTGGCAGCAAACTATCAGTTCCTCACAAAGCACCCCACACCCTCAAGGGAAGGTCACCCAAGCTGCCAAAGCAGCCCGAAGGGGTTAGGGAAAAGCCAATTAGCATACTTCTGCCATGTGAAATGAGTCCACCAGAGAGCAAGGCCAAGACAGAAATGCCATGGGAGGACAGGATGAAATTACCACGTCACACTCCACACCCTCTCCCCACCATAAAACCAACAAGTGCTATTGTGGCCTTTTGTTTTTGTCTTTTGTTTAAAAAACAAAAGACAGGTCTTCATATAGATCAGTCTGCCTCAAACTCTCTATGTAACTGAAGACGACCTTAAGCTTCTAACTCTCCTGCCTCCACCTCCTAGTTGTTGGAATAACAGGCAAATACTGAGATTACAGGTGTGGGCCACCATGCTGACATTAGGTGGGATCAAAACAAGGGTTTAGTATGTGCTTGGTTTTTGTAGCTCCAATGAGCTACATTCCCAGCATGAATCTTTAGGTTTTGTCTGATTCTATTTGTTATTGGTGAGGGAGTGCACATGTGCCACAGCATGTACATGGAGGTCAGAGAATACCGTGAAGTAATTGATTCTCTCTTTCTACCATGTGGGTCTTCAAGATCACACTCAGGCTGTCAGGGTTGATTACAAACATCGGTATCCACTAAGCCATCTTGCTGGCCTCAATTATTTTATTGTGTCATTTTGATAATTGTTAAATATACATCTTTGTCATTAAATGCATTTATGTTATACAACATCACCACCATTCATTTATAATCCTTCTCATCTTGTAAAACTGAAACTCTAAAGTCATTAAATCTGTCTCCTAAAGCCCTTGGCAACTACCATTCTGATTTCTGAGTATCTCATATACATGAAACACAGTGCTTGTCTTTTTATGTCTGGGTTATTTTGTTTAACACAATGTCTTCGAGGGTCACCTATGTTGGCTTTTTGATTTTACTTTATGAATATGAGCATTTCCCCTGCATGTATGTGTGTGCTCCTTGTGTATGCCTGGTGCTGGTGGAGTCTACAAGAGGCATCAGATCTCCTGGAACTGGAGTTACAGATGATTATGAGCCTCCACAATATACTGGGAAATAAAGGTGGGTCCTCTGCAAGAACAGAAAATACTCTTAACTGCTAAAGTATCTCAACTCATCCAATGTTATTTCTTATGTCAGAATTATTTCACTTTTTCAGGCTGAAAAATATTCCATGCATGAACACAATTGACTCTCTAATCTATGCACGTGCCATATTTGGCTTATCAACCATGAGGTAATGGAGTTGCTTCTACAGCTCAGCTATATAATGAACGCTGTATGAGGACTAGTACACAGCTGTCTTCCAAGCACTCTGCTCCACACCCTTTCAGGTATCTGTCTATTAATGTAACTGCTGAGGCATATGAATCAGGTTCACTCTTATCATCATGTTCACACAGCTCAAGGAGTATGGAGAACAGCTGGCATGGGAAGAAGGCACTGCTGGAGGCAGGGAACATGAGGTCTGATGAAGTCTAAGGATTCTCTTACCAGATTTGAAGATGTGGATCAGACACATGAGCAGTGTGCCTAGCTCTTGGCAGTAGAATGTATGCTGCTGCTCACTCATTTCCACTTTGAGCTGTTTAGTAACAATGTCTTCCAACAGAATACCAACCAGCTGTAAAAGAAACCTTCCAAGAGAGAGAGTAAATAACAGTATATTAGGTCACTATCAGTGAGCTTATGCCAAGCACAAGTGTAAAATAAAGATCATCGGATTGTGGGAAGTGAAAAAGCCCAAGAACGGTATGCTCAACAAAGTGAAATTAAGTGTTTCAGACATCCCTGCGGACCGTCCCTGCTTCCCTCTCTATCACCCTCCTCAATGAGATGGCAATCACACCACCTTCAAAGGCCATCAAAACAAAAGATGAGTGGTTATTTTTTTAAAGCTTTATCAGCTGTACAAGCCATAGGAATTGAGTGTATCATCAGTTTTATCTACTCCTTCACCTTAACAGAGGGAGGGTAATGAGTGTGTGTGTTTACAAGATATCACAGGTATGAGGCCTTAACGTGCACCACTGCAACACTGCTCTAACAGAGTAAATGCTCCAGGAGTGGGCACATACTTCTCCACACAAAGTGTTGACAAGTGCCTGAAAATAACCACTACCACTACCCTTCAGGAGCTCCCATGCCACGTGGGAGGGAACTCATGAGCTGATCCTGCAGGTATCTCATAGATGCTATTCACCACTGGCAATGAGGTAAAGCAGCAGATGGTGAAAATAAATACAGGGCTGATTTTTCAGTGGCTTACCCTAGGTTGTTAACTACTCTACAGGCAATTCACCCCTAGAATACCCCTGCTTAATCATTGTGAGCCCCTCTTGTCAAGTCTGTCACAAAGACAGAGCTAGAATGAGAACCTTAAGAAATTGTGAAGCAAGGCCATTCTGAGGTAGGTAAGAATAAAGATTGGCTAAGGGTGTTGGAAAGATGGACTGCAGTTCCAGAACTTGCTGCTCTGGCCGAGGACCCAGATTCAGTTCCTAGAACCTATGTGGAAGCTTCCAACTGTCCAAAACTTCAGTTCTGGGTGATTCTATGCCCTCTTCTGACCTCCATGTACACACAATACCTTCTTACACATAGGCAAAATACTCATATACATCTAGTAAAAATAAATAAACCTAAAAATATACATAAGATGACCCAAGGCAAGGCCAGCAAATATTGTTGGCTGCTGCTGCTGAGACACCATGGGTCTGGGCCAAAAGACTCAGGTTAGTTTATAGGTTCAGAAAGAAAGCATACCTCGTTAATATTCTGTTCTAGCCGCTGAAGCCACACCCCGCCGTGAGTTCTGACATCAAGCTCCATTTAAGAACAATTCCCACCTCTTTGTCTCTTCTCTTCCAGGAGCGTGCTCTCAACCCCTTCTCCCTCCCTTTCCCTTCCCTCACCTCCCCCCTCTGCTCTTTATTCTTTTATAATAATTAAGTCTTTCTGTATAGACCCTGCCTAAGAGTCCCACCATGTTGCTGCCTCGCTGCCTCTCATTGCGCCTCCCACCACATGGGGCATTAGGTCTCTATTCTATGGCCATTACCAGTCACCCCGGTAAGGCGCACATCATAACAGATCACAACATACCTTGAGAACGTTTCTTCTGGCAAATTCTTTGTTTGTTTCCCTTCACTGCGTTCTCCTAGTGTTGAATTACTGTCTCCATCCCTTAACCTGCTAATTACTGGACATGAGATTAAATATGGAGAGAAGGAGAGTTCCTGAATACGAGAAAGAACAATATCTTCGGTTGACTGAGAAATGAGAACCCTCAGAATGGCTAGGATTCCAGATATCCACAGCTGCACAGTGCTTACAGATGCCTAAAAGAAAAAAAGAAAATACATAGCTAAAACTAAGAAAAGATGGTTAAGTTTCCCCTTGTTGCCAATCCCAGGGAAGAAAATAACCCCAATTTACTACTTCACCACAAAGTCCCCACAGCACTGGTGTCAGGTGTGGTCCTACAAAAGCAGGATCAGGCTCAGTTGGAGAATTGGAAAAATGCAAATTCTTAGGTTCCACTCACCAGTTGTGGTAGACCTGGGCTGGAACGTGCCCTCTAATACATCAGCAGTGTGTGGTGAGACTCACCATTGTGCTTGGAGTGATGAACATACTCCGCAAAAGCATGTCCACAGGACGCAGGGAGGAAGGAGCCAAAATTTCAAACAAGGTGTTTAACACTCCCAGGGCTTCATGAGAATCAATGTGCATCTGTGGAATTGAGCACCACAGACAAGTCTGTGCACCCTGATGGAATGCCAGCTTCCCACACATCATTTCTACACCTTGAAGGCACACAGTCATTACCATCTCCACTGTCTTTTCTCAGGTAAAAGCATTCTACTTTGAGCAGCAGCCCTGTTTTCAGGACAGGGCAGTATTAGCTGCAGTCTACTTTCAGCAATGACCTCAGAAAGCTTCAGGGCACTGTCTATCCCAGTCCTCCCATCCTTCCATTTCCTGTGACTAGCTTCTTGTATCCAACTGGAATGGTATAATCTCAGGAACTGTACATTGCACTCTCTTGAAGGTATCTGCTAGAATCACCCTATTCCTTCACCTCCAATGCCAGGCTTTCTTTCTTTTCTTTCTTTTTTTTTTTTTTTTTTTTTTTTTTGTCACTGATTGAACAATAAATGCATCCCCTACCCTGACACTACCCAAGATAACTACTATCTTTGCCACAAATAACTACTATACTCTGGAATTTTATATGCTTCAATAATGCATTCCTTTGTTATCTGCCTTATTAGCCATTGTCTGTTTCAGTGAAAGCTTCACTCTAAGGTGGGAGAGCACTGCTTTTCGATACATTTTGTTCAGTGAAATATTTTTTATTACTCCCTGCAATACTGTCTAGTATATGAAGACAGTAAGTACTGATATGGTATGCCTAACAAGTGTTTATGAAATAAGAAGAACCATGACCACTTTGTGCTTTCTACAAAACCTATTTCAAAAGCAATGTTTTGCCATATAACAAGGAGTTTCATTCAGAGCATAGCCAGAGCTTCATCTGGCAATTGCTCAGGCTTTCTGGTTGGACTGTCTATAGTCAAGCTCTGTCTGGTCTCTATCTTCTATTGTAATGGTAATATGGTGAAGGCCACACAGACTTCTGTGCTTTGAGGCCCACATGGTCCAGGAGCCAGGGCTGGTTTGTTTTCACAAAATGTAGAACAGCCAGACCACTGCATTTTCTGAATTAACTGGTCATGTCATCTGATTACAGAAATTCTGAGTTAGTGATGAACAACTACTAGGTTACTTTGTAAGTAATAAGAAAACAAATAAAAAATCATAAAGAAAGCTACAACTCAAATAAAATACATGACTGACTAGGATGAAGGAGTCAGAACTGGACCAACCAACTGCAGACCTCAACCCTCAAACTCTGGAGAACTGAAAACCTCAATAACTTCTCTGACCCTCAGTTCCTCCCTGTAAAGTGAGAAGGTAATTTCAACCTTAAAGTGTAATGGGAATAAAAGAAACCACTTGCCCCACAACCAGCAAAAAGAACAGTTTTCAAAGCAAGAACCTGTCAGGATCACAACCAACCTTCATAAGTATCTTACCCGTGCTGAAACATATTACACTACATGATGACAAACCCGGGCCATGGTGACACACCTGCTGCTTGGCTAACATGGGCAGGATGATGTCAGCAACCTGCCGAGAGAGCCGTTTCCACTTGTCCTCATTCTCCTTGTGGCACTGCTGCAGGACCAGGATGAACATCTCCAGCACCTGAGAGAACGTTTGGGTAGAATCAGAGTACTTCCTGGCCCAGGACCCTTGACCTTCCCATGTCCGGTATTGGTCCCAGCTCAGCTGCACAACTCAATGGTTCAAAGAGATAACCCAGTGAAGACTGAGGAAGTCACACAAGCTTCACCCTGTGACAAGTCACACAAGCTTCACCCTGTGACAAGCGCAAGTGAAGCTAACAACAGATGCAGTAAGCTCCAAGAGCATGGGGGAGCCGTGCTGGGCTCTATAGCACTGTAACATTTCATAAGATGGGATCAAGTGAAACTCAAACTTAATCTCTAGAACTCAAAGACAACCTTAACCAAACACTCTACAGGATACCTTAATATTCCTATGTACTTTAATAGCACTTTAATATTCCAGTGCTCTTTGCAAAGGCAATCTATTTTTGATTGGCCCTCACAACAGTCATACAAAGCTGAGTATGAGTTTACTGGTAGTCATTTTTTGTCATTCTAAATAGATATATCTGTGACCTAGAAACGGTTTATAACGGTATAGACACCTGACTCACTGCCTATTTTGTAGATAAAGTCTTATTATTGTAACACAGCCATGCCATCTGTATGCATACTGCCTGTATCCACTTTCCTGTATAATAGACCAGGAAGGCCACAAAGCTTGCAATGCTGATTAGTATGTGGTTTAGCAGAAAAGAGTCTGCTAACACCTGAATTATAAAATGTGACTGCTATAAAAGATACATACCACCTCAGGGGCAACATAAAGCCTAATACAACTACTGTATCCCCAAAGCTGACTTTCTTTAAGGTCCAAGCACAAGGACCTTGTCTCCCCTTTATTTCATGTGCATCCAAGGATCTCCATGAGGCAGGCCAAGAGCCTGCTGAACATGCACAAGTGGTGTGCTCCTCCCCAAGGCACTACCAGCCCTGCCATGCTCGCCAAGGGCATCTGCTTACTCTCAAGCTACTTTATGCCTCTTGTATTTTTTTTTATTGTAGTCATGTGACTTAACTAACATTAAATACTTAATTAAATATTACAAAGATTGATCAAAACATAAATGTAACAAAAAAAGTGCTGTTTCTATGAGAAAGGCTTGTGGTTTTATGAAGATTCAGAGACAGGCAGATGAAAGGAAATAACAAAATAAGTGAGGGGCAGGCAAAAGTACAAGTTTAAAAGGGACAAATTAAGAAATCTGGATCTCTACACACGGGCTGACTCCCATGTTCCACCTTAAGGGAAGCAAGTAGAAATGAACACAAATGAAAAGAACAGGGCTGAGTCAAGTTAGAAGTAAATACCTATTTACTTTATTTCAAATTTGAAATTTCTAGTATTTTTTAAAAGCCAATGGTTTAGATCAACACTGTCAATTAACTGATGCTTGAACCATGTTTGGGAATAAATAGCCTCTGCCACATTTAGTTATCTTGACTGACATTATGTAACAGTCAGTCACATGTCAGGTGGCCTTCAGGGCTGTGCCAACTCTAAACCTAGTGCATTTTCTCCTTTCACTGATTTCTTTAGGTCCCAGAAAACTCAAGGCTCCTCAGACTGTTCACCACACACAGGACCTCATGGCCATGGCATGCCTATCCATGCTGATGATGTGACCATCATCTGTACCTTCCTCTTACCTGATGGTATTGGATGAGTCTTAACAGCATTGACACCACCACCTCCTTCTGAGTTTCAAGCTCTTTCCCAGCATCAGCTTTATTTGTCCCTCTTAACACAAACAGGTCATGGACAATGGGCTGCAGAGCGGGTATGGCTGTGGGCACAAAAGAATAAGCAAACAAGCACACATTAAAAATGACTTGGAAGACAACTATCAAGACTGTCAAAGTACTTTTAAGAAATAAAGAAACTTTAGCTGGTACTTGGCTTACAGAAAGGGCTGATTAGGATTGTTAAAATGTATTTGAAATCGCTATCATGCTACCATAAGAGGCTAAGATTCTTTCTTTCAACAATGGCTGACAGCTTGTCAAGGCTTCTAATAACAAAAACTATAGTTATTATACCAAATGCAGCCTGACAAAAAGTGACTGTTATCAAAGTCAGTTTGAAAATAAGAAAACATTTCAAATAATGAGAATAGTAGCCTCCTTACTCTATGAATAACCTACCTGATTTACCGGAAAAGACAATGCCGTGGCTACCAAATATATTCATTACATTATATATATTCACAATACTAGATTATTTATTATACTGTTTACGTTCAAAACTGATCCATCAGATCAAGATTTTTCTTCAGGTCTTAATTACATTGGCCCAAAATAGGAGTCAAACTAAATTAATTGATTTAACAGTATCACATAGAAAAAAAAAATGATAAAAGAAATGGTTTTAATTGTCACACAGCACATTGATACCTGTTGACATGCGCTGACTTTTGGCAACACAAACACCTGGACCCTCAATGACATATGCACAAACACTTAAGTGATACGAATCCACATGTACACATGTATGTGCCAGCATAAACTATGACCCTCACATGTGTACACACATACACTCTGCTGGTCTGTGGTAAAAATAATACATATCCTGACCCTCAGTGCCATTCAATATCCTCTCTTTTACTTGCTGGCTGAACTTCCTCCAGATGACAAGCATCCTAGCATGAAGTAAAATGGTTGACTACCACTAATTCTCAGTCCGATGACACAACAAGTCTAGGAAACCTAAGTCCATGTATTTTTTTAAAAATATATTTTTATGTGTATGGGTGTTTTACCTGAATGTATATCTGTGAACTATGTGTATTCAATACCCTTAAAAGCCAGAAGAAAGTGTCTGATTTCCTGGAACTGGAGTTACAGACGGTTGTGAGCCACTATATGGGTACCTGGAACTAATCCCAAGAGCAGCCAATGCTCTTAACTGCTGAGCCATCTCTTCAGTCCCCACTTTTTACTTTCTTATTTTTTGTGGGTATGGGAGTTTTGCCTACAGGTATTTCTGTTTACCACATATAACAGTGTCCCTAGAAGCCAGAAGAAGGTGTCTGATTACCTGGAACTGAACACTGTAAACCACCAAGGGAGTGCTTGGAATTGAACCCTAGTCCTTTGGAAAAGCAGCCATCAGGTCTGTGTATCTGACATTTGCATTTTCAACTAACTCATCCACCAATTACTAAAAATTTCACAATCTGTGTTCTGACAGAGCATGAACAGCAGAAAAGCTGATCACTTATGAAGATTCTGAGGGCCTCTCGATGCCTCTCAGTCTATGTTCCCTTGTAGAGGTAGCAGGTGGAGTTTCTCTATGGCAGTACTATTCTCATTGTGGGGTCTACAAAGCTGTATCCATACCAAAGGTCAAAAGCTTCTAGACCGGCAGTTCCCAACCTGTGGGTCTCAACCTCTTTTGACCTCTCCAAAGGGGTAACCTATCATGTCCTATATATCAGATATTTACATTACAATTCATAACAGTAGCAAAATTACAGTAGTAACTAAAGTAATTTTATGGCTGGGGGTCACCACAACATGAGGAACTGTATTCAAGGTTCACAGCGTTAAGAAGGTTGAGGACCACTGCTCTAAACTCTTGGCAAAGGAGTGGAAAGAATTCAACAAGGAAAGGCTGGAAGACTGGAGTTAAAAGTTCAAAGGAAGAATCAGGACACATTCACTTGGTCATTGCTGCTGATGTGTAAGTCAGAGCCTAGCTGAACAGCCCAGACTGGCTGCAACTCATGGTCCTCCTGCCTTAACCTCATGAATGCCATTAGCAGAGGCATACACCAACATGTACAGCTACAGAACATTCTAAAAATACACACCACACCTCCCTTTACAGCTAAAGGGGAAAGCTGAGTGGCTAACCATTACCTATGGTTCTTATTTAAGCTTCAGAAAAATAATCAGGCAGCCATAGCATCAATCTGAGAAAGTACAGGGGATAAGAATCAACGTGCAAAAGAACTTTAGTTTCTCCATCATTCCAATTTATTACCTTTTACTTACATGTAGCATGTTTACAAAATATAGATGGATATGGAATTCAAAGTGTGATTTATTACACATTGAATAGCTTTTCTCCTAAAATATAATGTGGCAAAACAGAAAACCCCAAAGAAATGTCCAACTACAATGCCAAAACCATTGGAAAAGAAATCAGAATTTATAGCTGGATTTGGTGACACACACCTTTAATCCCAGCAAATAGGAGGCAGAGACAGGAGCAATTAGGGCTGCTACAGAAACCCTGTCTCAAAACACAATTTGAGCTGGGAATGCGGGTCAGTTGTAGAATGCTTCAAGCAGCATGCATAAAGCCCTGGGTTCAATCCTGCACTTTACAAACCAGGAATGGTAATCATGCCTGTAACCCCAGCACTCAGGACATAAGAGAACCAGGTCAGCCTTGGTTTCATCGTGAGTTCAAGTCAGCAAGGAATATGTGAAACTTTTATCAAAAAAAAGTCAAAATTTTATTTATGACAAGCTAGATTTAAAATTTTTTGTGAGTCTAGAGGTGTGATCAGAATTAAAGTGCTTTGTACATGTGAGACCCCAGATTTGAGCCTATGCTCTCTTTCTGAAAAAGAACAAAGCAAATACAATGACAAAATTAAAATTTTGCTTCATAGACAGATATTTATCAGAATTAATACTTCAATTATGTCATTATTTTTTATATATTTCACTATTTTCTAATCTTCCCCCAAGTAGTTTATAAACTTGTGAATAAGCAAGTGGTTTTTTCCTTCTTAAATATCTTTATCCTGTGTGCATGCATGGACAAGCCCCCATACATGTACACATACAGCACATACAGTGCAGAGCTGTTATTCAGTTAAAAGTGAGTGGAGGTGAAACCAAGGACAACAAACAAACATGTATTCCATTACCATGTGTAACAGCCTTCCTTCCACTGGCCATGATGCCATCACACAGCTGGATGATTTTAGGAATTCCAATGATCTGTTTTGAATGGTAGCGCTCATAAGACAGTAATACCAGGAAGAAAAATATATTTGGAATAATTGCCTCTGATTCCCTAGAAACAAAAACACCCATTTAGACAATTTAAAAACTTTAAAAATCTAAGATAAGTAATTTGCATACACAGCATAACGTAAGTCAAGATTCAATCTCAGGACAAAGTAGCTAAGGTAGAGCAGACTCTGAAACATTATTTAACCTCCCACACACACCAGTGGGCTTCCTGCCTCTGCCCTCAGGGACAGTCTGATGGTTGAAATGGTGAATCTGCAGCAGGAGAGAGGCATCTTAAGCACTGGATGCCAGCGGGTAAGATCATCCTACTACTTCAATTTTCCCTTTTCTCTTGAAGAAATTCAAATGCTCAGGAGAAAATGCTTTCTGATCAAAATTAGACAAAATATGACAGGATGTCATAATCAGAACAAGACCTGGGTCTTTAGCTCCTGGGACTCTCATAACACTCTCTGGTGCTGTGCTTTACAAAGTACTTACTAAGAATTGTATGTAATTTTAAAAATCACAAATCTGTTATATGTACTACCAGATTATTGGAGCTTTACTGTCTAACAAGGAAAATTTCAGTTAATATAATCAGTCCCTTTACTAAACCATGACTTAAAATTGCTTCCTCTAAAGTTAGGGAACAGGTTTCCACTGGGTAAGATGCCATCATCATCATACACTCTGAATGTGAAATGAAAATATATTAATAATCAGATGCACAACTGAGCAAGTGTCCAGGAGTAAAGTGGAAAGCATGTGACTCAAACGCCACTGGACATCAGCAGCACCTGAAGCACCTGTCACTAAAGGACTTAATTAATATTGCATATGTTCCATAACAAGGGCAGCAACTGGAGTAACTAAACATCAGTACCTGAACTGGCCAACTTCAATGTACTCAAACTGCTTCAGTACAAAACCGATGAACACCTACATCAGGGAAGGAAAAGTTGCCATCAGTTACAGGCTTACAGTTAAAGTAAAAGCCAGGTATCTTTGTTCTACTGATCTGTAAACTATTCACAAGCACACAAAGAGCAGATTAGTTTGTTTATAATTACAGTCTCCAAAGCTACTCTGAAGTCAGACATGCCTTCAGGAACTGGCCAAGGCAGACAACCTGCATAGGCCTATAATCCCAGCACCAGGGGAACTAAGGCCAGTAGATGGAAATTTGAGGTCAGACGGGGCTACATAGTAGGATTCTGTTTAACAAAACAAAATGGCTAAATACAGAGATGAGTCCTCACTGGGAAAATAAGTAATAAATTCCAGGTACCACCAGCTATTATTTCTAATCATATCTGGAAGACTCTGTCCAGAAAGCAGTGAACCAACAGCCTGAGTCCTGCAGCACACAATGCTTGGATACTGTCTGTGATGTACACTAGAGGAGCCAGGAGGAAAGGCCAACTCTAGGAACAGAGATAGTTACTTGGGCTCAAGAGCCAGTCTATTTCATTCTCACTTTCTGTAAGATTTCATCACCCTGGCAGAAGCTTCCAGAGATGAACTACAGAACTTATAGCTTATTGCTTTACAGATCTGGGGCATGCACACACATTCAACAGATGCTTGGAGAATCACTGTCTACAGAGTTTGTGCTTCAGCTTTCTGCATTTATTCCTCTACAGGATCCACTGATGAAAGACACTGGAACAAACAGGAAGCCAGAGTGCTCGTGTTTTTTTTTTTAAAAGAACAAAAACAGACTACCATTAATAGTTGGGTAGGGAAGCTTTGCTGGTATGAGGCTCAGAGGCCCAGAGTGAAGGACATACACGCAGACAAGCACACAAAAATCTTTAATTCTTGAGCATTTTCAATGTGAAGTAACAGTCAGTAATTTTAGAAAGAAAAAAGTTACCTCTCTGTTTTAGAGGAAACACTCTGAATAGAACGACTACAGAAATTTCCTTGTAAGAGGGCAAAGTCTACCTAACATATCTACTGGTGAATTAATTTTTCTGTCTATGATGGACGGCCCAAATAGAGACCACAATTATTGCAACTGTTGAGTAGGAAGAAAGAAAATGAGAAGAGAGGTAGACTTATAGGTATACAGGTGTTCTATTCAAGATGCATCATCCATCAGTGTTCTGGAGGCTGTAATTCTATCAATTCTATCCAGGTGCAGCCCCAAGCCTGTTTCCTCTACAGTTCATGGCCCACAACTGGAGACTAAGTAGTCGGGGGTACGAAGTGAAAGAAGCACACTATGGTGGTTTAAATAAGAAATTTCTTTCATAGGCTCAGGTTTAGAAGGCTCCTGCTGACAGTATTTGGGAGATAAAGCCTGGATGAAGAAAAGTATGTCACCGGGTGCAGGCTTTGAAAGTTTATCTCTTCACCCCACTTCCAGTTCATTCTTTGTTTCCTGAATATGGACAGAGACAGGAGCTTTCAACTTCCTGCTCCAGATCCATGGCCATGCCTCCCTGCCATGATGAGACTTTTTTATTTTGAATTTTATGTGTTAATTTCTTGCCTATAGAGGCCAGAAGAAGGTGTCAGATTCCCCAGGATGGACTCTAATACCTTTGGAACCATAAGACAAAATGAGTTTCTTCCATGTTTCTTTTGGTACTGTACTTTACATTAAGACAGCAAAAAAGTAATTAATTCAGAACTTCCTATGAGAGTGAGGTTCTATAAGGAAGCCCACCATGGTTTTTGGAGGAATGTGAAGACTCTGGATAGAAAAGCAGTTACATACTATAGACAGAGCTCAATGGGTAGTTCTAATAGGAGCCTCGGAGACAGTGTCAAGAATAATGCAGACTGCTTAGAATAATACCTGGCTCTAGAAGTTTCAAAAAGAAACAGGATGTCTATTACTAAATGGACTAGTGGCATTCCTGTGATATTTTAGCAAAGAAACTGGCTGCTTTTCACTCAAGTTCTAAGAAGTTGCTTGAGGTTAAATTAAAAAGTAATGGACTAATTTCTTTGATGGTGGAAATATCAAAAACAGTGTAATACTGAGTCCATGGATTGGTTATTACTGATAGCTCTTATCCAGGTCTACAGTGAAAAAGAACACTTGTGAAAGAAATAAAAATATGTACAATTTGGAGAAAAAAGCACCGGCAAGCTTTGCTCCCCACTTCAGACTTGCTGAGAGAGAAGCTTCTAGAGAGATTAGTGCCACTAAGGAGAAGCTTCCTAATCTGCATTGTTACAATGGGAAGGGTGCCCTGAAGGCAACACCCCACTCAGCTAAATTTCTGACTTCTGAAAGGAGAATGCCTAAGGAGATGCTTGCTCCTGGAAAGCAAAGGCTTCAAACAAGAAAGCTGTTGCTAGTGTGGTCAAGTTTGTTGTTGGCCAGACTTGGCAGAGTTTTCCATGTGGAACTGGCTTTGCAGGCATGAAAAATGCAATAGTGAGATATACAATAGCAACTTTTCTGTGGTTTCAGAGGGCTGTGAAGGCCAGGCAACATGAGGCAGAGAAGTCTTTGCAAGAAGGTCGTCCCAAGAGGCCAGTACTGAAGCTGTGAAAGTTAAAGCCTTAAGTGTGATGTGATGTTGAAGATAACTGAGCCTGAGCTATCTGCAAAGAGCTATATACAGGGAGTAAAAGCAACCTAAGGGGGTGGGCTGGGAGTAATGCTGCAGCAACAATGCTCAAGGGGTTAACTGTCTGAGTCCTTAAAAACTGAAAGACAGACAGAGAACATGGAGCTAAAGGCTCTGATGCTTGCCTTGCTGGGTTTCAGTCCTACTTGGTCCAGTACTTCCTCACTGTGTCCCATTCCTATATTTTGAAATGGTAATATATTCTATATCATTGTAGATTAGAAGTATGTAATGTGTTTCCAATTTTACAAATCAAAGGGTGGTACAGTTAAGAAGTTGCCTTCAGTCTCAAATGGGACTTTGAACTTTTAAATAGTGTTGACACTGTAAAACTATGGGAGCTTCTGAAGGTGAACTAAATACACTTTGCATTATGATGTGACAATGAGCCTATGAGGGCCAAGGAGTCTCCCCTACTGGCACATCCTTCTAATTCACACAGAAAGAAGAGCCCAAGAGCACAGCACAAAAATGATGGTCAATTATTAACACCTAAAGACAATTTCTTCTCAGAGAAGACATGGACATAAGGTTTCCCTGAAGAGAATTTGTATTATACCAGTGGACAAGTGAGCAAAGTGTGAAAATAGAAAAATCCTGTAACTCTCTCCCCCTTTCCCCCTTCCTGAGGTCCCGAAACTAGCTGAGGCTGACAGAGTTTCGGTCCCTGTGTGACAGACAATTGATCAGATGGCTATTTGCTCAAAGATTCAGGCTCTCGGACACCCTGTGTGACTGATAATTGATCAGATAGCTGTTTGCTCAAAGACTCAGGCTCTCAGAACTCTGGGATAAAGCTTTGTTCACAGGATGTACTTCCTCCATTACTTGGCTGGGACTGCATTCCTCATTCCCGATGTAGCAACCTGGGTGGGGTCACCCAGGAAAGCCCTACCATGAGAACTGTTAACCAACCGAAGCAGGCAGGAACTTTCTGAAGCTTGTACAATGTGCCCATCATGACCATTGCTCCAGGAAATGAATGTCTTCAGGTGGTCCTACTGTTTCACAGGAAATAGCTTGCCTGCCTGCCTGCCTGCCTGCCTGCCTGCCTGCCTGCCTGCATGCCTGCATTCCTAAACTCCCTCCTAAACTGACCTTTGGTCCAGCCCTGTTAGCGCCTCCCCTACCCAGAGTGCAGTATAAGAATTCTACCCCGAAAATATTCGGGGGTCTAGGTTTCTACAGTGCCTGGAGCCCACACATATGTGTGTACCGGTATATTCATATTCATTAAACTCTCTTTTTCTTTAAAGTTAACAGTGGTCATTAGCCGTGGTCTTGGGGTGTCTTGGGGGTGCTCTAGGGGCGCCCGCCTATTATAAAAGTATGGTGGCACACACCTTTAATCCCAGCACTTGGAAAGCAGAAGCAGGCAGAACTCTGTGAGTTCAAGGCCAGCCTGGTCTGCAGAGTGAGTGGGTTCCAGGACAGCAAACGCTGTTATATAGAAAAACCCTATCTTGGAAAAAAAAATGCACACATGCATATAAAACCATGACTATTGAAATTTTATGATCACTGGAATTGCATGAGAAACGCAGAGTGAGTTTGGGGAAAGAGGTTCAGATGCAAGTTTCACAGCCCTATATAAAGCCAGAGTAAGGCCCTCAGTTATGGGTCTGATGATTATATCAATGTTTGAAATTATTAGCCATAAATGATATCTTGATGTTTATTGTTTTTTGTAACCCACTGAATCCACCTAGTACTGCCCTACCACAAAGAAAAAATGATAAACCCTTTCCCAGCAATCACCAACTGCCAATAGCTTTTCAGCTAGGGGTGTGTCTCCTTGTCTCCTGAGCCCAAACCCAGCCATGCTGGGATGTTGATGAGTTTGATCTTATGTAGGTAACCACAACTTATTGCATAAACTCTAGTTGGTATATAATGAAAACCTAGAGCCATATTGGGAAAAAGTTAGAATATCAGAGAGACAGAGAAACACAGCACAGTGTCTTTTCACCCAGCCAACTCCACAGGCCTGTCTCTACAAATCTTCCAACTGCAAGTCTCAAGTCCTCAGTGGAAAGTGTCTGTGAAAGCTAGAAAATCCTCTTCTCCTGTCCTGCCCAGCTCTCTCAACTCCCTCTTTCCACATTCCTAAAGCTAGGATTAAAGGTGTGGGTCAGCACTCCCTGACCTGGCTTGGCTTTGTGTGGCTGACTCTGATATTCCAGATTAACTTTATTAAATATATATCATCACAACAGCTGCTGTGAGATTGTGACTGTAACAGCTCTGCCATGTCCAGAAGATAACATTTCACAGCACACCTCCCTGTTCTCCAGCTCTAACATTTTCCCAACCCCCCATTCTGCAGTGTTCCCTGAGTCTTACAGGAGAGAGGTGGCTTGATACAGATGTCCCACTGACGACTGAGCACTCAACAGACACTTATTTGACCATTGCCCACTGGAAAAAGAAGCTTCTCTGATCAAAATGACCACCTACTTTTTAAATTTAACTATTTATTTTTGGTTTATCAAGACAGGGTTTCTCTATGTAGCCTTGGCTATCCTTGAACTCACTCAATAGACCAGGCTGGCCTTGAACTCAGAGACCATCTGCCTCTGCCTCCCAAGTGCTGGGAATAAAGGCATGTACTACCCACCACCACTGGCTGAAGATCGCCAGTTTTTAAGAGGTCTGAATTTTGCATAAATACCCTGTCCCACCAGAATAAATCTTAAATTATATCTTACAATTTAAAAAAACTTATTTTGGAGTTATAAGTATACAGATATAGAAAGCTTATGGAAATTTCTAAAGCCTAACCCCACTGGAGCATGATACAGACTTGGAACAATGTCTTTTCAGGGTAATTTGTGTTCAGTTAGAAACAGGGATGGTGACCACCAGGCAGAGACACAAACCTGATCCGAATCCAGCAGACAGTAATTGACCCGTAGCTGAACCAGTTGTGCTAGCAAATCCAAAACCTGCTTCTGCAACTGTACAGATGTTGTAGTGGTGTACTGCTTCAATGCTTTTATAACAAGAGGCTCAAATAATCTAATGTGATTGTGAATAGCATTCTATAGAGAAAAAGAAAGAAACCATAATTGCAATTAGAAGCTTCTGGCAACCAATCTACAGAGTGCTGATCTCTATTTGTATCGCTGTGCATGGCACACATGCCATCTCCAGATGCAGCACCATTTACCTTGTCTGCACGGTTCTTTGTGACACCGGTGAGGTTCGTCTTCAATTGGGCAGACACTTTCTGAAGTACATCAAACCACCTGCCAAATGGCCAAAAGCAGAAACAATAAATACCTTTTAATAATTTCCTCTGTAATCAGCCATACATCAGTTCAATTTCATGTTCAAAAAAATCAGAACATGTCAAAATGAGACTTAGAAAGGCTACTGGATACAAGAGCAGCATGTGCTACAGATAATAGGGTGCACCTGAATGTGCATATATGCAGCACCTACGCTGTAGCTGCAGAAATTATGCAGGCCCATATTTACTGCTACAGGAAATCTACTTTCCAGTCCACTCTCTAAGAAGGCTTGAGAGAAAGGTGAGAGCTGTCTGGAAGGTAGATAATTTATATACATAAAACTTGGTTTTCTTGGGGAAAGACTGATGGAGTCCATCAGTTCAACATTAGCCTAAGCAACATAGAGAGATCCATAAAATGTTTGAAAAGACAACAAAACAGAAGCTATGGGCACATATATTAGCATCAAGATAAAGCCTAAAATAGTATTTTTCTATTCAATTCCAATATTATCTGTTCATCATAAAAAGGACAGCTAGGATTCTACTACTATTGTCACATAGAATAGCATCTCAAATTAGGGCTATAATGTAGCTCAGTGGTAAACTACATGTCTAGCATGTGAGGCTCTCGAAGGAAGAAGGGAGGGAGGGACTTCCACATTCTTGGCATCAAAAAGACTAATATAAATTCATGTAGAAATCCAAAACCACATTCCAGAGTTTCCTGTGTCCTTCAATACCTCTAAATACTAGCACTACTTTGCCATTTTGAAGGCAGTCTTTTTCATCCTAGAAGATGCCATTGACAAGCACTAGCCAGTACCAACTGCTTTCATTAAGTGAGGGTGCTGCATGTATCACTTCTAGTCTGGGGCAGGATTCCTTCTCTCTAGCCTGCCACCTCTGGATGGCAGACTACACCATAGCTCAGCCAGTGACCTGCAAGGCAGGGCTACGCATTATTCATCTCTGCATCATCAATGACAGATATGCACCATAACTATTACCCTGAGGCATCGTGCTCTTGCTCCGCCTGCACCATGTTCCTCAGGCTGGCATCAGCCAAGGCCTGTGTGAAGTGCGTGTATGGTGCCATGAAGCAGTAGTGATATAAACCTGGCCTCACACTGGAAGAACCAAGGCGCTGTGCTCGGCATTGAGACTTGCTGGGGTTGGAAGATAAGCCATCAAACTGTGAGGCCAAGTTTGTCCCAAAGAGAGTCTTCAAAAGCTAGAACGAAAGAATTGAAACATTAACATTTCACCTAATGCAGATCTACTGTGGATGAGCAGCACAGTCTGTAGCCTCAGCTGCTGGACACAGGCTAATTTAAAATGTCTCAGTGATGAAGTGCCTTCCTGGAATATACAAAGCCAGGTTCAACCCTCAGTACCACTAATAAAAAAAAAAGAAGGGAAAACCAAACCAAACCCTTTAAGACTCTCCTTTCCCAGTAGCAAATCCAGTAGAAATATATGATGGAAGGCTTTGCTGTGAATCCCTGCGAGGATCAGAAGATTCCCATTGTGTGGTGTCACTGCACCTGGAATTCCCTGTAGTTCTAAGTGAAATTAGCATTTTGGATACAGGTCCACAGGGGTGGAGTGGCAAACCTTTGTTTGTTGGCAAAGTAGTCCCAATAATAGAGCAAGCAAGAGTGACAATGAGGGACACCCAGCCCTTCCTAATACCACACCGTGAACACCGGCTTCTGAAAAGGAACTAAGTTCTGCTGCTTGGCCTAGAGGAGGTAGCCCGGTGACGAACAAGTGAGAAAATGACACTCACCTGCTGAACACAGACAGTGGCCATCGTTGGTTCTCTACTAAAGCAGGATCTCAGGTACCCAAGGACCTCTTCAACACACTGAAAGGAAGAGTACCATGTTAAGTGACTCACTGGTGACCCACTCCTGTTGCCAACTGGGAACAAGACAATCTCCATACAAACTATAAATGTCAGAGAAAGTCAGAATAGTATTTTCAATCAACCATCTTAACAGAGTCACAAGAACTCTCGTATCTACAATTATATGAAAATTGCTTTCTTGTACACTTGTACACTGAATCTGTCCCTCAGGCATTCAGTATCTAATCAAGTATCTACATCCATTTCTGTTTTGGGGGGCAGGCACTGAGACGTGTACAAAGGAGTCAAAAGCCCTGCATTTGTGGAACCCTGAGTGTGATCAGCTGAACACAATGCTTAAGGCACTGTGAGAACGGCTGCCAATAAGCCTCACTACAGCATGCATAGAATATTCAGTGCACTATGGAAATGATCCTAAGTACTACAAATATATTAAAAGAATGCAATTCTAGGCCTTCAAGGAGCTTCAGAACTGTAAGGAACCAGGTTACCACCACAGATATTGCATATACTGAGAGACTTCCATTTTGGCATTTACCCACCCCCTTCCTTCCAGCTTTGACATCACAGTTCTTTCTCAGACACAGGACATTAGGCCATAAATATCAATGATCCTGAAAGGTGAAACAAAAGCAAGATCCTAGGATGTCCCTAGGTAAGGATCTGAGGAGCATTCCCAGGCTGTGACACAAGGGAACAAACACTAGGCTGGGGAAACAGTAAGTCAAGGACCCCAACAATACCGCAGCTCACAGGAGATGGTACCAAGAAGACAAGTCATCCAGAGATCCTTGGAGATCTCGGGAGCACCCAAAGACAATTAGGGAAGCTACCAAAGGCCAGGCCTGAGAAATAGTCATCACAAGAACTGAAGGAGAAGCACTGGGACCTCACACAGGCTGGGAACAGGCCCTGCTCTTGTCAGCAGATAGGGACCGGGTAGAAGATTCAGTTAGGTTTGACTTCCTTTAAGGGAGGAGAATAAGGAACCCCAGTTCAAATATTGCAGCAACCCATCTGACAAACTGTAAAAGCAAGACAAGGAAGAGCAGCTGGATCCCAAGAGATGGCTGAAGACAACAGAATACAAAAATACCTAGCACTCAAAGAAAAGTTCACAATGTCAGGTATCTAGTCAAAGATCACCAGCTAAGCAAGGAAACAGAAAAGCTCAATTAATAATAAAAATAAACATGATTAATTAGCCCAAAAACTAGAACTGAGAAAATTTGAGTTAGAAAAGAAGTTCAGGCACAAATGGGACATCTATATTAAATATACTGCCCAAGATCCAGGGACCATCTCAGAACAAGGGACAGGTTATAAGAAGCAGAAGTCAGAGTGAAGCAACATCTTCTTGACATGAACTGCTGTAACCATCTACTCATACCAGACTTACTGTCTGTGCAAGATCAGTTAACATTCCAGTATGAAGTGGGAAGGAGTTTAAATCCCCACACTCCTAACTGTTGAAGCTATGGACAGTTGAAGGCCTCTGAAGGACGGGAAGTCAGTTTTTAAGAGTAGAGCCTGATAGATTTTTCCAGACCCCAGTGGCCTCCCACTGAGAAGTTTATGAACAGCACACGGAGCTGATGAAAGAGGAACGACACATGAATAGCGGGGTGAGGAAGAGGAAGGGAGCTAAGAGGGGACACCATGGGCCAGCTGAGTAAACATGATCAAAATATGTTACAGGAAACTTTCCAAGAATTAGCAAAAATATTTATTTAAAGTTAAGCAGGAGCTCAGTGGTTAAAAGCACTTGTCCCACAATTATGAGGGCCAGAACTCAGATCCCGGCACCCATATAACAAGTGGGGTAACCTCTGCACACCTACAAACCTAACTCCAACGAGGGAAGAGATAAGATTGCCAGACTTCCTGGTTTCAAGCCCAGGTCGAATTTAAGGAAAGGCTCACCCTCAAAGAAACAGGTAGAAATGGTAGAGGAGGACTTCCATGTGGCAGATACACACACACACACACACACACACACACAGAGAGAAATAAACAATTTTTAGCTTAAATAAAGACAGGAGATTTAAAGAGATACAAATCAAATTTCTAGTGATAAAGATTATAATATTAATGATGAAATATACAATGGATGGGATTTTATAAAGCAGATGTGGGTAAAGAAAAGCTTAGAGAACCTGAAGACTGTAATAGAAACTATAAAAGGATAAATAGGATATAAAACTATAAAAAGATAGAGTAATTAAAAACAAGCAAACCTAAGAGGGGTGTGAAGACAGTTAAGAGCAGATGCTGTCTTGCAGAGAACATGAGTTGGGCTCCCAGCCCTCACATTAGGTGGCTCAGAACCACCTACAACTCCAGCTTCAGGGGCTCTGGTGCCCTCTTCTGAATTCTGCCAACTACCAACCTGTATTCACATGTACAAACCCACACATAGGCACACACATATACACATAATTTAAAGTGATAAAAATCACTCAAAAACTAGCAAGAGCTTTTGGGAGAAGTCAGAAGAAATACAACACAGATCAGTATGGAGTTATATGGGGTATAATGCTATGTGTATTATACATAATTTATCCATAATACATTTCAGCTGTGTGGAATAACAAGATCTATTTGACAATGGGAAATGAAAGCTATTGTCAATGTCAAGGAATTATGACAAGAGCTACTCTTACTAGGAACAAGGCTGTAAGACAAATGAGACACACAAATCACTTCTCCTTGTTCATTTGGATGGATATGGGTGGTCTGTGTGCTCCTGCCACAGCTTCCCAGCCTCTGGTGGGACTATAGGCATGTACCATTGAACCTAACTTACCAGGTGGGAACATTATAAGCAGCTTCACACTGATTCTTGAGAAGAACATCTATTCCTTGAACAGATGCTTACTGAATGTTACTAAGTTCAGGTGTTGCTGTAGGCAATGAAGAGACAGAAACAGCAAACTTGTAAAATAGTGTGCTGCTAATAGAATGTGTCAAAGGAAAAGCAAGTGGGGAGAAAAGCAAGATCCAAGTGTCTGTACTTGTGCGGGCTTCGTTCCTTATTACCACCCACTCAACAATACAGTATAATAACTAGATAATGATATTGTAAGTCATCTCAAGATAATTTAGTGTTATACGCAGTTTTCAGTAGGCTTTCAAAATTGGATATCATTTCATACAAGGAATATTATCATGAATGGATTCTGACATTTGTGGTTGGTAGGGTCTGGGACAACAACACTGTATTTCACTTGAAGATAAAAATTGAAGATGGCTGTTTGACTCTTCATGGAGTGTGGTAGAAATGAGATGTGCTGCTGGGGACCAATCAAGAGCTTCAGCAATGGAGGGTCTTGGGGAGAAAGATCACCATACTCAACTACAGAACGTGAGCACAGACCTGCTGCTTCTGAGCTTTGGCACTATTGCTAATCTTGCCTAGTCCCTTTCCATTTGAAAAGGTCAGAGGAGAAAAAAGAATCCTATGAGCACATTTTTCAACATTTTCTAGACTAAATGAGGTTTAAGGAAAGCCCTGAAATGGAAAAAAATGTGGTAATGACTTGACACAGTGGCAACAGACCTAAGTGATCTGCCTCCACACACTGAAGTAGTGGGGCACAAACGGGCTACAGTCTCCCCAGCTGCAGCAGCTGTAGATGTGCCTGAGATACTCTGACCCAGATTCGTGGAAAAGAGACCAGACACAAACCTTTCCAATGTCCTGCAGCGTTGCCAGCTCTAGAATCTGAGAGAGGACGTCCAAGGCGGAACGCAGGAACCCACCAAACTTTTCAGTGCTGTTCTGAAGATCTAAGGTGACCTTGGCAAGGTGGAAGGAGAGAGCACACGGTTACTGGCACCACCGAAGTCTGGTTATCTACAACAAAGACACAGATGTTGTCTGCTGCAGGGAGATGTCCCTGTATTGCTGACCTAGACTCTCGCCTTCCCAGTGGTGTCAGATGTAGTCAAATCAGTCTTAGGGTGACTTAACTGAAGTATAAACCAATTCCCCTATTTTTAAAGACTCAAATGAGGGGGGCTGCTTCTGCAAAGAACCAGTAGCAAATCATTACAGAAAAAACCTACCCGCTGAACTTGAATCTAACCAGCTATCAAATACTGGGCGAAGGCAGGAGAAAACATGGAACAGGAAAAAGAGATTGGGTCTTGAAAGCGTCCTGCTGAAAGACTACACTTGCCAGCTTCCCATAAGGACTATGTAAGTCATTTCTGCCCTAGTAAGAAGCTACAACCATCCTCTGTAGGCACTTTGGCCATCCTCACACATGGATGACAAAAGTGTCACCTTGCCATGGTCCTGCCTAAGGTTAGACCAAGCCTCTTTCTTTTTGGCTTCCATCTCTCTACAGCTGCCTTTAATAATCTAACCTATGATGCTGAAGACCTATGATGGGAAATCAGAGCTTGTTAGCCACACAAGCCTCCCTGGCTCTTCCTACTCCCCTAGGCAGGGCCACCTGTTTCTCTCAGGCAGCCTTTTCATGTCTTTCTCACCTTAACTGTTTTGCCTTGACACAGTCTGACCTTCTAGGTCATGCTGCAATCAACCAGGACTTTCACGCAACATAAAAAACCGCCAAAACAAGGTAATCAGTGGGGCTTAACACAGCAGCACCCTAGTTAGGTCTGGAGTTCACTGTAGATCTTATCTGTCTTTCTCCCTCAAAGGCACTGGAGATTTTCCACTGGCTTCCAGAAAGTTTGGCTGAGAATTCATTCATTCATTCGTCTGTCCATCCATCCTTCCTCCCCCCCCCCCCCCCCCCCACCACCGGTTTTTCTAGACAGGGTTTCTCTGTGTAACAATCCTGACTGTCTTGAAATCATCTCTGTAGACCAGACTGGCCTTGAACTCTCAAAGATCTGCCTGCCTCAGCCTTCTGAATGCTGAGATTACATGGCCTGGCCTGGCCTGGCCCTGTGATTTCTTAACCCTGGATTACAGAATTTAGGTATACACCCTCACTCTAGAGGTTCATTTGAAGCAGTTGGTCAGTCTGAGGTTTTGAGGACACTCTAAGAGGCTTCATATCTACCCCTGTTTTTACTGTAATCCTGGGCCCCATCATGCGTTCTAAATTCTCCATTTCAAAGTACACACCCTTAGCCTGGCTGCAGGCTAACCTAAAAAGCTCCATGTAGGAGACCTCATACTTGTTTCTCCCTCCAAGTCTGTCTCTATAAATGCATTAATTACATTTTTTTTACTTAGCATGACTACAAATATAGTACATTAAATAATTTGATCATTTACATGATGACTGACAATTAACTTGTGATATCAAAATTATCTTTAACAGTTTACAATAAATTCTTTCTTTCTTTTTTTGTTTGTTTTGTGAGACAGGGTTTTTTAATGTAGCCCTGGCTGTCCTGGAACTCTATCTCTCTCTGGAGACCAGGCTGGCCTCAAACTCAGAAATCCACCTGCCTCTGCCTCCTGGGTGCTGAGATCAAAAGCATGCACCACCACTGCCCAGCAGCAACTCTTTCTATAAAGTTAGGTCTTTTTATAAGATAAGCAGGTCAGTAAAACAGATCACACAGAGCCATCACACTCTGAAAATCCAGAGGAAACCAAAACCAAGGAACAAAACATTCACCCAAACAAAGACAAACACAAATCAGCACCTAGACCTGTGGTCATCATAGACACCATCATAAGAACACAATAACAGAAAGGACAATATGTCTCCACCAGAGCCCAGCTATCCTACCACAACAGGCCCTGAATATCCCAACACAGCTCAAGTACAAGAAAAAGACCTGAAAACCAACTTTTTAAAGAGGCAGAGGTCCTTAAAGAGGAAATAATAAATTCCTTAGAAAAATTAAAATTTAAAAATCCCACAAACAATTGAAGGAAATGAGTAAGTTCCTTAAAGGAAGCCAAGGAAAACAATAAAACTGTTCAGAGCTGAAAATGGAAATAGAACAATAGGAAAACATAAACTGAGGGAATTCTAGAAATGAAAACTTTAGGAATTCAAATAGAAATTTCTGGAGCAAGCTTCACCAACAGAATAGAAGAGATGAAAGAGGGAACTTCCAGCAATGAAGAAACAATAGAAAAATTGATATATCAGTCAAAGAAAATGTTAAATCTAAATATTACCTGACATAAAACATCCAGGAACCCTGGGATGCTGTAAAAAGTGTAGTGGGACTATGTTCTGGTACATTGTGAATATGTGTCCCTCCTTTTGGTTTAATAAAAAGCTGATTGGCCAGAAGGCAGACAGGAAGTGTGGGCGGGGCTACCAGACTAAGAAAACTCTGGGAACAGAAAAAGCAGAATGGAGTCACCACGATGAGATTCCAGTAGATGCAGAGGAAAGACAACCATGCTGCTCTGAGAAAAGGTACCAAACCACATGGCTAAACAGATTGAGTTAAGATGAAAGAGCTATCTAGCAATATGTTTGAGCCATAGGTCAATAAAATTAAGATTTTGTGTGATTATTTGGGACTGCTGGTCAAGATCTTGGGGCTAGGCCTGGCCAGAAACTTTTTATTACAGAAAAGACCAAATCTAAGAATAATAGGAATAGAGGAAACCCTTTCATAGAAGAAAAAATTTCTAACCTAAAGGAGATGCCTATAAAGATACAAGAAGCAATAGAACACCAAATAGGTTGGACCTGAAAAGGAAGTTCCCTTGACAAATAATAATCAAAATCCTAAATATACAACACAAAGAAAGAATATTAAAAGCTGAAAGAGAAAAGGCCAAGTAACATATAAAGGCAGACCTATTAGAATCACACCTGACTTCCCAATGGAGAGACTCTAGAAGCCATAAGGACCTTCCAACAAAGTGCTGCAGACTCTGGGACCATAAGTGCCAGTCCAGCAAAATTTTCAATCAGCACAGATGGAGAAAAGAAGATATTCCATGATAAAAAGAAATGTAAAGAATACTTATCTACAAATCCAGCCCTACAAGAGATGATAGATGAAAAACCCCAGCCCAAGGAGGCTAACTATACCCAAGAAAACACAGGAAATAAATCTCACATTAGCAAAACCAAACACACATACACTCACTCTCTCTCCACCACTATAATCACTACCAACAATCAACAACAGCCAAATAACAGGAATCAACAGTCATTAGTCATTGATATCTCTCAATATTAATGGTCTTAATTCTCCAATAAGAAGACAGAGACTAACAGAATGGATTTGGAAAGAGGACACACCCTTCTGCTGTGCCCTAGAAACATATCTCAATATTAAAGATAGACATTACCTCAGGGTAAAAGGTTGAAAAAAGATATCCCAAACAAATAAACCTAAGAAGCAAGTTGGTGTAGCTATTTTAGTATCTAACAAAATAGACTTCAAACCGAAATTAATTAAAAGTAATGGAGAAGAACAACTATATATACTCATCAAAGGAAAAATCCACCAAGATCACATTTCAATGCTTAGCGTCTATGCCTTCATACACAAGAACATCTGCATCTGTAAAGGAAATTTTATAAGCTTAAATCACATATTGACCCTCACACACTGATGGTGGGAGATGTTAATACCCAACTCTTAACAATGGACAGACCATCCAGACAAAAACTGAATAGAGAAATACTGGAGCTAACATGATATAAACTAAATCAATCTAACATATTTACAGAACATTTTACCCAAACACAAAAGAATATGCTTTCTCAGTACTTCATGGAACTTTCTCCAAAACTGACCACATGCTCAGACACAAAGCAAGTGTCCACAGACTCAAGGAAACTGAGATAACATCCTGCATCCTGTCAATATCATCACAGACTAGTGCTGGTGTCAACACCAACAGAAACAACAAAAAGCTTACGAACTCATGGAAACTGAGCAACTCTAAATGAAAAAAAAAAGGATCAAGGCAGAAACAGAGAAAGGAATTAAAGACTTTCTAGAATTCAATGAAAATGAATACACAGCATACCAAACCTGTGGGACACAAAAACGCAGTGTGAAGAGGAAAGTTCACAGCACTAAGTGCCTGCACAAAACGGCTGGAGAGATCTCACGCTAGCACAGCACATCTGAAAGCTCTATAGCAAAAAGAAGTAAGCATATCCCTGAGGAGATAGGGCTGAGGTCAGTAACACAGAAACAGGACAATACCGAGAGTCAGTGAAACAGAAAGACAGAGCGAGAAGATCCAAATAAAACCTCAGAAACAAAAAGGAGGACATAACAGCAGACAGCAAGGAAAACCAGGAGTTATCAGGTCATACTTTAAAAATCTAAAAGAAATGAACAATTTTCTTGATAGGTATCACTTACCAAAGTTATCAATATCAGATAAACAATTTACGTGGACCTATAACCCCTAGTGAAATAGAAACAGTCATTAAAAAGTCCCTGAACCAAAAAAAAAATCCCAGGGCCAGATGGTTTTAGTGCAGAAATTCAACTGTTTGTTTTGTTTTTTAAGTCAATAAGATGACCCCTTAATGATATTCTGTTATACTCATGTTTTGGTACCTTATCCAGTTGTCATTAGAGAGGGTTCCCCTGGCAGCAGATGGGAGTGGATGGAGAAACCCACAGCCAGACATTATGCTGTAATAGAGTCTAAATTGGAGGCCTCCGTGGGGCCCTTCCCCTTGTAGCTAGGGGAATCATGTGGAAGAGGTGGCAGAATTATTGTAGGAGTCAGAAGCACTGGAGGATACAAAGAGAAGACAGCCCATAGAATCAACTAAACATGGTACATATGGGCTCACAGAGACTGAAATAGCAAGCACAGGAACTGCAGGAGTCTGCACTAGATCCTCTGTATATGTGTTATGGCTGTTGACTTCTGTTTTTGGAGGACTCCTAATGGCGGAGCAAGTGTATCTTTGATTCTTTCGTCTGCTCTTGATCCTTTTTGTGCTGTTGGGTTGCTTTGTAAGAGCTTTTGTATTGTCTTATATTTTGTTTCGTGTTTGTTGTCTCAAAGGCCTGCTCTTTCTGAAGAGAGACTGAGGTGGAGTGATGTGGGGAGATAGGGGAACGGAAGCTGGGAGGGAAAACTGTGGTTGGGATGTACTGTATGAGAGAAGAGTCTATTTCCTTTCTTTTGTTCTTGGAGACAGGGTTCCTCTGTGTAATAATCCTGGCTGTCCTAGAACTCAGTCTGTAAACCAGGCTGGCTTTGAACTTACAGATACCACCTGTCTCCATCTCTTGAGTGCTAGGACTAAAGACATGCAATAAAATAAATAAATAAGCATACAATTTATAGGTATAAATTCAAATACTATTAGCACATGAACTTCTCAAAATTAAAATTCTAATTCATGTATAACTCTCTGCAAATGATTTCACTATTTTCTTATTTTGTTAATTAAAACTAATATAAAGTGTGCATATACAACATCATTGACACAGAAAATTTTATTAGCCTGCTCTACAGAGTGAGTTCAAGGAGTCGGGACTACACAGAGAAACCCTGTCTGGGAAAAAAAAGAAAAAAGGAAGACTTTTGTTGTTGTTGTTCATTAAATAATAGCTGGTATTGTTAATATTTGAAACAAATATATAAAATTTATCATACTTGGAAGGAACAAATATCACTTAAGACACTTTCTGTTCAGATTCATTGCTTGGATGCTAATCTAACTGCTTTCTTTTTCAAAGCTTCTAGGAGCTCGTTCCTTGTATAGGAGTCTGATATAAGAAACCAGCAAACTACAGGTACCTTATCCTTCTACATCTGGTACACGGTCCGGCCAGTTTTACAACTGCAGTTCAACTTTTGTTAACTTTATAGTTTAACCTTATATTGATTCATGTTAATCTTGATGTAAAAGTTTTCCTCACGTAACTTTGTCTCTGAAATTCCCCTCAAAGTTGACTTACATTCTGGATCTTTACCAATTACTGACTTATTATGGCCCTTGGATGGATCCTGTTCTGAGGCACTCTATCTACTGCTCTTCTCATCAACCATATGACAGCCTTGAAGCACTCACCAAGAGACTGACACCCCCAAATCCCTAAAAGCAGTAGGGTGACCTCTGAAAGGGAACTAGTGACTCATGGCTATCCAACTCATGTTCTTGCACTCTGGACATTTAGGGGTAGGGGGTGACCTAACACCTAAAACAGCTGGACTAAAATCTTCTTTGGCTCAGTTAACCTCTCTGCTTCATCAGCTCATACCATCGTAGGCATCCTTCAGGACCAGCTTGACTCCTGGACTGCTGCAATACTCCACAATTAAAAAAGACTACTAGGTCTGTGATGGGACTTGTGTTTTTTCTGTGAACATGCTGCCTCCAGGTCAACAAATCCTAACAATTTGAGGGGAGGGGGGAAAAAACCAATCTCAAGCCCCCTTCTATATGGGCTTCTGGTTCCCTCCAACCCTGGCTCCTCCCTGGATGACTCCTCCTCATTATCCTTACATTTTTTCCCCGTCTTTTAAATGTTTTTCTTACTAGACTTCACCTTATACTCAAGTGCTTTCCCACATAAGTTCTCACCCTCCAACAGCTACATTTGCTCCTGATACAAACTATGGAAATGCTGGCTAAAGGGGCTTTCCCTCCTTTCACCCCACTGGAGTCTTACATTTTCTTCCTATTCCCTTCTTTCATACTACGTAGCTCCCTGAAACCAGTCACTGTCTCCGAGTCAACTCTCTCCCCGCTGTCTCTCATCAGTCCACTGTAATCCTGCCTCTTCCTTCCTAACCCTCAATCTTCCTGGAAAATCTTTCAGTTTACTCTTTAAAAAATCAACTGCCCTATGTAAACTACTTTTCAAGTTTCTTCAGGAATACAGGACCACAATCACCTTGTCTATCTCAGCCAATCAAACTAAGGCTGTCTCCTCGCTACACGACCAAAGGATCCCTCTTCAATAGATCCAGAACTACTGCTTTCAACAAAGACCCTCCTCAGCAGAAAACAGCTATAATTCCCCTGCCCTACATTTTTTTATAGCCTCAAGAGTTGGGAATGACTATTTCCTGTATCAATACACTTCCCAGCTTCCATTATGGACTATGAAAATCATTTCTGCCCCATAAGGGACAACATCTCATCATCTTCTGTTAGATACTTTAGCCATTCACACAGAGGTGACAAAATATTCCCTTTCACACCTATGATCAGACTAAGCCTCTCTTTCTTTCCATCTTCTGTCTTTCTACAGCTGCTTTTATATAATCTAGCAGGCCTAACAACCTCAGTGTGCCAAGGGTAGGAATGGACACCCAACAGTGATTAGGGTCCAGTGAAGAATGAGTTCTACTCCAAACAGCACGGAGACCCTTCTTTCCCCGGGAGAGGGGGAATGAGGAAGGAGAGTAGAAGCAGAGGAAGGACAGCAGTCAGAGTGAAGAATGAAGGACAGACAAGGTGAGAAGACACAGAGCAGAGCAGTCACTCAAAACAAACTGAAGAGCTAAAAGTGGAACCAGAGAGTAAAGAAGCAGAAACCTGAGGCGCTGGGGAGGCCAAAGTTATAAGCAACACCTGTTCCAGGAACAGTGCTTCTGGAACAAAGAGGGCCAACCGGAGCACATGCTGGGAGCCAGGAAAGGGTCCCTAATGACAGACACTTTATATGTGTCTCCTCTACTGAAGGCTCACAGAGGAGTACATAAACAGCTATAAGTATTATCACTAGCCTTCAAAAGAGAATTGATAAACTAGGAGATAATCAATAACACCAGGGCTATGTGAATAATCTATAAAGTTCTTCTAAAAGTTCTTCTAAAAGTTCTTTTTAACTTTCACAAATCTCTTAGGTAAGGAAAGAAGTTTTACAAGCAGGTAAAAACAGACAATATCTAGAAAATTTTAAAGAAAACTTGGAGTTGCATCAGGAAACCACAATAGTTTAAAATTTTACTCCCACAGTAGGGCATGGTGGTGCAAGCCTTTATTCCCAGCACCTAAAAGGCAGAGGCAGGTGGATCTCTGTGAGTTTGAGGCTCTGAGATTTGAGGCCAGTTTTAATCAAGCCAAGGATAGACAGACAAGCCCCCAGTCTCAACATTAACTAATTAATAAGTCAAATTAAAAAATAAAGGAAAAATGTGCTAATAGATAAGTGACCAACTGGTATAACAAAACATAAATGAAACTACACAACAAGACATTGCAACATTTGATAAAGACAAGATTCCAAAGCAGTAAGAGCAGATCTACAAATTACTGTTAATGTTAGAGGAATTAGGACAAAGGGAATGCAAGCCAGCAGGGGCGGCGATACCTTCAATCTCAGCACTCAGGAGGCAGAGGCAGGCAGATCTCTGTGACTTCAAGGCCAGCCTGGTCTACAGAGTGAGTTTCAGGACAGCCAGGGCTGTTTTACAGAGAAACTCTGTCTCAAAGTCAAAACAACAACAATAAAAATGGACTACTGAAATTACTATAATTTACTTACAGAGTTGTAATGCTAGAAATTCAGGAGGTCTCTGTGTAAGTTCAAGACCAGCCTGATCCAGAACAGGCTCCAAAGCTACACAGAGAAACCATTTCTTGGAAAACCAAAAGGAAAAAAAAAAAAAAAAAAAAAAAAGAAAAAAAAATATATATAAAATCCCAGACACTATGATCCAGAAGCCACTACAAAGCTGAACCAGGGCCATCCGACAAAGGAGTCCTCTCCTGAGACTCTAATTTTGGTTTGTGTTGGGCAGTTGTACTATATTATGAGGCTCACAGAGGGAGAGAATGTATGAAACCCCCTCGTCTTGGCTGTGTGTTTTCAGGACATGGCACTGATGAACCTTACCTACAAACAGGATTATGTGCTAAGGCCCAGGAGTCTTGGAGAAACGTCTCTGAACCCAAAGTATTCCTGGGAAGCCAATAAACAAACACCACCTAGAGACCACAGATCATTTCTCTAATACGAAAATCCTAAATACGTGTAAACTACCATAAACCAAGCTAGAAGACAAGTTTAAGATCAACGTCACAGGGTTTCTTTGTAAGCATGCACATAGGTACATGGAAATGCATCCCACTGGAGGTACATGTTCAGAATACACAGCAGGAGGGGGCAGTACCTTGTAGTTGGCATGAGTGGCTTTCAGGACATCATGAAGTCTGAGGTAGGAAGGGAGATGGTAGAAACTCCCTAATGAAGAAGATTTACTTGCTGTGACAGGTCCTGGAGTGTCCGATTGTCGAGAAGCTTAGAAAGAGAAGAAAAAAAAAAATCAAACTTTTAGATAGAAGGAAGAAAACCCTGCCAAGCTTAACAGCAATTACTATGATGACTTTTCAAAATGGTGTAGCAGAAACATGGAAGTCTTTCCCCCCGACCTTTGAAGTATGTGTGCTGGGAGGCAATGAAGAACTGATTAACACAGTAAGAGCAGAGAGCTGAAAGAGTCGAAACAAACAATGAACATAAGAGTATTGAGGCTGATGTAGCTGTCTGTGGGTTCAGCCATTCTCCTTTGCTGACTGAATGGCTGAAGCCAACCTCAGAATCTTTGGGTCAATTAGTCAGGCAATGTGGACATGTTCTGAAAACTGTATAGGGCATATACATCACCAAAGTGCCAAGAACCTAGGAGAGCAGCTTCCTCTAACTTTAAGAATTTCTTATTTTTGAGAGACCATCAGTCACATTTTCAAACCTGCAACTGTTAATCGGGTAAGTCCTCCTGCATTACTATAGCCAATCCTTAGAAAGAGCATCTCAGTTAGTCAAAGGATATAAAACATTTACCTAGTACCTATTGGACAGCCCAGCTACAAAATTAACAATGTATCAAACACATGAATATGCTTACATACACATGCTTCTCAGCATGCATATACTAAGACTGCTCTGAGAGGGTGTGCCCAGTAGGTAGCCCACAGGACACAGTGGTCACCCTCTGCTTTCCATTCCAACAAGAACACAGACGGGATCTGTTACTCTATGCCAAAATTCTAGCCCTTTGCCCTGACATCTCCCCAAGTACAGATGCCCCTCCAAACATCTGTGTGCTTTCTAGACTTCCCCAAATCAGGTGACTTTATCGCTACTATGCTTTTCTGTCTCCACTCTCTTCTTAGCTCTAGATAGGTCTCAAAACTCTCAATCCTCCAGCCTCAGCCTCTGGAGTGGTTGTATTAAAGATACATCATACATACCTGGTTCCCACTGTCTTCTTACCTGTCCCAAGTATAAATCTTCCACTTCCCTTATCATAATTCTTCCCATATCACAATTTTTTTTTTTTTTTTACTACCACTACCCTCATCTATTCCTAGCCATCTGTGTTCTTTCCTTTACTGAAAATTCAGATTCCTCCCCTGTAAGAAGAGAAAGAAGCAAGTAAAACTGCATGAGCACCCAAAGAACCCTTCCCTGATTGTGTTGCTATGGACCAGCTTTCCATGAGGCACATGCACTTCTGCACTACAGGCAGCACCCTAGCCACGGCACTACTTCCTACCTGCACTGGCCTCGCCACCTTTCTTGGGACTCATCGGAGCAGAAGCTTGTTCTCCTGGCTCTTTCTCCTTCCCTTTCCGTCGAATAGGACTTAGAGAAGGAGGGTTTGTTAGAGAAGGCAAAGCTGCCTGAAATAGAAAACAAAAATGTAATGGGAGAAAGCCAAAACAGAAACCAAAAACAAAAGCAACTAATACATAGTTCCACTATGTATTGGAACTTGATGGCCTTTGAGTCTTTATTACAGAGCTTGGATACTATAGAAATAATTCTACTTTCATCCACAAAACTGTACAGAGCAGGTATAGCTCTGAACTTCCTCATACCACCACTGAGAATAGGTTGGAAAAGGAAGGGCCACCAGAGAGTTACAAGAATCTGAAGTACCTAGCACCCCCAAACCTGTCCCCTCTAATAGCAGGCAATCAGGACATTTTATGTGAACCATCACATAAGCAAGAAAAATGCAATAATTGAAATTGGGTTTTGAATAAAGCTACCTGCTCAGGGTCACAGCTGAAATTCAGCAAAGCTGTTCAGTCAACAGCCCAGATGTGGCCCATGCTCTCCAACCTGTCCCAAGGTTTTATAGGACAATCAGGCTCATACACACAAAGAAGAAAGTTGGCACAGAGAGTAGAGATGACACATAAGAAGCAGGCACATCAGGTCTTTGCTATGCTCCTTACTCCCTTCCTGGCCTTAGCAAAGGGCTTCCTCACTGTCTGTGTCCCTGCCTTATCCTTCTGCTGAAATCACAGAGATGCAACAGAGAAAGGGGCTTCAGTGAGATGAGGTCAAGGTAGCAGAATCCTCAAAAATAAGATCAGAGATTTCGGGAGTTCCCTTACCCCATGTACCATCCAGAACCAAATCTGTCAGTGCCTTGATCTTATAATTCTTGGCTTTTAGAACTGCGAGAAATAGTCACCAGAATTCTGTTACAATGGTGACTTAAACTAGGTGAGGCAGTATGTCCCTCTTATTCTTACCTGTAAAGACAGCAGCTATCAGAACAAATACTGCAGCCAAACAGTGTATGGAAGAAGGCAGTAAGGCTGCAGAGGGCAGGTGTGGGGCTACCACACTGCAGCAGTGTTTGTAGTGGATTAATGATGTCACATTGTAAATAATTGTCCCACCTATGAGTTTAATAAAAAGCACTGACTGGCCAAAGGAAGACAGGAAGTGTGGGCGGGGCTACCAGACTAAGAAAACTCTGGGAACAGGAAGAACAGAGCAGAATGCCAGAGAGAAGCCAGAAGATGCAGAGGAGAACTATGCTGCTCTGAGAAAAGGTTCCGAGCCACATGGCTGAACAGGATCAGAGCCATGGGTTAGATTAAGGGTAAAGTGTTAGCAAGTTATATGCCTGGGCCTTAGACTGATCAGCCTAAAACTATTGAAAGCATCTGTGTGTCTCTGCGGGTCTGTGGGTCTGCGGGTCCAAACTTTGAGGCTAGGCCCGAAAGTCCGGGCCAGAAACCTCATACTACAACTTTTGGTGGGAAGACTCTGTTAGAAAGCCATCAAGTATATGAGGCCACCAGCAGGACAGTCCAGGAGAAGCACAAGCAGAGTAATGACTGTCCACAGCCAGGAGTATGACAGGATCTTGGAGTCAACAGCTGCAGGACTGACTGTAGTGATAGCCACACAACTCAGTGGCATGATTTTAGAAAATAAATTTAGAAAAAATTTAAAATCCAAGTGGTAACTCACTCTGCAATCGTAACACTTGGGAGGCTTAACTGAGAGAATCTCCAGAGTCAGAGGCCAGTTTGGTATATACAGTAAATTTCAGGCCTACAGAGAAAGTCCCAGGCTCAAAAAATAAAACTCGATCATACACTTGAATTTTATGGAATGTGAATTATCTCAATAATATAATTCCCCCAAAAGGCCAGCATAGTAATTTTTAAAAGGCACATCAGTTTATACCAGAACTTAGAAAAAAGGAGATATGTATTAATGAACATATACCTAACACCAAAGGGATGTTTGTGCATCTGTACATGTAGATGTACTTATGCTGTTGTTATTTTTGTCTGTTTGGTTTGGTTTTTCAAGACAGGGTTTCTCTGTGTAGACCTGGTTGTCCTGGAACTAGAATTGTAGATGAGGCAAACTCAGAGATCTACTTGTCTATCCTAAGTACTGCGACTTGGGACAGCTGAAGCCTCTGACAGACATTAGGCCCATCAGCAGCCTGATTCCCCAGCTGCCTGTTCAATAAGTGGCTATTTAGTCAGTTCATTTCTCAAGTCACGCAAGCCATATTTCAAGAACACAAGTGCTACATGTGGTCAGTGACAAATGTCCTGGACTGGTATATACATGGAAAATTCCCTCTATGGCAGAGAGTCCCAGTAGTGAGAAAGTTCAGGAGGGCACCTTTAACAATAAACAGGAAAAACTGAACCAGACAGCGCAAGATGTTAGAAGAAACACAAGAAGCCATATCACAGGGGTATAAAGCAGCCCAACAAAGAACAGGAAGGCTTTCAAAGTGCCTGTAAAACCATGGCAGGAAGTACCCTAAAAGGTGGTATCAGGAACCACATAGAGCAGAGGTAAAGAATGGACGGCACAAGTGGGGGAACTCAGTCCTCCAGAAACAACCAAAGACCTCGACATTAAAGTCAGTGCCTGGGCAGAAGGAAGGACTGGGCTGATTCTTCAAGGCTTCATGGTGATGAGGAACAGAAAGCAAGTGAAGGAAACTGGAAGAGTAAGGGAGAGTATCACTTCTGAGTTTTATGGCTGAAACCAAAAAAGAGTACAAAATAACTATATTTTATGTTATAAACATAATGTCTGAATAAGCTATTTTCTTATAGCAAGAAATAAATAGACTACTAACATAGATGTTCAGGAAGCCCCGTCATTAGACAGACAGATGATAATGTGTACCCCCAAGGAAGAAGTTACCTTGATTGCTGGTCCAGGAGTCACATCATCCAAGACATGAGCACAGATATTGATCACTTTCAGCAGGTGGGAGAAAAGCTGTTCCACCATGGGCACCAGTGTCCGGTCCCCCAGAGCAGGCCAAACTTCCTCCTGTCTGGTGGCTGCTGAATTGGCTTCTTCTTCAGAAGTCCATGAACTTCTCAGAGATTTGGGAGCACTGGCTGTGACACAGGCACACACATTACTCCACCATTAATGTGTGGGATGGGAAGCAGTCATGGCCTAAGTTTCTCATACTGATCTGTGCTTACATACAGCTGGACCTCTGTATCTAAAATAAAGTCGCAAACTCACATAGAAGTGCTATTTACCCCCAAACTCCAGTTAGAAAAAAAGAAAAAAGAAAGTGACCACTATCCTCCAGCTATGGGTGTGATGCTCACAACTGAGATACAGTGGAGATCAAGCCTCAAGACACTGTCTCGTTATGCTCTCTCCACCCTCTTTGTTCTACTCCCAAAACTGCACTAAAGGTTCAGTCTTTGCCAGAACTTCAACATAAACACCCTGGACCTACAAATTTCAACCCAAACTTAAGTCAGCTGACAGATCTTGCTAGAACATAAACCCACCTAGTCCCTTCCATAAAACACACCAGTGGCAAACAGAACAAGTCAACATTTTTCATTGGAAACTGGTACTTTATCCCCAAGTAGATTCAATGGTTTTTGACCTGGCTGGCCACATTTTCCATTCTTATCCCTGTCCTCATGTGATATACACAGTAATTTATATTCTTTTAATATTAAGTAATTTTTCAGTTCTCTATATCTTTTTTATCAACCTATAAATCTGGCCAAAGAAGAGTGCATACAGCTGCCCTGTTGCTCCTGTGCTTGTCTGCATGTATCCCCGGCCAATCTATAACCATCTGGGGAATACAGCTCTTCTGTTATAGTCCCTATACTAAGCCACTGCCTGGCACAAGGTACTCAGTAAATAAAACTCAAGTAAGTTTAGCCACAGTAAGACTGAGGTGCTAGTCTGCTCTAAACCTAACAACTCCTCTCATACACATTCACATCAACAGACAATATCTAGACTCTGGATTAAGCTATACCCACACCCTCCCAAATAACTCTCGTGTTCTTATAAGCTGTGTATCTCTCACAAACAAATCCGAGTTAAGTCTGAGAGCCCATCTCCACTTATTACCAGTACCTGCAAGCAAGTTTCCAGCCAAAATCAAGGCATCTTGATGGGCTGAAAGATCCAATGGGAACCAAGCCGAGGAAAGCAAGGTGAGAATCATGGAGGCCATCCCAACAGTGCAGCTCTTCCTGGACTCGTCAGAGGCACCCAGTGGGGGCACCCTGGAAGGAGACAATTCCAAAGTCAACCCAGGTTTCAGGCACATAGTGTTGTTCTCCAACGCCCCATGAACAAATCCACTCTTGTGGGGTTTCTTAAGACAAGGTCTCACTCTTATATATGGAGTGCCATGGTCTAGAATACACTACGCAGCCTACACTGGTCTGCACACTGTGTCAATCATCTGCCTCTTCTTACCAAGTGCTGAGATTAGGGGTGTGGGCCACTATCATTTAAAAACTGCTAACCAACTAACACCCTTCCTGTAAATCATGACTCCATAAAAGTCATTTGAGAAATAAAATCATGCAGTGGATTTCATTGAGAAACTAGAATGCTTATTCTTAAAACATTTTAACTTTCTTTACTTTTTAATCTAGCAGATCGTACTCCAATGTCAAAGTTGCTCAAAAGTCAAGTCTACTGTAGGACTTATGATAGTGACTGTTAGTTTGCTACATACTAACGCTCTGCAGATTTCCTTCTGGATGTGATGGAAAGCCTCAAAGTTTCTCTGTTGTTAGCACACAAATGAAAGCTTACTTCTTTTGCTGAGAATCCCCAGCTGGCAGTAGGTGATCTATTGGAGAATTTTTTTGTAGGGAACCATAGTAGAAGTATTCTACTTCCTAAAGCACACCTTGTAGCTGTTTACAATTCTGAATGCTAAGTCATAACTGACTTGCATTATCTAGTAATTTTGAAAGAATAAAACTAATTAGAAAGCTTTTACCTGCATATGAAAATTCCTTAAATATCATACCCTCACAAGCACCAGGCATTCATTAGAGTCACAATTGCTTCAGTGTCCTCAACAGTTCCTTCACTCATTTCAGACACTCATACAGCAGAAACAAGTATCCCATCATCGCAAAAAACACCAAACAGATCCAACATAAAAGGGGAAGGCAGGGAAGGGGATCAGAGTAGAAAAGAGAGAGAGCAGGTGCCAACAGCTGTGCCTGTGCTGTGTGCACATTGTATACATACCCACAATGCCAACCTAAACTCCACGTGCAAACTGGAAAGGCTGCTGAGAGAAGACACAAAGCTTCACAACATCCAAACTGCAGAAGAAAGGAAGGAGAAACTCACCAAACATTACCAAAGGTGTGCTGACTAAACCTCAGACCTATACACAAATGTAACTACAGGGGAGCTAGCCCACCACACATACATGCTTTAAACAGCAAAGTCAGACACTCTTAATAAAACCATTGTTATAATCTAAGGAAGGGCAAGCAGCAGCCCCTGCCAGGAACAGAACTCTGACTGTCCTGCACTCAAAGTCTCTCTAAGTTTCTCTCTTCTTCCCTCAAGACCTCAGCTCAAGCTGACTAACAGAAATCTCCAGATCAGGGAAGTGTTTGAGATGTGCAAATCACAATTAAAATGAAGTTTATGCTATCATAAACAAATTAAGATTTGAAAGGCATTTAGTTAGCCAGATATAGCTGAATTTCAACTGTTTAACTTTCTACAATGTCCAAGAGTTTCTTTCATCATATAAACAAAAAGAACCATTACTTCTGCATAATATTCTTCTTTCAGATTATAAAAGTCACACTTGATTACTTTAGAAAATTTATCAGTACTTGAAAATACAAAAAAGAAAATGAAAGTTAACCACAATCCTAAAAAGCATCTCGGCAATTCTCTGCTTGTCCTTTTTCTGAGTTTGTAAAGACTGTACATATATGAATATTTCTTTTCTAACTTGGTATCAAACTATAGTGCCAAGAGTTTTTTATTCTACCATTCTTATTCAATACTAAAACTCAAGTTATATCTTGCCATATCATTAAATTCTCCTAAGTAGCATATCAACATGTGTCTAATATATTACTCTATGTAAGTATTTATTGCAATTGGATTGTAACAATTCTTAGATATTAGTTATTTTCCAGTTTCATTAAGATTTAAAACAAAACAAAACCTCAGTTGGCATTTCTCATCTATTCTTTTAGTATAAGTTACCAAGTCAGAATCAATTGTACTAGAGGCATGGCATTCTAAACTTCTGGTACATTACTAGTTCAGATTATAGTGGTTATAAATTTTTAAATTTATATTTTGGGGTAGAACATGACCCATGGCTCCATGCCCATATAGAAGTCAGAGAACTGTGGGAGTCCACTCTCTTCCTTTACTGTATGGGTCCTAGGGAAATTCAGGTCATCAGGCTCAGAACCAAAGGCCTTTATCTGCTGACACACACAGATGGCCCATTTCAGGGTTTTTATTTGATGACTTCCTAGGAGGATGACTTAGTTTACAATGAACAGGTATTATTTTGGAGTCTACTGAAAGAAGTGCACTTCCTTATCCAGCACCTCAAGACAAAGACCCTCACACAGGACCATCCCACTGTGGCCATAGAAGACACGCAAGGCAGTCTCCTGAAGACTTACTGTGAGCGCCCGTGTCGTTGAGGTAATGAGTTCGTGAGAAACTGCAGCAACAACTCTTGAGAGGTTGTTTTCCATGGTGACATCTGTTATACTTGGCAGTAAACTATAACCTCTATAGATTCTATCAGAAAAATACAGAGAACCTTAAAGCACGTATCTTTGACAGTCAAACAGCACTTAGAAGCTGACAGTTTAAGTCCAGAAGAAAGTAAAGCAAAATAGAGGCTGAAAACGAGGCTGGGGTATGGCTCAGTGGTAGAGCACTTGCTTATCACGTAAAAGTTCCTCCCCAAAAGACCAGAATAAGATTTTATCATTTAAAAAGGGAGGGGGCTGATTTCTCCCTCACCAGATGCCCACTCTTCTTTATACTGTTCTGCTGGTTGTTTTTGTTTGGTTGGCTAGTTTTTTTTATTCTTAAGTTGGTTTTTCCATGAGAAAAGATGACAGTCATTTAGAAACAATGGCTTGAAAATTTGACAAGCTGAGTTCCAAATTTAAAAAAAAAAAGAAATTATCACATTACCACATGGGCTTGGATGTCATTTGGTCAAGTCTTTTGGGTTTTGTTTGACTATTGTATCAATCAGCAAAAGAAAGATATCCTGTAAACCCAGCGTTAAAATGTAAAGACAAGAGCTCCAAGCACATCTTACTACTGCTACTGCAGCAATCCTTTGTGAACTAGTTTTCTGATGGAGCCTTCCTGCTCTGCCAACCTACTGGCCAGGCAGGGCAGGCTATGTAGCCAGCAGACCCTGCCCATGCTCTAGCAACACAGGCCTGAGAATCATCATTGCATGTAGCAGTCTGACCCATACATTAGCAAGGACAGTAAAAAAGTGAAAATTTTCCACGGATAAGTTTTCAGATGGCGTGTGACATTCACAAACAAAAATACCAATTGTCAGCATGAAGAACTTAATAAACTCATTGCAAGACTGAAGACATCATTGTTATGTGACTGAGATGGGTCTTAACCACAGGGAGGCTGTGGCAAATCATGTCAAAAAAACATCCTGTTAATGAACGATGGCCTCCTCCTGGAAAGCAGGCACCATGAAAGGCACAGTCTGCTTATGAGTCAAGGTACTGCGGGCAGGGTACCTGGTTATGGTGCTGACAGAGAAGTGCGAAGGTGGCTGTGTCTCATGCATGAGGAGTTTCAGGTAAACACTGCTTTGATCTCTTGCTACAGCCACTACTGGATCAGCCTGTCCTTGGTCACATTTATAGAAGAGCTTTGGGACAAGCCTGCCGTAAAAAGAAAGTTCATCTATACAGAAGGTGCATGAAATTCCCCAATCACCACACCTTTCCCCAGATGGCTAATGCAAACCTATGCAGCACAAGAGCCAGAGCTATGGACAGTGAGTCCATCCAGGAGGTACAAATAAGGAGGGCTCTCTTTCCTCCTTAGTGCTGGTCTCTAAACTCCAGATTTTGAGAGTGAAAGCAATAGAAGGCTACCATAGAAGGCTAGTGCTTCACAATGGAGGCCAGTACTATGCTTTTTCAGATTATTACTTTACTACTTTTTAAATAATTAAAAGGGACTAAAATTAGTTTAAAAAAAAAAAACAAAACATACTTCCCTATAGCCTTTGATTGCGTCTACCATTCCCATTCTTGTACTACATGTTTCAACCAAAAGAGTAAAGGTAAACACCTTGTTAGTGATGCCGCAGCGACATGACGCACTCTGGGGTCTTCATCTCCAAGCAAATAAATGACTACATTATTAAGCACTCGTTCTTGCAGTTTTAAATACTTTGGAGAGACAGAAAATAAAAATAAGTTTAATTTCTATAACCAATTGAATTTTATGAAAGGTATTTTTGAGATTTTTTTTTGTTCTTGTTCTGGGTGGGGAAATTTGGATATTTTTTGAAATATTGTCTCACTATGTAGCTTTGGCTAGTCTGAAACTCACTATTTAGATCAAGATGCCAGGCATTCATTAGAGTCACAGAGATCTGTCTACCTCTGTCTCCCAAGTGCTGGGATTAAAGACATAGGCCACCAAACCCAGCTACATAAGGAAAGCATTCTGGAAAGCTAGTCAGGAAGGACTCAAGATGACTTAAATTCATCCCACACACTGACAACTTTCATGGCATAAAGAGTTAAATACACAATACAACACAGGCATTCAGTAAGACTTCACACCACTAGGGAGGCCCTGATAAGGCAGTTTCCAGAAGGTATGGCCCAGAGTCCCACAAAATAAACTGCTTACCCCTGTATAATGATGAGCCCCTCGGTGTAAACTTTCTGCTTTTGCCTCCAAAAAACTCACCAGCCTAACAAAAGAACATATTCAACAGTGATGTCATTCATTTAGCAAACACAGTGCTGGTCTGCGGCCTTCAGGCAGCTAAACATGAAAGTAGCTCACCCCAGGTGCCCTGTAAGTCTCTCAGAGGCAACTCAAATGTATTTAAATAGATTGGTTCACAATCTTCTATAAATTCCTAAGTGAGTACTGGATAAACAGCTTTACATCAAAATACACATCTACTTTAAAAGAGTTCCATGAATGAGCTCAAGCATAGAGAGGGCAAGCATACTGTAATGTAACTCCCACCACAGTGACCAGCTGTGCCCCGTTCCACAGTTGTTATCACATTGACAAAATAATCCTCCAGAGATATTCTAAGGATGGGATACAATAACCCACAGGGTCTACAATGGCTTTAAAAACCACTCAAACAAGCTGGAGAGACGGCTCCAAGGATAAGGGCACTGGCTGGTCTTCCAGAGGAAGAGCATTAGGAAATGAAAGATATAACATGTTACATTTGGAGGGACTTTTTGTTTGTAGAAGGTGAGTGAGTGATGTATGAGTCTCTAGTGGTCGCTCAGCTGTTTCTAAGGAGTCATCTACATTATTGGGTTTTTTGATTTTAGGGTTTTTTTGGGGGGATTTTTTTTAACTGCGTATTAAAATTAGCCAACTGAACCCAATTTAAATAATCTCAATTTTGTTGGCAGCATCCAAAGCATCATAATCAGGAAGCAGTTGACATAAGCATTCTTCCATCAAGGCTGATAACGGTATTGACTTTGGCACCATCCATGTCATAGTTTGTTTACAGCCTGTTTGATCTGGTGCTTGCTGGCCTAAACAACCACAATGAACACATTTGCCTTCTTTATAGCTGACTCAGTAGTCCAGAGGAAAGTCCAGCTTGTTTCTCCCTTTAGTGTTCTTATCTGGGCTACCCAAGGGGACGGTGGGTGACGTGTAGATACCGTCCACAATGCCTTCTGGACTTTCACTGCCTTCACTTTGGCTTCAACTTGGGGGGTGGGGGTTAGGGAGAGCAGGAGTTTTCTTTTTCAATTTTAGTGCCATGGTGAAAGCCACCTTGTTTTTTGAGACAGGGTCTCTCCCTAAGCCTTGAGCTTGCCTACTAAACTAGGCAAGGGTGGCTGACCAGCAAGTCCCAGAGACCCAACTGATCTCCATTTCTCCAATGCCAGGATCACATCTGCTTTCACAGTGATGCTGGAATCAAACTCAAGTCCTGCTTGTGCAGCAAGCATCCATCTCCCCCACCCCTTAAGTTGTTGTTGTTGGTTTTTTTTATTGTAACAAAATACTATTCAGAGATCTCCCTTAAATAAGAATAAAGGCAAACACAAAAAAACCCCAAAAAAACCAAAAAAACAAACCCGAGTTGATAGCCTTTTTTAAAAGTTTGAAACACGGTTTCAAAAAAAAAAATCAAAAGGGCTAGAAAGATGGCTCAGCAATAAAGAATACTTTCTGCTCTTCCAGAAAACTGGAGTTCAATCCCCAGCAACCATGTCAGGAGGCTTAGAACCGGCTAACTCTGCTCCAGGGGATGTCATGCCTCTGGCATTCTCAGGCAATTGTAATCATGTGAACAACCCACATGCCCAAATACATACAAGTTTACACATACTAAAAATAATAAAACTAAATCATACATTTAAATTCCTACCATCTAGAAAACCAAGACAAGCAGAAAAATCTATTCCTCTTTCAATATCAAAATGTCCAAAGTTCAGAGTACAATGAAAAGTACTGTGAACTATCATATGTTCTTTACCTAAACAGCAGATGATTCCACCAGGCAGTACATACAACAGCCATGCTAATAACAGAGACTTCAAGACTTTCAGTTCTTAATATGAACTTGGTTCCTTTACCTGAAGTCAATCTCTGCAAGAGTTTCCAGCAGTTCAGTCCTCACCAACCAGTAGGAGCTGTTCTTCAGAGGCAACATATCAATGAGCAGTTGTAATCCCAAGTCACTGTAGCTGCTGCTGCAAAGACTCAGGACACAGTGCTGAAAACCCAGCCCAAGGCAAAAAGCATCAGAATCAGACAGCTCCCCTAAGACAGCACTTTGATATATGCATCTGTTTTGTCCTGTTCTATTTATAAGCAGCAACAAGAATGTTACAGGTTCCAAAGTATTCAAAGTGCATCTTTATCTTACCATGTCTGAGTTTAAAAGTTACTGTGCCTGTTACACATAATTTTGTTTCCCTGCGTCCCATTAATTAACTCATAAGCCACAATCTCAGAAACACAATCATCAATTTATAGTAAAGACAATGCAACACAGTCCTACCACCATATGAAAAGAAGGGGACAACAGACTTATATAAAGGAGTATCTGGGATGTTTCTGGGTTCTTCTGATGTATAAGGAAACAAAGTGGGTCTATCAGCATACCTCCTTTGCTCAAAAGATGCAACTGACTAAACTTTTAAAAAAGAAGAGGCGGGTTTGGAAAGATGGCCCACAGGTTTAAAGTGCTTACTGCTCTTTTGGAAGACCTGAGTTTGGTTCCCGGCATCAACCACCCACAATTCCAGTTCCTTTTCTGGTCTCTGTGGCTATGGCACTTCCAAATACAAACTAACACTAACTCTCTCCTCTCTCCCCTCTCTCTCTCTCTCTCTCTCTCTCTCTCTCTCTCTCTCTCTCTCTCTCTCTCTCTCTCTCTCTCTCACACACACACACACACACACACACACACACACACACAAACACACACACCCACCATTAAAAAATTCAAATCTTTAAAAAAATTAAACTAGGAAAACATTACTTTGAGGTTATTAAATTTTAAAAGAGGAAGATATTACCCTGCCTAGATTTAACCACAGAGGTTTTTGTTTTAAGGTTTTCTGGTAAAATTTTCTGCTATGGCTAACTGTGACTTATGAGCCAGCTGATAGGAAATGACCCACCTTACTCTCACCTGAGGAGGCAAGGCTTTTTTTTTTTTTTTTTTTTTTTTTTTTAAACAAAAGACACAAATACAAGGTCAGTTAAATAATACCCATAATTCCATTGCAGCTCAACAATCTACAATCTTAAGAGAGTATTTTTAAAAAAATTCAACCAAAGTATATTTCTGAACATTTCCTTTAAGAGATAGAATGTTTCAAATAAAGATTTCCAGAATTAAAACTAAGCTTATTAAATTTCAATATTATGGCAATGTTTTCAAAAGTTGAGTGTTACATCACTGAAAATTATTGTTTACAGGTGATGGGAATGGGACCTATTTAAGCTCTGAGTTTAACTGTATCAATGGCAAGCTCACTAAACCAAGGAACAGTTTATGTAAAACATTATACTCACCCTCACAGCTGTACAAGCCAACTTGCAAGTAACAGAAGATTCATCCTTCAAAGTTTTCTGCAGCAAAGGAATGCAGTCCACCAGAGAAAACGTATTTCCTAACCAGAAGAATAAGCAAGAAATGTCTCTATAGAAACATGAACCTGGGAATAATATCCAGAAAAGAAAGCAGGACAAATTGTGCATACCTGTCAAAGTTCTAATGGTGCCCAACCAATCACCAACACGGAGCCGGGACCTGCTGAGGATGGAGTAGATGAGGGTCCCACAGAGAATGGCAGTAGCTCCTCGAACCTGTGGGTCTCCATGATCGATGTAGTTCAAGATGTCAGAGACATACTGTTCCTCTGTGGACACAAATGGCCCAGCCTGTACCTTCTCCACCAACAAATTTATACTACAAATAAAGTTCATTCTCAGAAAAGGAAGAAAAGAGAGTATTTTACATCTGCAAAGGATTTAACTATAATATCCTAAGTAGTAAAAGATGTTTGGAGTTTAAAGGTTCTAATTCATCACATAGCAATTATCTCAATACATCAGAATTTCTAGGTTGTGATTCCAGGTTATCAGATAAAACCAAACTTCCAAGATTTTATTTGAAAATAAATATTAGAAACAATCTAGTATACACTTGCTAATTCTAAACACAATAACATAGGTTTGCCCTGTCACTCAAAGAAAGAAAGAAGGCAGAAGATACTTTCTGCTGCAGAACAACTGTGTCCAATGGGAGACAGGGTGTGGTGCTTTCCTGGCCAGTCTTAGTCTGAATGTGTATTTCTGACTCAGGGGAATTGACACAGAGCAATTTAATAATGAAGCTTTGACTTAAGAAGAAAGCCAAAAAGTATACAAATGGCTCTTACATTCCCAGATTTCTATTTTATGACTTCCACTACACACATATCATCTAAGGGGGTCATGAGACTAAGAACATGACCACGTGTATATCTGGAGAGCTCAACACAGCTGAAACACACAAGCTAACTGGAAACACTCACTGTCCTAAGTCAAAAGAAGGCAAGACAGTGAAATAGCTGAAGTACCGATTAATTGAGAGAAAAATGAACTTTCAACATACCAGCACTTTCCACGGTGTCAAGAGGTACTTTATACAATTTGCTAAAGAAAGATTCTGGATGAAGAGCCACAGCTGCACCAATACAGCTGAGGGCCAGGGCCTTCACACTGACCCTCACATCTCTGTCTGGAACCAGTGCTGCAAAGAAACACGCAGACCCCTTTAGCCTTTTCCAAGAAACAACGCCCACCCTCTCCTTTCTTCCCTCTCTCCCCAACTAAGGGGAAAGTAAAGCTCAGTCACCCGAATAACAAGGTGGCAACAGACCATCAGTGACTTCTAAACCCACAAGTACACCCTCGACTCTGCAGCTACCCTTCTGTGCTTACCTTTTTTTTCCCCAGTTAACAAAAAGGAAGCAGTTAAAAGGCGGACACAATGGACCAGAGGAGCAGAATCATCATCATTAGGCTCTCCTATGTCACCTTTGATTCGGCAAGGCTAGAGCAAAGAAGTAAACATGATTCACTAATTCAGTCAACAAAATGAACCACACCAGGGTGCTAGGGACAGAGATGCCCATACTTGGCCACCTCCATGCCTAATCTCAAAAAGAACACAGTTGAAATCCTAAAACACACGTGTCTACTGGGAATGTAGAAGACACTATGAGTTCCAGGTCAGTCAAAGCTATATAGTGAGAACTTGTCTCAAAAACCAAAACGAGCACATAAACAAAAAGATACCAGGCAAAGGACAAAGCCAAAGAAGCCCAAGGGCTGGAAGGCTATAGCTGAAAACTGGAGAGCACTCTTAAAGGATGCCATTTTGACTGATGGGATTAAATGACAAAATGCATTCCCAACTTCAAGGCATTTAAAGTTAACTGTAAATATAGTATGCATGTAAAACAAACAACACAGAGAGATCTTTTAAATAATTGAGTAAACAAAACCAAGATTGCTGCAAAGCTCTGCAGAAGCCTCAAAGGAATGAAATGGGATTATCAGGCAGGGCTGAGCTCAGAGCTCAGAGCAGACTTCACCTATGCAGGCAGATCTCTCAGGAGGCAGAACTGAGGCAACTGTTAAGGATGTGAGTACCCCTAGAGAGGCAAAAAGGACAGAGGCCTGGCAGAAAAGAAATAAGCCCAGAACTGCAATGGGAACAAATGAGGACAGCAGAAGCCAGGGACATTCCAGCCCCTCACACACAAGCTAGCTCCTGCCTATGTAGCTCACCTTGCTTTCTGGGTCACTAGCTTCAGCAACTTCATCTCTTGATACAAACTTATCTATACTGCTGTCAGAAGGCTGCCTGCTATGACCCATTCTCTCCAATAAGTGTGCCTGTTGGAGGGCTTTAAAATAGAAATCATGATTAAATGATAAGTTTCCAATCAAAATATGTGTATGTTTGCACAAAGATAACATGAAGGTACAGGATTTAAATCAAAGTCTGATTATATCTAAATTGCCATTTTTAGCTGCTATTTACAACTAAAAAGAAAATAATAATGGTACAAAAAGGTTTCTTCTCGGAATTAAAAGATATCTAAGGCTGAAAACATTTCCATCATATAAAGTGAGCTTACCCAGAGAAGAGTTTCTGAAAACATCAGAGACATCACTGGAAAGAACACCCACAGCCTCCTCCTCCTCGTCTTCCTCCTGTGGCTGTCCTATGTGCATGCCTAAATACTGGCTGTCAGCACCATCTAACACCTGCACAGATGAAGGGGTCTGTCAGGGACAAGCCCTCCAACAAGAAAAAAAAAAAAAAAAAAAAAAAGCCACCAACAGAGCTGAGCACTTAAACTTTTAACTTTTCATTTATTTAAAAATTTTTATTCATTCATTGTGGCTTTTACATCATGCATCTCAATCCCATTCATCTCTTCATCCCTTAGTATCCACCTTCTGCCCTTGCAACCTCCCCTGCCCAAAAAATAAAATGAAATTTAATAGGAGGGAACAAAGGAAGGAACGAAGGAAGGAAGAAATGGTGCAGGAGAGAAAGATCTGGATATGGAAGCTGTTGTGTGACAGTGAGTCATACAGTTTATCCTTTACTGAGAGAGAGAGAGAGAGAGAGAGAGAGAGAGAGAGAGAGAGAGAGAGAGAGAGAGAGAGAGAGTGAGTCAGTCTTTACTTGCAAGTGTTCATTGCAAAGAGTCACTGGTGTGGTTGGAAACCTCTGGTTTCTGCTACATCAGTGATACTGGACCCACACTGGGCCTCCTCCTCTTTTGTTTCATGGAGATCCTATAGTTTTGGGTCTGCAGTACCCCTTCATGTGCTCCAGCAGATCATAGATGGGGTGGATATTGGGGTGGGGCAACTTATAGCCCTGGTTTTGGGCCTGGGTGGTTGCAGGGTTAGTCAGCCTGCCAGATCTCCCCCATCGTCAGCACAAGGATGAGCTCTCCAGCACTGCTCTGGCTATTTCACCCTAGATAGCAAGGAGCAGGGGCACAGGCTGGTTCTCATATTTCCATACCCTTGGGGCCAGCTCACTCAAGCTACACCACCAAGGTCAGCTCTATTTGCTGCCTGCTCAAGGTGCAAGGGCCACTCTCCTGAGTTTTATAGCTGGTGAGGGCAGGGAAAGCTCTCCTGCTTCCATGACCTCAGGGAGGACCAGCTCTCACACCTGCCACAGGTGGGGGTGAGAGGTATCTCTACCTCACCCATGCTACCTTAAAGCAGATGAGGGGTAGGACCAGATCTCCCACACTCAGATTCTCTGGGTCTGCTCACTAGAGCTGAGCATTTTATGCATGCAGAACTCAAAGACTGTGTTGCATCAGTGACACACAGAGAGCCTGAAGGGCAATTACTTATTTAATGCCCATAGGTAAACGCATGTGTAAGATCAACAAGCAAGAACTCTTTAGTACTAAGAAAAGTTTTTCTGTGGGATGTTATCTGTGCAAGACACAACTGTTGTGCTCTTGAACTCTAAGCACCAATGATTACCTACACCAGGCCTGCACAAGATAGGCAATTAACATTCTGGGGGCAGGTTTGTGGAATTTAGCTCCTTCCTAAGAATGCGTAAGTGGTTAACAATGGCGTGGATAGTCATGTTCATTCCTCAGTAGTATAGAGATTTATAAGCTGTACATACTCTGGTAGGTAGCCCTTGGCTCATGTTCCTATAAACAGTTTGTCAAACTAGACTTAGGTGGAATCATGACTTTGGCCTGTCATTGCTGTGTTATCTGGGGTAAACAGACATTTGTTTGTCTCCCCAGGGAGAGGTCACACAATGAACTTTTATAGCTCTAGGAATTCTAAAGACATTTCACTCTGTAAACTTCTTGATATTAAGAGAACCTTTAAAAAAAAAAAAGAACATGAGAGGAGATAGGCAGAAAGTTAAATGATATCAAAATAAATGTATGAATAGAATAATAATTTTCTATTTTTTTGTCTTCATAAGCAAATCTTACAGTAAATTAGAAATAAAGACAAGGCTTTCAGACAAGAATATAACAATAGGTTATCTCCACTAAACTTATAAATACTTCATATTGTCCAGCCATGAACCTAGGGCAGATTCTGTGGCCAATAGTTCCTGGAAAGAACAGCAGGATGAGACCAAAGAGAACTCAAGGGTGTGGAGAAAAAGGGCCCTGCAGCCTAAAGCCAAAGTATCTTAGGGCATCTTTAGCCCCTTGATGGCCATTTATTATCTTCTTTTTGTGACCTAACATCTTTTCTTTGTTTCAAGAGATAGGGTTTTTGTGTATAATTCTGCCTTAGGACTTGTTTTGTAGACCAGAATTGCCTAGAACTCAGATACAACTACCTCTGCCTTTCAAGTACTGAGATTAAGGTGTGTACCACCATTTCCAACTGACCTAACATCTTTTAACTCTTTAGAAATTCTTTAGGATGTACAAACAGAACCTTAGTTTCCACTAATTGAGGTCTCCCCACTGTATTCTAACTTGCCTATCTGAGATGCCTATCACTGTATTTGAAAAGTGTCCTAATTTAGGAATTTCTTTTTTCTTTTATTATAAAGACTTCACCAAAATGTCACCACAATGGACCACAGAAACTATAGAGTAACCTGAATGTGTGTTCTTGGGCCACAGTCATTAATATTAGGCTTCAGAATAAACTTACTTCTATCCCCTTTGAGGTGAGAGCTGTATTTCTATGCCCACAATTCCATGTTGCAAAATATTTCATATCCATTTGACACTTCTTGTACAATTTACCTAAAAAACTGAGCAAAGGCTGCTAGACAGATGGCTCAGTGAGTAAAGTGCTCACTGAGCAAGTGTGAGGACCTAAGTGAGTTCAGATTTCTAGCACCTAAGTAAAACCAGGTGTAACAGTGTGTATCTGTCACTCCAGCTCTGGGGGTTGGAATGGAGTTGAAGTGAGGGCTGTAAATTTGTTGGTCAGTCTAGCCAAAATGGTAATCTCCAGGTTCAGTCTGAGATCTTGTCTCAAAACGTAAGGTGCATAGCTCAGTGAGTCAAGTGTTTGCTCTGCAAGCATGAGGACCTGAATTCAAAACTCCAGAACACATGTAAAAATTCAGACATGGCTACATAGGTAGGTCCTTTAATCTCATTGGTCAGCCGACCAAAGCAAAACTGACCTCCTAGTTCACGGAGAGAGCCAGCTTCAAGGCAATGAGACACTAGTCATGCTGGTCTGCCTCTACCTGTGTATGCACAGGGATGCACACCTGCACACTCATGTGTGCACCACACATACAACATACACACACAAATAATTTTTCTGTCATAATGAAAAATATACTCCAAGATTTTCAAGAGAAGACAAACATTCTATATCAAGGACAACTAAAAATAAATTTCCTGCACTGTTTCCCCTTGAATGGGTTTAGCCTCCCTACAAACAGATCAGCTGCTCAGCAGGTGAAGTGAGGAATTTCACTGTCCTCATAAGGATGTGTGCGTGTGCATGTGTGTGCGTGTGCGTGTGTGTGTGTGTATCTTCTTCAGCTGTTCTCTATTTTTGAGACAAGGTCTCTCAATGAACCTGGAGCTCACCCATTTGGGATAAAGTGGTTAGACAGAATGTCCCTGCCTCTACCTTCCCAGTGCTGGGATTACAAGTATGCAGCCACAAGGCCCAGCTTTTGATATGGGTACTGTGGATCCAAATTTTCATGCTTATGTGGAAGCAACTTACTGGAGCCATCTCCTCAGCTCCTGTGGTCACAACACATCCTCATTTCTGACTTGAGTTCCATGCTTTATATCCAGTCTAGTCTCTCATTTATATTTTAGAAATGCTGGGTACAATATAAAATTTTGAGGCAAGTCAAAATATCCTGTCATATTATTAATAAAATATACTCAACACTAGCTAACATTTATTTATAAACACTCAAAGTTGATTGTAGAAACTCTTCTACTTTTAGGTGTGTAGCCAAAAGAACTGAAAGCAGGGTCTTGGAGATATTTTGTAGATCCATGTTCACAGTGCCGTTATTTACAGTTGTTAATAAAGGTAACCCAAATGTTCACTGACAGATGGGAGGATAAGCAAAATGTGACCTATCCATACAACGGAATGTTATTGAGCCCTAAAAATGGGGGGAAGGGGAGATTCTCACACATGCTTCAGAGAGCATTATATTAATTAAGTAAGCCAGTCACATAAGGATAAATACCACATGATAAGCACACTGCATGAGGAAACCTACAGTCAATAAACTTGTATTGCCAAAAACCAGAACAATGGTTTCAAGAGGAGTGCACGAGGCTTTACAGAGGGCAAGGTTTCAGAAGATAAAGACTTAATGGATGGGATGGTAGCAATTCCACCACACTGGCTAAATATATTTAATACCACTGAACTGTATGTTGAAAAATGAATACGATGATTTTTATATCTTACTTAACTACAGTAAGAAGAGAAAGATTGAAAGAAGGAAGAAAATAGCAATCCAGAATGTAGACCAGGTAGGAATCACACTCCCAACAATCCAAAGCTAAAGAAGGCACACTTGAAATTAGTCAGCCTAGGCAAGGACCCTGTTTCAGAAATATAAAACAAAACAAACTGACAAGCATAAAAAACCCAAACTCAGCACACACTTGCACCAAACTTTCTGATTATGTAATCTTTGAGGTAATTCCAGTTCACAAACTCAGATGTCCCAGGGATAAAATGGAATGTGGTGTAAGCACACTGAAAGGTCAAAAAGTGTTAAAAAAAAAAACCCCAAAAACAAACAGTATTAATATTAACAGCCATATTTCATTAAGACTACAAACATTTACATAAGCTCCTTGAAGATTTTAAAGTAGCTATTCGACCAGGTCCAACCAGGAATTAAAGACATGTCAAGTCTTTAATTAATTTGACTTTGGCCTCCATGGAACAATACAAAAGTTACTAGGTGATTTTTTTTTTTCAGTGGAGGCATCAAACAAGGCTAAGTACTTTGTTAACCATCTGAGCTGGGGGCCTCTGCACTATTAATATGAAGGAAAATGAACAGGAGGGTCCAAGGGTGGGTATCTAGGAGTGAGCTCAAGAAGACAAAAGAGCCCAATGCAGAAGAACCAAAACTGCCCACTTACAATTTCAGAACTGTCGGAAGGAGTCACAGCTGAATCAGGCCCTTCAGTGGTGGTCTGAGAGCTGTCACTGATGGGTGAGGAGGCCTGGGTCCCATCATTCAGGTCCATGGCAGGGTCGGATGGGACAGCACTGAACTGGCTGGAGCTGTGGCTCAAGATGTCCTCCTCATCCCCATCAGTAGCAGCACTGGTCAAGTCACAGCCAGACAAATCCACAGAGTCTGCTTGAAGTGTGTGCTGGGACCGTGGCTGCTCAGTGATGATGTCATGCCCTACAGAACCAGGAGTGGAGACACCCGAAGAAGAAGCAGCAAGTTCTCCACCAATCTCATTCTTGACGGAGGCTAAAGACACAAAGAAACGTATTTGTCAAATGGCCAGAGGAAACAATAGATAGAAATCAAAGGTGGGCAGAGTGATAAAAGTTCACTGTATTGAATGTTCTAACTATGGAACGGCCTGAAGAAGAGGGAAGAAAAGACTGAGCAGCACGGTAAGGCTGGATGGATGGAACATGCACATTCCTTATGGCTGCCAATACTCTCAAATGTGTTCATCTCCTAAGCAACTCTAAGGCACACACAGGATGTGTGTAACCCAGAAGCAGCTGGGTCAGGGACACAAGGAGACTCCCAGGAACTCTACACTAGGATCATCATCCTTTTAGGATACACTCAAGTCCTAGCCTCCTACAGGATAAACACACTCCATATTTCCTTACCCACTTACAAACACTATGTAAGATCAAAATTACTCAGTGTCTATTCTATAATCCAGTATTTAACATTTATTCATCCTTAAATGTTTGAAAGGACTTGCAAAAAGGAAGTGGTTGATTTGTAGTGCAAGAAATGAAAGGTGCTGATGGTTGAGAACAATGGATTATAACAATAAAAGTGTGTTCTTTTAGAAAGCTAATTGCATGGCTTGTTTTAAGAAATAAAATATTAATTAGGAAAACAAAATCACTTCAAAAAACATGAGCAAGGTGTGAGCACTGGCCCAGTGAAGGCACTAGATCACAGGCAACTGACTAGTTTTATACTAGTCTTGGCAGGCCAAAGTTCTTATTTTGCTGACTTTTGTACCTTGGAAGGGGGGTGGGGGGCAACTCCATTGACATTATCCAGGTTTTCATTCCCAAGGATCTCATTCTTGTTTTTATTTATCCAAAAGTAAACATAACCAAAGCTGTCAGTGTTTTATAGAGTATACAAATAATCTTATATAACTACTTGCAAGGATGATTAATCAACTTCTGAATAGCCTAAAACAAGAAAAGCACACAGCCACACACATAGAACATTGCAAAAGCAGCTGAATTATAAGGCCACTTTCTGAGCAGGCCACGCCTGGCCCACAATGCCATCTGCAGGGTGAGGGGCTTAAAGGGGTGTGAGATGGTAGGTGGAAAGTGAAGGCTGACACTGGTTGTTCACAGACAATGACAGCTACCTGCAAAGGCTGAGCTGCTGACATCTGACCTGGACTCCGAGTCATCTTCCAGGGCTTCTTCCTCTCCTAAGAGTACTTTGCCTAGAAATAATACAATAATATTACTTTTAAATGTTGCCAAAAATAAGAACTGTTTTAACCAAATAAATAGTCAGGCATAGTGGTATATACTCTTAGTCCCAACACTCAGAAAGCAAAAAAGTTCTATGAGTTTGAGGGCAGCCTGGTCTACATAGCAAATTTTAGGCTAACCAAGGCTACATAGTGAGATTATATCTCAAAAAACAAACAAAAATCAAATAAATGTACATTCTAAATTGGAAATTACCAACATATTTACTCTCATACAACTTATCCATCGTGTGTTTTACATACTACTTTAAAGAAAGAAAAGCAAACAGCATTAAAGCATTGAGACCAGGAAATCTATAGAGAACTGAACTATACCACAGTTAACTTTTTTATTGATTTTAATTACTGTTACAGTTAAATAATTTATTATTTAATGAATGACATTATGGTTGAAAGGTACAATTCTTATCAAACAGCCCTTGGAATATTCATGTTCCATCTACAATGGCAAATAAAAACTTACATATAAATAAGTCACTTTCATTTTATTATCTTTTATATTTAGGCTATAGCTAAGAATCTGGGAGAACAAATATTTTCTTGCAAAGTTTTTAAGATATATTTTATATTTTATGTTTAAAATTATATTAGAAAGAAAAATCAGGTTTAATATCTTTACTGTTATATAACATACAAGCATCATTAAAAACACCATATAGTTTGATCCTGATTGTCAGCTTGATTGAACTGAGAAATGTCTAAGAGATTTCTAGTGAGGACTGATTAACTCAGAGGGAAGATTGGTGCTCAGTGTGGGTAGCACTGCTCATACTTTGAAATAAAACATTAAGAACGAGGAAGCCCACCAGCATAGGTATAACTCCCTGCTTTCGGGTTGCAATGAGGTGAGCTGCTACCACCCTTCCCTGCCATAATGGACCAAGACCTCTGAAACTGTGGCCAAAAATAAGTCTTTCTCCTAAAGTTGTTTATATCAGCTATTTTGTTACACTGAGGAAAGTTCAAATGGGTACTATGAAACTGCATCCTTAAAGGCACAATTTAGTTAGCAAAGAGAACACAGATCTATGCAAAATCAACACAGCAACTTGATACATATACTAACTGAGCCTTTCATTAACAGAACACATAGTTTAAAAAATTAAATTAAGACTGGAAAACAGTGAATTTGGATGTTAACAAAGCAGTTTCTAACCTCCAAGTCAGTAGCTGATGACTATGTTCTGGGGAGAAGACCCTAGGGCAGATTACTTGAAGACATGAAAGTTATGTTACCAGGGGCTAGAGAAATGGCTCAGCAGTTAAGAGCATTGACTACTCTTTCAGGGGAACCAGGTTCAATTCCAGCCCACTGTAACTCCAATTTAAAAGGATCTGGTACCTCACATAGGCATGCATGTAGGGAAAACACCAATGCACTAAAAGTAACTAATTAAATAAGTAGAGGTCTGCCAATGGAGAAGTGGTGCCTGGTCACCCCTGACCTTAGCTGAAGCCTCATGCTCCACAACTCTGCTTTTATCTATCTTATGTCTGACTGATTACACTTGTCTAAGTTCCTGTTGAGGGCAGGAACTTGGAGGCATTAACTAGAGATCTTAGAGGAATGCTGCTTACTGGCTTGTTCAGTCTGCTTTCTTATAGCACCCAGAACCACCAGTCCAGGGACGGTACTGCTCATAGTGAGCTGGACCTTCCTATATCATCAGTCAGGAAAAGGCCCCATAGACTTGCCCACAGGCCAGTCTAGTGAGGACATTTTCTCAACATTCCTTCTTCCAAAAGGACTCTACTTTGTGTCAAGTTGACATAAAACTAGTCTGCCCACTACTTAAACAAACAAAAAATCTTCCAATTATTAACAAAAAGTTTTAAAATCACTGTTCTATATTAAAAATCATCATATTGAGAAAACAGTAGAAAGCAGACCTCATCTCAATAATATCACCTTTATCCTCAATAATGTCACCATTTCTGGACAAAGTAACTATGGAATAAGTTATCAGAGTGACTTCACCAAGTGTCCATAGATCTATCCTAATTCAAGAATAGAGAGTAACATTTCTTAGAATTCTTCTGGCCTTTAAACATTTGCTTTCTAAAATCTCAGTTAAGTGTCTTATACTACGATGGCTCAAATACTGTGCTTTCTTTTTAAGAGGCAAGGACTTGCCATGTGGCCCAAATGACTCCTGCCTCAGCCTCCAGGTGTGCACTATAATATCTAGCTCCCCAATTCTTCAAGTAAATGCTCCCTTAATTCAAAGGAGACTATAATGTTCTTGTTAAGAATTCATCCAAAAGTGAGGTGTACTGCAATCCCAGCACTTGGGAAGGAGAGGCAAGAAGATTTTGAGTTCAAGGGCAGCTTGCACTACACAGTGAGGCCCCTTGTAGAGGGGAAATAAAACACCTCATTTAATACAGCAAATAATAAATGTCCAAATTATGGCACAGAAATCAAATATATAGTTTAAGATTTTAAAATAAAAATGACAGCAATCCTTCCCCACAGAAAAGCATAATGTAAAAGGAAATGGCCGCTGCTATAAAATGGCCATGTATATAAAGCTATCAGATCTTTTCAGAAACACTGCAATAAAAATAATACGTCAGAATATTCATATGCACTGGGCAGTGGTGGCACACGCCTTTAGTCCCAGCACTCAGGAGGCAGAGGAAGGAAGATCTCTGTGAGTTCAAGGCCAGCCTGTTCTACACAGCAAGTTCCAGGACAGCCAGGGTTATTAGAGAAACCCTGTCTCAAAAAACCAAAAACCAAACAAACAAAAAGAATATATGTGCAAAAAGTTAAATATGGCCGAATAAAATGAACCAAACAAAATAAACTATTTAATATGTCTAATAATAAAATTCATTAAAAAGGGAATTACCTTTATAAAATACAGTGGTACATTTTCTAAAGTAGTACTGAGCCTACCTGCATCTTTAAGATTTCACTGGAAAACAGCCAGATGCAGCAGCTCATTCATTATATCATTGTTCTTTGGGGGCCATACAGCAGGAAAATAGCTGCAAATGCCTATGACCCACAAGGTTAAAATATTTATTCTCTGGTCCACTGCACAAAGCTTGCTGATCTTTGACCTCAAACATTAGAAATTATGATAAGCAATGATAAAAACAATTTTCAAATGACAGAAAAGCTCAGATTCCAGCAGTATTTGTACACACTCACTTTCCTGGGAGGAAATATAAGCAGAGTCTAAAGCATCATGCAAACAGAAACTGTAACAATTCAACACAGGAATCAGATTTTGAAATAATCACCTTTCTGCTTTCTTGAAAGAACCGGGCTGCACGAGGAACCCCCTCCAGCTGTAAATCATAGAAGGTGACAGAACAAAGTAAGAGAACAAGTTGCTAAAATCTGCAAGAAGTTAGAGAAATCCTCAAAGGCTTGACTTAAATCTTAAAACGGGGATATGAACATATTTATCTAAGACACGCTCAAACATCACAGTGTCACACTTTAAATGTGAGAATTATACTCATGTTCAAATACAAAGCTCTAAAAATATGACTAAAATGTCAAAAGAACTCTATAAATTGCATTTTAAAAGCCAAATTAAAACTCTAAAATCTTACATTATTTGGTCAACCAGCAGTCATATATAAGCTTTCATTGGAAACAGTTATTAGAAATGTTTTTGAAGATATTTCTGTTCATCATACAACATGCTTTCCACAAAAATAAGAATTCTTTACTGCCAAGTACAGAAAAACATTTCCTGTTCATAGTGCAGGCAAACATTTAGGCTCACAAGGCCACAATCAGATTTCCCAGTCAGAAGATTTCTAGTTTGTAGCTACAGTTAAGTCTGGGTCCTCAATGTGCATAATGCAGTCATGGCAAGCTGGGGTCAGCAGAACTTATCAAGCCACTTCTGGAGGTTAGCATGCACAGATTCCTATCTGTCCCTACAATCTCCTATCACACAAGGCTGCCCTGCCTGCTCCAGGGCCCCAACTCTTGGAGCATCAAGAAGAACAGAGCAGGCTAGGAAGGTGTCTACAAGGACTGGGAATGGAAGTAGTTCTCTAGAAACAGGATCCAAGGAGAAAAGAATGCTAAATTCCCAAAAAAGACAAAAAAAGTCTATCCCTAAAGATTCATCCCAGACAACCAAACATGAGAGTCCTGGAAATACTCTGCCTAATATTTCTACTTCACTGCACCCAAAATTCAGGTGACAAGCCAGGAAATTAAGAGACCAGGTTTTAAAGGTATGGCCTCATTCTGTCATCTAGCTTTCTAAACTGTAGATTTATTTGCAAAAGAAGAAAGATGCCTACATTTTAAGTTTGGGAAGGAATTTAGGCACAGATGGCTTAGCACAGCATAGTCCCATAAAACAACAGCAGGCAACAAGTATTACTGCACAGTTGGTTAGAAGACCTTGCTGAGAACAAACACACCTAAAAGTTCCACGATGCTTCCAGTGCGTCCTCGGCCCCTGGCCTCCTCTTGAACCACAGTGAGCTGCCCGAGACCACCTGGTGTGGTCAGTGCTTGCAGGAGCTCTGGAGGAGGAGTCCTGAAGAGTTGCTGCAAGAGCTCCAACGCCCCTGTCACCACATTGTGGTCTTGGTGCTGTGTGTGATGCAAAGTCAGTTCATAAACCTACGAGTAGAAACAGAGGTCTTGAGTTGGTTTAAAATGCATTTCAGATTTCACTGGCTATTTTTGGCAAAGCTGTATCTTCACTTTCCCTTTAAAGACCTTTATATCACTGCTAGGATCATTATTGTCCACTGTATTCTCTGAATTCCCATGCTTCTTTTATTGACTTTCATTTCATATTGACTCCTTGGAAATACATAAAGCACTTCCTCTAAGATAGCGCAGCATGCTAACTTAGGATCTCCATTTCCCAAAACTGATGAATATGACAGAGAATACATCAACAGACACTGCTGTGGAAGCAGGTGAGGGCATCCAACCGTCAGAAACACGGAGAAAATAGCCAGAAATTTTAGGGGTGTTCATCACATTCTCTTGGTGTTTTTAATATTACATCATACCAGAGAAACAATGAGTCTGTCAGCTTTCTCTTTAAAGTAACTAGGTGAAAGAGCCCACAGGTCTAATCTAAGGTCTAATCTACCCATAATTTCTGATAACACATAAGTCTGCAGTACAAATATACCCTGATAAATTTCAACCACAGTTATAAAATCACTCTTTAAAATTCACAACTCACTAGCATTCTCCATTTTTCCTTGCAAAATTTGCAGATCTATCAATAGTTGCAATAAAACAAAATAAACAAAAACTATACATTTCTGTTTTGAAAGTCAGTTTGGAAGAATAAAAAGAGTCAGACCTTCTCAGGAAGTTGTCCTTAAACTGTGACTTTAGCCTTTCTCATGCAGCCTACACACCCGTAAATCCTGACTACAGCCATATCTGCCTTATACTCCTCTCCACTCCCCATTTTGGCTTTTTTGAGACCCGAAGTCCCTAGAAGGCTAGGCATGTAGTGAACTTGAACTTGTCTCACTATCCCAAGTAATGAGGTCACAGGCATACAATGCTGTGCTTGATTCTGTGCCTGCTCCTGTGGATGAGGTCTCACTAGAGTGTGGCCACATCTGTGGCCTAGCTGTGGCTTTCACTCTACAACACTAGAGGGGGTTCAGTGAAGATGGCTGGACAGGCAAAGCTTAATACACATACTCTGTGGCCCTTTGTCTAAGACATGTGAAGCCCCTGCTTTAGGCAAACAGCTCATATGTCTCTGAAGCTACTTTCTCCAACTCCTCTGGAGTGAAGGAGAGCGTACTATCATCCATCTACCTCACTTCTTTCTGTTCTAACATTCCTAGAAACATGCTGCTTCCAGGGAGCACATTTTCTATACTTATAACTACTATGTAACACTAACTCTGATGGTAGCACTGCCTAGAAATTTTGGTCTAAAAATTTAAATTACATCTTATTAAGTATACGTAGAAGTACTCACTATGAAACCATTAAAATTTCTTAAAAAGACAAGCTTTTTATTATTGTGAAGGGCTGTGGTTCCCTCCCCCACCCCAACCCACTCTACTTTTTGAGGCAAGGCAACAGTGACATAGTACTTTCACTTTACTCATGAGAATATACAGGTCAGTCTCAAAATTCCTGCCACATGGACACATTATTTGGTCTTTGGATGGCCCTCATGAAAACAGCAGGGTTAGCGTCACCCTTACCTGGACAAGCTGTTCTGTAGAAGGAGAGACTTCCATTTCTTTCCGTGTCACTCCAAAGCTGCCTTTTAGACTTGTGTCTTTGACCTGCTGCTGGAGCAAGGGCACTAGACACCTCAATGTGAGCAGCACACCAAGGATCAAGAGAGTGGAACGTTCTTCCTCCACAGGAACCAGCAGACCTGCAAAGACAGCCAGAGAGCTTAACAGCCAGCCCACTGTTGGAGGATATTATTTTAACTAGGCAAGGATGCTTTACATTTGTTTACGGTATAGAATATTACTTTAACTGTGCAAAGGTGTGCTATTTTTGCTGATGCTGTATTTGTTTAATAATGCAAGGATGTGTGTTTAACTATGTGTTTTACCATGCCTGCCTAAGGCACCTGATTGGTTTAAGAAAGAGCTGAACAACCAATAGCTAGGCACAGAAGGGATAGGCAGGGGTGGCAGGCAGAGAGAATAAATAGGAGGAGAAATCTAGGCTCAAGAAGAACAGAAAAAATGTGAGAGAAATAGAAGTATATAGTGACATGCCGGGAGCAAGAAGCCAGGCAGGGGCCAGCAGTGAAAGTAAGATCTACAAAAGTAAGGAAGGTAATAAGCCCTAAGGCAAAAGGCAGATAAAGAGAAACTTTAGTCAAAAGAGTTAGCCAGGGGCTGGAGAGAAAGCTCAGCAGTTAAGAGCACTGGCTGCTCTTCCAGGGGACTCAGTTTCAATTCCCAGCACCCACATGGCAGTTCACAATTGTCTGTAACTCCAGTTCCAAGGGACCTGACCCTCATGGGAAAAACACCAATGCATATAAAAATTAAAATAAATAAACATAAAAAAAATTACTAGCCAGAAAAGAGCTAAGCTAAACCTAAGCATTGAAAACTAACTAAGAAGTCTCTGTCATGATTTTGGGAGCCGGCTGGTGGCCCAAAAGAAAAAGCCTGGTACAGTCCACCACTCAGAAGCACAGTACAAGAGTACCTATTGTAAGCCTGGCAGTTAGAGGGAAGGGTGACATAAGCAAGACTGTGAAACACGAGCTATGTGTATGCCCAGATCAGGAGCAGCTTTGAAGCATAAAGCATGCCTTTAGCTTGGCAAGACCCTTACAGGAAATGGACCTATATTTTGAAGTCAATAGTTCTATAAATGTGATTTTGACAGGAGTTGAAATGACAGGGAAAATATTGGTTTTCTAGAATACCCACAGAGGGTTAAAGCATAACCTCAGTTTCTTGAACAGAAGTCTAGACCAGGAAGATGTGCAAGATTATATACCAGTTGGGTGTTCTAGGGCACCTATGGGCTTGTAACATCCCCTACAAAATTCACGTATAGCAGTGAGCAACTGTGAATGCCCTAGTTCAGATGCCAAGGTTAGTGTAGTTTAAATGATTGAGCACATGCTAAGTTGGGCCACTTGACCCTTTCTCTCTTACCTAGGAGCACATTTAGGAGCCAATTGTAGAAGTACTGTGTCCTCCTGGAGTGCTGGCAGATGCTCACTGCTGAGCCAGCTGCTGTCCGTCGGACAGTGGGAGAGCTTGATTTCAAATTTGCTATGAAAGCTTTCAACAGAGCCTGTAAAAGCAAAACCCAAGATGAAAGCCAAGCTCCTGTAGAGCTTATGACACGTTTCATAGAACTCCTAAATCTTGGAGGACACAAACTTTGACAAACTGATACACAACCCAAAGTTGCAGTAGTCAGTGCTTATCAACACAATCTATTTACAAACTGCATTAGGAAGGCTGTGGGACACTCACATGGTAAAAGCTCTCGTAGCCAAGGTTGCCAGCCTAACTTCAATCCCCAGAAACCACATGATAAGAGAGAACCAACTTGAATGCATCCAAACGAATAAGTGCACACACACAAATGCACATATGTGCCCATGCACACATGCCTGCCCCGTACACACAATCAACAGAGGTTTAAAAATCTGCATTAGAAACTTGCTAACTGCGAGCAGCAGTCTCGGTATCTACAGTTTTACTCACAGTATTCAAGGACAGACATGGTAATAACAGTACAAAAATAAAGTTTAAAGAATGACAATAACAGAGAAAAACACTAGCCAAATAAATGTCTAAGAATTGCCAGCAGAAGTGCTACTGCTACTCTAAAGTGTCCCAGCAGACTGGGCCTCTGTGAGTGGGAGGCTGTAACTTACAGACAGTGCACCACACACAACATCCCAAGAGATCAGAGATAAGATGTTCTTGGTAACCTCCAAGACAAGACCTTACAGTTCTTCATAAACCCCCCTCTTTCTTCTTTCATTTCTGTAACCATGTTTCTCTGCTCTTTCTTTCTTTCATTTGCCCACCTCCCTCCTTTATTACTATTTCCTCACCTAGCTTAAATGACGTTAACGTCAAAGCACATTCCTTAACAGCCCTGCCATTTTCAGTTTCAGTGGTGATGTATTAGTGGCTGCAATTGATTTTAAGAGTGCTTCTTTATCTTGTATGGTTTGATGCTGCTAATAGAGCACACAAGAAACAGAAACATTGTTCAAACCAATGAAGTAGGCTGCAGTAGGACAAAGAACATGAGTCAGAGAGGGGGTGAAAGTCTATACTGAAAGGCGGAGTCTATAGAATGGAGTTGGAGCAGGAGGGCACCTGCAAGCAGGTTGCCACAGGGTTGGAGTTAAGCCAGAAGGGATGGTAACAGAAGACAGGAAGTAGAGTGAAAGTTACCTGCTTGAGTCTCAGCCCTCCCTATGTGACCACTGGGGATCTCAGATAGAAAGTGTTTCTAGTTAAATAGGCTGACACAAAGGAATGGGGATGGGCTAGAAAGGAGGGCTAAGAGGGTCCACAGGAAGGAGAAAGCTGAGTCCCCCTTTTCATAACTCTTATGTGTGTGTTGTTATTAGCACATCCATCTCAAATGACTATCCCCCCAGAGGCCCTCAGCCCCATGACTCATTCCTAGAGGCAGCAACTATACCTTAATTTCATTGTCATTTGCAAAATTTCCAAAAGCCGCCATAATTTTGGGAAGAGCTGCAGCCAAGGTCTCCTGAACTGACTCCTCGGGTCTCTTGCTTGTTCGGGTCAGGCACGGAAGAAGGTTCACCAGGTAAGGCCTGCATGTGCAAGAGGAACATTTATCATCCTCGGTCTCTTCTGTTAAGAAACATATGTTCACGGTTCCCCGTTAGAGAAAACCTACATTTATCCGTGGAGCACTGGAGGCATAAATGCTGATGGAGTTCATTTCTCCCATAGGTTACAAAGGACATTAAGACATTAAGAAGTTAGGTTTAAGGGCAAGCAAGATCACTTAGTGGGTAAAGACACCTGCTGACAAGTCTGAAGGCCCAAGTTTGATACCTGAGATCCACATAAAATAAGGAGAGCATAAACTTCTGTAGGTTGTCACTAACCTCACCCATGTGGCCACACACACACACACACACACACACAGAGAGAGAGAGAGGGGGGGGGGGGAGAATGTAATTTAAAAGGTTGGGCTTAAATATTATTTGCAGTATATTGTAATTATTAAACTATATTTTAAACAGAAAACAGATTTTAAAAATACTACTTTAAAAACAAAAATTGGAGGTAACAGAAGAGAGCTTATGCAGCAAGCACAGGAGATGAGTCTGATCCCCAGCATCCATAGAAATGGCAGACATAGTGGTACTCAGTTCTACATTACTTGTACATTAGGAAGTTAGAAACAAGTGATTCCTTGAGGTTACTGGTCAACCAGACTAGCCTCATCAGCAGATCCCAGAACAAAGAACGGCTCAAAAAACAAGCTGGACAGCTCCTGAGGAACAACACCTCTGATCTGTCTACATACAGGCACTGGCACACACCCTTAAACAAGAATATTTTAAAACAACACAATGCAGACACCATTTTACTGTTAAAAACTACTGTGGACTGGGTGTAATGATACACACCTTTATCTCAGCACTTGGAAGGCAGAGGCAAGAAAATCCCTATGAGTTCAAGGCCAGTTTGTTCTACAGATCAAGTTCCAGGACAGCCAGGGCTGTTACATGGAGAAACCCTTCTTGAAAAAAACAACAACAAAAACCCAAAACCCAAAGAAAGCCCTACTGTGGGATAGCTGCTTCCTCCACAATCCATATGATCATTACTGTCATGAAGCAACAGATATGACAGCAAGAACAAAGGAGAACTATAGAGAGAGCGGTTACCATTCCCTTTTGGAGAAGAGAAGAAAGGTCACAAGGTCCTCAAGATTCTAATCACCACTCCTTTGTGCCACAGGTATACATAACCTTGAAGAACTAAGGTATGTAAAAGGCAAACTGGCTGGAGGTGAGACATCAAAGGCATAGCTTTTGTGCAGAGCCAAATAAACCCATTAATTTAGCAAGCTGGACTTGATGGGACTTTACTTTGGTAAACCAGCTCCTTTTGATTATAAATGAATACAAAATTCTTTAATGCTCCCCAGGAAAGTTGCATAATCTCTAGGGTAAAAAAAGTGTTCAAATTAAATGAGGCCTTCAAACAACAAGCCAGTCCTTAGAGAGGAAAAAAAAAAAACAAAACAAAAAAACAAAAACAAACAAACAAACAAAAAAAACAAACATGTAGAGTGTAGAACTGAGAAAAAGAGACATGGCTGGCTGACATTGGGGTGCCTGCTATAAGGCAGTCTTATGTGGCAGGGAGACTTACAGATAGTACAGCCATCTTTATGAGTCAGACATCTAAGAAATCTTAAAATATATTAGGCAAAAAGGCTAGAAAACCTGCATAAAAAGGTGACAAATTTTCTGAGATGTGAAGCCATCATGAGGAAAATAAAATGGATTTGTTTGGGGAACTAATGAGTCAACCTAACATGTCTGAAGTGAAGAGCCAGCAGAGGGTTAGCAGAGGCTGGACTGTCCCTTGCCTTGAGTGACAAGTCTAGACTATCTGAACAGCACTAAGAAATAATTAAAAGGGTTTAAGGAAGAGAATAACAGGACAGTCACTCTTTTGAACAGCCCTTTGCTGTGCTGTAAATCTGGGATGTATTGCCTCAAAAATATTACAATTTTCAAAGTAAGGTCACTTGAGCTGGAAATGTGGCTTGATGATAAAGTGCATCCTGAAGCATGCTGAAACCTACTTTCAGTACCAAAACCAACACAAAAATAAATACATAAGCTCAGTAAAAAGAAAGGTTCTATAAAAAGAAGTTTTTATGCAGCCACATAAAATTCATTTCTTCAACTCATGTGCTGCATTATAGTAGTTTGAATGTAACTGGCCCCATAAGCTCATAGGGTGTGGAATTATTAGGATGTATGGTCTTGTTAAAGAAGATGTGGCCTTGTTGGAGGAAGTGGTCACTGTGGAAGTCGGCTTTGAGGTCTCACATATGCTCAAGCCAAATACAGTGTCTCAGTTCATTTCCTGTTGCCTTCAGAAAGATACAGAATTCTCAGCTCCTTCTGCAGCACCATGTCTGTCTATATGCCACCATGTCCCACCATGATGTTAAATGCATTAAATCTCTGAACTATAAACCACACCAATTAAATGTTTTCCTTTATAAGAGTTGCTGTAGTCATGGTCTCTTCATAGCAAAAGAAATCCTAACTAAGACATACACAAATGCTTATTTTTCAATAACTGATATACTTGCTGCTGCTGAAATCAGACTCAATTTTCAATCATTTAGCAAGTATCTTTAACCAATAAATTGTGTGAACACTGTACTCAGGTTGAGAATCTAGCAAAGAATGGGATGGTGAGACATGTTACTCTGAGGAACACATCTCATAAGACTCTTGGGGAATAAATGGGATAAGAATGATGTGCATTAAGAGTATATACCAATATTCCTGATAGCAATGGGCGTTAGGAAAAAATAGAAGAAATACTGGCAGCAACCAGAAAGAGCAAAAAGAGGCAACTTACGAGTAGACATGAATGATCTCTCAAGGGATCAAGACCATCTGTACTGGAACACACAAGGCCACAGAACTAGCCATCTACCAAACAAATCTTTGAAATAAAACAGAGGTACAACTCACCTGCATTTTTGAGGTCGAACCAAGTGAGCCAGCTCAGCAAACCTCCATAGGGCTGCACGCAAACTTCGAGAAGCACCATTCTGAGTGGGGTTTACAAATGCTGTGTTACTTCTACAGCTAAGTTTATTGTATTGGAGCTGTTTGCATCCTCTTTTGAAGAGTTATTAAACATACTCTTTCACTGTTGATTTTCAGACAAAAGCCCAACTAAATGTGTAAAATAACTTGTAACTGCTTCAAAGATTTTTTGAGGTTCAGAGGGCTTTACTTAGAAACATATAGTTTATTTTAAGAAGGAAGTTGCCAAGAGCTAGAGAAATATCTCAGGGCATTTGCAGTTCTTACAGAGGACCTCAATGGGCAATGCACACACATGGTCCAGAGATATAATGCAGGTCTAACTCATACCCAAAAATGAAAATAAACAAGTATTTTAAAAATTAAAAAAAATTTCCATTTCATCCAATAAAAATTATGAGTAAGTTATTAAAGAAAACTGAACTCCACCAAATTTCTTTCTAACAATTTTGCTTAACAACTTGTAAGATAAAAATCTCATACTGTACTCAACAGTAAAAACAGTATGATCTTTTCAATAATGCAAAGCAAAGACTCACCTTTTTAATTTCCTTATAGAGTTCTAACTGAAGTCTTGGAAGATTAGAATCCATCAAAGCCTGTAAATAGATAACAAGAAATTTGTTATAGAAGATACATTCTACCCACAGTTCTACACAAAGCTAAATGAAAACCAAAATTTTAATTTTTAAGGAAAAATAACTTAACGGCAACTAACAAAGCTATTTGTTAAGAAAAACGTAAATGTATATAGAAATTATAGAACATTCTAAATTTAGATCTTTACTAGGATAAAAACAGAAGGAAAAATAGTTTAACAATTATAATAATCAAATACAATATAACATCAAATTAAGATTAACCCTAAACATTCAGTCTTCACTAGTTCACCTGGACAAGTTAGGTGACCTCTATGCAAGAAGAGTATAAGGGCTGTACTTGTAGAATCTGAGCCCCTCTGTCTAGTCGGGAATATGTGACACAGAATCACCTTTGGTGAAGTTCTGAACCTTCAAAATGGTGAGGATACTCACACCTCTCACTTCCTGACCCACCCAGGATGACCAGAGCTACATAGAGAAATCTTACCTCAAAAGGCCAAACCAAAAAAAAGGAGGAGGAGGAAGAGGAGGAGAGAAGATAATAATACAAATACGGGTTTGAAAGAGAATGCTGCTTGCAGGTGACATAACTAGGATCTTGGCAATTTAGAGTCACATTGCTCTCTTCGCCCTTCTTAATGCCCACTTGCCAATCAAGGCTACTGTATTATCTCTCTCTGGCTTTTTGCCTCTGAAGATCAAGAAATGTCACAGAAAGCCCACCCTGATCCTGAGTAATAAAAGCAAGGGTGTCTGAGATTGGACACATGTGACCCATGTCAGGGAACAATAGACGAGTGTGTAAAACAAGTACAACCAATCAGATCAATGGGAGATGAGACATAAACACTGGTACTGCACACTGGGTCTGTCAATTTGACACAAGCTAGGGTTCTCGGGGAGGAAGACCCTCAGTTGAGAAAATGCCTCTCTCAGACTGCCTGGAGGCAAATCTGAAGGGCATTTTCTTGATGAATGATGGTGTGGAATTGGCCCTACCCACTGTAGGCAGTGCTACCCCTAGGCAGGTGATACTGGATGGTGTGCAGAGCAAGCCAGTAAGCACGGTTCCTCCATGGCCCCTACTAGAGTTCTGTGCTAGCTTTCCTTTAAAATGGACTATAAGCTGTAAGATAAGAGAAACCCTTTCATTCCCAAGTTACTTTTGGTCATGGCGTTTTATCTCACCAAAAGAAAGCAAACTAAGGCTGGGCAGTGGTGACGCACACCTTCGATCCCAGCAGAGGAGGAGTTAAAGGAGGCAGAGGTATGCAGATCTCTGTGAGTTTGAGGCCAGGCTGGTCTACAGACTCAGCTCCAAGACAGCCAGGGCTACACAGAGAGAAACTGGCTTGAAAAACCAAACAAACAAAGCAAGCAAATGAAGAAGTGACAAGAGCTGCCTCCCAATGGCTGCCCTCACCCCCAATTCTTCAACTTCAAAGAGATTAGCTGGAAACCTGAGCATCAGAGAAGCCAATTCTCACCATAGAACAAGCTAACCATAGTCTTATGGCCTGGTCATTATATGGAAGGAATTCCTTAGGAAGGGGATCCATGGACCCATTAGCAGAAGGTAGAAAGCAACAATGAACTGACATATGCTTTGCCTTGTAACTGAGCAAGAGTGAGAATTCCATTTCTAATAGGAACGTGTCTCACCATACAAACATATCCTCATGCTCACACATGAACCATCAAGACAAATTCCACTTTATAACTGACGTTCACAGAAATAAAGTACACTCCCACCAAGTTGCTCAGTTACTACTCAGTGACAGGAATCATTGAGGCCTGAAGAATAGAGGAGAACCACAGCAGGCCACCTGGAACCATGTTCCTCGGCAGACAGTCATCCTGAGGAAGGCTGTACTCACGAGAGAAAGGAGGGGAACTGCATGGCCAGGATAAAATATGGTGCTTTACTAAGAACGATGTGGGAAAGAAACTGAAAGGGCTGTTACTTTACCACACTAGCGGGGGAAATAACCATTTACTGGTTTACTCAACTAGGATTGAGGAAAACGGCCTTCAAGGATTGGGAAGATAGGATGCCTCTAAATTTCAGGACGGAGACTCTAACCAGGAGGAAAAGGGGTGTGTGGTGGGTGAAAGCCTAAAGAAAAGACCCCTTCACAGGACAATGAGATATACATTGTCCTTGGCCATCTTTCAGAAACAGTTTGGGAAGAAGTGTTGAGAACTATGTCACAGAACCTACCTCCATGGTAGTCAACTTGACAGAGAAGTGATACTTTGAATTGGCAATACACTAGTTCAAAAGCCCCATTCATAAACTCAAGGGCACTGTGGAAGGTGGCAACCAGAACAGACAAGTCACTCCTAAGAGGAGTACGTCAGAAAGATAAAAACAAAACTGATTTTGTAAAACATTAAGAATGGGAACAGAAACCAGGCACGATAGTGTGCACATTTAATACCAGCATTCAGAGTGCAGAAGCAGTTAGATCGGTATGAGCTCAAGGCCAGCCTTATCTATATGATCAATTTCCAGCTATCCAAGGCTACATAGTGAGATTCTGTCCTTAAAAAAAAAAAAAAAAAAAAAAAAAAGGAAAATTATGAGGGCAAAGATTTTCATCCTGCATCCCAGCAGAAAACAGAACAAAGGAACAGACTGCAGCTGCAGTGATCTGCACTAAATATCAGGAAAATGACATAGTGAGACAGTGCCTGGCCTCTCCTCACCTCTTCTGTCACTGAGTGCTAGAGCTTCCTGGCTTCATGATCATGTCTGGGCTCCCTTCTCTCCATTCAGGTCCAGCTACCTCCAATTAACCAACTTGAGCAGCCACATCTTTACCAACATGTAGTATTGTCTGTCCTCTGTTAGGAAGGACGGGGAATACGGGAGAAGGAAGGAATGCAAGACTTCACTTGCCACCTTTGCTTTCCCAGTGCTTTGGGGTTCTCTAAGCAATGCCCAACAAGAGTGGGAGCCCAGAGACATTCCTCTCAAGAAACAGGCAACCAGTGCCCTTCAGAATTGACCTATGCACTATAAACTGCAAAAGAAACAGTTCTGAATGATGGAATACATTTAGCTGCTCATGGGCAAATACCCCAGGCCCTGGAAGCCACATGCCCCAAATGGAAGATGTAGATATCCTGAGGATGCTTCACTCAAAGCTAGAGAGTGCTCATTGAAAGCTTGTTCTCCTAACCCCCGACAATGACAGGTGCACACATCCACAGGGCTCTTACTTTGATGACTTTGTTGAGGCACTCATCAGCTACCATCCTGACATCTGACTCCGCATCGTCACTGCACAGCAGAAACAGCTCCATAGCGATGCCCAGGAGTTTCTGAAATTCTGGAGAATTTCTAAGAAAAAAAGAGGTTGTCACAGGCATGAGACAGCTCGAAGACTTGATAGCAAATGCAATGAGGGATCTAAATGGAATTTTGGGACAAAAAGAACTTCACATAAAAATTAAGGATATCTGCACAAAGATGAACTGCAGTGAGCAACAAATTAATACTGATTCCCTTTTCTAAGATTTCATTTAAACACCTATAAAAGATACGATTTAGGATACTCAAATCCCAGGTTACTTTTCCTGTTAGATAGAAGCCTTGAAAAACCAGTAAGCCAATACAGCTTCTTTATTTCCCTTTAATCTGCTTCAATGAGCTTCAAGATGAAACCACATTTCACTACACTCTACAGGCTCACAAAGCTTTTCTATTGCTGTCACAAAAACAGGGCACTATTTGTGAACTATTTTAGTAAGTTTAGGTGAGAGCAATTGTTTGATTTGTCATGATCCAACACGCTAAGCCCAGCTATAAGAAGATGCTGGTAGATCATGTGAGTAGAACCCTGAAGTACCTCACACCTGTACCACAAGGCATATTCTGGAAGTGATCCTGTTGCCTCAGGATCTTAATCTAAAGGACCCTTGCCTACAGTCTCATTCTCTTTGACCTCTAAGCAGAAAATCCTAGCACATGCCTTTAATCCCAAGTACCAGGGAGGCAGAGACAGGGGGATTTCTGTGAGTTCCAGGCTAGCAGAGCTATACAAGGAGACTCTCTCAAAGGAGTGGAAAGACATCTATAAACCTAAGAGAAAGAAAACACATCCAGAGCGAGAAGAGAAACATGGCACTCAGCAGTACCACAGGCCTTATGGGTAAGGAGTATAGTCATAAACTAGGAGCTAAGAAGGGAAAGGTAAGGTTAGTTATTTAGCTCTATCCAAAATATCACTTCAACATTCAGTCAGAAGGTAAGATGACAGCAGACTTAATGGTCTGACTTCAGTACTCACAACCTACATCATGAAAAGAAACAACCACTGAAAATTGGCCTCTGACCTCTACACAAGTGCTGCCTTACATGCACACTTATCCATACAACAAACACAAAATTAATCAACGTAATTTTAAAAAAAAGAGAGAGAGAGATTAAAGACTGTGTTGTGTAACAAGAGTCAAGAAATTCGTAAGAAAGAATTATTAAGACTCAGAAAGTTACTGAGCATGGTGGCATATGTCATAATCCCAGTGCTCAGAAAACAGAAGTAGGAGGTCTCTGTGAGTTTAAGACCAGCCTGGTCTACATAGCAAATTGAAGAACATCAGGACTAGAAAGAGTCCCTGTCTAAAACAAAACAAACAAATGAAACCCAAAAAGCAAAAACAAAAACCCCACCACCAACAACAAAAAGACTCAGGAGGTAAGCAATTCATAAGTCTCAGGAAATCCCTAAAACTTACCAGACTCAAAGTAACCCTATGTCCCTAAATGTGCTGGCTAGTTTTATGTCAGCTTGACACTAGCTAGAATCATTTGGGAAGAGGGAATTTCAATTTAGAAAATGCCCCCGCCTATAGCACATTTTGATTAATGATTGATGTGGGAGGGCCTAGTTTGATGTACATGGTGCCACTCGTGGGCTGGTGGTCCTGGGTGCTATAAGAGGTAGAGCAAACCATGAAAAGAAGTTAGTAAGCAGAACTTCTCCATGGCCTCTGTATCAGTTCCTGCCCTGACTTCCCTCAGTGATGTGCTGTGATCTGAAAGCATAAGCTTGAAATACATCATTCCTTCCTGCTTTTGGTCACAGTGTTTTATCACAGCAATAGAAACCCTGAAAAAGACACCAGGGTTATAAAGAACTGTTGAGGAGAGAAGAGAAAAAGTCAACGTTGTACACAGAGTTCCAGGTTTCCAGCTTTAGTGAGCTGTCACTGTCTCACAGTGGGCTTCTGGTGATGATGCACTGCTTTGAGTCATCCACACTCCTGTAAGTTACCACTAAAAGTAACCCTGGCACATTCATTGATTCACCAAGCTAGATTTTGGTGGTATCAATACTTTAATCTGTTAATGCTTCCCCCTGAAACATCCCCCCAAGAACAGTGTCAGAGAACAGCTTGCTACATCTGTAATCCCAGTACTCAAGAGGCAGAAGCAAGATCATCACTAATTCCAGATCAATATATAGCGAGGTCTTTGTTACTTTCCTGCGTGAGAGGTAGATGCACACACTACCAGATGCTACACGAGAGTTTATTCAGGGGAGCTGTTGAGAGATAAAGGGGGGGGGAGCAATGGGCACAGAGTTACGTAGTCACACCTAGTGACCTGCCCTCCATATGCAGCGTGTTCTGTGGGTGCCATGTTGGGTTTACCCGGTGGCTACTATGTGTCAGGAATCATTACAGTCTTGACTCCAAAGGCTTGGGGGGGGGGGGGGACAGGAAGAGAAACAGAGAGGGGGAGGGAGGAATAAAAGGGGAGTCTCCTTTGGTTACCACATATGCCAGCATAGATGCTATTTCCATGCTCTTCAATCCTTTGTATAGATCCAGATTCTATCTGCTTTTTTATCTGCCTGAAACACTTCCTTCAAAATATCTTAAATTCATTGCTTGTCAGACACAAGATATTGCTGTGTTATGCCTGATAACCTATTTCACCTTTTCATTTGACAGACATTTTTACAGGGGAGAATATGCCTTATAGACGGCCCTTCCCTGAATTCTGGCAGGCATTTTCTATGAGAAGTTGGATGTTGCCTTATTTAGTTCAGGTTCAGCCTTTCTTCTGTCTTGTCTCTCCTGCCCATACACTCAACCTTTTAATTACACTGTTTAATGTTTCTGTGTGCTAACCTAGTTTAATTTCTGGATCAATGCTGACTAATTTTTATTGTTACAAGTTGTAATTTCCTATAGTCATTTCTAGTTGATTTTTGTTGTGCTCAGATTTTGGTTTTAAGCCAGAGTCTCTGTCTCTATGGTGGCCCTGTGTGTCTTACCTCTGATGATTTTGTTTGCCAACCTGTAAGGTGACAACGTCCTATTTTGTTCCTATCACTGCTCCAGCTGCTATAACAAAATGCACAACACATATCTCACAGTTCTAGCAGCTGGAGTCCATGCTAGTGCAGAGGTGGAGGACTGAGAGGAGAGCTTAGAGGTGCTGTGCTTCCCTGTCATATCTTAGCCTCTGAATATCTACAATCTGACTTCCTTGTAGCAAGCCAGCAAGCCAAGAAATGTATTTTCTTGAGTTCTGCAAGCCACCCTAGCAAACTAAAAACTCCTGAAGCTAAAGAGCAGAGTCAGACTTATGAGACAAAGTAGTATAACGTTGTGGGATGTGGCACTGACTTCCAAAAGACAGAGCAAGCACTGAATTCACCTACAGGTCATTAGGCTGTCAACACACAGGTTGAGATGGAAGACAAAATACTCAGTCCATAACTAACGGTTAAGATGAACTTTAACATAGGAAACATGAAATAAGTACTGGACCCAACCTTCCTTCCCTTTCTTCCCCCTCTCTCCCTCTCTCTCTCTGTCTCTCCCTCTCTCCCTCTCTCTCAGAAGAGGTCATGCTTTTATAAAACCCAGGCTGGCCTCTAACTCATGAACCTACTGTTTCTGTCCAAGAAGTAGCCCATTCAAACTTCTTTCTTGAAATACTTCTTTTCTTTATCTATTTTCTCATTAGGATAATGGTCTTTTCTTTAATGATTCACAATATAGATTAGTAAACCTTTTATTTATACATTGCCAACACCTTCCCCGAGTTGAATTTATTTTCCATTTTATTTAAGGTGGATTTGGATATTTAAGCTATATTCTAAAGCCGGGTGTCCTGGCTTGTGCCTGTCAGTTTGACACAGGCTAAAGTCACCTGAGAGGAGAAGCCTCAATTGGGAAAATGCCTCCATAAAATGGGGCTACTGGCAGGCATGCCCATAGTGCATTTTCTTAACTAGTGACTGACGATGGAGGGCTAGCCCATTGTGGTTAAGAGACACCCCTGAGCTTGTGGTCCTGGCTTCTATTTAAAAACAAACAAACAAACAAAGAAGGCTGACCAAGCCAAGAAAAACAAGCCAGTAAGCAGCACCTTCCACGGCCTCTGCGTCAGCTCCTGCTTCCAGGTTCCTGTCCTGCTTGAGTTCCTACCCTGAACTTCATCAGCAATGGACTGTTACATGTAAACAAAAGCTGCTTTTGGTCATGGTGTTTATCACAGCAATAGAAACTCTGAGATATAAGGTCCATGATCCCAGCACACAGAAGGTGGAAACAGGAGGATCAGGAATTCAAGGTCATCCTATCCTGGGCTAAAAGAGACCTTGTCTCAAAAAAATACTCCCCCCCCCCCCCCAAAAAAAAAGAGTAGAGGGCTCAGTGGGCAACAACACTTGCTGCTCTTGCAGAGGACCTAGGTTTGGTTCCCAGCAACCACACTGCAACTTTACCTACAGTTCCAGAGAACTCAGTACCTTCCCATGGTCTCTGTGGGTGGCAGGCACTTAGAGGGAGCAAATATATAGATGACAACACAATACTCACACAAAAAATAAGAATAAACAAATCTTAAAAGGGTACAAATTAAACACCAACACACCATTCAATTGCCATATGGTTAAAATGTCAAAAGCAAGATGCCAAAAAGAAAGCATTATCCACAACAGAGCCCTGATACTCTTTACAATACAGCTAGAATGTGATGAAAGCATTATTACTTTAAATAGATTTTTCTTGATGCAGGGCTTTGCTATATTGCCCAGGCTAATCTTAAATTCAGAATCCTCCTGTCTCAGCCTGCCAAATAACAAAATTACAAGTATGTACCACCCCATACTTAACCTAGATGGACTTTTTAAAGATACCTAGGGGTATAAAGAACATGCAAGTTCATTAAGAGTGAAAATACACAGTTGTTAGTTTTTTGTTTTGGTTTGGTTTTTTGGTTTTTGAAGACAGGGTTTCTCTGTGTAGCCCTGGCTGTCCTGGAGCTCACAGAAATCCTCCTGCCTCTGCTTCCTGTGTGCTGGGATTAAAGGCCTGTGCTACCACTGTCTGGAAACCAGTTTTTATTTCTTAAAAAGTTCCAAATACCTGAGAGAATCTAGGAAGGAAGAAAGGAAGAAAAAAGGAAGGGAGGGAGGGAGGGAAAGAAAATAAATGAAAAGAAGAGAAGAGAAGGGAAGGGAAGGGGCTGGAGAGATGGCTCAGAGGTTCAGAGCACTGGCTGCTCTTCCAGAGGTCCTGAGTTCAATTCCCAGCAACCACATGGTGGCTTCTATAATGGAATCTGATGCCCTCTTCTGTCATGTAGGCATGCAATTATAACACTCATATACTTAAATAAATAAACCTTTAAAAAATTACCTGAGAGACTGTGCCACGATGTTTTCACATATTGTTAGACAATGACTCACACGGTCTTTCTTGGTGGCTGAGAGTTCCTTCTTTCTAAAAATCAAAAGGAAAAGAAATGAGCATGCATTGATTTGATTACTTCATTTGTTCCTATATTTCATTCATTCCTAAGTACTTCTTGGCTACTACTAGTAAATCATTAACTCCATGCTGGGAACAGGGTAGCATGAGGATGAGGAGGGATGATAACAGGTGAGCTCCACCAAGGATTTCCTAATGCACTACTCAGACACAGAAAATCAGAGGTGTCAAAAAAGCATGATTTCCCCATTATAGAGAGGAGAAAATGAAGTGTCAATGGGCAGTCAGAGAAGAAAACAGGCAAATAGACTCCAAGAAAGGTAAAGCCAAAGATGAAAAAGATTGGGCAGCAGTTCCCAGCACAGAATACCCAGAGCCCGAGTGCTATGCCAGTAAAGAATCTGTCAGTACTGGGGCCAGTGGGAATATCTCCTTCATCTCTTTCCTAAAAGGACTTTTCCTAACAAATATGCTAGAGAAGGCCCATCACCCACCTAAACTTGCCTAGCTACAAACACATAACTTGGTTCCATGGATTGAGAACACAAGCGACATACAGAATTGCTATTACACCTGCTTCTGCTAGCTATCTCCCTCCAATCAGAACAAACATGCTCAACACTCAGGTTTCAATTATATAGCTAAAGACAATGAAAAGAGTACAGAACAGCATGGAAGCATCTTGGGTCTCTATGACCTTCAGATGCATAGGCTCCCCACACCTCCCATTCTCATAAGAAACTCACCGCAGCAATGATAGAATTAAAGTCTAGCAAATATCCTTCACCCAGTAAAAGACAAACAAAATGTGATGGACAGCCAAACCATGGAAAAGGAAGCGAGCACTGACAGGAAACAAGGCCAATCATAATGTGCTACACTTGAGGAAAGAAAATAAGACTCCACAGACTGGCACAAACAAAACTATAAGGATGAAAATATGACCAGCAACTTCCAGGGATGATAAGATGACAGCAAAGAGGCATATGGGGCTTTGGGGAGTGACAGAACCAGTCTAAATGCAGATTATGGGGCTAGTAAGATGGCTCAGACAGTAAAAATACTTGCCATATGAGCCTGAGGACCTGAGAGTGATCCCCAGAGCCCTTAGCAGAGAGAATTATTTCCCAAAGTTGTCCTCTGACCTCCACACATGTTCCTTTGTACATGGACATGTACACGCACGTGCGTGCGCATGCATGCACACACACATGCACACGTGCATAGTGCACACTTTATAATAATAAATTACATTCTTGAATCCTGATTATGTTAGCCACAGAGATTGATGCATTAGTCAAATCCCACAGAATGTGCATTAAAAGAACATATTTTCTTACACTGTAAAAAAGAGTCTATGAGAATAGATGTTTCCTTCTCTAGGCCACCAAGCCTTGCTACAGCAGCTTAGATTTTACCTCCTTTAAGATAGCTATCAGGATACTTAGAGAACACCACCACCTTAAGCATTTTAGGGAGCAAACGAAGACACCAACGCATTGTCCTTTGATTTGCACAGGAAAAACTCAGACATGCCTCAATGAGGCCATGTCACCCTTGTGAAAAAGAAGGCTGACAACACCGAACTCAATGGTCTTACTACCTAATGACAGATTTTCAATGACTTTAGGTCCAAGTAGAACCTCCAGGCCTAAAAGGCAGTAAACCAAAAGGTGAAACTGACCAAGTCCCTTTGCTCTGGGACAACTTTTCCAATTCTAACTGATGGGACTCAGCTAACTCAGAAGGCATGGTAAACAGGTATTTATGGGCCCACAATGATCATGGTATATGGCTGCCCAAAGCAGCAGGCCTCATTGAGAAAGAGTGGCATGATATTGGGGGTGGAGGTAGGCTCCTAAACAAGGTGATTCTAAGAGCCCTTCAGGCTGTGACAAGTTTATGAGGCATGTATTGACAGAAGCCAGCACATCAACATGCCAACTTTTCTGTAGTTACTGCCTGTGACACCAACATGTATATCACTTAATAGAATCATGGAGAGAGTGGCTACCAAAAGAGTTTAAAAAAAAAAATTAGGCCTGAAAAGATGACTCGTTGGTTAAAAACTTGCTATGCAAGCAAGGGGGCAAAAATTCAGGTCCCCAGAAACCATGTAAATGCAAGGTGACAGTGGCATCCACCTGTGATTCCAGGGGTGGAAGGTAGAATTGGGATCCCTGAAGCTAGCTGGCTATCAACACAAGGCTGAGTTTGACTGAGAGACCTTACCTCAAAGAAAAAAGTAGAAAAATGATCAAGATTCTTGACATCAATCTCAGACCTCCTCCACACTCTAGAACACACCCATGCATACCTGTATGCCCCTATACAAATACCATACATACTTTAAAAAAAAACAAAAAAACAATGGCTTCACACCAATTGCACTTTGATGAACTAGCTAGGGCTACAGAACATTTATCTTACACCTTCTCCTTTATGAGACAAACCCAAATGACAAAGTTAATAAAAACAATATGATCCACCTCTCACAGCCTACCACCTTTGACTTACTTAGCAAAGCTTATCAAACTATGACTTAAAGACAATACCAATCTTAACAATTAATGAGAATTCATGATTCTGTTGTTCTGTTCAGTTTGAGACATTAAGGGCCTTGGGAGATGCCTTCTTATTTGCCCGTGGCCCTTCTCCAGGTCCTGCTGGTACTTCTTCAGGCAGTGCTCCTTAGATTACATCCCCAAAAGTGAGAGTGGAGGGACTACATCATATCTGCATTACTGGCACTCAGCACCCACACTGTACAACATTCTAAAAATAGCTTATCAAATCAAGAAGTAAATGCCTCATGTAGGAGAATCCATTAAAGAAATTATCAGCACTAGTTTCTTGGGTGAGTATTTGAAAACTCAGAAGGTAAACAATGATCCTAACTTTACACTTGAGTTTCCAAAACCAAAAAGTCAAAGAAAGGTAGAAATTATAAAGTTTTATCCCAAAAGTTCTCAGTTCAAAATCTTGGCTCGGTAAGAAAATTGTTTAAAGAGCCAGGAAGATGGCTCAGTAAGTAAAAGTATCTGCAAGCCCTAAACCTATATCAAAAGCTATATGCAGCAGTACACATCTGTAATCTTAACACTCCTAAGCAGAGATAGGAGGCACAAATGGAAAATTACCTGGAAGGTCGGTCTCAAGCCAGTTAGCCTGAGAGATAAAGAATGGAGAGGGACAAAGAGAAAGAGGAAGGGTAGACAAGGCAAAAAGGAAATGACTATGGAGATGGCTGATCTTAACTGACTACTTCTGCAATCAACTAAAACCCATGAAGCTGTGCACATCTGTGGGGTCTTTCTTGACTGGATCATCGGAGGTGGGAAGACCCACCTCAAATCTGGGCCACACCTTCTAGCTGCAGCCCACACAAAAGGACAAGGAAGGAGGAAGCTTTTGCACTTTGCACGTTTGTCCTCACCCCCACCCCCACCCCCCCAGCAAGTTCATCTTGCCTTCACTGCCGAGGCATTCCTTCACTGGTGTTAGAACCTCAGGACCCCAACACAGATGGAAGACCCACATCTCTCTAGGAGTCTTCCCAGGCACCAGACTGGGTCTGCTGAGACATGCAGGCTGAAGAACTCCTGTATTATTGGATTTTCTATCAGGATTTAAGTCATTGCTGAACTACCCAGACCACAGCTTGTAAACCACTCTAATAAATCTCCTTTTAAAAGTGTGTGTGTGTGTATACCATATTACATATAATCTAATAGAATAAAAATGGCCCCAAAGGCTCATATGTTTGAATTTCTGGTCCCAATTAGTGGACCTGTTTGGGAAGAATTAGGAAGTATAGCCTTGTCAGAAGAGGTCTGTCACTGGGGATGGACTTTAAGGTTTGAAAAACCCACACCAGTCTTAGTGTCTCTCTTCTTGCAAGTTGCTGATCAGATGTGATTTCTCAGCTACTTCTCAATAGAATGCCTGCCAATCTGACTCCACAATCTTGACATGATAACAGACTAACACTCTGAAACTGTAAGCAAGCCTCCAATTAAATGCTTCCTTTTAAAAGTTGCCATAATTATGGTGTTTCATTACAATAGTAGAACAATAACTAAGACACACACACACACCCCTGTTCAGTCCTGTTTCCTGACCAATACAATCAAAGCAGCCCTCCAAAGTTGTCCTCTAACTTCCACAGTCTATGGCATAATAAGACCACTTGTTCACAGATTCTCATTACCAAGATGTTACTGTCAGAAACAGTAGACTATCACTTTCAGCCAGAGAAAAGACAAATATCAAATCTTCTCTTTTTACCTCCTCCTGAACTATTTTTCCAGTAAAATAAAGCCCTTTCAGGAAAAACTTAACCTTTTCTTACATCTGATAGCTCCATAATCATAAAATTTTGTACAATACAAAGTTCCCAATAGTTGCTAGTCTAACTTAAAATTCAAGCAACAGTTATTAAGCACCTGCTTTGTGTGAAAAGCAAGGCATCTTCTTGCTATTGCATAGTGACTTTGTTCCCTTTTTGAAAGTCCACTATGCACGTACACTCTGGCACATTGTACATTCTAAGAGTAGCACAACTTTCCTATTAGAGTCAACCTCTCAGGATGCCAGTCCCCAAGTGCAGGCCAATTATCTCCTCTTAGCACACTAAACAACCAAGGATCCAATACTTATCAGGCAGAACATCCAAGGCCTCATGAAAAGTATCTCCTGTTAGCACACTAAATGCTCTTATTTAAAGTATAAGGATTGGAATGCACCCTCAGAACAGAGAGTACACTGGCCAGGAATATCAGAAAGTCGAAAACCTTCAGGTACACTCTGCAGGTCAGGAGCCGGGACCTCTAGTATAGACTTCTCAAGTCAATCTGAACAAGATTCCAATATTGTAATTCAGGACAGAGGAAGGAGAATCAGAGATTTGGGAAGGGCCTGGGATACACATAACAAGACCTCAGCAACAATTTTACCTCAGGCTACCTTTCAACCTCATTTCTCACCAATATTCTCCAACCTGTCTGTAGGGAACACTGGCCCTTTAAACTTCAGTTTGAAAGAGATGAAAGAGAACTAGAAATGGGAATGCTCGAAGTTGTCTGGGGAACACATCTAAATGAGTTCTGTAAAGTGGCCCTTCCAAGCCTGCTTTCTTCTTCCTTCTCTCCTAGGTTGGCCTGGACCTCAAACTCACTCTGTAACCCTCTAGATGAAAGTCAAGTCCTCAGGCCTCATTTCCAGATCCCTGTCTGGGGAAAAACAAAACAAAACACCTTCTCTTCTAGCTCATTCTATCAGTAAGAAGAAAATCTGATATTAGAAAAAAAAAAAAAAAAACAACCTGTAGAGTTATTTCCATTTCTTATGAAATTAGGTGGATTTTTAGAGATAAGTCAGCTTCTTCTAAATGTGCAACGAAGCAATCCACAGGGGGTCACAATTATGGGGACATGTTGAATCTAGGCTCTATGGCACACTGTAACTCATTTTTAAATTACCTAAAACTACTTCTAAAAATATTAATTGAAGCCCTTTCATCTAAATTCTTAACTTTAAAATACACTGATTATGCTTTTAAAAATATAATGCCAGGGGCTGAAGAGATGGCTCAGTGGTTAGGGGTGCTTGCTGCTCTTCTAGATGACCCACATTCTGTTCCCAGGACGGACGCACACACACACCTTCTTCAGGGCACTTGCATTCATGTGCATAGATTTGCTAACCAGGTGTGTGTGCGTGCGTGCGTGCGTGCGTGCGTGCGTGCGTGCGTGCGTGTGTGTGTGTGTGTGTGTGTGTGTGTGTGTGTGTGTGTACACACACCAAATTAAAAGTATATTTTAATGCAGTTCCACACTGAGAGAATAAACTGAAACACTCAAGCAAGGAATTTGAAAGTATTCCTACTCGTGCCCTGCTGGAAGCAAGACTGAGATCTAGACTCTGTACTGCCCAGAGAAAGCACAGGAAACTAGGGCAGGAATCCATAGCTTCTGATTCATTCTATCTATCTATTTATCTATTTATCTATTTATTTATTTATTTGTTTGTTTGTTATTTATTTATTCATTCATTCATTCATTTGTTATTTATTTATTTATGGTATTTTGAAGCAAGATTTCTCTGTATAGTCCTGGCTGTCCTGGAACTTGCTCTGTAGAACAGGCTGGCCTCAAACTCACAGAGAGCTGCCCTGCCTCAGCTTCTAAATCCTGGTATTAAAGGCATGTGCTACCACCACCACCACCACCACCAAGCCAGAAAGATTTTTAAATGTTGAATCGCCAACTCATTTGGGATTACAGGGTATACTTTCTCAAGAAGTGATTCCCTTAAAAAAAAAAAAAAAAAAAAGTCACACTTGGTTAATCACTGAGCACATCACTCTGAACACATACACAATCATATAACAACACTTAGACTATTAAAATTCATGGTCTTTTAAGCAGCAAACCCCTCAGTCTTCCAACAGCAAAGGACTGTGCTATGACAATTTCTTCTATTCATAAAAGAAGCCATTTAGGAAAGCGACAAGAATCAGTATGGAGTACAAATACAAAGACAGACTGGAGCATACTGTACTGTACAATGAAAGAAGAGTTCTATTAGCAGAAGACCCTCTTTATTTTAAGATAACTAGAGCCAAGCATGGTATGCACCTTCAATCCTAGAATACAGGAGGTAGTAGAGGCAGGAGCATCACATGCTCAAAGCCAGCACAGTCTACAAAACATAACTAAGTCCAAATGAGACAGCCAAGAGGTGGTAGCACACGCCTTTAACCCCAGCACTCAAGAGGCAGAGACAGGCATATCTCTGTGAGTTCAAGGCCAGCCTGGTCTACAGAGCAAGTTCCAGGACCGTCAGAGTTGTTACACAGAGAAACTCTCTTTCTCAAGAAAAACCACAATAATAATAGTAATATAGAGGAGATACACACAGAGCATCAAGGAAACTCGAGAAAGGAGTGACCAAACTGGAAGAATAGACAAGAAGTCTATTTGTCACCACACACAATAACTCCTGATACACAACCAACTTAAATGGGAAAGGCAAATCAATATGTCATTTTTGCAACAGAATCAGGAAATGTCTCATGACCTCAGGTTGATTAAAAATCCAACAAAAAAGAAATAAAAGAACTTAGCATAATGGAAAACTATGACAAATCAGACTTCACCAAATGAGGAATTGCTCATTAGAAAATACCATTTTGTGAGGGAAAGATAGGCCAAGATGGGAGGAGGTGCACTCATAGCAGCTCTCAGTTGTAGATACTGAATAACTAAGATGAGAAAATCGTAGCATAGTCATACAAAACAGACTCATGAAAAGGGCAAATATTAAACCAACAACATTAAACAAAATGAGCGGCGACACACATGTATGAACAGGTGGAACTGTATGAATGTATGATGTGATAGTTAAAACTCAATAGCAGTGTAATGAAATTCAGTGGTTAAGGGTGCAATACATTTTCTCAGGGGCAGATTTAATTCCTGTCATAACTACTGTCTCCAAAAGGTAAGAAAACACTAAAGGAGTGCCCAGCCTAGGGAGGGCCACCACTGCCATTTTCTGACTGACAATGGCGGCCATACACATTCTAATACATCTCATGTGTATGTGCCGCGCATGTGGACAACTTACAGAGGTTGGTCCTCTCTTCCTATCAGGCGAGTCCCAGAAATCAAACTCAGATTACCTGTCAGACTTGGTAATAAGTATCTCCACTCACCACCTTACTAGACTACAATTTTGTTTTGGCTTGTTTGGGGTTTTTTGAGACAGGGTCTCACTATATAGTTCTGACTGTCCTGGAACTCACCATGTAGACCAGGGTGGCCTTGAGCTCACAGGGAAATGGTATTTTCTAATGAGCAATTCCTCATTTGGTGAAGTCTGATTTGCCATAGTTTTCCACTATGGGAAGTTCACCTGTCCCTGCCTCTTGAGTGCTGGAATTAAATGTGTGGACCACCAAACCTGGTCTGCCCACAATTTTTTAATAAAAAAGAGACAAAGGTTCTAAAGCATGAAACTGGTAAGTAAGAAATATTTAACTTAAAAAACAAAAATAGAAAGTATGAAAAATGCTGTATGTTTAACAAAATACAAATTACAAGTCCAACTATGAATTTAACAAGTACTTCCTGAGAACTTGCCATAAATCCATGACCCTGGAACTCTAGATTTACTGACTAAAAACAGTTCTCACTGACCCTGGTGGAGTTAAGAGAGTTGGCTCCACCCACTGGCTTGAGGCTTGCAGCCCTAGTAACCATGACCACCCAGGCCTACAACTGGGCCTCGGGCTAACCCCCATTGAAGACCTGCTGGAATTCATAAAGGACTGACTGGTCCTGCTGTGGAATCCCGCATGTGGGATAACACAAAGGAGTTTCAGTGCAGATCCAGCAATGATGATCCAGAAACCAGAGGCCTTGAACCAGACCAATGAACGGTATTCTATGTGACACACAGCTCCCAATGAATGCCACAGGACAAATGAAGAGGTGATGAAAAGCTGGGAAAGACAGAGAGGCAAAGAGAACTTTTGGTCTGGTTTGTTCACTTGCTTTGCTTTGTCTTGTTTTAATTTTCTTTTAGGAGGGTGGTATAAGGGTGAGGGGAGGAGATGGGGGGTTGGGGGGGGTGAGCAGGATTAAGGTATATGCTGTGAAATCCCCAAATAATCAATAAGGAAATTATATTTTTTAAAGGCCAGTTTTCATCCAGCTCCTTCTAGTGCAGAAGCCACAGGCAAAGAACCAATGTAAGCCATGCTAGTAAAATGAGAAAGGTCCAGGAGCTGCACATCACATCCTCATCCTCACAATTATCCTCACTTTAAGTATGAAAAGATTAGCTTAGAGAGAGCGGAAAATCAAAGGAAAGGCTTGCAAACAAACACAAAAACCAAGGCTTTATTTCAATATACAAATGCCATTTGACTAGGGAGCCAAGGCCGAGGCTTGCCCACCCCATAGTCTATAACATAGAAAAGGACCACTATCCCAGAGCCTTGCCTGCTAATGAGTTAATTGCATGTGTAATTCAGAAACCACCTTGTTCATAAACATGCACAATCACAGTGTGTCAAGTGAAAACGTGTAATGTACTTCAAAAAGCAATGTCAAGGAAAATGAGCAAGGTGGATGGTGGTGACAAGAGAACACTGCTCTTACTATCATAGACTGTAACCTGAAATGGTTACGTCTTATATAATGTTACTCTTACTATCATAGATTGTATACCTGAAATGGTTACGTCTTATATAATGCTACTTTACCAGAGGAGGAAAACAAAGCACTTGAATCACCTAAGGGCTGACATTACAGAAAATGTTACCTCTGTAGAACCATACAATATAGGCATTAGGGACCAGCTTGCTCAATGGCCCATCATCCCCACTACCAGCATCTATATTTCTTGTTGCTACGTAGCTTAACTCTCTGTTGAGGGACATATATATATACAGTGTTCTGCCTGGACACCAGAAGAGGGCACCATATCTAATTACAGATGGCTGTGAGCCACCATGTGGCTGCTCTGAGCCATCTCTCCAACTCCTATTGAGGGCTTCTAAACTGCTTCCATTAGCCCTAGAACTGCTGATCATTTGCATACAAGTGTTTATATGACTCTGTTTTAATTTCTCTAGGATTAATGCCCAGAAGTGAAGTGCATCATGGGTTGTGTACTGTGTGTTATTTTACAGAATGTGAAGAATATGTGGAGGAAAAATAAACTTACGGAACTCACTACTTTAAAAGCTAATTTCAAAGTATAAGTTTGTATTTTTTTAAAAAGGCATTTCAACACAGGTACTTGCACGAGTGGACAATGTGTCCCCCAGAAAACATGAATTATTAAATGAAAATTCTCAGTGCTAAGCATGGGATATCTTCTTACAAGTTATTGGTCAATTTTCATCCAGAAACACACCCCATCTCCAAACAACACAGGCTATTTCCATTGCTCTTGGTCACCGAAGACTAGATTGTAACTAGATGGTAAGACCCTGTTGCTGAAGCTATAACACACTTCGGTTGCATACAGGACACAGAGAAATAAAGAGAGAACAAACCTGAAAACCTCCTCTTGGCTGGCTAGTTTTCACAATGCCAGAAGGTGTTATGCAGGCCACTGGGGGAAAGGACATCTATAGCCTTACTAAGCACTGGACCCTAAGTGCTACAGTATACACAATGGAGGCAAAATGTGACTAATGGTGCAACGGTAGTATAAAGAATACTAGGATAACCAAGTGCTTTCTGACGAGATTTAAAACCTGCTCCACAAAAGGTATAAACTTAGTTTAAAGCCCATGCCTCAGAAGGAGGTTACAGGCCCTAAAAGGGGATCTTACATGCTTTGCTAGACATGTTAGGCTGCCTTCTAAATATTTATGTTTACTCGCACAGGCTAGTACTACTATGTCTGGCAAAGAAGCCTCTATTTGCAGTGAGCAGGAATTCAGAGACACATAGTATCCTGAGATGTGGTTGCTGAATGGTCAGCCTAAATGTGACATCTAAATCAAGCTTACCCTACCCCCAAGATTCAGGGAAGAGGAGATGGAGAGAATTTAAGAGCTAAGTTTTAGGGGGTTCTACAAAACGCTATATCCAGACATGACATGGCTGATGCCCTCATGAACTCAGTGCAATTATGGCTAACTACACAATAGTTAGTCATGGTGGCACACACCTTTAATCCTAGCACTGGGGGAAGCAAGTGGATCTTTGTGATTTTGAGGCCAGCCTGCTCTACAGAACTAGTTCCAGGACAGCCAGCTTAATAGAAATCAAAGACATGGAAAGCTGTGGGGATACTTTCAAATACAATAAAAACATTCGGAGATATCAGAGGGATCTACCCACAGTCAGTCTAGGAGGATCAGACAGTGGTAACTCACACCTTTAATCCCAGCACAGGGAATATCCCACGAGTGGTCATCTATGCCCTTAATCCAATCTGAGTTGAGGCCATCTTAGTTTACAGAAGGAGTTTCAGGCTCCCAGGCAGGGAGTGGTGGTGCCATGCCTTAACTGAGCAAAGAAAGTATTTAGGGCAGACATAGAAAGACAGAGCAGGCAGAAGCCAGGAGTAGCAAGGCTGAGGAAGCTGGAAGACAGCTGGGTGAGATCTGACTGTGGTGTTTCTTTGATATCTCCGCCTTTCTCAGAGATTTGGCCCTGAGTTTCCTTTATTCGTGCAACAGAAAGCAATAGAGGAAGACATTCAACATTTTCTTTTGTCCTCTGCATACTCCAATACACATACATATATACATACTATACAGCATTCACCACACACAGACACAGGTGCGCCTGTAGTATGACAGTACTTGGGAAGCCGTGTCAAGAAAACCCCAAGGAGTTTGAGGAGAACTCAGGCTACACAGTATAACAGACCAACCAGAGGTACATAGCAAACTCCTGTCTCAAAATAAGCACAGAAATGGTTTATAAATTATATCTGATAAGGAAAGAGTATCTAGAATATGAGAAATTTCTATGAATCAACAAGACACAACCAAAAAGTGTGTAAGGATGAAGGCTAGGACTTGGAGTCTGGGTTCCTCATCTTATTGCCACCTAGTCTTACTTTTCTTATATATAATGAACTCTTGCCTTTGCCTGTTGAAGCTTCTGTAGCCAGGCTTTCTATTTGGAGCTAAACATGAAAGCTTAAAGCACCAACGTGGCTTCCCTATACCCTCTGCCCCTTCCTCACTACAACTCTTATCCTCACTCATTTCACCGGGGGTGGGGGGGTTATGATGTCACTAATCCCCATTCAGGAAACCTTTTGACAGGTGCTTCCTGCAGGAACACTCCTCTTCCATATACCCACCTAGGAGATTCTTAACCCTTCAGATGTTTACAAAAAAAGCCTTCAATAAGACATTACCTAAACATCCTGTCTAAAACACTTCAAACCCTGGCATTCCCTAATCCCCTTCCCTACTTTACTGTACCTCATCACTTATTAACACACTATCTTGCTTACTGCCTATGTCTTCATGAGAACATAACACTGTTCCCTGCTAAAATCTGAGGTGATCAGCAAATATTGATGAATGAATGACTACAGTCAAGAAAATGAGATAGGAATCTGAAGAGTGAAAATGTTAAAGGTGAATGTCAAATGCTTAAAGCCTACTGGACTCACCACAGCCAGCCCCAGAGAGCTCCTGAACCTACACGCTGGGCAAAGAACCGGCTCTTGCCTATTTCAACAGAAGCCCAAGTATGGCTGTGCCACTAGAGCAGATTCATTCTAAAACTGTTTTGGCCGGTCTCGATTTGGACAAAAGAATTTTAACTGAAGCAAGTAGACAAAAATGCCAAAACCGAAGCTTCCAAGCAGTGAGTTTGTTACTTATTATTAATGAACACCTGTTTTCCCAACAGCAAAGTACACAGAAACATGATATATGCTTTTATTTAAAATAACTACAAGCCTAATGCAGCTGATTTTGGGAAATGTTCCACTTAGTTCTTGATGTATAGTGTAGGAACAAGGTTTTAAAACTTTTAAAAGCTCTGTTCCAAACTACTTTTGTCTGTAAATAATTTAAAAATCTGTCCTAGCATATGCCCAGATTTTATCTAGAAGGACACATGAGGGACTAACAGTGTTTGCTCCTGGAGACAGAGTTAGGTACTCAGGAGAATGGGGAGGGAGATGTTTTCATTACTTAACCTTTCCTAACTTTGGAACTGTTAATGAATTACTTATGCAAAAAAAAAAAAATGTGTATGCAGCAGCTTCAGATAAATCATCCCACCCCACTCTCACCCTCATTTACAGAAAATATGGGAAGCGTGAACTTCCACAATTCCTAACACTCAGAGAGATAGAGTCATGGTAAAACTATAATAATTAGAAATTATTTATAGAGCCAGGCACAGTGGCGCATGCCTTTAATCCCAGCACTGAGGAGGCAGAGGCAGGAGAATGGAGCTTTGTGAGTTCCAGACCAGCCAGAGTTACATAGTGAGACTGTGTCTCAAAAACAAAACAAAACAAAACAAAACAAAAACAAAAACAAAAAAAGGCTTATCTAGAGATAAGCATTTTTCTACTCAAACACAATTTCACATAATAGAAATTTATTCCTATATTTTATTCTATCAAATAAGCCATTTCTCCCCTATTTCTTCATATCAGAAACACAAAAACAAGAAAAGTTACTAAAAATGGGCTGGGAATAAAGCTCAGTGGTGAAGCACTTGCCTAGCATGTGTGTGACCTTAAGCTAAATTCCCAGCACCAGAACAATTTTTTCCTAAATGACTATTAACAATGAGATTCTTTAGTAGGTTGTTTCCTGATTCTCCTCATTAATTATACAAACCCACATTAGAAACAAAATGCTGGGAGTTGAAAGGTTTAAACTGAAAGAAATCACAGGGCTGAACACTCAGCATGGACTTCCAGGAAATGTCTTGATGTCTTGAGTCAGTCCCTCTCTCCCTCTCTCCTTCTCTCTCTCTCTCTCTCTCTCTCTCTCTCTCTCTCTCTCTCTCTCTCTCTCTCTCTCTCTCTCTCTCTCTCTCTCCCCCCCCCCCATTGCTATTCATGGTCTCTCTTCTGTTTCAAATATTCTCTCCAATCACAAGCAGCAAGCTTCCAAAAAATGACGAAGTCAGCAAAGAATTAAACGGGAATTTTTACTGGCACACTTGGGATATTCATAATCTACGAGTGGCCCATGGCTATAACATCAGTAAAATTCATTCCCTGGTGTAAACTGTACATCACCAACGTGTCTATTTTATTTGCAGCAGAAAATAGATAGGCAATAAATATCAGTCGACTCTTCCATATATCATATATATATGCACACACATACAATTTTTATTAATAATCAGACCTAAGTAAATCACCATGTACTTGACAACCACAACTCATTCAATTACCTGCAGACCAACAGGAACTTGTTACTACACTGCAAAAAGAACTAAACGAAAAGCCAGGAGACTACGAAGCGCCTCAAGTGACAGGCTGCTTCAAGTGTCACTAGGAAAAATAATATCCCATTGGATGCGTTCACACTCCCCCGCCCTCAGCACTCCCGCCGAGACCTCCTAAAAGCATTATGTCATCCACTATCCGAACATCTCTCGTGCTGTCCTGCGCTCCCCGCTCCTAGGCCTGAGAAGGCAACCCGGAGAGGGCTCGCCCTCCCCAAGTTCTCCAGGAGTCATGTGCGCCACAGCCCCAATTTCTCCCGAAGACAGAAACAAGTTGGCTCCCTAACTTAACAAGCTGGGAAGGGCGAAAGCACTAGGGCCCAGACACCCCTCGGCGACACCCCCGCAGTCCTGACAAGGCTCTGCCTCCTCTGAGGAAGGCCGAAGACCCCACAAGGTGAGGGCCTGGCCTCCGGGAGGCACCGTGACCCTCTCTCTGGACAGGGGGTTGCCCTGGCCGTCTCCAGGACGCAGGCCAGGGGAGCGGGCCCCGGACGGGAGCTGCGGCGCCCGGACTCACGGTCGGTGCAGCGGCTCCTCGGCTGGACCGGGCAGCGGCGGTGGCGGCGGTGCATGCGGCGGCGGCTGCCCCTGAGGTGGCGGCTGAGGGGGTTGAGGCGGCGGTGGTGGTGGTGGCGGCTGCTGCTGCTGTTGCTGCTGCTGTTGGAACGACTTGAGCGACTCGAAAGCCTTCATCAGCTTCTCCAGGGTTGCCATGATGGCTTCCTGCCTAGAGGGACAGACTCCGAAGGCGCGGAGCCTACTCGCACTCCTCGGCGCCACTCAGCAGCGGGGCAATGAATGGGACTGTGCGCAGCAGGCAGAAGCCCAACCAAACCACCCAGCCATCTTGGGCCCGTCCCGGCAACCCCCGCGGCGCCTGCGTCCTGTGACGTCATGCCGGCGGAGGCGAGACCACGCTGGATCCGCATATTTGACGGGCGGAAGCGTAGTCTTTTCCAAGGGGGGTATGCACTGACTCTGCCAACTTGCTAAGAATCTCCGCCCCGCCGATAGGTCTCCGCCCCTCCCCAGCAAAGCAAACCCCCTAAATGAAGGGGGCGGAGGCTAGAGTGATAAAGTGGGTGGGGCAGGCTATTAGATGAGGGGCGGAGCCGAGCCAAGAGCGGGCTTGAGGGTCGTGGCGGAGCACTGGCTAGCAGTAAGCTATGGGGGAAAAAAAAAGAGGCCAGAAAGTGGGTGGAGGAGTTGACGACAGGGCAGGTTTTGGGGAAATCTGGAAGAAAGGCTTTGGAAAGGGGAAGGGCACCGAAAACATTTCCCTTCAGAAAACCATCCCACACCAGGATGGGCGATGGTGGAGCTCAGAACCCGAAATCCAGAGAGGCTCTCTGCTTCCACAAGCCGGTCGGTGGCCTGAGATACAGTCCCAAGCTCAGCATTCTGGGGGCGCCCTGAAATGAGAAGGGAACCACAAACTGACCCTTGTGATCCGTGGACTCCTGAAGTGCTGGTCAGCTCGGATGTGAAAGCCTCTACAAGAAGAGGCATCACAGAGAGTGTGCTGTAGTGGAAGCTGATAAAGAGTTCCAAGCAGGCAGCAGTAGTTGAAGCACAAAGAGAAGTTAAGGGTTAAGCTTTGATTAGACATTCCACAATGAGTCCCGACTTTGGGCACTGCTCTGGCCATCAGCAAGGACCCACAAGGGATAATCATTGCCACCAGGGCTGAGGTTCTTGTCTCCAGAGCCCCTATCTCCCACAGATGAACAATTAAGCAGGAAGCTGAAAATAATGAGGATATATCCAGTTCCTGCAGCCTGTCCAGCAAAAAGTGTTGGCTTCAGAGAAAACTCTGTGGAGGTGATGCATTCGGTAGAGAGCCCATTTTAAGTCCATTAGGCTACCCCTAAGACTCTAGAGCCCTATTCCACGGCCATGAGACACTCCTCCATCTTCTCAGAATGGTCAAGTACACAGAAACCAACACTGTTCATATGGGAAGTATAAGCAGCCTACCCATCTTAAACTGAGGACAACAGAGAAAGTCTTTAGATTCCATGTCCCTCCTATTACTAATGCCACTGTCTGCTGCACAGAGCCAGTGCCAGCTCCCACATATGGCAAGCTCTAAAAGCTGATTGAGGCTGGTAGTTGCTAGTAGGCAGACTTGGAAGAAGGCCCAGTGAACCCTGCCTCTTAGCATTCTCTAAGCTATGACATCTCTGTTCCCAATAATGGGCGGCCATCTTCTGACTTCTGACCAATACAAGGCAAAGATAATGGGATGCCACACTGTTGTTAGGTTACAAATATAACTTTAGTCTTGCTACCATCTTCTCAATTTACACAAATGGACTTTTTTCATTTTTAAATTAGATTTATTTTTTTTATTTAATGTGTGCATGTTTTGCTTGCCTGTATGTATTGTACCTCGTGCCTGTTTGATGCCTGAGGAGGTCAGAGAGAGCATCAGATGCCTGGAACTGGAGTTACAGGTGATTGTGAGCCACCATGTGGGTGCCAGGAATCAAACCTGGGTCCTCTGCAAGAGCATCAAGTGCTTTTAACTTGTTGCTCTTTGCACACATTGAGAAAGAGCAATTGGCAAGACTGACATAAAGAACTGCCCATGGTCAACAGTCAGGACTGATACTGGTGGCCTATCAACCCCCAAAGAAGTGGACTTTGCTAACACCACTAAAGCTCTAAGGCAATTCTTTTGAAGCCAAAATTTCAGATAAGAGGGAACTGGTGCCTGATTGCCCAATGTGAGAAGCAGGTAGCAGAGGAACTACTTGGCCCAGATTTTGAACTCACAGAAATTGGATAAAGATACTGCTAAGCCACTATTCTCTGGTAATTTGTTGGGCAGCAAAGGATGGATATATTGTTTGGCTTGCACTGCTGTATCGAGGTATCATCATCTGGGAACTATCAATAGATGTTTATATTCTCATAGTCTTATAAACTAAAAATCCAAAATTAAGGTGTGGCAGAGTAGCTTCCACTTGAAGCCTCACACCACCAACCCTCTGTGTCCTAATTTTTGTGAAAACATAAGTAACTGGATTGAGATCTAGTAGCCTTACTTTATCTTAATACCTCTTTAAAGACTCTCTCTAGGATTTTGTGGTGCATGCCTGTAATCCCAGCAGTAGAAAGATTGAGACTGGAGTATTTTAACTTCAAAGCCAGACTGGCTGCATATCAAAACCCGTCAAAAGAGGGAAGAGGCCACCATCTACTCCCCAAACACAGACCCATTCTGTTAGTATAAGTGTTTAGTGCTTTTGTATATAAATTATGGGGGGGGGGTAAAATTCCATCCATAAAGTTACTATGACTTTATTCAGAAATATGACCTTTTCTATATATATATATATATATATATATATATATATATATATATATATATATATATATATATGGGCAAATTGCCATTTAGCTATGATACCACAGTTCCTGTCTCTCCATAGCTAACTAAAACTATGTGACTAAATAGTCCTGGCCAGAGGGATACAAGCTAAAGTAGAGTTACTTCTAGGAAGTCTTCTGCAAAGGAAAGGATGCATCCACCTTCTTCCTTATGCTTGTAATGAGAATGTGCTGCTTGGTAGTACAGCAATCATGTTGGGTCAGTGTGAAACCCACATTCTGAAATGATGGAGCTGGAAGGAGTTGGGTAGATGACTGGAGCTGTCATTCTATCTGAATTTCTGGATTTATTGCACTGTGACGAAGCAATACATTTCCATTTTGTCTAAGCCAGAATTACTGTAAGTTATACTATAAGATGCACCTCTGCAAAATTTTGACCAGTTCTGAGGAATCTGTGTAGCCAATGAGACACCATATGGTGATATAGGTCTATCCATTCCTGGAGGAAAGTCATATGACTAGAACGTCCTATAAGCCTGACAGAATATCTGGTAAGAAAGCCTTGTAAAAAAGGGTTCTCAAGTCAGATGAGGGGTGATTGCCATTAATCCCAGCCCTTGGGAAATAGGGACAGGCAGATCTCTGTGAATTTGAGGCCAGACTGGTCTGCAAAGTGAGTTTTAAGACAGCCTGGACTATTAAAAAAGATTATTACATTAAAACATTCTAAGAGTAGCATGTTTCCATATTGCATACATTGAAGAAATAGACCCATCTCTTTGAACAATGATCATTCCTTTTCAAAAAGACAGTTTTTTAAAGTTTTTATAAAAATCAGGCATATTTCAAAACATAATATTCAGAATTTAACACAGAGGAGAAATTGGCCCATTATCTCCAAAGTCTTAAAAATAGGCCCAGTGCCCAAATAACAAACACAGATCCGGGATTGATCCTAGGAAAGCACCAGGAATGTTGCTCTCCTTTGTGGCAAAGAATAATTTACTACATCAACATTAAGATAAGTATCAAGAGCAGACAGATTACGTAAATAAATCATGATGCAGGCTCAGAGTAAAGAGCCAGGTTGTGACTAGAGCTTCTTTTTGTCCTTATAGGTGTTGTCAGCTCACTCCTTTATTCCTTAAGCACCTGGTAAATTATTCTCCATTACTACCATGAAAATTTTATCAAAATGCTTCCTTTGGTTCTTGGATGAGTTTTGACCTTAAATTTTAATATGATTTGCCTGTGTAAGAATGCTAATAATATGTAGGACAAATTTGCTTTCTATCACTGTGATAAATTATTTGAGGAAACACCTTCAGAAAGAATCCTCAGAGTTCTCAGTACCTGGCCACTTGGAGCCAGCCACTTTTGAGCCTGAGCATATAACACAGAAAATCACATTCAGGAATGTAACTAGACAAGCAGCTTACCTCCTGGTGAAAAGAGGAACCTGAGATAAGGTATGCCCTCCAAAAATATACCCTCAGTGACCTATTTCCTCCAACTGGTTCCCATATTATCATAGCCCATTTGACTATGAACTTATCAATGTATCAATCTATTAATTAAGGAGCACCCTTATGATCCAATTAGCTTTCATTTACACTACCATCTGGGAGCACAGCCTTCATCACATAAGCCTTTTGAAGGACTATCTAAATCACAACAGTCATATCTAAATCATATCTAAACATGGTATCTAACTATCTAAGTCATATTTATATCTAAATCACAACATTGTGCCTCTGTCTCCCAAAGTCTTATGTCCATCTCATATTACAAAATCCATTTAGCTCATCTCTAGGGGCCCCCAAAGTCTCAATACTTACGACACTGCTCAAAAGTCCAAGTTTAAAGTATCTTCTGAGACTCAAGGCAAATTCTTAGCTGTGAGCCTCTGTAAATCAAAAATAAAGTTATATACTTCCAATATATACATGGTGGGCCAAGGTTCATGCATTAGGGTATTAGAAGGACATAACTGACAGAATAACATATATTATACGGGGGGGGGGGTTATTAAGTTGGCTTACACCAGACAATCTGGACAGTCCAACAACACCCTCTGCATAATGAAGAGGCTAAGAACTCAGTAGCTTTTCAGTACACTAACTTAGATACCTCAGCAATATCAATCTAGAGCTGATTTGGAGTATCATCCTAGAGAGCTGTCACTCTTCAGTTCATATTGGAAAGAAAAAAATAATCTAGGTGCTGATGTCAGCGACAATGACAGAGCAATGGTACCAACAGAGTATATGCACTCACCAGCTAAGGAGCTAAGGCAAGCAAGCAAGCAATTTCCCCCTCAGACCCTCTTAAATATGCGCTGCCCTCAAAAGTGATGTATATTCTGATGTTTTCCCTCTCAATGAATCCAGGATATACCGTCACAGATCCATCCAGAGGTGTCTCTTAGTGAGGTCAGATACAGTCAAGTTGACCACCAAGATTAGCCAGCTAGGACATATTGTTACTCCAAAAGGGAAGAATAGGAAAATGTCAAGGAGACACTCATTAACACCAGTTGTTCCTGTTTCTAGCATAGGGGGAATATGTAAGTGTAAGGAAAATTCCAAAGAGCCTATGAGTGAAAATAAAGTTCCATGTACAAATATTTTAAGAACATACACACATGGATGTGGCATACATATAGCAATTTGCCATATAATATGTAGTGCCCTTACTATGTAAACACCTGGAAGTCATATATTCTTTGCTCCTACCTACATTGGAACTGTTGATTGGAAGGACACGGTGAGAACTAAGAATTATTTGGCCCCTTAAGATCCCCTTAAGAGATCAATACCAATATTTGGTGGCATGGAAATAATTTATGACCATTTTCCATACAACTTTCTCTGAACATCCAGCTCACCCTGCATTACAAGAGACTTCAAATATCTACAAGTGGATACCCCAACCTGCCCACCAAATATCTTACATTTCTTACATAGACAGTTTCTAGGTGAGGTTGGGCTTTGGATGTACAGATATGGATGAGAAGCAGCTCAGAGATGGCTTCACAGGGAATTCTTGGAAGAACTTACCCAGATATTGTATCTGTCCAGCCTCACGTTCTCCTTACACTGTGAGAGAGCTAGAAAGGCTTGCGTCAAGTTGACAGAGTGGCCCCGTGGTCTAAAGGGGGCCTAGAGTGTCTAATGTTCATTCCAACTGGAGTATCACATCAGTATTCTTTATTGAATACCTTACCCTAACACTGAGTCACATCAAGATTGAACTGAAGTATAGAACACCAAGTTGATGTTAGAGAACTGGCTGGCATGGGAGAAGCCCTACATCTCTAGCATCAGAAATGAAGCTTTGTGAGTGGCATGAGCACAGAAGGGAAACAGTTTTTTTTTCTTAGTCTTGTGAGTGGCTCTTTTGTTTTCTTGGTTCAAGATCACTCACTTCCACACATATAAACAAGCATAGCTCTGAAGTAACTGCTCTCTCAGCAAAAGGTTGAATCTGATAGTTTCTGAAAAGCTCTTCCTTTCACCTCCAAGTCAGAGACATCCCTTTGTTGTTTCTTTGTCTTCCAAGTAGTGTTTTGAGAAGCCATAAAAAAAAAAAAAAATGCTACTATGCCATTCAAATTCCTGGAAGTCCTTATAGTCCTTACAAATGTACCCTGCTTTGACTATGCCTTCCATCCAGTGGTGACAATGACATAGTCTCCATGTCCAGCCAGTGAGGAATGTGAATTCTAATTTTATGTTGCTTCAGTGTCCATTTTAAATATGTCGCACCAGAAACAATGCTCAGTCATTGTGATGGTTAATCACCATTGCTGACTGGACAGCATTTAGAATCAACAGGAAAACCAACCTCTGGACATGGCTGTGAGGAACTTTCTAAGTTAGTTTAACTGAGGGGGAAAGACCCACTTTAAATATGAGCAGGAACGTTCAATGGGTTGTGTGTGGTCTCAACCAAATAAAAATAAGAAAGCAAGCAAGAACCATAATTTCATCACTCTCCTTTGTGACAGTGGATGCAGCTGCTTCCTTCCTTGCCATGGTGGATTTTATCCTTTGAAAGTAAATCAGAATAAATATTTCTGTTCTGATATGACACAAGAGTTAGATTAAGGGACTAAATAAAGAGTACTATGACAATGCTGCAGTTGTGGTGAACACTAAACACACTGAGCCCTCTTTAGACCAAGGGGCCACTTGTATTATCCACACAGATCTTTGTGGACCTTCTCTCCAGATGCAAAAAGGAAGGTAAGGTTGGACAATCTTAAGTTGCTTTTTTTTTTTTTTTAACACAGAAATGATATACACACTACCACAGAAAATTGGTGCTAAGAACTAGGTTGTTGCAGTGATAAAGGTGACCACATGCTTGAGCTTTTGAAGAAATATGAAAGAATTTGAAGCATTGTAGGAAAAAAAAAAAAAAAAAACCTTGAATACTATAAGCAGAGCTTAATGGGCCTTTCTGGTGGAAGCCTAGAAAACACAGATGAAAGAGGGAGTAGAAAAGAATATCATAAGGAGCATAAGAATCTCAGTCCAGATTTCTAGCACTCACTTCAAAAAGCTAGGTGATGAGGCTGGAGAGATACATGAATAGTTATGAGCATGTATTGTTTTGCAGAAGACCTGATTAGACTCACAGCACCCACATGGTAGCTCACAGTCATAAAGTTCCAGGGGATCTAACACCTTCTCACTTCTGAGAGGACTGTGCACACAAGGCACCAGGTGTTAGGTATTAGAATGCAAAGTAAAGAGACAGAAGGCAGAAAGACAAGGGTCTAACCTCAATAGATGAAACTTTATTTCCATGGGAAAGGGGGGGTCTTTGAGGAGGAAGTATCAACTCTTGTTGTCTTCTGACTTCTACAAGCATGTTGTGGGACATACATGCCTACATACATACAAAATAAAAAACATAAAAATAATCTTTAGAAAGCAAGTCCAAGCACAAAGAATTGGTTCTCAAAGGACAAAATTTGTTGTGGATCACAGTTCAAGGGTGTAGTTTCACAATGGCGGGGTGTTTAAGTGGCAGGGGCACAAAGCAACTGATTATGTAGCTCTACAATCAAGAAGCAGAGCACATGAATGAATGGTGCTGCCCTGCTCCTTTTCTCCACTAATCTATTACAGGATCTAACCAGTGAATGGTGCCGCCTGGTAGTCTGAAGTTCCTCTGTCCCACCTGACTGGTCGTACAGCCACTTTCCCCAAAAAACCACACAGAAGCTTATATTATTACAAGCTGTTTATTCTATGGCTCAGGCTTATTACTTGCTAACTCTTAGACTTTAAATTAACCCATATTTATATTTATGTTTATCCACGTGGCTTGGTATCATTTTCTCAGTGCATTTTCATCTTTCTTCCTCTTCATCTTTCTGGCATCTCTCCACTATTCCTCTTCCCAGAATCCTCCTTATCTCATTGCCCTGCCTATACTTCCTGTCTGCCTAGCTCCTGGCCAGAGTTTTATTAAATGAATATTTACAATGACAAATATTTACAGTGTACAAGAGTATAGTCCAACAGCACCACCCTCAATGGGTGGGTTTTCAGACTGAATTAATACAATCAAGGCAATCCCCCATGGGCACATCCAGAATGCTATTTCTCAGATAATTGTAGATTCTGTCAAATTGATAAAACTACACCTCACTATGTTGGAGATGTATACTGAGGAAAACATCAGGTATAGAGTGGAGCTAGATCAAAAGGTGGCCAGATGCCCAGATGATCTCATCACAAGTCATAGATGCTACACATAGAGATGAAGGATTTGGTCCTGTACAACTGGGGTTGGTCTTACTTTAGTGCACCCCTTCCTTGCTGTGTCCTCGTTTCTCTCTTTTGGAAGAGCAATGTTTACTCTGTGCCACTGTACTTTAGAATACTGAAACTTAGTTTGTTCTCACATTTATTTGGTCATGCACATGTCACAGTATACATGTGGAAGTGAGAACAACTTTTGGAAGTCAGTTCTTTCCTTTCCTTCCACCAAGTAGAACCCAGGGATCAAATTCATGTCATCAGCTTGGCAGCAAGTACCCTACTGGTTATCTTGGCTTCTCTCTCTCTCTCTCTCTCTCTCTCTCTCTCTCTCTCTCTCTCTCTCTCTCTCTCTCTCTCTGTGTGTGTGTGTGTGTGTGTGTGTGTTTCACATTTACTTTTATTAGTTTTAAAAGTGTGGTGGTGAGAAGGAAAGTGTATCTATGTGGAGATATGAATACTTGAGTACAGCAGAAGGTGTCAGATCCCCTGGAACTAGAATTACAGGAAGTTCTGGATCATTCAAAGTTTATGCTGGCAACAGAATCAATGTCCTCTGCAAGAGCAGCACATGTTCTTAATCACAGAGTCATTTCTCTAGTGCTCTACCTTTTAAAACATGTTTTTATTGTGTGCATGAGTATGTGCTTTTTAAAATTATACACTGGCTCATAATTGTTATTCCCTGGAGTATCAGAATAGATTTGTATAATCAAAAGTTTCTGACCTGGGTTAGCCCTGAGGTCCAGGCTGCTTGCAGCTGCTTAGTACCAATAATCAGATAGAAACTTATATTAATTACAACCTATTTGGCCTATGGCTCAGGCTTACTGCTGGCTAGCTCTTGCATCTTAATCCATTTCTACTAATCTGTGTTTTGCCACATGGCTCATGGCTTACCTGTACTTTTACAACTTGCTCTCGACAGCACCATGCAGCGTCTCTTCTGACTCCTTTTTCCCCCTTGTTCTATACTCAGATTTCCTGCCTGTTTCTAAGATGCCTTGCCATAGGCCAAAACAATTACTTTGTTATCCAATAGTAATTCACCACATACAGAAAGACATCACACATCACTTCCCCTTTTCAGTCTAATCAAAAAGGAAGGTTTCAATTTCAACATAGCAAAATTACATATAACAAAACAACCATCAACTAAGAATTACAATTACATTCATTCTGTAGCAGTAACCAGACAGGCTGAGGATCCTTGAAGATAGCACTTACCTGTTCAACCTCAGAAGTTGGCTGGATGAGAATTGACTGTGGTCTGTTTCCTCTCTCTGATATCTCAGCTTTTCCCCAATATCTGGCTCTGTTTTTTCATTATGTACTAACTAGAGATCATATAATACACTTGAAACTTTTGAACAGTGTCACAACTTTTTGTTTGTTTGCTTTGTTTTTGCTTTTCCAGACAGGGTTTCTCTTTCTTGGCTGACCTAGAACTTGATCTGTAGAGAAGGCTGACCTCAAACTCAGAGTACCTTGCCTCTTGCCTCCTGGGTGCTGGAACTAAAAGTGTACACCACCATCACCGGGCCTAGTGTTACAACTATTGACTAGTGTGATTTTGGTTGTCAATTTCTGAAGCTAAAATACAAGAGGGTGGATATACCTGTGAGGACTTTTTTTCTCAATTCAATTATTTGAAGTGAGAAGACCTGCTTTTAATCTAGATCTTTTGACATAGTAGGATTCACCTTTAATCTAAATCTTTTAAGGTGGGAAGATCCAGTTTAATCTGAGACCCACCTGATCACAGCCTCCATAAAGGGCATGAAAGAAAGAAACTTGCTCTTTGCCTGCTTGTTCTCATTGGTAAGTTCATTCCTTCAATGGCATTAAAGCTTACATATATGTATATATACACACACGCATATTCATTGTATCAGTTCTGTTCCTCTAGAGAACCCTAATACAACTAGAGAGACTTTTTAAATTGAAAAGGATGTATTTTGCATGAGATGGCCATGAGGTCAGAATCCAAGGACAGGATGTTGTTGTTTGAATGTGTAATGCTCCCTCAACCATATGTTCATTTTTAAACTCTTGGTTCCTAGCTGGTAATTCTGTTGGGGAAGGTTGTGAAGGCCTTTAGAGGTGGAGACTTACTGGAGGAAGTGAGTTAGTGGGAACAGGCAGGCCTTAAGGTTTTATAGCTTAGCCCATTTCCTAAACATTCTATGCTTCTTGATTGCTGATACAATGTGATCAGATGCCTCTTGGACAACTACATACAATCTGCCTTACTGACCCTGTAGACCCCATGCCTTACATGGACTGGACAATTGTGCTACAGTGACTACTTCTCTGTAACAGGGTAGCCTCCAGCTTGTTTTAGACCTACCAATTGAAGTTCCCCATAGAAAACCTATTAAGATATAGTCCCCTTGATTTCTCTTCAATCTCTGTCTGTCTCTGTCTCTCTGTCTCTGTCTCTGTCTCTCTCTGTGTGTGTGTGTGTGTGTGTGTGTGTGTGTGTGTGTGTGTGTGTGTCCCCCAGAAGGTCAATAACTCAGGACACTCTTAAGCAATAAAACCTTTGTCTCTACCTTGTGTGTCTTCATCACCATGATCCCAGGATACTGGCATTGTTCCCAGTATGTCTGTGTACTACCCAAGGTTAGATGTTCTTTTACTTGTTCCCTTTGTTACCAGGATGGCTTTTGATGGTTGTACAGAGATCCAGACTCAAACAGTTACTTTCATTCTATTACACTGGAACCAAGCACCCTCAAGCAAGGTTTTTTGCATGAGGTGTACTCTGCTTATCTAAAGTTAACTATCCTGATCAGTACTCTGTTGATTCTAACTCCTAGGCTATGTTGGCTTGCTCTCCCCAAGCAACAGACACTTCTGTTAACATAATGTTGTGGTATGACTATGAAATGTTCCTAACAGGCTTATGTGTTTGATTGAACACTTGGCCCCCAGATGATGGTGTTTGAGAAGGTTGTTGAAATATTAGAAATAAAGGAGGTGGGTCACTGCATGTGAGCCTTGAGGTTTTATAGTCTAGCCCCATGGGTTCACACCCTGCTTACTAACTATGGATGCAATGTCAGCTTCCTGCTCCTGCTGCCATGACTTCCCTATTCAATAGACTGTTTCCCCACGGAACTGTAAATCAAAATAAAGCCCTCTCTTCCTTAAGTCAGGTATTTTGTCACAGTAATGAAACAAGAAACTAGAAAGTAATTATAAATACCAGCTAAGGGTACATGATCACTTATAGAAACAAGGATTGCAATTACAGTGAGTGTTTCTGTATTTTGTTAAGAATATCTATGCATATGTTAACATACATAGTAAGCAGATATTTGTATTTTATTTTCTATTTTTTATAATGAAATATCAGTTGAGATAATAGCAGTATTTGTGTTGTGAACCTGTATTACCATATTTAAGTTATGGGATATTAGTAGACTATTCATTCCTCAAGGCACTTAGCCATCTATTCTGGAGGAACGATAATGCATTTGCAATTGTACATGCAAAAGTTTTATCATGTTAAGTGGAATTATAACCATGTTATTATCTTCATTTGGAAATTAAGCATGACATAAAGAAAAGTGACCAGGTGTCGACAAGAAATGGCCTTATGATGATTAATATGTGTTGTCAATTTGATTGGGTCTGGGATTAGCTAAAAAACTCATATTTGGGTGGGTCTACAAGGGTATTTCCTAAAGACTTAAGTAAGACTGGGAGATCCTCCCCTAGAGTAGGCATCACCCTCTCTATATATATGCAGATATAAAGGGATCTGAAGGAAAAGAGGGACTGCTTTTCAAGGGCTGAACTGCCTTACTGCTGTTATTCTTCAATGACATCAGAATCCAGTTTCTTCAGCTTTCTAAAATTGACTGCAGATCAGCAACTCTCCAAGAGTCCTCTAAGCCTTTAGTGCCAAATTGAGATATCTAAGGCCTTTAGACTGAAGGACTGAGTAGCTATTAGGTTTCAGCCTATACTGTGAAAGCCAATCTGATATATCCCCTTTATATAAAGTCATTATATCAGTTTTGTTCTTCTAGAGAATCCTGATTAAAATCCCCTATTCTACATCCCGCTACAGGTGATAATACAGAAGTAAAACTCTCCTCAGTGAAACATCATCACACTTCCTAGTGGCTTATGTACTTGGACCATGAGTGTCACAAAGTTTAACAGTCCCAGGGAGTTGTCTTTCCCTATGGCCAACACCAGTGCCATATTCGTCAATAAGGTCTACCATCAAGCATAACATTCCTTCCAGGAAGTAAGCTATATTCTTTCTTGAGCTTAGTTATTTCCATATTAGACAATCAAGATCAGAAGTGTTCTTTCATGGTTCACAGCATGACTTACAACTCCACTTGGCCTTCAAGATGTATGTCAAGAAGCAAGATGCAGTATTTTCACAGCACTCAGCATGATCCAAATGTCAGGGGAGAAAGACAGTGTGATCCACTTAACAATAGCAGAGGCTCAAAGAACCATATTCAACTACTAAAGAACAGTCCAAGTGGATGAGGAAGCAGAGAACTCGTTTAAACTTGATTTAAGGGAGAACATAAGAGATCTTAAGAACCACAAGGAAAACCTTTTCACTTCGTATGTGATATAGCACAGGCCCAAGAAGATGATGGGTAGTTTCAGGTAACAGTTAACTAAATGTTGGGCACAGAATCTACCCCAGACCTCCAGGGATGAGTGAGTACCAAAGCAGGCAGGGAAGATTTCAAACAAAGGAAGGACCTATGATTCTGGGAGAGAGCTTTGAATTAACAGTTTAAAAAGCAGCACTACAGTTCAGTAAGAATCTCAGCAAAGTTCAGGGAAAACTATACAGTTTGGGACAGATATACAGGGACAAGAGTTCTAGAAACTGTTCAAATGCACAAGACATCCACACTTGGGAGCTTCAGGGCACACGGTGGTGTTCTCAGGCTTCTTCTTTAATACAGCTTCAGTAAAAAGACAATGTAAATATTAATGTAAAAAAATATATGAAAGCACATTTATAAACAGTGTCACAGACTGTTTATTACAATTCATGGAAAGGACAAGACACTGAGTATGTGACAGGTTCCTTCTTAACACCAGGGTCTTGCTTTGTGGTCTGCACAGTGAACGGTCAGCGTTGTGTTGACTCCCCCTCCTCACTGTGGGCAATGTTCAGGCAGCCCTGCAACACACAGCACAATGGCCAGCCTCAGCCATGTCTCTAATGCCAAGATGGCTTTATTTTGCTTCAGTAGCCATGAGGTCCATAAGCATGAACTAACCAACCCCGAATCAAAAATATTCAGAAAAACTTTTAAGTCATTTGCCAATGCCATTTAAGTCAAAAAGCATAGTGTGACAACTATTTGTATATTTATTTTATTTTGTATTGTAAATAATCTAGAAGTGATTTATATAAACACTGTATATTTATAAAAGAGACTTGAGTACTTTTAGACTTTGGCATCTTGGAACCAATCTCCAAAGATACCTAGGAACAAATGATAAAATGTTCTAGAAATTGGGAGGATGCTAATTGTGATGTAAACAAAAACTTTAATGTATTTTTCTTACTTAGTTCAAGAAATGGAATTCTAAATGTATTCCTAGCTACTCGGGAAGCTGAGCCAAGAGAATCTCAAATTCAAGACTAGCTCAGGCAACTTAGTGAGACCCGTTTCAAAAATGTTTTAAAAAATAAAAGGTGGGGGGTATGGGAATGTAGCTCAGTGTTAGAGTACTTATCAGGTATACACAAGGTCCTAACATTTACCCCTATACTACTAAAAATAAATTTAAAGGCATATGTTTAGATTATACACAGAGATACTGACTCAAGCTGAGTTTTACTGCCTTGTTACTGCTGCATGTTAAATCAAATTCAATAGGTAAATGAGTGCAGAAGATAAGTGAGGCTCACTGGCTCTTTCGCCAATAACTGCCATGGTAAGAAAGTACTCCACACTGTACAACTCTACTCTGTTAGTGGAACGCTTTCTAGTTGATGTCATTATGGGCTATGAGTAAGGAAGGATGCCCAGTAAGACTTAACCATATGCAAAAACAGACTGATGTGTTCAGTTCACATAGCTATCCCCAGTAGTGAAAAAAAAGGTGGTCAAAGTGACAACCACTTTGGGATATTTTTTGCTACCAAAGTCTTGTTTTTCTCCATTGAAAAAAAAATATAAATTAGAATGTGAGCAAGCAATCTTTTAGCAAATTACTCAAGAAATTATAGATACAAGAAAAAATAAAAATTAAAAGAACTTATAGGTACAAAGCAAAACAATATACTAATATGATGTTTTACTTGGTGAAACTATTTTTAAACTTTGTCTAGTGTGTACACTTTTAATTCCAGCACTCAAGAGGCTGAGGTGGAGGACCAGGAGTCAAGGGTCTTCCTCTGCTACATAACAAGTTCAAGGCCAGCCTAGGATACTTTAGGGAAAAAAAGTAATGCCACTACAGAAAGTCTCTCCAAAAGATTTCCAATTTTAGAAAGGAACCTGCTTTGCTTGTGTAAGTGGACGTGAGAGAGCAGTGGTTGGAATCAGAACATACATTATTTATTGGAATTCCATCAGATGCTGGCCTTTGAGCTAGGTCAAAATGCTTTGCCACCAAAACAGGAAGCAGCTTCAAGGCTAACAAGCCATTGCCTTGTGGATCAGAACAGTCTTTCCACCAACAGCAAGCAGCACTAGGAAGACTCTTCTGGATGAGCTCTAAATAGAACCATATAGCTCTTAAACTATATGAAATCAATCTGAGTGTCCATGTCTGCCTGTCTACCTATCTCCTCTTCCTCTTATCCTTCCTTCTCTTTGACAAGGACTCATTATGTAGTGAGCTGGCCTCAAACTCACAGGGATCCTTACGTGTGAGTACACCCAGGTTGAAACTTCTTATATAAGGCATTGCAGAAAAGAAATAAAGTAACTGTTAGATGGTAGCACACACCTTTAATCCCAGCACTTGGGAGGCAGGGGCAGAGGCAGGAAGATTTTCAAGTTAGAGACCAGCCTGCTCTACAGAGTGAATTCCAAGACATCCAAGGCTAAACAAGAAACCCTGTCTCAAAATACAATACAAAACAAACAAAAAAGTAAAGTGATGTTTTCCTTAGAAAATATTTCCCTTTTGATACATATACACACATATGGAAGTGGTTTAAATACATATATCCACACCCGTTTCTTAGAACCAGAGACCTTGCTCATACTATGCAAATGCCCCACACTAAGCAACAACCCCAGCCACAACAGTTTACTTTTTACAAAATTTTTTTTTACCCCTCTTCTGAAGAGACTACGGAAGAAATTTCTCCTTTGTCTGAGAATGGAGGGACACAGTGCCTCTTTTTTCTGTGGTGGCAAATCTCCCTCATCTTCACTTTGATTGAGGTCATGGAAACATCCAGATTCAATCATCTGTATGCAGAAAAGACAGGATAGAGCAGCTTTGGAGACACCATGAAGTCAGTGATCTCCCTGTATTATCAGCTCCCACTCAGCACCTGAAATCAATGTGGGGCACATAACAGTTCCCAGGCCTTCTCTGGCTCTATGTTCCTGGACTACTGGTTTCTGACCTCCTCTTGAAGTAAGTAAAGTGGTCTCTTATTCCCTTTTCTCCAAGTGTACCCCCCAACCCCCCAAAATCCAATTTCAACGTAGCCAAGCTGCCAGGCAGCCCTGCTTAGGAAGCAGGAATCCAGGGTAGCAGGCAAATCCCAAGATCACCTTTTTCCCACCTCCTGTAACTAAGACCAGAGTAGCTGTCATGTTTCTGGCAACTATCTTGGCTTATCCACAATCTAGTTCTCATGGTCAAGTCTTTTACATACATTTTCTTTGCAAACACACACACACACACACACACAGGTCATTGTTAAAATTAGAGTAGTACCTCATTCTGCCAGGGGATGGTGACACTCCCTGTAGCAAATTGGGCATAGAAGATGTCATCATCAGTGTCCAGGTTGACTCCTTTCACCACAGAGAACTGCCCAATATCCAAAATATCCTTACAGTAAACGGCCTGAGGCTGAGCACCAAGAACAAAGAGATATCAATCTATGAGACAGCTAGTATAATTTGTTTCTTGTTTTCTTGTTTGGTTTTGTTTTCTTCTGGATTTTTGAGACAGGGATAGGTAGTCTAGGCTGTCCCTGAATTCACAACATGGCTGCCTTGACCATACCAGGTGCTCTATCTAGCTTATAAGTTATTTTTGTTTTTAATATTCAGCTGCTGTGAATTGGACATAGGACCTGCACATGTTGGGCACATACTCTACAACTTAACTACATTCTCAATCCTAAAGAAACTTTGAGCTCCCTTAATTACAAAGACAAGTACACACATATTCCTCCCCACCCTATACATTGCCAAGGCCCTTTAAAATTAATTTTCGAATTTATATCATTTATATTCTGTGACTCAGAAGTTCCTATGTCACTTTTCTCAGGGAACTTTCTGTGTCACAGATCCTGTGATGTCTCTGTTCCAGTCACCACTACCACTACCACCACCACCACCACAGGTGTTCATATCCCTCATAAGGACCTCTTTTTTTCTCTGCAGCATAAAGCAGATTGCAAAGGATGAAACTGTAGAAGGATGCGCTGGATTTCTTCTGTTGGGACACAGAACTGTAAGCAGGCATGAAGACCACTGGCTGTAGGAATCACCAATGACAATGTTTACACTGCTTCTGGCCCTGAGCATCCTACCTGAAAAGCACCTGCTTAGCATTTGGATGAAAAGTAGAAGCAACCTTCTTATCAGCAATTTCTCCTTTAGGACTAGGACCCAAGCCTACAGCCTCTACCTTGGCACTGCTGTCCTCAGGAGCAAGAAATCAAATAAGCATACAGGGCTGTCAAGGCCCAGGCTTCCATTCCTGCAGAGCTTTGCTTGTCTTTCTGGGACAAAGGAGAACAGATAGCACAGAACTCTTCAACTAAGGAGTCTCCATCTACTACTGCAAAATACACCAACAGTACTGAAGAGTCTGTGCACTGCTTGCTGGGTTAAACAAATGATAAATGCCACTACAGTACTAGTCTGCAGGTTTACTGGTCAGCACTGTTCCTATACTCATTTATCCCACAAAGTGAAGGTTAGAAGGACTAGCAAGCCCTCTCTTTGGACAGCCTAGGCCAAAATCCTAGACTCATACAGCTCTACAAACTAGGAATCTTAATACTGCAAGCAAAATGTCCAGAGTTTGCAGAATTGCCTTCAAATGGAATAATTTGTTTAAGCAAATAACATAGTTTAGGATGGCCCCTGTTTAGGGTTTTCCCTCTCCCTCAAGAGAGACCACATTGGCCTGTCTTTCCTGCTTTTGACCTAAGCAGTCCCATCTCCAGACCTGACAGCTACATGGAATCCAAGTCATGCATACTGCACTGCCAGGCAATATTTTCCCAGCATGCCAGTCAGTTTGTCTTCCTGCCTGCCTCTCCAAGCAGAGACACTCCCTTGTTTACCTTGCTCTCCCTTTGTCTTCACATCTAGAGCTGTACTGGAGATAGTGGATATGTCCTAAAAATCTCAACAAAAACTTAGTTCCAAGGAATCAATTATCACTATAACAAATACTATGAATATTAACCAAATACATCAAGTTCAAAAGAAGTCCTAGAGATAAAAATACCTTAATTGCAGATCTTTCTTAATTCCACCAAACAATAAAAATTGAGCCTATATTTGTATTTTTAGAATGTGTCTATAGCAGACTGCTAAGGGTGCCCAAGATGTTTTCATTAATTATCCTTCCCTCAGCAGTTCACTTACTATGTACTATATTTACCATATTCACTAATCATGTCATATATTATACACTAGGCACTGACAAGTGACAGGCATTGTACTTTTGATCTCAATAGCATAGTCATGAGGAAGCACAAATAAGACAGCTCCAGAGGGATGCACATTCCAGACTAAAGCAGCTATGTGCACTCCGTGCAATGAGTGAGCACAGAGATGGAAGTGGACACAGCACTGATTGGAACAGGAACATTGGCACACAGAGAGCCTTGAAGGGAATGCCCAGGAGAACTGAAATGGCACTGAGAATTGGGTGGGACAGGAGTTTGGCTGTCCCAGCAGTGACAGACTGCAGACCTCAGGCCTAGGATCCAGAGAGCTACCAAGGCCTGCCTGAGGCTCTGGGGGTGGTCGAATATAGGCAGAAGAGGCAGAAATAGCAGACCTCAGAGCAGGACCCACATACTGGCTGTATAAAGTGTGCTTTAACAAAAACACTGCTACGGGAATCAGTATTCTTGGAGACCTAGCTATTCTAGGTAGCATACTTACATCGGGATAGAAAGGAGGATCTAACATATTTGCTTCCAGCCTGCTGAAGTTAATGTCCTTGAACACTGGGTGCTGCTTCACAACAGCAGCTCCATCATTCTGACAGCCTAGCCGATGACTTGGATCCTTGATGAGTAACTACATAAGATAGGAACAATCAAGTGAAGCTATTAGGGTAGAAATGTAAACTCAAAACTGTCCTCTTTAACAACCAAAGAAGTAGGAGTGGCAGAGAGGATATATCCAAATAAATAGCCACTACAGTTTTCAAGTATCAGCCACACTAGCAAGTAGATTAATTTCACAAAAGGTAAAACTCAAGTCTTTCCATGAATGATGAAATTATAAAGTGCTGTGCCTCATTGTGCGCCCCTTTAATCTCAGCACTTGGGAGGCAGAGGCAGGCATCTCAGTGAGTTTGAGGCCAGCCTGGTCTACAGAATGAGTTCTAAGCCACCTAGTGCAATGTAGAAGATCTCAAGAAAACAAACATAACCCCTAACAATTTGAATAAACTAATCCTCAAGTAAAAATGTTATAAAAGTAAGAGATTAAGGAAGTAGAGTTCTTGTTTCAGAAACATTATTTTATTGCTGTTGAATTTATAAAAGGAAACCTTTATTCATGAGAGTACTAAGGACCCCAAGTGAGTCAAACACTCAGTAAGCTCTGTCTCCCTTCCATTTCTAACATCATCTCTGCTTTCCTCCTGTTTGGTTTCATTTATGTATCTGTGTGACTTTATGTACATGCCATAGCGCATGTGTGGAGGTTAGGGGACAGTTTTCCAGATCAGAATTCTATTCTTGCCTTCCACCTTGTTGAGGCAGATGGCCTCATCATTTCTGTTGCTGTATTGTGTATTCCAGGCTAGCTGGCCCCACAAACTTTCAGGTGATCCTCCTATTTCTACCACCTATTCTAACCATAGGAAAACAGGGATTACAGATGTGTGCCACCACATCTGCTTTTGGCATAAATTCTGGAGATAAAACTCAGGTCATCAGGCTTATGACAAATGTTTTAACCCACTGAACCATCTCTTGGGCTACTGGGTTTTTTCAAGACAGGGTCTTGTAGCCTAGGTTAATTCTGAAATCCCCATATGCTTATCTGCATGCTGGGGTTATAGTCATATGCCAACTACACACCCAATAGTGTCTTTCAAAAGTATTCTTTACATGTTTATAAATGTCACAAATTTGAATAAGCCTTCCTTCATTACTACTATCAACCAAAAAAGTCTGGCCCAGGCTCTTGTCCTTCTGCACATTCTCCTCTTTGCTCTTGGGAAAGTTACTTATATGTCCTTTCCTATAATCCATCTGTGGGAATTCTAACCCATTGTTTGACAGCCAGTTGTTTCTCTTCACAGTATTACTAAGCATGATGGCTGATTGTAGCTGTTGAATACAACCTAGAATCAATTACCTGGAAAGGCAGTCTTAAAGAGAATTGTCCAGATTAGGTTTACTTGTGCACACTATTTATTTTTTTATGTTTAACTTTCATACATTACATTATGATCACAGTTATTCCTCCCTTCACTCCTTCAAGTCTCCTTCCCACCCACCCCCATTTCCCTTCCCAAGAAGGAGGGGGATGTGGGATGTCTTTCTGTATGTTGTGAATATCATTAATTAATAAAGGGACTGTTGGGGCCTATGACAGGGCATCTTAGAAAGAGGCGGGAAAGCTGAGCACAGATAAAGGGGAAGGAGGATGAAGTCAAAGGAGACTTGATCTAGCCACCAAACAAGATATAAAAAATAGCACGGGCCACATGGCAAAACAGATTAATAAAGATAGGGTGAGATAAGATACAAGAGCTAGCTAACAATAAGCCCTAGCCATAAGTCAAATAACATGTAATAATATGAGCGTCTGACTCATTTTTAAGGGGCTAAGCAGCAGCAGACAGATCCAGACCTTAGGGCTAGACTGGGCCACAAATTCATATTACAGGTGGTGTTCCAATGTGAGGCACAAACACCCACATAAAGCCTAAAAAGGCTTAAAGAATTCCAGATCACAAAACAGAGCCAAAAGCAACTTCCAAATTAGGTCTCTGATGTAAGTCATAATACAGAGATGGCATGATGTGCAGGCTTAAATTTAAAATAACAGGCTTAAATATGAACTCTTAACAACTCAGGCTGCAACAAAACTGATTCCTAAGGTCTCACAAGAGCGTTGATAGAAACACCAAGCTATATATGATAGATTTAAGGTTTCAATTTATACAGACAAAAAGAAAACAAACAGCTTCTTAATAACATTTTCTAAAAAGGCTCTGTTTGCTGGCAGCAAGCAAAGGCATGGCTCCTTTAAGAGAGACTTTAAGAGGCCATGCAACCAAATACTTAAATAAAATTTGTGAGTGGCAGGCTGCAGTACTCTACTTGATGACAGTATAGACAATAAGATTCCCAAAAGTTGAAATAATAAATAACTCCACAATATTTAATACTGTTTCCCAAAATTTAAAAGGTAAGGCAACCAGAGCAGAGTCAGCAGTCAAAACAGTGCTTTACAGTCTAACATTCTAAAAACTTTTCTAGTTAGAATAAATAAAAATACACAGTAAAACAAATTCAAATAAAAAACTTCTAAGTAAATTACAATGTGTATTTTAAAAAGTCTAAAAATAAATAAATCCTTAAAAAAATAATATATATGCCACATAAAAAATACAAAAAGAGTCTAGATTATGTCTACTATTATGTTTTCTTTTAATTTTTTAACTGTTAATGATCTAATGACAAAAGAACATTTAATTACAAAGGCTGCTAAGTTAAATCAACATATAGATTTTTAAAATATCTTAACTTTAAAATTTAAACTGAAAAATGTTACTTAAAAATTGTACATTTCTTTCCACTAAAGGTAAAAGCTTATCAATTACTTCCAGGCTAATGTCATTTAAACAAAAAAACAAAAAAACAAAAAAAAAAAACTCTAAAAAAAAAAAAAAATGGCCATATCAGCTTCCAGGCTATCAACTAAACAATCCAGCCTCAGGGTCCCCATAAAATTGCCAGTGCCCCTCAATCAGCAAAAAAGAATAATAAAAAACTATGCCTAAATTCCCAAAATATTATTTAAATGTTTGTTTTCATTATAGCTAATAGACAATTTCTTTCTGAAGAAATATAATATAAAAATAATTTAAAAAAATAATTAGATCTACTTTAATCCAAAAAAACAGCTGTTAAACATCTCAAAATATTTTACATTAATATAAATTTTAGTTTATTGATAAAAACTTATTTTCTTGATTTTATTTTTTTTTATAAAAAAATGTCTTTTTTATCCATGTATCCCCCTGCTCTTCCTTCCTTCCCTCCTCCTAATCCCTCCCAGTCAGCCTTCAGCCTCCTCCCTCTGCATTCATCCATTCCCACCCTCAAAAGGGCAAGAAGTCCCAAGGTGGGTCAGCTCAGCATGGCACATCCACTCCAAGCAAGACTGATTTCTCATCCCAAAGTCAAGACTGGGCTAGGAGTTCCTCTGTAGGGAATGGGCTCCAAGGTGCCAGCCCATGCACATGAACATTGTTTGATCCCACCCCTTGAGGCTTCACATACTGCCCAAGCCAATGGACAGTTGCCTACCCTTGGAGGGCCTCATTCTTTTTCCTGATGCATCACTAGCTGCTATTTTTGATTCAGTGAGGTACCCAGAAATAAAATAAAATTAAATAATCTTCAAACACTTCAAAGACCTAAAAAAATGACATTTTATGTAGTAGGATTATGTTGTTATATTGTAAATAATTGCTGCCTACTGGTTTAATAAAAAATGTTGATTGGCTGAAGGCAGACAGGAAGTGTAGGCAGGACTACAAGACTAAGAAACCTCTGGGAACAGGAAATACAGGTCAGAGATACCACAGAGATGTCAGAGAAGCCAGCAGATGCAGAGGATAACTATGCTGCTTTGAGAAAAGGTACTGAGCCACATGACTGAACAAGATAAGAATCATGGGTTAGTTTGAGAGTAAAGAGTTAGCAGGTTCTATGTCTGGGCCCTAGGCTGATCAACATAAAATTATATTAAGTGTCTGTGTGTTTTCTTGGTACTTTAGGACTGCTGGTCCAAATCATGGGACTATTCTGGACCAGAAACTTAATATAACAAATAGTGGCCCAACACGAGTGATATACACCCACATAAAGCCTTAGAAAGCTCAAAAAAGTTCTAGAGCACAGAATCAGAGACAAAAAACAGTTTCTGAGTTGTGTCTCTCACATGAGCTGGGGTGGTACCAAGATCTCCTGGTGAGGTGTGTGGGCTTGGGCTACAAAATGGCAGGCTTCTGGAATGCAGTTTAAGCTGCAACATGGCCAGTTCCTAAGTTACACAGGAGCTTAGATGTAAGCAACAAGCTGAATATGATGGATTTAAGCTTTCCGTCTGTTTATATAACAAAATGAAACAGAGTCAAAGACAGCTTCTTAGTAGCAGAGCATTTTCTTGGGTCAGCTGTTTTCTGAAGGCAAGCAGAGACACAGTTTTTTTAAAGAGAAGCTTTCTGATTCAGCCTTAGATGCAAAACTCTCGTGAGTCTTTAAATTGGTCTTGCTGCCAAACATTTAAATGGAATTCAAGAGCAGCAGGTGGCAGTGCTTTACTTGGTGATTATATGGACCTAAAATTCCCTAGAGTGGTAATTGTGGGTTCTACCAGTACCTCTGCTAAAAAGCTAAATTCTATGAAGCTAGACTAGGAGCTGAGTGGAGCCAGCCAGTTGTCCTAGCTAAGTCTTTAATACTTAGTCACACCTTGGCAAATTAAATGTGTGGACAGAAACAGAAAGAAATAGAGGGATCTGGGTAGAGTCAGCCACTCTAACCAAGCAAAGGTGTGGTCAGAAACATAAGATAATAAGAGATATACAGTAAAGACATACTAAAAAAAAATCAATGATTTAGAGTGTGTTTAAAAATATATGGAGGCTTGAGAAAGAAAAGAAAAAAGAAAAATGGTAGAGAAAGTCTTTAAAAAAGAAATAGAATAAAAAAATAAGCCATGTAAAGATGGAAATTACAAAGAGTATCTGGATACTGTATGTTATTGTCTTGTCTCTAAGTTTTTTGACTGAAAATAAAGTAGTAAAAGCTGCTAAAAGCCATTTGATTATAAATACTACTGAATTAATCCAACCTATACATTTTGTAAATGAGATGACTTTAAAATTGAAATCTAAAAATATTCTACTTTGGAGAAGAGATTTTCTTTTTATTTCCACAGAAAATAAGAGGCTATGGATTTATTCCTGGTTAAAGAAAATAAAGTTTGATAGAGGAAGACACCCTGAAAAGTCTCCAATGAAAACAGATGGCCCAGGAGATTCAGCATTTCAGAGCACCTCTGTTGCAGTTTTCTCTGAACTCTGCATCCAAAACAACTTCAAGGAGACTGGCTGAGCTGACCCAGCCTAACAGACTATTTTACTAAGGACTTGTCCATAATCCTAAATTTTTCTTTTGGATTTTTCATGGGATTGCCAGTGGCCCCATACACCAGAAAGTAGCCTGCAGAATGATGCCCACATTCCCAAAAAAATGGATTATGGATGTTTGTCTTTGTTTACAGTGTTGGTTACAAGTTGTTATAGATAATGGTGAAAAAATTATACAGAGGAAATTAGATTTGGGGTTCTTATTTTTTAAAGAAAAAAGGGGTAAGTGTAGCAGTATTATGTGGTTACATTGTAAATAATTGTCTGTCCCACTGGTTTAGTAAAAATGCTGATTGGCTGAAGGCAGACAGGAAGTGTGGATGGGACTACCAGACTTAAGAAAACTCTGGGAACAGGAAGAGCAGGGCAGAGATACCACAGAAATGCCAGACAATCCAGAAAAAGCAGAGGACAACCATGCTGCTCTGAGAAATGGTACTGAGCTACATGACTGAACAGGATAAGAATCATGAGTTAGTTTAAGAATAAAGAGTTAGCAAGTTGAATACCTGGGCCCTAGGCTGATCAGCATAAAATTAATATAAGCATCTGTGTATCTCTGTAGGACTGCAGGTCTGAGAGTCTACGGGTCTGGACCATAGGCCAGATAGGCCAGAAATATAGTACTACAATTTAAAATATTTTAAAAACTTAAAATTTTCTAATCAGTGAGACAAGTCTATTCCTAACAACACATCTACTTAAAAAAAAAAAAACACTCCATATAAAATTTACTTTGTCACAAAAGTCAGCCATTAAGCAAAACACTGCTCTTGCCTCAACTGCCTGATAATATACCATATAAATGAGATATACAAGATCCATTTAAAAAGATGGCCTCTAAACTTTGACAAAACAAGTAAGACAGTCCTTCAAGTTCCTGCTTCACAAAGAAAAAAAAAAAAAACCTGCCAGAAATTCTTCAACCCATGCCAAAATAACCAAACAGTCCTTTAAATTTCCTGCTTCACTAAAAGATATGCCAAAAACTCTAGGTCTATAGACTAAAGATAAATGCCCAAATTAAAAAAAAAAAATTTCTCTGACATTTCCAAATTTTGAAAGTTGCTTATACTCCTGTTTACTCAAATAATATTATATCCTTCTATAGTCTTTAATATAGTTAAAGATTAATTATAAATATAGTTTTCCTTATTTATTATAAAAACATTAAATATAAAACTTCAAACTCATAAATTAAAATAAATGATAAAATATTTTCTTTAATTTTACTAAAAGCAAATAGACTAAATATTATAACTATAATTCTTATTTAACTGCCATTTTGTTATATGTAATTTTTCTATGTTAAAATTAAAACCTTCCTTTTTTATTAAACAAAAAAAGTGATGTGGGATGTCTTTCTGTATTCTGTGAAAGTCATTGGATAATAAAGGAACTGTTTTGGCCTATGGCAAGGCATCTTAGAAGCAGGTGAGAAATTTGAGCATAGATAAAAGAGAAAGAGGGCAGAGTCACAAGAGAAGCGTCGCAATCCAGCTGCCCAAGAAGTAAGATGTAAAGAAATAGGTAAGCCACGGGCCAAGTAACAAGATAGATTTTAAAAAGTGGGTTGAATTAAGATTCAAGAGCTAGTTGGCATTACACCTGAGCTATAGGCCAAGCAGCATGTAATTAATATGAGCTTCTATTTGTTTCTGTGGGACTGCGGGTCTACGGGTCTGGACCATGGGCAGGATAGGCCAGAAAGTCATACTACAGGAGGAGGAGGAGGAAGAGAATGAGAAGAAAAAAGGAGGGAAGTGGGGAGGTGGGAAGAAGTGAAGAAGGGAGGGAGGGAGGGAGGGAGGGAGGGAGGGAGGGAAAGAACAGGCCTCCCAGAGATATCAACTGATCACAACATAAAAAACTGCAATAAAACTAGGCACAAACACTCATATCAAGGCTGGATAAGGCAACCCAGTAGGAGGAAAAGAGTCACAAGTTCAGGACTTGTGGGCTGTATTGTGAGGGATTTTCTTAATTGAACTAATTGAGGTAGGAAGACCCCCTCTTAATGTGGGCTATACCAAATCAAGTTCTGGGTCCTGGATTGAACGGAAACAGGCAAATGAGAACTGGTATGCTTGTATTAATTCCTTGGTCTTTGCTGTTGAAGGTAGATGTGATGTGACTAGTTACTTCAACTTCTAGCTGCCTTGACTGCCCTGTACTAACAAACTATAACCTGCAATTTTGAGCCAAATAAACCCCTTTATCCTTAAGTTGTTTTTATCAGGCTGTTTTATCAATGAAACAGGAAAGAAGCTAATATAAGGAATATGTATCTCAACAACTTACAGCCATGACTTGATTTTATCCTCCCAGCACCTTCTAGTCAATAGACTTAGGTAAGACATATGATACTAAGACTAGGCCAAGGGCAAAGCCTGCTAACTGCATAAGCTGTCCCTAAGCCCGGCAGCGGTGAACACCTTTAATCCTAACACTGGGAGTGGAGACACAGGGGCCAGCCTGGTCTACAAAGCAAGTTCCAGGATGGTCCCAGGCAATACAGAGAAACCCTGACTCACAGCAACAACAACAAAAACTGTCCTTGGCTCTCTACATTTTTCTCCAGTGTCTCTAACATAATAAGAAGTTTATCCTTGAGCTTTTCTTTAACTTAAGTTTGTGGAACCCAAATTCTACCTGTTAGTCATTCTTAGGGATGCACACTCCTTGGGGGCAGGCTCCAACTCTGCTTTCACATTACAACTCTGTCAGTGTCCTGTGTACAGCAAGCACTCAGTCAATATTTACAAAGCCGAATGCAAAAGTAGCTTGATCAAAACACTGTGAAATGCTGTCAGCTACAAGCTGAGTAGGCTAGCTGGGAGAAAAGCCAGAAGGATCCCACAGCTCAGTAACAAATCATTTTGTATACGGAAACAATGAAGGAACACCAAACAATTATTCCCCAAATTGTATCAACTTACATAAATTGCCAGTATAATTCAGTAATAAGCACAAATGTTGGCCATTCTCACTCACATAGGCCTACTCCTTTATCTCCTACCCTGTCAAGCCCCTGTATCATAAAGTAGGTTCCTCAGGACCAGCACACCCTCATGAACTGCTTTTCAAAAAGTTTCTTGTCTGTGTATCCCTCAAATTGTTATAACCCTGGTCAGAGTGTCTCAATTCCAACAGTCCACAGCTCACACTTGTCACTTTTCTTTATCAATTTAAGACTGTATGATCCAGTATTCAATTTTCTTTTGCACCTAGCCAGCTTCCCTGCATGTTTCCACACCTGCTTGACACCTGCCTAGCCAAACTGTAGAGCTGGGCAAAGACAGCTCTCCGCTGTCTCTGGGCCTATGTCCCTGCACAGAGCAGAACAGGAACAAAACACCAATTGGTTATGGACAGCATCTCCCTGTGCATGGATTTAAATGCCTATTAGTCAGCCTCTTGCTCTCCCCAGTTCTCTGGCTTCATCTTCACCCATACTTGCAATACTTCCCTATCCTTGCCCCTATGACACTGCAGGGCATAAGAAGACAGAAGTCCCCATAGCAAATCTGCTCCCAAACTATGAGAGGGAGCTGTTCACATCTTCCCTTCTACATTAATGCTTCTCTTTCACCTCCCCGCACAAATGCTCATGGCTCTATCAGTTTGGCATTCAGTCTTGACCCCTTTTCTCTGCTTCAGCAACTCCTACAAGGTCCATCCAGAATCTGAACATTTCTTACATCTGCCCTTCTACCAATGCTACCCACACCACACCTACATCCACATTTCTTCAGCTCTTTGTTGCCTAAATCCCATCATGGTGTCTCACCAGCCCCCATGCTTCTGGTTCCTCCAGAATATGCATCATCCTCTGGCAGCCAGCACATTTGTCATATTTGTTCTGTTTACTACTATTGGTGGCTACCCACCCTGCAGCATAATGGAAGGGTCAAGACTTCCCCCTGTTTATGCTCTGCTGTCTTCCTAGAGCCTAGCTAGGATAGTACTAGGAACACAGAAGATGCTCAATGATTCCTCATTGGGGAAAAAAATCAAAAGACACTGCCAAGGACGGGCCTCAAAAGAAACAGAGTCTACAGGCACCATTTTAAGATAGACAAGTGACAATTTTTAGTGTACAGGCAGCCATCAGTTGATGAAAAAGTCCAGCACCCAATTGCTACTGGCTGATTCTGTGATCATGGGTTAGGAATTATTCTCTGGTATCATTGTGTCACATGGAAGGTGAAGGACCTAATACAATAATCAAATCTTTCTGGTATATGTCAGTCTGGCTCACACAGGCCTTCAAGTCAGAGTGTGTGATGATTTAAAGAAAAAGAAATTGGCACGATCTTCCCATTTCAAAATACGTTAGAAATTAGTTTTAAATTGAATTTCACATAAAACAGGTCAATGAATAAGACTCAGCAGCTGTTTTATGAAAACAGAGTAACTTGGCACCAATTCTTCCTTTTAATAACATCAGTACAGAAGGGGAGTCACACATTTTCCTCTGCTTTGCTCTAGTGGATCAGTCACTTCTCAAGCCTGGGCTGGGAACTTTGATCTCCACTCTCATTGTCTGCCTGAGATGAAATTCCAGTCAAGAGCACTAGGAAGGAGGTTGTTAGTAAGAGGCCTGGCTGAGCTCACCTGCCCCTGAGTCTTGCTATTGGACGAGGGCTTATAAGCTGGGAAGGGGATAGCTGCCCTGCTTCTGAAGACTGCCTACCTACCCGACTACTGCCTCTGAACTATCAAAAGAAATAGATGAAGTGAGCTAATTATTTCCCTATCTCTGGGGAACCTGACTCACCATGCTGCAGATAGACTTGGCATCTTCTGAAAACTTCTCAGAGTACTCCTCAGTATCACTCCTCACTCTTCTTTCCAGTTCCTCCCGGGTGACTTTTTCTTTATATTTTTTGAAAGGAGAGTGTCCCTCAATCATTTCATACAGCAGACAGCCAAGTCCCCACCAATCAGGACTAAATGTATACTTTTCATTATTGATAATTTCTGGAGCTATATGACAAATACAGAAAACTTTAATTAAGCTTTAGTTTTAAATATTCTTATGATTAATTCCAAGTAACACGTTATAAATCTAATGTTTGTTACAACATGATCTAAAAAACCTTAAAAACATGCAAGTTAAAAAAACCACAAAGGGACAAAAATCATATGAGTATAGTTATATGAAATACACAGACTATGCAAATGCAGATACTAAACATAAATTCATGGCTGAAAGACTTGGGAGTAAAAAGTGATGAACAGAATGTGGTTGCTAATAAGTCATTAAAATCTGATTAAAGAATGTTCTGAAATTAAGTAAAGCAATGGTAATGATGCATGTGCAACTCTGTAAATGGACTAGTATCCACTGAATAACATACTTCAAATGGTTGGATTCTTTGATGTGTAAAGAATAACTGAAGCTGTGTCTATGTAACTACACTGGATAAACTTGACTACTGAAGGTGGGTAGTATGGTAAAATGGTACTGGAAAGAAAGCATGCCGCCTAGGGGTGCTCCCTCCACTCGAATGTTCTCATGGGAGCCTCAAGTGCAGTGTTATCTGTTCCCAAGTCAGAAGAAACCCCAGAAACCTGCAAGGGGAGGAATGTCAGGCTCTGAGAGACCCACCATGTCCTTAAAAGCTACCAAGGATAGGCTGCCATTTCCCATACATATTTGGAATAATCTGAACATGATTAATTTCCCAGGGATCAGATGGGTACGATTTACATGCCCACATACATGGGATACTAGCTGTATGAAGAGACCTGTGGCCTTACCTGACTCTGCCCTTACATAATCACATAAACTCGAGGGTCTCTATGAACAAATCCTCATTTATAAAAGAGGGCTACAAACTAGAAAAATCCCCAGACACTCTAGATCAGTGGTTCTCAATCTGTAGGTCACAATCCCTTTAGGTCTGAGTATATACTGACCCTTTCAAAGGGGTAGCCTGAGGACATTGGAAAACACAGATATTTATGTTGCAATTTATAAGAGTAGCAAAATTACAATTATGAAGTACCTTCAAAAATAATTTTATGTTTGAAGAACAATATTAAAGGGTCACAGCAGTGTTAGCACACACTTTTAATCTTAGCACTCTAGGAGGCAGAGATCTGTCTGGATCTCTGTTGAGTTCAAAGCCATTTTAGACTACATGAAATTAATCTAGTCCAAAAGAGAAGTAGAGTAAGGTAGCTGTGACATACACCTTTAATTCCAGCACTTGGTTCATACATCTTTAATCCTAGCACTAAGAAGGTTGAAACAGGAAGTGATATGGTTGAGTAGAGAAAAGAATATAAGGCAGGAGGAGACAGGAGTTCAATCCTTCCATTTTGGCCTGCCCTGTACTTCCCTCGCTTCCCCTCTTCAGTTTGAAGATTCATGGTGACAAGAGCTACCTCTTTCAGCCTGAGGATTCAGTAATGGTGAGAAGTTCCTCCAGTGATTTGCTCCTCTGCTTATCTGATCTTATAACATTTACTCCAATATCTGGCTCTGGGTTTTTAATTATAATACCAATTAGGATTTGTACAACAAGATGCTGATAAAGGTACAAGAAGCATACAGAACACCAAATATATTGAACCTGAAAAGAGTCCACTGGCCACACAATAATCTAAACACTAAACATACAGAACAAAAAAGAATATTAAAAACTACAAGTGAAAAAGGCCAAGTAGTATATAAAGGCAGACCTACTATAATTACACCTGACTTTTTGGTGGAGAAGGGCCTGAAAAGAACTGCTTCAGACTTTGAGATCAAAGATTTTAGGCTAGACTACTATACCAAGCAAGACCCTCAATTACCAAAGATAGAGAAAGTAAGATATTCCAAGATAAATCCAAATTTAAGCAATATTACCTATAAACCCTACAAAGAGTGCCAGAAGAAACATTCCAACACAACCACAAAAACACAGGTAATAAATAATCCCAAACCACAAAGATCAAAGGAAGAGAAACACATGGATAACCATACACACAACACCAGGACCAGCAACATAACAGGATTCAACAATCATTGGTCACTGAAATCTCTCAATAGCTATGTTCTCAATTCCTCCAATAAAAAGATAAACAGAATGAATGCAAAAAATAGGATTCATTCTTTCACTGCATCCAAGAAACACACCTCAACATCAAAGATAGACATTACTTTAGGGAAAAGGATATTCCAAGCAAATGGACCTAAGAAACAAGCTGATGTAACCATTTGAATATCTGACAAAACAGACTTCAAAAGAAATCAACCAAGATGACATTTCACTTCTTATCATCTATGCCCCAAATACAAGGGCACCCAGTTTTATAAAAACAAACACTACTACAGCTTAAATCACATACTGACTCTCACACACTGATCTAGTAAGCTTTGTTGTTGGACTTTTTGAGCCACTGACCTGCAAATAATGACACAGAGACTTATTATGAGAGCTTGACTCTTAGATTTGGCTTGTTCCCACCTAGCTCCTATAATTTAATTAGCCCATAACTTTTAATCTACATTCTACCACATGGCTCAGTTACCTCTCCTCTGAATCATATGTCGGACTTGTTCTATGTCTTGCTGACATCTGCCCTCCTCTCTTCTTCCCAGAGTTCGTTCTCTCCCTGGAAATTCCTTCTATTCTCTCCTGCCTAGCAATTGCCCATTCAGCTCTTTATTAAACCAATCACAATGATGCATCTTCACACATTGTAAATAAATATTCTGCAAAACAGATAGTGGGAGACTTCCGTACCACACTCTCACAAAGAGGCAGGCTACCTAGAAAATAAAACTAAATTGAAAAATGCTACAGCTAACATTTTATAAAACAAATGGACTTACCAGATAGATAGTTATTGGACATTTCACCTAAAAGCACACACACTAAATACCTTCTTCTTTGCACCCCATAGAACTTTCTCGAAAATTGATCACATATTTGAACCAAAAGTAAGTATCCACAGACATCAGAAATTGAAGTAACTCCATGCATCTTATTAGAGCACTACAGATTACATTTGGTATCAACAACATCATATCAGACCACTACAGTTACATCTGAATATCAACAACTGTCTAACTCCAGTTCCAGGTGATCTAACAGAAGTCTTGGAAAAAACGTATGGAAACTGAACAACTCTCTATTGAATGAAAAATGAGTCAAGACAGAAATAAAGAATTAAAAACTTTCTAGAGTTGAATAAAAATGAATACACATCATACCAAATTTATGGACACAAGTCTTAAGTTAAAAAAAAAAAACTGGAGAGATTTCATACTAGCAACTTGAAAACACACTTCAAAGCTCTAGAACAGTGGTCTCACTCTCTGGGTCTTATGATTCATAACAGTAGAAGTAGTAATAAAATAATTTTATGATTGGGAGTCACTACAACACAAGGAACTGTATTAAAGAGTCACAACATTAGGAAAGTTGAGAACCACTGCTCTAGAACAAAAAAAAAAAAAAAAAAAAGAAAGAAAAAGAAATGACACCCAAAAGGAGGGATACAAAAAATCCATGAAACAAAAGTTGGTTCTTTGAAAAAAATATCAATAAGACTGACAAACCCTTATCCAAATTAACTAAAAGGCATGAGAGAGAATATACAAATTAACAAAATCAGAAATGAAAAGGGGGACATAATAACAAACACTGAGGAACTCCAGAGAATCATAAAGACATACTTTTAAAAAACCTGATCTACAAAACAATTGGAAAATATGAATGAAATCAATAATTTTCTTAATACAAACTACTTACCAAAGTTACATCAATATCAGATAAGCCATCTAAACAGACCTATAATCCCCATAAAAGATAGTCCAGCAGTTAAGAGCACTTAAGTGCTTTTCCAGAAGACCCTGGTTCAATTTCCAGCACCCACATGGCAGCTCACACCTGTCTAACTCCAGTTCCAGGCAATCCAACACCCTCACACAGACATGCATGCACGCAATACACCAATGTGCATTTAAAAAAAAAATTCCCAACCAAAAAAAAAAAAAAAAAAAAAAAGGCCCAGGGCCAGATAGTTTTAGTGGAGAATTCTTTCAAAAATGGAGTTAACACTGAAACTCTTCAAACTATTCCACAAAATAGAAACAGAAGGAACATTGGCTCATTTAGTCTATGAGACCACACAAAGATCCAAAAAAGAAAGAAAATTATAGACCTTTGACAAAATCCAACACTCTTTCATGATAAAAGTCCTAGAGAGATTAGGAATATAACAGACTTACCTAAGTATAATAAAGCAAATTTATAGCAATCCTATAGTTAATATCAACTTAAATTAAGAAAAACTTGAAGCAAAATCAAAAACAAGAAAAAGTTGTCCACTATCTCCATTCCTATTTGATATAATACATGAAGTCTTAGCTAGAACAATAAGAAAGCTGGAGGAGATTAAGAGGATACAAAAGAAAGAAGTCAAAGTATCTTTGTTTGCAGTTGATAAAATAGTATACATAAGTGACGCCAAAAATTCCATAAGGGAACTCCTATGGCTAAACAACACTTTCAGCCAAGTAGCTGTATACAAAATTAACTCACAAAATCAGTAGTCCTCCAATATACAAATGACAAACAGGATGAGAAAGAAATTAGGAAATCCCCAAATAATCCAGGCTGTCACCAAGACAATAAGTTGCTTTCTACTGCTAAAGACAATACCCATACAACTCAATGAAAATAGAAAGGTCAAACTGGTACCTTCATAGAACTTTTACCTCCATGTTCTAATGTCTATGATGTGAAATGTTGTTACTCTGGAGGCCCACAAAATGAAAAAATCAAACAGCAACCCAACACTAAAACCCACACTTTGTTCTGCCAGCAAAATATGCTAGGGCAATAATGGCACAAACCTTGTAGGAGTAACCAATAGATGTCTGATTTGACTTAAGGCCCACTCCATGAGATACCCAAAACTGCTTAGGTGACCAAGAACCAGAGTCTAGATAATAGCCCAGAATCTAGGATAAAACCAAATATGACTGGTCAAAAAGAATAACAATAAAGTAACTTCTAATGATATTTTGCCATACTAATAGCCATCATCAAAGGCTTCTCGCAGCAGATGGGAACAAATACAGAGATCCACAGCTCTAAATAAGATATTTTCATCAGATCCTCCCCTCAGAGCTCAGGAAATCACTAGGAAGATGAGGCAGAAGAAGTTAGGGAGACACAAGATAGAGGACACCAGGAAAACAAGGACCTCTAAAACAACGAGAAAATCTCCTATGAACTCAGAGATCGAAGCAACAATCACATGGCCTACATTTTTTCATTTTCCTTTTTTCTTCTTCTTTCTTTCTTTCTTTCTTTCTTTTTTTTTTTTTTTTGAGACAGGATTTCTCTGTGTTTCCCTGTCTGTCCTTGAACTCACTCTGTAGTCCAGGCCTGTCTAGAAGTCAAAGATCCACCTGCCTCTGCCTCCCAAGTGCTAGGATTAAAGCGTGCACCACCACTGTCTGACCCTCTGCGTATTTATTATAGTCAGCTTAGTAGTTTTATGGGACCCATGTAAAGAAGTGAGTCTCCAATTCTTGTGCCTTCTCTTGGGGCTTTTTTATTTTTCTGTTAGCTTGGCTTGTCCAACTTCAACATGATGGTTTTCATTTTTATCTTATTATATTTTATTTTGTTGTTATCTTCTAAAAGCCTGTTCTTTCCTAATGAGAAAGAGAAAGGGATTGGATCAGAATGGGAGAGAAGGTGGGGAGGAACTGGAAAAAGCAGAGGGAGAAGAAATTCAACTCTACTGAGATTATATTGTATAAGAAAGAATCTATGTTTAATAAAATGGGGAAGGAAGTCAGAAGGTACTGACTTATACCTTTAAGATCAGTACTCAAGAGGCACAGGCAAGTGGATCTCCCAGTTTAGTGCCAGCCTAGTCTGTGAGTTCCAGGACAGTCAGGGCTACACAAAGAAACCTGGGGTGGCGGGGGTGGGGTGGGAGAATGGGAGGGTGAAGGGAAAATATGCCTATTAGCCAAGCATGGTGATGCACACCTTTAATCCTATAAATCCAATCTGGACCCTCCAAAAAATACTTGGTCTTTTAAAATTAAACTAATACCTAATTGATGTTTTCATTCCATTTCATTTCATTAAGAATGTGAACTGTTTGTATATAAAATATCACAGTGATAATTAGCTTTATTAAATGCTATTTCAGGGGCTGGCAAGATAGGTAAAAGAGCTGTCCTTAAGACCTGATTTGCCTGAATTTTGTGAAACAAGAAATGACTCACTTGAGATGTCCTCTGACTTCCACATGTGCTCTCTGGCATGTTCATATGTACATATACATAAACATAATAATAAATAAATGCAATATATGGGGATATGTTTCAAATTTCATAAAAACCAGTCTGAGGTATCAGAGGGATCTACCCACAGTCAGTCTAGAAGGATCAGAGAGTGGTCTAGCTACAGGGAATATCCAGAAGTGATGACATATGCCCTTAATCCCAGCAAATCTGAGTTTGAAGCCATCTTAGTTTACAGAGGGAGTTTCAGGCTCCTAGGTAGGCAGTGGTGGTACCACGCCTTTAATCTTAACCTGGATGTGAAACAAAAGGGCGAAGTGGATATTTAAGGCAAACATAGAAAGACAGAGCAGGCCAAAGAAGCCAAGGGGAGCAAGGCTGAAGAAGCTGGAAGACAGCTGGGTGAGATCTGACTGTGGTGTTTCCTCTGATATCTCAGCCTTTCCCTGAGATCTGGCTCTGAGTTTCCTTTATTCGTGCAACAGCAATACAAATATTTTTAGTTAATGTGTTTCAATGTGGCATTATTTTTATGACTTAATGAGGTTTATACTATTAAAGTAAATAAAAAGCTATTTGTTTCTCTAGGTTCTGGAGCACTGGGCTACCTGGCAGGAAAGGATAAAGTCCACATTGTCATCCTTCACTTACCCATATAGCCAACAGTACCAACTCTTCCTCGAACCATCTCCCCTTCTGGGACTTCCAGAGCTAGACCAAGATCTGAAATTCGGATATGTCCTGTGTGTGGGATAAAGTAACAGTATTTTAGTAACAATTATAACTGGTAGGAAAAGGTCAAGTAAAGGGCATTGATCAGGGCTGAGGCTATAGCTCAGTAGTAGAATATTCAAAGTCCTAGATTCAATTCCCAGTACTACAAAAGTCACACAAACACCAAATATGTCTAAAAAAATCAGTAGTATCTAAAAGGTACATTTAACCTTTACACATGTGTTGAAATTTCATATAGCACACTGAATTTCACTTGTAGCAAGAAATTGATTTATACTTGAAGAAGTCCTTTAACACTAGATAACCACCAGATAAAATCAGAGGTACCATATTTATTACTTCCTTATAACTACCAGTGGAAATAATGAAATTAATACCCTTTACTTAGAGACCTCTATTATGTAAATGCTTTATATATGAGGGCATAAATGTTCGTTAAATTCCTATGAAAGTTAACAAATTACCAAAAAATGTTCTTCAAAGGATACCTGCCCAAGACTCACCCTATGAACACACCTACTAAACTATTCTGTGTCCTACAATATAACATATATTCTTCCCCACTCTCTTTTAAAGCAACTTTAATGCTTAATGTGGTGCAGCACATCTCAGCACAAATCACAAGTTTAGAATCAGATGCTGCAGACACAATCTGTAAAGGTATTTTTCACAGAACCTTTCCTTTTCACAAGCAGAAAGCAGTGGCAGAGTAGACACAAAGCTATGTACTGATAATGCCCCCATATTTGCCTTCTGGACTCAGCCACTGGGCCTATTCTTTGTAGCAATCACACTGGCTCTGGTTCTGGCTCTGGCTCTTGTTCTCTACTATACAAGAAGATCCTTTCAGCTACTAAGAATCACTAGACAGATACTCCTTCTCAATATTGCTAACCTAGTTAATGTAAACACTGCCAGCATCCTAGCAATAGGGCTCCTTCTCAGATCCAGAGACACCAAGACCAGAAGCACCCATGATGCTGACAAGGAGCTGACTACAAGGACCAGTCCCCCATCAGCCACCACAGGGTCCCCATCAACAGCAATCCACACCCCTGATTTGTGACATGTGATATATGACAAGGGGACAGCACTGAGGGCAGCATGCCAAGTTTGGAGAGCTGAAGAATAAAGAAAAATAAATATGGGGCAATAGCAAGAACAGGAGGGCAATTACTCACTTTGGGTTTATTTTCACATACTTCAAAACATCCACCATTCATTTGGTATCTCTGCTTTACATAAGTACCGGTTATGGTAACACATCTGTTTATTTTATTGTTACTATTAAGAACATATCACAAAGAGTTTCTTTTGATTGTTTCCAGTCTTCATGGGAACATGTCCATGTTCACTGGCTATGTCCACATTAGCTCTCACGTGCATGTGGCCCTCTGACAGGTCTACTCAAGCATGAAAATACTCTTCACTTACCATGATCATCAAGGAGGATATTCTCTGGCTTTAGGTCTCTACAGGGAAAGAAACAACAAATGCTGTTAATAAGAAGTCATTGCTGTAGTTCCTGAACACTGAGAAGAAACAATCACAGATATCTTGATGGCAAAAAGCAGTAGCTAGACGGGCAGAAAGTAAAACCACCCTTTGTGAGCAATCCAAGCTCTTAGAGGCTTTTGACCCAACTACAGGTAACTCAAGAATTCTACAAAATTTGCCAGGTATAGTGATGTATGCCTATAAAAACAAAAAAAAAATCTCAGCAAGCATCATACATAGATTAAATATAAAATGAACTTCTTTAAATAGTCCTGCCTAGCTGAAGACATTTTAGTGATTCTGTATGCAGGTCCAGAATAAGAAAAGCAACTAGTCCTTAATGAACATCATTCATTCTGTCTGTTAGTGCATTTTAAAATGCATTATATTTCAATGAAAAATACTTTCAAAGGCTTTATATTTAATTATGACTCCACATTTGAGGGCAGTCTAGCTTCCCTAAGTACTGTGGGCACATCACTAGAGTGCAAGAAGAGGACAATCTGAAGCCAGCAGGCAAGACGATATCTTAGAAATAATGTCATAGCAGCAAGATGAGACAGAGGACCAACACAGAAAAATCTCAGAGATCCAAAGTGAACACCTGCCAGCAGCAGGCATCTGGTCTCTGCCATCTGCTCAGGGGGCTCATGATGGAAGTCACTGCTGTCAGGGCAGAAGGGGCTCATGATGGAAGTCACTGCTGTCAGGGCAGAAGGGCCAGGTTAGAGAAGGGGGAGGGAAACTATATGGCCTGGCAGGGACTCCTGACAGGGGCTCCTGGCAGGGGATGTTCTCCAGTAGGCACATATGCATTCATTCCCTAGGTACAAAAATAGTGAGCATTTTTGGGTTTTCCCTCTATTTATCTGGTAATAAAAAAAACTATCAAGCACTACTAAAATCTAAACTATTCTTGGCATGAAATTTACACAATCTCATTGACTTTTTATCCTTTCCAGTCAGCTTCCCATCTCACGTTTCAGAACCAACTCAAACCCCTAGGCTCAAATGTAGCCTGCCATAACTATGGCTCTGGTTATGATGAAAATCTCAGCCTTACCCTGAGTCCTCCTGATTTGGATGTAAATGTCTGCTTTGTCCTTTGTGATTTACAGGTTCATTTAAGTGTTAGAAGCTAGCCCTATACCTGGCCCTCTATACAATCAGCTATACGATCAACTGAAGATACTATTGTGAGCCAATAAACATTCCTCCCCCAAATTAATAATAGCCTAAACAATAATCTGTTGAAGAGAACTTTTCAGAACTGTGAGAGGCTGCTGAAATATCACTCTCCACAATAAATGGCTTCCTGTGGGTGTGGGAGGGGAAGGACTCAGTTCCACTTAAGGTCCAGGCCCCTGAGTGTTTGACCATACCTCAGTGAACATGCAGATAACACAAATTGGACTCTTTTTCTCGGGGGAAAAGGTCACAAAGGTGTGGAGAAGCAAATGTGACATGAGTGTACGATAAGAAATCACCAAAGAATCAATTAAAATATCACAAAAAGCAAAATAAAACATCATTTATATTTAAAAAAAAACAAGAAACATTGTTGTGGGATATTTGAGTGAAAATGTATTGCTGTTCTTAGTATAATAAAGAAATAGGCAGAGAGAGCCAGGCAGAGAGAAAACTCAGAGAAGAATAAAGGTGGAGACCAGTGAGACTTGAACTAAGTCTGACATATGGTACAGAGAAGTAACTGAGAACATGGCAGGATGTAGATTTAAAAAAAAAATGGGTTAATTAAGTTCTCAGAGTTAGTTGGGAAAAACCCTAAGCTAAAGGCCAAACTTTCATAACTAAGAAGAAGTCTCCATGTCGTTATTTGTAGGCTGGTGGTTCTGATGAGAAAGTACTATTAGAATACATTGCTCTATAGTCTTTGCTTCAGTTCCTCCTCCAAGTTCCTGTCCTGAATTCTGTCAGTGACAGACTATGGCTTGAAAGTGTAAAGACAAATTCTTTCCTTCCCCAGAGCAGTGACAAAACTAAACCAGAACTAGAATTGTCACAATAATACATGCTGACCACTGATCAAAAATGCTTGCAACTCATATACTGTGGTCCATGGTCTAGATAACAAATACCCAAGCCAAAGTAATAACCTTAGCCATCTATCATTGAAACCCACTGTATGCCAGGACTCCATCTCTAGCCATTTCCACAAACACTCTCCAGAGTAAGTACAGACAAGGAAATGCATTTGAGGTGTTGCAAAATTAAGAGGAGACATCCTAGGAGGCAAGCTATGATACTAGATGATACTGCTAAGCATTGGGGCATTAGACCACTGAGTGCTGTTTCTCAAACCTTCTCTCATGAGCTTTTTCCTCCCCCCACCCAGGCTTTTGATAAAAGTAAACAGCTCTTTTCAAACCATCCCTGGCATTAGACACAACATATTTTAGCAAAGAGGATGGTGAAGACAACATGAGGAGATATGATATGCCCCTGTTAGTCCTCTGACTACTCCAGCCCCTCAACTGTAAAAGGTTTCTTGGATGCACACTCCTGGCTCTTTTTTGGGTTGAATGGTGATTACCTAATAATAAGCCTAAAATAGGAAGATAGGCTATTTGGCATATCCATGAGTTAAAGATAAGTAACACTGTATTTATTTTTTACAGCTGAAACTGCAGGAACCCTTACTGGCTTATATACAACATATATGTAATTGTTGGACTCTCAGAAGTGTTAAAATTCATCTTATACCACACCAGCTCACTTTTCTGGTTCCATTTTCCTATTCCTATTTAAGATATTACTTTTCCAACTTTTTTCAACCTGTTACTGAGTCTTAACAAATCATGAGGTAGCATAACTGAAGATACGCTTCAGAGAGAATGCTTTGAACAAGCATGGATCACCTATCACCTGCCACACCTCATATTAGTCCACACTTGCTACCATGTTGGCCACCCCAGCACAGCCTTGTGCAAACTTTTCTGTTTTTTGTTGATGCCTCAAGCGAAAGTCATCAGCTTCTCCTAGGTAATGAGACTAAGCATGAGTAGACAAGGGGCACACTAAAGAGGTGCTGATCTGCTGCACCCATGTTGTAAACAATGTACTGGGCACACTTGAGAATGACACTAAGAGAAGAACTTGGGGCTGCACAAGCACTCTGGATTAATTGGAACTTTAGTGTCACCTCAACATTATAACAAGATCTTAAAAAGGATCTCTACTCCCTTCTCAAGGCATCCAGGAAGTGGATGCTATTCTGAGATAAATAATAGTTAAGCATAGAGCAAGGCTTCTGTTACCTCCAAGCAGGACCCAAATCAACCTTAATAAGCCCTGGCTGTTTTCTGTTGTAGTACTGACACTACTACAAAGAACTCTACATCTCAATGAGCAGGCTCAGTTTGCCCCTAGTGGTCCAAGTAGCACTGCATAGGTAGCCCCAACTCACATATACTATGACACTTATCCATCAGCAATATAACGTATCTGCTCAAGTATCCAAATATGAGCCCACATAGGTCTTATCCGATGATTCTAAAAACTTCCTTCTTAAATACTATAAGAGAGCTCTTCTCTCCTGCTACACAATCCTCTTTCCAGGAATTCATCTGCTTCCTCTTCTGCAGATGTCAACAGACCTTTGGTGACTTCTTGTTTCCAAAATTCTATATGAACAAAAACAAGAGGGCTCTGGAGAGAGGAAAAAGAAAAAGATGGAGTACTCCTTTAAAACGTGAGATATAAGGCCCTATGACACAATGGCTTCTTCTAATGTCCTCACCTTTCATCTATATAAATAAGATAAAAATCAGCAGACACAGCACAGGATCTAAAGGCCTTTAATGACTTCTGTCTGTCTCCTTCCAAACATGCAGTTGGAGTCTCCTTCCAAACATCCTGTTATGTTGGCTTTCACCAGGATGCTCACAGAAGCCCTTCCATCCTGGTGAGGCTACTCTTTGCCTCTCACTATCCATTCTCACTAAAAGCAGAGTTCCTAGAAAGATTCTCAGGAACTGACCACATACAAACATATGGACTAAAAAGGCTCACCTTGGCAAGATTAAACCATGCCACAGTACCTGCTTAAAGTGAGGCATTCTGGCACTATACCACCTTCCGTAGGCTCTCAGTTCTGACTGCAAAGAATTAACTGAAGCCCTGCCATGTTCCTTACACAGTTCTTCCTTTTAGCTGATTTTCTGAATGCTGCAAATTAAAACATTGTAAACCATATTGTCTCTCTAGCTCATGGTTTTGATAAAGTTCACATCTTGTGGCGCTGTACACCTTTATCCTTTTTCCTTGAGACATACCAGTATTTAAACAGAAGAGTGGGACACTTTTAGAAACTCAAAGTCATTCATTCACAAAACACTCAGGGTACCACTGAAAGTAAGCACTGTGGATCCAAAAGGAGGGAGACACAGACTAGCTCCTATGGAATGCCCCAATCATACCTTCTCTGTGTACTATGTGAATGAAGGCCAAGTCACCACTAGATTAAGAAAACGAGATTCCACCAGACAACCCAGGAATTCACCTTGAGGTTGAAGGCAAACAGGTTGTCTCAGCTGAGGTCCCTTGTAAACCTGATTTACTCTAGGAGTAAACCAGAATTCAATGCCCTCCAGATTTTGATCCATAAATCAGTGTGACCTGACTCTACCTCCAAATAACAGCAAACAAGCTATGCTCAATTCAGATGTGACACCTTTGTCTTTAAAGAATCATGGGCAGGATAAAATTCTCCCCCTTGCTTAGTAACGAAAGGAAGGCAGTATCAGCTCCTCTGCAAGTGCTAGAGTCTGGTCTCTGGGAGACAACAGAGAAAAACCGAAGGTCAATCATTGTAACATGAACAAGATCAGAAGATATTGAGAAGGGTCTTAATGTACCCAACTCTAGATATACATAGATTCCTCTAGAATTTATATTTATTTTAAAAAGGGACAAGGTTAGGAATTTTAATTAGGAGGCTGGAGAAATGGATGGGGGGGAGTAAAACACACTTGGTGTGCATGAGGGCTTGAGTTTGAGTACTCAGAACTCAGTAAGGCCAGGTAGCATAGCATCTATAATCCCAGTGTTCCTTGGTGAGATGAGAAGCAGAGACAAGAGAATCTCCAGAAACTTACAGGCCAGCTATCAAAGCAAGATCCTATCTCAAACAAGCTAAAAGATGAGAACTGACACCTAAAGCTGTCCTTGGCCCTCCACAAATGTGCTTCTGCAAACATGCACATGCACACATGCACAAAAATATTTTTAAAGCAAAACAAATTCTCTCATCAGAGACTGGTTGGCAGGCAAATCTCTAGAAGAGAAAACAAAGTCCCCAGGAAGAGTGATCAGTATGAGATTCATTGTATAATAAACCGATTTATAATAGAGATCGACTATTTTCAAAATTTAAATATGCTGAAAGCACCAGACTAATTCTAAGAACAAAACTCAATCTAATTTTCTTAATGAATTCTAAGATGAAAAGAAAACTTTTTTTGGAGACAGGGTTTTCCTGTATAGACCCAGGTGTCCTGGAACTCACTCTGTAGACCAGGCTGGCCTTGAACTCACAGAGATTCTGCCTCTTGAGTGCTGGGATTAAAGGTGTGCACCAAGACCTGGCAAGAAAACATCTTTAATTCACTTGATTCTGTTTTCTTGGAATATTATGAGTGTCTTTATCAGAGCTGTTAAGTATCTCAGAATTCTGGAAACAGGTTTCTCGTGCTCACACCAATAGCATTGTCTGTCTGATTAGCTTAGGGAAAAGGTCATGCGTCAAAAGGACAGTATCTTAGAAAGTGAAGACAAACTAAGATGGAAACCAAGGTATTGTATTTTACAGCTTAAGGGAAACCCTACCCCTTAGAATGCCATCCAAGGCCTCCCTGTTGTCCCTTCCCATCCCATGATAGCCAGTACGAGCCAGAGAAAGCTCCCAGTGGAAGCCAGAGCTTAGATGAACAGGAGTCAACATTCACAGGCTCCATTAGGTCACACCATTCTTACCTGTATACAATTCTTTCCTTCTGTAAATCTTCCAAGCCACAGCACAGCTCTGCAGCATAGAACACAGCTCTTGGCTCCTCAAAGCCAGGATTACCCAGGTTGTAAATGTGGTACTTCAAATCCCCTCCATTCATAATGGTTAGCACCAAACACAAGGTATCTTTGGTTTCATAAGTGTAGGCTAAACTAACCTAAAGACAAAAGCATCATAGAAAAATGATACACAAAAAAAATCTACTTAATCTATTTGCTAACAATAACCTGAATTATCTGTTAGATTTATGATTAGAACACCTAAACACTAGTACATCATGTCTCTGGATCTTGTCAGTGAGCTCTTTGCAGTGCAGAGCAAAGAGCTCACAGCAGCTCTGCATGGGAAGAGAGTAGTTGGATACTGATTTCTCCACACTGTGGTCTGATTGTGTGACACTAAGAACTTCTGGAAAATCTGCATTCAGCAGTTCTAGCAAGATCTTGCTGGTCTACACCTCCAACATTTGGGAATGTTCTTCTTTTTGGTTTGAGCCAGGATAGTTTCTGGATTGTGTCATTTTGTTGTTGTTTTGTGATGCTGAACCAATCCTTAGTTTTGGAAGACTGGCACTCTGTAGCCTACGTTGGTCTCTAGCTCATTACATAGTCAAGGCTAGCCTTGAACTGTAATTCTTGTATTGTAATTTGCAATAAATACTCCCCATAGTTTTTCATAAATTTATTAGTCAGTTGCAGCTTTTTTTTCTTCTTGGAATGACTTTATGCTTTTTGTTTTGTTTTGCTTTTTAAAGAAATGAGGTTTTCCCAGGCTAGCTGAGCTCCTGGGATCAAGTGATCCTCTTGACTCAGTTTTCTGAGCAGCTGGAATTACAGGTGCACCTGGTCAAAAATAATATTAATTCTGCTCTTTCTCCTCTTCCTATTAGTCAGGTAGTAGTCTCCCACGAGCTACATTCCCAGACTCTGGTAAGTTTTCCTCACCTTTCTGTTATCTTGTATGGCAATTCAAACACAAATGTACACATGCACATATGAACTCATCCTGCTGGAATTTGAGTCATGATTATACTTAACTCATTTAATCTCTATTATCAACTGAGAAAAGCCAGCATCTTTGCAACAATGAATCACTCAGTCTGGGAATATGTTCCTCTCTCTGTTAAGGCATTCTTTAATTTCATATAATAGCATCTTATAATTCCTAGTGCAGAAGTCCTGCATATTTTGTGGACTTTGCCTAGACTGAGACAGCTCTTGGTGCTATTTAAAGTGTTACTAATATGCTTTTCATTTACAGACTAGGGAGATGGCTCAATGAATAAAAGTGCTACTTGTGTTGACATGGGGACCTGACTTTTGACCCAACTTAAAAAAAAAAAAAAAAAAGGTGGGTATGGCCCTATAATTTCAGTTCTGGGGTGAAGGGGAGAAAGAACTGATGAGGCTTGCTAGCCAGCTAGCCTAGCTGGGAAAAAAAAAAACACAATAAACAAACTAGCAATTCCAGTTTCATTCAGAGACAACATAAGGTGAAGAGTAGTAGAATAGCACACTCAACCTCTTCCTCTGGCCTCTGTAAGAATGTACAGGAGGTAGTGGCACACACCTTTAGTCCCAGAACTCAGGCAGAGACAGGTGGATCTCCATGAGTTTGAGGCCATGAGAGTGAGTTCTAAGACAGGATCCAAAGCTACACCGAGAAACTTTGTCTCAAAAATAAAATAAAATAAAAAAGGAGGAGGAGAAGGTACATAATAAGTATGTACTTGGTATATACTCACATGTACAGACAGACAGTTACACAGACACATGCACACACCTACACCTCCTAGCTTCTTGTGAATGATTCATTTCTGGCCATTTAGTTAAATCCTAAGTTGGTTATCTAGTCTAAGGTTGTCTCTATATACATTTACATTTGTTCAAAATACATTCTTTTACTCCTTCTTTCTCTGGCTCTAATTTTAACCCTAATTTAACCCTAACTCCTTTCCTTCATTTTGTGACACTGGTTAGAATTTCCAATACAATGTTAAGCAGAGGTAGTGAGAGGAGGCATCCTAGATTTGGGGGCGGGCATTCTAATAACTCCACATGATAAATGAAGTGTACTAGAAAGTAAAGCTAGTTTGCTTAAAGCTTTTGACATTTTGGTTGTAAGCTTAGCATTTAGTGGCTGAGTCATCTTTCCAGCCTTGCTTACAGCTCATAATCATAAATGAGACTTGGATTTTAATAAACACTTTCTTTGCAACTAATAATATTTTAGTAATATGATAAATTATATTAATTGACTTTAATTTCTGGAATAAATACAACTTGGTCAACATTTTTTATTACGCCCTATGAGAGTAAAGTTGCAGGTAGAGAGAGAGGGCTGAGAATGAGGAGGATAGGATGAAGTATCCCCAGCATCCCTACTATCCACTTACATCATCAGCTGACATCTCAGACCAGAGTTAAACTGAATGGTGTTTCTCACTCATGATTCAAGAAACAAAGACACTTACTTTCTCCCTACCTGTAAATAAATGTCCATCACACATACACTTAATGTATATTAAATAATACTGAGAACCATTTATCATGCCAGCCTTGATCTAGGTACCAGAAATCACAGTGAACAAACATCAAATTGCTCTGCTTTTCTATCCTGTAAAGGTCAGACAGTAAAGCATAGAGTGACTAATGCAGAAATAAAAAGCAGTGATATTCAAGGATGAGCATAGGTGGTGGCCATATTTCAAATAGAGAGCACAGCCAGCTCCCAAGCCTGATGGGATAGCTTGGTTAGCTGGCTGGCAGAGGCTTCAGGAGCCTGATGCCACAGAGCCTGAGAAGTTGGAGCAGAGTTCAGTTTGACTCTGTGTGAAGACGGCCCTAGGACAGTTAGTGTAGGAAAGTGCAGACCAACTTAACTCCTCCACAGGTTATTCTTCATGGGGAACACACTGCAAGGGGCAAGTGCACATAGAGGTGGGAACTCAGGAGAGGGTGCTACTGCAAAGATGAGGTGGTAGTGGGAAGGACTATGACTCAAGGGTAGGTCAGGACCTCCCAATGATTCATTTTAAACAAGAACAAAACAATCACAGATAAACCTATTCTAGGTTCTTTGGAAGAAGTTAAAAATATAGAAACAAAATTATGTTGTGTCATAAGCCATAACTACTTATATCCCTCTCATAAAGCTAAATTTGAGGTTTCTATGCTTCAAGGTAGTACAATATGTTTAAATAGCTCTAAGATGAGTGTATTTTATTAAATGCTATCACTTCACTTCATGTGAAACTGTCATAGTAAACACATGAACTCATGCTACTAAATACAGATGCTGGCTATGAAGATGTGCTGGTTTTGGAACATCTATCTCTACAAATCAGATAATCTTGATATCAAGAAATCAATGACTTCAAGAAAATAAATTTTAACACTAAAAATCATTTTATAGCCATTGTTCATCCTCTGTCTGAACCAGTCTTTATACTTTAAAAGATGCTCCAAAGAATATTTAAGTAGAAGTGGGGAAACCACACTATACACTACATAGCCTACAGCCTGGGATCATTACTGTGTCACACCACTCTACTCCATCTTCAGTTCTTACCTGCAATAGTGAGGGTGAAATTTGAAAGATCTTACAACTGGAGTGTTAGTTGAAGCTCTAGTGGCAAATACTTCAGGCACAGAAAATAAAAATAAAAAGAAGAAAAGAAAGAAAATTAAAGGATACAAGAGGCTGAGATCAGAGAGGAAAGGAAGCCCACTTTAGAAAGACTAGAAAAAGAACCTTCAAGAACTTCAAAGTCACCATGCTAATGGGTGACCACTAACACGTGAGCTTGATCATGGAGAATGAAGAATCATCAAGGTGTGAAGAACTGACAGCATAAGAAGGTGGACAGTATAAAGCTGGTAACAAGTCACAAATCAACAGCAGGATCAGCACTGTGCTGTGGGGATATGTTTAAAATTTAATAAAAGCCAGACTGAGATATCAGAGGAATCCACCCACAGTCAGTATAGGAGGATCAGAGAGTGGTAACTCACACCTTTAATCCCAGCACAGGGAATATCAGGAAGTGGTGACCTATGCCCTTAATCCCAGCAAATATGAGTTTGAAGCCATCTTAGTTTACAGAAGGGGTTCCAGGCTCCCAGGCAGGCAGCAGTGGTGTCACACCTTTAATCTTAACCTAGATATGAAACAACTGGGGGAGAGGGTATTTAAGGCAAACATAGAAAGACAGATGAGGCAGAAGCCAGGAGGAGTGAGGCTGAGGAAGCTGGAAGACAGCTGGGTGAGATTTCACTGTGGTGTTTCCTCTGATATTTCAGCCTTCCCCTGAGATCTGACTCTGAGTTTCCTTTATTCAAGCAACATTGCACTATGCCTATCAAGTTAGAATATCAGGAATATCATTACAAAATGAAATTTTTCCAATACGGGACAGCACATCTTCACAAAAACTCAGTGAAGAAACACAGCATCTGAGTCCATGACTTGAATGAGAGTTTACCACAGGAGTGCCGACCAAAATGCTATGACTCAAACAACATACTAGGGAAGACTGTGATGGTTCAGTTTTGTCACTAAATTTAGAATCACCTAGAAGACAGACCTCTGAGTTTGGGAGGGTGTTTCATGAAAGGTTTGACTGAGAGAAGAACTACTGTGAACACGTAGAGGTACCACTCCAGAGCCTGGGGTCCCATACTGAATAACAGGAGACAACAGCCTGGCACTCATATCTGTTTCTTAATGCAGAGGTACTGTGACCGGCCACTGTATACTCTGGATGCCAGGCCTTGTCTGACATGATACTTTGAGCCAAAATAAAACCTTCCTACTTACGTTGCTTTAGACATGAAACATTTATTTGTTTTTTGTTTTTTGTTTTTGTTTTTTTTTGAGACAGGACTTCTCTGTGGAGTCCTAGCTGTCCAGGAATTCATTCTGTAGACCAGGATGGTCTTAAATTCACAAAGATCTGCTTGCTTCTACCTCCCAAGTGATGGGATCAAAGGCGTGCACCACCACCCTCAGCCCGGGACAAACATTTTATCACAGCAACAAGAAAATTAACTGGTAATCATGACTAAAATAAGATACTTACTACAAATCTACTATGCAATTTTTCTAAGATTCTTTTTTCATTCAGAGCCATAGCTTCACCTTTCCTCTTCTTTATTCTTTTTTTTTCTAGTTTTTTGCAGGCATACATTTTTCCTGTAGCTCGCACTTGACAGGCACAAACCTAGTTTAGGGCGGGGAAAAAAGGTTTATATATACCTGACTTTTTTAAGGTATATGAAGTTAACTGTTTTCTCTATTATAATCTTCCCTAGTAAAAGCTGGACACAGCACGTGATAAGCCAAGGCCATTTGGGTATTGATAACTGAAAGTTTTCAGCTGGATCTACCTCTGACTCCCAGTTTCTTGTCAATAGAAGCTGCTGGGAGTAAAGTGAATGAAACAGTGTGCTTTATCAAGACGCAAATGGAACTTGTTTTTGTAATGTGACCATGCTGAGTCTATTTAAGTATGTCCTGAGATGTCTTTAGATTCTTATAAAAGCAAAAATTTTAGATTATGAAATCTGAATAATTCTGAATTTTTTTTAATTAGAAAGTTCAAAGCTAAGTACAATGACACCACATCCTCAGGAAGCTAAAGCAAGGACCATCACTCTCCTGCCAAAGATGAAGTCAAGATGGTGACCCAAGATCACACAACTGGAAATGGCAAGCAGGACTTGACCTTGGGCTTGCACCACTCTAAAGTACATGATCTTCTCATCACACCTTCAGACCCAATCATGAACTCAAACACTTTCCACTGTGCTTGCCTCAGGAAGCTGGAGGTTAACTCTGCAGCACTTAAAGCATAAGCAAGAGAATTACTGTTGGCAAAATAAGTAAATGTTTGCCCTCCAAGCTCACTGTGATACATAGGTGTGTTAGGAACTAAGGCTGCAGGGGAACTGCAACTCTCCTGTGTTGACTCAGTAAGCCTCCTTCTGAGAGACATTCAGATTGGAAACAGATTGTTCATTGTCCGATGGGCATTGACTTAGAGCCTAACATACCCACACAAATCTGCAAAGAGCTACCACAGTTAATTCATCCATCTAATCATTTGTTTGAAAACTGAAGTAAATGTATCCAAATATAATCTAGTTCATGTCTTTCACAATGATCCCACTGAATCAATCTTATAGCTAGAACTTCGTTTCTTATAAACATGAGGCCCAGCTCCTAAAACATCTTTTCTTCTTCTCCTTGCCAAAATCTAAAGCTTTGTACCTAGTGATGGAGAACAATAGCCTGAGCTGAAGTGAGAAGAGTCTCTGGTCTATGCCACATTGCACAGAAGAATAGTTCCTTACAGACCATCTCCCTTGAAAGGGTTACAACAGTGTTAGGTGAGTTGGCCAAATGCAAACCTTTAAGTTGTGAAAGTCTCCAGCTACATTGGGGTATATCTCCAATACAGAGTTATGGCAGTTCTGGCCCACTTCCTTCACCCCAACATGCAAATGGCTGACAAGTTTACTTGAGCACAGTAACTCTGAATTAAATTAATTTTGAGACAATGCTGGTGGATTCTGCTTTTGTCTTAAAGCAGAATTTGAGCTTATGTATGATTTAAATCACATCTGGACAATGTAACCTACTTCTGATTTTAAAAAGTGTTAGTTCCCAATGTCTTGCCTATCTCATGGGGATTTAGAAATTCATAGGCTAAATATGATCACTTCAGATAATTAATGAGACAATTAATGTCTCTCTAGATTACCATTTCAGAACTATGTTCTACTCTCTATCCAGATGCTACAGGTGATCTCTATCCAGGACAGCCACTATACTTAAAACCTATCCCTCATGAATCTCTGTAAAGTGTCCCTAGAATTTTCTGACTTCACACATTTTAAAATACTTTTTAAAAAAAGTATTGAGCATCATACTCAAGGCTTTGCACATGGGAGGCTAGGGCTGTACCATATTCTATATCACTAGATCTAAACACTTTTTTTTTCTCAGACAGGGTCTCATTATATAATCCACGCTAGTCTAAAATTTGCCATCTTCCTAACACTCAATTATAGGCACATACCATCACAAGAGACCCTGGACATCTTTTAATGTAGGTATAAGGTACATCTATACCTATACTGGTTAGTTTTTATCAACTTGGTGCAACCTAGAACTTGGAATAGGGAATTTCAACTGAGGAATAGCCTCCATAAGATTGCCTTGGGTGTTGTCTGTGGGTTATCTTGTTGATTGTTAGTTGATAGGGGAGGGCACAGCCACTTTAGGCAGTCCCCACTCCTGGGCAGGTGAGCCTGGGCTGTATAAGAAAGGTGGTTGAGCATGAGCCAAAGGAAGGAAGCCAGTAACAGAATTCATTCATGGTGCTTCTTCAAACTCCTGCATTGAATTCATGCTGTGATAGAACCTCGTGAGTCAGAGACCTAAGAGTATAAGACAAACAAACCCTTTCCTCCCTAAGGTCCTATTGGTCAGTGTCTTATCAAGGCAGCAGAAAGAAAACTAAGATACTGTCCAAACACAAATGATTTGTTAAATAAGCCTACTGGACAATGTCCTCTGGTTAGCTACAGTGGCATTAATTTGTGGTACCAGCTTGCTGAGGCAGCAGGAGCTCTTGAGCCCAGGAGTTTAGAACCAACTTGGATAAGTTAGTGAGACTTCATTTCTTCAAAAATAAATAGTACTCTATGCAACACAAATTTTAGAGCTAGTCCTGAATAACAGAAATTTCACTAGTTTTTCAGTTTGTACAAACTGCTTAACTTAAACATCAAGCATGAAAATTAGCTCTGTCAGAATGAAAAATGGAAGGTGAAGTCACAAAGAGGTTTTTGTTGTTATTGTTTTAAGGCTTAAAGCAGAAATATCTTCTGCTCAAAGATCTACCTTCATTTCAAGTTGCCTAAAACTATTCTCAAAACACACAATAAGGAGATAAGTGTATGGGCAAAGTTGATAAATTACCTGAGCTCATGTGTATGGATGACTGGCTACCTTTTTAACAGAAATTACTGCCATAACTGGCACTGATTACGTACCTCTCCAAATCCGCCTTTTCCTAGAACTCTGTAATGTCTGAATGTGTTCTTTGTTACCGGCCGCCTGAACAATTTAAAAAAAAAAAAAAAACTTGAGATCTCACATTACACTGTTATTTTAAACTAGAAAAGCCCACATAGAGCTGGTGTTAGTCCTATCTGTTGGCCCATGTTGCCTGAAACAGAGTATCTGAGACAAAAATGTCAATGGTCAGGACTCACGGCTCTCAACTTTTATTCAGAAAAACAAGCAAACTTAAAATCTATTAAAGTCATTTATTTATATTTATATCCCTATACTTATAAAAGTTATATAGTATGAAATATTCCATTTCCTTTAAATATTTTATATGTTCACTGACAACACTGGAATCTATGAACATCTATCTATAAAGGCAAATTCTGTAGATTATGTATAAAGCACCTTTCTCGGTGAATGCTTCTTAACTATGACATAGCAATCATATTATTACATGATAAATCTATTATCAGCCCATTCTAGGAAATATGTGTGTTTACAGCTCATGGATCTATCTTTGGCATACTTTACAACCTTTAAAAAGGCTGCTGAGGAAAACTACATAAATATAGCACACTTTCCTTTAAATAAAGTACCTCTAAATGTACCCTCTCAAAAAAAATAATACATATATAAAGAATACACACACACACACACACACACACACACACACACACACATACACACACATGCACGTTGGGTGTGGTGGCATATACCTTTAATCCCAGTACTCAGTAGGGAGAGGAAAGCAGATCTCTGTTTTAGACCAGCCTAGTCTACTAGCAAGGTCCAAGCCAACCAGACAACATAATTAAACCTCACCTCAAGAAGTGGAAGTATGTAAACTATTAGTTTTAAAAATAGTTGTTTTAGAAATAAACATGAATACTAATAGCAGCTGATACTTGGGTGGCATTTCTTTTGTGCACCAAACACTGGGCTATACATTATACGGCAATACTCAGCAAGAGTGAAGCAGCATAGAGTATTGTGGTGGTTTGAATTAAAATGGCCCACAGACTCATAGGGAGTAGCACTATTCCTTTGGCCTTGTAGGTGTAGCCTTGCTGGTGAGTGTGTCACTAGCACCATGTCTGTCTATGTACTGCCTTGCTTCCCATCATAATGATAATGGACTAAACCTCTGAACTGTAATCCAGCCCCAGTTAAAAGTTTTCCTTTATAAGAGTTGCCATGGTCACGGTATCTCTTCACAGCAATAGAAACCCTATTAAAGACAGGGATGTAAGTATCTCTGTACAGAAAAAGGATCTATATCTCATAGTGGTAAGTCACTCACCTAATGCCTCAGAGCTGTCAAGAATTTGAACAGAGGTTTAGATTTCAAAGTTTCAGATATTGCATTTCACTACTACAAAGCCAAAATATGTTTTATTTTCTAATTGTACCATAAGAGTTAACTGCCATTTTAAAGAGAAAGAATAGGGTTCATTGAATTGGAAAAAAATATATAACATTCCACCTACTAATGATTTCCATGTAAAATAATATATAAAACTCAAAATTTCCAGTACTACTGTGATAGGTAGAAAACTAAACTAAACATCAAATAGTATGCAATGTAAAAAGTTACTTTTATTTAGCACTAAATTTAAACCTACCTTTCAAGCCATTTCCATTGTAAAAATCGACAGAAGTATATACTGTCTTGATATTCTTGAAATGGTGTTTCACTCAAATAGGTAAATACAATTCTAGAAAAGATTTTATGCAATTATATACATTTCATCATGTAATAATACGATTGCTGTGTCATACTTAAGAAGCATTCACCAAGAAAGGTGCTTTAGACACAATTCACTATACAGAATTTACCAGTATAGATATTAATAGATTCCAGTGTTATCAGTGAATGTATAAAATATTAAAGGAAATGGAATCCCTTTACTCTCTGAAAGTCTGAAGTTCTTTTTTATGTGTATGGATATGATAAATAATAATTCAAGAAAGAGAGTACACCAGTAATGGGGCTTGGAAAATGCTTCAGTCAGGAGAGTGCTACACAGCCATGAGGACCTGAATATGACTCCCTGGAAACCATGTTAAAAGCCAGGGTTGGTTGTGTATATCTGAAATTCCCAGTACTTGGGAGGTAGAGACAAGAGGAGCAGGAACTCATGGACATCTTTGACTACCTAGAGAGATCAAGGCTAGCCTCAGCTGAGATCCTGAGGGGTTTGCTGGCCAGCCAATATGGCCTAAACAGCCAAGTCCATATTCAGGAGAGATCCTGCCTCAAACAATAAGAAGAAACACAACTGAAGACAACACTCAATACTGACCTCTGGCGCACACACACACACACACACACACACACACACACACACACACACACACACACACACCACACACAAATATTAGAATAGGAAGATAATAATTTAAAAAGCATAATAAAAGAATAAAATAAAATGTGTACATGAGTGTGAATTTCAGGAGAAAGTCAACCTTTTACCAATAAAACAAAGTGCTTAAATTTACAATAATTGCCCTATCGTAGGAAATAATGTTACACCATCTTTTTTTGAAAAGTAAATCATCTAATAAATTATTTTATGCTATACATTTCTTTGTGTACATTATGTATATATTATGTATGCATGTGCATGTGTGTATATGGCACACTGACTGGCCACCAAACTCTTGGTGTCCCCCCCAATGCTGAAGTTATAGGCACAAGTAGTCATATTGGGCTTTTATATGAGTATAGCAGAGTTGAACTCAGGTCCTCTTGCTTTAACAGCAAATGTTTTTCTTACCTGCTTAACCATCTTCCTCTATGACATATTTCTTTGATAAATTGTATGAAATTAGTCCCATCTCTTGGATTTTATTTATAATTCTATTATATGAGTAATAAAATTCTTACTTGAGGGAATTGGGATATGGCTCACTGGTAGAGTGCTTACATAATGTGTGAGACATTCTGGGTTCAGCCCCTAATACTAGAAATACAAAACAGTGGCAGGTACACTACTTATAAGAGAACAGGGCAGAGCTACTGGAACAAGGCAATATCTGTAAAGATCACTCTTTGGGGACAGGAAATGATCTGGAGCCTTTTGAAGAAGGTAAGGTATAAACTGAAACATTATAGTCACCCAGATGTTTCAAGAGGGGAAAGTACTCAAGCACAGACAAAGTCCAAGTCGAAAAATACTGTGGTTTGTTTCTGGAATTGGTAGCAGAAACTGAAGAAGAGGCTTTGGAAATTCTCCCATGATTTCTTGTGAGTTTTAGAATCTGAGCCAGTCACATGACTTCTGTTTTACTTTATTCTGTTTTTAAAAAGATAATTCATATGTTTTTGACAATGAGGATATTACTGGTACTGTAGACTTCACAGGGGTGTGCACAAGTGAATCTGAGATATGCTGTGCTTTTCTGAAACTTCCTTCATGAGAAGATAGGAGGGTTCCCAGCCACAGGAGATACAATATTATTTTTCCCAAAGGTAATGAAATATTAGTGTCTTATTTACTAAAAAAAAAAAAAAAATACAACCCACAAAACAAAAGCTTTTCAGCCTCAGGCATTTTCAAAATGAGGAAGGAACATAAATGCTGTTTTCATAGTTTCATTCTGAATACTCCTCAGGAAGCTCTTTAGACCAGCCCTTGTTTTCCAATGAGTCAGGGAGACCTGTCCTGTGTATAGGAAACTTTCCTCAGATGCTACCTTCTCTAATGATTGAAATCTTTGCAAAACTGTACAAACTAAGCTGATGTGATCCTTGGGGAATGTGTCCGTGTGAAGGTGTCAGCTAATCTGTCCTCAAGTAGCCATATGATAAAACAAATTAATAAAAATAAATTAAGTTAAAATTTAAAAAAACTAACAATATGCTAAGCCATAGGCCAAATAACATAAAGTTAATATAAATGTCTATATGTTTCTTTAAAACTTTAAAATTACAAATCCAAATAAGCAGTGTGGGCGGGTCTGAACTATAAGGCTAGTCCAAACCAAAAACCTCACCATTACAATAACTCCCATATATAAGATACAGCAGAGACACCTAGAGGACAGTAGTCAAGATTTCCAGAACACCCACTTAGGCAAATCCTGCTTTCACCATTCACAAACAGGAGGGCTGAGATAAATTACCCAACTTCTATGGCCTCAGTTTCTCAAGTGGTAAATCATGTCCATGAGGGATAAATGGGAAAATATCTGCAAAGTAACTAATTTGCAGTTGTCATTTCGAGATCATGCTTAGTGCATGTATGACAGGAAGAGTTCATGATTCACACCCAGTAAAGGAATTTAAAAGACAATAAAGTATAAAGTACAGGTCCCTCCTGGTATCTCTGAAATCAAGAAAAAGGAAAAGTTTTATATTTAACCACAATGTCATAGACCTGCAGTAAACAAAGATACAAGACTATGCCTTATTTGTCTGCCATACCAGAAAATAAAACAAATATAACTAACATCTTTTTGCAAAAGAAATCCAAGTGGGGGTTGGGGATTTATTCGGTGGCAGAGTGCTTGCCTGATAAGAGCAAGCCCCTGAGTGTGGTCCTCAGATTTAGGAAGTGGAGAGGAGACAAGCTGAAAGAAGGAAGAAAAAGAAGAACATTTGCATACCACTGCAACCCTGTGTGTGTGCGTGCGCACGTGCTTAAATCTAGAAAAATATTTTTAGACCCTTTACAAGCTACACACAGCACTTTGGAAAGCAGAGAAAAGATGATCCATAGTTATAGAAATGCTGTGATACTGAAGCTTGACACTATGATGTTCTTCAGTATAGCCTTTATGTACATGTGATCATTACTTTTCACTTAACCACTAATACATAAAATTACTGAAAAGGATCATTCTAATTGTATTTTTAAAAAGATTCAAAAGCTGGATGGTGGTGGCTCAGCCTTTTGGCAGATATCTGAGTTTGAGGCCAGGTCTACAGAGTGAGTTCCAGGACAAATAGGACTATTATACAGAGAAAACCTGTCTCAAAACACCAAAACAAAACAAAAACTCAACTTGAATAAAATAAAAATTAAAAATAAAAAACAAACTTCCTGTCATCCTCTATCTTGGGATTACCAATAGATAGTATGTACCCAAGCCAGGTACAGTACATGACATATGCTTCCCATCCTACAACTTCAGAAGGGCAAAAGGAGCATAAATTCAAGGCTAGCTTTAGCTTAAACCTGGGCTGTATAAGAAGCTGTCTCAACAAACCCAAACACTCATAATATATGGAAGGTCGAACATGGAACACTTACTTACCTAACACATTCCTTGAAAACATTATTAGAGGAGGAATTCTGCTTCAGATTCCATTTACAGTCTTTTACAACAGCAGGAGGTATCTGTGGTAAGAGGACTTCTGACTTCTAAATATTGTACAAACCAAATATATAACAATTAGTTTTTCCATAACTTGCCAATCATACAAAGAACCTAATGCATGTTATAATTTTTTAAGTATATAAAATATTATATACCACTCTCCAGCATCCAGCCTTCTTTCTGCTTTCTAGATCTGTTCTTATAAACTCAAAACATATAGAACAGAAAACAGGATCTCAAAGAAGAATTTGCACACCCACATCTACTGCCATGTCACTCTCATTAGCCAAAAATAGAATAGAAGGGCTGAGGAAGTAGTTGATAGGTAGAGTATTTGTCTAGCTTGCAGCAGAATCTGGGTTTAAGTCCTACCATTGCAGTCTAGCATGAAAAACAGCCCATGTCCATGAATGGATAGCCGAATAGACATAAAACGGATAAAACAACTTTGTTTTATGTATATGGGTGTTTTGTTTGCATGTGTGGGCATCATGTGTGTAGTGCCAACAGAAGTCAGAAGAGGGCATCAGATCCCCTGAGACTGGAGTTATAACAGTTGTGAGCCATCATATGGGCACTCAAAGTTGAATCTAGGTCCTCGAGAAGACAGCCAGTGCTCTTAACCATTTCTCCAGCCACAGAAAGGGCTTTTAAAAGGTCATTCTTGGGCTGAGAACACAGCCCAGTGGTATAATACTTGCCCTCAGTTCAATCCTTAGCACTGCAAAATTAAATAATTTAAAAACATTAGAAAACTAATTTTGACTCATTATACAACGTGGATGATCATTAAGACATGATATTGAATAAAATAAGCAAGTCCCCAAAGAACTAATTTCACTTACAGATATATATGTGGGTACTAAAACTGAAAATTTTAGAAAGTAGAAGAGTGATTGACATGTACAGGAAAGAAAGGAGATCAGACTGCTGATGTCAGTACTTTCTTTTTGTAAGATAAAAAGATTCTATAGATTGTTTACATAACAGTATAAATGTACTTAACAATACTGAACTATATACACTTAGAAACAGATACTATTCACTCTGGTCACAGAACATGAAGAAATTAAGTTGGTACTGACCAGAAAGCTTCCACCTGACTAATTTGCTTTCACAGTACCATAAACTGCCATGTAACTTTCTCAGAGAAAAAGTCACCCACAATCTCAGCCAGCTGTAAACCCGGTGAGCTACAATAATAACAGCATACTGAGGTATAGCTACGAGTGCAATACGTTATGGTGATAACAAATCACCTTCAAGTTTTAAGACGAATTCCATGAGAGGAAACTCATGCTTACTACTGACCTCAAGCCCATGATCTAGAAGTTCATAAGCCCCATGAAAATAGAGTGAACATATTATTTTGCTAAGTGGTCACAATATCAAACTGCCCTCTAAATTTGTATCTCTGTACCCATAGATCAGCAAAGCTTAGTCCACACCAGAGAACTTTCTTTGTGAAGTGATAGATGATAAAGCAGAAAATCACAATTGGTCAAAATGTAAAGAATAAGTGTCTATGGAATCCTCAGTCATTATGTCCCTTACCTCTAAGACTCGGGTACTCTTCTTGGAAGAAGGGGTGGAAAGATTACACGAGCTACAAGTCCGAAACAATTGAATCAAAATGGTGTCTTCTGGACATGACAAGACCACTATGTATTCATGAACTCACATTAGCTGTGGTTGCATGCACAAAACCTTCACAGGATCAAGTCAGTCATCACTCAGGCATGGAGGAGTAAGGGCTTCTAAGCCTCCACCCTACATAAGGAGTTAATGACAAATGATAGTTTCTGGGGAAAGAACACTCAGTTTTCATTAAGGGTATGGTCCCTGATAAATCAATCACCATTGACTGCAGGGCCCCAGACCCTTTAGTTTATGGGTGACACAAACTAGACTCAGTAGATTATTTTTAAAAAGAAGACATGAAGTTAGGAGGAGGCAGAGTCTAAGGCTTGGATCTGGGAAGAATTAGAAGGGTGGATAAGAAGTGAATACTACCAAAATACACTGTATGCATGAAAGAATGTGGAAAGATTGTGGAAAGGCAGAGGAGAGACCAGTCAGACACAGGGGAAGCAAGATGAGAATGATGTACTGAGTAAAGTTATCAAGCCACATGGCTAAACATAAATAGGAATTATGGATTAATTTAAGTATAAGAGATAATAATATGCTTGAGCTACTGACCCAGCAGTTACAATAAAATTAAGCCTCCAAGTCAATTATTTGGGACATGGCTGCTGCGTATTTAGGAGTTGTTGGTGGGACAAAAATTTCTGACTACATTTTTTAATGTGGATTTCTACTTATTCCAACATCATTTATTGAAAAGACCAAGCTTTCTCCTTCTGGGTGGTCTTGGTGGACTGTAAGCATATTGGTTTACTTCTGATTCTCATTCTATGCCACTGACCTGCATATCTATCTTTAAAGTACCATTGACTTAATTATTTTAACTCTGTAGTTGAGAAGTGTGAATTCTCCAATTATGTTCTCCCCCTCCCCCCAAGAATACAACAACTATTTGGAGCCCTTTAAATATACATATACATTAGAAACTCAGTTTGCTAATTTCTACAAAAGTAACAGATCACTTTGATGAGGAATATTTTGAAAACAAATAGCAATTTTCTGAGTATGACCATTTTAGCAATATTGTCATTTGATCCATTAACATGCAATGTTTTCTCATTTATTTAGATGTTCTTTCATTTTTCAGTGTTTCATTGCTGAATATAAAAATATTTCATATTGTTGTATTTTTCCTGCTGTATTGAAGCATTTTATTTTGATGAAAATGGAATTTTCTTAATTTATTCTTACTTGATACTGTAGAACATTATAACAAAATTTTATACAATATAGTACCTACCAACCTCATTTATTAGATACAGTAATGTTTCTTATTTATGTGTATTTAAGTTCCTTAGAATTTTCCATATACAAGACAATATCATTTCACTGGACAGTGGTGGCACACGTGGGAGGCAGAGGCAAGTGATTCTCTGAGTTCCGAGTTTGGAGCCGGTCTTGTCTACAGAGCAAGTTCCAGGACAGCCAGGGTTACACAGACAAATCCTGTCTTGATAAACAAAAACAAGCAAAAAATCATATCAATCTCAAATAAGGTAGTTTTATTTATTCCCCTCCAATGTGGATACTTCCAATTCTTTAAAACTAAATTTCAAGTTGTATGTGTATAGGTAATTTGTCAGTGCATATATCTGTCCACTACTTGTGTTCCTGGTGCCCTTGAGTCCAGAAGAGAACACTAGATTCTCTTCTATAAGTTTTAGAACTGGAGACACAGATGGTTGTGAGACACCATGTGGGTGCTGGGAATACAAACTGGGTGTCTCTTAAAGAATACCAGTGGCCTTAACTGCTGAGCTACATCTCCAGCTCCTATTCCTACTTCTTTTCTTACCTAACTGACCCAGGCTGGAACCTACTCGAAGGAACTTTCAGTAAAACATCTAGTTCAATAGAATCAGTAAAAACTATCTTGTCTTGTTCCTAATTTTAGAGAGAAGAGGGCAAAATTTAATATTTAAAATTATGTGATGCGGGGGTTGGAGACATGGCTCAGCAGTTAAGAATATGAACTGTTCTTCCAGAAGACCCAGGCTCGATTTATAGCACTTACACGGCTGCTCAAAACTGTCTGTAACTACAGTTCCAAGAGACTGGATACCCCTTACATAGGCAAAAAGATCAATGCACATAAAACAAATATTTTAAAAATATGTAATACTACCTATATTTTGTATATGCCATTTATAAAGCTAAACAAGTTCTATTACAATTCTATATTGCCCTAACAGTGTGACAGATACATTTAATCCCAGCACTTGAGGGCAGAAGCAGGTGGAACTCTGAGTTAAAGGCTAGCCTGGTCTATGGAGTGAGTTCCAGGACCATTGGGTTACACAAAGAAACCCTGTCTAAAACAACAACAAAAATCCTAGTTTGTTCAATGCTTTTACTATAAAAAAATGTAGATTACTATCTGGCTGCTCTTTCAGAGGTCCTGGGTTAAATTCCCAGCAACCACGTGGTGGCTCACAACCATCAATAATGTAAGGTTCTTTTACATTTGGCTCTTTCAGTAACAGCTCCCCTCCTGCCTTGATGCTGCCCTTGGGCCCCCCTACTGGTCAAACATCATTACTATATCTGATTACCCTTGTACAATCCCTTCCTTTTGAGCATTAGCAGAGCTGATAAGACACTTGTCAATTTTTAAACTTTGAACTAGACTATTTGATTAGTTAATTAAAAACTAAACAACTAATTATTTTTTTTATCAAGAGCAATTAAGGGCAATCTTAAAATCTTTCTCATGTTAAGAATCAGATATATCGCAATGCAGGGAATTAGGATCCTGTTTACTGCTACTATGGATTGATGCAAATAAAAAAAAGAATAAATGAGAGAATAAACAACTTAGGTGGATTGACATAATCTCAGGCATTAACTATTTTCAGTTTGGTAATTGATAACTTATCCTTAAAAATGGCTTGATAACTGTACCAAATAGGAGAATTTTACTATAAGATACACACCTTTAAAAAACATACTATTCTTAAGATAAAAGCATTAGAGAAAGTTACTACTAATGATATACAGGCCTTATAAATGTTGATAAAAAACTTGACTGAGAAAATACAAGTCATACAAATACTTACTAATGAAAATAATAATAAAAATTTACTGTTAAGCTACAAGCATTAGAAATACTAGTGAAAATAATAAAAATTTGATTAATAATATACACGCATTGGAAAACTTTCTAATAAAAATATTCAGACAGAGGAATTTAGAACAGAACCTGTCACACCATTATATTATGAAACTAAATAGGGGCGACCCAGGTTATCAGAAAACCAACTTTAATTTATTCAGTTACCATACAGAAACAAAGGCCAAATGATGAGCACCCCCAAGGCTATGAAGGAGCTTACTGGAACCCTGTCAAAATGTTAGATATGAAGAGATTTAAGAAAGCAATGGTTTCACATGGCAGGTATCCACTTTTGTGGAGCAGATGTTAAATTCATGAACAACTAGTGACAGAATTATTCCACAAGACTGGAAGGAAAGATATGGTTACAGCAATATTGGAAGTTGGTCCTCAATGGGAGACATGGTAGAAAGAGGAAACTAGGGTCATAGAACAATGAAGTAGGGCTGGAGATATTGAAATTTCCTAAGATCAGCTTCTCAGTGAAGATGATTATGCTGATTTGCAAAGATAGTCTATATATGGTGAACATACCTTGGCTCTATGCCATATAGCAACTTTGAAATCTGAGACAAAAATTTTAAGAATCCAGAAAGAGAACTGAGTCATTCACTAAAATTATAAAAGTCCCAAAAGAAGTCTTAACTGATCTTTTTAAACAAAGATTGACTTTAGCTATAAATAGCATTATCAGATCCAAAAGTTAGACAAACATTGAAACATTGTCTTTTGAAAATACTAATTCACAATGCAAAGGAATATTTAGGCCTGTAAAAGTGAGATTAGTACCATAGATGAATGGATCTGAAATACAATCCATACTCATGATACTTGCATAGGAGAAATGAATTCCCAAAACTTTAAGAAAAATCAAAATATGTTTTAATTGTGGTAAACAAGGTCATCTAAAAAGGGATTTAGGTAACACATTCCTAGAAATAATATTTTTTTCTAGAGATAATCCAAACAGAAGGTTCCAGCCTTCTGGTGTACAGAAGTTGCAGCAAAAGCAGATATGGGACTAATGAATGCAGATCAACAAGGACAGGTAAGGTAACCTTTTGCCACTAGAAAATGCTTTGGGGGAACCTCTTAGGAGGCCTCATGTCAAATGTGGTTCAATCATTCCCCTGTCAGCATGGGAAAACTCCACAGAGCAATTAAAAGACCTAATGCCTGTAATTAAAAAGCATATGGCTCTGGATAACATAACAGCTTCAGTAGATAATATAAAAATTTCAGGAGAGGCCAGAGATGGCGAACTTCTATAAAAGCTAAAAATATGGGCAAATGAAATTGTAATTGAAGGTTTACTTGACATAGGTACAGATGTAACAATAATTTGGCCCAAATCTTGACATTCAGATTGGCCTCTTCGGAAGGTAAATGTTCAACTTCTTGGGATGGAAGCTTTATTTCAAGTAAAATAAAGTTCAAGATGGGTAAAATGTATAAGACCAGAGGACAGATAGGAAAATTAAAACCATACATGGCTAAAATAGCATTTATAGGGACATGATTTTTACAACAAATAGAAAACACAAAACAATAGTCTTCTATTTAGGTTGTACACAAGCAGAGCATAACAGCTAGTAAACTTCTGAAGGTACCAACAGCCTACCTTTAAAATGGTTAACTAACAGACATGTCTGGGTAGAACAATGACCTTTAACATCAGAAAAATTAACAGACATTAGAACAACTGGTACAGGAGCAGCTAAATGCTCAGTGTATTTAAGAATCCTAGTTCTTGGAATTCTCCTATATTTTTCATTAAAAAGAAATTTTTCATTAAAAAGAAAATGGAGAATGTTAACAAAATATTAACAGATTTGAGATCCATAAATAAGGTAACTCAGCCAATGGACTCTTTACAACCTGGAATTCCCTTGTTTTCTCTATTACTTAAAGGATGGTCTATTATAGTGATTGATTTAAAATAATACTTTTTTACTATGTATTTACAAGAATGGGATTTTAAAAAATTGCCTTCACAGTGTCTACTTAAAATAATTTCAAGCCCATTAAAAGATATCAGTGACAAGTTCTCCCACAATGGATGTTAAACATCCCCACCTAATTCAATTTTTTGTATAACAGCCATTGGAAATAATTTGTAAAGTTTCCTCAATTTATAATGTACCTTAAATGGATGATATCTTACTAACTAATTCAAATACAGATACCTTAGAAAAATGTTTAAAGAAGAAAATATTGTCTTGTGGGGATTACAAACTGCTCCTGAAAAAATACAAAGAGGAGATTCTATTAATTATCTAGGATATAAGATAAGTTTACAGAAAAATCAACCACAAAAAGTACAAATCAGAAGAGATCAAATAAGAACTCCTTAGTGATTTTCAAAATTTTCTGGGAGATATTAATTCGCTATAGCCCACAACTGAACTAACAATTTAAGAACTAAGAAATTTACTTCTAATCTTACAAGGTATTAAGAATTAAACAGTCCAAGAAAATTATCAACTAAGGCTGAGAGAGAATTGGCTCTGGGGAAAAATAAAAACAACAACAAAAAAAAGCAGGATGCAAGGATGCACATGTGAATCAATTGGTCCAGAGCTTGATTATATCCTAGTCATTTCTACCTTCTATTCATTCTTCTACAAACATTCTTGTGTAGAGAGAAAATTTTAGAATGGATATTTTTGCCATGCAAACAGAGTAAAAAATTAAATACCTATGTATAGAAGGTTTCTGAATTGATTTTGAAAGAAAAATTGAGACTTCATCAATTAATATGAGTGGACCCAACAGAAATTGAAGTATCTTTTACTAATGCTAAAATTTCCTCATTATGGGAAGAAAATGAACATCGACAGAGACCTTAGTTTTGGGAGAAATTAACAACAAATATCCCAAAAGCAAGAGACTTCAATTTATAAAAAGAATCAATTGGTCCTTCCTCATATTGTGTGGGGAACACTAACATCTGGATCCAGTATATTCTCTACTAATGCAAAGGCAGGTTATAAGTCAGGGAAATTTAAATAAAGTGGCTTAAAGTCCTTATAATTCCATTCAAAAGTCAGAATTATATGCTATTCTCATGGTATTACCAGATTTTTTCCAGAATTTCTCAATTAGTTACTAACTCTCAATATGTAAAAAGGGTTGTTTTACAGATTAAAACAACTGAACTTATTCTTGATGATTCAGAATTAATTTTTTATTCAATTTCAAAAAATAGAAACAAAAATCATCCCAAATATAACACTTATCAGATCCCATACAAGCCTACCAAGACCACTAGTACAAGGTAATAATAAAATTGATCACATATTGGTAGAAAATATGCTAGAAGCCTTAGAATTCATAGAAACACTATGGTAATAGTGAAGGTTTAAGAATGATTTTTCTATCACTTGGTAAAAAGTCAAGGAAAGTATAAGACAATAGCCTAGTTGTTCCCTTTATAACCAAATTCCACTTCTTTCAAGAAGTAATCCTAAGGGTACTCAAAGAAATGAAATTTGGCAAATAGATGTGTTTTCATTTGTGTGTGCTTGGAACATTAAATCATGTGCACCATACCATAGATCATATTCAGGATTTCAATGGGCAATTGCACTGAGTTTTGAAAAGGCTGATTCTGTAATCACACAATTATTAGAAGTTATGGTCTTTAAGGGAATACCTGTATAAATTAAGATTTACAACACTTCAATATATATCTCTAGTAAAATGAAAGTTTTTTCATATTAAAACAAAGCATATTACAGGTATACCACACAATCCTACAGCAAGCAGTTATAAAAATATCTAATCACACTTTAAAATATATGCTTAATAAACAAAAAGTGGTAATAAAGAACCCAACAGATAGATTTCACAATGCTTTATTAACTTTAAATTTTTAAAATGCTAATGAAAAAGAAACAATAGCGACAGAAAGACATTGGATAATAGGAAAAAAATTCTGAACTAAATCAACCTGTATACTTTAAAGATGTACTGACATCAGAATGGAAATCAGGATATGTGTTACATTTGAGAAGAAGTTTTGCTTTTGTTTCCACAGGAGAAGAAAAGCTATGGATACCACCAAAATTAATAAAGATTTGATGTGAACATGAGAAAACCTTTTGATTAGGAGAGGCAAAGATTCATCAAACAATATGGCAATTCAACCTGGAAATAAGGGAAAAATCCCCAAAGTTAAGGTTGGGGTAGAGTTTTAGTTTTGTCTTTCCAGTAGAATAAAAGCAAACAACTAAGGAATCTGAAGACCTTTGAATAAATGAAGCATCTAAATAAGGGAAAATCATCCAGAAAAAAATGTCCTAAGAAAAGAAGTAAATGTCCTAATGATAAAGCATACTTCCAATAGGATAAAATTTCACGACTCTTTCAAAATGTTTTTGCTGTTCTCTACAGACATGTTAGGCAGATGGTCTTTATGTAGTCCCAACTCATAAAAAATTAAAAACTAAAGCTAGCTTTGAAGTTGAAGAATAACTCTCTCCTTTAAACCCAAGTATATTGGGTAAAAGAAATCCAAAGTCTCTGTCTTATGTCAGAAGAGCCACCTGGTATGAAACAAAAGAAAAACAAAACCTAGAGACTATTGTATTGTCACTAATTTCCTACTCTTGAATTTATTTTGACACTTGAATTAATTTGACTTAAGAAATTTCTCTTAAGGTATAAACATTATCTTAAAATTTGTAAGATATGTATATATGTAAACTTTCTGTTGTGATATTAATGGTCTTTAGGCTTTATGTCTGAAACTTTTAGTCTAAAGCAGGTATTAGGAATTAAGCTGGTGTATCCTAAAAGTACTTAATAAATTATGGTCTTTAACCTCTCTGAGATCTGCTTAAAATGTTTAAGGTTTTTGCAGTGAACAATGAACATTCCTAACAGCGACCTTTGAAGTCTCCAAAAGATGATGGGACTCACAACAGTGATTCCACTTGGATTGTGGTAATGCCACTGAGCTGACAAACACCATCTAAAGATCAGCTTTGGACAAAAAAAACTGCTCAGAACAATTTCAAGACAGTTAAGATGGTCTGGCCTTATAGACTATTCCAGCCAGGACTTCAGATAGCTCTGCAATGTCCCTTCACATCAAGACTGGACAACAGCTGGATTCCCCAGGACTTAGTTATTATCTCACTTTTCTCAGGGTTCTCTAAAGAGGCCAACACCCCATGTCAATAGGAAACAGTCTAGAAAACATAATACTAAGAAGTGGGGTGGATGATTTTTAGCTTTGGTAGATTATGGATATTTATCATTGATCAGGGGTCTTGGTTTCAAGTTGATACTGGTCTTGGTCAAGAAAAAAAAATATTTGAGGGAGGTTAGATTCAGGGATCTCTTTCTAAAAAGAAAAAGTGGATATAGGAATGATAAGAAAAGTTATTTTTACATACTGATATATATTTAAGATTATTTTTATGATGCAGCTCACTTAATATAAAGTTTTAATCCTTGAAAGCTACTTAGGATAATAAGGAAATATAAGTTAATAGTCACCTATAACTGTCAAACTTATAATAATGTTAGGTATGCTTTCAAGGTCATACCGAGATATATTTTAAATAGGTTATCTTCAAACACTTCAAATACCTACAGAATATGGCATTTAAAATGTTTCGGTAACATAAGGCTTTGCTTGACAAAGAGACATCTCTGCTCCAAGTGGTACCATTCTACTTCAAAAAAGGATGTTGGGCATTGAAGGATCTCCATATGGAGTTTACTTTCTTTTTGACAAAAGCTAGCCATTCAGGCAAGAAGCTGCCTTGCCTCAACTTCTATCTGTATGCTGCCTCAACTGGACAAGCAAGATGTGAAAAAAAGCAACTTCTAAACTTTGCTAAGACAAGGTAGAACAGTCCTTCAAATTTTCCTGCTTCTCAGAAATGTCTGTCAGATATTCTAGGCCTTTAGGCTGAAGTTGGATATGCCAACATCCCAAAGAAACCTAGGGTGACTGTCCAGACAGCCAGCTGTTTCTGTAATTTCTTAGTATTTTGGAAGTTGCTTTCCTGTTTACTCGGGTAATATTAGATCTTTCTCAGGTCTTTGATGGGGTTGAAAACTAGATATTTACAGTTATAGTGCTCCTCAATCATGGTAGAAAATAAATTTTAGGTACAAAACTTTGAACTCATTAGAAAAGGACACTAATTATATTTTTATTATATTATACTAATTATACTAATTGTATTTTCTCTAAATTTGCCAATTACAAATGAACTGGACATTATGTATGTATTTCTTACTTGATAATTGTTCTTATTGTATATGGTTTCATTTTTTTTAAGGTTAATGCCTTGCCTTTCTATTTAGACAATCCCCGATAATCATTCTTATTGTATACAGTTTTACTATGTCAGACTTAGAACCTTTCCTCTTTTAATTAGACAAAAAGAGGGAAATGGTATGGGAATTTTGTCTATGCTGCATTTGATGTCCAGTGGAGTCCAGCATTGGTTTGAGACACAGGGTTCACATTCAGCTGGCCAAAATGGATCACTGAGTTTCCTGAAGGACTCCAGAGAAGAGAAAGAGAAGTCCTCAGAGGAGAAAGAGGTGGGGTTGTGTGGTTGAATAGTCTTCTTGAGTTAGGAAGTAGATGATGGTGTTGTGTCAGTCACTTGAAGTTCTCTCAAGTCTATATCCTTAAAATTTATCCCCAAGTTTTATGTTTTAATAAAGGATAAAAGAAATGCTGGGTGCATGCCTTTAATTCAGCCCTTATAAGGCAGAGGCAAGTGGATTTCTGTAAATTCAAGGCCAGTCTGGTCTATAGATTGAATTCCAGGACTGCTAGGCTATGCAAAGAAACCCTGACCTGAAAAACGAAAGAAAGAAAGAAAGAAAGAAAGAAAGAAAGAAAGAAAGAAAGAGAGAGAGAGAGAGAGAGAGAGAGAGAGGGAGGGAGGGAGGGAGGGAGGGAGGGAGGGAGGGACGGAGGGAGGGAGGGAGGGAGGGAGAGAGGGAGAGAGAGAGAGAGAGAGAGAGAGAGAGAGAGAGAGAGAGAGAGAGAGAAAGAAAGAAAGAAAGAAAGAAAGAATTATAATAGCTGGTGGCCATGTAAGTATCTAAGAGCCATACCACCACCAGGGCCATACTGATCTGTGTAGTCTGTGCTGCCACCCAGGGCCATGATGTCATCTAGGCTCAGGCTCTGCCGAGGGCCATGTCCGGATCATGGTCCTGCAGTCAGGGTCTGATCTCCTGTCTGTACTGTTGCAACTGAAGGCTGTTTCCTAGAATCTAATCAGCCACCTGGGACCATATTGGTGCCCAGGACTATGCTGCATACAGGGCTATAAAGATCTAAGTGGCATGAGCAGTTATCCAGTGCCATGGTGACTTCTGGGAAAGAGCTGTAGCTGGGAGCCATGTCTATGTTGCAGCTAGGGTCTATGTTGATATCAGTGGTTCCAGCTGTCATTAGAGCCATGTAGATTTCTGAAGTCTGGGCTGGCACCTGGGCCATATTGGTGTCTGAGTGCTGTGCTGCTGCCAGGACCATACTGGTCTGGGAGACCTGTGCCACCACCTGGGGCCATAGTGACATCTAGACCAAGGCAGCTGTCACCAAGGCTGCTGCAGAGGACCACATCTAGATCTTACTGCAGCCAAAGTCTGTGTTGAAGTCGGTGACCCATGTTGCTACTGAAGGTCATGTGAATGCACAAGGGTAGATCAGCCATCTGAGTCCATGTTAGTAGGCAAGAACCATGCTGCATCTGGGGCTATCCAGATCTGAGTGGCTGAGGTGCTAACCAGTACCATTTTACATCTGGGCCAGAGCTGCTGCCAAAGGCCATGTCTGAGTCTGTAGTCCTGCTGCAGCTGAAGTCTGTGTTGATGTCTATGGCCTGTGTCACCTCAAAGGACCATAGGGAACCATTCAAGATGAAATGAGCACCACACTGAGCCAATCCCACCATTCAATGGCCCTGGAATAGCTGGCCCTGGTCCTCACTGGACACTGCAACAAGAGAGCTGGCCCCAACATTCATAGGAGAGATAGCCCCACCCCTCACCACTGGTAAAGATAGTAAGTACATCATCAGGTTGTTATGAAGATGAAGTGATTTATAACATGTATAAGGCTTAGAAGAGTAGTAACTAATGCTAACTACCATTGTCATCACTGTTCCCTTCTACTGCTACATTATAGGTCTCTTCCCAGAACGCAGGATTCTCTCTCTCTCTCCATATATGTGTGTACCAGAATCTATACATGCACATGTAGAGTTCAGAGGTTAAAATTGAATATCTTCCTATTTTTCTTTTATTTTTTGGAACAGTGTCTCTTACTGAACCTGCAGCTTACTGACTGGCTAGACCAGCTGGCCATCGCTCCTCTTAAGTTGCTCATATCTCCATTGCCCCAGCACTAAAATTATATGTATGTACCTATTTTTTTTTTTTAATGAATGCTGGTAATCTAGGTTTGGGCCCTCATACTTGTGTAGTAAGCTCTTACCAATTAAGCCATCTCCCTAGTACTTCTAAATAGCCTACCAGATAAAAGTCACAGTAAAAAAGTTATTTATAGTATTAATATCAGTTATAACAAGTTTTAATAAACTGCTTTTGCTGAAAAATGCTGGATCTTCATCTGGATCTAAACTTACAAAGGATTTAAAACTCACTTCACAACAACAGAACAGTGACTAAGACAAGCATATCCCTGACTATATTCTAAATCTTATCCTTATACCACAGATGAGTGTAGTTACCACCCCTCATCCAGGAAACCTCTCTACAAAGCAAATGGAAATCATCACAGAAAACCACAATAGGACATGATGCTGAGATCAATACTTCATAGGGAGCCCAGTCTCAAAAGATATATCTATCTATACTGTAGCTCCCGCATCTATAGCTCAGAAAATATCACAGAAGAGGGGGCAGAAAGACTGTAAGAGCCAGACTTGTAGGGAGATTATGTTGTTCTATTGTAAGTAATTGTCCCACTCACTCGTTTAATAAAAAGCACTGATTGGCCAAAGGCAGACAAGAAGTGTGGGCTACCATACTAAGAAGACTCTGGGAACAGGCAGGATGCAGCAGAATGCCAGAGTGAAGCCAGAAGAAACAGAGGACAACTATGCTGCTCTGAGAAAAGGTACTGAGCCGCATGGCTGAACAGGATAAGAGTCATGGGTTAGATTAAGGGTAAAAAGTTAGCAAGTGATATGCCTGGACCTTAGGCCGATCAGCGTAAAATTATTGTAAGTATCTGTGTGTCTCTGCAGGTATAAACCTTGAGGCTAGACCCAAAAGTCTGGGCCAGAAACCTCATACTACACCAGACTATCAGAATATCAGGAAGTCAGCTATGAAACAGTCTCTCCTAGAAATGGTTGCATAAACAAGACTAGAAAAATAGCAATATTAATATTCATGTTACTTGAAAATGGTAAAGGTTTTCAGGATCTCAGCCCTGGAAAAAGAACTACAGGCAACTAATGACTGCTGAGAGAAGTAGCCGCTCCCCAGACTGAGCCCCTTATTGGTTGTCCGAAGCAGACTCATCATATACGTCACAACAAAATAGACTCAGCAGGATATGTGTATGTGTGTACATATAAACTTGCTGAATACATATATACTTGAGACATGGGGAGTGGGAGAATGAGAGAGTTCAAGGGAAGAGCTGGAGGGGAGAAAAAAAAGAAGGAAAATGATGTCATTTTATTTCAATTTAAAAATTAAAACCCTCCAAAAATAAAAGATAGCCAACAACAGGATAAAAGCCCAGCATCTTTGTCTTCATTTTGTATTTCTCTTTTATTTTGGGGCAGATTCTGTTTAACTGTACATGTAGGTATGTTAATCACTGATACCTAGCTTGCTTCATTTCTCTTTAAGATGAAAAGCAGAAAGAGTATTTTATCAATAACTTTTCCAATATCTAGTTCCCAGAAAAAGATTCTGAAAGACCCAAATGTCACCCTAAACCTGCAGTCACCTGAATTCTAGGTGGCGAAGTCTCTCTGACATATTACCCTACAATAAACTCACACCTCATCCCTGAATAGGAATAGTCATCACTGGAGATAGAATGTCCCTCAAGTGATAAGAATTTTTCTGAGGCCATCTTGCAATAACAGACTGAAACAATGATCAATGAGACAGTTCACAGCCTCTTGTCCTTTACCCCCTTCTCCAGTTCCTCCTCTGTTTAATTCTAAAGCTCATGTCATTACACAGATGGCTAAAACGCCATCTTCCTCAAATTTTTATTTTGAGGCCAAGCAGTGGTGGTGCACACATTTAATCCCAGCACTCCAGAGGTAGAAGCAGAGGTAGAGGCAGAGGCAGAGGCAGGCTGATCTCTGTGAATTTGGTCTATAGAGAAAATTCCAAGACATCCAAAGCTATACAGAGAAACCATGCCTCAAAACCAACAAAACAAAACAAAAAATGCTTTCTTTTCTGGCAAGTGGTTAGATTTAACATCTTGAGATATACCCTCTACCCCATGTCAGGCCTTTGACATGAAACTCTGGTTGTATAAATATGACAATACACTAAATTTCAAGAACGTAATAGTCAAGAAAAATAAAAACTGGAGCTAGAGACACGGTTCAGCAGTTAAGAGCATTTGTTGGTTGTTCTTCCAAAGGATAAAAGTTCAAATCTCAGCACTCACATGGCAACTCACAACTGTCTGTAATTTCAGTCTCTGGGTAGCTGGTACCCTCTTCTGTGCACAGATGGTACACTGACAACCATACAAGCAAACCACCCCTTAACATTTAAAAAAACAAAAACAAAACCCCAGAAAACTAGAAAATCATTGTGATGTGATAAAAAAATAAAAAATAAAACAACCCCACCCCCCCGCAAAACTAAGAAGAAATATGTAAGAAGAGTCCCTGAGGTACATATTAAAACTGAAAGGATTTGGCCATGGATATTAGGCACATGCCTTCAATCTCAATAGTCCTTAAGGTAGGTTATCTGTGGGTGGAAGGCCAGCCTATATGCAAATAAAGTTTTAGGCTAGTCAGTGCTATAGAGAGACTACTGCCTGTGTGGATATGGATGAATCTAACTAAAATAAAATAAAAATAAACAAGTAAATGAATTTGTTTTTAAAAAGGAATAAAAACTAAGACATAAAAACTTTTAGGAAAAAAGCACATTGATTCAAATTAGGCAAATAAAACAGATTATTTGAATCAATTTTCTAAGAGGTGTGTTATTTCTTCTTAATCTAAACAAAAATATAAAAGAGAAATATTTGTAAGAAATTAAAAGCTTTAATATATTTGTTATATCTTATTCAAAAAAGTTTTCTTTAAAAAAGAACTATTACTTCATGTTACTTACAAAAATCTTTTTTAGAGACAAGAAACCATACCTCTTTGAAGAATTTATTGAAGATGTATAGCCCAAACTCTCTTTTCTCCTCTTCAATGGTAACTTCATACTCTGCCTGATTGGAGAGATTAGGAAAAAGAAAGGTTAGTGATGTTGCTCACCAACAGTATTTCAAATTATCTGACCTGTGAACCCTCAGAATCAGAGAACAGTCTTTGGATTAAATTTAAATAGTCCTCCAAGAATATAAGGACAATGCCGGGGTAAGAATGTCAGGGAGAGCCTACCATGGTGGCATATGCCTTTTATCTCAGCACTGAGGAGGCAGAGGCCAGCATGGTCTATAGAATAAGTTTCAGGACAGCTAAGGCTGCTACACAAAGAAACCTTGTCCAAAAAAAAAAAAAAAAAAAAAAAGTCAGTGAGGGTGGCTTTGACTGGATTTAAATCCACCATGGAAACATATCCCTAGATATTTCCATGAAGGTGTTTCTAGAAAGAATAAACTAAGCAGGACAGATCCACCCTAAATGTGGATGGTATACTTTTCCCGTAAGCTGGAGTCCCAACTTATAAAAAAGGAGAAAACAGAGCTTATGAGATGGTTAGCAGTTAAGTACACTTACTGCTCTTCCCGAGGACTCAAGTTCAGTTCTCAGAACCTGCATGGTGGGTCATAACAACACGCAATTCCAGTTCCAAAGGATTCAACACCATCTTCAGACCACTAGGGGCACCAGGCATACATATGGCACACATCCACAGAAACATGCAGGTTCTCAGACATAAAAGAAATTATTTTTTTAAAAGAGAAAGCAGGATGAAGGGCAGCATTCCTCTCTTGTTGCTTTTTCATATACAAAAGGTACTCATCAGGGGCCAAGAAGGTTGTATATGCTTATAATCAAGAGTTGGAGGCAGGACTGCTATAGGTTCAAGGCCAGGCCAATATACACTGTGAAAGCCCTGACCTACAAAGGGGTTACAAAGTGGTGAGACTATCTCAAAGAAAGGAAAGGAAAGGAGTGAAGAATGACATCAGAACAACTACTAACTCTGCCAAGTCTAGTTTTTAATATTCAAAGCACAAAATCAGACAGTGCAACTCTGAGATGAATCACTCACCACTGAATCCAAGAATTCAACGCATCTCTTTAGTTCTGGTTTTGTATTACAGAATTGTCTGAAAAGAAGTCTTCCTATTGGCTGCTTGTCACAAAGGCTGCTAAAATCCTTTTCTGGGTAAAGGGGAGAAACAAGCATAGTAATTACTACCAACTAGGTTCTGTTCTAAATCTACTTTCTGTTTTCACTTGATATAATGAAAGTCAAAAATAGTATTTCTATTATTCCTAATGACAGTTCTGTTTACTAATTTAAACTGAGTTATCCTGCATTTAAAAGACACAAGCAGAGGCTGGGAGATGTCTGAGTTGGTAAAGTGCCTACTACACAATCATGAGGACCTGAATTCATAGATGACCACCCACATAAAAAGCTGGGTATCCTGGGGTGTTTCTGTAATCACGGGGCTGAAGAGGTGAAGATAGGAAGATTCCAAGGGCTCACTGGCCAGACAGTGAGCTCCAGATTCAGTGAGAGACTCTGCCTCAAAAAATAAGGTGAAGAATGATCAAAAAGGACACCTAATGTTGTCTAGACTACACATACATATATACACACAAATATAAATAATGAGCAAATAAAAATAAATTTTAAAAAAGAGGCAGAAATAATTTTGGTGACATATGCTTATAATCCCAGAATTCTGGAGGCTGAGGCAGGAGGACTGTATATTCAAGGCCAGCCTGGATTACATGACCAACACTAAGGCAGAGCTAAGAACAACTACAACTTGTAAAAATTTGCAAAGCCCAACTTGAAATAAACTGTTCTTCTCAAAAATGAAAAATGTAGGAAATAGCTAAGCCCTCGAGATGGCCATCAATAAGGAAGGCAGGAGCACAAGGGAACTCACCCACTCTAGATATCTAGAATAAACTGCATATCTAGCAATGTAGTAAATCAGAATTTTTAAAAACTCTTTATCTAGATACTTTTACACTTGCAAACAAAATTTAAAATATTCAGTAAAATTTTCTTGGTTTTGCTTGTTTATTTTGTTATGAGACGGAGTCTCATTATGTAGTCCTAGCTGGCCTACAATTTACTAGGTAGATCAGGCTGGCTTAGAACTGAACACAGAGAGATCCACTTGCTTCTTTCTCTGCCCCAGAATGCTGGGATAAAATATGAGTACTACTGCCCAGGCCCATTACTTTATATGTTAATTAAAAACAAAAGAAGAGGGGAAGCTGAGGGTGAAGGAAGGGAATGGAATGGAATGGAAGGAAGGGGAGGGGAGGGAGACTGGAGGGAAAGAGGCTAGCTGCTCTCCTAGCAGTGGCTATGCTGGTTGGTTTTTGTCAATAGAAATCTTCCTAAGCATATCTAGAAAGACAAACTTTTTCTTTAGATTTATTTTAAATGTATAAATATTTGAAAGTCAGAATAGGGTACTAGATCCCCTGAAATTGGACTTCTAGATGTTTGTGAGCCACAGTGTGGATGCTGGGAATTGAACTCAGGTCCTCTGTAAAAGCAGCCAGCACTTATTACTACTGAGCCATTCCCCAGTCTCAGGAAGAGAGAATTTTAATGGAAAAATGTCGCTATAAAATAGGCCCATAGGTAAGTGTGTAGGCCATTTTCTTGATTAATGATTGATATGAGTAGGTCCAGCCCATTGTGGGTGGTTCCACCTCTAGGCAGGTGGTCCTGGGATGTATGTAAGTAAAATGAGCAAGCCATAAAAAACAAGCCAGTAAACAGCTTTCCTCCATGGCCTTTGCTTGAGTTTTTACCTCCAGGTTCCTACCCTGAGTTCCTGAGCAGACTTCTCTTGGTGATGGAGTATGACCTAAAACTTAAATAAATCCTTTCCTCCCCAAGCTGCTTTGGTCCCAGTATGTTCACAATGGCTAACTAAGATAGTGGCTCTAGAGTTGAAATGAATAAACATAGATGGCTTCCCAAAAGTAACTCTCAAGCTGAAGAATTACAAGTGAGCAAACCATAACAAATCCCTCCATTAAAGAATCTATTAATATCAAGTAATTTTGGGAGTCTAAGCCATTCATTTTAGATCACTGGCTTTAAATATGGAACTGTCTAGGCAAGGGAGCTAGGGACTGAGTTCAGTAGGCAGAGTGCTTATACAGCATGCACAATGAATGCCCTTGTGTTTTTATCCTTAGCATCATATATACCATGTATGGCAGTACATGCTCATAATCTTAGCACTTGGAAGGTAAAGGCCAGATCAGAAGTTCAGGGTTATCCTTGTCTATGTATCAAGTCCCAGGCCAGCCTGGCCTATAAAATTGCATGTCTCAAAAAAAATCTAAATAAATTATTGAATTGTGCACATTATTTATTTTTACAAATCATCATTGAGCAGGGATTTAACTGTTCAAGATTAGAAGGTCAGTTCAAAGAAGGATGCTGTTCCTACCTACAGGAAAAGAACTCAAAGATAGTCTGGAATGTGCAAGCCCAGAGCTACTACTGGTAGGTGGTCCCTAAACATAAGTTCATTGCTGAGATGCAGGCTCACACCTCCTCTTCACTCTCCTTATTTTCCTGATTCTGTCTGTAGGTGGTATTAACAAAGAGGATATGTCATCTTTAGAACCACTCTTCTGATAATTAGAGCTCAGCCAACTTCTGGCTGAGTCTGTTCCTGTTGTGGTTGTTTCTCAGCCCTCTGACCTAAAGTCACAGTCCCTCTGGTGTGCAAAAAACAGGAGCACTAACTCTTCAGCTTCCCTCCTCAATGGGTCAACAATGAGAAAGGCTTCTCTCTAATCTAAGGACTACATAATGAGACTCTGTCTCATAACAAAATAAACAAGCAAAACCAAGAAAATTTTACTGTTGTATTTTAATCCATATATATCATTAGACTGTGCTCTTATTTGCCTTCCCCTGCTGCTGAACATGGCTGTCTTGCTGAAGATTGACTTGTTCTAAACAATGCTTTTGTTTTAGATTTGGGGGTGGGGTGGGAGTAAGGTTTGAGACAGGGTTTCTGTGTGTATCCTTGACTGTCCTGGGACTCACTCTGTAGACCAGGCTGACCTCAAATTCACAGATACCACCTGCCTCTGCCTCTGGAGTGCTGTGATTAAAGGCTTATGCCACCACCTTCCAGCTGAGCTGCCTACAGCCTTGTTTTATATTCTTCTTGGCACAGTGTTGGAACATTGGGGCCTTATTCTCAGAACAATATCACTAAGGTAAGGAGAGACAAGGGCTACAATATTTTCTACAGAAACAAACAAACAAACAAAAAACCCCAAGTAACTATAAAAGGGGAAGTTAAAATGATTATACATAAAAAAGAGCAAACAAATCAATAACAATGAATATTTTAAATTTTGTTTGCAAGTATAAAAAGTATCTAGATAAAAGAGGTTTTAAAAATTCTGATTTACTATATGCAGTTTATTCTAGATACCTAGAGTGGGTATTTGGAGAGCACTGTCTCTACCTTATGCAGGCACTCTGTATCCTGAGGTCAGAGAACTTTCACCATTTCACATTTCCCCTCAGAAGATACAATGTGCTCTCTTAGCACTTAAATACATGCTTCCTTTAACACATTTTCTCTTAGTAACTTATCACATACTATGCCCTGTCCAGGATAGTAGGAATGCAGAGACAGTCACCTTCTCCTCCTGAGTTATTTGTACAGCAGTATCAGGAGCCAGAAATGCTTTCAAAATGCCTTCAAGTCCCATAAAGCAGAAACAAAAACAAGAACAAAAAACAAAAAACACAACAAACAAACCAAAAAAAAGGTACAGAAATGGGACGTGGCTGTGCTCATGTTGGCTACTTGGATCAGATTGGACACTTGGACTGGGATCAATCAATCCATTTCTAGACTCATACTATGCAGTTCAAACATAGTTCCAGGAGATCTAACATCCTCTTTTGGCAATCTCAGGCACTACACTCATATGCACAAAGCCACATATATAGTTTAAGAAAATTTTCAGATTAATTTTTATTTTAGGTGTTCCGGTGCTTTGCCTGCATGTATGTCTATACACATGTTCACTGGGTCTGAGGAGGCCAGAAGAGGGTGTCTGGAACTGGAGCTGCAGGTAATTGTGAGCAGCTATGTGGATGTTTGGAATCAAACCTGAGTCCTCTAAAAGAGCAGCAAGTGCTCTTAACCACTAAGCCAACTCTGCAGCCTCAATATATGCTAATTTTTATTGTTAAAAAGGCAGAAATCATCTTTCATAACTGCACTCTAGGAAATTTAGTCTCTCCTAACACACAAAAGACTAATGAAATTACATGAAAAATTTACCAGAAAAACTTTGAAGCAAATATAGAACCAAAGAACTACTAACATCTAAGCAATGCTATGTCAGACACCCTCCAGACATACGTAGGCACTATTTACTTACCAATGGAGTATCTTAGCTCATTACACATGCTGACTGGAGGCAACTGCAGGATCTCCTTCCATTTTTTACTTCGACCATTCTTTTTGCTAAATCCTGCTAAATTTGAAAAGATAAGGATTTAGATTTCAAACTGTGTTTTGCTTTTGTTTTTGAGTCAGGGTCTCACTACATAGGCCAGACAAGCCTTGAATTCCAGATCCTTCTTCATTAACTTCCTTCATGCTAGGAGTACACATTATCATACATAGCCCTCCAAAAAATTATTTCTTTGTTTGTTTCTTTAATAATCAATAGGGTATTCACAATAGAAAAGATTTTTCTCATGGTCAAAAATATACTATTATAAATATATCTTTATATGTAAATATGTATTTAATACATCTTACTATTTGAGTAGATACATAAAATGAATAAAGTTTATAATAATTTGTCTCAACTAGATATTAGCTTAATTAAATATAAAAATTTCATAGTTTTCATTTTCAAAATTTGTAAACTAGACCCAACATGACACACTATACAGTCCTACTTATAGACACTGGTTCAGCAGATATTTATATTTATTTTTAGACAAATATTTCCTAAGCACCTGCCATGTGTCAAACACCTTAAAAGCTCTAGGATGTAATGGTCAATTAACGAGCAAACAGCGGTGAGAGAAAGGGCTCAGTAATAGCTAAAGATGCAGATTTCTCTCATAGAGGACTGAGCTTTACCTCCAGCACCCACATTTGGTAACTCAGAATTGCTTGGAACTCCAAAACTAGGGTGTTCAATATCCTCTTCTAGCCTCTTCAAACACTCTTCTACACACACACACACACACAAACGGAGGGGGGCAATGATGGAGACAGACATACACACAACATTTTCTCCTTAAGGAAAAAAAGTATGAGCTGGAGAGATGGCTCAGAGGTTAAGAGCACACCAGACGTCCTGAGTTCAATTCCCAGCACCCACATGGTGGCTCACATCCGCCTGTAATGTAAGAGATCTGATGCCCTCTTCTGGCCTGTAGGCATATATGCAGACAGAACACAAGGAAGGAAGGAAGGAAGGAAGGGAGGGAGGGAGGGAGGGAGGGAGGGAGGGAGGGAGGGAGGAAGGAAGGAAGGGAGGAAGGAAGGGAGGAAGAGAGAGAGAGAAAGAGAAAGAGAGAGAGAGAGAGAAAGAGAGAAAGAGAGAGAGAGAAAGAGAGAGAGAAAGAGAGAGAGAAAGAAAGAGAGAGAGAAAGAGAGAGAGAAAGAAAGAGAGACAGAAAGAGAGAGAGAAAGAAAGAAAGAAAGAGAGAAAGAAAGGAAGAGAGAAAGAAAGAAAGAAAGAAAGAGAGGAAGAGAGAAAGAAAGAGAGGAAGAGAGAAAGAAAGAAAGAAAGAAAGAAAGAGAGAAAGAAAGAAAGAGAGAGAGAAAGAGAGAGAGAAAGAGAGAGAAAGAAAGAAAGAGAGAAAGAAAGAGAGAAAGAAAGAAAGAGAGAGAGAAAGAAAGAGAGAGAAAGAAAGAAAGAGAGAGAGAAAGAAAGAGAGAAAGAAGTACACAGTATGGTATGGAAGTAGAATTCAGTGATAAGAGTACATACATGCATGGAGGCCTATGTACCAACCCCAATAACAAAAACAAAGTCTCTCCTCTCTATTCTTTAATAAAAAATTAGATTTATTTATTTTATTTGTGTCAGTGTTTTGCCTGAATTTAAAATGTTGTTTTGTGAAAGGAACTTTGAAACTTTGAGCTATAAAAGCCATGGAGTGTTGAGTTCAATGAGCTATTCTGTAGGAATTTAGAAGATAAGAATGTTGAAAGCAGTACAGACTATGAAGGCATGGCTTGTGAAGCTTTAGAGGGAAACTTCTAAAGCAAAGACTCTTCCAGACCATTTGTGTAAAGAATTTGTGGTGTCTGCTCAGCTGGAGCTGAAGAATTGCTGTAAGAAACACTAGACCAGAACTAGCAAAGTAAAACCTTTGCTTTCCTGGGACAATGGATTTTGGTCATCTGGGGCTGAAGAATCTACTATGAGTTGAAATCTGTTGGAAAGTGTTTCCTCAGGATCAGCACACAGAAGCTGTGTTCCAGAAGTGGCCATGGTTGCACCCCGTGCTGGAAGCCTAATGTGGTAGTGTAAAAGTCACCCAGGTGATACTGCTTTTGAAGGCATGAAGGGGTCATGGAGAGCAGCTGAGGCTTAGCACTGTGTGACAAGGTTGGGGGTCCCTAAAGAGAGCCCAAAAGAGGCAACTGCTGCAGTCAAGCTGCAGCTAGAGACCCCAGCAGTTTGAGAGGCCAGTCCCATGGGATGATTACCAAGAATACCAGCAGCAGAGGAGAAGAGCCAGCCAGGGCCTCAGAGGGTAGAGTCAAGAGACTTACCCAAGCCCTTTGGAAGAGCCCAGATGAGTGCATCCCATGCACAAGACATTCAGTTATTTACATAGTTTGAGTTTGGTTTTGCTTTGTTTGTTGTGACTGTGCCCAGGTTCTTCCCTCTTGAAGTAAGAAAGTATCTAAGTTATTTTTTTATTTAATGAAAGCCCACAGTTAAGAGACACATATTTTAAAGAGACTGAATTTTTAAGTGAATTTTTAAAGGCTGTGGGAATTTTTAAGTTTGTAAAATGTTTTATATTGTGCTATCTTTATTATTAATGTGTGTTCATGGGGATAACAAGAAAGGAAAGGTTGTGGCTTAACAGTGATGTTTTGTGCTGAAAAGTGGTGGTGAACACCTTTAATCCCAGCACTTGGAAAGCAGAGGCAGATGAATCTCTGAGTTTGAGACCAGACTGGCCTCCAGAATGAGTTCCAGCACAACCAGGACTACACAGAGAAACCTTGTCTCAAAAAAACAAACAGTGATGTGTTTGTGTGTCAAGTTGACAATGGGTCAGTTGTGCTAGTTAGTTTTATTGTCAACTTGATACAAACTATAATCATCCTAGAGGAAGGAACCGAAATTTTTAAAAATGCCTCTATAAGATCTTCCTGTAGGCAAGCCTGGAAGGTAGTGGTTCTCAACCTTGTGGGTTGAGCCTTTTCACAGGAAATGCCTAAGAGCACCAGGAAAACACAGATATTTACATTACAGTTCATAACAATAGCAAAATTACAGTTATGAAGTAGCAACAAAAATAATTATGGTTCAAGGTCACTGTAACATGAGAAACTGTATTAAAGCGTTACAGAATTAGGAAAGTTAAGAACCACTGTTGTAGGACATTTTCTTAATTGACTGATGGAGGAGAGCCCAGCCCATAGAGTGAGATCATCCCTGAACTGGTGGTCCTGGTTTCTATAAGAAAGCAAGCTAAAGAAGCCTCAAGGGGCCAGTAAGCAGCACTCTTCCATCGCCTCTGCATCAGCTCCCGTCTCCAGGTTCCTGCTCTGACTTCTCTCAGTAATGGATTGTTACTTGGAAGTTCAAGCTGAAATAAATTCTTTCCTCCCTAAGTTGCTTTGGTCGTGGTGTTTCAGCACAGCAATAACAACCCTAACAAGGACAAGGGCACTCATGGTGAAACTAGAATGGGACAAAGAGCTAAACTGCAAAGATTTTTAAAAGATCTGTTATAACTAAAACTTTGCTTAACTAAGAGAAATTAAGTCTTTAATCTCAAACAACCTAAAAGATGAAATTTTACTGACTTTCATCCAATAGTATAAAGTGGCTTAAGTGTCAGCTAACACTCACAAAACTGGGAAGAAAGCCATATTTTCTCGAGATCTGGTAAACTCGGTCTTCAATGCAGTGATTGGAAATACTGTGAAATATATCAAAAGGTTGGGGCAACCTCAGGAGAGAAAGCGCTGCTAGAGCAGAGCAGGTGGGTAGAGGCCAAGGGTTCTTTCTTTCAGTCATCCTGTGTTCCTCACATACTCTGCTGCAAATCTCAACAACAGACACTCTAAACTTGACAGCCTACTGACAGAGCATTGTGTGTTAACATGCTCAAAACACTACTTTCCACCCCCTCCAAATTCAGTCTTTAAAAAAAATTTAAATAAGTGTTTAATAAGCACTTGACAGTACCAGACAACATGCATGGTACTGCTTCAGTAGCAGCCACATCCCTAATATAAGAAAGTCACACCACACAGACTAGATCCATCACCTAGCTTAGATAGCATTGGACTGACCTTTAGCAGGTAGGCTCAAGGAGTAGGCTGTCACTGAGTCCAAGTCCACTGCTGGTCTTGGTGTTCACGGGTAGGTGAGATATCTGAATCTCAGGCCTATGGTTGCCAGAAAAATTGCTGCTATGGAGTTTAAATGAGCTTACTTATCTAGAAAATGTCAGGCCCAAGAACAGTACTGAGTATTCCTTCCCTTCCCTTTTAGGGTATGGTTTTTCAACATCTGTGGAAAATTCCCAGATGCATTTCCTGGATACCTGAGAGAACAAGTTTAGGTGGTCAGCTTTGTTTGTCCCTCTCTCCCATCCCCATCTCTGTACAGTGCTGGAAACTTAATCAGTTTTTCACATTAGTCAAATATTCTACCAGTGTATCTACTGATATACCCTGCTTCAACTCTGCTGTTCGTTCTTTTGGTTTTTTTTAATTTCTATTCCTGCCACTTCACACTGGGTTTAGTCAGTGAAGGCTCTGGTTGAATGTTTGAAGAGAACCAACTCCTGTAAGCTGTGTTTTGACATGTGTGGTGTGTGTGTGTGTGTGTGTGTGTGTGTGTGTATGTGTGTGTGTGTGTGTTTATAGGGTTTACAGCTATTCTCCTATTTCCTTATGACACTACATCAGGTATATAAGTGATGCTTGGGCTCTCAACTCTGGATCTCATGTTTATGCAAGAACCTTACCTACAGAACCATCACTCAAGGTCCCACTTTGTTTTCTTTATCTGGCATCTCTTCCTAGGATTTGGGGCTCGCCAATTATACTAAACTGGCTAACCAGTAAGTCCTTGGGTATCCATCCATCTGTCTCTGCCTTCCCAGGGCTTTTTTTTTTTTTTTTTTTTTTTTTTTTTTCATGAATGCTGGAGATTGAGCCCAGGTTCTTGTGAGTTTTTAAAATATCTACGCCATTATCTAATCTCTGCAGCATTATAATAAAGTCTAGTGTAAGAGTCTCTTTTCTTAGACACTACACTCAAATGACATGAAGGTAGAAAGGGAAGAAAAAACTAAAATTGATCAGATCTGATTTCCATTAAGGATCCACTTCCAGAACCAACTGGAGCTGGAGTGAGGAAAAAGTTGGATAGTCAAGTGTTTTACTGAGAGGTTAAAAAAAAAAAAAAAAAAAAAAGCACACTTCTGAGTCTTTTCTAACATCCTTAAAAGAAAACGAGGACCTGGTTCTCTTCCCACTCATTTTTAAATCTATTCAAAATAATATTAGTACACAAAAATATTAACAGGGTTATGTCTTTCTTGAAACAATTTTGCTTATACCTCTAGCCTCTCTACTCCATAGTTTGAAGACAGAGTCTACGAAGCCTAGATATGTTCCTGATTCAGTCTCTTCTCACTGCTCTTCACTCACAGGGATTTCAAAGCCCTAAATTTGGTATCTAACTCTGAACACCACTCACTATAACTTCAGGAATTTCTTCCAATACTTCTTTTCAGGGCTTCCAGTGTTGAGAATGATTGTTTTCCAATTAAGATTCTTCCTCCTGAAAAGTACTTAGGACATAAATGAACTTGTAATAGAGCTAAAAACGATTTTTTTAAGGGAACAAACAAAAATAAAGATCAAAACCATTTCTCTGTAACTCATTAGTTTTTTCTCAAAGAACGTAGTCTAAGTTTTGTGAGATGAACACGTTGAAGCTTCTTAATAGCATCTTGTACAACTACTTCCCAGATTCCTTTGCCTGTATAATACAGAAACCCTAGCAAGTATACATTTCATACCTTTCCATACTCTGTCTTTCAAATTAACAGTGCTGAGGATGGGACGGAACTCAGACCTTAGTGCCTGTTAGGCAAACGCTACTGTTTCAAAACACAACGAAGGTTAGCCCAGACTGACCACTTGCTAACATCTGGCTTGCACGAACCCAAGACTGGTTCCGGTGGGACCAAAGCTTCCTTGGAGACAATGTGAAGGTCCCACGGAGATCGGGAGCCTCCGAAGGACTGGAGTTCCTACGAGGCACTACCTTCGGGGAGACCGGGCGCTTGGGGTGCACCTACCTTGACGAGCCTTCAAGAGCAGAGTGTTGGCCATGAGGTTCTCGAATTCCATGGTCCGTCGTCTGCGACGCCGGCGCCGCGACCGCTGGGGTCGAACTTTGGGGGGGGATGCAGGCAACGGAGGCGGGGAAGGCTGGTGGGGAGGAGACCCAAAAGCCGAGGCAGCAGCTTCCAAGCATGCCTCTTTCTGCGGGAGACAGGGCTTCGGGGTGCCGGCCTGCCGCGGCCGCGGCCGCTTCCGCCGCCTCTTCGGCTTCTTCTGGCGTCGCCACCACTGCCACCAGAAGCGCCGTCGCCGCCGTCGTTGCCGTCGCCGTGGTCGCGAAGGCTGGCCCGGGGAAGGCTTGCCACGGGCTCCAGCTATGTTTCTGTCCCGGCGAGCAGCCTCCGCTATCGGCGCCGGCGCGCGCTCGCTCGAACTCCTCCTAGCATCATCGCCCGAGCCCAGGGCGCGTAACTCTCCCCTCAGAGCTGGATCCCGGGGCGGCACTGAGCCTCCGCCGCGCTCCACCCCAATGGACAGTTCACCAACTGGAGAGCCGTCTCCGGCGGCGACGGCTACCGCAGCCGCCGCCGCCGCCGCGGCTGCCAAATATCTCGCACAGCAGCCCGGCCCCGGCTAACGGCTTTCCTCTAGAGGGAGCCCGAGAGCTCCCCTCGGGGCGGCGCCTGAAGAGGCTGTGGCAGCTCACGGGACACTACAGATCCCATAATGCCCGGCGCCAGGAAGTCCTAAAGTGTTGCCTCCTGGGAGCTGTAGTCTTTAATCCAAAAAAAGTGCCTGTTCGTGTCTTAGAGAGCTAGTGTACGTCTCGCGATGTAAGGGGAGTTAGTGCGCACTGACGCGGTTATTGCGCGACGAGGCTGGGCGTGGTTCTGCAGCCCCGGCGCACGTTTCTTGAGGCTCTCTGCTGCTTTTTGAGGTTCTGTAGGTTAGACACGCCAAAGTGTGGCAGGGTGAATGTTATGGGGAAGGCAAAGCGGGCTGGGGCGCGGAGACAGATTCACAAAGCGCCTGCAGGGGCGTTCGGAGGCTCGGCGAAGAGTAACCCAAACCCGTTTGAGGTTAAAGTCAACAGGCAGAAGTTCCAGATCCTCGGCAGAAAGACACGCCACGATGTGGGACTGCCCGGAGTGTCCCGCGCCCGAGCCATCCGGAAGGTAAGAGGGCGCTGCCAGATTCTGGCTTCCCCGATGGCTAGTTGAGTGCTTCTTAGAGACTAAGGGTTACTATTGCTTTGATGAAACACCGTGACCAAAACAACTTGGGGACAGTTTATTTGGCTTACACTGCTATACAGTAGTTCATCATTGAGGGAATTCAGGGCAGGAGCTCAAACAGGGCAGGAACCTGAATGGAAGAGCTGATGCCGAAGCCATAGAGGGGTGCTACTTACTGGCTTATTCATGGCTTGCCCTGCCTGTTCACAGAACCCAGGACCACCAGCCCAGGGGTGACTCCACCCACAGTGGGCTGGGCTATCCCTATCAATCACAATTAAGAAAATGCTCTTTAGGCTTGCTTGCAGCTGGATCTTATGGACGCATTTTCTCAACTGAAGTTTCCTCCTTTGAGAAGACTCTGCTTTGTGTCAAGTATTCCAGCACGGAAATCATGAGTTATATAGCATTGTCTCTGCTCTCCTTGGGATCGAATGCCCTTCCTAGGAAACTCTGCTTTGGGATCTTCCACGTCTACGTTCTTCTTGACTCCTCGACGCCTCAGGGTTTAGGTAGAGTTAATCACTTCTGAGCTCTGAGCTGACCAGTGTCATTAGGCTTTGACCGTGCCAGTATTCGACCCATGCTCTTTGAATGTTCGAAAAATGTCCCTCGGTATTACATGAGCTTGTCCCTTCAGAAGTAACTAAAATGGTACCTTTTATGGATGATCCATCCTTGTTCTTTTGGCTCCATTTCAAACGTAGTGTGTACCTTCGTTTTAAATTTAGGTCAACAAATACCATTCTGTATGTAACTGCTGATGTTCGTTGGGCTTTTAAAAAGAAATTTGTGGCTGCTTGTTGTGGTGCGTGCCTTTAGTCTTTGGGGACTCACAGGCAGGTGGATCTCTTGAGGCCAGCCTGGTCTACATAGTGAGTTCTAGACCAGCAAGGACCACATAGTGAGATTCAAAACTTCCAGTTCAGTCTCAATAAATAAGTAAGTATACTTAAATAAAACAATAACAACAAAAACAGTTATGGCTACTTTGAGAAAACTAGTTGCTTAGAATTATTGGTAAAATTTGTAGAGAGATAAGTAAGACTTGGCCTTTGTCCTTCACAGCTTTCTTATAAAGGATGCATTTCATGTGAAATTATTAAATTGAATGAAATATCTTTTGAATTGGGTGAGATATTCATACTGGAAGAAGCTGACGCTGTCCTGTATACATGTATGAACTGTAAGAAACACAAATTACTGATTGATAATTCACACTATACACTATACAGGTCAAGGATAGCAGAGGGAGCATTGGGAAATAGGGTAATGTAGCCTCTAACAGAGCCACATCTGTCTTTTCCAGTGAAGACTTGGGTTTCATGCAGTAATGGAACATACCCTGTCACTTGTAGTGATTGTAAGCATTAAAGTAGCACATTCAGTAGACAGTGAGCATCTCTAAATGTTCTTACACGATTTGCTTTGTTGTCCTTGCTTTGCCTCTTGATACCAGTTTCTCAAAAAAAGACTCACCTTAACTCCCAGAGGTGCCAAAGTACCAGTTCAAGTCTCATTTTTCACATCCCACAGACCAAATAGCAAAGTTTGTGCATGCTTCTAGTATGGATGAGAGGGATAACAGACCCTTTTTTAATTTCAAGCACTTGGCCCACATCAGAAAATCAAATATTTGAAGAAATCAGAAATAAAAGCTGGCAACTTTCAGAGGTCAGTCAGGAGAAAGTAATGTAGAAAATTAATGTGTAGAAAGAGTCATATTCAAGCACTGCAGGATGAGTAGGGAGGTAGATTGTACTGGAATAGCTGCGGGTAAGGTACAGAGTCTAGAGGCTCAGAGCCATCTGGGAAGACAGTAAGCTTGGCGAGTGCACACAGGCCCATGCTGGAGATCAGAGTATTTCTAAGTGCTGCCCCTTTGAAGGTGAACACCTGTGACAGTTGCCTTCTTTCCTCTGATCAAATGCAGTGGTTTAAAGTTGCACTTCACTGTGGTAGTACAAGGAAAATCCCAACTCCATCACTTTCTAGTTATGCCTCAGTTTCCAAACTTAATTAGAAAGGCAAAGCTATTAATAAAGTTTCAGATCCTGTACAGTAAGTCATCACTTTATTAAGAAACATAGGTTTAATCCTCATAGTCATCTTCATGAGGGAAGTACGACTATCACCATTTTATGCCTGAAGAGACAGAGACAAAGAGCAGTCGAACAGGGCAGGGTTGAGATCCAAGCATAGACTGTCTCCCAGCATTGCACACTGAAGCAGTGTCTCTGCTTGCCTGTCCCAAATGGTCTTACTCAAGCAGTCCTCTTGGAGATTGATGACTTCCTCCCCTGGTGGCCTCCTCAGTGAAGGTAAGAGGAGCTTTGTGTGAGGAGCATTTATGTATGATCTCTGTCTTTCAGCGAACACAGACCTTACTAAAGGAGTATAAGGAAAGGAACAAGTCCAATGTATTCACAGATAAACGTCTTGGGGAGTACAATAGCAACATAAGCCCGGAGGAGAAGATGATGAAAAGGTTTGCTCTGGAGCAACAGGTATGGGAAAATGGGGCGGGGGTGAAGGGGTCCTTTGCTATAAATTTACACAAGGCAGGCCAAAGTAAGAGGTGTTTTCTTGTAGCAAGATTTGTTGTCAGATTCCAGCTCACAAATAATGACACAGAGACTTCTTATTAGTTACGAAAGCTCAGCCTTAAGTTAGGCCTGTCCCACTAGCTCATAAAACTTAAGTTAACTCATTTCTATTCATCTACATTTTGCCTCATGGCTTTTTACCTTTTATTTTGTGTGCCCAACTCCCAAGACACCTTCATGTCTTAGTGTCTGGTGCATTCACCCCTGGATTTGCTTTCTTTCTCTCTGCCCAGATGTCCGGCCTATACCTCCTGCCTAGTTATTGGCCATTCAGATCTTTACTAAATTGATCACAGTAATATATCTTCACACAGTACAAATATTCCAAAACATTTCTTTTTGTTTATTTACACATCTGAGTTGTTCGCCTGCCATGTACAGAGAATGCTTACTGTCTGGGTAGACAGAAAAGTACTTTCAAGAGATAGCAGCTACTTAGTAGACAAATGCCTTAACCAGAGCAACTAGTGAGTAAGGACAGGTACTGGACTTGTTAGCTAAGGCCCTGCCTTCAGCTTTGTTGGATGGAGAACAAGTGAGTGGAGGACCGTTACCAATGGCAATGATTTAGCAGTAGCTTAGCCTAGTCCATTGGCTTATTTAAGAGTTTTCTCTACAAGCTCTGCTTATGTTTCATTCATATTTTTTACATAGAGAAAAATAATTAATTTTCTAGGAAACAAATGTAGTAATTTTATGTAACTGATTTTAACCCCTCTTTGTCAAGCGTCATCATGAGAAAAAAAATATTTACAACCTAAATGAAGATGAAGAATTGACTCATTATGGCCAGTCTTTGGCTGACATTGAAAAGCATAATGACATCGTGGATAGTGACAGTGATACTGAAGAACGCGGAACTTTGTCTGGTAAGTAGGAGGTGCCACTTTTGGTTGCTTGGAACAAGGGACAATGTGTTCAGTATTGAGCTTTCTCCAGAAGATGACATTTTAACCTCTTGTAAAGCCCCATGGGGTTTTTGCTTTTGTTCTTTGTTTGGTGTATTTGTTTTAGAACTTTAGGATGGTGTGTTATTGGTGCCTTTATGAGCTCTAGGAAAGTTTGATTTTGGCAAGGGTGGCCACTGAGACATTTATGTCACAGCATTCCATTGTCTGATAGGACATCCTGACAGGATTTACTAGTAATTTGGATATGAGTGAGGAAGAAAGGCGAATCAGAGATGAATATTGACCTTCACTGAGAAAGCTGGATGTCCATTCACTGATATAGGGGGGAATGTGAGATAGATTTGGGGAACCTCACAGTGAAACATCCATGAGACTGACTAAGGCCACCAAAGAAGCCAGAACACAGAAAGGAGATGGCATGGTTTGGGGAGCCAGCTCTATGGGTAGCGGTGCAAGCACAAGGATCACTAGCACCCACATAAAGAAAGGCCAGGTGTGGGCCAGCAGGGTGGCTCACTGAGTAAAATGTGCTTGCCTCTCAAGCACGGTAATCTGTTCAAGACCCAAGAAGTAGAAAGAACTAACTCCACAGAGTTCCCTCACCTTCATATCTGTGCTGTGGCTCAAGCAATCCCATTTCCCACTCTAGTCACACACACACACAAACACACTCAATAATTTTTGTTCGTTTGTTTGTTGAATGTTTCCCTGTACTGCATTGGCTGTCCTGGAACTCACTCTGTGGAGCAGGCTGGTCTTGAACTTAAGAGATCCACCTTTCTCTGCCTCCCAAATGCTGGGGTTGAAGGCATTTATTTTTCAAAAAGTAAAAAATAAAGAAATAAATAAAAAAATCTGAGCATGGCACAGTGGAGACAGAAATAGGAGGATCCTTGACTTGAGGTTTTAGTGAGAGAGTCTCAAGAGAACAGGAGGAACACGACAGAGCAGGACACCCAGTTTCCACTGGTCTATACACACACATGTGCACACAATAAAAATAAGTAAAAAGAAAGAAGAGCTGAAGCTAGAATGCCCTGGGCATGTTAGCTGGAAGCCAAGTAGAGTACTTTGTGGAGAGAGTGGCAAGCAGTGTAGGAGATGGCCTGGAAGTCAGTAAGACTTTGTGGGAGAGCCGGGATAATGCCTAAAGATGAAACAGAGACAGCTCTGAAAGCTTTACTGAAAGACCAAAAATTCGAAAGAGTGAGATGAAGTTGAGTTTTGTCTTAACGTGAAAGCAATAAAGGGATAATATTGTAAAGCAAGAAAAAATGGGAAGTGAGGGGTGGGTCCACTTGCTTATGCCATCACTCAAGTAGTTAAGAGGGGATAGGATGGAGCGGAGTGATTGAGGGAGGGTAAGTGGGAGATGGTCCTGGATAGTTCTGAGTAAGTAAGGAGCATTCCTTCTCAGTATCCACAGATACTTGACCATGGTTTGAGAACTTGATTTTGAAATAATATTTTCTTTTTACCACTCCACTATTATCTGTAACCATGTCAGCAGGAAGCAAATGAAGAATTTGGTGTAGCCAAATGCCAACTCACACAGAAAACATGATTGGCTCAGAGCCTGCAGGGATAAGGGCTTGGCTCTTTAGGGGGCTGTTGGATGAGACCTGAGCTGGAAAAAGATTCTAAACATTTTTTGTTCTAGGTGAATTGGTTTACATCTGAGAAACTGGTATTGTTTTGTTGTTTGGTTTTTAAATTCTTTCTAGTCCACATTTGCTGGTTCCTGCAGTGTGTGTCTTCTGTTGTGGCAGATAGGATAAGATGGAGAGGAGGGCTCCTATGACTCTTGCTCCTGCCATTGGCTCAGACTTTGTCTGTATAGGAGGAGGCAGAGATGCCTGTCATGTGTTGCTCCTGGACTCCTTCTCCCTTCCAAGATTCTGGTTCCAGTCTGCTTTCCTGGATATGATGCTGTTATATGAAAACAGATGAACAATAAAAGTTGCATGTTGTTTCCTTGGATTATGGATAGTTGGTAATCTAATGAGTCTGAGTGTCCCTGAAGCAGTTAATCTTGCATTTCTTTTGAGTGTGATTGTGCCTCTTACCTCATGCCAGTTTTTAGAATTTCTTTTTGAATGTGGGATTTTCTAGAATGTTCTTGGAGAGGTCTAGCAAGATGGCTTATTGGATAAAGGTACTTTCACCCCAATAGTACAAGCCCAAGAGCCTAAGTTTGATCCCCAAGACATAAAGGTACAGTGAGAGAGCTGACAGAGTTGTCCTCTAAAGTCTATGTGATTACCATGGTACACAATGTACACACACATCATATATAAAAATAATTTGCTTTAAAATAACATGAAGGTCTGTTAATAGAGTTCTATCCAAAAATGGTTCTGAAGTTAGAGCCTGCCTGGGCTTCATAATACCTTCTGCTGTTTGTTTCCAGCTGAGTTGACTGCTTCCCACTTTGGTGGTGGAGTTCACAAGAATACCTCTCAGAAGGAAGGTGAGGATGGAGATAAGTCAAAGTCACGGAAAGAACTGATCGAAGAGCTCATCGCAAAGTCGAAGCAAGAGAAGGTGGGCTAGTCAGTGTTCTCAATGCAGATAGCTCCAGAGTGTGTCACTTTCTTCCTGTGTACATTTGCCAGCTCTAGTTACTTTTTATCTGAATTTAATATAACACCTCTCATTTGTAAAGGAATATTCTAGATCTCATTAAAGATATACTTTTGATGGTTTTTGTTGGCTTTAGTATTTGCAAAACAATACTGATTAGATGTGTAGTAGTAGGAAGTTATGCGAGATTAACATTTAAGACACTTGGTCCCTTATTTCATGCTGATACATATGTTACTAAGCGAGTCATTGTGTGTTCTTAGCCTTGACACCAGGCTGCTCATAGAAGTCTAATAATGATGTGCAATATGTTTGCTGCCTTTTTCCCCAGAGGGAGAGACAAGCTCAACGAGAAGATGCCCTTGAGCTCACAGAGAAACTAGACCAAGACTGGAAAGAAATCCAGACTCTCCTGTCACGGAAATCTCAGAAGTCAGAAAACAAAGAGAAAAAGGAAAAACCCCAGGTGGGCAACACTGAACTCAGTGTCTGTTCACTTGACATTTCAGCATTGCGGCTCTTTCCTGTTGGAGCAGATTTAGTATATGTGTAAACTCAGGTCCACCAAGCCATTTTGCTGGCCTTATTTTTAATCAAAAGTTTCTTCTTTGTCGTCGTCTTCTCCTCCTCCTCACCCTCCTCTTTCTCCTCCTTCTTCTTTTTTTGAGACAGGGTTTTTCCATGTAGCCGTGGCGGGCCTTGAATTCTCTGTAGGCCAGGCTTGCCTCAATTTTACAGAGATATACCTGCTTCTGCATATGTGCCACTATGCCCGGCTTTGAGATAGTTTATCTCGTGTTTGTTATATAGGGTGGAAGTGACCCAAAGTTACCTCGTTGTCTACTTTAAGTGAATCACAGTATTTCTCAGGTGAGAAAGACTTTAGCTTAGAAACATGGGGAGGTTGTACTCTCCTATATTCGTGTAATATGTTCAATATGCAGTTCCTTAATCTGTTGAAAAATGTACATTTTGGTGATGTTCTACCAAAGAAATAGGATTTCACCAGGTCATACTGCAGTATGGCATGCATGTATCTTTCTGACTCAGCTATATAATTACTGTTACTGACATAATTCCCATCTTTTGGGCTTAATACTCAGTTGAGTGATGTTTGTTGTTTATTTTTTGTTAGGGCAGATATGCTAGTTTAGGTTGAGTGGGTTTGTTTGAAATTTAGTTTGGTTTTTCTTGTTTGTTTGTTTTGTTTTGTTTGAGGTAGGTTTTCTTATAAGACAAACCTGGCCTTGAACTTGACAAGAGTGACTTTCACCTCCTGAATCTTTTGTCACTACCTCCAAATGCTGGGATTCCACGTGAGCCATTATGCCCAGCAACTGATATATTTTAAGAATACTTTTTTGCCTCCTGATTGCTGGGACTAACGGTGTGTGCCACCACTATCGAGGCCAGCCTGATCTACAGAGCGAGTTCCAGAACACTGAGGGCCATGAAGAGAAACATTTCCACAAAACAATAAGTTTTTATGAGCAAAAATGTCCATGTAGCCCACATATCTACCTGTTTCTCAGTTTTTAGGACCAATTAGAACAGCTTGCTTTTGTTTATTTATTGGAGTAGGGGGTAATGTGCACTTGCATGGGGGTGCTCGTGGAGGCAGCAGAGGGTGGCATCTTCTGGAGCCAGAGCTATAGAACCTAACTACTTAACTGTACTAAGAATCTGCTCCTCTGGAAGAGCAAAAAATCTTTGTAAACACTGAGCCATCTCTCCAGCCCCCGGAGCAGTCGAAGAAAAGACTTAGGCATGGTTTCTCCCCTTCCTTATATAATGATGTCTAGTCATTAATGGAATATTCTTTACTTTTTGTAAACAATCCTGAAAAATCTCTTATTTTTACCTTAGCCAGATGCATATGACATGATGGTTCGTGAGCTTGGCTTTGAAATGAAGGCACAGCCCTCTAACAGGATGAAAACAGAGGAGGAATTGGCGAAGGAGGAGCAAGAGCAGCTCAGGAAATTGGAGGTACGGTGACCTGGGATGGAACGGATGGGACGGGGCGATGAGGCCTGAGTGCTAACTAACTCCAGAAGGGTTTCTGCCTTATCTTGAAAATGGGCTGAAGTGTACTGCGCTTAACTTTACATTGCTACAGACATCAAAGTCTTTCATTTATAAAAGTAACAATATGAAATAAAATGCAAACAGTATATCTTGGTAACACCTCTCACAAACCACTGCCGACACATTCCCTTCTAAACTGTTACCTGTGCATCCAGGGCTTTAGCATTATTGTGTTTAAACAAAAGAAGTAGAAATCGATTCTACAGCTGGCTATTTTAACATGCTGTGTCACGGGCCTCTTCTGTACCTGGAGTGTTTGTTAGATTTGATGAACACAGAGTGTGACTTCTCTCTCCTTACTGCCTCAGGCTGAAAGACTTCGAAGAATGCTTGGAAAAGATGAAGATGAAAATAAAAAGAAACCAAAACATATGTCAGCAGATGATTTAAATGATGGCTTTATCCTAGATAAAGATGACAGGCGTTTGCTTTCTTACAAAGTAAGTTGTGCCCCCCCACTCCCTTAAAAACCACATTGTCTATTCACTGGATTCACTACACCTGGAAAAGTGAAACTTTTTCAATCAATTTCTGTCATGTTTTCATAGTATATTTATGCCTTGTCAGGTGTCAAGCGTCACAGAGGACATGGTAACAATGGTGTTGTCCTGTCCGTAGAAGGAGCTGGGACAGAACACACAGACTAGACTTTTACATTTCTAGCTTGTTGACACCTAACGTTTTTAATATATTTAAACTGATGATCACTTATTTATTTATTTTTGAGTTAGGCTGGACAGGAAATCACAATTCTGCCTTCCACGTGCTAAGACTAGAGGGATGTGCCACCATAAATATTTTTGAGAGAAATAAATTAGTTTCTAGGTGCTGTTTCTTTACTGTGTGGTGCTGGAGGCTGAATATGTGTTAGGCATATATCAGGAGCCCTTGTTTCTGTTAGGCATGCTCTCTGTCACTAAGTTATGTCCTCCGTACTGATGCAGTTTTAATTCACAGTATTTATAAAGTACAACTGTTTTTAGAGTGTATTAGCCAGAGCTTAGGGCCAGAAAATAGATGGGCCTACTGTTTGGAGAAGGCTCTGATATGTAAAACTGGGTGTTTAAAAAAAGTACAAAAAACAAACAAAAAAACCACTTACATGAGCAGGTCCCCCCAAAGCCACTGGTGTCTTCTTTATTCCTTAGCTCCCAAACCAGTGATAGGACCCCGTAACCCCTCACAACTGCTGGGTACTGTCAACATTCACTCCGTGATCTCTGTGGCTAAATCTAAACTTTTCCCAGCGTCCCAGCTGCAGGGTTCTCTGGGAAACTGGAATAGTCTGTAATGGAAGTTTAAGGGCTTGGTGCTACCTTTTGCTCAGCCCTGAGGAAGGCCTCGGTGGTGGGAATACATGGAGGAAAAAGTGACCATGTGGCCATACAGAGAGCCAGGAGAAAGAGAAGGCCCGGGCATGCTGCTTTAAACTCCCAGGAAGTGGAAGTAAAAGCCATGCTAACTCCACCCAGACCTCCCTCTGGGTCTCATCTCCCAGTGTCCCTCCTCCAAGCTTCCAAACCAAAGCATATGAATGAGCCTCAGTTGCTGTGGCTTAGGGACCTCAGAGAAGTTGGCAAGGGGCCCAAGCAGATAAACATAGTATTCTGGTGTGTGTGGCTGCAGGATGTTCTGACTGCTCACCATGATCTTTCCCTAGGATGGGAAGATGAACATTGAAGATGTCCAGGAAGAGCCAAGCAGGGAAGCAAGTGGCCAAGAAAGTTACCAGAAAGAGGATGAAAATGAGAGTGATGAAGACGAGGGTGACGATGACAGCAGGGAGGACACAGAGGAAAGCGATGGCCCAGACAGCCACTCAGACCTGGAGTCTGACGTAGAGAGTGACGAGGAGAGTGACAAGCCAAAGAAAGGGCAGCATGAGACTCCCGGGGGCAAGTTGCCGTGTGATAGTCAGAAAGCTCGAAGGGCTGCTGGAGCTGAGCTGCCCTACGTCTTCACAGGTAGACACACAGTTGCTTTCTCTGTTCTGTTGGATTTCCTAGTTTTCCAAATAATGGGTGCAGTTGTGAGTGCATGGTCACATTCCCACTTGTGTGTCTTTGCTGTGTGGGCAAGCTGTCATTCTTGTTGGTGTGTGCGGGTCCCCATATTAGCATCAATTTCACATTGATTCTGTAGCTGCACACAGGTGAAGAGGCACCTTTCTGCAGTAGAATGTGATTCCTGCGTCATCCGTACAGAGGCTTTACACCTGCATGCCCTGCTTTGGCTCTATCAAATACAGAGTGTGCGTTCTGATACACAGAGAACAGCTCCAGTTCTAGCAATGGCCCTGACTTGTTCTGTGACTGGAAAGATAACTGATGAGTAAAGCTGGCTTCCATGGACCAGACTTGCGTGAGCCTTGGGAAAGGGATTTGCTTCGCTAATGTGCACCAAGCCTGCCTGACAGACCATACAGAAACCAGCACTGCCACAGACACCATTGTGGTTTGTGGGTCATCAGGCAAATTCTGGTTTGATGAAAGCCAGGCTCATCTTCTCTTTGGGACTGTCCTTGGGTACATGACAGTCAAATGTAGGCCATTTAAGTAATGCCAGATTCTTTGGATAAGAGTACATATGAAGAGGTTAAACAAACACCTTATTGAGAACTTAGGTCAAATAACACTTTGTAAAGTGGAAGTAGCTGTGCCCGCCCACACTGTGCCCGTAGGCATGTGGGTTGTTCTGTTGAAGGTTAACTGTGAAATGTGTTTTGTGTTTTGGATAGCTCCTGAATCCTATGAGGAGCTGAGATCTTTGTTATCAGGAAGATCAACTGAAGAACAGCTTTTGGTGGTGGAGAGGATTCAGAAATGCAACCATCCAAGTCTTGCAGTTGGAAACAAAGCAAAGCTAGAAGTACGCTGGGATACATTCGTGGGTGCTGGAGTGTTAGCATGGTCCTGTTTGTGTTACTGTTAAATTTACTTGGAGGTACACGGTACAGTGTCTTGGTGTCTGCTCAGGGCCTGCCCTCTGTTTGATACCACTGTGATGACACTGGGATTAATGAGGAGGAAGAGACAGCCACCCATGGTATCGAGCACCTCTCTGCCTTATAGAAGCCCTGTTACCCCCATTTTACATGTCAGGAAAGTTAGCCTCACAGCCACCAATAGCGGAGACTGAATACAGCTCTGTCTAGACAGTGCACGGCCTCAGCTTTCCTCCTTTATTTTGTTATTGCTGCTTCCATTTTGTTTTGAGACAGAGTCACTGTGTGTCCCCGGCTGTATTGGAGCTCCCTATGTAGACCAGACTGGCCTCAAACCCCCAGCAATCTGCCTGCCTCTGCCTGCCAGGTGCTGGGATTATGAATAAACTCAGGCCACCACACCTGGCTTTGTTTTGTTTTTTGAGACAAGGTCTGGTACTTTGTGACCCAGAATGGCTTCTGAATGATGAGATAATAGGCATGTGCTGCCAAGCCTAGCTCCTTGTGTGGCTTTACTAAATTGTGCACTGTCTGCCATTCCATAAAGAATGTCCCTGATCCTTAGCGCTTTTTCCTTTTCTCATCTATGTCCAGCAATTTCTAGGAGTGGTTTTTGTTTTTTTTTTTCTTGCATTTTGTTTATTCTCATGAAGTTCTCGGTCTCAATGGGCTCTGGCCAGCATGCAGGTGTTCTGGGACTTGTAGGCTATGGTTTAGCATTTGGTACTGATTGATTTCCCGATCTATGTCCCTGCAGAAATTGTTTGGCTTCCTTTTGCAATACGTAGGAGATTTGGCTGCAGACAGTGCACCAGACCTCAAGACCATTGATAAGTTGGTTGTGTAAGTAAAAATGTTTATATTAAGAAGAATGTGATGCTGAAATGAACAGTTTTTCTCCTGTTGAATATTACAGTACACATTTGGCATCATTGTGGCAGTCCAGTGTTAGTGTGATGTCAGCAGGCAGGTGACTGACCCCAGAGCTCTATGTAGGCCTCACAGCCATAACTTGCCCAAGAGTAACTATAGAAGGTTCTGGCCTTTACCATAGTCAGTGATGCCTTGGTGATTTCCTGTTCTCTATGCAGCGGCTAGAAGAACAGAAGGAACAGAGGTCCCTGTCCAGAGCTATGTACTGAATGTGGGATCAGCGAAAAAATCTGCACCTGGAGTGTGCACTCTGGAGCCACTTCCTCCTACACTGCATAACTAGCCTATGTGTCAGCCACATGTACAGAAAGATGCTCTTACACAGTGTCTGTGAGGAGAAAATAAGATCATTCCTGAAGTGTCTAGAATATACTCCTCACGGTGTGGATATTAGAAACGTGGCACTTCACATGCTTCTTACAGCACTCGGACACTATGGCCAGGGTTTTAGGAGATGGCAAAAGCAGTTTGTGTTATCATAAAAATGCTACTCGGAATATTACCTGGACCACTAGAAAGGTTGGCCGTTGATAGTAAGAAAAGTGGATTCATCAGGCTGAGCTCATAGTTCAGCAGTAGAGTACTGCCTGCCATGCATGAGATGGGGTTCAGTACCCAGCAACTACAGAACAGAATAGTGCATTCATCTGCAGCATTCCATTTTTCTTGCCAAGTCAGCAAGCAACTGCAGAGGAAGAGTTTTGAGAGCTGCTGTTGGGGGTTTTGCTTTTGTTCTCTAAACTCATCTTTATGTATTTTTGTTTAACAGGCAGTTATATAACCTTTGCCAGATGTTTCCTGACTCCGCGAGTGACGCCATCACATTTGTTCTCAGAGATGCTATGCATGAGATGGAAGAAATGATTGAGACCAAAGGCCGAGCACTGTACCCAGGGTTGGATGTGGTAAGGAATGGCAAGGTTCATAGATCATTTTTTCCTAGCCACTTAAAATTTAAGTTTATTTTATCATTGCACAGAGTGGCTAGCATTGGATGCCACACTTGTGGCTTTGAGAGGTTGGCTGGCCCTGTCGGGTGTCCCACCTATGGGCCCATGCATCCCAGATTCCCATGAGTGCCATCACAGTATCCTGTTGAAATGTGAAAGCTTGGACACCCCTGCTAGACCTTCTAAAACGCTCTCAGAAGTACAGCCAGACATGAGGAAGGTGTATTCTTAATGACTAATGTGTGAGAGCATTCTGCCTTGAATCATAATGGCAAAGATAAAGAGTTTATAAAGGTGAACAAAACCACTTTTTGCAGAGTGATCCCAGCCTGCATTCTGTTCTTTCAAATGTTGAGAACTAGTTACGTTTCTGATATTTTAACAGTTTTATCATAGTCTTGTGCTTCATCTTTGACTGAATTGGTACCTTTGAAAAATGAAGTACTGGCTGCTTTATTTTCTGGTGTTTGTGTTGAAATGGGTTAGCAGTAGTTCACAGATTTTTAAGTTTTTTGCTAATGGTTTGTATGTGCATATGGAAAGTACTTCTTCAGAGTGAGCTGACTGGTTAGGTGGGTCTTCTTGGTCTTCCCCAACACACTTCTCATACCTGTTTAAGCTGAGTCCTATTGTAGACACTAAGATCACATCCATGGCCAGAAGACCCAGTCTCTGCCTCCTGATAAGCTCATTTCCTGCTGAGGAGTACCCATGGGAAGTCTTGCAGTTGGGGACATCAGAGTCCTTTCAAGCCACATAAGTCATGTGTGGGTTCTTCATCCTCTCTCAGGATCTGTTTTGTTTGGGGAGTATTAGTTATAATTATACCTACTCACATGACCCTGTTAGTGCCGGGACTGTATAGCTTATACTGTGGTTCTCTTGCTGCTACATTAAGGAGCTATAGCATACAAGAAGCTTGCCAGCCCATGAAGCTGGTGAGGCTCTCCTTACCCCTACCTACCCTAGTCATTCTACAGTAATGAGAGTCCCCGCCTGACAGGAAGGAAGTGAGTTCTAGTGGGTATCTGCTGCTTCCTAAGTTTGCTTGGATCAAATTGACAAAGCTCTGTGCATTGGAGGTTTTCTCAATGCCTTTTGCTGTTCCTGTTTTCACATATTCTTGGAGTAGATCTATAGGTCATGCATTGGATACTGAGACATGGCTGTCTCCTTCCAAGAAGATGCAGGACATCACTTGGTATCCAGCAAGCCAAGCATTGTCCCCAGCTTTGGTAGCCTCAGGCTAGAAGTGAGGGTTGAAGACTCTGCAAAGCTCACAAAATGGCCCCATCCTTTTGGATATTCCAGATGAACCCAGCTATGTGTTGGAAAGCACAAGAGTGCTGGTCTGTCCTAGGAGGTAGTGAGGGAGGCACCGTCCTAGAATGAGGTGTGGTGGCTTGTCAGTGCCTGTTGTATCTCACCAAGACTTTTAGGATCAGTTTTGCTATGGGGTCTTTTTTTAAACATCACTTCACCTTTAATTTGTGCTGGAACACTTCCTTTCCAGCTCATTTACTTGAAAATCACCGGGCTGTTATTTCCAACCTCTGATTTCTGTCATCCAGTTGTGACCCCTGCGCTGATGTGCATGAGTCAGGTGCTTACTAAGGTGAGTCTCATCCTCCAAAGGTTGGTGTGGTCACCCCACATCTCAGGACTGTATTAAACAAGAGTGTACTCTCTCGTCCAGTGATACAGCCTGTGGCAGGAGGGTCACATGAATCCAGTAGTTCAAGACTGCTTGAACAGTATAGAGAGAGCCTGCCTCAAAATCACAAAAAATAAGCCCATAGTTATTGACCACTAAGATTTGGCATAAAATTGCTCATCTTGAAGAGATCGGGAGGTCCAAGGTCAGACAGCAGCAAAGTCCACTGCCAGAGCTTTCTGCATGAGCTAATCCAGATGTGGCAGGGTAGAGCGCATTGGAGTAGAAGGTTTGAATCAGCTGTACAAGATTATATGGGGAGTGTGTCTCCAAAATAAGCTTTCTAATAGGACAGTTACCAAGTTTGATAGGGGCTTGTGTTCAGACTGTACCTTTTCTTGTATTTGGCACATTGCTTACCATGCCCCGTGTTCAGATAACATTCATAATCAGCCTCTTTATCAGTGTGCAGGACTTCCTGTAATGCTCACTAGGGTGCTATAGTCTGCCTGGTGCAGTATTCCAGAACATGGCTTCAGAGTAGTAATATTCCCTGTGGGTTCTTTCCTAGTGCCCAGTCCTGTCCCTACAAGATGTGATAAAAGGGCTGTTTGTGTGCTGCTTATTCCTGGAGTACGTGTCTCTTTCTCGGAGGTTCATCCCTGAGCTTTTAAATTTTCTTCTTGGAATTCTTTACATAGCAACTCCAAACACTAAAAGCCAAGGTGAGTTGATTTATGGAGAGTTAAATGTGCATTTGAGTTGTGTTTTTAAGTATTTACATACTCATTCTGCAAAGAGAGAACATTGAAAGGCCTTCCGGGAGTCCTTCAATGCAGCAGCAGCTGTCTTTATCCGTGTGTGCACAGGCCACATATTGGATACCAGCTTCACACTTGGGTGTTCCTCTCTCCAGGGCTGATGCCAAAGCCCTGTAAAGTACTTGAGCAAATTTGAAGTATTGGAGCTTTAATATTTGGGACTACCAAATACATTGTGAAATTAATCTCACTTTCTCTGTTAACTTTTTTAGAAAGAATTGGTAATAGGGATAAAGTCCTCCTCCCCCATTTTTGATTTTTAAAATACAGCTTCACCAAGATGTGGGGGGGTGCCTTTAGTCCCAGTCACAGCATTCAGGAGGTAGAGGCAGGCAGGTCTCTGAGTTCAAGTCCAGCCTATTCTAGAGTGAGTTCTGGGGTAGCCAGGGTTACCCAAAGAAACCCTGTCTTGAAAAAGAACAAAAAAAAGTGGGCGGGGGTGGGAGGGCAACACTAGTCTCTGTTTCCCGGGCTGGTCTTACATCCCTGGGCTCGAATGATTCCTGCCTCATCCTTCCGTATTTCTGCTACTCCTCATTCTGTTTTGGTTTGTCATCCATTTCTCTTCCTTCTTTTCTAGTTCATTTGTCTGTAAGGGTGCTACTTATGCCTGACTTCCCTATGAGAACATGGCTGTCACTTGTCTGGCCCTGGCCTAGAGCTAAACTCTGTGGGAGCTGAAGAAGGTCATAGGAAATCTGTTGCTAGCAGGCATCCAAGTTGAGTTAGGTGTGTTGCCTCACCCATTCCCACTGGAGCTTCTCCAAAGGCACCCTTTCCACGCTTATTTGCCCAGTTGAAATGGTTTCACTGCTGTCTAGCAAGACCTAGAAGCTTGGTGGAAGATCATTTTTAAAGGCCGAGCTCCTACAGAGTAGGCCCTCTAAGCCAGTAATATCCGGATTCTTCCTGACCTGTCATGCTTGGGATTCAGGTTCCGCTCTGGTGCACCCATTTAGAGCACTTGGGAAGAATTCGGAATTGCTTGTGGTCTCTGACAAAGCAGATATGGCCACGTGGCAGAAAGGAAGTCTCTCCCTGCACTGGGCAAGTAGACTAAGCACCATGATAGCGACAGAAGCCAATCATATAAGGTATGTGTGGATACCCCAGGGACCTTGGTGGAAATGTCCTGACATGTAGCATTATTTTCTGCCAACATTGTTGGCCTGTCAGTGCTGAGCTTGGTCCCTTTCATCGTCCTTTGCCCTTGCAGACTCTCTTGCCTGGCCTCATGTCTGACCCTGCTGAAGCATTGTGTGCTCATGTACAGTGTATTACCATCCTTTCATGCTGCCATCAGGCCCCACCAAGACCTCCTGACCAAGCATCTTGTGGACTGTAGCCTTCCCCAAGACCTTCAGGTGAGGCTTACTAGCAATGAGGCGTTTTGCCCTGGTCTCAGACTGGCTGGGAGCTGGCACCAGGTTAGTGGCACTTTCTGTCTTTGAAATTGTAGCTTAAATCATATCATGGAGAAGTAAGTCTCTGCAGGAACATCTACAAAATCATAAGTACAAATGGGAAATAAAGTTACATTAAGAGAATTCCTAGCCCCAGTCTGGTTCTGGGCCATCCAAAGCACCTGACCCCCAGTTTCTGAGGGTGGCCCCTTCGTCCCGTAGAGTGACAAAAGGCTCTAAGAGACATCCTTACTTGGCCCTTGGAACTTCCGTGTGTCTAAACAAGGCATTTGATGCCATAGCACATCTAGTGGTCAGCAGATCTTCCATTCACTGCTCCCTAGCCCATCTATGTGTCACCACCTTGCTCTACCTCACTGCCTTGTGCCTCTTGGTTCTTGACTAGTCTCCTGCCCCCATCCTCCCTGTCCAGTCATCAGTCATCCACATGCCAGCCAAGGTTCCTCAGAGCAAAAACCATGGAATTGGCTCCATGTTCTACCCAGTGGTGTCTCCATTCACAATGAAGTCAGGAGCTCAGGTGCACGCCAGGGTGCCCTTCCCTTGTGCTCTCTCTCTCTCCCACCTGCACTGTGGCTTCTCATGGGGTTCCTCAGTTTTGCTGAGGTTCTTTTCTGCTAGGAATTCTCATCTCATTTTTCACCACTCCCTGGCAGGCCTGCCCAGTGTCTATGTGCTGATCGTCCTGTGCACATTATACCCTCATCTTGTGCCACTGGCACCTTGTGCTACTTGAGGACAGGTCCTGGTGTTTCTTATTGCTAAGTTCCTCGAGTCTGGAGCATGTCATCCCTGACGATATTGAGTTACTAGCACCTCCTCAGACTGTATCACTGTGGACACAACTTGTCCCTTCAGCGTAAAGGGATCGATCCCTGGTCCTATAGATTTGGCCCGGTCAGTTGAAGTTAGGGGATTTGTAGTTTTCTCGGTTCTCAGATGATGTTGAGATGAACCAAGAGTATGCAGTAGGTAAGGAAGGCAAGTAAAGGACAGGACCAACATCAGTGAGCTGACTTCTACAAGCTTCCTAAGAAGCCTCCAGGGAGGGACAGCTGGAAGCCAAGGCATGAGAGAGCCTTAGCTGTCCGGTAGAAATCCTGTGCTGCCTGACAGCCATCATGGTGCTGTGGTAGCTGCCTCCACACTCTTCAGGTCACCTAGGCAGGGAAGTTAGTACTGTGTGCTTTCTTCAGGATTGGACTGATGGTGCCTTGCCACTGTCTCCCTGGCAGAGAGGCCATCTGCTTCTCTCTGGATATAAGCCCTCATATTTACAACTTGGGGGGGGGGGGGCATGCGTTTGCACGTGTATGAAGGTCAGGGTAATGCCTTCAAAATTTAGTTTCCAGGAATTGAACTCTGGCTTTGTGGCAGGAGGCCATCTTACTAGCCCACCTCAATTTTTAAGGGATCATTATCGCATGTGGTTCCCTGTGTAGAAGATGGTGACTCAGCCAAGATGTACCAAGCAGTGGCAAGTGGGGCCTCTAGGAGGACCTCTGAAGGCATACTGTTCATCTGTTCATGGCTGTCACAGCACCTACTATTACCATGTTCTTCAGGAGCTGTCTCGAAGCATACTGTCAGAAATGGAAAGCCAAAAGCAGCACTGCCTGCCACTGATATGCAAGAAGAGCAAGCCAGTCCCACTAAAGCTGTTCACCCCCCGGCTAGTCAAAGTGTGAGTGTTGGGTGCCCTGAGAAGGCCAGGACTGGATGGGCTAGAGGCAGGCAATGCATCTGCTTTCAGCGAGTGACAGGGGAGATGCTGTACTGGGCAGGTTCAGCTTACCTGCATAGCCTGTTGACTCTCTAACTTTAGGGTTGAATTTGGTCGGAAACAAGGCAGCAGTAAGGAAGAGCAGGAAAGGAAAAGACTAATCCACAAACACAAGCGGGAATTTAAAGGCGCTGTCCGGGAGATCCGAAAGGACAATCAGTTCCTGGCCAGGATGCAGCTCTCAGAAATCATGGAACGGTAAGGAAGGACTATGTGTGTGGGGTTAAGTTTTGACACCACACTCAGAGGCCATTGGTTTTTCTCAGTACCAGGAAGCATGGTGACTGGTATCTGGCAGCCTTGGTAAGGCTGAGGGTTGAGCCAAGTATGTAGCTGCTGGTGTTCCAACAGAAGAAAAATGAAATACCCTAAAAACTGGTGCAAAAGTGACATTTACTTCTTTTTGGGTTTTTTAGGGATGCAGAAAGAAAGCGCAAAGTAAAGCAGCTCTTTAACAGCTTGGCCACACAAGAAGGTGAATGGAAGGCTCTGAAGAGGAAAAAGTTCAAAAAATAAATTGTTTTGTAAATGTAGCAAGGGTGTGTTGTATTGAAGGACCTTGTGGTATGTCTGATCCCATCTCTCTGCTATGCCCAAGCCCTGTTAAAACAGCTTCCATTGCTAGATGGCACATGTCTTTAATCCCAGCACCCAGGGAGGGAGAGGCCAGCCTGGTTTATAGAGTGACTTCCAGGACAGCCAGGGCTGTTAAACAAAAACCAACAACAAGAAGGGTCAGAATCAGAAGTACCGGGGAATTCTTCATTGTTAGAATAGCCATATCACAAAGAGACATGAAACTGACAGGCTATCAAAGTAAGTTCACCATATAATGTTTTTACAACCAAGTCGCCTCCCTACACACCTTGAGATAGCTCACACATGACAGTACGTGACTGGTCATTATGTCCAGATGGGTCTTCTTACCTGCTGTGGCTTCTGAGGTGTGAGATCTTGTGAAACAGTTGGTGGTGCTGATTAGGAATTTGATTTGGATGTTATGAAGCTAAAGCACAGGAGTTCAGCTTTGGCTGCCCTGGAGCTCAGAATGAGCTGGTTAAGAGCAACTTCGGAGGGACATAGGCTCGGCAGCTTGACTTACAGAAGCTACATGAAACCTTATTACTTCCCTAAGGAATCTTCAAAGATGGAAGCTGCATGGCCATGAATCTAGAATGGTCTGGGGTGGGGCCTGACACCCACCAGCTAGGCTGGCTTGCACCTATCCAATCATGAGGGGTTCCTCATTTTTAAATTAGCTACAGGGCCTTGCCCTCTACATGCCCAACTGCATCAAAAAGAAGCAGGGGCCAAATCTGGAGGACTTGCTGTTCAATCTTATGAGGGTGGGACATGCCAACGAAAAGCTCATTGCACCCCAGCCTTTGTCCTGTGTCCTCTGGAAAGAACCAACATAGATGAGAGGCATTGGTAGGGCATGACTTTAATGTTTTATCTGAAAGTTAAGTGTTTTGGATTTTGGAGACAGGGGCTCAACTTGCACTGCACTGGCTATTCTCAAACTTTGTAGCTGGTTAAGGGTGACTTTGAATCCTAGTCTTCTTATCTCCACCCATGCCCAGCTCATCTCCACCCATGCCCAGCTCAGCGTGGTTTACAGTAAACTGGGTGGAAACAGGAAGATAAGGAATTCAAAGTCAACTGTGGCTACACCTAAGACCCTGACTCAAAGATACATAAGTGCCGAGGAGACAGAACTGGGCACGCAAGCTGTCTCTTAGATACAGTAACTCTCCAGAACTTCACTGTATGCTTTCTAATGCCTCTGGAGGCCCAAGGAGCTGCCTCTACACTTGTCTGCTGGGAGGATCCCAGCGGCTTCCCGCCATCTGGCCTCCCGGAAGAGGAGGTGCCTGCTCCAAAGCCTCCGGGGCGTGGCCGATATCCAGGGAGCTTCCTAGTCCATCAACGGGTGGTCCGGGTCAAGAGCTGCGGCAGATGTGCACAGGTGGGCCAGAAGCAAGGGTTTGGGTATCAAATGGAGAGACCAAAGTGGAGCGCAGAATGGGCGCCCGCAACCCCCAACCTGGGTTTCCCTGTCTTCTCCTCACCACCCGCCTCGCAACAGGGAATCATAATAGCTACCGCTTCGTACTCCCACCCTGGTTCACTAAGGGAGCTTTGCAGGGTTCGCCAGGACCACTTTGGAAGCACTTCCTTTTATGTTTAGCAGGAACCTGAAAGTTGAATTTTTCAAGTGGAAGGTAAACAGGGGGGGCTACGAGCAAGCGAGCAAGCGGCGTCTTCACCACACCCTCCCTACCCCGGAGCTTCTACCATGGGATGGGCAGGGGATGCAGGATGCACGCCGCGTCCGCCTATACGGCCTCGGCCCATGTCCGAGCGCCGCGTGATCACTGTGATCTTCCTCGGCCTGCTACTCGACCTCCTGGCCTTCACGCTGTTGCTGCCTCTGCTGCCAGGACTCCTGGAGACTTATGGCCGTGAACAAGTGAGCCCCTCCCCCAAGGTGGACCGAGCACTCCCCTGCCCTACCTGATAAACTCACCCAGCTGGAGTTGCTTTCCTTGTTACCCAGGACCCCCTCTATGGCTCCTGGCAGCGTGGGGTAGACTGGTTTGCTACAGCCATTGGGATGCCAGCCGAGAAGAGATACAACAGCGTCCTGTTCGGAGGTATGTCCCTACGTCCCGGGCTGGGGCCCACAACCCTTTCGTGGAGAGCTAGCTCCTTCTGAGCTCTTGGCCAGGTCTGCCCTCCTCCCTGGGCTCTTGCCAGTCTGGTTCTTTCTTGCAGAGCCTTTGACCAGCAGGTCTGGTTTTTCATCGAGGCCACCTGAGTCGGTGGCCTTTGAGTATAGAACTCAGTGTAGTCTGCACTCTAGGACTGATCCACATGGCTAAAGCCACTAGTGATGGTAACCTCTGTCTGTCAGGTCTCATCGGCTCAGTCTTCTCCCTCCTTCAGTTCCTCTTTGCACCGCTCACTGGAGCTGCCTCTGACTGCCTGGGGAGGCGCCCAGTGATGTTGCTGTCCCTGGTAAGTCTCGATCCAGGTGCCCACAGGCAGAGGAGAGAATGCAGCTATGCGTTTCTCTGCCAGCAGTAGGCTCATCCTTTCTAGAGGGATCTCTGACCCCTGGTGTTACACCAAATAAATTTACCTAAGGAAGGCATATGAGTGTCTGAGGGGTGTGATACATGTTTACCTGCCTTAACTGTGGGCCCTTCCTGGCCTCAAGTGACTCTTCCTGCCACTTGGCCTCCACCCATTGGCAGACAGGTTTGGCCATCTCCTATGCAGTATGGGCTGCCTCTCGGAGTTTTACGGCCTTCTTGGCCTCCCGGGTGATAGGAGGCATCAGCAAGGGGAATGTTAGCCTCTCCACAGCCATCGTCGCTGACCTGGGCTCACCTCCAACCCACAGCCAAGGCATGGTGAGTGAACAGACCCAGGGGGAAAGGACTGATGTCTGGGCTTAAGTCTCGATGCCCAGCTCAACTTGCCTTTTCTCTAGGCCATCATCGGGGTAGCATTCTCCCTGGCCTTTACTGTGGGCCCCATAATTGGGGCCTTCCTGCCTGTGGAAATGGTGCCCTGGGTCAGCTTACTCTTTGCGGTCTCCGACATGTTGTTCATCTTCTGCTTCTTGCCAGAGACACTTCCTCAGGAGAAGCGGGTAAGCCCAGGTCCAGGGGTGAGGCTCCTTCTGTAGGTAGGAAGGGATTTCCTTTCATTTGCACCAGTGCTGAGGGAGACTGACCTGCCCTCTCTAGCTGCTGGCATCCCAGTACCACCTGGGTTCCCTGGATCTTTGCCCCTAAGGCCTCAAAGGTTTGACTTCCTGCAGTGTGAGGTGATCATCCTGGTCCTTTGGCTGCCAAGTCACGTGCTCTCAGCCTCCGGGCCAGCCTTCACTTTCTCTCACAGGCTCCCTCTGTCACCCTGGGCTTCCATGCTGCTGCCAACCTGCTCAGCCCCCTGGCCCTGCTTCGTTTCTCAGCTGTCACCCACAGTCCAGACCCACCTGCTGAGGACAGTAAGGAGTCTACCTTTACAGAACTCAGTGTTTTGAGTACCCAGCATGAGCAAAGATCAACCTGTGGTCTGTGCTGACTTGCAGAGCTCAGAAGCCTACGTCGATTGGGTCTCATCTACTTCCTCTACCTCTTCCTGTTCTCCGGCCTGGAGTACACACTGAGCTTCCTTGCACACCAGCGCTTCCATTTCAGCAGGTAGGTGCCCATCTTAGGCTTTGCTTCAAGGCTCTCAGACCCCAGCTCCAGGAAGTCTTTGTGGTACAACCACTAGCATCCTGGCCTTGCCCATCCCCCAGGCAGTTGGTGGCCTAGGGGGCTGGATGCTCACCCTCCACCTCCTAGCCTGCAGCAGGGCAAGATGTTTTTCTTCATCGGCCTCACCATGGCCACCATACAGGGCACCTACGCCCGACGGATCAGCCCTGGCAAAGAAGTTACAGCTGTGAAGCGGGTAAGGACTTCACTTCCTCTACAGTTCAAGACAGGTGCTGTTCTTGCCTCTGTAGGCTGTGGAACTGCTCTTGAGACTTCTGTTTTCCCCAGGCAATGTTGTTGCTGGTACCAGCCTTTCTCTTCATTGGCTGGGGACAGTCACTGCCCATGTTGGGCTTGGGACTGCTGCTCTACTCCTTCGGTGAGTGGGCCCTTCCAGGGCTGGTGTTGTCATCTGTACTGCCTCGCCTGAGCTGACAGGTACCTCCCAAATCTCTCCCACCAGCTGCTGCTGTTGTAGTGCCCGGTCTGTCCACCATGGTTGCCAGCTATGGTGAGACCCCTACCCCAAAGGCTCTCAGGGTAGGATAGGGCCAGGGCCGACCGGCTTCTGACAAGTCCTCTCCACTCAGGTTCTCCAGGACAAAAAGGCACAATCATGGGCATACTGAGGAGCCTAGGTGCCCTAGGTAGGGCAGTGGGGCCCCTAGTGGCCGCCTCGGGTAAGTGCTGCAGGCTAGCACTCATGGCATGACTCCAGCTGCCTGCTCTGCTCAATCCTGGCAGGCTGAGGGGAACAGGGGCTGCAGGAACAGGGCTCTGAGAAGCTTAGGTGAGCACCTATCTCTTCCACAGTTTACTGGTTGGCTGGGGCCCAGGTCTGCTTCAGTGTGTGCTCCGGGCTCTTCTTAGTCCCCTTCTGTCTCCTGCGGAAGCTGAGGCATCCATCACAGACTTTCAAGGAGGAGTAGCTGAGCTACCACACTCTGGCTGCCAAGTGGGAGCCCGGGCCAGGACCACTAGCCACTCCTAACCCACTCCTTTCTCCAGGCCCAGGAAGGCTTGCCACACCCTCCCCTCTTAGTATGGCATCCCAGCAGGAAACCTGGGCAGCTACACCCTTTCTTCTTACTCTAAAGCCTTTTAGGCTTCTGATGTTTTTACCTGTCATCCTTTGAATGACCAATAAAGCAGCTATTTTGTACCAAGTACCTTTCTGTCTTGCTATTCTTGGACAATTTCATACTACGTGTTATCTGATAATATACATCCCCGTTTCCTTCTTAGCCCACTCCTGATGAACCACTTTCCAACAACACTTTTTTTTTTTTTTTTTTTTTTTTTTTTTTTGGTGGCCCACTGGAATTTAATTAGTGTAGATATGCTATGAGGTTATTTACTGGAACATGGGACATATCACAGCAGAAAGTGACTTCCCCCCAACAACCTTAATTTCCAATGGCTCATCCTTAGTGAAGGGTGGGACCTACCAAGCTCCTCCCCCATTAGTGATGGAATGTCACCAGGCCCATATTTCATGATCCGACCTTCTGCACCAGAAAAGGCAGCTGTAGCCATAAGGTAAAAAGGACTCCAACAGTTCAAAGCTATTGGTGACATCTGATCAAAAAAATAATCTTGGGGGCTGGAGGGATGGCTCAGCTCTTCCAGAGGTCCTAAGTTAATTCCCAGCAACCACATGGTGGCTCACAGCACTCTGTAATAGGATCTGGTGCCCTCTTATGGCATGTAGGCAGAAGGCAGAACACTGTATACTAAATAAATAAATCTTAAAAGGAAGAAAAAGTCATAGGCTGGAGAGGTGAGATGGCTCAGTGGTTAAGAGCGACCATTACTCTTCCAGAGGACCCTGGTTCAATTCCCAGCAACCACATGGCAATTGTCTGTAACTCCAGTTCCAGAGGATCTGACAACCTCATACAGACATTCATGAAAGAGAAACACCAAGTAAATCTTTAAGAAACAATAATTAAGGTTCTCAGTTCTTAACACAGGACAAACTCTTAGAAAATCCTATTTTAGAGCAAGCAAGGTGGCCTACTGGACAAGAAGGGCACCTGTCAGCAAGCCTAGTGATCTGGGATTAGAGAACATACTGGCGCAGACTTTTCTCTGACCTCCATGCACACAACACAGAACACGCATGCCTATACACACAACATAGAACACATGCCTACACACAACACAACACACATTCCTACACACACGCATACAACACATGCCTACACACTTGCACACAACACACCTGCCTACACACATTCACACAACACAGAACACATATGCCTACACACACTCATACAGCTAAATAAACTAAGCATAAAAGTGCTTCCCAACCTGGGACAAGGAAACTGCTTAAAGACTTTTATTTGTGAGTAAAAGCTGTTACAATGAGGACAGGACACATAGGACCTGTCCTCCAAGTCTGTCCATATATGCAACGGTATTTCATGTGTGATACAAAGAATCAGACTACAAAAGTGAGAAGTCATTGCATATGTGGGATAAAGGAAGGGCAGGAAGAGGACGAGAAGAGTCCAGACGAGTGACATCAGGACTAGGGTGAGACCTTCATACCACCTTGGTGAGAAAGTGAGGTGAGCACTACGGCAGGCCGGGTCTGGCTTCAACCAGTCCAGACCCCAGCACCTGCTCTACAGAGGCCCAACCAAGCAGTGTCTAGGGCGCCAGCAGGCTTCCTCACTTAGGCAGGCTGGCAGTGGCAGCTCCGTAACAGGTCCCCTCAGGATTCCACCTGACCACCCCACATTTCCCACCAAGCAGTTTCAAGCCCTTTTCCAGGGATGAAAGTAAAAATTCATTAATAGGATGGATCAAGAAAGTTATGGGCTCCATGAATAATGCAAGACATCAGCCGGCACCTCCAAGGCTGGCTTCTACCATAAGTTACCTTTTACCAAAGCCAGGGCATCTTTTGAACTGAGTTAAGGACCCTGCTCCACTACAAAACCTCCCCACAAGAGTGTCTGCAATCCGTCACAGACTCTACAAGAAAAACTAAAGCAAAAAGTGGCCTGTTCAAATTCACAGTCAAAATGTAAGCTAAACTGCATACTCACTGAAAGAAGTTCTAGAAAGGACTCTTCCCTGCTCCCCCTCCTGGGAGCTCTTCCCCAGGATGGGAATACAAGACTCCAGTAAGATAAACTATGAGTGCCTGAATCTGATTTTGGTCATGGGGTCACCAGTTAGACCATGCATAGCGTTGTGTTGGGTGTACACAGGGTCACTCACTGCTAGGGGCAGCAGGCTCAACCCACTTTAAGGCAGCCACAGTGCCCTGGGCTGCTGATGGGCATGAGAGTGTTTTCTCAGACCATGGCTGGATTCCCTGTGTATGGGTAACTGACATCACTGAGCAGAGGATGCCAGCAGAACCAAGTCCTAATCAGCCACCTGAGACTCCACAAGGTGGAGGGAAACCGAGCAGACAATTTGATACTCACAACAAAAGGAGAGTGAAGAGGCAAGGCTTAGGAGGGTGACGCTGTAACCAGAGCTGGCAGAAGCCTCCAATGCCTTCCAGCCAGGACCAGGATTCAGTGTCCCCCTCCTGAAGGGGGGCACAACTCACAGGTGCAGGCTAAGCCCATCTCCCCACAGAACCCAAGGCCCAAGGTCAGGGGGCTGAGCGCACACCGGGTTAGCACTGGAAAGGGAGCTGAGCACACATGGAGGGGGCTCTAGGTACGTGGAGGTCTTGGTGTTTTGCATTCCATTACACAAGAGGACAGACAGATGAGAAAGGTCGTTAGACATGACAGTGTGCAGGTGCAGGGCGGCCTTCAGGAGTCACTCTTCTTCTTGCTCTTCTTCAGGAAGGAGGGGGTGCGGAACTTCTTCTTCTTCTTGGATGGGGACTTGCCTGGAGACCCATCGCTGCCAGGGTCCATGGGAGACCCCTCCTCAGTGGCAGGGGAGGCTAACTCTTCAGCCCCTGGAGCTGAAGCTGAGGCTGGCTCAGGGTCAACCTCAGCAAGGGGCTGAATGGGGTCTGGGGAACCATGAGCTTCCTCCTCCACTGTTGAGAAGCCAAGTGCTTCTGAAGGCTCATCAGGGGAGAGGTCAGGGAGAGTCGGCTTGAAGGTGGTGGCATCACTGTCATCCCTGGATGTTGGCTCCTGAGGAAGGTCTGATGGTGACGGTGAGAGAGATGGGTTAAGATTTGGACAGAACAGCTGGAAATAAGAGCAATGACCAGAGCTGCTAACTTCTGGTAGTTTCTAGATATTCCCTAGACCAGAAACTTGTACTCTACTTTATAGCTGGATATAGCACGTTATAAACCTCCCAACCTCAGAAGGGTTTAGTACCTTCTCATGAAGAACATACTGATATAACCAGCCCTCCCTCATCAGGACACACCAATCTGCTGGACAATGAAGGGAGGTCTGCTGGCGTCCTGTCCCCAAGGCAGCCACCCAAGAGTCAACTATCAGATCCCATATACAATAAAATAAACCAACAGTTAGCTACAAAATGAACTGTAAGGTAACCTGCCTTCACACTGAATAGCTAAACATAGGAAGCAAAATATAACAGAGGGCAGTTTTCCTTCTAGGGCACAGCAGATTCCTACACTGCCAAGGGACAACAGTATTGGAGACATTTAGTCTGTAAAATTATAAGCGTTGGCATGTTAGGCAACACCAAACCATTTAGTACTTAACAATCAAGCCAACGATCAGGACCAAGAGCAGCCGAGCTAAGCATGGGTTAGGAGCACAGCCTGGCCGCCAGAGGCTCCAGGCCTCAAACATGAGTGCTTAAGCTTGGGATCTGGAGATGCCCCCAGAGAGCAATCTGATGGCTATCCTCTGACCCAGGACAGTTGGCAGAGAGAGGACTGCAGGCCCATGGGCTCCGAGAAGCCCAGCATTGGGGCTCTCTCTGCCAAGCTCACCACAGAACAACTATCACCCCAGCCCACTAAGTTGCAGTTCCAACTTAAGCACAGGCCGAAACAAGCCTCCAAAAATAGCAGGTGGCAGAATCTACACTGTCAGACCCAGTCCACACATTTACTCCTGACCCCTTATGGCCAAAGCTCCCCACCAAACAATCAAGAAATATCCTCAAAGGTTAAGCTAAGAGCTTTCTGTGGCCCAGGGTACTCTGGGCTGACACTGTGATAGGGGCCAGGAGCATCCTGGGAAGCTGATGCCACCTTCCAGCATTCCAGTGACCACGGAGGCCACTGAAAAACTGAGCATATTAATAAAGTCCTCTATTTTTATTTTGTATGTACAGAAAACATAAGCAACAAAGAAGCAGAAAAGCAAGGCGTAGCGCAAGCACCTGGTTAGAGCAGAGGCCAGCGTGGGTACTTACTAGGGTAACAGGTACTCTTTAGCACATCCGTCTCCTGCTGTAAGGCGGCCACAAGAAAGAAAGCACAAGTAGAGATTCTATGCATTCAGTCACAGCCATTGGGTTACAGAAGAGAGGCCAAGCCACTTTTATAGACCACAGACTGGGGTGAGGGGTCCAGGAGACACAGACATACACGGGAGACTATGGGACAAAAGTGTCACATGTTGAACCACACAACACATACATGCGGTCTGGGTCTGAGAGGCAGACACAGCTCTCTCAGGGGACTGATTAATGCAACAGGTCTAGAGCCCTGCAGTCCTCACTCAAGTGAAGGCACCAAGGTGTCATAAGACTCCAGTCAGTGCTTAAAGTGTGCAAGCATAGGGCAAAAATGACAGGACAAGATGGTGGGGGCACTCCCTCAAGTTTGCCCTCCCCCAATCACAACAGCTCAAAAACTGTCTTGAAGCAGGCTACTCAGGACAGAGCAGGTACAAAAGAAAGAGCTGAGGTTTCCGGAGCTGTGTGTGGCACTGGTTTTGTGGAATGCACACTTCTTTAACATGTTAATGGAATGATGGCCACATTCCATTACCAGTGCACACAGGCCATGCACCCTTCCTTTCCCAGAAGAGCAGCCATGTGCCTCCTGACAGGACTCACCTTCTTCCAGTTTGACAGGAGTGCTAGGGGGAGTGCTGGGGACAGCTGACTGGCCTGGGGCACACTTTTCTTTCTGCTCCCTTGTCTCATCCAGATTCTCTACAGACAGATGTAAACAAAGTAAGCACAGGGTACAGAGACAGGGTCCAGGACTCACCCCCTTCCTCAACAGCGCAGCAGCCAGCCTTCCTGCCCCTTGCAGACTGCACCTCAGAAGTCAGCTAGGCCCCCAGCCTGGAATCTGCTCTTTTCTACACAACTGGGGTACTTAGTGAATTTCAAAAACTTAACCAGCTGTGGCCTCCAACTAGCAACAACCCTGCCTTAGCCTCTCAGGTGCTAGAAGTACAGGAATGTGCCAGCAAACTTGGTTAATTTCTACCCTTATTACAAAGACAATCTTCAGGGCAGAAAGATAGATTAGCAGGTAAAAGCAGCTGCCACACAGCCTGACAACCTGAATTAAATCCTGGAACACATAATGAAAAACAAGAGCTCCCACAGGCTGTCCTCTGACCTCTACGCACTCACCTTGCCATGTGTACACCTACACTCACACATACACAAACAAAATAAGTTTAATATTCAAAGAGTATCTTCCAGTGCTGCTCTGTGACTAACTGGTAGACATGTCCTCCGTGAGAAGCCCCTAGACATGGCCAACCAGGAAGTCACAGGTTTGTGTAGCAAGGGCTTACCCCTGAGACGTTTTCCCAAACCCCTACCAATAAATTGATCTTGTTAACTCCCATATTTTTCTTAATTTTCTAAAATAAACTAAACTGATGAGCGAAAAGTACAGGAAACTGGGGCCCCAGAACCAGAAAACCCTGTTTACCAATTATCCTAATTTTCAAAATCTCCACTTTTCATCTAAAAGTCTTCTATCTGTAGCCTAAAGACAAAAGCTTCCTATGCCCTCTGAGAAACAATGGGGAACAGCTCCACACCAGGGCCTGTGCTTTAGGCAGGCTCCACCCCTCTGCCAAGAGCAGCACCAATAGCAAGGTCTCCAGGCAATGCCCCTATGGCACTCCCTGCTGTCAGCTTTGGTCACAAGGCAAAGGCAAAAAGCAAGTCACTCTACGGTATATGTCCCATCCCTGCCAAGAGAACCTCAAATGTAGAGGAAACTCCCGTGCACTGTATGACTCAAAAGGAATAAACCACTGGAGGCATCAGAGGGCAAACATGCACATGACCCACCCAGAGGACGGCCACAGGCATACTGCTCAGTTCTTACTTAACCAAACAAGATTTGTGCTTCATGTATAAGACTTCTCACACGGAGAAGCTTCCAGACACTTCCTCCTGCTTTCTGGAGCTGCCTGACACCCATATCTCAGAAGCACTCACCTTCAGAGCCCTTCTGCTTCCGCTCCACCTCTCGGCGATATTCCTCTAGCTCACGGTCTGTGAGTGTGTTGAAGGGGTTGGGTCCTGTGGTGCTCACAATTACATGGGGCTGGTATTCCTTCTCAATGATGGCTTTGGAGGCTGTCACAAGCTCACCCTGTGAACCAAAGAGATTGGTATGCAGAAGCCTGACCTGGTGGGACCACCCTCCTCCCAGGAACACAACAGGCAGGGGAAAATGGGGGCTTTCCAGGAACACACAGACGTAAGACTGGACCACTTGTTCCTGTGGGGCCTCTCTCCTCCTGAGCAAACAGCAGCAGGGGATGAAGGTCTTTTTCAGGAGCACACAGACAAACCAAGACCACACTGCCATGGCCAAGGAAGATTTCAAAAGCAAAGGCACTAAAGTACTGAGTCAGAGGCACTGACACCCTGAAAGAGCAGCCTCGTCTGCCTCCTGCAGATAGGAATGGCAGAGGACTGTGCCTGGGTACTGCTCACTAAGCAATCCATTCCCACATGACCTCAGAAAATGTTCACCCTACAACCAACAGGGCAAAGTATGTGGAGACTGGCTTACATTCTTTTGTTGTGTTTTTGTTTTTGAAGACAGGGTCCCACTATGTAGCCCTGGCTGTCCTAGAATTCACTATGGAGAAAAGGATGCCCTCGAAATCTCAGAGATTCATTAGCCTCTGCCTCCTAACTGCTGGGATTAAAGGTGTACACCACCACCACAAGTTTTCTGCCCTTCTGACTGATTTACACTGGTTTACACCCAGTTCCTGAACTTATCCCACAACATTCAGAGGTAACAAAAATTCCCCAAACAGCAGGTTTGCCTGATGAATCTGGAAACTGAGAATGTATAACACAAAAAAGCAAGCAAAGCACTAAGGCAGCTTTTGACTACTGCCAAAGACCTACCCACAGTGGGAGCCAGAGGGCAACCCGGCCCACCCCACAGCTTGGAGCAAAGTGGCCCTCAAGTGTTCAAGAACATGGCCCAGAAGACATAAACATAATCAAGTAACAGCTATGGAAAGGTGTTCAGGTGGTAGGCCTGGAGTTGACATCACACAGGCGAGTGGTTAACACTAGGGGGAGCCAGTGTCTTGGCAGTACCATTTCCTAGGGACAGTCAACCCACACCAGCAACTACTCTTCAGACACTGGCTGGAGAAGCTGGTATGTCTGGACTGAACAGGGGACAAAGTATTTAGAGTACTCCATATGTAAATGGTGACCCAGATGCCCACAGCAGAGAAGGGCAAACATACTGAATGGGCAGCTTTGTTGAAGAGCCTTGAGTCTCATGGTGAAGGGACCCTGCCTTAAGTCTCCCTAAGGATAACTGGCTTTTCATTATGAGTAGCCCATCCACAGCAAGACAGAAAGGAATTGTATTCTGTCACTTGCTAATGACAGCTGAAAAAGCCCCTTCTTGTCCATTGTCCAAAGACCTTATTCAGATTAAATATCCACAAAAGGATCCTATTAGTAAGATCCTCCCAAGAACATCATTCTGTAAACACAGCAGTGTGCTGTCAGCACCTGTGAGCTGCCATTACTCACTACAAAATGAGAGGGGTATCAGGTGTGAGGGGCAAGTTCAAGTTCATGTAATCAAATGATAGCAGGCACCTATTGTCACTGGGACAGCAAAGCCTCCAATCCAAGTCTTGATGTTCTGGAGAATGAGCAAGATTCCCTGTGCTGGATCAGTTGGCCTTCAAGAAGCACACAGCAGACTATCCACCATGCACGGTACTGATGTACGATCAACTGTAAATACATGTCAGGCTGACTGACTAAGGCTTGCCTATAGGAAGGCAGGAAAGCTTGATATTTTCTCTTCTGATCACAGAACAGGAACTCCAAACAAAACAGAGACTCAATAACTACGTCTGTACTTGACTGAAGCCTATTATTGAAAAGACTCCCAGATGTGCACACCTGGGTTAGTGACCAGACCTTTCAGAAGAGCAGGTTTTCATCTGTCAAGACAGACTTGAGGCTTTAGGCTCTTCAGCTCACATGCTCACGTTCACCCCCAGAAGTGCTTTCTCTAACTACAGTTATTTCTATTCCATCTTAACTTAAAAACCATGACTTTCTCCCTCTCTCCTCCTTGCATTTTTACCTAACCTGTATTGTTTTTCTTTTACACTCTTAAGATAACTATCCATGTGCTAGAGTAAGAGAGAGACAGAGGTAGATCTGACATTCATAGTGTTGGGCCATGAACACACTAGGTGCATATCACAAAGTCAGAGAGTCCAAGAGACAGGTTTACCTGCCTTGGTGTCTCTGCCACACAGCATGAAGGGAATAAGCCCAATTTAAGCGCCTGTGGACACAGGAAAGCTCACAATGCACAGAGTGGACTGCAGCCCTTCTCTGCCATGAGCAGATGGCAAGATAGCCCTTTATACCTTGTCCCTACCATTTAATGTACTTGCAATAACATCCAGAAGGTAGCCCAGACTTTTATAGGTCCCATACTGGGCTGTGCAAAGCTAAAGTTGAAAGGCTCTGGTATCTCTCTGGCCCGGGGAAGGCAATCCCAGCACTGATGAACAGCCATCAGCAAGAGGAAAACCAAAGGCTACAAGTTCCCCTGTCTCCAAACCATGGTTCTCAGGTACTCAAGCCTCCCTGGAGGGCCTGCTCAGGACACAGACCTTGTGATCTTTGAGCAAACAAACCTGTCTTTCCTATGTTGCTTTCCTCAGGTATTTTGCCACAACGACAAGAAAAGTAATGAATGCAGGGGACCTATATTTTTACGAAGTTTACATACAAGCTGGGTAGCTGAGGGGAAGTGTGCCTGCCTGTCATACTAGGCCCTATGCTCCACCCCAACTCAACATACTCCCCAACCCAATGTCAGTTAGCTGGAGGTGGCACTGTGCATCTCTGGAGTATACATGTGACCTGCCCATATCTGAACAGGGCTAGGAACAGGAAATAAAGCTGTCACAGGATGAGGAACCAGCCCAAAATACATCCTCTAATGGAGCTGGCTACCCTTGATGCTTTCCAAATAGCCCCAAAAAGTCAAAATCTATGAAATGCACACAAGACCCAAAAGACAGAGCAGCAATTGTGACTGTGACTATGTTAGCCCACAAAGCTGGAGGAACAGACACAGACTGCATCTGGGGCTTGCAGATCACATATAACTTTACATATGGCAGATAAAGACTGATTAACTGAGAGGATCACATGACTTATGGCTATGCCTCAAAGTACCAGGAGGAAAGGCAAGTTCTCTGGCAAAATCCCTCAGGAGGTAGGTAGAAATAAATATAAAAGTAAGAAAACAAGACGCATGCATATTGAAAATATGCAAAATAATGTTATTGTGAGAGAAAGACTCCAGGAAGGAATTAAGGAGCCCAGTATTTATCTAATTATATCTGCCAGTCAGCATACCTTTAAAACAATACTTGAATTTCACAAGTGTGTAAAATGAAGAGAACCTGGAAACATTCAGCCTTAAGCTCTGACTCATGCATTAGCCACTTTCTGTTTTGAGATGTTTCTTTTTTATATTTTTACTTATTTTATATTATTATGATTACTCCTACTACTACTTGAGAAAGAGCCCGTCTATAGAGGCCGGGCAGACCATAAACCCTCTTCACCTCAGCCCTACATTCCTGGCTGTGCACTATGCCTTTACTCCTTTGTTTGTTGAGACAAATATGCCTATATGGTTCAAGGTGGCCTAAAACCCTCAATTCTCATACCTCAGCCTCAGATTTTATTTAAAATTAAAAATAAATGCATTTCCTCTACAAGGGTTGATAAAGATTATTTCTGATCCTTCTGAAAGGAGATCTTTAATTGGCCTCCAACTATACAGTCAAAGGTGAACAAGTGAGGGAACGTCACAGCAAAAGCGGCCACTGCCAACAGCACCCAGACAAAACCATTTCAACTGGTGTCCTGTAAGAAGAAAATTCTGAAACCCAAAGGCAAGCACTAACCAAGGTCACATTCAAAACTTCAGAAATGAACCATGTGGCTCCAGTGGGCCACTTCAGGTAAAAACTTAGAATGCTGGAAACTGTGTTTGAAAATGAAAGGACAGCGGGCAGAGGGCGGGCGGGCACCTCCATACGGAGCCTAAAGAGGAGCTGGTGGGGAGGGAAGAGCACTGAGGACCAGTAGGTGGGTAGGGCAGGGCAGTGAGTACCTTTCTAAAAGAGACAGACTTAGCGGGACTAAAGGTCTGCTCTGTAAACTCGAGCCCTTCGATAGTTTCCGTACAGTCAGAGAGGGGTGCGTCCTGCAACAGTAAACTGAGTCATCAGAGCACACCAGGCCCAGCCTTAAAAATATGAACCAAGACCACAGGATGAAGCCAGCTAAGAGCATGCAGCAGGGGCAGTTATCCACAGTATGGGCTGATGATGACAGTGGTACGTGCAGACACAACATGAAGCCAGGACCACAGCTGGCCAAATTAAAAAAAATTATCAACAAACATCTACCCCTGCAGTCAGACTGAAAGCATCAGATGGCATCTTGATTTTCAGAGATAACTACTTACACAATTAGCATCAATGCGCCACTCTATGTAAGTCACTTTACAGAAATGCATGTAAATGTGGATGGACCGCATTTACAAGCACCCACCCACTCTGCATCCCAAGCAGCATTTTGTTGCAGACATGAGTATATACCGAAACAAAGTTCCATAGCCCACCCTCTCCTAGCATTTATACAGCACCCTCCCAGAGGTTACAGGAAACCCAGTTTCAAAGCAGTGGCATATAAACCCCTTGAGTACGCATGCACTATAAGGAGCAGGGCTAAAAGGGTGGACACACCCTCAGCTTGCTTATACTTGGTCTAGAGCTCAAGTAAAGTGTCTGGACTATCATGACTATGTTTAACGAGCATACCCACTGTCCTAGAATACTCACCTTATAACATCACTCTCTCCCAAGACATGAATAGCTCTGGAGTAGATGGTCTTAGTCACCACCCACTAATGTCAGAGACACTGTGTTCTCTTACCTGAACAAGGCTTCTGTCCATCACTACACCACACAAAACCTGGGACTGAGGTCCTGCCGTCTTAATGTCCTGCAAATTCTGCTCTCGAATCTGAAGAAGAAAAGAAACAAATAGGAATATAAAGAAGGCATGCTGTAACTTCCAATCCTGTTTTTTACACACTTGGACCCTGGCCTGTGCAAACTACTTCTGTCTAGTCCCATGATAGAAGGAGCTAGGACACACCTACTTCTGAGTACTGGGCTAACTGCACAGAGGGGTGATGAACTACAGGCATGAAGGGCTGGACTACTGTTGTCTGTTCATACATCCAGAGGCTCTGGAAAGATACAGATCCTTCATCCTTCACTGTACTTAGTAAGTCAGTGGGAAATCTTTGCTATGCATCCATCTTCTAGTAACACTGTGAATGCTGATGGATCTCATAGTCCATAGCTCTCTGAATGAAGCATGGAAAGCAGGGACAGTTGTCTGTTACTACTTGGAACAGGCTCTGTGGTCTCCCCTTCAGAACTGCTATTGAGCAAGCATCAGTTTAAGAAACAGTGGGACCCCAAACTATGAGCAGAAGCAACACAGCAAAAAGACAGCTGCTGTAAGCAAGCACACCCCCACCCCACCAAAGGTAGACAGCAATACAAACCTTGTTCCTCATCTCCTGGACCTCTTTTGGGTTAGTGTTCAATGGGACAAACAGGCTAGGGACAGCAGAGGTGGAGGTTCTATGTCCATCCTCTTTAGTCCACTGTAATATCAAGAATAGGTGAGAAGTCAGGATTATGGCAACAGCAAATGGCACCACAGCATTCAATTTGTCCAAATGATCTCAACATCTGCTCATGCACTGAACATCACAGGACGGAACCAATGACCACATTTCCTGGGTCACCTAGCAGAGTCACCACATGAGTGGGAGGTGGACACAAAAAAAAAAAAAAAACCACCCCACAGCAAGTGATGGGACTCAAAATCATGACTGACAGAAAAGGGCCATGAAGAGAGCTTAAAACCTGGCATGTAAAGGCGACCACACAGCTGAACCTTATAACCCATGGAGCTGTCGAGGAGGCTGGCCCCTCAGAGACCATTGGTTCACCGCCCTGAGAGTCACCCAACAACAAAGGCAACTGGAAGCGTGGGATGACAATCATGAGAAGCAATGTGATGCTCCTACCCAGGGGTAGGCAAAGTCAGCACCGTGAGGCGAGAGTGGGCATCACCAAAGTTTGCATTACAATAAATGATAACATCAGAATAAACTGATAACACACTATTCAACCCAAGAACAGTACTGTATTAGCACCAATACAGTAGCCACCTAGAAGAAGATTTTTGGTGATGTCAAATATTTTATAAAACTTAATACTTTTAAGTATTACAAAAATATCCCAAATAAACTTAAAGCGCTTCATGAGGCCTCGAAGGCTGTTTTAGTTATCAGTGCACACTGTTCACATGCTGCACGTTTTACTCAGTATTCTTATTTTTTGGCTCTCCAATAGGATATGAGATTTTAGTCAAATTTTAATATTCAAGGATGAGTGGGCACTGAACAGTAAAACAAGCCATCTTGCAAGTGTTATGCCTTTCAGAATATTTTTGAGAGGCAATAAAAGAGCCATAAACCATAAGACTTTAAAGGAAGCAACAAAACCATCAAATGCTTAGCCACTGTGAAGGAGTGTGGAATGGGTGGAGCCGTGGGTACTCACTGATGCTTATCTTCTGAGACAAAAATAACTCCAGCTTTTTATTAAAAATAATTTCAGTAAAAACATTAAAACAGCCACTCAGAAGCTTCAAAATAGCAATTATTTGAAAATAGCAATTATTATAAATTAAAATATACCAACCTGGGCCCACTGCACAGAAACGTGCTACTCCAGAACAGTAAGAAACACTGACATATGCTGACCAGACCCTTTGAGGCACACATTGACTAAATGCCTCAAATAACTTGACTTTTCAAGCTAAGTTTAGTGTTCACAGCTTCTGCTGCAGATGCACACTGCAAAGATTCCAGGCAATGCAGAGTGCTTACAGCATCAGCAGACTGGGTACAAGCCCTTTTACAAGTAAATCAAATAAAGAAAGGAGAGCAGGATGAAGAAGAGGAGAGTCACACACCCAAGCCCTGAGGCCAGCTGCAGCCAAGAGGGTCCCTGCCCACATGATGCAGCTGCTCAGGAGCATGGAGGCTTCTCACCACACCAGAACCACCTAGAGAGGAGAAAACCTTCTTTTTCTTTAAGTGTTTAAGTAAAAGCACTTTTACAAAAATACTTTCTTGCCTGCTTGTCCTGCCTAGGACAAGCTGTGCTAGCTGGGCTTGTCATGCATTGACAGAGTGTCCATGAGGGACTGTGGCAATGGGCTTTTGTACAGATCCGATCAGTATCTAGGCAGATTGTCCAAGCTAGCCTATACAAAATTATGGCCCATCCTCAGAGAACTGTTTGTTTCAACACCGGGGCATCAAGCATCTCTCAAGGCAAATGAGAACCCTGAGCAGCAATCATACTTAAACCAGCACCCCTGGCCACCTCTTGTCGCTGGTGCCTGTAGATGGCCTGCGCTGCACTTGGGTCATGCCACACCCAGCAGGAGTCAAAAGACTCACCACCATGGCCGTCTACTCACATGCAACAGTCCATGCAGAGGGCGGCTGGTATGAACATTCGGAGGCTGTGGGATAGAGGGAGGCACCAAAGCTGAAAGAGGACAGGGGTCAGTAAAGAACTAGCCAGTGAGACAGGAAAAACTGCTTAAGAAGACACCAGAGACAAAGGGTTTTGATAACAGAAGCAAATGCAGCCAAGGTCTATGCCATAAGTACCTTTTCATAAATGAAGCGGTAAGGTTCCTCAGACAGATACTGAGTTAAAGGAGAGCTCCTGTTTTTAGACGAACTCGTGTAAGTTCTTTAGTACTTTTGCTCTGTGTGAGTTGGGGTTAGCTGGAATTATTGAAGAAGTACAATGTATCTTAAGCAGTTTCAGGCAGATAGTATTAACTGGGATTTTAGTTAAAACATAAAGTAGATTTTGGCTCAGAAGGAAGCAAGTCACACAGGCAGTGCTCATTAATGAGGTCAGAAGGAAAATTCCCAAAGCCTCCGAAGCCCCAGCTGCCCGACTTGCTCTACGTCATCTAACTATGAACAGTAAGGTAGGCACAGACCAAGCAGTTGGTAATACAGCTTGGCACGCAGACACCGGACGAGAGAGACTGCAGCAAGGGTTTCACGTGATCGTGTGTAATGTTCGTCCACACCTTAGTCTTCGACTTGGGACTGCTTCCGTTCTGCCCCTCCTCAGAAGCTTCATCACCCCGGCCAGAGTTCAGCCATCTTGTCTTCTCTCGCTGCTGCTTCTGAAAACTGTGTCTAAGAGGTGAACAAGTGCCCGAATCGCCATCACTAGCAAAGGATGTGACACTGGCAGGGACTTCCACATCGCTGTACTTTTTAGACCTCTCTCTCAGAGCAGGGTATCGATAAGGGTAGCCAGTTCTGTAGCCCTAGGGTCCAAGCAGAGGGAAAAGCAGTCAACACTCCAGATCTTAAAACAAGATTTTGCTCTGGGTATGTGGTGAGAGACTGCTGGGGGGTAGGGGATAGTTCCCAAAGCTGCCCTTTGTCTTGCACAAGCACACGCACACATACATATACCCACAGAATCTCAAGAACAGGTGCTCAGATGTTTGAGTACAGCATCAGAATTCAGTCTTCACCTGCTATGCTTTGGAAGATGTGCCCTGCTTAATCCACACTTCTGTTGGATCAACTTGTTTGCTGACTTTCCCACAGAGAGCTGGAGCCTTCCTCACCTCAAATACCTAATACTTAGCACCCAACAGTTGAGGCAAACATTGCACAGGAGACCCTAAGTCCCCATCTCTTACTCCCTTCCCTCTGGGTCTAGGTGGAACTTCCATATGCTTGTATTCACTAGAGATAAAAGGCATAGATTACACAAAAACAATAGTGCCTATTTTGTGGGTCTCCAAACACACTGCTAGCTCTGAGGAATGGATACTGTGAATATTTCTGTTTCTAAATGACTCCCTCAGCTGAGCTTTCTGATGAGAACCTAGTCCTGGTCAATACTCTGATTGAAGCCTTCAGAGTTCACTGTGCCTAGATTGCTGACCTATGGAAGTGATGAAATACTAATGATATACTGTTTCAAATCATTAGGCTAAATCTCTTTTGCTGCAGAACACAGAGAGGACCACCAAGATGATGCAGCAGATGAGGGTGCTGGCTAATGTGTCTCCAACTGTGTCCAGGCCTATGCTGTTTCCTTCCTTCTCTCAGCTTCCCATATCATGAATCTATCTATTCTTTGGGACCTTCTTGAGGCCACCTCTAAATAAAGATTTCTTCTTGTTTTTAGAAACAGGGCTAGTCTATGTAGCCCTGGAACTCAATGTATAGACCAAGCCACAAACACAGACCATTATCCTGCCATCTATTTTATCAATGTGTGGTCTCACCTCCCTACTATGAACATCTACCCCATGCTGGACTCTGTGATCTCCAAGCAGCACAGGGTCCTCACAAGTAGATAGGCAGTAAATATCGAAAGAACTACACAATCAGGTCCCAAACAACAAAAGTGATTAGTAAAATAAAAATAAAACATTTGACTGCTTTAGAAAGTTTCTCTAGTTTGCTTATAGGATGGCAGGTACTGGCTGACCTGACTGCTGATTACCCAGCTACTTTCTTATTTCCACAAAATCCAAACACAAAATTACATTTAAACGTGGATCAGGGGCCGCAGACAATGCTCAGTGGTTAAAAGCACTTATATCTCTTGCAGCACCCAAGTTTACTTCCAAGCACCCACGCAAGTAACTCCAGCTCTAATGCCCTCTTTTGGACTCTGTGGACACTGTGCGTGTGTGCATATACACACACACACAGACACACACAGAGACACAGACACACTTCCACACAAAAAACACACATATATCCATAATTTTAATTAAAATCTTAAAGAAAAAAATATAAAGACCAGAACTTGGAATGTGGCTCAGTTGTAAGGGAAGTACAAAATCTTGAGTTCTAGCCCCAGCACTGAATAAAACTAGGCATGGCCAGTTGGGAGATAGAGAAAATAGAATCACAAGTTCAAGGTCACTCACATCTATACAACAGATCTGAGGACAGCCTGGCTCCATGAGACTTTGTTTCAATATATAAATAAATAGAGGAAAAAAAAAAAAAAAAAACCCTTTATGTCCACATTGTGACTTAATCTAGTAATTAAAAACTGGTAATTCTTCAAGAAGTTTAATATGACAGCATTCAGATAGATACACAAAGGGACAGTCATTTCAGCTGCCATATAAACAACATTTGAACTGATGTCAAGTGCAAGCACCACTCTTACCAGATTATCGAGCATCCGCATGAGAGCTTCAAATTCTTGCTCCCCAATCTGCCATGTGGGAGGTGATCCAGTGCCCTCCTCTGCTGGAGTCCCTGGAGAACGAGACTTGGCTTTGTACTTCCCGGGATCCAGCAGAACTAAGTTGTCTGGTCCTCCAGCACTTGCCAGAGTGCGAACCTTTTCAAAAACAAGCAGACATTGTGGGTTGTTCCCATACAGAAGAGAACCAGATGACCACAAAAAGATACTAATATACACATACAAGCTCTGCACAGAAAGCAGTAAAACGTATAAGACAGATTGATTACAAGGTCATTTTCAAAGATTTTTCTTTACAATGACAAAACTGGATATTCATTAGAAAACGGGAACTTTCCCTCACTATCTATAAAGTGTCAGCAGGGGCTGGTGTAGCAGTATGAGGAACACTGAAGCTGAGAAGCAAAGAAAGAAAAAAAAGAAAAGAAAAAAAAAACTATGCTTCAGCTTTTTCAAAAAGACTATGAGAAGTCAGATGCAGTAGTGTGTGTGTGTGTGTGTGTGTGTGTGTGTGTGAGTGACATACATAAGCGCACACACCAATACTCTATAAGTGATAACATGCATGCATATGTATGAAGAATTAGAAATGAAAATCCCAGCAACCTTTGTTAAGTTCTAAATCATGAGCCCTTCATTCTTTCAAGTCATCAGAAGATCCACGTGAACCCTACCTGGATCTCACATGCAATCACAAGGTTATGGATGTAATAGAAGGCCTCCTCCACACTCTCTCCAACTGACACAAGTCCATGATTCCGGAGGATGAGAACCTAAGAAAAGAAAGGCAAATCTGTGAAACAAGGTACCAAGACTGATCACTCTGGGCTCTACATCTGAAATACCAGGAGATGCTACTGACCTTGCTTTTAGGGCCCAGATTTTTCTGAATTAAAATTTTTTCTTCTTCATCAACCAAAATTCCATGATAGTCATGATAAGCAACATCTCCAAGTGAAAGTGCCTCTGGGGAGATGGGCAAGAGCCCACATTTCATTGCAGAGACCTAGGTCACCATGACAAAGAAAAGCCACAGTTAAACAGCAACTCACAACATACAAACGCTTTCCTCACAGAAATAAAATGACAATAATCTATGTTTAAATTCATTCTCTTGTCAGAAATAAATGAACCCATCAATTTAAATATAAACTTTACTTCTAGGGCCCCTGACAGCAGCTGGGAAACTTTGGAGAAAATCCATGGCTGGGCTTTTCCAGGATTACCAACTATCTATGCCAGTCAGCTCTTATTAACACAGTGAGTCGTGGTTTCATGAAAGGAGCACAAAATAGGCCCTCTGAGGAGCACTATCTCAAGGGAAAACTTCCAAGTGCTACAAGGTTTTGTTCACATTTTAATTTAAGCTGCAGATAGAGAAAAAAAAATCTGAAAACTAGATAAAAATTTATAACAAATTGGCAATTACATAAATATAATTCCTCTTATATTTATTTAAATAAATATAGTAAAAGTGGAGTTTTGGTTTGGTTTCCCTGCCCCCCAATACCAGATCCTACTATGTAGCCCTGACTATTCTGGAGCTCACTATGCAGACCAGGCTGGCTTCAAACTCACAGAGACCTGCCCATACCACTGGCATGAAACACTATGCCCAGGAATACAGTAAGAGTATTTTTGTTTGCCTTTGTTTATTTTTTGTCAAGACAGGGTGTTGTATGAGGTTTCTAGCCTGGCCTTTCCAGCCTAGCCTTGTGACCTGGACCTGCAGGCCTACAGTCCCATAGTCCACTGAAACACAGAGATGCTTATATTAATTGTACACTGATTGACCTGGGGCCCCAGGCATATAACTTGCTAACTCTTTACTGTTAAATAACTTATGATTTTTATCCTGTTCAGTCATGCGGCTCGGTACCATTGCTCAGAGCAGCATAGTTGTCCTCTGCATCTTCTGGTTTCTCTGTGGCATCTCTGCCCTGTTCTTCCTATTCCTAGAGTTTTCCCAGTCTGGTAGCTCCGCCCACACTTCCTGTCTGCCTTCAGCTGATCAGCATTTCTATTAAACTAGTAGGTAGGACAATTATTTACAATGTAACACAATCCCACTACATATCCCCTTTTCTCTTTTTTAAAGTGGGTCTGCCAGTCTGTGGGTCTGCCAGTCTGTGGGTCTGCCAGTCTGTGGGTCTGAACCTCGAGGCTAGACCAGAATGTTTGGGCCAGAAACATCATACAACAAATGGCACCCAACATGATCAAAATATATCTACATAAAGCCATAGAAAGCTTAAAAAATGGTCTAGAGCACAGAAATGAAGCCAAAAGCAGCTTCCGAATTGTGTCTCTCTAGTGGGCTGTGGTAAAGAGACTGAGTGGTATATAGGATTAAATTACAAAATGGTGTGTTTGCTGCATACAACTTAAGATGAACAAGGCCAGTTCCTGAGCCTCAATGTAATCAAGGAGCTGTACATGGTGGATTTAAGGTTTCTATTAATAAGGACAAAAAGGAACAGAGTCAAAGATGGCTTTTTAGTGACAGCATTTTCTTGGATCAGTCCCGTTTTCTGGAGGCAAGCAGAGGCTTGGCTTTTTTAAGAGAAGCGTCCTGATTCAGTCTTAGAGCCAAAACACTTATGACTCTTTTAAGAGGCCCTGCTACCAAATACTTAAATGGAGTACATGAGCAGCAGATGGAAGTGCTTTATTTGGTGATTATATAGGCCCTAAAATTCTGTAGAGTGGTAATTGTGGGCCCTACCAGTACCTCTGCTAAAAAGCTAAATTCTATGAAGCTAGACTAGGAGCTGGGTGGATACCGCCAGCCATCCCAGCCAAGCCTTTAATCCTTAGCCCAATTTGGCAGATTAAAGGTGTGGACAGAAACAAAAAGAAATGGAGGGAGCTGGAAAGAGTCAGCCACCCTAGCCAAGCAAAGGTGTGGTCAGAAACAGAGTAAGATAAGAAATAAGAGATATACAGTAAAGACAGATTTTTAAAAATCTAAATGATTTATAGTGTGTTTAAAAATATATACATAGGCTTGAGAAAGAAAAAAGAAAAAGGAGAAAGTCCTTAAAAAAGAAAGAGTAAAAAAAAAAATAATAAGCCACGTAAAGATGGAAATTACAAAGGATGTCTGGATACTGTATGTTATTGTCTTATCTTTAAGTTTTCTGACTGAAAATGAAGAAGTAAAAGCTACTAAAAGACATTTGATTATAAATTCTGCTGGATTAATCCAACCTATATATTTTGTAAATGAGTTGACTTTAAAATTGAAATCAAAAGATATTCTACTTAAGAGAAGAGGTTTTCTTTTTATTTCCATAGAAAATGAGAGGCTTTGGATTTATTCCTGGATAAAGAACATAAAGTTTAATAGAGGAAGACCCTCTGAAAAGTCTCAATGGAAATGGATGGTCCAGATGATTCAGCATTTCAGAGCATCTCTGTTGCAGTTTCCTCTGAGCTCTGCATCCAAAACATCTTCAAGGAGACTAGCTGAGCTGACCCAGTCTTAAAGAGTACTCCACTAAAGACTTGTCCATAATCCTAAATTTTTCTTTGGGTCCCATTTGGATTTCCAGTGTCCCCATTCAGCAGGAAGTAGCCTAGAGAACTATGACCACATTCCCAAAAAATGGATTATGGATGTTTGTGTTTGTTTACTATGTTGGTTATAAGTTATTATAGGTAGTGGGGGAAAAGGATATTAGATTTGGGGGTTTTGTTTTAAAAAGAGAAAAGGGAATATGTAGTAGTATTATGTTACATTGTAAATAGCTGTCCCGCCTACTAGTTAGATAAAAAATGCTGATTGGCTGAAGGCAGACAGGAAGTGTAGGCAGAGTGACCAGACTGGGAAAACTCTAGGAACAGGAAGAATAGGGCAGAGATGCCACAGATGCAGAGGACAACTATGCTGCTCTGAGAAAAGGTATCAAACCACATGGTTGAACAGGATAAGAATAATGGGTTAGTTTAAGAGTAAAGCGTTAGCAAGTTATATGCCTGGGCCCCAGGTCAATCAGCATAAAATTGATGTAACCATTTGTGTGTCTCTGTAGGTCTGTGAGTCTGAACCTTGAGGCTAGGCCAAAATGTCCGGGCCAGAAACATCATACAACCACAAGGTTTATTTGTATAGTTTTGGCTTTCCTGCAACTATCTTTGTAGACCAGAATAAATAAAACATAAGGAGCCAGGCATAGTGGAGCCTGTCACTCTAGCTATTCACAGACTGGAGCAGAATGATCTCAATTACAAAAGCAGCCCAGGCTACAGGGTAAAACTCTGATTCAAGACATAGAGTAAAAATAGAATTAAGAAATAGTATAGAGCACATGCCTAGCATTCATAAGGCCTTGGTTGGTATCAATCCTCAGTACTATAAACAAACAAACAAAAACTATCAACAATTTACCCAGCCTTTATGCTTCCTAAAACTTCCCCAAATTTGTTCAGAAATATGCTAATTTTTAACATGTTACCAGACCTGGTGGTACAGGCCCTTAAACTGAACACTCTGAATGCAGGTGAATCTCGAGTTCAGTACCATCCTGGTATACAGAGAAAGTTTACAAGTTAGCCAGAGCTACACAGTGAGACCCTGTCTCGAAAAACAGAATAAGAAAAATATTATAATAAAGGAAACATGTTCAGCTGCAATGGTACAAACCCATAATCCTTACACTAAGAAGCTCAAGCAGAGAAACCTATGTTCAAGGCCAATTTTGACTACATAAAGAGACCTTAGATCAGTAGATCCAGGCAAAAGAACTGCTACAAGTGGCTATACAGTTTCAGGTCAGCCAGGGATACTATGTTGAAGAATCTATGTAGGGAGGGAGGGAGGGAGGGAGGGAGGGAGGGAGGGAGGGAGGGAGGGAGGGAGGGAGGGAGGGAGGAAGAGGGTGTAGCTCAATGTTATATGTAGGTTTAGTTCTATCCACAGCAACACATACATATAGAAAGAAAGTAAAGAAAAGTCAAGCAGTTGGGAAGGTTTTTGCTCCTGTGTGTGACTATTTGTGATGTACAGGAAAGTGTAGGTGTGATTAAACCTGTACAAGCACATATACCAGAGAAGAAAATGGGTGACCTTCTCCATCACTCTCCACTTACTCCCTTGGAGACAGTGTCTCTCACTAAACCTATAGTGGAGCTGACAACCATCAAGATCCAGTGATCATTCCTTTCTCTGCCCCTCACAGTAATGAGGTTACAGACATGTATGCAACCACACACATTTTTATGCGGCTCCTCAGGTATAAGAACTGAGGTCCATTGTTCGAGAAATAAACATTCTTACCTGCTGACCATTTTTTCAGCTCCAAGCATGGTTGATATGATGGATGTACGTATAAAATACGTAACTACTTAGAATTATTTACTTGTTACAACAAGCAAGAGCAAGTCAGAGCTTTAAAATCTATAAAGAAAGCCAGGCATAGAGGCACATGCCTGCAGTCTCAACACTGGGAGGCAGAGGCAAGGGGGATCCCTGGGAATTTGAAGCCAGCCTGGTCTACATAGTGAGATGCAGTACATCCAGAAATACACAGTGAGAACTTGTTTTGAAAACAAAACAAAACAAAATGACAATACAAATAAATAAGTAAAATAAAACCTATGAAACTCCCAGGTGGTACACTCACCGCAGCCCCTGCTGGTGTGTGAATGTGCACGATACACTTAGCATCTGGTCGTGCAGCATAAATTGCAGAATGTAATGTGAAGCCAGCCTGGTTTACTCCTAGGTTAGTACTTCCACGATCTACTATATCTCCTTGTAGATTGACCTTAACCTGCAAAGAAAGGACAAACCTTTACATTTTAAGATAACTTCAAGGTACCCTTACTAGAAAACACTTGAAATCACTTCTTCCAAAGGCTCCTCTATAAACTAGCACAGTTTTATATATTGAGTTAGGCTCTACAACTAGAAACGGTCTAATACAATCTTTATAGACACATGCCAGAGAGAGGGCTGGATACTCACCAAGCTGGATGCAGTCACTTCGCTGTAGAGAAGTCCAAAGGGAACGATGAGAAAGTGTTCCTGCTCGGAGTTCACTCTGGTCTATGAGAAAATAACTTGAGTTAGCACCAAGTCCAACTAAAATTAGCTGTCATTTACAGGACACAAACTCACAGCTGAAAACTTAGGAGAAACTAAAACAGTCTAAAACTAAATAGAGTCTACCACAAAGCTAGTATGTGCTGACACTTCCTGTACTGTACGGCACTTTAACTTGTGGGATGAATACTGGTCACGCCAATGAAAGCTAACTTAAAGGGAACAAGCCAAACAAACCAGTTCAATACTCACCCTCGGGTATGACAATCAATTACTGTTACATTACTCTATGGTCAGTCTTACGGCTGAGGATTATGCCAATCCTCAGAAGTAAAATAATGAAAAACAAAACCCTTTTTTAAAGTTTTTCAAGGGGCTAGAAAAATGGCTCAATAATTAAAAGCACTTGCTCTTGCAGAGGACCCAGGTCTGGTTCTCAGAACGCGTATCAGGCAGTTCACAACAACCTATAACTCCTGTTCCAGGGAATCCAACTCCATTTCTGGACTTAGTGGATACTGGTTATGGAATATTTGTTTAAGTAGGTCAAGGTGCATTATATTTGTTTATGCTGCATTTGTCTAACAATGTAAGAATGTGTGTTTCATTAAGTAAAGATGTGTTGCTGTTTCACCTTGTCTGCCTAAGGCACCTGATTGGTCTAAAAAAAAAGCTGGCTGACAAATAGCTAGGCAGGAGAGAGATTTGCAGAGCTGGTGAGTAGAGAGAATAAATAGGACAGGAAATCCAGGCTCCCCAGAGAAGAAGAGAATGAGGGAGAAAGAGAGGGCCACACCCAGGGCCAGACAGACAGACAGACAGACAGGAGAAGCAGTACAGTAAGGTGTCAGAAGGAATGAAAGGTAAAAAGTCCCAAGGCAAAGGGTAGATGAAGAGAAACAGGCTAAGTTATAAGAGCTAGAGGGACAAGCATAAGATAAGGCCAAGCATTCATAACTAATAAGAAGTCTCCACGTTATGATCAAAAGAAAAGGCCTGTTACCTGCACACATGTGGTGTACACACAAACAGGTACACAGATACATAGAAAATAAATAAGTAAAAGTTCCTAATTAGATTCTGATAACACAAGCCTGCAGGATGATGAAAGGATGAGCACTACTGAACACGATCTCTCCTCAACGTTTGATGCAGTTTTTAAAGTCTATACCGAAACGGCCTCGGCCTCTGTTTTTCTGCATCATCCAGTGTATGTCTCACTCTACAACAATTCACTCAGCACAAAAGGCACTATATATCCAGCAGAGGCCAGACAGTTGGAACAAAGCAATGAAAAGGAAGAGCTCTTCCCACAATAAAAGAAAGCTCATTTTCATAAGCAGTGATGTTTGCATAGATGTAAGTGCCTCTGTACATCTGTACAAGGCAGGCATGGTGAAGCATGCCTGTGATTTCAGCACTTGAGAAGGAAGCTAAATTAGAGTAATCTCACGTTCACAAAAGCTACTAGATTAAGACTTTGTCTCAAAAAAAAAAAAAAGTTTCTACAGACTAAAGAAGCATGTTACACACTTGCTATTCTGGTTAACAAACTGTAATACTAAGCTTAAGTGCAGTATTTATAGAGGAAGGGAGGGGAAGGGAGAAGAATTTCCTGAACTATAAAGTTATTTTATTGTATCTTATCCATTTTATATTGATTTCTCCTCCCTGCCCCCCCTTGAGGCCAGTCTGGTCTATATAGCAAGTTTCAAACGAGCCAGAACTATACTGTAAGACCCTGTCTCAAAAGATAGCAACAATAAACAACTCTAACTGTAAGCTTAACAGATTTACATGTTTTAATAGAAAACACTTAAAATATAAAATTCTTAGTCTAAAGCAAAAGGGATTACACAGAAAATTCAGACAAACATTTCAAAGTAGGTTTCTTCAACAGTAGTCCCACTGTTTCTGTGCCTTTGTCTACCATCCCTCCTCAGACCCTTAGCAATTTCTAAAAACCAAACACAGCCCAACTGTAAGGAGGAAGAGTTGGGCTGTATGGCTACAGAGATCAAAACTACATCCCCACATGCAGTGCACTAGCTGACACAATCATCTGTGAGGTTCTCCCGGTGTGAAGAATTAGCAAAGGACATAAAGACCACCAAGAAAGGACCTCAGCCCCCAAATCCCAGCAGGGCCATCCTAGCTTGTCCTTTCCATCTCTAAGGCTTCTCTAAATCTGACACAATGTTAAAGATCTAAGTCAGACGATCCTCTCCAACACCTGTCAGCACTTTAAAATCCCCTTAGCAGAAAATCCCTGGCCCTCTGTCAGAGAAAGGACAGAATGACCCTTTAGCACTTATTTTTGTACCAACACTGTCAATATCTCTTTCCTGTTAAGTGTCTACATAATAATATCTTGATGGTATGATGGTGTCTAACAGCAAAACAAATGGATGGCACAGATCTTAACAACAAAACATTCTAAAATTTAAAAAGCAAAGTTGGGGGTGTTGGTGTTTTCTTCTTCAAAGAGTCTGGTTCTAGTTCATAAAATATAGAAAATCTTTTTGGTAACCTGCATTTTTTTTTTAGCTCTGTCTTAATAACCAAGCAGATCACTTAAATACAGAACAGTAAACATTTAACTGACATTTTAATTCTGTCAATGCCAAACAAATTACAGGGTAGAAGGGAAAAGCCTACAATTTGAGTCAGTTACTAAAATAGCATTCATAACAGGGTGAGTTATACACAGCATCTTAAAAACACAAATAATGAAGCTACTTTTGAAACCAGGGACCACATTTCCTATTCCTATTACAGCTGTAATGTCTGCATGGAACCAATTAGCATTAAATCTCCATCTGAGCTTTCTGTCAAGTATAATTAGCCAGAAAGGTCAAAAACTTTCCAGCATGCCAGGATGTGCATTGGCACATGAACTGAGCCAGTGAGCTCTTTTTTACAATTTTCCTAAAGTAATTGTAGTTCGGTCAGAGCTGGTCACCATTTAACGCTTTAGGGCATACTACACTGTGCCAGGCCCTGCTCCACTCCCAGGCCAACAGCAGAAAATACAACAGCAACTCCTGCTTAGAGAGTTGATACTCCTGTGGACAGTTAGACCATCCGGACAGATGTGCACAGACTGCTAACAGTCACTGCTACATGGGAAGAGAGCAGGATAACACTATGCACCACACAAGAGTGCAACACACAGTAACAAGCACACAGCTTGCATTTTGAAAAGTTCATGTTAGCAGCAGTGTAGCAAGCAGACAGAAAAGAGGCAACTCAGCACCTGTGGCACAGATGGATGAGAAGAGACAGTAGCACAGCACACCACTAACAAGAAAGGCCCCAGACCTCAACTTCACATTCCGGAGCCCAGAAAGGAGCTAAACTCAGCCCTGGTCATGAGTTTACATGTGGAAAACCTCCACAGATATATATGAAGAAAAAGCTCAAGCAATCTAAGCACTGCTAGCACTGGCTACATGTGCACTACCTACATATATGAGACATACTGGTTATAATAAGCAGGCATTATAACATAAATTTAAAACGTCAATACTGCAAGTTGGGAATCTGCCTGAGTCACATACAAAGTAAAGGCCAGTCTAAAGAAGTAGTAAGCATGGGAGCTAGAGAGATGGCTCTGGGATTCAGAGTGCTTCTGTCCTTCCAGAGGTTCCAGTTTCAGTATGTACAACCACACCTGATGGCTTACAACACCTGTAACTCTAGTTTCAAGGATCATATACATCCTTCTGGCCTCCTTAAGCATCTGCACAGATATGTACGTAGGCATGTAATAAAATAAACTTTTAAAACTAGTAAAGTTTTAGTCAGGCAGTAGTAGAGCACATATTTAATTCTAGCACTCAGGAACAGAAGCAGGCAGATCTCTGAGTTCGAGGCTAGCCTGGTCTACAGAGCGAGTTCCAAGACAGCCAGGGCTACACAGAGAAACCTTGACTAGTAAAACAAAACAAAATAAAGCTTTTAAAATCCAGTGAAAGAAACTAAATAAAATAGATTTTAAGAACCCAAGACATTGAACAAGCTAGGAAAACTATAAAGAATAAGGAAGCAGAAAGTAAGCCGCCGTCCCTCAGGCGTCTAGAAGACAGAGGCGATGAAATCCATAGCCAGCCAGAAGTGTAGTCAGGGAAGCAAGAGTTCCCACACTGAAGGCAATCGCTCAATGAACTCAAAGGAGGCGGCTGTTGTTCTCTGGATTTGTTTGTTTATTGAGACAGAGTCACACAGAGCTCAAGCTAGCCTTGAAACACAGTCAAGGGCAATTTTGATTTCTTTTTTTTTTTTTACATTTCTTATTTGTTTATTGGGAGGGGATATGATGGGCATGTGCCTCCTTCCCTCCTTCCCTCCCACCATATGGGTCCCAGGGACTGAATTCAGACAGTATGAAAGTAGCAAAGAACCCTACTGAAATGACGGGCCATGAAAACAGGCTGCACAAATAAAAAGATCGGATGACTGGTTAGAAAACCGAAGGAACAAGGCAGGACTCATGCTGCTCCCTGATACAACCTGAGTGGGAACAATGCTTAGTACAGAGAGCAGACAGCCAGTGACGTCTGTTACAGAACTAAACTGAGGAACAGAGAGGCCCTGATAATGCTGGAGATGGCACAAGACTGGAGTAGCTGAAAAAAAACAAAAGTAATACACAGAAGCTTTGACCAGAGGGAAAGATAGCATTGCTGTTAGATTTGTAAGTCACAAATGAATTTTAGGAACTGCTTATAACTTGAAAAACACTCATTTATTAGGTTAGCATGCAGTAAAGGCCTTCTGAAGAACTACTCTTATAACTTTTAACTTGCATTTGTCAATTCTTGTGTTCTGTAGTAAGGACCTCCAAAGAGAGGTTGTTAGAAGAATTACTAATGCTATGTGAGAAAAGATGGTGCTAGATGGTTAATGAGTGAGCCGCTGTCACCCCATGGCTACTGCGGAATGAGCTACATCACTCAGTTAGCAGTCTTGGGTACTCACTGTGATATGATTGTAGATAAGCTGAGACCACCCGAAGAGATCTGCTAGTCTGTAGAATGCTGCCAGTTTACACCGTAATAACTTCTCCCCTTTGTCATATGCAATAGAATCCGATCCTCTAAGGTCATTCACTGGAGTAACCATACCAAGACCTAAAATAAAGAAAAACAAAAGTCAAACTTTCTTTTAAAACTCACAGCCCTATGTATGATCCATATTAGACCATAAAATTTCAAAAACTTTAAAGACAGAAAGATAATGTTCTCTCTGGCATTAATATATAGTTTAGAAATAGGTAACAAAAAAGGTAGCCAAATTTGTGAGATGTAATAAACGATAGATTAAAAGAAAATTTACAACCTAAGGTACGTGTGTTGGGGAAGGGGTGCTATCTGGTGCTGCACATCAGGAAAAGCCTAAAGACTAGACGTCAAGAAGAACTGAAGCCATATTTCAAAGACTTGTCTTACAGGTATTTATCAGTTTATAGGACACAAGTCCTAAAGGGCAAACAGTTTGGTTCTCGAAAGATCTCTGAATCATGTTCAGTCACCTCAGAGAGTAGACCAGGACCCTGTCATGAAATAGGTAGAAAGAAAAAACCCAGTAATATTTTCTCTAGCAATAAATGAGACATGGTGATCAGGGGCCATTGAAGAACACCAAATGGGTGACATCTACCAGAAGATAACATAATATCACTGCTTTGATTAGGCCTCCACAGATGTGCTGCATCAGTGTGTGAGAAGAGGCTTAGATATCTGTGGGGGAAAAGTGGATTATGGTGAATCCATGGCTAAAAATAATGAGACAGCAACAACAATCATAGCTTTTAACATTTTATTTCTGAGTGACCAGATAAAACCAAAGGCATTAAATGGATGATTCTTCTTTGTTCATTGTTTGGTACAATCTCCTTTCCAAGTCATGCAAAACCTACAGGTTAAAGCTACAGATTATAAAGTGTATATAATGTGGGGTGGTGCTGGTGCATGCCTTTAATGCCTGCTCTCAGCAAATTCGAAATAGAAGAAACACTCTCACTAAAGAGTATCTTTAAAAACTATCAATAACATAAAATATAATGATGAGGCTGAATCCATTCTGCATAAAAATGAAAACAATTAAGAATGTGCATTTCTGTACTAGTTCTAAACACAATACCTGTGGGCTCTAGCCAATGCAAGCTAAGGGGAAGGGGAGAGACAAGTCTTTCCTTCATCTTTCCTATCTTCCAGTTTGTTTTCCAGTGAGTTACTATTCAATTATATTTATGGTAAAGAGGCAATGTATAGGTGAAACGCATTCTTCTAGCATCTGACTCATACCAGTATTGTATAATCTGTCAAGAGTCTGCGGGAAACATGAATGCCTTGCTAGTGACTGTTAGATTTCATGCCAGTAACTTAAATGATTCTTGTCCTCTGTACTCAATAATAATCAATCACTATCTGGAATCAGTCAAGATCTAAGAACATAATCAACAGACAAGTAAGTCACAAATGTCAGGAGACTTAATTGAAACCAGTACCTTGTTATTCTCATTCAGATCTGACCGTCTAACCAGATTTATCAGAGATTGACCCAGGTTGCTCTTGTGCTATCTATCAGATCAACTAATAGCAGCAGTAGCCCTGGGATCCACTCTGTAAGGTTATATTTATAAAGTCACCAGCTAAGGTAATAATACTCCACTTGAGCAAGACATACTGATCTTTGCTTACATTTACCTATGTTTATGATGGCTTTGGTTCTGAAATTCTGTTTCTCACTTCTTCTAAGCAGCAGTGACAATGGTGGTAAGAAATGGTAGACAAGAAATGTTGTCCTAGGACTAGCTTAGCAATTAAGAGCACTTATTGCTCTGGCTGAGAACTGGAGTTCAATTTCCAACACCCACATGGTGGATCGCATCCTTCTGAAACTCCAGTTTCAGGAGAGCTAATGCCCTCTTCTGACCTGGGGGGGGAGGGGGGGGGATATGCACACATAAAACACAATGAACAACTCTAGCAAGAGCACTTTTATATAAATATAATTTATTTATTTTTATTTTATGTGCATTGGTGTTTGGTCTGCAGGTACATTTGTGTGAGGGTGTCAGATCCCTGGAACAGGAGTTACAGACAGTTGTTAGCTGCCATGTAGGTGGTGGGGATTGAAGAAGCCTCATCCTCTGGAAGTGTTCTTAACCACTGAGCCATCTCTCCTGCCCCCAGAAACAGTCATTTTTGTTTGCTTGCTTGTTTTGTTTTTCAAGACAATGTTTCTCTGTATAGCCCTGACTGTCCTGGCTGGCCTTGAACTCACTGGGATCAGCCTACCTCTGCCTCCCAAGTGATCCGATCACCACCTCTTTTTTTGTAAAAAGAAAGAAATGTTGCCATAACGATACACAGTCGTGCATGCAGGCAAAACACTGATACAAACACACACACAAAATTATAGACTACTTAAAGTCATTTGAAATAACAGAATCTCAAAGCCAGAGAGATGGCTCAGCAGTTAAGAGTACTAGCTACTCTCCGAGAGAACCAGAGTTCAATTCCCAACACCTATGTGGAAGTTCCCAGCTGTCTGTAACTCTAGTTGAGAGGACCAGACACCCATGGCAAACCACCAATGCACATAAAATAAAAACTGATTAATTAATAAAAGAAATAACTTATTATCAGGCAGGTTAGTTAAAAAATGGTAATGGTGCAGAGAGAATTTAATGTTAATTTAAAATACAGTAAATAGAAGAGTAAGAAATAACAGAATCTCACTGGCTTATAGAAAATGAGGTCTCTACATTCAAGATACCTTCAAGTTTACAACCTATCTTTTACTATGATTAACATGTAAGTTTTAAAAATACTCAATACAGTCAGGTAGTGGTGGTGTACACCTTTAGTCCTAACACTGCTATAAAAACAAAAACCTCAATACTACACATTATACAGTTGCACATATATGTGGCTCCCATCAGAAAGCTTCAGGATTCTATCTGAAGAGTTACAGGTCACATGCAAAGCCAAGAACTACTCACTCATGTTCAAGGCAGCCATCCCTCCTTGCGGAGCTGCTGGGTAGACATTTGGTACATTTGCTGTCATGAAGTCTGCAATCTGCTGTAATGCCAACAGGCCTGTGGGATTCTTCCCCTTCTTAAACTGTTCTTGTATCATAGACTCCAGCTCTTCACAGAAGGCCTACAATGCACATTAAAATGGTCAAACACCTTTCTGGAGGGCCAGGGTGAATATATAACTATTAGATATATGTTTGTTTTCATCCCTGCTACAAGAGCACACAGTGGTATTCACATTTCACTTCTAAGAAGCTGGTATAGACTTTTTGCTAAGTAATTTAACAAAATAAAAGCTTAAAACTTAGAGCAGGATTCAATTCATGGAAATTTATTTTAAGGAAATAATAATCAGGATTGTATTTAAAGATTTATTCATAAGGTTATTAATCTCAGCATCACAGATTTTAAAAAGTAGGTCACATTACATAAATTAAAAACACTTGACACACTGGGAACTTTACAGATGCATGCAACAGGAAAATATTAAAAATTTAATGGCACAAAATTGCTTTTGATATATTTTTGAGTAAAAAGCCAATACAATCAGTTTTTACAATAAAAAATGGAAATCTAAACTAGAAAAAGATTTAAAGTATAACAAATAATAATTACAATTCTCAGTAACAGGGTTACTGATAGTTTTTATGTTCTGCTTTGTGCTTTCGAGTACTTTCTTCAAACTATGGAAGTGTTTTCTTAAAGTAGAAAAAGAGCCAACACTTAGTGTACCTGTCACCCTCTGAAGGAGAGCTGGGAGTTCAAGGGCATCCTACACACATAACAAGCCCAAAGCAACCTCAGCCACATGATACCCTATCTCAAAACAAATCTAAGAGGAAAAAGAAGGCTAAGCATGGCAACACACCTGTAGCCCCAGCACCAGGGAGGCTGAAGCAGGAAGAATGCATGTCCAAGGCCATCCTGAGCTACACAGTGAGACTCCGTCAGCTAAAGCATCAAAAGAAACCCTACATTTTTATCTTTTATTAAACGATCCTAAATTAGGCAAAAACATGCAATAGATTGGTAATGATTTTAACATGGAGTTATTATTGGAATAGGTCAGATTTCTCTATGTTGTGGTTTTGTTTTGTTAGAACAAAGTCCAGCAGCTGCTTAGCCATTGCTGGCCTGAAACACTCCATGTTTCAAAAGGCCACATAGGGAGGGAGGGGAGAAGGTTGGGGCAGAGGGAGGGAGGGAGGGAGGGAGGGAGGGAGGGAGGGAGGGAGGGAGGGATTCAAGTTCCTAACTCAACCTACAGAGCCTTCCAAACTCTAACTTCTAGAATCTACCTTGGAGGCACCAACCACACTAACTTTTGTCTCTTCAAGTTCTTCAAGCACATCTCTACGCTAAGAATTCACCTAAGCCCATCTTTCAAGCTGGAATGCTTTTGATCTTGATACCTACATAGCCACCTCCTTCATGCTTCATGGTCCAGTTAACCAAGTCTCCTCAGAGAGGCCTCTTTTGACTAGTCACACTCAGGTTCAGAACACCACTCTTTCCATATAGCATTTGACTGTTTTTATCCATTATCGCCATCAACTACAATGTTGTATGTGCCCTGATTTAGGTGACTGCATATGTCCTTAGCATGTCAAAACTCATTAAGTTCTGCACAGACCTGAGTACTTTCTCATTATACCTTGATAACAACAATACAATCAAACCCAATCTACCAGAGGCCTTCGTAAGTCCTGCTTACTGCTACGTACCCAGCTCAAATCCCTATGTCCTCACAGCATAGAAGACAATCAATAATTTTAAAAAGGCAATGACACCTCCTAAAAACATTAAAGAGACAAAGCAAAAATAGACTAAAAAGGAGGAAAGAATGTGCAGCACAGATGAGGATGGCAGCATCAATGGGAGGAAGCTGTGAGGACTTGATGTCTAGAAGACACTCAGGCAGGTATGACTATGGCTCACCATGCTGACATTAACAAGTCAGGTACTATTAGCCTAGGTATGACCAGAAAAAGTGAAGGCCACATTGAACATCCCTTACTCAAAATACTTAGGCTTTATCAGTTGATCATGCCCAACTCAAACTACTGAAATGCTCTTAATTCCAAATGTTTTAACCAATATGGATTTTTGGAAGAGGGATGCTTGACCTGTATCTTATAGAAAACGGTGTTTTACAATGTCACATACACACATAGACATTTATAAAAGACTTGGGACAAAGCATAAAGACAGTTCAAAGTAGAAATAAACGTCTATCCTTTATAATTCTAAAATCTTTTCATTATGTCTGGTAGCATGAACCAAGCAGAAGTCTTCCAACCAGGCTCTGTGAGCATGAAGCATCAATGTGCTGAGATGAGGACCTGACTGCCATTCGAGCAATAGACCTAAGAGCACAGGTATCAGAAGGAAGCTGATCAAAGCTGCTCTCAACAAACTTTGTTCTTACAGGGCTTTGTAGAATCATGGACACCCTCTTTTTCTGCTCCATCATGTTGAAATCCTGACGAAGGTCTGGTGCCATGTTCCTCTCTCGCAAATATTCTGGATTATTCTCATCGACTCTGTCAAAGTACCTCTCCTTGTGAGGGGCTGTGGTTGGGGGTGGTGAGGTCACCACTGCGGCCCGGGTATCACCATTCATTGCACAATTTTTCTAGGGTCCTAAAGAATGAAAACAAAAGAAATTTTTGTGTTCAAATCAATGTTCATTAAGTACATCAACCTCAGAAATACATTCTTCTATGTGGGAATATGCTGGCTCCTTTATAGTTTGGAAGCACATGAGTAGTCAGCCATTCCCCTCCCTCCACCAATCAATGCTGTATTTTGTTCCAGCCACTGTTTAGTAGAGCATAGGAAAGCAACCTAACAAAGCTATTATGTTCTCTGACAAATCCAAAAGGAATCAGAAAATTGAACTTGGCCATAATTAACACTTAGATTTGTCCCACACTGACAGGCAGATCTTGGAAGTGTTAAGCCAAACATTTTTTAAAACTTTTTTCTGTGTTTGTTTTTAGTCAAGATCTTTCTACATAGCCCTGGCTGTCATGGAACTCACTATGTACACCAGGCTGGCCTCAAATTCACAGAGATCCCCTGTGCCTCTAGAATGCTAGGATCAAAGTTCAAAGCTCTGCATTACACTCATACCAGAACGTGTTTCAAGTCTTGTTCTCAAGACTTTTTATGTATTTTATGTATATGAGTATTTTGTCTATTTGTAGAAGAGGCACCGGGTCCTGAAGGACTAGTTATAGATGTGAGTGCTGGGACATGAATTCTCAGAACCTCCAGAAGAGCAGCCAGTGCTCTTAATCACTGAACCATCCCCTTTGCCCCATAATTCCTCATTTTTAAAGATAATAAAAAAAAAACCCAGCTAGATATGGTAGCTCATACCTATTATCCCAGCACTCTGTTTTTCAAGACAGGGTTTCTCTGTATAATAGCCCTGGCTGTCCGGGAACTTGCTTTGTAGACCAGGCTGACCTAGAACTCACAGAGATCTGCCTGCCTCTGCTTCCCAAATGCTGGCATTAAAGTTGCCACCATGGCCTGGCTAATCCCAGCACTTAGGATGGGGAATTTAAGGTCATCACAGGCTATCTAGTGAGTTCCAGGCCAGTCTAGACTACATAGGACCCTTTCTTCAAACAAACAAAAGCTAAGGAAATTGATTCAGCTGGAGAAATATGAGGACAGAAATTCAAAGCAAAGATAATGTATCTCTGGGCTTTTCTTAAACTCTCTGATCTATAATATAAATGATAAAGATGACAAGTACAGTAGCAGCAAAAATCCACGGAACACAGTAGCAATGTTCTTAGAGTCGGAGGATAAGGTGGGAGAGTTATGGGAACTTGTGGCTCTTCAGAGTGCCCAAGATTTGCTCCCAGCACCCACACTGTGCAGCTAAAAACCAGTTACTCCAGTTCCAAGTAATCCAACACCTTTTTCACTCCACCGAGGCACCCAAACACATTCACACTCACACTTGTTAATAAATTTTAAGAGAGATGGAAAAGGCATAGAGGAAAAGACTGAACTACACCAAATTTGGAATGATCTAGTACAGACCTTTATTATTCCTATCATGTGAGCAAGTGTGCTTGCAAATAGTCACGCTTGGAGCACATGTGAAAACAACAACCTTTAGAAGTCAGTCTTCTATGAAAGGTTCTAGATGGCCAATATTTCAGATCTTCAGTATTTCACGGCAGTCACCTTTACCTGGTGAGCCATTTGTGGACTGCCATCTTTTTGTTTTAAAAGACTATGTCACTCTCTATAATTCAGGGTGACCTCAAACTCACAGCAATCCTGCTGCCTTGCCTCTGAAGTAATGAGATTAGAGGTATGAGGATTATACCCAGAAGCATATTTTGGTTGTTGTTCTGCTCTGTCTTAGATTAACGTGTATGGTTATTTTGCCTACATGTATGTATATGCACCATATACATGCTTTTCTGACCAGTGAAGGTCAGAAAAAAAAATAAGTCAAACCCCTGGAATTTATTTACAGATGGCTGTGAGCCAGCAGCAAATGGGTGTTGAGAACCAAACCCAGGTCCATTTTAAAAGCAAGTGTTCTCAAGCATGCAGCCATCTCTCCAAAACCTGTTGTTTATCAGACATAAGTCCTGGATACTAACTCTAATGCATGTATCTTTAATGCTCTTACTACTACCTCCCAACTGCTATGAACTACAGTCTGTGACACCAGGGCCAGTTTAGGTTTGTGGGGTGCAAGGAGTTTCATGCAAGATGGGCAAACACTGGACCAAATCACATCCTTAGCCCTTTGATTGTTTTCTGTTTGTTCATTTTTGGAACAGGTTATCTCTGGGTAGCCTTAGCTATCCTGGAACTCGCTCTGCAGACCAAGATGGCCTCAAACTCAGCACCGACAGAAAAAAGTAGGTGTAATTTTAAAGTCAAACAATAAATGAATGTCTACAACAAAAATATTAAAAATGTTCCATGACAATCCTCCAGCTGCCCAGGTCCAGACCCAGGGTTATAACCCAGCCTGCCCCAGCATCCACCCCATCTATGATCTGCTGGAACCACAGACCCAAAGCTGCAGGATCTCCCCAACACAGTACAGCAGTGGATGCCCAGGAAGAGTCCTAGTGGAAACCAGGGGCCTTGAACAAACCAATGTCTCTGCAATGAACACTTGCAAGTAGAGATGTATAGACCAAAGAGTATACGGAGTGACTTGTTGGCTCACACTGCAGCTTCCATGATGAGATTTTTAATTCCTTCCCTTTTAAAATGTTTCTCATTTTATTTTCTTCATTTTTGTCTCCTGAATTTTGTTTTAATAGGGGAGCGGGGCACAGGTGTGGAGAGAGGATGTGAAGGGTTGGGGAATGAATGAGATCAAAATACATGACAAGAAAAACACAGAATAAATTTTTAAAAATTCAAATCATTCTTTTGACTGTCCTGATTATGTGTGGACTTTGCATAGGTTCTGACGGGGAGCTATTTTTTTCAATTAAAAAAAAAAAAACTTAAAAAAAATTTTAAAAATATTCCATGGTTCTTTTTCCAACCACGAGAATCTCTTCTCGCTTGGCAGATACTTTCAGGGCTTAAAAAAAAAAAAAAAAAAAATCCTGGGTCCCATAGGCCTCATTAACATTCTATTAGAATATCCTGCTCCCCTTCCTCCTCTCCTTCCCCCTCTTCCTCCTGCAGGGGAAAGAGCCACTGGACATTAAGATAGCTGGGTCCGTTCTGCAATGTCTAGCCAAGGCTACCCCTTGAGCCCTGCTTTTCCTGTATAGATCTGCAGTACTGCATAGAAACCAGGCACAGGTGTGGGGGCGTAAAGGCAGCTGAACGCTGACATGAGGTGCAGCCAAGGCTCTTACCATCTGGCTCCTGCCTGTAAGACACAAGTAGACTCTTTCATAAAGAGCTCTATTTTCCCAACCGGGCACAGTGGTGATGCCTCTAATCTCAGTACTTGGAAGGTAGATCTCTAAATTCAAGACCAGAGTGATCAACAGAATGAGTTCCAAGACAGCCAGGACTACACCAGAGAAATCTTATCTAGAAATAAAAGAAGAAATAATAATAATAATAAAAGGCAGCGTAGTATCAACAGAGTCAAGTGAAGAAATTTCTGAGTGCTTGTAAGAAAACTCCATACAGTAAGAAGTTTCTGGCCTGGTCTAGCCCCAAGACCCAGACCGGCAGTCCCAAATAATCATATAGAGGCTTATATTAATTGCATGCTGTTTGGTCTATGGCTCAGGCTTATCACTAGCTAGCTCTCACATCTTAACCCATTTCTATTAATATGTCTTGCCACATGGCCCATGGCTTACCTGAATTCCTTAACGTATTGCTTGTTGGGTGACTGGAATCTGTGTCTGACTCTGCCCTTCTTCCCCTTTATCTATGCTCGGGTTTTCCGCCTGCTTCTAAGATGCCTTGCCATAGGCCAAAACAGTTCCTTTATTCACCAATAATAAAGCATATACACAGCATACAGAAAGACATCCCACATCAACTCCTAGAAACTAAGGCACAATTATGATCTCTTTCTTCAAAAACATGGAATTATTCTAAGAATGTGCTTTTGCACCCCTCCCAGGTGTAGTGGATAGTTTACTTCAGATTATTCATTACAACTGCCTATTGTTATTTGTTTATATAGACTCTATGAAATACCGTGTTTCGTCCTGCATGGCTTGTCTACCATGTGTGGCTTGCCCTTGTGATTGTACACTTTACTGATATGACTCCTCTAAACTCTCATAGTAGAAACTGTCTAATGCCCTGAATAAGTGTGGCTATTTACATGAGACATTAGTCTGCCTCATTTACTGGCTCCATTCTCCTAGGTCCCACTGCAAACTAGAGCAGTAAACTGGGTAGGATTAGAGAATAGAGTTTTTTCCTATTCTTAATTTTGTATGTGTGTGCATGGGGAAAGGGACATGTATATGGAAACCAGAGGTTAACCACAGATGTCCTTGGGGCATTATCTGCCTTTTTTTAATTAAAAAAAAATTAAAGCTTTTTCTAAATATGTATTGATTAGGAGAAGAGGAGGAGTATTTGGAATTCAGGGAGGACAGTGGAATTCATAGAGAATCCAGTAAATGGCTCCATACCCAGGAAATGAGCCCCACAAATTAGAGTTGATGTTATTAAAAATAAAAACAAAAACAGGATACTAAGTTGTGACAGGCAAGAGTAGATCTAGGAGTTAAAAAGTGTCACAATAGGGGGGTGAATAAGATCAAAATACAATGTATGAAATTCTTAAAGAATTAGTAATTGTTTTTGAAGTCTTGGTGCAGGAGAAACAACTCAGCAGTTAAGAATATTTGCTGTGGGCTGGAGAGATGGCTGGGTGGTAAAAAGTACTTGCTGCTCTTCCTGAGAACCTGAGTTTGGTTCCCAGCACATATATGGCAGCCCACAACCATCTGTAACTCCAGTTGCAGGAGATCTGACTCTCTTCTGCAGATAGAGATAGATGCATGCAAGAAAAATAAATTAAAAAAAAAAAAAAAAAAGTCTTGGGACAGAAGAGGTAGCTCAGTTGTTAAGAGGACATGCTGCTCTTGCAGAGGACCCAGGTTCAGTTCCCAGCACCAACACTATGAAGGCAATGAACATATGAGATGATAGAGATAGATAGATAGATAGATAGATAGATAGATAGATAGATAGATAGATAGATAGATAGATAGATAGGCAGGCAGATAGAGATAGATGCATGCAAGAAAAATAAATCTTTTTTTTTTTAAAAAAAAAAAAAAAAAAGTCTTGGGACAGAAGAGGTAGCTCAGTTGTTAAGAGGACATGCTGCTCTTGCAGAGGACCCAGGTTCAGTTCCCAGCACCAACACTACGGCTCATAAACACCTATTAACTTCAGCTACAGAGGATCCTCTGATCTCCAAGGTTACTAGACATGTATATGGTATATACGCAAACATGTAAGCAAATACTCATATGTAGTAGAACAGGCCCATAGGGCCAAGAAAATTGGCTCAAACTAGTTGCCAAGTCATGCATATAACGTACTTCTTTTTGAGTCAAGCTGGAGTCTGGCTCCTTAGGCAGACTCCTAGTTCCTGATCATGTGGAATCTGCCTAGCAACAGACACTGTCAGATCTCATGATCATGCCCAGCCAATGAGGGACAGCCAAACAATATCCATTGTGACACAGCCTGGGTGCTGGAAGGAGGGTATATGAGGCTTTCCCAGTTGTTGACTAAATAAGTTAGTCCTTTGCTTTTCAACTCACTCCCAGGGTCTATGTCATTGGCTCTGTGCCTTCTCACTCCCTTTCCCTGAGGAGACTGTTAGGACCCAGCAATATCTGCAGCTCAAACAATTGGGGAGAGTCTTATATACCATACAAAGCAGACAGCAATCCATATTCTAAAAGAAAGTAACAGTAGACATAGTGTCTAATGAACTTCTTCACCTCTTAGTCACCGTACCAAGCCTCATATTCTGAGTATAACACTATGATGGTGTCCATGTAGTAAAAAGCTGAGTCACCAAGCACTATGGTATAAACTTGTAATCTAAGCATTTAAGAAGTTAAAGCATGATGATTTTAAACTCAAGGCCAGACTGGAATAAACAGCAAGACACCATCTCATTTCCCACTTTATTGTAACTGTAATTCTCGCTTGTTAACTTACTATGTTAAAGTTAAAACCTTCCCTTTTGATTACACAGAAAAGGGGAAGTGCTGTAGGATGGTCTTTCTATACACTGTGAATATATATTGCTACCATTAATTAATAAAGATGCTGTTTGGGCCTCTGGCAAGAAAGGATACAACCAGGCAGGAAATCCAAGAGAGATACAGGGAGAAGAAAGGCAGGGTTGGAGGAGACCCTGCAAGCCACTGAATTGAGCAAGATGCAATAATACCAGGAAAAGCCAGGAGACATGTAATGATACACAGATTAGTAGAAATGGGTTAAGCTGTAAGAGTTAGCTGGAAATGAGTCTGAGACATAAACTAAAGTTTATAATTAATATAAGCCTCTGAGGACTTATTTTATAAGCAGATTCAGGACCACAGGTAGGAGAGATTCCTCTGAACTGAGAAACTCCATTTACAATTGGCACCCAAATGTTCTGGCAAGAATTTCAACCTAAAACCTGAGAGAGCCTTAAAAGAGATTCTAAAACGGAGCCAAGAACAGCTTCCAAGTTCATGTCACTCATTATGGACCATGGTACTGAGACTCATCCCCTGGCTGTAGTGGGCTTCAGCAGCAACATGGTGAACTCCTGAGGTCTCTCACCAGCTAAGATACAAAGAGGCTTCTTCCAGCCACTGCCTGTGGGCTTGGGAGCACAGCCTTGGACTTAAAAACAGAGTTCCATACTATTTAATACTACTTTCCAGAACTGGGGAGGTAAGCCTGACTTGCTGGTACCTGTGCCATGTTGAAAAGCCAAACAGGATGGAGCCAGCAGCCGAAGTTGAGCTCCAGTCTAGCCATGTAGCTTAACAATTTAAAAACTATCCTGGTCAGAAAAGGATTACAGGTACATAATAAAGATAGATTCATATGGGGGGAAAAAACTCTAAGCAGGTTATATGATGTTTTAAAATATATGTAAGCCTGAGAGAAAAAAGAAAGAGTAGAAAAAGTCCTTAAAAAGAAACAGAGTAAAAAAGAAAGTCACATAAGGATGGAAAATACACAGAGAGTCTGGATACTGTTTATTATTGTGTTGTATTTTAGGTTTTTTAACTGCAGAGAGACATTTGATTGTGGGGGCAGCTAAGTTAAACCAACATATATATATGTATTTTAAAGTTATCTTGACTTCAAAGTTTGGATCTAAGATATGTTGCTGTAGAAAAGAAGTTCTGCTTTTGTATCCACAAAAGATAAGAACCTATAGATTGCTTCCAGGCTAATATGTTTTGATCAACCAAAACCCCCTGAAAGGTCTCCAATAACAACCATGGCCCAGATGATCCAACATTCGGAACAGCTTCAAAGCAACTGGCTGAAATGATGTATGCACACATGCTACTACAGCCAAGATTTTAGCATAATTCTAAATTTTCTCAAGATCCCCATAGGCACTAAGCCTATACTCTGTCACTGAACTTCCAGCACCCCCAATCAGCAGGAAGTAGTATAGAAAACTATACCTAAATTCCCAAAATATTGTTTATGAATTTTGTTTAAAGGTGTTGGTTATAAATGCAATATCTAAATAAAAAAAGGGGGGATATGATATAGAAATAATTTTTAAAAGATAATTATCGATTCTACTCTAATCCCCCGCCAAAAAACTGTCAATCTCCAAATACTTTATATTGGTATGGATTTTGGCTTATTAATATAAAGTTAAGATCAATTTGATTATACTATATTTCAATTCTTGTTTAAGGCATTATGTATATGCAACTCATTTTAAATTGTAATGCATAATAATACAAATAAACAATTAGTCATCTATGATAATCAAATAAATTTAAGTTTTCTAGGTATACAAAGATATATTTCAATTAGGTCATAATCTTCAAACACTTCAAAGACCTACTATGAATGAATATGGCATTTAAAACGTTTTTAAAACCTAAGACTTTTTTGGGAAGTGAGACACATCTGCTCCTATCAGCACCAATTACTTCAAATCGGATTAATAGGAATCAAAGAAACTTATTAGTGTTTGCTTAAAATGTGGAAAAGGCTAGCCATTTGGACAAGAAACTGCTCTTGCATGGACTGTTTGACAGTATGTTGTATAAACTGAATATGCACAACCCACAGGAAAGTAACCACTCAACTTTACCAAAACAAGGTGAGGTGATCCTTCAGGTTCCTGCATCATAAAAAAAAAAAAAAAAAAAAAAAAAAAAAACACTGCCAAGACACAGGAAAAACAACTGTATGAACTTTGCCAATAGGCAATACAGTCCTTCAAATTTCCTGCTTCACTGAAGTCTGCCAGAAATTCTAGGCCTGTAGTTCTCCAATGTGCAGAGGAACTTTGGGTACTATGTAGGCAGCCAGATGTCTCTGTCATTTCTAGAATTTTGGAAGTTCCTTACAATGTACTTCTTGTTTACTTAAGTAATATATTTTTCTTGGGTCTTGATGGAGTTGAAGACTAGATAGTTATAATTATAGTTTTCCTTAGTCATGACAAGAAGTAAATCAGATATGAACTTTTAGACTCACAAAAAAGATAGGGTATTTTCTTTAATTTTGCTAAATACAAATAGACTAGATATTGTGACTAATTCTTGCTTGATTGCCTTTGTTATATGTAATTTAATTTTACTAAGTTTAAAGCCTTGCTTTTTGATTACACAGAAAAGGGGAAGTGCTGTGGCATGGTCTTTCTGAATCCTGTGAATACATATTGCTACCATTGGTTAGTAAAAAAGATGTTTTGGTCTGTGGCAAGACAGGATACAGATAGACAGAAAATCCAAAAGAGATACAGAAAGAATAAAGGCAGGGTCAGTACAGAGATGTTGGGAGCTACCAAGGGAGCAAGATGTAATGGAACACAGGTAAAGTCATGAGACATGTGGTAATACATAGATGAATAATTATGGGTTAATTTAAGATGTAAGAGCTGGTTATCAAGAACTCTGAGCCATAGACTAAGCAGTCTACAATTAACGTAAGCCTTTCAGTGATTATTTTATAAGCAGCTATGGACTGCTAGGGCAGGGCGAGACAGAAAAAAACTTCAAACTATATTACTCTCCCCTCAAAAAAAGGAAAGATATAAACAGAAGTTCTTAGAGCTGCAGAGATGATCCTTCAAACCATAATGAGCACATAATATTCTTGTAGGATCTGACCAGATCTAGAGGATCACATGCCTCCGGCCTCCACCAACAGCGAACTCCGGTGCACAAGTACATACACTTTTTTTTTTTTTAATATTAGGAGAAAAATAAAATAACTTTACCCTACAATAATGCCAACTGCTTTCTCTATTTTTGCTTCTTTAATATATTACGATTACTGTTCAACTAACTGCTATAGTTTTGGTTGGTTTTTTTTATTTTTTTGCTTTTTTTTGTTTGTTTGTTTTTAAAGACAGGTTCTCACCATCTAGTTCCAGCTGGCCTGGAACTCACTGTTTCAGGCTGGCCTCAAACTCTGAGATCTGCCTGCCACTCCCTGCCAAATGCTGGGATCAAAGGCCTGCCCTATCACACCAGGCTTCAACTTCTATAATAGTCCCCTTCCCTTGATGTTGGGCATCAAAACACGGGTCTTCAAGGGTACTCAGCCTATGCTCTGCCACTGAACTGCGTCCTGGACCCAAACTCTTTCTGAAAGATATCCCATAAGGGAAGGTTGCTAAGTAATAATTTGATCTGCCTTTTTAATTATTTTTCTGAGGGAGAAGTGCTAAGTAGAGAAGTCTGGCAAGATTACAGGTAAGGAAAAGTAAAATACTGACCACAACAAACAAGTATTTTTCCCCCAGAATCAATGGTCTGAATGTTCCTAGTTGTGAAGTAATTGGTTCTGTGAAGAGTTAAAACAAAAGAAAGCTCTGAAGTTACAGCCAGGACTTGAAGGATAAAAGCAGCACAAAGACGGGTGTTGTGAGACTGAGTCTCTATTCTGCACACGCAAAGGCTACATGTGCTGCTTTGCTGGCTCTGAACCTTCTAAAGACAGGGTCAGGTTTCCTCTTTTGATCTAGGCAGAAGGATTTACAACCTCAAACACAAGTTGAAGTAACACTTTGTCAAAAGTGTGCTCCCCCGAAAAGTCACATTAGCTACCAGAGGTTTAAATATTTATGCTGTCAAGTAATTTTAAGTGTACAGATGTTTTTCATAAAATAAAGATATACTGTTAAGTGAAAAAAAGAAGATACATGAAATGATATATAAATGGTTTATGTGGGGGGTAAGTAAAAACTCAATTATATTTACATAAAGAAAAATACATAAGAAATTTAAAATAATAGAGTACTAGAGAGGAAAAGAAACTGGGCAGATAGAGGGCAGTGATGACTGTATGTATTATACATACATTTTAAAGTTAATTTATAAAAATAATTTAAAAATAAGCCAAGTGGTGGTGGCCCATGCCTTTAATCCCAGTACTTGGGAGACAGAGGCAGGCAGATCTTTTTGAGTTCAAAGCCAGCCTGGTCTCCAAAGTGAGTTACAGGGCAGCAAGGGCCACAGAGAGAAATCTCTCACAATATAAATAAAACACTAGTTAGACATTCAATGAAATAAGCATCTGTGAGGGTATACAGTGAACAGTGCACGGCACTGTGTCAACAGCGACAGAATGACAACACTCATTTGTCTAAAGATTTCTTTAATTTATTAATTATTGTAGGAAAGGCTCACAGGACTTTATAGAGCCAGTTATCTCCATCTTCCTTCATGTGCTTTAGAGATCCAACTCAGGTCCCCAAGCACCTTTCCTGCTGAGCTAACTTGCCATCCCCATTTGTTTCAGGTTTTACAGTCTGTACAGGTACTAAAAATATATTCTGTGACTGAGAAGTCTTAGTAGTGTGGCCTTAACCTAATTTCACAGGTGAGAAGATGAAGCTTGTAAGAGACTTTGTATTATCAGGGCAGTGGTGGCACATGCCATTAAATCCCAGTACTCAGGAGGCAAGAGATAGGCTGGATCTCTGAGTTTAAGGCCAGCCTGGTCTGCAGAGCAAATTCCAGGACAGCCAGAGCTATAAAGAAACCCTGTCTTGAAATAACAAAAAACAAAATAAAAAGATTGTGTCTTATATTAAAATAAACATATTAAATAAGCCAAATTTTCAAATTAAGTTGAGAATATACTAAACAAAAGATGGCCCTTCCTGGTCTCATCTCAAAATATCTCCATTTTATCTGAACTATTGAGTTCTTTCTCTAAATCTACACTGCTTGATTAAAACTGGGCATTTTGCTATGCTTTGGTTTGGTTTGGTTTGGCGGGGGTTGTTGTTGTGTTTGTTTTGAGACAGCCTCACAGTGTAGCCATGCGGTCCTGGGTCTTGCTATGTAGAGCAAGCTGGGCCTTGAACTCAAAAGAGATCCCCCTGCATTGACCACTTGAGTGGTAAAGGTGTATGTCACCAAATCTAGCCTAAAACTGAGTATTTTCTGAATCTATATTAGCCCTATTTGGCAGAGATACTTCCATCTCGGCAAAAGCAGTGGAGTTCCATTTTATAAGAACTGTTCTATGTTAGAATCACACACAGGAGATACCTCCATTCAGATTACCATGGTTTAAATGAAAATGGCCTCCACAGGTTCATATTTGATCACCAGGTCCCCAGTTGGTGGAACTATCTGGGAAAAATTATGAACTGTGGCTCGTGGAAGGGGTGTGTCTCTGAGGGCTAGAGGTTTGCTAAGGCATTCCCTAGTAAGTTTTTTCTCTCTTTACTTGTAGACTGAGATATAAGCTCTCAGTTACTGCTCTAGTGCTGCATATGAATTCTCTCTCTCTCTCTCTCTCTCTCTCTCTCTCTCTCTCTCTCTCTCACACACACACACACACACACACACACACACACACACACACACACACACACACACACTTGAGTGTGCTCCATTGTTTAATCTAAGTGTGGGCAGGTGTAAAGAGTTCTAAAAACAAACAAGCCCAGACCCAAGGAATACAAATCTCTGGAAGCAGGACCAAATTATCAACACTTTCAAGTATTAACAAGCCATTCAAATGTTTCAGAACAACAACAAAAATCACTGATCTATGTATGGCAATGGACTACTAAACTTATAACCAACAATAGTAATAATGTGCTTAGATATCTACCTAACTTACTCAAAACCTAACTATATTTTCCCCCAATCTTGTCTCCCCGCATTTTATTTTACTGTATCATACCTATTCTATGGTGTATTCTATAGTGTGGCACAGTATTACATGGTATAGTATCTTACTGCATTTGAGACAGGGTCTGACTATATAGTCCTAGCTAGAACTCACTATGTAAACCAGACCAGACCAGGATGACCTGAATCTTTTAGATAAGGCATCTCTATGTAGCCCAGCCTGACTTCAAACTTTTGCCATCTCACCTCAATCTCTCCAGTATTAGGCTAACAGGTTTGTGCTGCTTTGCCCTCCCTGCTTCCCTTTCTACCCTTCCATAACTGTTTTTGAGACAGCCTCACTCCACAGCCAAGGCTTGCATCAAACTCCAGATCCTCCTGCCTCAGGCTCTTGAGTACTGGTATTACAGAAATTTGGCACTACACCTGACCTATTTTCTTAAATTTTTAAAAAAAAACTCCAGGCAGGCAGTGGTAATGAATGTCTTTCATTCCAGCACTTTGGAGAGACAGAGGCAGATGGTTCTCTGAGTTCAAGGCCAGCCTTGGTCTACAGAGCTAGTTCCAGGACAGCAAGAGCTTCAAGGTAAGACCCTGTCTCTAAAAAACAAAAACAAAAAAATTCCATGAGGGGCAGGGACATGTGCACATGGCTTCTGGTACTCAATCTGTCTGGGATCAAACACCCCTTTTACAGGGTCACCTAAGACCAACAGAAAACACAGGTATTTACATTATAATCCCTAACAGTAGCAAAATTACATTCATGAAGTAGCAACAACATGAAGAACTACATCAGTAAGGTTGAGAACCACTAAACAAGTGTGACAGATATTGTGAACCTTTAACACAGATGCTGGGAATCAAACCAGAATCCTCTCCATGGTTACATGTTCATAACCCATTAGCTCTCTCTAGTTCTATATATGCTCTATTTTCCTTACTTTCTTCATGTGTGTACATAAATGTAAAAAAGGGAACAACTTTTAGGAGTTAATTCTTTCTGTCCACCACGGGTTCCAAGTGCTGAACTCTTTTGTCTGAGCATAGCAAGCATCTTTACACAAGCATCTTTAAAATAGCTGTTTTAAATTGGATTGTAACAGTTTAGGCCTGTAATTCCATCACTTGGAAGGCTGACAAGGAAGATGAAGATGTTAAGATCAGTTCCATCAACATCAGAATACACCGTCTCAAAAAAAATAAAAATAAATACTAAAAAATGGGAGGGGGTGTTAAAGGCGCAGTGGTAGAGCAAAATCCTAAATTCAATCTCTAGTGGGGGGGGGGCAGGTTAACTATTAGTAAATCAAAAATGTGCTATCTCCCTCACTAGAATGCAATCCCCACAGAGCAAGGAACTTGTGTATCTCACCCACCCCACACCTACCCCTGCTTTAATCATAGGAATAACAAGGCCTTAAGTGCACATTAAAGAACAAGTATACTTCCTGCTCTAGCGTTCTGGACTGACAATGTCATTCAATTCTGTTTGGATTCCAGGGGCATCTGGCTGTGAGAAGAGTCACTGGTTCAATTCATTCACTCACAACTTGACATATAACTCAAAAGACCCTGGGGACAGATACAGTCATATACTAACAAATAGGTTCCAAATTTCAGTTTACCATCCACAAAGGAACTCCAGACTGCAAGTGGACAATCCGTATAAAACTGGGATTTGTATATCTCTGTAACTGGGTTTTCTATTTCAAAGAATTACGTCAATTCTCAAAATCAATATGTACAACAAAAGCAGCTTTATCTGTCTCTAACTGACTAGATTTGGAGACAAGAATACATCTAACTCCCAGAGGGACAGAAAGAAAAGATTTCTAGACCACACAGGCTAGCTTGCAAACACAACTAAGCTTGCAAGGCACTACAATGAACCCACAAAGAGTTCAGAAGACCCAGCTAACTCAGAAGACATGGGCTGACCACACACATTAGCATAAAGAAGTCTAAACAGATTTGAGGGGGGCCATTTTGAAACCTAGTTAAACACATTAGGAGGAACAATAGCACTAGCCTAAGGTGAGAACAGCAATGGGGGGGGGGGGGGCTGTCAGAGGACTAGGAAAGTAGCTCAGTAGTAACTTGCCTCCTATGTCCCCAGAACACAGTACATATCTATACATGCATCCTCAACACATACACACACTACACCTATACATTCCCATTACATACAGTGTGTAATTAATAGTCAATATTTGATTCTATATGAAAAGAGCATATTGGAATATTTGGATAATTATAGAACAAGATGAAGACATTAGATAATTAAAATGATCTTTATTTTAGTCAGTGGTAGTGGTGGTGCACATCTTTAATCTATGAGCCTTTAACTGCTTGAATGTATGAGGTATAAATGGTAAAGCTAGGCATCACCAAGTTTCAAATCCTAGGACAATGACATGTACCTATAATTTCAGCATTTAGGAGGCTGACACAGGACTAACGAAGTTTAAGGCCAAACTGGACTACAGAAAGAATTTCAAGCAGGTCTGGATCACATAGTTAAGACCCTGTATCAAAACACAGAACAAAAGTTCTTGGCGGACACATATGAAGCATACCCACTGAACAACATCCCTATGTGTACCTTAGTTTTTTCAAAGAAAATGGAGAATGATAAAAATAACTATCTTGCCAGGTGTGGTGGCACATGCCTTTAATCTCAACACTCAGGAGGCAAAGGCAGGTGGATCTCTGAGTTCAAGGCCAGTCTGGTCTACAGAGCAAGTTCCAGGACAGCTAGCCAGGACTGCACAGAGAAACTATGGCTCAAAAAACAAAACAAAAAGAAAAGAAAAAGGGCAAGCCTGGTGCTGAAAACATGTGTTACAGGAAAAGAAAGTTACAAGATATAGAGAAATAAAGCTGAAAAGGACCTGAAACCTTCTTCCCAGCTGACTACATTTCACAGGTGCTATGTAGGCTGCTGGGGGAAGATGATAGCAATGGTGTCTCTTCAACCAGCCCTGCACTCTACAATACCAACCTGCCAGGGAAGATGTGCCCACTGGTACAATTGTGGCATGAAGGGCATCCAACTGCTTTGGTTTTGGACTTGAGGCCTGATCTATAAGAAGAAATTCACACCTGGTACTGTAAAATTGTTCAAAAGGTCTAGGGTTGAGGGGTCACAGGTTCTAGGGAGGAACCTACCTACTACTAATGTCAAACTGCCTTCTATATATCTATGCTCAGATACATACATTTAATGCTGCCCTCTACCTTGGCCAGAGAAGCTTTTCTCTGCAGTGGTCAGCAGTTAATGCAGAGACTCATTGCTGGTACAAGTGCTAAAATAAGTGTCTAATGGGTGAGTGCTCAGCCCTTCCGGGGACATCTATTGTCAGCTCCACTCCACACCCTGCAGAAGGACAGGAAGATAAGGAGAAGTGATGTGAAGGGCTGTCACTGGGGCAGGTACAGCCACTGCACACAAGAACACACTGCAGTTATCAAGTCAACAAGATCTGTCAGCATTCCAACAGCAGCAGGAACCAGACTCTGGGTTATAACGAGAAGACAGACAGACATGCCTGGGGTGCCTACAGAGAATGGGAGGAGAAACTGGGGGTGCATATGGTCAAGATGTATTGTTTACTTGTACGAAATTGTCAAAGAACAAATTCTTAAAATCAGAGGGCAGGGCCAGTTATGATGGCACATTGCCTTGAGGCAAAGCCAGGTAGATCTTTATGAGTTCTAGGCCAGCCTGCAAGCTTCAGGCTACCCAAAGCTACACAGTAAAACTCTGTCTTAAGTTATGGAGGTACACACCTTTAATTCCTGCACTTGGGAGGAAAGTGGATGAGTTCCAGAATAGCCAGGGCTACACAGAGAGACCCTGTCATGGGGGAGAGGGGACATTAAATTCAGCCACTATCCCAGATTATCATCTATAATTTCACTTTTCCAATAAGCAAATAGTTTAACATTTTACTTATTAATATCAGTAAACTATTCTTTTCCTTTGTCAGACTGGAGATTAAACGCAGGATCTCACTCAGCCTTATCTACAATTCTTTTTGTACTTTCTGAAACAGGTTCTCACCAACTTGCCCATGGACAGGCTTTGAATTTTTGATCCTCTGGCCTCAGCTTCCAGGGTAGCTGAGATTACAGTCTACACCGTCAGACCCAACTTTTGTACATTTTTTTCCACTGTGATTTCTACTTTTAAAAAGGTTATTACACCAGCAAAATAGCTCAACAGGTAAAGCACTTGCCAGGAAAGCCTAGTGACCAGAGCTTGATCCCCAGAACCCTCGTAAGGACAGGAGAGAACTCCATGAAGATGTCCTCTGACAAGCACACACAACACACCCACATAAATAATAATAAATTTTTTTTAAAAGAAAGGGTATTGCCAGAAAGGATTTTGCACATGTGTGATATGTCACTGAGGAAGCTGAAACAGGAAGAATAGTTAGCCTGAGGCCTGGGCAACCTAGTGAGTTTCAAGACAATGTGAACTACACAGTGAGACATTGTGTCAAAAACAAAGAAATAAAAAGAAAATTACTACTTCACAGGCACACATTAAATAAAGTGTTCTGTCAAAGTTTTAAAGCATTTTAAACATTTTATCTGCTTTTTCTCCAGTGTCTCTAATCTTAATCCTTCCCCTTTAATCCACAAATTTTGATGAATATGTACACCAGTTATTTAAATACCAATGATCCTCCTTCCCTTAGAAGTAGCTCAGTTTCTTCTCTCTCTTCCAGGGCTGCAGGAAGCATAGCTTGATCTTGTACTACCAGCAGGGTGCCCTTAATGTTTCATTGTCTACAACAGTCAGGTCTTGAAACACCTATCATCTTTTGTGCCCAGTTTCATTAGCCATGTTCCAGAAATACCAAGTGCCCACGCCAGCAGAAGGCGGTCAGAGGACTGGGAGTTCAAGGACAAACTGAAACCATGTTCCAAAAGCAGGCAGACATACACACAGAGGCTTCCTTCTCTTTCCTCGAGTGATAACTGACTCTGTCTTGGGACTATATCAACAAGAAGACCATCACCAGATGTGGCTTCTTGACCTTGGACCAGAATTGTTGAATCATCCTTCACTCCTTCAACAGCGACAGCATTCTCAGGCATTTGTCAAAAATACAGCCTGGGGTTCACATCCAGGTCTGTTCTTTAGCAGTCATGGAGCATCCTCTAGTCAGTTAGCTGCTGGGACAGCTAGCTTCCTGCTGAGAAATCCAACAATGATACCATCTGCTCTCCAGACACACTTCTAGGGTATCTCCCTCTGCTCTCCCCTGCCCTGTCTTGGGGTTCTGCCAGCAAAAAAGACCATCACCAGGTTTGGCCTCTCAGACCTGAACCAGAACTGTTAGCCAAAATAAATCTCCCCTCTAAAATGAGAAAGTAGTAATAACAAGAAGAGTAAGAATAGTCAGTATATACATCTAGTAGTGCCTGGTGTATATATAGGACATAACCTATAAGTGGTAAATGTTTTCATTATTCTAGCATTGATAAAAAATGTAAGTGCAGCATGATAAAAATTTCACTTGGAGGTTAGGGATTTAGTTCAGTAGTAGAGCTCATGGGTTCAGTTTCCAGCACCAAAAGCCATCTTAAACTCAGGTGAAGGCAGGAAGATCAGAAGTTCAAGGTCATCTTTGGCTATATTGCAAAATCTGAAGTCAGCCTAGGCTATATGAAACGTTCCTCAAAATATTTTAAGTTGCTGTTGCTGTCTGTGGAGTGACAGTGCAGAGGACTTAAGCCAAGGCTTTCCAGCAGAGCTACAGGCCCAGCCCTTAAAAACGACACTCCATTGTTTACTCACACCACTTCCCCTTCTTTTGTATTTTTAGGTAAACTGCTATACTCTGTCTGCATCAACACAAGTAGCACCAAAATTTCACAAGATTCTCACTTGAACTCAAGCCCTAAATGAACAACATTCAAAAGGTGTGGTTTTGAAAACAATGGGTGGGGCAACTAGAGATAAGCCATCCATCTGTAAGTGGACAAGTGTATGTGAACTCTACTACACTCCAGCTTGTTCACCGGCAAATAAACAAGTCAGGCTTGGGATTCTGTGAAAATTTCGCCACTGTTGGAGAAGGAAAAAACACGATCAAAATATAGTATATAAAATTTGTTTTTAAAAGTCATTTTAAAATGTTTTCTTTATTTACATCCCAGTGCTGACTTTTAAATGTATTGGATTCATGTCTAGGGTTTAGGCCCTGGAGCCAGACCACCTGTGTATCCCAGTTCACCTGTGCGTTACTTTTCTTTCTTTTTCTTTTTGGTTTTGGTTTGGGTTTTTATTTGGGGGTGGTTTTGATTTTTTTTGATTTTTTTTTTTGAAATAGTGCCGCTCTGTGTAGCCCTGGCTGTCCTGGAACTTGCTCTGTAGTCCAGTATGGCTTCAAACTCACACTAATCCAACTGCCTTTGCCTCCCGTGCTAGAATTAAAGGCGTGCACCATCACTGCCAGGCTTATGTTAGTTACTTCTCTATTGCTGTGATAAAACACCATGACCATTTAATCGAGCTCACGATTTTAGAGAGTTAGAATCCATTATGATAGAGTAAAGACATGGTGGCAAGAACAGCTGAGAGCTCACATCTCCAGCAAATAGAAGGCAGAGAGCACAATGGGGATGGTGAGAAACATTTAAAACCTCAAGCCTGCCCCCAGTAACTCACCTCCTACTCCTTCCCAAACAGATACCAACTGAGTAAAAGTATTCAAGTATGAGTCTACAGGGGCCATCTTCATTAAAACCAAAACCTATTAACCTTGGGCCCAGCTCTTCATCTCTGTATGCCTGAATTTCTTCATGGGAAAAATGACAACAGTGTCACTATATGAACTGGATAAAATACTTCCTAAGTGCCAAAGGAGGGGATACAAGTGCCCATACATGTGTGAGGGTTGAGTCTGTAGAACACACGTGAAAGCCCAGGTTCAGTGGTGCTTGCCTGTAATTCCTGCACTGAGTGGAGGCAGACAGAAAATACCATGAGTCCACTGGCCAGCTAGGCTAGCCAAAACAGGCAGCTAAACCAGCAAAGTTATAATCAGACACCTTGTCTCAGGAAAAAAAAAAGTTTGCAGTAAAAGACTACTACCAGCAAAAGCATACCCACAAACACAGGTGCAGACACAGAATAAGTAAACAAATAGTTATACATAATGATATCTTGTCTCTTTCCGCTTACTGTATCTGGTTAAATGCTTCATTTAACAACTTCAAGGTATTGACTTACAGATAAACTCTAATTTAGACATTGCCATACTGATGGATATGTTTTCAGGTTTTACTGTTAATACCAACTAAATGTGATGGTACATACCTTTGATCCCAGCATTCGGAGGCAGAAGCAGGACAATCTCTTATTTAGAGACCAGTCTAAAAAATGAGACAAAACACAGCAATCCCATTCATCTTTTTAATTTCTTGTCTTTTAGGGTTTTTTCATTTGTTTGTTTTTTAGGACAGGGTTTCTGTGTAGCTCTGGCTGTCCCGGAACTCACTCTGTCCACCAGGCTGGCCTTGAACTCAGCAATCCACCTGCCTCTGCCTCCCTAGTGCTAGCTAGGATTAAAGGAATACACTACCACCACCCAGTTCCTTCTCTTTTTAAAGTAACTTATTTCTCTTTTATGTAGTATTTTGCCTGCATGTATGTTTGTGTGAGGGAACTAGAGTTATAGACAGTTGTAAGCTGCCATGTAGGTGCTGGGTTGGGTCCTTAGAAAGAGGAACCAGTGCACTGCTGGGCCATCTCTCCAGTCCCTCTGGCTAACTTTGTTGTTTGTTTTTCCAGACAGGGTTTTTCTGTGTAGCTCCAGCTGTTCTAGAACTCATAGAAATATGCCTGCCTCTGCCTGCCAAGTGCTAGAATCAAAGGCCTATGCCACCACTGTACAGCATTTAAAATTTTTTTAAAGATGACTTTTTTTTTACATAGTCTGACCATATAGCACTGGCTACCCTCAAACTTACTGTGTAAACAAGGCTGGCTTCAAGAGATCAGATTGCCTCTGCCTCCCAAGCACTAAGATGAAAAGCATGTGCCACCACATCTAGCCTAAGATCTCTCTCTCTCCCTCTCTCTCCCTCCCTCCCTCCCTCCCTCTCTCTCTCTCTCTCTCTCTCTCTCTCTCTCTCTCTCTCTCTCTCTCTCTCTTTCTCTCTCTCTCTGTGTGTGTGTGTGTGTGTGTGTGTGTGTGTGTGTGTGTGTGTGTGTGTGCGCGTGCGTGCCTAATGAGGCACAAAAAAAGGTACCTGTACCTGGATTTAATAGGATCCGTCCTTTGTCTTGGCTAGTTTTATGTCAATTTGACACAGGATAGAATCATTTTTGAAGAAGAAACCTCAACTGAGAAAATGTCTCCACCAGAGTAGTCTGTGGAACATTTTCTTGATGGATATGACTGATGTGGAGTACTTCATATCAGCTCTTACCTTCCGTCTGGGTTCTTGCCCCGACTTTTTTTGATGGACTGAGAGGTGGAGGTATAAGCAAAATAAATCCTTTTCCTCTGAACCCCTCCTCATGGTGTTTTATCATAGCATTAGAAACTCTAAGGCACCCAAGGTGCTTGGAACCTACAAAAGCACCCATAAAAGCAACAAATGCTCCTAACTGCTGAATCATCACCTCTCCACCTCCTAGAATCCCATCTTATGTCTTTTTTTAGATTTATTTATTTTATGTAAATGTTTTGCCTGCATGTATGTATATGTACCACTTGTATTCCTGGTGATGGTGGAGGTGACTCTGGAGCCTCTGGAACAGGAGTTAGTTGGTTTTAAGCCACTATGTGGATGATGGGACCTAATGCTAGACTCTTTGCAAGAATAGTAAGTGCTTTTCTTAACTAGAGACACCTCTCCAGCCCCAGTATCGTTTTTTAAGACACAAGATGACTGGCCTTACAGACTCCAGTCCTATGTTCAAGATGTAGTTTTCCCTCATCCCTAAGCAGCACAGATTTATATGAAGCCACATCTGAACATGCCCAATACTAAGTATCAGTCACAATGTTCTGGTTTTTTCCTTCAGACCTGAGGGGAGCCTGTTATCAATACATTCCAGGTCACGCATAACAACTGTTTTAAACTGTACTTCTGAAAACAATAAAGATCAAAGGCAAACTGAGCTAGGCCTGTTTCCTTTCACTCTTTCCACATTTCCCTAACTGTGGGTCAGAACAAACATTAACTATCAGTCTGTTAACATCTAAAATCATTCTAAATTCCTATTTTAAGAAACATGTTTCTGACCAAACTAAAAAGACATTGGAATATTCATGCATGTTAAGTAACCATATCTTATGTAAGATTCAACTATTATTGTGCTGTTGGTTTCATTTTCTTGAGAAAAATAGCATATAGCCCAAGCTGACCTCAAACTCAATATAAAACTAAGGATGACCTGATCCTCTTGTCTTCACCTCCTAGGTGTCGGATTACAAATGTGTGACGCCACACCCAGTTTGGGTGCCAACAATTGAACCCATAGTTTTACCCTCCATAGGCAAGCACTCTAGCAGCTAAGGTACAATTCCTACCCCGTTGGCTTGGCTTTTGGCCTTAGTGAATTTTAGTTCAATAATTAAGCTGGTACAGCAAGAAGCAACCCAAATGCTCAAACTGTACTTTCTAAATACAGCTTAAATTGTTCTAAAATACACAGGATCAAAAATTTGATTTCAGGGCAGAATATTTGCGCATCTGTTATATGTCAGAAACAGGATCATAGTCTAAACAATACACCTAATAAACACAGCCTTATGAAATTGTGCACATTTTTTTTCCATTTCAGTGCTAGGGATCAAACCCAGAATTTAATACATGCTACACCAGTACTCTACAAGTGAGTTAACCATCCAGCCTACACAGTATTTTAAATTGTGTGCATGAAACAAGGTTTGTGTATCATGGCTAAAGGAAAAGGATCTTTTGCTTTGAAGATGTTCAGTAAACTGTTACAAGCCTGCATTTGTGACAACCTATCATATCAGGGTGACAATGAAGCTCCAAAATTCAGAGCTAGAGAATCAGTTCAGTGGCTAAGAGAACTCTTAGCTCTTACAGAGGGCTGAGGTTTATAGTTCCCAGCACCCATGTGTTCTCTTACAACCACCTATAACTTCAATCCCAGGGAATCTGACACATCTTCTGATATGTTTCATGCCAGGCATATACGTGCTACACAGACATACATGCAAGCAAAACATTTATATACATAAAATAAATACGCCTAAAAACTCAAAATCCTTGTTGTTTTAGGCTGTGGAGCATTTGGGATTTCAAATTTTTTATTAGGGATATGCAACTCCTGTTTTTCATTAAAACAGCTCTTCACAGTCCCCATACTGAAATTTTTACCATTTAAAATCATATGACAATTAGATACTATAAGGCAAGAATGTAACTCCGTTGGTAGAGTATGTGCCTAACAAGCACAATGTCCTGGGTTCCATTTCCACACACACACACACACACACACATACACAACTGTAATCTCAGCTCTCCCAGGGGTACAGGCAGGACACAGGATCATTGCTTAAAGGTTGGGGCTGGAAAGAAACAGCTCAACAATTAAGAGCACTTGTTAATTTCTAACAAGAACCCTAAGGACTTTGATTTCCTGGGGTTGGATTTCGCTCAAGTACTACTTTTGAACACAAGTACTACTACTTTTCCAGAAAATCTGAGTTCAATCCCCCATGCTAGCTCTCAATCTTCTTCAACTCAAGTTTAGGGAGATCTGACACCCTTTCTGGTTTCCACTGACAACAGGCATGAAAGTGATCTACAGCCACATACGCAGGCAAAACATTCAGGATAAAACTTAATTAAATGTTTTAAAAACTTTAAAGCTAGCCTTCTCTCATTGAAAATTCAAGGCTACCTTGGGCTACATTAGACTATCATCAAAAAAGAAAAGAAAATAATAAAAATCATCAGCAGAACAGCACTCAGGAGGCAGAGGCAGGTAGATCTATGAGTGCAAGACCAGCCTGGTCTACAGAGTGAGCTCCAGGACAGCCAGGACTCTGTAAAGAGTCCTGGTCTCAAAAAACAAACAAAGGCAGTTTCAGATGTAATCACTATGGGTATGTAGTTTATTCCACATTAATGTGCACGTACAAGACAAGCTTAAGTCCTTATTTGGTTCTGGTCTTTCTAGATGTCTAGAAGTACACAATGTATATTAAAATAGAGTAACACATTTTGTAGATATCCAGATATTGTTTCAACAATGTGTAATGATGTAATGTGTAAATAATGGTTTGTTTAAAGCTACTCTCCCAAATGTCAGTGTGTGTGTGTGTGTGTGTGTGTGTGTGTGTGTGTGTGTAAGAGTTCACCACGAGATCAATCAATAAAAAATAAGCCTCATATAGTAAAAATACCTGGGAACCTGTCTTAAGAGTTTCTATTGCTATAATAAAACACAAAATCAAAGTGGGAAGGAAAGGGTTTTTATTTCATTTTACAGCTGTAGTCTATTATCCAGGGAAGCTGGGGCAGGAACTCAATGAAGGAACTTGGAGGCAGGAGCTGACTGCTGCACCTAACTATGGAGGGGTCACTTCAAGGGCTTACTCGGCCTCTCCCAGATCACCTGGACAGCTGTGACAACACCCCAACAGAGAGTGCCCACATCAACCATCAATCAAGAAAATGCACTACAGCCTTGCCCAGTGGCCAGTCTGGTGGGGAATTTTCTCAAATTTAGGTTCCTTCTCAACTAACTCTAGCCTGTGTCAAGTTGACATTAAGACTTAGCCAGCACAGCATCTTCTGAAACATTTCCATACTTAATTTCCTGATTCAATACGATTATATGAAAGAAAAAGGTTTTATTTTCAGGGTAAGTAAACAAAACTAAACAACAGTATCAGATACCAAGAGTTAAGGGAAAATCTGAATAGTTTGTATAAAACAGTTTGGAAAGGAAGATGATTGGAGGCGGGTTAGAATTTAGATTCAATTTCATTACTGAATTTCACTAACCTACAAATCACATTAGTAAATTAACAAATCACACCACCTGCACCACAGTAAACCAAATCTAAACCCTGAAAATCCGTTTGAATGTCAAAACCATTCACTTCCTCAAAAAAACAACTTTACTAGCAGGGTGTGGCGTCAATCCCCTACTGTAATCCTAGAACTAAGGGTGCAGAGGCTGAAAATTTCAGTTCCAGACCATTCTGGGCTACAGAGTAAGACAATGTCATGTGGGGGAACCATACACAACACACACAACTTCACCCACAAAATTTTAGAATTAAAAAGTGATTTATACATCATTGGCTGCAACTTACACATTAAAGGCTGCAAATTTTTGAATCCCACCCTTATAAAACTCACCACCACCACCCCCATCTGAAATGTCCTCTCCTTTCTGGAGCCTGTTGAATATACTCAGAACTCCCGGCTTGTTTTCACGTTTTACAAGCCACACAGCCGCTCTGTCAGCATTCTAGCGCCTATCTCGATTAACATTTCAATCCACTTTTGACAAATGCAAAATCTCTCTGTAATAACTGACAAGTAATTCATACAGCTATTCGCTCTATTCTTGGTCTTTAGGGATTAATAATTTTAGGCCGAAAATCATCATATGGTCAAACCAACAATAGTTTCAAATGAGCCGAAATATTTATTTCAAGATGGGTGTGCATAAAACAAACACAAATCACCTACCACCACAATTATCTTGAGCCAGGAACTGAATTTTTAAAAAAAAAAAAAAAAGAAAAAAGAAAAAAAGAAAGTGTTTTAGGGAGAGGTAGGTCTAAACGAAAAAACAGAGAGAAAAGGCCAAGCCCCATCTCCAGGAAGTTCCACGACCATCTCATTACTATCATCCGTGGACAGAGGTGGCTTTTTCTCTTTGAGCAAAAGGTGTCATTTTAAAAAAGAGCCAACTAACGGGATCCAGATGCACCTTGCCACAATCTCCGTAGTGACCAGAGCATTGGGGCCACCACTAGCACAATGCTGACACGGGAGGACCCCTGGGGCCCACCAGTCAGCTCAGAACCCAGCGGCCACTTCCACAGAAGCCCACGTCCGCCGGGAGCCATCCCGGGAAGCGACGATGCAGTGTCCTCGCCCCCGCACACAACCGCAAGCGCAGAGACCCCGGACGCCCCGCACCGCAGCGACCTCGCCGCGCCCTCCTCGACGCAGGGGAGGCGTCCTAGAGGCCCCGGGCCCTGCCATGCCCTGCCCGCCCAGCACCGCCGCCCAGGCCGTATGCCCGCTGCGGGCCCGGAGACCTCGCCGCGCTCGCGGGGCCTCACCTCCGCGGAGAATCGGGGACAGCGCGCAGCTTCTCGGGTCCGAGTGCGGCCCGCGTCCTGCCTGCGGCTCGCGCTGGGCTCCGCCCCCTGGCCGCCGCCGCACACCCCCGCCGCCTGCTGCAGCCCTCGGCCTCTCCCGCCCTCAACCCTCAGCCTTCGGCTCGCCCCCGCCGCCCAGCTGGGTGCGGCCTGCGGCGCTGCAGTCAAACAACGCGCATCTCCATTGGTCTGAACGCCCCGCCGCCGTTCAGCATTCCTCACTCTTATTGGTCAATATTGAGCAAGGGGCTGGGCCGGGGAAGGGCGGGTCGTCAGAGGTGGAGAGAGGTTGGAAGGCATCCTCGGTGTGGGGTTAGTGGCTCCCTGGGCTGCCGCGGGGGAATGGGCCGGCCTCCTGCTGCACCTGCTCAGGGTAGCCGTTGGTTCTCCCACGGAGACTGTCAGAGCGGGCCTTCGCGCACTCCCATAGCAAATGGATCTGGTCTGGGTGCGCGGCAGGCGCGGGGGATCTTTAGGCCTTTTGGGGACTGTGCTGTCAATCAGGGTGGAGTCAGGACTGCAACGTCTGTGGGCGCTGATAAGGCTCCACTGACAGGAAGGGCCCGCCGGATGAGAGTGAATTAACAAACAACAAGGCCTCTTCGGAATCGGGGAATGGGGCTAGGCGAGCCCTTGGCAGAACCAGTACACCTGGCAGTGGAAACTAGCCTAAGGGACCAGACCAGCACCGACTCTATTGTCTCCAGTCCCAAAAGATGGAACGGAAATAAATGGACACCGCTTTTTTGTTTCCGCTCATAACATTAAATATTGAAGCCTAGAGCCTGGCAAGTGACATAACAGTTTGGTATCCAGGCCTCTCCTAACAGCAGGAGCTCTGACTTTGTGGCCAGAAGGAGCAGAGAGGTTGTGGATTCCAGTCATTAGGAATCTGTTCTAGAAATATTTCCCCTACACATTGAGTTTTTAGATGACTTTTCTAACAGAGTCTCAACTCTCTTCCACCACTTCAGTTTCCTCAGCACCCAGAAACAAATCTGACCCAGATGAGATGTCAGTGAAGGCTTGCTGAAGGAGAGAGGGGTGGATGGTTGAAACATGCTGATACATGCAGATACAAAAATAAAACATAAATCAGACATGTAAAGTTGGAAGTACACAATGTCTGAGATGATAAGACTGAATGGTTTTAGGAGCCGCCGCTGAAGAAACTGGGGAAGACTGAACAGCGTACCAGGGAGCTAGAGGACAACTTCATAGGCCTAATATATTTGCCACTGGAGTCCTGGAAAATGGAGGTGAGGGCTGGAGGGGCAGAAATACTTGAAGATTCAAACTCAGAAATTCAAGAAGCTTAAGTAGAAGAGTCTGAAGAGATGGCTCAGCAGGTAACGGTGCTTGTTGGTCAAGCTTGAGGATCTGAGTTTGAATCCTCGGCACTTAAGTTAAAAGCAATGCGTGACTATGCACCCCTGCAAGCCCTCTATTGAGAGCAGAGACAAGGTGATTTCTGGGGCTTGCTGACCGCCAGACTAGCTCTAGGTTCAGTGAGAGATCCCTACCAGAAGGGAATAAAGGCAGAGAGGGATAGAGAAAAGCACCTGACGCCTTGCCTCTCCGTGGTCTTTCCACACTTGCACACATAAATATTCCACATATAGACATCACATTCATACACACATATACAAAAAATAAAAAGGAAAAGCTTAGGTAACTTCTAAACACTGCTGAGCCCTAAAGTGTGTTCAACAAGATCGAGAGGTACCTGATCCAGACCCCATGTCTCTCACTACTATAATCCAACGTCTCCTTTTCCAAATATATGTGTGCTACTAAGGATTCCACATGTCACAATGACAGAGGAAGAAAGGGAAGCTTGCCTTGGAGTATCCAATTAAGCTGAAATGAGTCTAGGACTGGGTCCCCATTCAGCAGTTCCATTGAAAAAGATGATGAGGAGGAGATGTCCTAGTAGGAAAGTTTCAAATAGTGAACTTGGCCATTCCCACAGTGTAGAAAGGAATGTGGCTTGGACTCTGGGACAGTAGTAAATGGCTTAGCTAGTTGGTCAGGAGCCTGAAAGTGACTATCTAGAAATAGAAGATGGATTGATCCGAGGTTTGTGAATGGGGCTTATGAGAGTTGTTACAAAGGATGAAAATCTTTATTTTCTGTTTGTTATATTTTTATTTTATTTTTGTTTTGAGACAGGGCCTTACTTTGTAGCCCTGATTGTCCTAGGGAGCTCACTGTATAGCCCACACCAGCCTCAAACTCCCAAGTGGTGAACTGGATGAAGATCTGTGTATTGTATGTTGACTAGACAACATCCACCACCAAGGCTCTGAACAAGCAACACCACAGCTCACCCAGCTGGCATGAACAAGTCTCCATCCTTCAGAGCTGTGGCATCACACAATAGTCTCAAGAGTAAAAGTATCCATAGAAGTGGGGTGGAAATGGCACAAGCCATGTGATTGTATGTCATTGTTTTTCCTACATGTATGGATGTGCACCACTCTAGAGGTCAGAAGGTGGCATCAGATCCCCTGGAACTGGAGTTACACATAGTTGTGAGCCACCATGTATGTTTAGGGAACCAGTCTGGGTCCCTCTGTAAGTGCAACAGGTACTTGTAACTCTGAGCCATTTCCCCAGCCCCAGATTTTCTTTACATTGTTCTTATTTTTGTGTATGTTCTGCGTCCACTTGTGTACCACATATGTACCGGTGCCAGTAGAAGCACCAGAAGAGACTTTTGGGTCATGGAGAGCTGGAGTTGAGATAGTTATGAGCCACTCAACATGGGTGCTGGAAAAAGAACTCAGGTCCCCTGGAGAACAGCAAGAGCTCCTAACTACTTAGCCTTCTCTCCAACCCCCTAGGCACTCCTTTTAACAGAGGCCAACACAGCTGCTGATACTACCAGATTTCCAACCTGTAAGCATCAAAAACTATATCTGAACCCCTAGGCAAACCAACCATCCCTTGGAGACAAGGTCATTACACTGGAGTCCTGGAGTCCTTCTGTCCTAGAAGGCAAAGCTGCACAGACGAGGATTACTACATATTTGGGTGTGGGTTTGCCCTTTCTAAGGTATTTTAGCAAGTACTATGACTCAAAAATTTACAAAATAGAGGCTAGAGAGACAAATCAGCCGTTAAGAGAACATAATGTCCTTGTAGAGGGCAAGAATTTGAGTCCTAGCACTCATGACAGACAGTTCAGACTGCCTATGAGTCCAGCAACAGAATATAACCCACACTCCTCTGGACTCGATGAGCACATGCACTCAAACGTGCAAAACAGGCAGACATCATATATACACATACTTTAAAAAGAAAATAATTCTTGATGTGTGTGGTGGCACATGCTTTCAATCCCAGAACTCTAAAGGCAAAGGCAGGCTGGATCTCTCTAAGTTTAAGGCCAGCCTGGTCTACATAGTGAGTTCCAGGCCAGCTGAAGTAATGCAGTGAGATCCTATCTCAAAACAATAACAACATCTTTATAATAAATATTTCAGAGAATTTACACGATATCTGATTTACTGAAATAGAATCATGGCATACCTGCCTGGTATCAAAGCTTTTATGTACAGGGAGTTGTGGCTACAGATTAGCGCGTGACACTCATTGTTCCTGTCATATACTGCACCATCCAGAAGTCATTCTATTGGTGAAGAGGAATAACTATATCAAGCCAGGCAGTGGTAGTGCATGCCTGTAATCCCAGCACTCAGGCGCAGAGAGAGGCAGCTCTCTAAGTAGACTGCAGAATGACTTCCAAGGCAGCAAGGGCTACACATAGAAACCCTGTCTTGAAACCCTCCCACCAAAAGAATGACTGCATCAAGACTGACATGGAGACAGCATACTCTTCTCCAGACTAAAACCAGTTTATGAGACTCTTCCCAGTAAACATAATTCCCAGTGATCAACTTAGGAAGTTCTGCTCCACTAACTAACTTCCCTCAGGTCTAGAGGTCCTGGTTACCAAAGAGGCCATGTCTCCTAGGGGACCCAGTAAAGATGAAACTGGCTGCTACTAGTGTGTGTGCATATACAATGATAAATGTAAATTTTTGTAAAACTGAGGGTCTATTATTCCAGCCAATTTGGTTACAATTTTCTGTGATTACTAATTTACTTTTGTGATCTCTAGAAAGAAGAAAAGAACATTAACTCTAGAATTAATTATGTAAAATACTTTCTAATTAGAAGAGAAAAATAGTGTTTTGTGGATTTTTTTTTTTAAGTTGCTCAGTCTCAAAGAATAGAAAAAGACCAACCAGATGTATGGTGCACACCTGTAATCACAGTACCTGTGAGGCGCAGGAAGGAGAATCACCAATAAATCAAGGCCAGCTTTGCACAGTAAGTTAGAGACCAACTTGGGTTTACATAGCAAGACACTCCTCTAAAACCAAACTCATGGGGCTGGAGAGATAGCTCAGCAGTAAGAGCCTGACTACTCAGAGGACTCAGATGTGATTCTCAGCACCTATATGGTATCTTACAACCATTTAGAATCCAGTTTCAGTAGATCCAGTGTCCTCTTCTGGATCTGTGAGCCCAGGAACACATACAGGCAAAACATTCACACACATAAAAGCTATATTAAAAAAAATATTGCCCTTCCTCCCCACTGAAAGAAAGAAGCCACACATTTGTAGGTGCCCGTGGTCCAGCTATAGCTACTTGGGAGGCTGAGGTATGAGAACGTTTTTGTGTGTGGATGTTGGTTGTTTTTGTCTTTTGGAGACAGGGTTTCTCCGTGTAGGCCTTGCAGTTCTGGAACTGGCTTTGTAAACCAGGCTGGCCTTGAACTCTCAAGTGCTGAGGTTAAAGGTGTGTGCCATCAGGCTCGTCTGAAAATCTCTTGATCTCAAGAGTTCAAGAGGAGCTTGGACAACATCAACAAAGACCCTGTTGGGAGAGAAGGGTAAGAAAGGAAAAACACAATTGGAGGTGGTGGGACATAGCTGCAGTCCTCCCACCGGGGAGGCCAGCCTGGTCTACAGAGCTAGTTCCAGGACAGCCAGGGACACACAGAGAAACTCTGGCTTGGAAAAGGAAACAATAGTAACAATACAACAACACAACAATCTGTGGGATGTGGGATTAAATACAAATGAATGAAGTCTTCCAGTTCAGAAGACGTGGCATGTCAGGCTAGAGAGGTGGGTGGGGGTGGGGGTCAGAGCTTTTGTTCTTGCAGAGAACAGGAGCTGGGTTTCCAGCACCCACAGGGCAGCACACGATCTACAACTCCAGTTCCAGAGGATCTTTGACTCCCATGTAGCCTCCTTAGGCACCGCATACACAGAGGCACTTAACATATATACACCCACAGACATTAAAATAAAAATAACTTTTAAAGACAAGATATAACTTTCTAATAAAGAAAACCTTTACAATAGACTAAAAGAAATATTGATCAAATCTAACAAATTGTAAGTAAAACCATAATGATAAAAATCACATCTTATTTCCAAATCTTACTCTAAAGAACAGAGAGATGGGACCATATTCATGAATCAGAAGACACAATACCATGAATTTTTGCACTATGTCAAATTTCTCAAGCCTGTTCACAGCTGTAATGAATTCCATTCCAAATAACAAAGAGTTGTTATTAGAACTGATAAGCTGGTTTTAAACCATATATGGAGGTTACACCTGTAAGCCTAGCAGTTGAGAGGCAGGGGCAAGAGCAGCAGGAGTTCAAAGCCATCCTTAGACACACAAGCTTAAATCCAGCCTAGGATATAGGAGACCCTGTCTCAAAATAGTCAAAATTACTAAGAATGATAATAAATACATATGTAGAGATATGCAGTGGCAAATATCTATATTACCAATTTCTTAAGAAGCTGAGGTGTGAGGATCATTTAAGCCCATGATTTCAATAACATTTTTTAAAAATAAATTGGGAAAAAAATAACCTGGGCATGGTGGCACACTCCTTTAATTCCAACACTGAAGTAGCAGAGGCAGGCAGATCTCTGTGAGTCTGAAACTAGCCTGGAAGCAAAGTCCAGAAGCTATCTCAAAAATAAACAATTTAACTTACTTAATATTAGTCTTGGGGGAGGGGCCCACAAGGCCTCTCTCTCTCTCTCTCTCTCTCTCTCTCTCTCTCTCTTGATCTCTGCAAATTAATGGTGGCTGGGGAAGAGTGAGAGATTTTCTTCTTCAGTGGTATAGCCACTGACCTACCAACTCAGGGAATAAACTCAGATCTTCAGGTTTGGAGGAAAACATCCCACCGAGTCATTTCACTGGTCCTCAACTGTCTTAAAAATAAAAACTGGGGGCTGGAAAGACAATTGGTAAAGTATTTGCCACACATGAATGTGGACCTGAGTTTTAATTCCAAGAAGCCAGGCCTGGTAGTATTCACTTATAATCCCAGAACTGGAGAGGGTAGATCTGGCTAAGAATTGAGTTGGAGATGTAAGCCAGCAGTAAAGCGCTTGCCCAGCATGCACAGAGCTCTGGGCTTTATTCCAGGACAGAAAAGCAAAAGGGAAAAAATGAAACAATAGATATAAGAACTGATTATCAGAAGATGCAGTAGTTAGTCCAGATAAACCAGATCTAAAGGTATTTACATCACGTTACAGATGATATCAAGACTATCAATCGTGTGAGGTGTACTGGTGCATACCTTTAATACTAGCATTTGAGAAACAGAGGTGGGTCGATCTAAGACTTGATCAAGTGAGACCTTGTCTCAAGAAAGTGGAGAGGAGGGGGATGGGGAGATGATTCAATGGATAAGTACACTAGTTGCTCTTGCTGAGGACCTGGGTTCAGTTCCCAGCACCCCTGTGGAGGGTTACAACTATCCATAATTCCAGTTCCAGGGCATCCAATGCCCTCTTCTGACCTTTGCAGGCACACACATGGTGCACATACACTCGCACAAAACACTTAAACACACTGGACAGTGGTGGCACATGCCTTTAATCTCAGCACTTGGGTGGCAAAGGTAGGTGGATCTCTGTGAGTTCAAGGCCAGTCTGGTCTACAGAGCAAGTTCCAGGATAGCCAGAGCGATGTAGAGAAACCCTGCTTTGAAAAGCCTAAAAACAAAACAAACACTGAAACACATTTAAAAAAAAAAAAAAGTAAGTCTTTAAAAAAAGTCTATTGATTAAAATGAACAGCCTGTAAAAAATGGGCAAGATTTGTAAAGGCACTTCACAGAAGTCAAGATTAGCATGGCCAAGTTGGAGAGATGATGACTTAGTGGTTAGTAACTCCAATTCCAGGGGATCCAACACCCTCACACAGACATACATGCAGGCAAAACACCAATGCACATAAAATAAAAATAAATCCATTTTTTAAAAAAAGATTAGCATGGCTAATAAACGTTCTTAACCCGATTATTAAATAACTGAATGCAAGATAAAATAGTTTTACACCCCCAGACTGGCAAAAAATAAAAGTTCTGGCAGCCTCAAGCACTGTGAAGGGTACAGAGCCAAGGGGTTCTTTCAGTAGCATTCTTGGAAAGCAGAGACAGACCCTCAAACACTAGAGAAATTATGCTTGTCTGTGTCATGGCTAAGATGGCTGCTAGCAGCACTATCTGTAATTGTCCCCAAACTGGAAACTGTGACACATCCAACTACAGTGAAATGGCTCTGTGAGCAGTGATACAGTCATACAATGGAACTGTTTCAACAATGAGCTTGAACAAAGTTAGTTATTCGTGGCAACATGAATAAACCTGATGATGAGCCAAAGGAGTTGGATGCCAAAGATTGCGTCGGTATGACCCTGTTGCTAGAAAACACAAAAACAGGAAAAGACTGGGATGAGCAAATGGCTGGGGAAGACTCTTTAGAAAACCAAGAACATGAGGGTCACCAAAGCCAGGGCTGAGAAGGGGGGGCCTATGACAAGGAGGACCCGTGGGTGTTAGATTCTGCTCCTTGGAGATTGTGCAGACTTTGCAATTTCTCACACTGAATGTTTATAATTTATTTAAATTTCTGTGTTTTATTTTGCAGGCAATGAAGAAGGAAAGGAGTTGCCTCAGCTCAGAGCAGTTCAGGGCATGAGGACGGAGCTCTCAGAGCAGCGGCCGCTGTCAGGAAGCTTAATGCCTGTGCAGGTTCCTTGGGACTCATAGAGGATATGTAGGACAGATGAGTCAGGGTCTGCTCTATCTCTCCAGCCTCCCTCCAGAGAGGAACTGCTATACACATATCCTTTTATAGTGTGGTGTTGTGGCACTTGCAGGGGGTTGCTGCCCCTTTTCTCAAGGACTCCATAGCCAGGCAGTCTTATCCAGGTGGAGGGAACAGAAGATGCAGGTAGATATCTGCAGGATGTGTGGAAGGGGTCCAGTAAGGATCAGATCTGTGATGTTCTCCTTTCCCATCTCCAGATTTGTGGATTGGGTTCAAATAGATCTGCTCTGTAGGCCCTGGCATCATCTAGGTTATTCCCCTCCTGGGCTTACATCATTCTCAGATGACCTGCCCCTCTGTATTGGGGACGAAGCTACATCTGGGTGTCCCTCAACAGGGGACACTCACAACAACATGACTCAGAAGTGCAAGCAAATGGTACTCGTATAAGTTTCTAGCTATTGGGCTGGGGCTGCATCTCAGTGGTAGAACATCTGCCTAGCATCATCAAGACGCTGGGTTCCATCCGTGTAAACAATAAACGAAAAGCCTTTTACCAATAAAAAGAAAGAAGGGAAGAAAGAAACCCGGAGAGCAGAAAGGCTCTCCATACTTTTAGATCAAGTACAAGGAACATACAACTGTGTCCCCCCCACCCCACCCCAGGGCTTGACGTAGGGTTTCTTCCCAAACCCCAGACAGAAGCCATCTCTGAATACACGACGGCAGGAAAGTCAGGGAACTCATTCTGGGCTTCAGTTTCTCTCTTAGTAGGAAGAAGGGTGTAAGGCACTGGTGGTGCACACCTTTAATATCAGCATTCAAGAGGAAGAGGCAGGTGAATCTCGCTCTGTAGCTGGTTAGTTTCAGGACAGCCAAGGCTACAAGGCTACACCAAGAAACCCTGTCTTGAAAAAAAAAGGGGGGGTATAAATTTGTCCTAGGGCAGGACCTGGAGCTCCTGTTGCCCACCCACAAACCCTGCCTCACACAAGATCCAGAAAGCAAAGTGATTTCTTCCCCAGAGCTATGATTTCTTCAAAGCTCTGGGGGTAAACAGAGCTGACCAGTATTGCACAAATCTTAATCGATCTTATAATAAAAACCTGGAACCAGGTACTGGGGCAAATGCTAAAAGATCAGAGAGGGGGGAACAAGCCACAGCCACTTCTCACCTTGCCAACTCCTCAGCCAAAAGCGGAAGATCCTCAGACTGAATAGGTGAAGCAAAGGAACACAGGGCAGGCAGAAACAGAAGGGGCCTGAACTCCTGCCTTATATTCCTCTCTCTGCCCAGCCATATCACTTCCTTTCTCAAACTTCCTAGTGCTGGGATTAAAAGTGTGTGCTTCCCAAGTACCGGGAGCAGAGGCATGGGATCCCAAGTGCTGGGATTAAAGCATGGGATATGTGCCACTGCTGCTTAGCCCTGTTTCTTTTGGATTTATTTTGTGTAGCCCAGGCTGGCCTTAAATTCACAATGATCCAGAAGGATCTCTGCCTCTGCCTCCCAAGAGCTAAGATTAAAGGTGTGATGTCACCACTGCTTGAATGGCTAACTCTGTGGCTGGCTCTGTCCTCTGATCCTCAGGCAATCTTCATTTGGTATACAATGTATCACCAGAGATCAGACTCCCATGATTAGTGGTGGCTAAGAGGAGTGTCAGGGAGCCAGGCAGGAGTCATGGTTTTGACTCGGAGCACTAAAGCAGTGACAGGTTCACATGACGGTGAGCAGCAAAGCTGGGGCTTGAACTCTGACAGCCTCAGTTCTCTCACTTAAAAATGGGTCTACTTTTCCGGCTCTACAAATGCCGAGGTGTTCCATACACGGTAACCACCACATTATGAATTCCTCTTTCATGCTGTAAGACCACAGCCAGGACTCCCAACACTACCCCCATGTCCTCCCCCAACAGTCTTGCAAATGAAGCCCTGGATTTGGGGCAGTTCAAAGAGCTGGACCAGAGTTCCAAGAGAGAAAACAAAGCTGTATGAAACCCCTAGGTGGGCCTTGGATGTCCACAGACCTCAACCTAAAGGATCCATCACACGCCTCTGGGCCAAAGAGTCCCTAAATCTACTAGCCCAGGGCTTGAAACACATGTTAACCATTGAGCTGGACCCTTAAACAGTGCATGTGCTGCAGTGCAGACTCCTAGGCACAGGATCAAAACCTAGTTCCATCCATCCAGTCCTGATTTCACTTCACAGAAATGGATGCTGTAATCATAACGTACATGGCCCCAGTTCCTGACTGAGTTTAGGACAGAAAGCAAGGAGAAAATAGCTGGTGCTCCAGGGATTGTTCCATGGACTTACCATGGCATCCTGATCCAATGTCTGTCATTTACTGCACCCCATGGTACCCTAGGGACACAGCCTCCTACTTCCATGAATTTGACTCGCCTAGTCAACTACACACCTCCAAAATACATTAGGGATTTGGAGTTCTAAACAAAAGCCTTTCTCACTAGACAGCAATCCCTGGCTATTGGGCACAAGTATACTTCTTGATCTGGGTTCTATGGAAAAACCTTCTCTACTCGGGCTGTCAAGTAAAGAGCTCTGGCTGCTCTTCCAGAGGACCGTGATTCAATTCCCAGTGTTCATGTGGTAGCTCACAACCATTCATAACTCCAGTTCCAGAAGATCTGACATCCTCTTCTGGCCTTCCAGGACACCAGGCACACACACAATACACGCATCTATGTAAGAAAAACACTCATACCACATAAAATAATACAGATTAAAAAAATCTTCAACATAAAGTACAGTAAAGACAAGAGGATGTCAAGGTCTCTGTCAGCCCTGACCTTCAGACATATTTATTTTCATATAAAGTCCAGTCTAGATGACTGTACCAAGAGTGTAGCCCAAGAGAATTTCACAGCAGAAACTGAGGGGACCAATTGGGACCACTCAAATTACTTGGGCACCCAGATGCCACTATCCTCACCCGTCCTTGGCCTATCTGGTCCCCACTTTCCCTACTTCCCTTTACTCAGAACTTCCTGTAGGAAGCCTTCCTAGAACCTCCCCCTGGATCCCATCTCCTGGCTTCTTCATGCACAGTTTCCCAGAACACTGCACCATCACCAGTACCTACGCGCATTGGCCTGTTCTAGATTAAGCTTGGCCAAGCCGGACTAGGGGCTGCTCACAGCCAACAACCAGCCCCAAGACCAGGCCAGTCACACAGGAGGCACTCAGCAACTGTTAACCAGGGCTCTGAAGTCCAGGCTCCAGTCAAGACTGACTGGTCCAGATGAACCCTGATCTATTGTTTAGCTATGTCTCCCAGTCAGTTCATTTAGCAGCCTGTGCCTTAGTAGACTAAAGACTACCTACCCATCATAGCTGCTGTCTATCTCTATCTGGACATTGGTGATGCTCTGTGGAGCCCCTGTCCCCTCATTGTGCCAATCCATTGATGAGACAAAGGTCATCTCTGATTTATTAAGAGGCAATGGTCCTCCGTGAGCCTGTCTTGGCATTCCTATGGGTCCTAGAACCAGCCGTAAGCCCCCATCCAACTACCCCAGCCTTGCATGATTCCCATCCCACTACAGGGTGGGCATGCTATGAGGACCAGATTTTGTGTCATTGAAGCCCAGGCAGCACTTAGACATCCACCCTGGATGCTTGAGAGGTGGGACATGGAGAGTCTGGATGGGCCACATCAGCTAGCCAGTCCTCTGTAGTTAGGACTGCTCAAGCCTGGCACCCAGCCTGTTCACTGAGGCTAGGAGTCTTATTGATGAGGTCTGGCGACAAGCCCACTCCTGTTTATCTTCCCATGCAAGCCAGTTTCCATCCATGTGGCAGGGCTGTGGCCCCATGGCTGCTTCCACCCAACAGCTGTGTGGAATGGATGTCACCTGGGCCCAGTGTAGCCATACGGATGCCGCAGCAATAGGCTTTGATGGCTGGGTAGCACATGGGTGTGGTAGTGCTCCACCATGCTGCCGACACTTGTAAACAGGACCTCACCTTCCAGGTAGAACTTAGAATCCTGTAGGGCAGAAAGTATTAGGCTCAGCAGGGCCTAACTAACCAATTGCCTCCTGTCTATAATCCCCTCCATCACCTCCCTCCCCCTCCCCATTTTCTCAAAGGGCAAGGTCAGCAGTAACAACAGCACTGATAGGCTTGCTCCTGGCTGTCCATATCCCCTCCCTATCTGACCACACAACAGGCCTGTGTTCCCAAGCTCTCCTGTCACTACCCTCAAATTAGCCTCAAGGGTCCAATGTAAAACCTGATCTCAGGGCAAAGTCTGTGAATAAAACCAAGGGCTAAGGAGAGCTACCCAACACTTTTAGAGTAAGCTAAGAACAAAGCAAGGTTAGGAGACCAAGGAGACTGAAGCCATAGCAAGACAGAGGACGAAGAACTAGCAGGACTGATGTTATAGAGGTATCAGCCCAGTCCCCACTGCCAGTGCTGTAAGGGAAACTCACTTGGATTTTGCTAAGCCCGGAGGCCATGTCTCCAACCCACCCTCAGTGCAGGGCCCAGTCCCTCACCTTTTCAAAGATGCGGTAGTTCCTCACTTTGTTAGAGGAGTCATCCCACACGACCAAGACCTACAGGGAAGGAGATAAGGAGCAGAAGGCTTAAGAGGAAGCTGGAGGACTGGCCACCAAAGCCTAAGAGGGTAGCAGCAATCACAGGAATAGATAGATGCTTGAGCCCTTGGAGGTAATGTGAGTCAGAGACCAGTGACAGTCACCTGTATAGAGACAGTCGGTCACCCCGGGGGGTCCCTCTGTCCTTATAGAGCCTCTGTTGAGATATAAGTAGCTGGAACCATCTTTACATGAGTAGGTATACATGAGGTAGGTGAGGTATCATGTTAACATATGTACCCCCAATCTCTTGTTATTTCCAAAGCCCCACGCGATCTCCCTATTTTTATGCACAAACCTCAGCCTAATTCACACCCTATGACTCCAGTGGAAGGCAGCCATAATCACCCCCAATTTGCAGAAATCATTTAGTTTTGAGAGCAGAGAGAGGATGCTGCTGGGCAAGGACCCCAAAGAATTCACTGAGGTGCCTACTAAGAGGACAGGAGGCTCTGGTGGCAGAGATGTCCTCAACAGCAGCTTACCTTCCCTGACTTGGTGGAGGAGTTCCGAATGCAATACAACCCATCCTGCGGCTCTCCATGAGGGTTTGTAGTTTTGAACAACCTAAAACAAAAGAGCCATGTCAGTGGGTGGACATCCCAGACAGCTGCCATAGGTACCGTCTAACCCCACTATACTACTAGTGGGCTTTCTGCCCATGCCCACCCTTGGTTTCAGGTTGTAATAAAGCATATAAAGCAGAGAGCTTATGAAAACAGTCACAACGACAATGGCATTCAGACCTGTTGCTGTCCCATCTCCTCGCTCAGGCTGCATGCTTGAGCCCGGGCTTGCCCAATACCAAAGTGAGTAAAGGAGACGAGGGACCTGAGGACCTCACACTGTCACAGTAAGGACAGAAAGCACTGCGCACTAACCTTTCTACCTCAGAGGATTCTGTGGTGTTGACAAACACCGAGTTAGGCAGCGGCACCTGAAAGAAGCCAACAGTGGTCGCTGTCAAAGCATGAGTGAGCCCTCCAAATATCACTGCTTCCCCCAACTGGCTGCCACCCACATCAGGACACAGGGCTTCGCATGATGCCATCTCCCTCAAACCCAGAGCTACGGAGCCCCTTGTTGAGGAGAGCCTAAGCTCTGCCAGGTCTGCCCATTGCCGACTGGGTGGGATCTGTCTTGCCTTCTCATAGTCCTCATCAGAGTCTTCCTCGTCAATGACAGCCCGTGAGGGCTGTCGGGCCTTTTCAAAGGAGAAGCTCCTGAAACTCTGTCCATCAGGGGGTGATCGCCTGGAGCAATAAGGGGAGGACAAGAATGTTATCACCCTCAGACACAGATAGGTCACCCCTTCCTCCCCTCCACACATGTTCCAGCTTGGTATCAGAATTTTGGTGCAGCCTTCTCTGGCGCTGTGGCTGTAACTGCTGGGACCTCACTTTCCAAAGGAGGGGGGAGTTACGAAAGGTCTGAAAGCCCAACTAGGAAATCAGGAGTGCCATTAATACAGATGAGCAGTTGAACTCATGTGTTACCATATAGTGGACAAGTGCATTGAGCACTTGCCAGCGCCCAACATCTGCTACTGATTGTCTTTGGGACTCTGGCAAAGTCTTAGTCCTCTCAAAGCTATAAGGGGATGAACAGATGGAAACGGACAGAATAGTGCAATCTAACCCCAAGGGACACATATGGTAAAAGCCCAGCCCACTGCACAGGCAGCGGGTGGTCCTCTTAAGCCTAATCTCCAGGCCTTTGAGGAGAATTAATGGAAGCAACACATGGCCTGAGACATAAACCCACATCAGGATGGACAAGGCTGGATATCACCTGTACCCCTGGATCAGCAAAGAGGAGGGGAGACTGTGAGTGGTGAGGAAATCCTTCCTACCCTGTTCCTAATGCTTCCCCTCAGAATGTAAGGGGTATCGGATAGAGAAGAGACTGGGTTGAGGGAACCTACTGGCTGGCAGGCAGAGGTACTACCCCTACGAGACTCACTGGAGGTTGGGGAGAGGTGTCTTTTCTGGTCTAGGCATCACTGCAGGCCGAACTGTAGCCTCAGGAATGGGCATCTTCTGCACAGGAGGCCTGGGAGCCACAGGAGGCACAAAGAGTCCAGGCTTGGCTGCCTCCCTTGGGGAGGCTTCTTCAGGTATCTTCAGGAACTGGGGCTTATTGGCAGGCACGGGTGGGGGCTCAGATGTGGGTGGCCCTCGAGAAGACAGGTGGAAGGACTTGAGCTTGTCACAGTTCCTAGAAGTGGCAATGGCCATAGTGGAAGAGCTGGAGACAGAGCTATTCCCATGGCCAGGGGTCCAGGGTTCCGGGCTGGGATTCACACTGTCTCGGAAGCAAGGTTTCCGGAGGTGGGGGATGGTAGGTGCATTGCCTAGTGGAGGGTCACTCATCCTCCGAGGGGTAGCAGATATCCTGAGGTCAGGCTCTACTCGCTTCAGGCCCAGAGGGTCCTTCTTAGCATCCTCAGGGACAGGACCGGCATCTGGAAGGCCTCGCTTAGGAGGTGGGGGTGGAATTAAGGGGCTTGGGCTTTTGGAGGTAAAGGAGTGAGCACGGGGCAGGTCAGAGAAGGCTGGTTTCCGAGGTACGGGCACAGGGGGTGGTGGGTAGGCTGGTGGATGTGTCAGGGCATCTGCAGAATAACAACAACAAAAAAGCAAGTTGGCATCACATAAAGGCTAGGCCGCAGCCCTCTACTAGCAACAGGCGGCAGGAGCCAACCAGATGTGCCCTACCTTCAGCCAGCCAGCAGCAGCTGCTTCAGTATGCATTCCTCATGGCCTTACTCTTGCCCTACCTTATGGCCAATATCTGGGCCCAGATCACAGTGCTACCTGGCCCTTCCCATCCACCCCCCTGAAGGCAATCCAGATAAAGTTCCAACAGTCTAGATGTCTCATAAAGAGCTATCAAGGCTCCCACAGGGTGAAGTCAGCAGGGTGAGGATTCCTAAGCCTTCACCTGAGCAAAGGGAAGGGTGAATTCTGAATGGAAGAGATAAGCAGAAAGGGCCAGAACCACTGGCATGAAGTTGAAAGCCTGTGTTTATAAGAAGCTATAGGCACTGTGTGACACCTAGCCCAGATGTCATAAGGCCATCAGTAGAGGAGACTCAGACCAGTGGGAACTAGAGGAGTGAGGCCTGAACCCGAGGTATCCCTGTCACAGGGAGGGGTGGCGATGTCCCACAAGACACACACATGGGAGACAGGAGCGCAAGAAGAAGCAGAGTGGCTGGCCCGCAGAGGCCAGTGATGAGGAGGGAGGTCTAGAGCAGAAGGGAGTAGCAGAGCATGGTCAGTGGAGGCTGTCAGCATTCTACATGCGTCTACGGACGGCTCAAGGTAGAGACGCTTCACTTTCCTACCCTCTGGAGCCGCAGGTCAAGTTGAGGCCTGATGCAGGAAGGTGTGGGAATAGGAAAGCACAGTGTGGGAGCTGAAGGACGGTCACTAGAGCTGACCCCAAGGAAGGGCGTGAAAACACCAATGCCTACAACAGTGAGAAGGTGAAGAAGGGTATGGGGAAGCAGAGGTCAAAGCACTGGAGGATGGGAAATGGATGGGAGATCACTCCCAAGACACACTGATAGACAAGACAAAGCTGGGGTGATCTGAGAGAAGGCAGCAGGGAAAATACTAGGTATAAAGAGGTAAAAGTCAGAGGGAAGGACAGAGACATGCCTTTCCTACCCAGCTGGGCCTTCCCTGTCACTCACACACATGACTGTCCGTCTGTCCACAATCATCTGCCCCAGAGACTGTGTGCTTCAGGTGCTGCGGTGGACACTGAGGCCACAGTTGTCAGCCCGGTCTACAACTATGGTCTACAGAGAATTTGTTGCCATGTGCAGTGGATCTGCCTCAGACCCTTCTCAATGTCCCTGATTTTCAGCCCCAGCCTCCAGGGCCACCCATAGCTTCACCTGACCCTCCATCCACACAGAGTTAACCTGGGAAACGGCAGGAAGCATAGAAGCAAAGCCAACCAGCCCTGAACCTCTGAACACTTAGATCACAGAAAGAAAACTGAGACCACCCAGAGCAAGACCCGCAACCTTCTAGGCATGGTGATACATCTTTTTATTCCATTATCAGGAGGCAGAGACAAGGAGATCTCTGATTTTGAAGTCAGTCTGGTCAGGAGAGATTCAGGACAGCCAGGGCTACAGAGAGACCCTGTCTCAAAAAACAACCAAACGAAAGAGATCCACCCACGTAGGAGAGGCTCTGTTCTTGGTCCCAGTCCCCAGTCCCTACCCACCAAAAGACCCCAGACCCAGCTACCCCACCTACCCTCGAGCTTCATGGGCCCCGGGGAGTCAGGCTCCAAGTATGAGTCGTCCTCATGTTCATGTTCATAATCTACACGTAGTGAATGGAAGATGAGACACAACATAGCCCCAGTCCGCTGCACGCAGAACAGGACGGCATGGCCCACTGCGCTTTGGCACAGTGCTCCATCCATGGGAATAAGGCACTCAGGAGGCATGGGGTTGAGGATGATGAGGTAGGATTTGAAACCTGAACTCACACTGTTAGAGGTCAGAGGGAGAGGAGCCACATTGCTCTGCCAGGGGACAGGGCAGGAGCAAAGCTAAACGTGCATTTTTCTCCTTCTAGGCAGCCCAAGTGAGTTCACTTCAGCCGTCAAGTTGACATAGGGCAGGCACAGACATACATGGTCTTACCTTCATTGTCTGTGGGATACGGAGAGAGGCTGATATCTATAGGTCGCTCAACTGCACCATAGAAGCTGTCTGTGTCTGAGTTAGAGTCACTGAAACCCAGAGCAGAAAACAGGCAATGAGCACTAGATTAGTGATCCCCTTGTACCCACATGTAATGAGTGACCTGTGCACACATACACTCCTAACAGACACCATAGATGTTGACATCCACTTGGTGGCCCATGGGTACACACAGATGCGAACACATACACATACAAGGACAACCCTGACTGGCTAGATATCTCAGAGCTGGGTCCTCACATCTACCTCTTGTCCAAGGAAGCTCAGTTAACTCTGGGCTGAGAAGTTCCAAGATGTCAGGCCAGACCGACGGCCAGGAGCTCTGAATTCAGTCCAGAACCTCACGGTAGCCTTGGGGGTACCCAACCCTCTCCGGAGCACAGTTTGACTGACTGTGATAGGATTATTGTATGTTCAGCCTCTGTTGTTTACTGGGCAATCTCACTAGTGAGGATGCAGAGATTAGGACTGACTGAGCTCCCAAGAAACAGAATGGACACGGGGAGATGGGAATCCAAAGCCCTGAGCTGTAAATGCTGGGCCTCTATTGTAGGGAAGGGGAAAAAGCACATCTGGGCCCCACATAGAGTTACAAATAAGTAGAACAGAGTGGGGCACAGACAGAGCTAAAGACTCGTAAGAAGAGATGGTATATGTACACTATGCACACGATTATGTAAGCAGTATGTGCTTCCACACACATGAAGCTTGCCTGGCACCTTCACAAAAGCCTTTATGGAAGTGATTATAGGCCAAGCCCCCAGGAACTGGAAGGGACCCCCAGGAGCCAAGAAACCCTAGGGACTAGCTCCCACCCATCATATCCCTTGGCATACCTGGTGTCTAGAGCTAGCTCCTTCTTCTCATCGAAGTGGCCAATTTCCTTGCGTAGCAAAGCCATCCAGCTCTGTGTGTCAGGAAATATGTAAGTATGTATGTAAGTATGATGCTGCCCAGAATAGTGCCCTCTTCACCCTCCGCCAACCACTATCTAGCTGCTATGCAGTAACCACCAAGGTCCAGAGAGAGGAATCTAGCTAGATCCAGCCTAGACTGTGTGGCTTGGAGTTGAAATAACCCTTCTGGGACTTCAAGATGCCCCTCAGCTCTTTTGGGGCTATACCCTGCTGGCACATTCTCATGGTGTGTGCAGGCACCACACTGTGGTGTGTAGCCTAATCCACCAAGCTACCCATACACCGACCAAGTCTTTCTCCTCCTGGTCCTAGCCTCCTGCCTAGAAGTGATGGGAGGTCTGATCCTAGTGATCCATGTGCCACTTCAAGCAGGTCCTGCCAGGCTACTGAGGCCCTGCTACCTGCTGATCACCTTGCGCTCATCCTCAGAGGAGGCTGAGAAGAACCATGTGCGGTGCTTCTTGCTGATGTGAATGATCTTGAATGGGAAGACATTGTTGGAGGTCGTCTCCTCGGCCGCCCGCATCACTCTGAGGATATATTGACAAAAGTCACCAGCTTATCTACCTTCAAGAAATGGACTCATCAACCCCACCCCTGAATTGGTTTCAGCACTCAGCATCATGCCCTGGGGAATATGGGAAAATCTGGACAGTCTCTGCCTGTTAATGCTCTTGGTAGAATATCAGATGCTTCAGGGACCAGCAGAGTATTAGCACAGGAAGGAGCCGGGTCTGTAAGGACTTCCCAGGGGAACAGTGTGCAGACCTTAGAGACATGGTCCTATTATCCTCATGGTTTATTAGTGTCATTTCATATTGATACTTCTTCCCAGTTCTGTCCCATGTAATCCCTGGACTGCCTCTCTGCTCTGTGGCCTGTTCCTTAATGATTCTTTCTTAGACATCAGTCTACCTGGGAGAGTCCTGCTGGCTGGGCACTTGGACAGGGTATCTGCCTGGGCTATCACAGGTCCTGGCCAAGGCCTCTCAGGCCTAGCCTAGCAAATGAATTGGCAATCCCATATCTGTCAATGGGCTGACTTCAAAGCTTGGCTGGCACAGCAAGAGGGCCACCAGTCTAGGTAAAGTGACTAAGAAAAGAGCTTTGATGAGCAACTGCTTACGACTGGATAAGGGACCTGGTCTGACTTCTCTGGCAAGGCTGGCTCATCAAAGCTATCGTCAGGGGGAAGCAGGGGCCCAAAGCAACTTTAGAATATGCAGAAGGGGCTGGGCCCTTTATGGGGTGGTGAAAGGCTCAGATTAATGTCATAGGGAATAGAGCCTACAACCCCTAAAGCCACAGGATAAACTTGGAATGACCAATAGGCCCACATGTAAGCATTAGATCAGGTTATAGCGGCCATTAGTCTAGAAATTCTAATAAAGGCTTTATGTCACACATATTATCCAACCCCCTGCTCTCAGAAAAAGGCTAGAATATGAGGTGACAGGCAGCAGGCAAATGAAAGTTATCTCAGGAAAGCCAGGGATGGGCCCTGTGGCGCAGGGTAAGAGGGAACGCAATTGGCAAAGGTTGGTCAGCAGAATGGACACTCACCGGTTGTAGCCACTGAGGGAGAAGGCACCCTGCGGAGAGGCGGATGTACTGCTCTTGAAGTAGTAGATACAGCGTTTGTGGATGATCACAAAGCGTAGGGGCCCTGGGGACAATGCAGTAGTGGGTTGAACCACAAAGCCACCAGTCAGCCCCACTCTGGGGCTCTCCCCAGAGACCCTGAACAACTTGGGATCAGACATGTCAGGCTACATAGGGGTGGAGCAGGAAACTGGGCTGGTGTGCTGCCTCTCCCTAGAGCTTTCTGTAGGGTCAAATACAGACAAGTTCAATGGCACACTGGCCAGTCTTGGGGCACCATTCTAGGGAACTCCTGGTCATACAAATAAAAGAGGTGGATTGGGGCCTCAAGGGACAGTAAGATAGGGTGGAACCTGGACCAGAGGCTTAAGGAGGCCATGGAAGTCTTGGCAGGGCTAAGGTACCCAGAGCTTTGGCTTATGACAGCCAGGTATGGATCTATGCTCTAACTACTTACTGTTGCTGCCCAGAACAGCCCCCACTAGGCCCAGGGGGAGATTAGTTATGCCTCTTCCTTGGAGGATGTCTATACATAGTATAATTGATGTGCATAGAGTCCAACAGTCCAACCTAGCACATCTCAGCTAGGCAACACAGGGGCAGGGAGCCCCCAGAACAGGGTACTGCAGGAGCAAGAGCTTGGAGTGTCTCTGGCTGATCAGATAGGTTCTAGTGATCTTTGTCTTCCGCATCCTGACACTCACTCAGCTGGCTCCTGACCTGGCATATGGGTTCACTCTGTGCCACAGGACCAATCAACTCACCCACAACACACACAAGAAAGAGTGTTGAGGGGCCACATCTATCAGGTAACCTGGAGGTCGCCAGCCTTAGCTACCCACAGAAGCTCTCATGGTCAGAACTGTCAACAAACACTCATCTCTTTGCCTAGCTATACCATGTTAGACTGACAAGGTCCAATCTAAGGAAATTGACATCAGGTTCACTGGGTGTGCCAGCTGCCAGAGAAGGAAAAAAGATCCCAGAAGACCCATTAGAGCAGTGGAGAAGCAGGGCTATCTATGCTCTCCCTTCGGGAGTCTAGCCATTCAGAGACTCACATTTGAGCAGCTGCAGCTGGGTGCCACCTTTCTTGTGCAGGTAGCCAGCCTTGGTCACACCACCGGGCATGGTCAGTAGATTCTGGGCACCAATGGCCTTCATGGGAACAGGCCAATGCATTTCCTCAGTCTCCATGAAGCTGCAATTGACGCAAAAGAGAAAGAACAGCTGGGGTAGGCAGCAAGGAACAGTTTGACAGGGGGTCCTGGGGGGACATTTCTAAGATCTAGAAGGCAGTGTGGAGGGTCAGGTCAGTGAAACTCTTCTTAAGTCTCTAGGTAGGCCTCTGAGTGTGGGGGAGGGGGAGGTCAATCCCTTTGGCCACATACTTAACTCCAAGATGTTGGGCCCTGTTCCTTCAGCATCATGAGTTCTTTGAGCTCATGGCCCCATAAATGCTGGGATAGCAATGATTGAACTCAGAAAACCCTAGCTTGGATACATCAGGTCTTAAGCCATAGCTACCCCAGGTTCCTAGTTTGGCTTTCTAGAGGACCTCCAGCCTCAGTTGCTAGAGCTATAAAATGGAAGGGCAGAGTAGAATCAGCACACCCCTATCCATTTCATCAGCCCAGGGTATCAGGGCCCAAAGGTTCCTTTCTGAGAGGGACCCCAGGTACCAATCACATCTGCCTGCTAAACTGGCATTGTTTTCTCAATATCACCCCTCACCCCATCAGGTCCACCTTGGGACTCCTGAGTAGCTGCAATGGGGGCAAGGTCAGTGGCCTGCTCTGAAGAAGGTGGGGTTACCTAGCGACAGATCCAAAAAGGCAGGCTGCTGGGACTCCTATTACTACAATGTCAACCCCCAAATATATACACAGAAAACACTCCAGGCTCAGGGTGGCTCAGACCTGTAAGCTCAGCATTCAGAAAGCTGAGGCAGGGAGACCCAGAGCGTTACCAAATGAAAAAGGATGAAATCAATCAAGCCCCTGTCAACTGTCAGACTTAACTCCATCAAATGAGCCTTAGCGAATTAAGTTCACAGGCTGGCCTCTGAAAGGGTCTGCTGCCCCCCCCCCCCCCCCCCGCAAATCCATAAACACCCAAACACATCGGTCGGTTGTCCAAGCCAACAGGGGCAAAGGCAAGGTCAGGGCCATTGGTTCTAAAACGAAGGCAGAGGTTTGGAACAATGGCGCGACCACACCCCCCGCTCAGCGCCGAGAGGGGACCACGGGTCCTGGTCCAGCAGTGAGGTACTGGGAGGGTGTTCACACACCCGCCCATCCAGCGGAGAGGCTGGCAGACGGACAGACCCAGCCTCAGGCTTGGAGCTCCCCGCTGGCAGACAGCGGCTGGCCCGCGCTCGCCTTTGTTCTGGGTGGAAGCTGGAGTCGTTCCTGGGTCCCCAGGGACTTTGCGGTCCCGGGTCGTGGTGCCAGAAGTTGGGGGCCCAGGTCTGTGGACCGGGGATCTGCAGTGAGCACGGGTGCTCAAACTCAGGGCCAGGGTCCCAGATTCCGAGCTCCGGGATCAGTACTCACGGTGTCCACGCGGCGGGCACAGCTGGCTTCCGGGGGGCGGCCAGCGCCCTCCTCCCTTGTGTGCAGCGACATTGTCCCGGGCCGGGCCCACCGCCGGCCGCAGCCTCGTCGCCAGAGCCTGTCTCCCGCCAGCCCCAGCTCCGTGGCCGCGGCCCCCGGCCCGCCATGCTTGTAGAGCCCCAAGACTGGGGCGGCCACTGGCTCCTCCCCTCGTGGGCGGCGGGGTGAGGGCTAAGGGCCAGGTGAGGAAGCGAACCCGCCCCTCTGCACGTCAGTTTCTCCACCCACTGCACTGAGGGTGGTGGGCTAGGAGTACTGGAAACTTGTGCCTATACCGTCCAGAATCAGGCGCCTTCCAGACAAACAAGGAAGCCACCGACGCAAATGAGGAAGTCCGTTCACATCAAAACACCTGGGGATCCCGAAGTTCCCGCCTGTGGAATGTATGAGCTTCTGTAAAATGGTACCCTGCTTCCTTTGTCAGCATCCCAATCCTGTCGCCTTGCCAATATCACTCTGTGAGTCTCCCTCCAGACAGAATTCCTCCAGGGAGTCAGGGGTCCAGCCCTTGGCAGCTTTCACCTACTTGGGTTCCTCTGGGTAGCAGAAAAAGTGTCCCTGGCTGCCCAAGGCTGCCCCCAGGATGGGTCCACCTGTGACAGGGCAGCACACTTGCCCTTCAGAGACAATCTGATCTATTTCTCAGGTTCCATGTCCACCCAGCTGTCCATACTAGCCCTTCTCTCTGATTTCCAAGTCTCTATGTTAGGCAAGCTCTCCAGGTCACTTTTCACTGCAGTCTTGAGGTACCTGTAGCTTTCTCACTCAAAGAGTCTGGCTGTCTGGTGCATTGGTTTCCAGAGGATTGTCTACCATCTTGCCCAGAACACTAAGCTGCCTCTTTCTTCCAGCCACCCTGTGGATCCCCTCCTCTACTGCCTCTGAGCAGGACAGATCTCTCCCCTTCTCAAGCCTTCCTTCTGCCTCCACCAGTTTCCATTCATTACCTTCCAGCCAACACACCACCTCCATCTCTTATTTATTCTAAATGTCATGGACACAATTCTGCCTTTGGGGTGGTGGTGGTGTTGAGAGAGAGTCTCAGTCTGCTCCTCAGTCTGTCCTCTACCTTGTGATCCTCCTGCCTCAGCCTCCCAGCCTCCCAAGTACTGGTATTATTGCTGTGTACTATCATACCAGGCACCACTTCAGCCCTTCCTAATTCAGTCTTACCGGTGCCCTCAACCTTTCTTGTGTGCGTTGCCCTCCTTCACCTCTGTGTCTCTGTCTCTGTGCACAGACTCCAGTAACCCAAGCCCATCACATAAAAAATTCACCTTAGTTCAAGCTGTTTTAGCCATCTGCTGTTGCAGATAAAGTAATCCAGTCTTTAAATATTTGATTCCAAGAACACTAACCATATAAAACTCTCCCCCAAAATATAAGAACAAAGCCATGAAGCCAGTATCATCCCAAACCCAAAGCCAGATAAAGATATCACAAGACATCAAAACTATAGAACAATAATTTTCTGTTTTGTTTGCTGGGGTTGCTCTTTAATGACATAATCTCATGTAGCTCAGGCTAGCCTTCAACTATCTGGATCCTAACTTAACAGCTAAGGATGACCTTGAACTTCTGATCTCCCTGCTTCTACCCTATGCTAGAATTACCATGTCTGGTTTGTGCAATGTTGAGGATGAAGCCCAGGGCTTCATCATACTAGGGAGGCAGTCTAACAACTGCATCCCCACTCCCAACCCCCTTCTGATACAGGCATAAACATTCTCAACAAGGGACTAGCAAACTGAATCCAACACCATGTAAAAAGATTCTACAATAGGAACAAGAGAGATGTATCCCAGCAATCCACGGTTGCTTTAATAGCTGAAGGCAATTAAAATAACAAGTCGTATTGGTAAAGAACAAAACCACGTGATCTTCTCAACAGATAGAGAAAAAACGTTGCTGAAGTCTAAGTCATCATAAGAACAATACTTAATAAACCAGAACAGAAAGGAACTTTTTTTAAGACAGATTTTTCTCTATATATAGCCTTGGCTGTCCTGGAATTCGCTCTGTAGACCACAGAGATCCACCTGCCTCTGCCTGATAGGCGCTGGAATTAAAAATGTCCTTAGACAAAGGACATCTAAGAAAAACTTAGAGCTAATACTGCCAGGAGTGTTTTTTGTTTCCTCTAAAAACAAGAATAAGGCAAGTATGTCTGGTCCCACTGCTTTTTAACACTGTAGTGAAAGTGTGGTCAAAGCAAGTATATAATAAGAAATTAAATGCCACGCTAGAGAGATGGCTCAGTGCTTAAGAGTCTGGCAGCTTTTCCCGGGTACCTGGGTTCAATTTCCAGCACCCACATGGAAGCTCACATCTGTCTATGGCTTCAGTTCCAGGAGATCCGATACCCTCTTCTGGCCTCTGCAAGCGCAGCACACATGCGGTGCCCAGACTACACATGCAGGGAAAACACCCACACACATAAAATATAACACAAATAAGTCTAGTGTACAGATAAAAAAAGAAGAAGAAAAGCAAAGTAATAATTGGATGACTTTATATAGCATAAATTCCAAGACACTGAACGATTATCATGACTAATAATTGAGTTTTGCAAGGTGGAAGGATGTGAGACAAATATATAAAAACTCCAATGCATTTTGTTACGTGTACTAGCAACAAACAAGGCCAAGAAGAAACAAGTTTCAGTATTCCATCTGTCAAGCAGTTACCCAAGACTGGTAGGGGTCCTGTGTCGCCAGTCCTGCCATCCTCCTGGCATTGACACAGTGGGTTATCATTATCCCTCATACTTAGATTTCAGGCCCAGAGTGGACACCCAGGGTGTCTCAAGTAAGACTGACTGTGGCTCCTGGTGGGCAGGTAAACTGAGGACTGCTGAAGAAAGCTGGAACAGATCCCCACTCCCCACTCTGATCTGTCTGGAGCTGTTGTGAGGAAAGACGCAGCCTACCCCTTCCTGGCTCCATGCTTGGGTGGGGTTGGGCACAGGAGTGAAGCAGGTTCAGCCCCGTCTTATTTCATCTCAGTGGCCTGCGGGAGGAGGCCTGGCTACCCCCCTACTGGGGGCAGAAAGGTGGCCACTGACTAACCAAGTTATATTCCACCTTCTCCTCTCTTAGGAACATCCTCACTTTAGAGACAGAACTGACATCACAACCCAGTACAGAGGACAAGCCCTGCCTGACACCAGATACCCAAGGTGGAGTGTGTTGTGGGAATCCTGGAATCCTATCAACTCCAACCAGCCCAAGAGAGCATGACCCCCCCACACACACACACACCAATTCTTAAAGGGTCATGTCTTCAGAGAAGACCAAGCCCATAGAGCCAAAGAGCTCCATAGGTCGCTGGTCAGAAATGGCGGGATTCCAGGATTCCCACATCTCCCCCCCCCTTTTTTGTTTAAAATAAAAAAGGAAGGCTCTAATCCCAACATAATAAAAACTATGTACAATAAGAACAGGTGACTTCTGCTCAGCAGCCCAATACCAGACCAGGCTGTGAACAGAAAGAGGATGTGGTGCCTGAGGGTGAGTATCACCCTGTCATGGAGTTCTTGGAGGATTTTAGCCAAGTTCACAGACCTATGCCTGGCACCACCTGTGCTTGGGAAAGCCGAGGGGAAACCAAGAAGCTCCTTCCTGGCTTGCCTGTGGGCAGGATGAAGGTTCACTGACTGACTTCCTGGCTAGCCACCTTAGTACCCATAGCACTGCCCAGCCCTAGGGACCTGATAGCTACATTCAGTTCATTCATGCTGGGCAACTAAGAGTTCATGGGGCCAGAGAGCTCAGTCCCTTTCTCTGTAGGAACAACAGCCTCAGTAGGCTAAGCCACTGTGGATGGGAGTTTTAAAAAAGGTGAAATAAGTCCTCAGCCCATAGGGTAAAAGCCATGGAATAGTCCACTCCTCAGACTCCTCTGGTAGCCTAGCAACAAATCCCCTCCCTAAATGGGAGGCTGAGGCAGCAGGGGCAGAACTCACTAGCCTGGCTCAATGTGTTTCATGGGCCCCTTAGCTTATAGCTGCAGGCCTCCCCCTGCACCAAGACTTTGGATATGTGTGGATCAGTGTCAGTGATTGTGGCTAGAGGACCTCCAGTTAGTGGAACTGTTTGAGAAGGATTAAGAGGTGTGGCTTTGCTGGAGGAGGTTTGCCACTGGGTGTGGGCTCTGAGGTCCCCAAAGCCACATGTCACTACCAATTCTCACCCTCTGCCTTGTGCTTATAGATCAAATGTGTGCTCTCAGCTACTGCTCCAGTGCCATGCCTGCCTGCCTGTCTGGTGCCATGCCCTCCACTGTGATGGTCCTGGATTCTAACCCTCTGGAACTGTGAGCTCCAAATTAAATGCTGCCTTGATCATGGAGTTTTGTCACAGCAAATCAAAGAAACCAAGACATTTTTTTTTATTCTCATAGGAACTGATCCACACATCCAGACGCAGTCACACATACTCACACTTATTCATGTGCTCAAGGGCATACGCTTAAGGCTGTAGAGATGCTTCAGCAATTAAAAGTAGGTGCTGTCCTTGCAGAGGACCTGAGTTTGGTTCCCAGAACTCGCATCAGGTGACTCACAATTGCCTGTAACTCAAGATCCAGGGAATCTGGTGTCCTTTTCTAGATTCTGTGGGCAGCTTCACTTATGTACACATAGCACCACACAGACCCACATGTACTGGGGCAATATATTTTATATTAAATAAAATCAGCCTGGAATATTAGAGAAAGGAAACAGAACACAGTAAATTCTCACCCAGTCAACTTCTTAAGGTAAAAGCTATCTTCAAGAATCATCTGTCTGGCTCATTGCTTGGACAGAATACCACACTGTCTGCCTCTGCCTGCCTTAAATAGCTTTTCTGTCCAGTTGTTTCATTTCTGGGTTCAACTTTGCATCACAATCCTAGAGTTAGGATTAAAGGTGTGAGCTACTACTGCTTGGTAGTTAGGCCTTGAACTCACAGAAACACAAAAATCTCTGTCTCCTGAGTTATAGGATTAAAGGCATAGGTCACCACTGGTCTTTCCCTGTGCTGGGATTAAAGGCGTGAGTTACCACTCGACTCTCATGGCTTGACTGTGGGTGATTCTGTTCTCTGATATTCCAGGCTGATTTTATTAAATATAAAATATATCACCACAATGTACACATAATTTAAAATGACTTCTTTCAAAAAGCATAAACTCATGTGTTCATATTCACACATGCTTACACATGTGTTTGTTCACACATGTATGATAAGAGACACATTTGTACTATACACATATGCAAATCACCTATTTATTCACACTCATATATATGCAAGCAACACATACAAAGACACATTCACAATCTAAGACCCTTCCTGAGTGGTCCCTAGAAGCTGACCCAGCCCACTACCTACAGTTTACAGCCTGCACAGGGCACATATGAACTCAGTGTTTTACTTTATACTTTATACTAGGTCACTGAGGCCCAGAAGGGCTCAGGACTTGCACTCCGTAGGGGGCCAGACTCTTTGCTCTCCAGGGACCACCCCACGTCATCACCTCTACACCCTGACAGTCCAACCAGTCCATCTCCATATCACCAATGAAGATACCAGGAGTTGAAGAATTCCATAACTGATCCAGAGTGGCGGCATGTGCTGTATTTATGTGGTAAGTCAGGCACGCTCACGGTGCTCCTTCCCCCCACACACACCCCAGCCCCCCGCCACAACTTGACACACACCCTGTTGGCTGCCCCAGCTCACACTGGCTCATAAGTTGTTCCTGTTTAGTTTCTTTTTCCTCCTTCCTCTTCTCAGAATCTTTCTCTCTAAGAGAATCAAAACCTAAATTTTAGAAAGGCCCAGTGACCACCTGTACCGTGTGACTCAGGGGGCTGCTATAGGAGCTACAGCGCTGTCACAAGAGCAGCCCCCACTAAAAGTTTCCGGAGGCCTTGGGATTGTTCACTTTGTGTCAGATCCTTGAGCATAGCACTCCCGTACAGGCATCCAGGACCTCATATAGCTCCCTTTATACCCTCAAGTGTGTGTGTGCGTGTACACACACACATATACACACGCACACACACACATACACACACGCACACACATGCATACACATACACACATGCAACATGTGTAGACACAGAACCTAACACCAAGGCCCCCTCAGAGAGGGCTTACAGTGTGAAGGGCTCATAGGCCTGGATGTCCACTCTGGCAAACTGGCTTGCACCTCCCCACAGCTGCTCTTGGGTGACATACAACAGTCTTAAGAGTGTTCTAATGACAAGTTCCCCCTCTGGGCTCCGACTGGACCGTTCAGGTCTAAAGGCTAAGTTAACAGAAACCAACTTCTTAGAGACTATTGCTTCTCACAGAACCAAGTCCCATTAGGTCTGTCCCCAAACCTGATGAAGGCTATGATCCTCCCCTCACCCCAAGTCTTGAAGTAGCTAGGCCTGTCCACCTCTAGAACCCCAAATACAACTGTTCAACTTACCTCATAGCATTGACCCAATACATGGCTCTACTTCCTATGATCTGCTAGGGATAGGTATTTTTCAGTCCAGAAAGGCTATTTAGCCTGGGGGCTGTGGGGAGGGACTGCAAACTGCATCTTCCAAGTATGTAAGCCCCAAGGCCTCTGGCTGCTCCCAGCACTGCCCAGCTGCAAAGCAGCTCAGTCTGCTGCATGGGGGGTGGGGAGCTGGGGCCAAAGGGCTTCCTCCCTGTGTGGGACTTCCTGTTACTGGGCAGTCCCAAGGAGAAGGCATTTCACAACTTCCACATAGCAAGGTCCTAAAATCTACCTGGCACCCAGGGCAGTACTCCATCAGCCTGCTGGGTTTTGTCTCTCACTCATCACTACAACTTAAGCATCTCTAGGGCCAGCTGTGTTCCTACAGAGGGAACTTCCTGCTGGTAGTACCATGGCCACCTCAGGCTATCAGACTATGAAGCTCCTCATAGCCTAGGGTGTCTGGCCTGAGGAAGCCAGTGCTGACATCTGCCATTGGGAGCTTACTCCCTCAACACAGGCTCCTCCCGGCAACATCCATATTCAAGAGCTCTGCCTCGTACCTGGTATCTGTAGTTTTCAAAATGGATGTTTCTGTACCCCTTTGACATCAAGGAACTGAGGGACTGGCACTGAGCTTATGGGCAAGACATCAATCTCCTTCCAAGAAGGTCTCTTGAGTCACCTCTCCACCTCAACTCAACTAACATCTGGATTTCTGAAAAGCACTTAACAGCCTCAGAGGACAAGCACACTTCTATTGTTTCAGGGTTCTTGTCCAGTGTTCCACTTTGAATGAGCCCCTCCCAGGCATCTCTGCTCCCACAAACACAGCTTCTTTACCTGCCCTAGCCTCCCATCTCCCACAAGGAGTTCCAACCCAAGCCACTGGGTACGTCTGTTTTTCCTCACCTGAGCCCCAACCCCAGGACTGGAAGAGGTGGATGGAAAAGGGGGCTTTCTGGGACTGAAGCCAACCTCATGGTAGGATTGAGTCACATACTACAGGGTTCTCAGGAGTTGTACAGTCTTTTCTTTGCCCAAGAGGTTTTATGGGGGCATCCGCCTATCCAGCTTTCACCTCTCTTCCTGTGGCTCTGACTCCAATGACCCTCAACACCAACCACATGACTGGTTATACAAGTACCTAGCCATTCACAAACACAGGTCTGCATGTCAACCACTCAAAAAGGGTAGCTTGCTGCTGAAGAAGCTCTAGTCTTCCCTATGTCTACAGCCCCAGCTCTCCTGCCAAGAGCTCCACCATCAAGGGATCAGTTGGCTAAAGAGAACTGGCTGTCTCCTGGAGAGGAGAGAGCTTCAGCTTGTCTGCCTGGGCCTCCTTAGGATGGGTTGAGCTCCCCAGCCTTCCTAAGCCTAGCCCAAGCTTTACCCTCTGAGGTGTTCAAAGGCAGTTCCTGCCTGCTGCAGAAAGTTGAGGCAGGGAATGAATGGGTTATGGGAATGTAGGCCTTCAGGGTGGAGCTGAAGGAGTAGGTGAGGAGTCCTTGGAGAATGCAGCAGTGAGCACAGACCAGTGAGGCAGTTCTCAGAGGTCATGAAGGTATTCAGGAGCTGTAGGTTCCAGGCAACATGCAGGCCCAGGGAAGTTTCCTGGAGTAGAGCCCTACATCTGATGGAGGAAGAAGTCTGCTTGAACAGGGGCAGGCTGAGGGAGTCACAGTAGGAAAAAGGATCAGGGTTAACTTCATGGGGCAGCTCAGAGGACTCCACAAACAACAAGGTTGCCAGGGCCTAAGGAAAGGAGAGTAAAAATTCTTGAATCCCAACAGAAGACAAACCAGGAGCTAGCCAGCTCTCTGAAGATATGTTCCCTCTTACCAGATAAATGAGAAGTTGGGGAGAACCTGAGGTAGAATGGCATCTAGCAAACCCGTGTCCTGTTCTTGTCCCCACATTCTTAAATGCAATAGAGGTGGAAGTGGATGGTGAGTCACACCCTTCCTGACTCCCAGTCAGGTCTCCAACCTGAAGCCCTGTCCTGTAAGTCTATAGTGGAGTCAGAGCCCAAACAAGAAGTCTCCACAAGAGACAGACCACTTTTGGACACTCCCCTAATCCCAGCCTCTAGGAGTCTTGAGTTGTATGATCATCTCAGCAGGCCCCTTGGATCTAGGCCTCAGTTTCTCCAAGTGCCTTCTCATCTCCCCAAATAGTAAACAACACCACTACCAGTCATGTTCTGGAAAACAAAAGACATTTAAGAACTCCTCATGAAGACCATGCTGTAACCTTCACCTTGTGCTATACTGTAGAGGTAACCCTACACCAGAACTCAAGCAGAAAGATGCATGTGGCTGGGGTGAGGCTGCCATTGCCAGGGTTAGGAAGCCTTGACTTTCACTCTATTCTCCTACCCTGGAATGGTACCTTAAGTTCCCAAATTTGGGGATCCTCCACTCTAGGCCAAACTCAAGGCACTTACCAGAGAAAGTAAGAACTAGCCAGCAAAGCTAGGCAGGGCCCAAGGGTTAACCAGAATAAAAATTAAGAATTTTCACTCCAGGCCTTGGCATGCCTCAGCCTGCTCAGGAGTCAGGCAAGTACTAACATAGCGTGTGGTAATATGAATGAAAATGGTTCCCAAAGGGAGTGGTGTTATTAGGAGGTGTCACCTTGTTGGAGGAAGTGTGTTATTGTGGGCACAGGCCTTGAGGTCTCTTTTGCTCAAGCTCCTTCAGTGTGACAGTCAGTCAACCTCCTGCTGCCTGCAAGACGTGGGACTCTCAGCTACTTCTTCAGCACCACATCTGCCTGCAGGCCACCCACATTTCCCCATCATGACGATCATAGACTGAATCTCTGAAATTGTAAATGAGCCACCCAATTAAGTTTTCTTTGAAGAGTTACTGTGGCCATCGGGTCTTTTCACAGCAATAAAAACCTTAACTAAGACACACTGGCAGGATCTAAAGGATCCACAAGTGCTGGCCCTGCCCTGGCACCTCACGGCTCATAGGAGTCTGATCCTGCAACATCAGTATCCTACCTAGATTCAGACAAGATGGCACAAACTTGACTTACAGTCAGTGATCAGTGGTATTGGACTGGAACCCACCCCTGGGCCCTTTGTGCCCAATCTGGTTTCTGATGACCACCTGTCTGCATAGCTCAGGCATTGAGTGTACCAAGGGCGAGGAGGAGGAGAATCTTCCAGACTTGGGATGGGTGCTGAGCCCAGGGAAGGCTGGGGACATGTGCAATGGGCAACCTCAACCTCTCAAAATAAGATGCTTCCTACCAGTCCCTGCCATAGGGCTTCTATCCACTACCCTGCCAGCTTAAGGTCCACTCACGCAGCCCATCATGGCCTGGAGCTCCCTTCCTTTTCCAAGCCCCATTCTTCTCACTGTACAATGAAAAAGGGCTTTTAGGATTCCTGGGATATCTATCCTGGGTGATGGAGTAGGTGGCCTAGAGGGCAGGGTGCTCCTCTGGGTCATGTGGTACAGCAATCTAAATGGCAGCTCCCCCAAGGATACATCCATATCTCGGTAACATGTAAACATAACATAAGATGGAAGACGGTTTTACATATAATTTAAGGTTCCCACCAGAACGGGCCAATGGCAAACCTCCCTTAAGATGACAGTGGAGCTCGGTTTGATGGCTCAGGTCTCTAATCCTACCATTTGGGAGAAGAGAATGGCAAGTCTTTGTGAGTCTGAGGTTAGCTTGGTCTACATAGAGAGCTTGAATCCAGCCAGGGTTATGTAGTGAGAGCTGTCTTTGACACAGGAGACCATGTAAACATCAGAGACTGCCATAAGACCTCCCTCCCAACACCTTTAGCTGCAGCAAACAAGCAAGACTCCCTCTGCCAGCCTTGGGAAGAAATGCAGCCCTGCTTCCACATGAGCTTTGGACCTGTAATTGCAGAATGGTGAGGGGGAGGCTCTTGTTGTTTTCAACTCTCTCGGGTATAGAATTCCATTAGTGCTGTCCCAAGTGGGCCCCAATGGGGCCTCACCCACGTTCTTGATGGAATGCCCAGCCAGCTGCCTTCTGCTTTGGTCTGACCCACTTTCAGAGAGAGGCTTGCTTCCCTGGATTCCACATCCCTTTGGAAATCTCTCATGGCTCTCATGAATGGGACACCACACTTGGCCCAAATCCACCAAAACTTTTGATACCTCTCTCATCCCCAGACTAGCTCTTCTTTAGCTCAGTCAAGATATTTCAACCACAGAGCACAAGCTAAGCCAGCTGCCTGGCCAAGGGAACGTGGTGAGACTACCATTTCCTGTCCCAGGGCTGGCCATTTCCAACACCTACATTTTGACTGAAAGCCACTTCCTCCGAGGCTAGAACTACCTAGGACCTTGTCCTTTCTCTGGGATCACATCAGCAGCTGAGCCCATCCTACAAGTGTCACCAAATATGACTCCAGGACTCCTCATGGACCTGGGTCCCAGTAAATCCCCAAGGGCTGAAGAGACGGATGATGGGCAGCTAGAAAAGGCACATCTCTGAGCCCAGAATGTGTGACTCACAGCTAAACTGATGGACACAAAGAGTCTTTCATAGATTTGATATCCATTTTGGCTGTAGTCAAGGCTCACTGATGCCTTGGATCTTGACTGGGTGAGACTAGCTGCCAGGCTGGCCAGGGTTCTTAGGCTGCTACCACATAGCAGAGCACCAAGGGGAGCTTGCTACATCTTCATGCCTTGCAATGTTTGATCAAGGCCTTCCTTTCTCAGACCCAGGATCATTGTTCCTAATAAGTGTGCCTGAGTTGCGTAGTGGCGTGCCTCCTGTGCTGAGGGCAAGCTGGGAGTGATGAGATCCAGGTTTCCTGGAGACCTGCAAACTTTGTGCAGAGTTTTTTCTGGCCAGGAGAGGGCAGCACACTGGCTTCATGGAGGATGCCTGGGGAAGAGTTCCATGATGAGGACAGCCAGGCCCAATACGGCGAGGGGTGGGTGGGGTGGGCAGTCTCCAGGAAACGCAGGCTGGCATGATGCCTGCTGTGAGCCCGCTCTCCTGCCTCAAACCACAAGCCAGCAGAGGCGTTTCAGGATTCACACTTCAGTTCATCACTAATACTGACAAGTTTCCACCTTTTAATTACTTGAGGGGGGGGGGGGGGGAAGACGGTCTAGAGTTCTGACGTATAGGCCAGGTCCGCCCCCAAGTTCCTGGCACCTCACCCACAGTTACAGCCAGCATCTTTCATGGTCCTAACCAGCTTGGCTCAAAGAAGCCCACTACTTCTAGCTTCTGGAATGCTAGCCAATGCATTCCAACAACCCAGGCCCTGCGGTAAACACTGGAGTTCTGAGTATCCCCCTTACGGAACATCTCTCCACTAAGTGACCACTGGGAACAGACTGGTTCAGTAGTTAAGACAGCAGACTCACAGAGGACAGTTCTGGCTTCATTCCCTTCTCCCAGACTTGTAACTCAGTCTGAGTGTTGGTTTCCTCACCTGAATCCCACGGCACTTGTGTGGACCATAGGGTGAGGTGATGGACTTACTCCGGGATACTAGGCTTCCACTGGCAGTACCGGTATTAGCCACACTGGAAATCAAGGAAGTATCAGAGGAGCGCTTTCCCATCACATCCTCACAGGTCTAGGAGATGCTCCATCATCCTACTGCCCTTGACTGAATCACATCCCCACAGTGACAGATTTGATCAAATACACCGGATTCCATTCTGTCTCCACACAGGAATGCTACCCTGCCATCTGTACAAGGCTCCATGTCAAGACCTCTGTCCCTTCTGAAGGATATCTTCTAACTCGTCAGAGTCTGGCTTCCTTTGTATTTCTTCCCAAGGCTGTTATCTATATTCTCCCCCAGCATCACCTCTTGGGTACAGGGACCTCTCTAAGCCCATCCCCTGCATGTCCAGTGTCTGATGTAGGTACTAATGTTTAATGTATGCCCAGTATGATGTAGGTATCAGGTTTTTCTCATAGGTTTTGTCTAGTCCTAGTGGCTGATGCCTTAATATCCTATAACATTTAGTTCATGGTGCTCACTTGCCAAATGAAACAGAGCAGTGATTCTCAACCTGTGGGTCACGACCCCTCTGGGAGGGGTGTCCAATGACCCTTTCACAAAGGTTGCATATCAAATATCTTGTGAATTAGATATTTACATTGAAACTCATAATAGTACCAAAATTACAGTTATGAAGTAGCAATAAAATGGTCACCACAGCATGAGGAACTGTATTAAAGAAATGTTGAGAATCACTGATCTTTGACCCATGTGCTCACCTTCTTCATCTTAGGAGAGGAAAGCGGGCCCTGTTTCCATGACAGATGTCCTTAAAGCCAAGCATCATGGAGCAGACACTAATTCTTCCCTGGGGGAGTTTTCCCTTACCATGTCTGTGTTGATAAAGCAAGAATAGCACCTTTCTGGGACAGCACACACTCCTACCGAGCTCCTGAGCTTTCTGCTGATCCTCTGAAGGCCACAGGACAAAACCTGCTAATAACATGTCAGCTTACCTGGAGCGAAAGACTGTCTCCTCTGAGATCAGAGTCAAGCTGACTACTGATTGGACAAAGAATGCAAGCAAAGGTAGGGTTTTCCCAGGTCTTCTCCAACTCCCAGTTGCTGAGAGGACAGAGCTCCCACCCACTAGCCCCTTCTAAGGACACCCACATCATAGCACAAGATGAGGCCAAGGCATGGGATCAGGGATGCAAAGAGGATTCTGCTTACAGCCGGACCTGGGAGCCCCAGAAATCTGCTGAGGCTATTAACTTGGTAGTTCAAAGTCACCTGTGCCACATTAATAGTCTGTCCTCTTCATGGAGACACTGAGGTAGCCTCACAGTCCCAGGGCCCTAGAAGGCATTTCTGCTAAGCTTTGTTCAGAGCAGCCCCAGGGCCTACCCCTAGGCACAAAGTCCACCCCACCACGAGGACAGCAGTGCTAGGTCCCAGTCTCTGTAGACAAGGCAGGGCTCTGGGTAGGAGGCCAGGGGCCTGATGGTCATACCAGAAGACTCTGGCAAAGAAACAGAACTCCAGGCCTCTGTTTCCTCCTTAAGAACTGAGAAGTCCCAGGAGCTTTCAGGCTCAGTCCAAAGATAGGTAGGTGATCCTAAGGATGAAGTCCCCATCTCTCATAGTCAGTGTTACTTGGATGCCCAAGTACCAGGGCAAAGGGAGGTATTCAGAGCACCACTGTCTGTGGGCAAACCCCACACCTTGAATCCCAGGATCGAAGCTGGCATCATCCTCTCTCTGGGGCTGCCTATTAATAGTCCATGGAAGTAGCCTCCTCTGACTCACAGCCTTGTGACATCCATCCCACCAGACACAGTGACACATCAGCCAGCATCAGGAAGCAATCTTTCATGTGAGTTAGCCAAGAAAGAGGATTACACAGGGTCTTAGATAGAGAAAAGCTTGTGCAAAGGCCCTAGGGTCAGGACAGGAGAGGAAGGTGCACACACCTTCAGACATGCAAGACAGACAGACGTGCCATGCTTGCAGCAGAGTACTCAGCTGAGGCAGACAGGATCTAAGCACTGGGGCCTAGGTACCAAGCAGGTGTATGCTTCAACCCCATCCTTGTCCCTTTGTGCCCATGTGGGCTTGTTGAGAATGGTACTAAGGACCAAACAAACTGCTCACAAAGACTTTGTCACAGGCACTTGGCCCAGTACTAGTACCAGAGGCCTTGGGGTGAGGGTACCCTGCTGAGCTCTATTCTCAGCATAGGGCACAGAAGACAAATAGGGAAACACTAGGCATATTGTGTGTGGCCATGAAGTTCATGGGGGAGGGGGTATGAAATGAGGGAGGCAGTCAGAGATCCACCTCCATTGCTTCATGCTACAGCATGAGAAGAGGTCAGGGGTCAGCCTTGGCACACTGAGCGAGCACCTGATGTGTCCTGGTCTGAAGCCAACATCAGACCTCCCACTGTAGCCATCTATTGGGGTCTCCCAGGATTGGATGCCAGAGACACCAGCCCTGCTCTCTGTGTTTGTTAGCGGCCTTGGCCTGCTCCGTCATCTATTGCTCAACACTTGTTTATTTTTCATATCATGTCGGCCTCTTTAGGCAACACAAGATCAACAGGCTCCCTGGATCTGCTCAGGCTGGATACTTTCCAGTATTTTTCCCAGGGAGTTCCAGGGCACAGGGTCACAAAGCCTGACCCTCATTCTTAGCCTCTCTATACCCTATGGGCCCCCATCTAGCCTGCCACAGACAGAGCCCATTGAGGCCGAGTCAGCAGACCAGCCCTTCCTCTACACACTCTTCACGTTTCCTTCAGATCTGTCTTAATTCATTGGCTCGCTCCCCTTTCCTATACCCTAAACAATACTATTTTTAAGCTGGTCCAAACTGTTTGACGCTGTTGCTTAATTTTTATTCTTAAAGTTTATTTTATTCCTTAGTCTCTTGGATGGATTTTATCATTTTTTATTTCTTAGCTTTTGCTGTTTGTTCTCAATGATAGTGTGGTTACACACACACACACACACACACACACACACACACACACACACACACACGCTTGGCAAGAGCTCCACCCCTTGGCTATACCTCCAACCCCCCTTTTTTTGGTGCACACTCTTGCTATGTGGTGCCCAGCTGGCCGTGAACTGGATGAACTGGATACTCTCTAGTGGTTGAGACAATAGATGTGTACATTTGCAGCAGACTCAGTAAATTTTAGGTTACCTTTTAAGGTCATATCTTGCCCCTTCATTGGGTTCCTCTTGGGTCAACCACACATCAAAGGTAGCACAGGTGATGGTCCAGACCCCTCTGCTGGGGTCTGAGTAGGCAAGAGGCTGTGGGAAGCTGTGGTAGCCAGGCATAAGTCTCAGGTTGGACAGTCAGAGACATGGACAGGCTAGAGGGGAGGGACTAGGGGACACACAGGATTAGCTGTGGAGAGGGACCAAAATCAGGAAGGAGGTACAGGCCAGACCCTGGCTTGCAGAACTGAGAACTGCCTGTTCTTCCTCAGCTGGGAACCCAGGGCCACCACGACTCACAGCCTATTGCTGACTCCTGTCTTCACCCTTCAGCATGGGCCAAGCTGACCTAGACATTCCCAGGCACTCTCACACTACCCCATTGTTTGTAGGCCCAGTGAGGACAAGGATCTGGCTATGGGCCTTTGTGGGTGGGAAGGGGACCCAGACCTGGCTTCCTCTTAGCAGTCTGGTCTAGTTTTTGACAGTCAGAAGAGGTCAGTCAGAAAGGCAGGCGAGGATCTCCTTCTCTCTACCCATCCAATGGCCCGACCCTGTCTCCTTACAAGGCCAGCACTCCTATACCCCACCTTCTCCTGCCTGGAGACAGCCGGCTTCAGTCACAGCACAAGGCAGCTGTTAAAGGTGACTGGGCATGGCCTCAGGATTCAAGGTTTTCATCCAGTACTGACATCCCGGCCCCTCTCACATTGCCCTTTGACCTTCTTGTGCCACCCTCACCCACACACTCACACCTGGCCTTCCACCCCAGCTAGATGCCCCGTGTTTAGGCTGAGTGACAGTGCTTTCAGTATCCTTAGGCAGCAGTGGATGAGGAAGCTTCTAAAGATGGAGGGCCTCCAGTGACATTTATGCCCCATTGTTCCCTGAGTCTGGTTCTCCAAGCCCAACTCTCCTTCAGAAGGGAGACTTGTCTCTGAGTTTTTGACCACCAATACTCAGATCCATGTTAACTCCAAGTCCTGAGCTCTCTACCTGCGCAGACTCCCTGTTTCCATCCCTAGTATGGAGGGACCTGGTCATGTTACCTGCTCCCCTCTCCAGCTCCCCCAAGGCTCCCAATAAGTAAGGTGGTTCCTGGTGATCAGCAGAGCCCAGGTCTATGTTTCTATGTGTCAGCCTCTCTTCCTGGCTACATAGGGCTATAGCACAGCTCTGTCAGGTTTGCAGATATGGTCTCAGGATGCCAAGTCTGGCTCCCTACTTTCAAGATAAACAGCTGCCATCATCAGCAAAGACTGTGTGGGGAGAAGGCTGGGCCTAAACCACTAGACCCAGTCTCCACCAGATTTGCTCCCTATTCAAGAGTCCCTCTGTGGAGCTTTACTTCTCTCTAGTTACTTGACCTCCTTCCACAGGCCTCCATAGTGTTGTGGATTATGATGCTACATTGTAAATAATTGTCCTGTCTATGAGTTTAATAAAAAGCACTTATGTTGGTATATTTCACCCACGTTGGGCGCCATTTGTAGTAAGAGGTTTCTGGCACGGACTTTCAGGCCTATCCTCAAGGTTTAGACCCACCGACCCACAGACCCATAGAGACACACAGATGCTTACATTAATTTTAGGCTGATCAGCCTAAGGCCCACACATATAACTTGCTAACTCTTTACCCTTAAACTGACCCATGATTCTTATCCTGTTCAGCCATGCGGCTCGGTACCTTTTCTCAGAGCAGTATAGCTGTCCTCTGCATCTTCTGGCTTGTCTGGCAACTCTGGAGTCTCTGTGGCATTTCTGCTCTGTTCTTCCTGTTCCCAGAGTTTTCTTAGTCTGGTAGCCCCACCCACACTTCCTGTCTGCCTTTGGCTAATCAGCGCTTTTTATTAAACTCATAGGTAAGACAATTATTTACAATGTAGTATCTTAAATCCACTACACCATAGGCCTGTTTTTACCCAACAGTCCTCCTCATCAATTTCCCCAGAGGATACTGCTGTGGAATGGGGCTTTTTTCAGGCAAAAGTGAGTCCCCGCTCCCAGTCTTCTCACCATGTCACCTCAGCTAACCTACAACTTGCTATGTAAAGCAGATTGATCTCAAGCTCATAGCCTCCTGCTTCTGCCTTCCAAGTGCTAGGACTAGAGGCCTGGACCATCATGGCCCGCTCAAGAGTGGTCCTTAAAAACACAATGCAAAGCATGAGGGCATGAGTTCAGATCTTCAATCACCCACACAAAAAACCTGGGTGAGTTGGTGTACATCTGTAATCCCATACTGGAAGGTGAACAGAGACAGGAGAATTACAGGGCCTGTTCACCAGCCAATTTAGCCCAAGTTCCAGGTTCAGTAAAAGACTCTGTCTCAAAAAATAAGGTAGAAAATGAGAGAGGTGGACATCTAGCATCAACCTTGGGCCTCCACATGCAAACACACATATATGTTTACATGAATTTCCTCCTACGAAAACATAGACACATGTAAACAAACATACAAAAATACACACATAATAGAAAAATCACAAACACAACCTCGGTGCTCACAGGACCTATGTTGGCTAGTACCGTTCCTTTCTCCCCAGGTATCTTTTCCTTTTACTCCACTCCACAGGGTACCTCGTGTACCATTCTTGGGGGTATTAAGTGGGCTGAGGCCTGGGCCTGCAGTTAATCTGTCTGTCTCTCTGGAACCAGCCCCAGAATGGCTGCTCCCTTGATGCTGCAAAAAGAACCCTGGTTGTCTGAAGTAGGACCCAGAGGTGGGGGCAGGGGAATGTCCTTTCTCAACTTTCTTCCTCCTCAGGCAATTTCCTGTCTCCGGAGTGGGCACAGCCACCAACAACCACAGCACTTCACCCTCCTGATGACATCTTTGAGAAAATGGGAAGATTGGTGTCAGAGACTGAACTTCCCTGAAGCTGAGCAGTGAGCTGGGGGACTTAAGGCTGAGCTCTGTTCAGTGGACACAATGGCAGACTCCACATCAGGCAAAACCAGGGCCAGGCTCTTGAGTTATAACATGCACCTAAGGCCAGAACCCACTTCTTTGGGCAGCTATAGCCTTCAGTCTGAAAGGGAAGGGCCTCAGAAGTCCAGACAACTCCTGTCCTGTGATTCCACCCTGGAACGGCTCCCTTTCTGGAGAAGTCAAGCCCTGGCATGTGCTAGGTTCAAACGCTAGAATGGGGTTTCCCAGAGCTGCACACTCACCCCACTGGTAGAATTGGACAGTGGGGAACCCTGTAAGGCCTGACATGAACTATGTAGGTCCACAGACCTAGGATCTAGGATCCTCAAGATCTAGTTCCCATTGGGTCACTATGTATCCTAACCCCATCACATACCCTATGAGGCTAGACCTTTGATGTCTGTTCTATACAGAGGGGGTGAAGGACATCCAGCTCACATAGCATGGTCTGATAGATGCTATCTGAACCAACCCAGACCCAGGAGGACATTTCTGTGTTCCTAGCTAGAGATTTCTGGCAACAGAAGGTAATGGCATTAGGGGACTGGCCTTGGACCTGCCTGCCAGGCCCAGGCCCCCAACACTGTTTGCCTAGCCATCAGGGGAGTAAAGGGTCAATGTCAACCACTCAACTATTCCAGAAAGCCCCCCCCCCCCATTCACACAGGAGAGGAAGAAGCAGACAGGGTCCAAGTGTCATTTCTATTGTGCCCCCTTCTGCTCAGTGCCTGGTACTGTGCTCCCCACACCTGCCAGCTCAGGACCCCAGGCTAGCTTTCCCAGATGCTAACTCACCCTACTCCCCAGTAACTACAAATTCCACCTTCTTCGGGGACCTCTTACAGGTGCCAGCTCTTAGTTGGCATCAGCACCTAAGAACTCTCTAGCAGGCAGCTTAGGGGAGACCAGGTTAACAATGCTGGTCTTGATCTGTTCCTTTTTCTTCTTCTTAAATGGGAGAACATAGACATGGTCCTTCACTACCACAGATTATGAAGTCCCTGCATTTGGGGAAATCGCAGGGGTTAGCACACCCAAAGTACAATGGATAAGCCTTGCCCTGGGAAAACCACCTTCCTTATCACGGTGTCTCTGCTGCCAGGCAATGTCAATGTGTGTCTTTCAACAGGAGCTGTCACGGAAAAGGGCACTGCTTCAGTTTAGGGCAGGGCCACATGCTTGCTCAGAGCTTGGCAACTATTTTTTCTACCAGAAAAGAATTCCCTGTCAAGCTAGGTGGTGGTAGCACGCGCCTTTAATCCCAGGACTTGGAGGCAGAGACAGGTGGACTTCTGTGAGTTCAAGGCCAGTCTGGTCAACAGAGGTCCAAGAGAGCCAGAGCCAGGGCTGTTATAAGAGAAACCTCGTCTTTAAAAAAAAAAATCCTGTCTCACTGCTGAAGCCAATGAGACCAGGCTTAGGAGTGGCTGGGTACCTGATGCTGAGTGGCAGAGAAGGGCCATGGGAAGGGCTGTGACAGAAACCTAGAGAGCTTTGTGAGAGGCCCCAGCACAAGAACCCACAATTGTCTGAATGGAAACTGCCAGCCCAGGCAATACAGCTCCCAGGATGATGGGGCCCTGTTTGTCAGGTGCTCACAGAGAGGAGAGTGACAAGCCAACCTCAACCTTTAACCTGGCAGAATCCTCTACCACCACTGCCAACCCACCCCCCGCCCCCCAGCCTGCAGGAACGTCCCTGCTCAGGGAGGCCCTGAACTTTGAGACCAACAGCCACACAAACACTCAGAGTCCCTTGTTACATGAGTTCCTGATTGGGGGAGAAGGTGGACAGATAGGTCATGGTGTATACAGTTATGAGGAGGCACACAGCTCAGGAGTAGGGTACAAGGCCCACTGATCACTAATCTGGGTAATTATGTCTTTATCAAAAATTTCTTCTCAGAGAGTATAGTGGGGTAGACCAGGCACTGAGTTACTGATTGCTTCTACCAGCAATCCTAGTCCTCACGCCTGTGGGCCAGGCTTGGCTTTGGGACTGGTATACAGAGCACATAGCATGTGTGGGAGGGATACTGGTCCAGATAAGTGGCCTTCTGAAATTGAGACTGCCAATGTCATAGAGGCAACGAACAAGGTGGAGTGACAATTCCCAGCTCCCCATCCAAGTCCCAATGAACTGTGAATGCTGATCTAGACTTTCAAAGCCATGAGAAAAGCCTGGTATTCTAGGCTCCCAGACCATCCTGATTAAGAGTAGGCAGCTGTAAGGGTTCAGCCATAGCCTTATCTGCCTCAACATGGTGGGTAGAGCAATAAGGGAAGTCCACGGTATGGGCACAGTTGTTCCCCCCCACCACCCGGTTTTTCATGACAGAGTTTCTCTGTGTAACCGTGGCTATCCTATCTCACTCTGTACACCAGGCTGGCCTCAAACTCAGAGATTCATCTGCCTATGCCTCCCAAGTGCTGATACCAAAGGTATGAGCCACCACTGCCTGTCCAGGGGCAGGTGCCTTTCTAATACTCCAGAACAGATTATAATACCCTGAGGTCCAGACTGGGGAAACCCTTCAAATAGACATGTTGTCTGTTCAGGGACAAGAGGATGACTCTCCAGCTCAAGCCTAAGAAAGCACCTCAGAGGGGTCAGCACTTGAAGTCTGAGAGCGTTCTCATTTAAATGTCCTAGTGATGCCATGAGCTAACGCCGATCTGATCCCATTTCACAAGGAAGGTGCTGGAGCCCAAAAATGCAAGCTGGATTTTTGTTCTGTCTTGTTCTTGTGAGACATAAAAAGCTCTGAGCCTTCCATGCTCAGCCTCTGCTTTGAGAACCCCAGGAAACCAGCGGAAACCAGCGTGAGCTGGCTTAGCCCTGGGTTGTGAAGGAGCCCAGCTCTGGTCATGGCATGCATACCACCAACCTGGCAGATCCTAGGCCAAGGACCACACCTCCTTCTGCAGGTTCAAGCAGGCAGACACCCTGGACCCGACTCAGCTGCCTAAAGCAGGCACATTTGGCTGTGGGCCACTTTACCATGCCCAGTGAGTATGCAGTAAACATGATTCACAGGGAAGCAGGCAGCAATTCTGGGAATCAGAGTTTGGCCACTGGGCATGGGAGTGTAGGCCCCAAGAGTGTCTGTCAGCCCTTAAGGCCTACTGACCTCTCCAGGTGACTGTCGCAAGTGAATCAAGGCCAAAACTGTTCCTGGAAGACAGGTAGCAAAAATCACTCAGGTATGCCTGGAACCCTCCATGGCCAGTTCATGTAGATCAAGGAGTCGCCTCTACATCCTGGGGCCAGTGGTTGCAGCATGGAATGGAACAAAAGGAAGCCAGACACTTGGTACTGGAACCTCAGAAGTCAGAGTATTGGGAAAGAAGAAAGTAGATGAGATGGCATCTGGATGTCCATGATGCCCCTGATCATGAAGCCCAGCTGGATTTCTGCTTCATTCTTATTGTTCCTGGAGTTCATGGGTGGAGGTGGAGGTGGGGGACTGACACTGAGTCCAGATCCAGTCATGTGACTGTACCTGAACTTTGCTCTACAGAACAGAAAAGTGAGAGTCAAGAAGTGTAATTTGGGGCTGGAGAGATGGCTCAGTGGTTAAGAGCACTGGCTACTCTTCCAGAGGACCTGGCACCCACAAGGCAGCTCAAAACTGTCTGTAATTCTAGTTCCAGGGGATCTGGTACCCCCACACAGACGTGCATGCAAAATACCAATGTACACAAAATAAATAAATCATTAAATTAAAAAAAAAAGAAGTAAAATTGGCCTGGGAGGCTCAGGGCTCTGAGTCATGGCAGGAGGCTAAGCACAGGCTGAAGGGCAGTGAGGGGATGGAAGATGAATCTGGAAGGTTCCCACAACTCCTAGGCACTCAGCACATGGGACTCTCTCCAGCCCTCAAATGACCAGACAGTACCACTGGAAGACTCCAGAGATTCACGTGGGTACTTTAGTTTCAGAGTTTGAAGAGTGCATTTTCTCAGACTCCTTCATTCTTTCACCACACTGGGCACACTCAGGGCACGTAGGTCAATGATCCTGTCTGTCTGTCTGTCCTATCTAACAGTTACACGCCCAGTCCATAAACTTTGCCTTCCTGGCCTTAAATTCCCCATCTCCTCTGCCCAGGCTGCCTCCTTACCCTGCCAAGCAAGGTTATAAAAGAGCCACACATGTCTGTGCCCAGAGAATGTCAAGGATATGAACCAGCCAGAGGATGGCAGGAGGACAAGGCCAGTCAGAATCTCTGACCCTTGGTCTTTCATAATGGAGCTTTGAGGACAGAACCCACACTAGTCGGTCCTTGTAGACACAGGTGTTTGCCCACAAGACCAATGCAGGCAGGAACCTGGAAACCTGCCCTTTGCCCCAGGCCTCTCCTAGCCCAACCTCAACCACAAGCAGAAATGGCTTGTGTGACCAGGACACACAGAGAAAGGCACTCCCAGTATCTGAGTATCAGCTACACATCACTAGCAGACCGCGGGCACTCATAACCACTCATGGGTAGAAAGTGGTTCTCCATCCTCTTACAGATGTAATGGAGGTTCAGCAGCAGGAAACACCTGACAAATATCATGTATCTGGATTTGAACCCAGGACCCCAGACTGAGTTTATTTTCTTCCTTCTGCCCCTCTATGATGAAAGCAGGTCGTTTTTGACTCTCTGAATCCCTGGATTTCCTATCTGTGGGTCTACATGTGTCCATGCATCCATATGGGGGCAAAAGATGCTGGGGGCTGACTCAGCATCCCACTTCCTCTATCCATGTGACTAGGAAAGGCCAAGGCAGTTCTGGAACCTGCTTTCCTTCCCTGTTTCTCTTAGCCCAGTCTCCTGAGTGGGCTTCAGTACAACTCTGTAGGGCGACATCCCCAAAAGGCTTCACTCCCTGTACCCCCTCCTGCCAGATGGCTTTGCCCACAAGTTCCTGTCTGCACTTTCAGTTTGTCCCCTGTGCCAGGTTCTGTCTCCATCCAGAACCCAGAACCAGGTCCCAGAGAGCCAGAAGGGAGCATGGGAAAGGAGATGGCCAGACTTGTGTTTCTCATCATCAGGATCATGAGTGGAGAGCTGGATCTGGGGTCCTGGGCTGGGTTGTAGCTCCTCCTCTGGTCCAAAGGGACCTGAGACAGTGAGGAAGGCTCTCACCTAAATCACACAGAGTTGGTATAGGCATGATCACGCTCCTGCTCCCAGCCAGAACCTAATTCCTGGACCCATTCTGTTGTGAAATAATTCTGGGCATTTCACCATTGACCCAGAAGGTGACATTTCCAGAGCCCCTTCAAGTGGGATTACACATCCTTATAATAGTCAGATGTAGTAATCTCTGAGGTCCCACACAATGATCAGGTGGCATTTCAGGATTGCTGACTGGGGTCGCCTGTCTAGGAGGCACAGAACAACCAGTGTCAAGGAATGAACAAACAGGTGGGCAGAGAGGGTACAGCAGATGCTTAGGGTCTTGAAGGGGCAGAAGACACTGGTTCCAACAGGCTCTCAATCTATTAAAAGCCAAGGCTCAGGGCCACAGAAAGGATAGGCTACAGAGTGGAGGTAGTAACCACATGACGGCTAACCTACAACTCTCTTCTATCCTCAGAGACTCTTCCTCAGGATCTGCAAATTCCCCACACCCAGTCACTCATGCGTCAGTCTGTGTGAATCAGCTCTAACAGGTGGCTTTTCTTTGAAATGTCGTGGAGCCTCTGAAGGAAGGAAAGTTTGGATTACTGGAAGGGAGTGGAAGAAATTCTGAGTCTTCGGAAGCCCCTTTAGATTGGGACCACTAGCGGGTGCCAGAGAATCCGGAGGGACACCGGACACACTCGAAACACCACCTCACCCAGAATGCCGCTGCTCCGCCCTATGAACCACACTCCCACTCCACGGCGGGACACAGGTTCAAAGGACCCAGAGAGATCTCTGAGACACGACTGTGCCGCACATGTCCACGTCCCGTCCCGAGACCTTACCTGCCGGTTGCCAGCCCACAGGTCCTGCGTCCGGGAGGCGGATCCCTGTTCTGCAGCCCAGCTTTGCAGCGGGCTGGGCCTGGAGCCCCGCGCTCTGGCTCAGGCCCCGCCTCCGATCTGGCCCCGCCTCTCAAATTCAGGTTCCGCCCTCGTCCTTCCAATTCGCCCCACCCCTGGACTCGCTTCTCCACTTGTTCCCTCCCCTGCTCTGGCATCGTACCACTAGAACTACTCTTGTTGATTGGAGATTGGTTGGTGGACTAAATAAAATGCAGGGTTTGTAATCTGCAAACGGTAGGTGCTCACTAGATCTAGGCAGATTATCGCGCGCGCGCGCACACACACACTCAGGTCCACCCACCCCATTCCTTCTATCTAGTGGCCTCCTTGGAGCAAATGTCTAGTTTCTCTCTGGGGGAGCACCATCTGTGAGCTGACTGCACCCCTGCTGGGTGGGTCTGATTCAAATCTAGGCACCAGGTTAAGACACCTAGTCACCTACCCCTCAGAGTTAAGGAGAGTTTGCTGGGAGCCTCTGGAGTCTTACTAGGGATTTTTCAGCTACATCCAAAGAACGTTTATCTAGGACAAGGGCTGGAATCTTATGGTCAGTGCTGGGTTCCAGTGCTGAAGCCAAGGACACAAAATCCTCTGGCCTTCCTGTTCACAACCACTAAGGCCTTTAACTAAGCCCATCTGTAAACCCGGAGGACCTCATTTAAAGGGCAGGGACATGGAGGGGGGTGACTCCTAGGAGAAGATGCTTCCTGAGGGAACCCTGGGACCAGACGGATGTGAGCCCAAAGTGGAGCCAGATTAGCAGAACTTTAGAAAAATGGAAACTTTCAAAGAGAAAGTTTCACTGCTTGGGGTACAGAAAGGGAGTTATCTCCCATCTGGACTGACTCCAGGTCCTAAATTTAGGAAGCTATGGGCCAAGGAAGGACAGGCTCTGCCTGGGGCCCAAAGGGAGCTTCCCAGGTGTGAGGTGGGGGGACAGACGGACCCAGAAGCTGCAGAGACATCCATTCCACCGCTCCATGCTGATTTACTGGAGGGACTGGGGAATGGCCAGGCGGGGTGGGGGCTGTTTGTGGCTGCACAAGTGTGGGTCCACCTGTTTCAGAGCTGCAAAGGTCCAAAGGGCTCATACTCAGCTCCTCCGTTTAGCTATTCAAAGTGCAGCATCCTCGCAGGCAAGGTGCCTGGGTTAACTGGGTGTGGGGGAAGTGGCAGAAAGCAGAAAATTAGATGGCCGAGCATCGAGACCAAGTATAGAAAGGCTGGTGCCCACTAGGAAAATACCAGAAAGCGGTGGAGCTTAGAAATGGAGGAAGAAAAAGACAAGAGAGAGCTAGGCAACAGGGCACCGAGTTCTCCACTGGCGGAAGGATGGGAGCCGCCGGGTTAGTGAGAGGGGCAGGGAGTGTGCCCAGAATCCTAGCCCTTCATCCCTCACGGCTGACACACAGCTGTTTTTCACTCCTTACTCTCTGCTCTTTGGGGAGCCCGCCACCCAGCTCCCAAATAAATCACTCAGAGACATATTCTTACTTATGAACGCCCGGCCTTATCTTGGCTTATTTCTGGCCAGCTTTTCTTGAATTATCTGGTCTCTCTTTTGCCTCTGGGCTTTTATCTTCCTCTGTTCTATGCACCTTTATTGGATCCTCCTCGATCTGCCCTTCTCAGATCTCTCCTCCTATTCTTCTTTCCGCCTGCCAGCCCCACCTACCCTTTCTCCTGCCATTCTGTTGGCTGTTCAACTCTTTATTAGACCAATCAGGTGTATTAGACAGGCACAGTAACACAGCTTCGTAGTTAAACAGATGCAACATGAAAGAATGCAACACACCTTTGCATCATTAAAACAAATGTTCTGCAGCACAAACAAAGGTAACACATCTTAAAATGATACTCCACAACACACACTCATTGCTCCTGTCTCTGGCCCTATGGCTAAAACCACAGGCCCACCTCTTAGCTCTCATGGACCCCAGTGGTAAGGAGGCAGGTGCTGAATGGCTGAGATGCCCACCCTCTGGAGTACCCACCATGGCTCCTCTGGCTGCCCAGGTATCACCTTTGTGTAGCGGAAGTTGTCTGTGAGCCTCTGCCTGCCCTGGGCTCCTTCACCTTCTCCTGTAGGTAAAAGTACCAGGTTGTTTGGTTCTGAATCGGGCACTTACAGCCCCACCTCTGTCCACAGTTGTCTCCATCTCACACAGTTGCCTTACTCCTGAGACTTAGCTCAGGTTTGGACAGGGCTAGACACATCTGTTCGTGGTGTCAAGTTCAGTTCAGCAGATGCATGGGTCCATAAAGGGCCTTTGTTGACCCTGAAATGATTCAAGGCAAATTCTGACCCTTATAGATATTAGGAAATAGATATCGATGCCATTGGGTCACAGTGTATCTCTTGGCCCCCACAGCTGAAGGAGAGACAGAGACCAGCAAGGAAGTAGAACAAAGGCAAACATTGGTGCCACCTGCAGGAACCTGACTGAAGGCAGAGACAGGGCTGGCTTCCAGATACCAAGCTCAGAGATGCCAGACCAGGTGCCTAGAGAATCTCCATAGAAACGTAGCTCAGGTGAGTCCTGAGGAGCTGGACACCTAGAGCTCCCAAATGGATCTGAAAAGATGGATTTGCAAGACCGACTCCATGCTTTATATGAGCAGAAGGGATGCAATGTCTCCTTTCCAGCCATGAAGAAAGTGAAACAGGCCTCTGCAAAGCACATGTGTAGTGAGCTATCCCCCTGTGTGCTTCCTTCCTCACTCTGCAACTCTTTAATATAATTAGTTTCTCATGTTGTAGCGACCTCCAACCATGACATTATTTTGTTGTTACTTCATAACTGTAATTTTGCTGTGACTTTAATGTAAATACCTGTGTTTTCTGATGGTCTTTGGTGACCCTAAAGGGATTGAGACACACAGGTTTAGAACTGCTGGGCTAGAGAGCTCTCTCAGTGAGCAGGCACTTACCCAGCAAACTTGGCAACTTTGCTTAATCTCTAGAACTCATGTGAAGGTGGAAGGAGGGGAAGCAACCCCACCAAATCACCCTCTGACGTCCATGTGCACACTATAACATGTGCTCTCCCCACATCATTCACACACACATAGTAATACATCATTTTTAGATGAAAAAGAAAACCTTTCCTTACTTTTCTGTCTGTGTGTGTTTGTGTGTGTGTGTGTGTGTGCATGTGGGCACATGCATGCATGGAGAGGCCTTAGGTCAATGTCAAGTGCCTTACTCAGAAGTTTGCCATATTTTATGAAACAGGGTCTCTCAGTGAAAATATAGCTCACCAATGTGGTGTGAATTCTAATTGATCTTAATAAAAACCTGGAGTCAGGGAACTGGAGAGATGGCTCAGCAGCTAAGAACACTGACTGTTCTTCCAGAAGACCTGGGTTCAATTCTCAGCACCCATATGGCGGCTAACAGCTGTCTGGAACTCTACCTTTAAGAGATCTGACACCCTCATGTAGACAAGCAAGATACCAATGCATGTAAAATAAAAACAAACCATTAAAAAAATACAGCGTGGAGTCAGATATCAGGGTAAATGCTGAAAGATCAGAGAGGTAAAGGAGCAGCCACTAGAGACTTCTTACCTCTACTGAATGCTCAAGCCTAAGCAGGCCTGAGCTCCTGTCTCCTCCTGCCTTCTCCAGCCAGCATATCACTTCCTGTCTCTACCCCGTAAGGCTAGGATTAAAGGCATGTGCCTCCCAAGTACTGGGATCTAAGACATGAGGTACCAAGTGCTGGGATTAAAGGTGTGAGCCACCACTGCCTGGCCTTTATGGTTAACTAGTAGCTAGCTTGCCTTCTCCAGGCAAGCTTTATTTATTAGAGCACAAACAAAATATCACCACATACCAATTCAGTTAGTCTGGTAGCCAGCAAATCCCCTGTTTCAGCCTGCCCCCACAAAGCCAGGATTACAGGTGTATGCCAATGCATAGAGCACATGGTGCTGAGGATCTGAACTTAACTCATCATGCTTGTATGGCAGGCACTTTACAGACTGGGCCATCTTCCTATCCCTCCTCAATTCTTCCAAAAGTTGTCCACCCTTCTCATGCCTCTTTCTCTCCCCCTGTCACCTGACACGGCCAGACTCCCTTTAGAATGTCATCTTACCAGAGAAAGACCTTGCTTGCCTCAGTCACTGCTGCAATCACTGAGGCTCATTCACTTCCTGGAACAAAGATGATGCTTAATAAATGGCTGGTGAATACGTAGAGAGAGACAACAGAGAGAGTCAGAAGGGCCTGCTTGACCAATCAGGTTACCTTGTCTGAAGAAACATTAGGCCCCTCTCATTTCTATTCCCAGGAACGGCACTGTGATTTTAATAAGGGCCTTACAGTAAGGCTGTTTCCCCATGGCAGGCCTGGTTCTGGGTAGGACCAAAGTTAAAGGCTACTGGCCACTCATTTGGGGGCAGCAAAAGACAGAGAATTCCATAGGCCAAAGAAAGCATTGAGGGTTGGTAAGGAAGGGATTCTAAGGGCCTGGAAACCTGGGGAAGATTCCGCTTGGCTAGAATCTAACTGGGAAGAGGTGTATGGGAGAGAGAGATGACCTCAAACAACATGTAGACATCTGGAAGACTGTGAAGACAAGGCTGAGGCTTGACTCTCTGCTAGAAGACTGGCTTTACAGCATACCTGGCCGAGAAAGCAGGCAGAGTAGGAGCTGCCTTCTTGGGTTCTGGGTCTTGATTTATCCTAGGACAGATCCTGTGGGTCCCCCACACTGTGTCACTCAAGGGAAACAGGATGTTTTCTCATTTGCTGGTATGGGAAAGCATCTAGGCAGGGGAAGGGGCTGAGGGTGGGCAGTAGAGAGTCACTGAAGTGACTTCTATGTGCCAAGCTCTAGATAAGGTACATGCATGGCCTTGATACTGGTCTAGGCCATACTCCAAGCTACAGTTCTTATAGTGCTTACTTTCTTCTATAGTGCCAGCCCTTTATGCCCTGGGACAGCCAGCTGAGTATCCCCGCACAGGCGGCCTCTACTGGCTCCCAGTAGAATGTCATGTCCAAATGCATGTGTGCAAATGTGTCCCTTCCGCTTTCGCACAGGCTGTGAGGTGGGGCTCTACCACAGGGTCCTGCTCACCTGGCCCCAACCTGGAAGCATCTGGCCAAGTATCTATCATCTCTTGTGGCCTGCCAGGGCAGGCTTCTTGGTCAGCAAGAGAGCAGATGTGAGGCTTATGAAGTTGGAGGAAACTTCCTAAAGATAGCAGGACCAAGTTGGCCCAGACCTGGGAGGGCTTTTTTGGTGAATATGAGGTGCTGGACAGAGGGGTCAGAGCCACAGCCAGATGGAAAAGCCTTCAAGTGAGTCTCCTTTCATTTCACAGATCTGCTCATGGCTGCCTGGCTTTTGTGATCAAGTCTAGCTTGGCTCTGCCTTTACCCTCTGAAAAGTTTGTTTGCATCAGTTTTCGGTCTAGAATACCATCAAACCAACCCAAGTAGAAAATTCTATTTAAAAACATAAATCCCGTGGGTGGCAGACCCCGGCCTCATTCATACTGAAATTTCTATTTTTACACCCCAAACATGCTCTCAGCAGAGCCCCGATTTGGAACTTGAAAGCAGCCTGTTCTATTCTGGGTCCTACTTCCGGCCTTGGTATGACGGAGGAGGTGTTTGTACACAGACACACTGCTCTGCCCTCTGCCCTCCCCAGCTACCCACCTCTGGTCTGCTCCTTCCCTCTTTTATCCACATGACCTCCAGGAAAATGAAGGGGTCTAGAAGGGGAAGACCACAGGCTTGGGTAGGGAAGTTGTGGCTTTCAACAGTGTGCGGTTCCCCAGAAAGGCTCACCAATTATCTAAGCCTGTTTCAGGATGGGTGGCCAGCCTTTCGCCAGTCAACACTGGGCACGGAGACATGGCGTGAAAGTGGCACATGTGATTATGAAGGTCCTCCAGACCAGAAATGGAAGGAAAGGGGAAATAGATGAGCCTGGCCCAGGAGACTTGGGGACTGCCTCTTAGTCCCTGCCAAGGGAGGAGTGTTGAGTAGAAATGAATGTGGGGCTCACCCACAAAGTTCCAGAAGCTCCTGCCTGTCCATGCCTGGCATGGCTTCTGGATGGGTCCCACCCAGTTTTCAGTACCCACCTAGCCTGGGCTGCCGGAGGACCATTCCCTTTCCCCTTCTATCCTTAGAACTTGGTCTCCATTTCAATACTCACAGGTCCTCAAACCATGCTGGCCAGACCCAAGGCTTTTAGATGCTACCCTGCATACAGCCCTTCGTGTATAACTAACTTTGGGACATAGAACTGAATCTCTACTGTGTCCATCCTTCCAAGCTGCACTGGAGTCCTCTTATGCCACAGAGTGGCCCCATCACATGCAAGAGACCAGGGAGTCTTTACCCAGAGGGTCCCTGCCGGCCCTGCACCTCTTCCTGACCTCCAGAGTTGTAGGACTGGAAAGATGACAGCTGTTCCAAGTGGCCAGACTCACGCTCTGTCTTGGAGTCAGCCTGAAAAGCCTCAGATTCATGCTCTCTGCCTCGACTTTTGCTTCAAAAGGACTCCTTGCCCCAGGCTGTGTCTTTCCCATCTCGAAAGAAAGCTTCCACACAAGCATGGAAGGCCAAAAGAAGAGTGGGAAGGAGCTAATTGGAGGTGAGGCTCAACTTGTCCTGTCGTGATAGCTCCTTCCGGGGAGAGAGAGAAGGAAGGAGGCACATGATGCTCCCTCTGGTGTGCGTAGGCTTAAGCTATTAAATTCTATGTTCCTTATTTTACACTCTTAAGAGGAGGCCACTGTGATTCCAGGGGCACCCTCTGAAGACGCATACAAATGAACTGAGCCTGAGGCACAGGTTCATATCAAGTTCCATCTTTTATCCAGGCCTGATGGTATAATCACAATGCCTGAGAACCTGAGACAAGCCTGGTCCTACATAGTGAGTTGCAGGACAGTCTGAGCCACAATTCAAGAAGCCCCTAATTGATAAGGCTCCCAGGACTCAGTGGTGGCCCTCCTTCCCCTTTTCCAGAAGCCAAAGTTCAACTCTGCCCATTCTTTTTGTTTCATTTCCCTATTCTTAAAAAACACTCTAATTGCTACTCCCTCCGCCCAAGATCCCTATATCAGCACTAGTGACGCTAAGGGACCATTCACACAGAGCGTCTCCTCAGCTTGCTTCTCCTGGGGCCCTTTGTTCCCCTTTGGAAATAAGTAATTTACATTCTGCGAAACACGCAGATCTTCCCAAAGGCATTCCAATATATTTAACACTCCCTTAGCCCCCAATGGATTCTTCTAAGTTTGACTCTCCCAGCAACCTCCCTCAACAGAGTTCTGTCACAGTTTGTGCTTCTGTGGAATCCCCTACTGTGGGGTTCCCACTTCCTCTTTCTCGGTTTCCTCCATCTTTTTGGAGAAGCACATTTCCTGAAGGCCCATCCTGTCACAGAGGATTCGTCCCGTCTCTTTGTGTTTTACCTAAGTGTCATAGTTCTAATTCCGGTTCTTTCTCTCTGTACCTTTATGGTCTCTAACTCAAGATTCTGAGAGTCCTGCACACATGCCTGAAGCACACATCTGTTACACAAACCCTCATTTGTTTTTTAATAAGAATTTGGAGCCAGACGTTGGCAAATGCTAAAAGATCAGAGAGACCGAGGAACAAGCCACAGCCACTTCTCACCTCGCCAACTCCTCAGGCCAAAAAGGATAGATTCTGTCTCCAAGAACCCTCAGATTGAATAGGGAAAGCAAACAGCAAGACAAAAAGGAAGGGGCGCACTCTGTCCCTTCCCGCCTTATATTTCTTTCTCTGCCCAGCCACATCACTTCCTGGTTCTAACTTCCTAGAGTTGGAATTAAAGGCATATGTGTTTTCCAAGTACTGGGAGCAGAGGCATGAGATCCCAAGTGCTGGGATTTAAGGCTGGTGCCACACTTTTAGCTCTTTTTGGCCTTGAACTCACAGAGATCCAGATAAATATCTGCCTCTGCCTCCCGAGCGCTAGGACTGAAGGTGTGGGTCACCGGTCCCTGACCACTATGGCTAACTCTGTGGCTGGCTCTGTCCTCTGATCTTCAGGCAAACTTTATTTCTTTAGAGCCTACAATATACCACCACACACATCAATTTGCCTTCATGTATCTGAACATTCAGCATATCCTTTTACCGTGTATCTCGGTTTGCTTTCTATTTCTGTGATTAAACCCCATGACCAAAAGCAACGTGAAGAGGAAATGGTTTATTTCATCTCACAATTTATAGCCCATCGTGAAAAAAAGCCAGAGCAGGAGCTCAAGACAGGAACCTGGAGGCAAGAACTGAAGAGGCAACCTGCTTACTGCCCTGCTCCCCATGGCTGCTTAGCCTGCTTTCTTATATAACCCAGGATCACCTGCCCAGGGTGGCACTGCCCACCATGGGCAGGGCTTTTCCACATCAGTCTCAATCAAGAAAATTTTCCCACAGGTTAACTGATGGAGACATTTTCTCCATTGATGGTCCTTCCCAGAGAACACCAGCTTGTGTCAAATTGGGATAAAAAAAAAAAAAAAAAAAAAAAAAAGAAAACCAGCTTAACTAGTATAGACTAGCACAGCCTGGAAACTTGGTATCTCCCCTCATTCTGCCTTTCTACCTTTTATCTGTTAGAAATGTTAAAACTCCCAGACTCTGCCTTAAAGGATGTGCGAGAGAGGTCAGTCTGGGTTATGTGAGACCTCTTCCTCTCCGTCTCTGTCCCGTCTCCCTCTCTTTCATACATATATAGAGATTTCAATCTGTATATTGAAATATTGAAATCTCTCTCTATATATATGACCTTAAAGCAAAGCTAAACTTTTCCTAGCCTGGGCTGATATTTGAAGATAAAGGTTTTGCTGTCAAACCTGACAAGTCTAGGACCCATCTGAAGGAAGGAGAGAATCAGTTTCAGAGAGTTGTCCCCCCATCTCCACGTGTATGTCCTTTCCTGCACTCTCAATAAATAACTAATTTAATAAAGATTTTCTTAATCTTTTCTTCCAGCTCTTCCTTTGAGTTTCAATGCTCAGGTACATATATACATACATATTTTCTAGGATCATATATATAAATTTCAGTGTGTACATACATATCAAATATTGAAATTCTATGATCATATGTGTATATCTGTCTTTCTCTATCCATATGTGTTTTTATATATATAGTGAGAGAGAGAGAGAGAGACAGAGAGTGAGAGTCTGACCTAGGCACAGCCTTTAAGATGTATTCTTAGCAGACATCTATAACCTGATATGGGATGTCTTTCTGTATGCTGTGAATTATCATTGAATAATAAAGGAACTGTTTTGGCCTATGGCAAGGCATCTTGGGAGCAGGTGTGGAATCTGAGTATTGACAAAGGGAAAGGAAAAACACTGCAAGCTGCTGGCAAGAGAGCAAGATGCAAAAGTACAGGTAAGCCATGGGCCACGTGGCCAGACATACATGAATAGAAAAGGGTTAAGATGCGAGAGCTAGCTAGCAATAAGCTTGAGCCATAGGCTGAACAGCATGTACTTAATATAAGCCTCTGTGTGTTTCTGTGGAACTGCGGGTCTGCTGGTCTGCACCACGGGCCAGACAGGCCAGAAACCTTTACTACATTAACCTTCCTGTTTTATCTACCAATATATTTGGTAAACATCTTGGCTTTTGACTTTCTCTGTTCTATAACAAAATCTCACGTAGTATGTGGCTGCTTCCAAGGCAGAATGTGTTTTCTGGAGCAACTTGAATTCATGTTTCTGAGCCCTTGTTATTCATTCTTGGCTCTAGACTGATCTATCTCTTAAGTCCTTTGAAGTGAGAGCTATACTTTGCCTCGACAAACATTTCAGTACCTCTGAAAGAAGAGGGTTCTAACACAGTATTGTGTCTGAATACCAAAGCCACTGATTGCACACTAACCTACAAACTAAACATGTTTCAACCTTCGCAGCACCCACCCAGGAAGACCATCTTGGACTTCTGTCTTAAGCCCCCCTAAGCTTTGCCTGAACTAGTACATGACTGGCAGTTCTCAACCTGAGGCCCTGAATACAGGACTCTGCCCCAGCTCACTGCTGAGCAGCCTACGCTCCCCCACACCAGGGCTGCACACATAGCACTGTTGCCTGCCCTCAGTGTGCCATAGCTGCAGACCTCACCCTTAAAGAATGGTCTAGAAGTTGGGCACAGCCTCTGGGTATAACAGTGTATGTGTGTGTGTGTGTGTGTGTGTGTGTGTGTGTGTGTGTGTGTGTGTGTCTATTTTTCCCCTAAGGAAGCAGAGGGTAGAGCTACCAATGATAGTGAAGCACCTAGAGACCCACGTACCTGTCCTGTTCCCAGGGCCGGTGCCTTGACTGAGTAGGGGAGTGAAGCTGTGTGCAGGAAGGTGAAACAGGAAAATAGCATGCTGCCAGTTACAACAGGAGAGAAAAAAAAAAAAACCCTCTAACAGGAATTGAATATGTAGACTGTCTTATTCAACAAAACCTGGGAAAGGAGAATAAATTTGTTGTCGCCAGCCTTCTCTTAGCATATTTTATAGAAAACCAGAACAAAAGCAATCAGTGTTGTTCCTCTGAGCAGTTGGGCCTGGTCTCTCTGATTTCTTTGTTACTGTCTTCCTGTATAGTGGGAAAAGACGGTTGACCCGCACCAGCACTGCTGAATTTTACATTCCTCCCTTTTGAATGATCTCTAGACTGGAGATTAAGTCAGAGCAAACCAACCATAAGCGGTGTGTATGTGCTGAGCTGTTCACAATGTGGACACCTGCATGTGGAGTACAAATGTGCTCTGCTTCCCACCCACAAGACTGAATAAGTACTCCCTTAACGCTCAGGAGCCCATTTGGGAGAAGAGTCTACTCTCAGGTTCTCTACCACAGCTCACCCCAGAAATAACCAAGTATCAGGATGCGCAAGTATCAAACAATCATTCAGTGACCATATACTCAGGCATCTAGGTTTCAGGGAAGGGACACCTCAATTACCTAGGCCTAATCAGATGTTGCTCAGGCCTGGAGCAGATGAGGTTGGTGCCTGAGGTTTTGGTCCACTAACCTTTGTGGCCACACTGCCCCCTTGTGGACACTTACCTAGAAGGCCCCCCCTGTACCTGTGAAGGCTGAGATCCAGCTGCCTCATGTGTCTGTTGGTAGGAATGTTAGAGCAGTGTGTTGGCATCAGTTAGACCAGTCACCAGTCTTACTGGCCACAAATCTATGTTGGAGCCTGGCTCTCCTACACAGCCTCCTTCTGGGCACAGCTGACTCGTGAGGTCACAAGGACAGGGCTGAGGTCTCAGCATTCAAGATGAAGCAGGGGAGAATTGGAAAACTTGCAGATCCCAAAGGGACCCTTGTGAGAGCCAGAGGAAGACAACTCTGTGGATTCAGACTGACATCTGTCTGTCAAAAAACCAAGCCAGAGTTAGATATGACCTGTCCACCTGCTTCACTGGATCCCAGGAACCCATGGCCCATCAGGTCTCAGAATGAAGTGTGGTCTTTCTGAGATTCCAGAGATGTCCAATCTTCTATCCTACACTCAGGTATCCTGGAAACCCTCCCTTTTATACTGCTTCCCTTTCTTGGAAACCCAAATCCAGGCTTCTCCTCCTTTATACTGCAGCGGCCATTTCTCCTCTCTAATGTCACCCCCAACCCAAACACACTCACTATTGGCCCAGGCTGGTCCCAAAGTTATGATCCTCCTGCCTCAGCCTCTCCAATACTGGGATCCTAGGTCTATGCTCTGCCTCATCTAATCTTTTAAAGGTGGGTTCCCCACTCTCCTTCTTGGTTCCCATAAACCTCCCCTCTTTTTTTTATTATATTAGTTTCTTTTATTGTTGTTGAGACAAAATTCCCACCGACAATTCAAGGGAAGCAGGGCTTATTTTGGCTCCTGGTTTGACGGTCCATCATAAAGGGAAAGTGTTGCAGCTGGAGCATGAGACCACACTCCAGGAAGCCAAAGGAGACCAACCGTGGCACTTGGCTCACTTTCTCCTTTTTTTCAGGCCAGATCCTAGCGCATGGGATGTCGCTGTGTACATTTAGGATGGATCTTTTCTACTCAATCCTTCCTGGAAACTCACAGACGCACTCCTGATGACTATCAACCAATATACGTATACAAATTTCCCCTACTTCTTGGAGTGGGTATCTGTTTCCGCTATTAGAACAGATTTTTAAAAATAATTTATTTTTCTTTTCTGTGCAGTGGTGTTTTGCCTGCATGTATCTTTGTGGGAGGGTGACAGATCTCAGAGTTACAGACTGTGGAATTAAACCCAGGTCCTCTGGGAGAGCAGTCAGTCAGTCAGTGCCCTTAACCCCGGAGCCATCTCCAGTCCCTAGAACACTTACCTATAATGCCAGGTGGTGGCAGCACATGCCTTTAATCCCAGCACTTGGTGGGGGAGGGGAGCATGCAGAGGCAGGTGGATCAAAAGGCCAAACTGATCTTTGAGTTCCAGGACAGCTGGTTACACAAAGGAAACCCTGTCTTAAACAATGAACAAACAAAAATTCCAAATCCAAACACCACTACCAACAAAACATTTACCTGTGAATCTCTAGGGTCTAGGACCTCCTGGTAGCTGAGTTTCAGGTAAAGAATCTTAACCATGCCATAGCAGCTAAGTAAGTGTTTTTAGGAATCTGTAGTCTTCATCTACAATTGTAAAGTTCCGAGTTTAGAAACCCAAAGTGTTTCCTTAAAGTCGGTGTTAAAGTTGATTTGAACTTTGTCATGCTTAATTTCAATGGCTTGTTTGTGGGGCTGACAGATGCCCTGGAGGAATCCTAAATTGTATGTTAATTGCTAATGTTCTGTTACTATGAGATGAGGATTTTAAGCGTAGCTGAGATGGTAGCTCTCCCGATAGTCCCAGAACTCAGGAGGCCGAGGAAGAAAGATTGCCGTGAGTTTGAGGCTAGCCTGGTTTACAAAGTGAGTTCCAGTTTGGATTACAGAGTGGGACCCTGTGTCAACAGAGAACAAGAAAAAAATATGGTGGTGGTGGTACACGGGTTTGATCCCAACACTAGGGAGGCAGAGGCAGGCAGATCTCCATGAGTTTCAGACCAGCCTGCTTTACATAGAGTTCCAGGCTAGCAAGGGCTACGGTGTGAGACTCTATCTCAAAATCAAAACAGAAGAAAAAATAAAGAACAAAATCAAAAATATCATCAAAGGTGCTGGAGAGCTAACCCAGTGCAGCGGATAACCTGAGAATCTAATTATGGATTCATAGAGCCCATGTAAAAGCCACACACTGTCATACACATCTATGACCTTAGCATGGGGTTAGGGGGTGGAGATAGGTGGATCCCTGAAATTTGCCAGCCAATCAATGTAGCCAATCTGTGAGCTTTGGGTTCAGAGACATTAGGAAGATAGATAAGGTGACAAGAGAGCGGAAGACACTGAACATTAACCTTTAACCTTTATAACACACACACACACATAAATCAAAGCTTTTGAACTCCAAACACATGTGGCCCAGAGTGTGTTGGAACTTTCTGGGCTGTTTGATGTATATTTTGTAGTTCAGAATCAGTATCAAAAGCACTTGAGTGACTCACCCCAGGCTATACAAGCAGTAACAGTAAGGCTTAAAAGCAGAAATCAGCTCTGGGCCAGGGTTCTTCTGTGTGCTGCCTCCTCCGCCCCCCAGTCAATCCCACCACCGCCTCAGTCAGTCAAAGTGCACCCTGCAGGACAATCATGTAACATGAGCCTTGTGGAAGTTTGAATAAGAATGACTCCCGTAGGCCTATGCTTGAATCTTTGGGCCCCAGTTGATGGAATTATTTGGGAAATACTCATTAGTATGGCCTTGTTGGAAGAGGTGTGTCACCAGGGGGCAGAGAGATTCTGAGGTTTCAGCTTGCTTTCTGCCTTCTGCTTGGTGACGGAGATGTGAGCTCTCAACTTTAACCATCTGACTCTTAAGGCCAATTAAATGACTTCTTTTATAAGGTCTTGGTCATGGCACTTTGTCACAGCAATTGAAAAGAAACTAAGACACACCCATTCTCTAGTGTCACAACACCCCTACCGGGTAGGGACAGCAGTATCCTTTCTGGATGTGGTCTTGGCTCCGAGGACTAAGAAGGAGCTGATTGTAGGGGAGCCAGGTCCTCCACTCTCAGTGTCCATCCCATAAATACTTGTTGAGGTCTGGCTTCGTTTATAGTTTGATACTGCAAGTGGGTGAGTTTTCAGGCTCAGCCAGAGCTTGTCTGTGGACCGCAACGTGTGTGTTTGGGGGGGGGGGTGGGGGGGGGAGACAAACTGGATTCTGAGTGCAAGAGACCGAGCAAAGGAAAAAAAAAATACATCTTCACACGAGCGGACCTCTTGGAGACTTTAGCAAAAAGCCTTTGAGAGATCCTCGCGCGGGGAGTTGGGGGAGGAGACACTTCCCAGTGGGAAAACAGCGTTTTGTTTGGAAACTGTCGGAAGGAAAGGGCCCGCGCTCTCCTGTCTTCTGCTCTAAGAACAGCTTCTAGCACTAACACGCTTTATCGAGAATTTAGGGGCATGTTTGTGTCTGGTGACTGGCTCTGGGGCCCACCATGCATTCTGGATGGGAAGTCCTCTCTGAGCTCAGTGTCCCTACGTGAGGAAACGCATACCAAGTCCCAGAAGAGGAAGGAGCCTAGCCAATGAAACCTGATCACACTCCACGTCCAATGTCATTTGATTTGTTCGTTTTCCAGAGGAAACCGAACCCCAAACTCTGGTCGCAGACTGGGCTGGCGCCGGGAAAATTCCTCAGATGGAATAGGGCTGCTGTGGTTAGCCTAGGACTGCGGCCAGACAGTATCCAGAACAGAGCTGGTGCGTCAAGACAGGAAGGGATCGCTAGGTGGGAGGGGCGGAGCCAGCTGTGGGCGGGGGCGGAGCCAGACTCCCGGCACGGAGCGAGGCGGAGCCAGCTGTGGGCGGGGGCGGAGTCAGACTCCCGGCATGGAGCGAGGCGGAGCCAGCTGTGGGCGGGGGCGGAGTCAGACTCCGGGCAAGGGGCGAGGCGGAGCCAGCTGTGGGCGGGGGCGGAGTCAGGCTTCGGGCAGTGGGAGAAAAGAGGAGCCAGCTGTGGGTGGGGGAGGATTAGGCTCCTGGGAGTGGGCGGAGTCAGACTCCAGGCATGGGCGGGGCGGAGCCATCTGTGGGTGGGGCAAAGTCAGACTGCAGCGGGCTCGGCGGACTGGGGAGCCGGCTGTGGGTGGGGGCCGATTAGGCTCTTAAAAGTAGGCGGGGCGAGGCAGGAAAAGTTCCGGGAAGGCCGGTTGTCGCTCCCGCTACGCTCAGAAGTTCGAGGTTCGGGGGTCCTCGGAAGGCCCAGCGCCATGTCGTCCGGGGACTCAAGGTCTGGTAGACAGGACGGCGCCCCGCGTGCGGCCACCGCGATCTCTAGCCTGTACCACGAGGCCGGCCAGCAGCTGCAGCGCTTGCAGGATCAGCTGGCCGCGCGCGACGCCCTGATCTCGAGCCTCCGCACCCGCCTAGCGGCTTTGGAAGGGGACACGGCGCCGTCGCTCGTGGACGCGCTTCTGGATCAGGTGGAGCGCTTCCGTGAGCAGCTGCGGCGGCAGGACGAAGGAGCCACCGAGACCCAACTGCGCCAGGTGCGGGGCGGGCGGGGGCTGCTGCCCCGGGCGGCCTCGGGAGCTTGTTGGAGTGTGGCAAGGAGTCCAGTCCTGCGGGTCGCACGGGTTCTGAGGGCGCGAGGACAGGAGGCGTGTGGTGCAGGTCTGGAGAGCGCGAGGCCCAGAGGCATGGTGGTCTAAGGGGCGCGCGGGGAGCTGGGTTATGAGGGGCACGAGGTCTTAAGGCCCTGAGGGGTTGGGGTCTGAAGGGCGAGAGTCTGGGGAGTCCAGGATTCTGAGCGGGTTCAGATTGATTTATTAGGCCCGAGGGATGGAACGCACAGAGATGGTGAACAGGCCAGGGTTCTGGTGAGCACCAGGGTCTTAAGGGTGAGGACATTTGAGAAGTATCAGGTCCTCAGGGGCTCAGGTTATGAACAGTTCCGAGGGACATATAATGGAGGTAAGTTGGGGACCGACCCCCTGGGTCTCTCGACTTTGAGGAGCACTGTTGAGGGAAACTTTCTCATGAAGTTCTCTGGGGCAGATTTGAGGGGCAGAAGGGACCTTGAAGTGCCAGTATCTATAGAGCGTGAGGTACTGAGGTAGTCTTAGACACACGGTTATGTTGGTAGTGAGCTTCTCCAGTCTGTGCTCCAGACCCCAAAGGGGTGTGTGGCTGTTTTCATCACTACTCTGTTACTCTGAAGAGACATCATGACCAAGGCGACTCTTATAAAAGAAAGTATTTCACTGGGGACTTGGCTGACACTTGCAAAGGGGTTAGTCCATTATCATCATGGTGGGGATTATGGCAACTCAAAAGCAGGCATGGTGCTGGAGTAGTAGCTGAGAGATACATTCTAATCTCCAGACAGAGAGAGACACTGGACCTAGTTTGTGCCTTTGAAACCTGAAAGCCCACCCCTAATGACACAGTTCCTCCAACAAAGACACAAGTCCCAATCCTTCTCAAATAGTGCTGCTCCCTGATGACTAAGCATACAAATTTGGAGCCATACAAACCACCATAGTAGAGACCTGGTTTGAAGGAGATGTAGTTCTGAGGAGGGCTGATTTTCAGGGTTTGGTGGGTGCAGGGTTTGGACCAACATTAGAGACTCTGAAGGACATGGTCAAGCCATGGGACCTAAAGAGTCTCAAGGACATACAGGCATTGATTTTTGAGGAATGTGTGTATGGGTTCCAGTGTGTGTTTGTGTTGGGTTACAAGTGTGCAGTGTAGGTTTTGGATATTGTGTTCTGTATTAGAGAAGTCTTCTGTGGAATGTGGGTTTCTGAACCTTATGTGGGGTGCCAGGCACCTAAGAGATGCATAGGGTTCAAGGGATAGAGCTCTGAGAGAGAAGATGCACTTTGATTGGTGGTTTTTAGTATTGTATTGGAAATGACAGGAAGAGCTTGCCAAGTGATAATCTGAATTCTTTGGTCCTCCTTGTCATCTGGTGTTATTTGGCTTCTGTGAGATACCATAAGCACACAAAACTGAAGCAAGGGCAGTGTTTTCCCTACAAATGTCCTTTGTAAATTTGACCCCCCTTTTGGATGAATACTGGCATTTAATTGCATTTGGTCCATGGCTGTCCCGGTTTTTTTCCCTGAAAGGAGAGTTGCTGGCAAAAGATAATGTTCATTTCCAAGGTTTTATCCCATGACTAGATTTCTTTTCTATTTTTTTTTTCCTCCCCGTTCCTACCCACTTTGGTGCTAGGGACTGAGCCTCGAGTCTCAAACAAGCTACTCTACCATTTAGCTGAATCTACAATTCTCTTGTTACTTTTTATTGAGACCTGCTCTCATGAAGTTATCCAAACGGACCTTGAACTAACTTAGAATACCATGTAACCCTGGCTTTTTGAATCCTCCTGCCTCAGTCTCCCAGGCAGATAGTGTTACAGACTTTTGCCGCCAGTCTTGGCCACAAGATTTTAGAAAAAAAATGCATTTTTTTCTCTGATTACAAAATTCAGAATATCTGAAAAACAAAGAAAAAATGAAATAATCCCACATGCTCTGTTTTTCTTTGCAAAGTCATTTATACTTGGTATTGCTGAGCTGATTCTTATTCTTCAGATTTACTTTTTATTATGTTGTCATTGTTTTCTGTCTGTATTATTTAAAGTACCAAGAGCACCAGACATCTCTCCACTTCAGTTCTCCCTTTTTCTGGAAGGAGGGTTGTAAAATAGAGCAGAAAGGAAATGTGCCAGTAATTTTGTGTTGTGGACATCAGAAGTCACAGATGAGTACAGAGTGGCGATCTGAAGACACCCCAGAATTTGTCACCGGAATATCAGTGGGAACAGTTAGGGTAAGGAGGCTCGCCACAATCAGAACAGAACGTCATTTGCCGTCTGTTGGCCATTGGTGTTCAGTGCAGATGTATCCACACAAAGCAACTGGGACTTATTTGTAGCTCTGTAGAGGCCCCAGGCAGAACCAGTCTGTGGTCCCAGTATTACTGGTCCTATGCCCTCTGACATATAGGTTTTGTTCAGGGGTTTTAAAAACTATTTGCAATTTTATTTAGGAAATTTTGTTAACTTTGTGGTGATTTTAAATAGTACAAAACTATTGTATGGCTCCTCAGACTGCCAAAACAAATTGACTAATGTATTAGCAATGGACATACATGTTAAAAATCCCCTGTTAAGATAACTCAGCAGGCCAGGCTGTGATGGCCCATGCCTTTAATCCCTGCACTCAGGAAGCAGAAGCAGGTGGGTTGAGTTTGAGGCCAGCCTGGTCTACAAAGTGAGTTCTAGGATAGCCAGGGCTACACGGAAAACCTATGTCTTGAAAAACCAAACAAACTGTTGCACGAATAAAGGAAACTCAGGGCCAGATCTCTGGGAAAGTCGGAAGAGATATCAGAGAGAGGAAACCCCACAGTCAGATCTCACCCAGCTGTCTTCCAGCTTCTTCAGCCTGGCTCTTCCTGGCTTCTTCTGTCTCTCTGTCTTTCTTTGCCTGCCTTAAATACTCTTTTCTACTCTCTTCACTCAGTTAAAGTGTGGCCCCACCACTGACTGCCTGGGAGCCTGGAACTCCTTCTGTAAACTAAGATGACCTGAACTCAGTTTGGATTAAGGGCATAGGTTACCACTCCCGGGGATACTCCCAGGTGCTGGGATTAAAGGTGTGAATCACCACTTTCTGATCTTCCTAGACTGACTGTGGGTAGATCCCTCTGATATCTCCGAATCTCTTATATCCCCACACAAAACAAACAAAAAACCCAAAACAATCTCCCTTCCCCCTTAAAAAGCCCCTCTGAATGTTTCTGTTCATTTTCATTTCAGTGTTGTGTTTCTGTGTCATGGCTTCTTTGGCTATGTGGTTTGCAGAGGTTTGCACAGGATAAGGCTAATGTGAAACATAATAGACTAATCACTAATGTAATACATTCTAGGACTTCATACTAGTAACTGTCTTAGTTACTGTTCTGTCGCTGTGAAGGGATACCATGACCAAGGCACCTTATAAAAGAAAGAATTTAGTAGGGGTACATTTCCCTTCTGTTCTATTTTACAGCCCTCCTTCCAGAAAGGGAGTGAAGTGGAGAGATGTCTGGTTGCTCTTGGTACTTTAAATAATACAGCTAGAAAACAATGACATAATATAAAGTAAATCTATATTATTAGGATCAACTCAATAATACCATACAAGTAGATATGTCTTAAAGAACAGGTAAGAGCATTGGGATTATTTTATTTTTTCTTTATTTTTCATATATTCTGAGTTTTATAATCAAAAGTAAATGCATTCTTTTTTTTTCCCTCTAAAACCTTGTTGTGGCCAAGACTGGTGGCAAAAGTCTGTAATGCTATCTGCCTGGGAGACTGAGGCAGGAGGACCCAAAAGCCAGGGCTGTGTGGGATTTGCAGTGAGTTCAAGGTCCGTTTGGATAACTTTGTGTGACCAGGTCTCATAATTGGGGGCTTGCTTACAGTTTCAAAGGCAAGTCCATGACCATGATGGGGAAGAGAGGCAGTAGGCAGGCATGGTGCCGAGCAGTAGCTGTGAGCACACATCTGATCCACAGAGGAAGAGAATGGGCTTGGTGAAGGGCTAAAGGCACCCCTCACCTTCAGTGACGGTACACCTTTTCCAACGAGAGCAGACCTCCATTTTTCCCCCAAATCAATTTCACCAATGAGGGACCAGGTATTCAAATATAGGAGCCTATGATAGCCATTCTCATTCAGATCACCACAGCACCTAATACGTTCTCTGATGACAGATATATGTGAACACAATTTTGGCAGGTGTCAAAGAGACTGTGTGCTTTGTAAATCAATACAAATGCAAGTAGCGCTTTAAATTTTTTTATTATCTTTTTCTCACCTCTTATTGTCATTAAATTCTACTAGTGTATGCAACATTGTTATGCGTTAAATCATATGTTCTTCATCCGTAATAAAAGAAAGTAACTGTAACTGGCCTTAATTTTAAAATCTAATAATGTGGGTCTAGAAGATGCTCAGCAATTAAGGGTGCATACTGCTCTTGCAGAGGACCCAAGATTGGATCACAGCTTCCAGAGACTCACAAGTACCTGTAACTCCAGCTCCAAGGGATTCAACATCCTCTTCTGGCCTCCACAGTAACCTGAATGCACATATACATACTCACATACATCTATATAAAATCAAAATAAAAAGTCGATCTGGGTAGTGGTGGTGCACACCTCTGATTCCAGCACTTGGAAGCAGAAGCAGGTGGATCTCGGTGAGTTTGAGGCTATCCTGGTCTACTTGAAAAACCAATAAATGAATGAATGAATGAATGAATGAATGAATGAATGAATGAATGAATGAATGAATAAATAATTAATCTTGGCATGGTGGCTCATTTTTTTTTTTAAACCTAGCACCCCCACATCAGAGTCAGGTGGATCTCTGTGAGTTTGAGGCAAGCCTGGTCTACATAGTGTGTTCTAGCCAGAGCTACATAGTGAGACACTGTCTCAAAAAACCAAAATAGAGTTCCTGGACAGCTGGGCTACACAGTGAAACCCTCTGTCTTGAAAAACAGAACAAAACAAGAAAGCACAAAAATAAACAAATAAGTAAATAAAGTCTGAGAGGAAACAGAGTTGTCAAGATGCTTCAGAAGGTAAAGGCTTGCGACCATGCTGATGACCTGAGCTTGATCCCCAGAACTCCTGTGGTAGAGGAAGGGACAGAGTCCTGCAAATGGACTCCCACATTCATGACATGGCGTACAGGCCTTCTTCTTCCTCTCTCTCTCTCTCTCTCTCTCTCTCTCTCTCTCTCTCGCATGCGCATACACACACATACACACACTAATTAGTAAATAAACACAATTCTTTTATTTTTGTTTTTTTGAGACAGGGTTTCACTGTGTAACAGCTTAGGCTATCCTGGAACTTGCTCTGTAGACCAGGATGGCCTCAAGCCAATAGACATCTACCTGCCTTTGCCTCCTGAGTGCTTGGATTAAAGGAGTGTACTCCCACCACCACCAGGCATAAACACAGTCCTTAAAGGAAAAAAAGAAATAGCAACATGAAACAAATGTATAGTTACACGTATCTTTGACTAAAGGAATGGCTACATAATTATTTCCATATTGTGATAATCACAATAAAATAGTTTATGATTATAGGCAACTGGTTTAAAAAGATTGTATGCAAATTTAAACTTCCAAGGGAGCATGTTTTATACTTCTGAGAAAGCAAAGACAGTGGGGAAAAAATCTCCCAAGCATGACAAGGGACAAGTGCTCATGGGTAATTTGGAACATCAAACAACATAAAGCTTCTATATATATATAGTTGCCTTGGGTTTTGATTCAGAAGAATTCCAATGGATAAGCAGAGTAATACACAGTATGCCTAGCGCCCCAGCCACCCAGAAGGCTGAGGCAGGAGGATCACAGTTTTGGGGTTAGCTTGGACTATCAAAAAAGTAATAATAAATACAAACTTAAAAAAAGAAAACAATCCAATGGAGGTCAAAGCCAGGATACATTTGTCAAAGGGGAGTTACCACAAAGGTCTCTTCCTAAAGTGGTAACACCAGAGAAAACCAGACAGCCGTGTGAATCTTTAAGATGTGGTGAAAAGGACTTTTTTTCCTTGTGATACCTGGGATTTCTCCTTTCAGTCCATTGCATAGGACAGAAGATTTTTTGAAATTTCCAGATGTCTTAGACCATAGTACATATGTAAATAGTTTACCTTGAATAGTTTGAATATGCCATGGGATGTATTCGATCATAAAAGCTGTTTCAAATGTCCTGTAACAAATGAGAATATTATTGGTTCTGAGCTAGTGTGGTGGCGCACCCATTTAACCCCAACACTTAGTGTGCTGATGCAGAATGAGCTGAGTTCGAGACCAGCCTGAGCTACACAGTAAGGCAATCTCAAATATACACGTGCATGCGCATGCACACACAAAGGAGCAAGGTATTAATGGCTTCTCTGTGGACATAAAATTGATAGCAAAGAAACTGAAAATGAGCAGCATATGTTTGCTGACGGTGATTTGAAGAGACCTAGGAGGAGTAAAAGATGTTTTTGGTGGTACAAGGTCAAGGGCCACATCTGATAATGGTCATGTCAGAATCCCATGTTGGCCAAGGGAGTATTTATACATACAAGAAGTGTGTCTGTAATTTTTATATTTGGAAAAAAATTTTAAATTTTTTTCTTTTAAAGATTTACTTTATTTCATGCATGTGTGAGTGTCTGCATGCATGTATGTGCACCATATGCTTTCTTGGTGCCCACAGAGTCCAGAAGAGGGCACCAGATCCAATGGAGCTGGAGTTACAAATAGTTGTGAGCTATCTGATGTGTGCTGGGAGCTAAACCTGGATCCTCTGCAAGAGCAGCAAGTGCTCTTAACCACTGAGCCATCTCTCCAGCCTGATATATTTTTAATTTTAAGACATGTATGTATGTGTTTGTCTGTGTGTCATGTGAGTGTCATTATTGGTGAAGTCCAGACAGAATAGGGTTCAGATTGTTGTAAGCTACACCACATGGATGCTGGGAACTGAACTTGTACTCTGAAAGGACAGTGTGTGCTCTTAACTGTGGGTTCATCTCTCCAGCTCCTATAATTTTTAAGGATCCTTTTGATGACTTAGTAGTTCATGAAGGTGAATGTTTTTTGCTCACCCATTAGCCAGTTTTGGGAGGGGAGGGTGTTTCAATCATGCATTGATGGAGATACCGCTATTACACCCCAGAGGCCCTTTATTCATCATCGTAACAAGGCAGGTTAAAACCACAGAAGCAGCTGGACACTAAAGTCCATGCATTTTATTCCCAGCACTGGAAAGGCAGAGGCGGGTGGATCTCTGTGAGTTCTAGGCCAGGCTGGTCTACAGAGTGAGACCCTGTCTAAACAAACAAGCACCAACTACAGCAGAAAGCCAATGCTGTTAGAGTGCTTTCGTCGACGGCCACATCAGCCATCTCTACAGGGACATTAGACCAAGAATGAAAGTGAAGATGGGATGTGGAGGAACTGAGCCTAGCCAGTGTGTCTGGATGAGGCCATAGCTTGTCCTCATAGTATGCGGAGGGGGACTTGAGACTATCCCAACTGCATGCAACTTGAGGCCTGGATGGATGATTTTTCAAACTTCTTCCACATAAGATTTTTGGGTTAGTGGTGTTTTTCAGCACGTGGCCGGTAACTGTGCAGCTGCATCCTTTTGTCCTGGAAGCTGGCCTCACAGGCCCTGCCTGATCCAGGCACATTGGATCTACTTTCTTTCCAGTTTTTCTTTACCTGTTTTGCTACACTGCATAGAGCAGCAATTCTCAACTTGTGGGTCGCAACCCCTTTGGCAAACTTCTACCTCCTAAAATATTTATATTGAATTCATAATGATAATAAAATTATAGTTATGAAGTAGCAATGAAAATAATTTTATGGATGGGGGGTCACCACAGCATAAGGAACTATATTAAGGGGTTTCAGCATTAGGTTGAGAACCACTGGTATGGCGTGAAAGTCTTTGCCTCTAAACAATCAACAAACAAAAAATATCAAACAGTGCATATATTTTTATGATTTAAAAGATCCAGGGGCTGGTGAGATAGCTCAGTGGGCAAAATCACTGTCTGTGCAGGCCCAACAACCTGTCTGACCCCTGGAAATCAGGGTGGCGGGAAAGAACCAGCTCCTGAAAGTTGTCCTCTGATTTCTACATGTGTGCCATGGAACGGGTACACTCACACATACGATACACACATACATCCACAATAATAATATTAAGGTCAGGTAGTTAAAAAATGGTAATTTTGGCTTTGCACTTTGCACTACTTGTATATTCAAGTAATCCTTGCACTCAGGAGGCTAAGCTTGGGCTCAGGATTCAACTCCAGTCTTCTGAGCAACCTAATGATAGTTTTAAAAAATTATTTATATGTGTGTGTGTTTTGTCTGCATGGATGTTGGTGTACCATGTACATATCTGATGTCTGCAAAGGCCAGAAGGAGGAACTGGAGTTACAGACCATGGTGAGAGGCCAAATGGGAGCTGGGAATTGAACCAGAGTCCTCTGGAAGATCATTCAATACTCTTAACCACTGAGCCATCTCACCAGCCCCAGAAAAAGTCTTAAATAAAACAAAGTAGAACAAAATTGCCAATTAAGGATCTGTCATCTCAGCACATTGGAAGCCGAGGCAGGAATGCCACCATGAGTTTGAGGCTAGCCTGAGCAACAGAGAGAGACCATTGTGAAAAAACCAAATTATGATAATTATTTTAGGCTGGCTCAAAGTCTTGGCAGCCCTTCTGCCTCAGCTTCCCAAGTGCTAGAATTTACAGACATGAGCTATTACATCTGGCTTTATTTAAAAAAGCAGTAATTAGGATTTCAGGATAATTAGTTTTCTAGACAAACGGTGAACTTAAAGCAACAGAAATGTAATCTTTTCCCAGTACTAGATGTTAGAAGCACAGATCAAAATGTCTGCTCTCTGAAGGTTCTGGGGAAAGGTCCTTTACCTCTTCTGCTTCTAGTAGTGGCTGCCAGTCCTGAGTGCTCTGTGGCTCATAGGTGCTATACTTCAGTCCTTGTCTTCACATGGCTTTCTCTTCTTAGATGGACATAGTGGTTAGATTAGGGATAATCTCTCTCTCTCTCTCTCTCTCTCTCTCTCTCTCTCTCTCTCTCTCTCTCTCTCTCTCTCTCTCTCTCTCTCTCAGAGTTTCTCTGTACTGTATAGCCTGGGCTGTCTTCGAATCCACTCTGTAGAACTCTTAGAGATCCACGTGCCACTGAGTACCTAGCTGAAAACAATCTATTTCTATTAATTATTTTTGTTTGTTTGAGACAGGGTCTCACTATGTAGCCCTAGTTGGTATGGACCTTGTTATGTAGACCAGGCTGGCCTTACAGTGATCTACCTGACTCTGCCTCTCAAGGGTTAGGATTAAAAGTGTGTACTACCACAGCTGGCTGAGATTAATTTTAAATGAAGTTTGAAAATATTGTAAGATGAAAACTCCAAAGCTAACTGAAGCAGGCTTTCTTTTGGGCCATCAACCAGTTCCCAAATCATGACATGGACACTTTTTATTAGTTATACTTGGATTTATGCTTGTCCCACTAGCTCCTATACAAATGACCCTGTTTATTTTCAGCTATGTTTTGTCTTGGGCTTTTCCCCTTCTTTCCTTCGGTCTGCATGTCTTGCTGGCTTGCTGCTGCCTGCCTGGTACCAGCATCTCCCTCCTTTTTACCCTGGTTCTCTCCTTCCTCGGCCTAGATCGTCCTCCTACTTATCCTCTCTGCCCACCAGATCTGCCTGTCTCTCTCCTGTCTAGCTATTGGCCCTTTGTCTTTTTTTTTTTTTTTTAAACCACTCAGGTGGTTTAGGCAGGCAACGCAACACATCTTTACATCATTAAACAAACGCAGCATAGACAAATGTGACACATCTTTACATAGTTACATATTTCACAACAGTTAACTGTATTATTATCTTGGTAGCCTGCGTTCAGTGTATTATCTAGCGATAGATTATCCTTGCCAGGTTTTTCTTTGTTTTATCATATTTGCTCCCTGCCCCCATGCAGCCAGACTGGCCTCAAAGTTGCTGTGTAGTTGAGGATGGCCTTGAACTTCTTGTGACTCGTACCTTGACTCTCTAAGTGCTAGGATTACAGGTGTGTCTTACAGTGCCTGGGTTTTGAACACTTGCTTTTTAACATTGTTTTATTTAATCAATCTGTGCTTTAATGTTCACAACTATTGAATCTGCCTGTCCTCCTTTATGTTTTTAGACAGGGTCTCTCTGGCTGACCTCAAATTCTTGATTCTCTTGCCTCAGCCCCCTCAATGCTGGGATTATAGGCATGTGTCACTAAACCCACATAAACAGTGCTTTGAAATTATTTTCTATTTAGGAAGTTGAGAGACTTACTGAGCGACTGGAAGAAAAAGAGAGGGAGGTGCAGCAGCTGATGAGCCAGCCTCAGCATGAGCGAGAGAAGGAAGTCATCTTGCTTCGGAGAAGTGTAGCAGAGAAGGAACAGGCCAAGGCTGCCAGCGACATTCTGTGCCGCTCCTTGGCTGATGAGACCCACAAACTTCGCAGGACATTGGCTGCCACTGCCCACATGTGCCAGCATCTGGCCAAATGTCTGGATGAACGACAGCATGCCCAGGGAGACGTCAGGGAAAAAAGCCCTGATGAGGTAGGCACTATAACTAAGTCAAGCAAAGCCTCTGGCTGGCAAGAGTCATTGCCTGTCATTCTTTGCTGTCACTAAGGTCTGGGGTGCCACTCAGTGAGGAGAATACAATCTGATGTAAACTGTGACAGGAAAACTGAGCGGCCTGCCTCCCCAGCTACTAACATTGTCTGTAGCTGATCCTGCATGGAAGTGGGATGTCACTTTGGCCTTCTCTGCCACTGAGATAGGATGGAAGAGCTGGGGATAGATAGAGGGACTGTCTGCAGGAAGTGTTGTCACATGTATATTTGACAAAGAAACTGAGGCAGATCTAGGTGATACTGCTTAGGGAGAGAAATGTGTCCACATGCCACACATGCAGAGTTCAGGCCTAAAGCTGCTGGAAGGTCCATGAGCACCAGCCTTTTACAGATTCTATGCATCTGAGTGGTAGGAGTTGAGCCAGAACTTCCATTGCCAGCCACATGGCCTGACATAAGCTAGACCTGTCACCCTTGGGGCTAAAGCTTCATTATCACATGACATAGAACATCTTCATGCCTCAAAACAATGAACCCCATGTAGACATTGTGTGAGGCGGGCAGAGATGATGACAGAGGACCCAAAAGCCAGAAGGGCCAGGTTGCAGTAAGGACCCCCAAAGAGCCCTGTGTGCCTCCAGACCATGGCAGTTTGGTGAGGAGAGGAGCATGACCAAGGTTTTGGCATCCTTTAGTCATGGGGAAGAGATGCATCTTGCAAACCAGGTGATGGATGGGACCAAGACTCAGTATAGGCCAGGTACTGGACATGGTGCCTTATTTCCTGCTGTCAGATGGTGTGTGGAGCTTATAGAGAAACAGACACATAAGATATACCTAACCAGTTACCAGTGAGTGTATTTGTGACTTTTGTGTTACTATTACTACAATACCAACAGATACAACTTCAAGGAGGGTTTCAGTCTAAAATGGTGGGAATGACATGGCCAGATTCATAGTAATGGGAGCTTGTGACAGAGGATCTTCACATCATGACAGACTAGGACTTACTTCTGACTGCTAGGTTACACTTCCTAAAGTTTCTATAGCCTCTACAAATGGCACCAATCAGCTGCTGATCAAGCTTTCAAACTATGAGTGCGTGGGGAACATTTCTGATTTAGTTCATAAGAGTGGACCAGGCTCAGTCTATATCATGTGCACTGTCCCACACAGAGCTTCAAAGCCACATCCCTTTCTAGGCAGTTCTCTGAGGCTGCTGCTGTGGGTTCTGAAGAAAAGGGACATATAACTACCAACAGCTTCTAACATGTGGAGAAACTTGGTCAAGAACCATCCATCTTAGTTGGATTTCACAAAAAGATCCAGAAGAAATAACAGTTGTATTCATTGCTGGGTAGGAGGTGGTAGGTGGTCTTGTCCAGGTTTATATCACTGTACATTCCCTTTGGAGATCTTGAAGTCTCCTCACACTATGATCAGCCTGAGGTGGCTGCTGCATTATGGCAGAGAGGCATGTCTCTTAAGTCAGTATCATTTCTCAGCCCTCGACTTGGCTGAGTCATCCGGGGCTTCCCAGCAGACTGGGTTAGGACATAAACTTCCTGTCATTCGAGGGGACTTCTTAAAACTAATGTCAGTGTTTTATAGTCTTCTGTACTGTTCAGTGTCTGGAATTTCTAGGGTACAGAGTATACCCCAGAAAAGTTTTGTGAGACTTTACAGTTGGTTTAGCCAGCTGCTATTAGGAGTTAGCTTGAGATAAAGCTTCTGTGACTGAATGCCCCTGATCCTGAGCCTGTGTGAAGCACAAATTAGGTCGCCTCATCCAGATTAGTTAGCTTATCTATAGATGGGTTTTCTGTCTTGATGATGCTGGAGGAGGTAAGACTGATCTGTGACCAGGCCCAAATCAGGGACCTGGAAAGCCTCCTGGATCCTGGGGGTTGTGTGTCTCTGTTAGAGAGTAAAATTATGTTCTGGCCCTCGGTTGCTCTGTTAAAGAAGCTCTGGCACTGTGACTCATTCCTTTAGACTTAGTAACAATAGAATGTTTAGATCCAGAATATGTAAATACAGATAGCTCATGTTGGTGGGTAGGAAGGAACAAGGACAGTGTGGGTGACACACCTAGAAACTCTCTGCCAAGGCTGTCTCCTTGGCCTCCCTCCCTCCCTCAGCCGGGAGTCCTTTTCTTAGTATCTGCTTACTTCTCCAAGTGAAGAGTCATCACCTCTACCCTGTGGCTGCTGATGGTCTGTGGCCTCAGCCTCTGACCTTCTCTTTCTGTACATGATAGACACACGGTGACATGGCTTCTCTTTGTCCCTTTCTTATGTAGCTAGGGCATACAAGCAGGAATGCTTCTGACAAGAGTGTTATTGAGAAATTACAGGAAGAAAATCGACTATTAAGACAGAAGGTGACTCACGTGAGTAACATCCCATGACGAGGAACACGAACCCCAGCAAATGGCAAGTGAGGGTTTTCCTTTAGCTGGTGCGTAGAGGTGGCTTCTGCCTCCTGCCTGTTTTAACTTGAGACCCGACCCTTCTGCCACAGAGGATACAGATCCTGACTTCCTCTGTCCTTCCAGATGAATTATTCAATAAAGGAAGTGCAAGAATTACTATCAGAAAGTAGCCTTGAGTGTGTGTGATATGCGAATGTGTTTGTGCTTGCATATGGAGGTCACAAGTTGACATCAGGCATTGTACTCCACCTTAGTTTTTGAAACGGGGTCTCTTACTGAATCTGAAGCTTACAGATTTGGCTAAGGCTGGCCAGTGAGATCCAGGGATCTGCCTGTCTCACCACCTCCAGGACTAGGATTACAGACATGTGATCTGAAATCAGGTCTTCGTGCTTGCTCAGCAAGTACTTGACTGGCTAGGCCATTGTCCCCACTAACTTTGGGTTTTCTTTTCCCATTCTGCCTCTGGGAAGTAGTGAAGTAATTGTGGGTTTCTTTCTTTGTTTTTTGAGACAGGATTTATTTGTATAATAGTCTTGGCTGCCCTGGAACTCACTCTGCAGACCAGGCAGGCCTCAAACTCACAGGGTGCTGGGATTAAAGGCGTGTGTCACCACCTCCTGACTGGGAAGTAGTTAAGGCAGGAAAATTACAGTGAGTTCACATGTTTTAAGACCCTTAATATGGATGTTACTATAATGTATGAGGATTCCCTGGTAGGCTTAGAACTCTCTCTACAAAAATGAAAGGGAAAGGGAGCCAGTTTTGTAACTTATTGCTGATAATCACAGTTTTATGTGGCATGAGCAAAGGTGTCTTCTGGTTCTGTCTTTTCAGGTCGAAGACCTCAATGTTAAGTGGCAGCGTTACGATGCCAGTAGGGACGAATATGTGAAGGGGTTACATGCACAGCTAAAGAGGCAGCAGATCCCTCATGAGCCTGAGCTGATGAAGAAGGAGATTTTCAGGCTTAACAGACAATTGGAGGAGAAAATAAATGATTTTGCAGAGGCCAAACAGGAGCTGGCAACTGTGAGGATGGCCCGGGACACTGCGCTGGAGCGTGTGCAGATGCTAGAGCAGCAGGTGTCCTCAGGCTCTGGGCAGGACTGACAGGGATGTTTGCTCACACCACAAGCAGTGGCCATATTCATGGGGCAGCCTAAAGGCTTGGTGGCTCTGGGTGGGATATAGTCATGGAGTAGTAAGAGAAGCCAGTTAAGGATTTTCTCCTTCCTTGAGTAGAAATGAATTTTCCCTCTTTCTTCAGATCCTTGCTTACAAGGATGACTTCAAATCAGAAAGGGCAGATCGGGAACGAGCTCATAGTAGGATTCAAGAACTGGAAGAAAAGGTCATGTCCTTGATGTCCCAAGTATCCCAGCGACAGGTAAGAGCACAAGAAAATTTCTCCCCCATTAGAATTAGTATTTTCTGTTACGAATTTTGAACCTCTGTTATTGATGGGCCCTTCCCAGCTCTGTAACAGAGTAACCTCTTCTGGGCCTAGGGTATGGCCATAGAAAACCTCCCCGTGATACTGTATTTAGTTGTGGAGATTGGTATGGTGGCCGTGCTGGTAAAGGCTAGTTGTCTTCAGGGCCATTCCTGCCTCCCTGCTTATTGTTGCTATGCAACTTAGGTATATCCTGGGCCCCAGGTCCTTTATGGGCAGTTCTGTGCCTGTCTTCTTGTGAGGTAGAAACCCTAGTTACTATGTTGCAGAGGTGTGACACAGGCCCCAAGCAATAAATGAGGTAGGTGATAGCCTCTCAGTCATAAAAGCTGGACATGCATACCTCACCCCCCCCCCATACACTCATGCTTTACAAATTCCCAGGGAAGATTTGTTACTTTGGCCGCTTCGGGTCCACACATCTTTTGTCCTGGGATAAACACTGGGCTCCCCTTAGAGAACTTCCTGTCCTGACATAGCTTGGATAAGAGAGGCACCTCTGGAACTCAGTAGGATGAGAAGGCAGAACTGATTATGAAACTGTCTTTCCCAATAAGATGTGAGAGGAACTGGGGAATCTGTGAATACCACCCACACTGTCCTGCTATGAGCAGCTGTGGGACCTCATCAGACTCTACCTCCCTTCCTCTACCCCAAGGCACAGAGTCCTAGTAGACACCTTTCTTCAGTTCCCTTGAGCTAAACTGGCATTGGGGCTGGATATAGGGACCAGTTCTAATGAATGGATTTTGTTGGAAACCTGTGTTCCACAAGCCAACAGGGTCCTGCTAGAGGGCTTCAACAGTCTTAGAGAACCCTCCCCAAAGCCTATGCTGTCCTTTTGATGTAATTTAATGAAATGTATTTCTCCATCCCCCATTCTAGATTAGGGTTGTTCAGGGTGATGTGGCCATAGGCAGCTATTCTTCTAAAGCACCAGGACTGTAGACATAGGACAGAATCCTCTATGTCCCATGGGAAGGAATGGGGATGTTTTCTAACATGACTGTGAGTTCACTGGCTCCTTTGTGTTTTAGACTGCAAGGTCACTCATCATGATGGCCTCTCAGGGATGTGCCAGAGGAGTGACCATACCAGTTCTAGGCCTGCCAAGCCAGGTTCTTCAAGGGATTCCTGATCAGCCCCAAGAGCTAGATTTCTTGTGGGGACCAGGGCCTTTCCATTAGTTGTGACCCCTCAAGCACTCATTTGCTGCTGTATTCCAGGGGGAACAACCACATGATAGCAGTGCCTAAGTATGAGTGCTAAAACACTGTACCTCTAAGATCCAAATTCAAGTGTAAAGTAAAAGCACCAAGGCCAGGTGCTGGAGTATGGCACTGTAAGTAGCAATGGGCACTACTGTCCATAGAGCTTTGTGGCATTTTAGAACACATGTGCCAGGCTGTACCAAAGATGCACTCATGGCTGCCTCTATAGGTTTCTGAGTGTCTAGCACCTCAAATTACATTGAGGTAGTGGGACTTAATTTGCCTAGTCACTGGCTAATGCCCTGCTGCCTATACTACGCCTAGCTTGTTTCTCTGCCTTTGATGGTAGTGGGCATGGCATCAGGGTCACTTCTTTCAGTGAGTATCCTAAGACTGAAGGCTCCAATCAGGCCTTCCAAGACTTCATGGATGGGACGGAAGGGATTCCACTCAGGCCTGTTCTTTCATGAAATGACCAAGTACCCATAGAATCTCCTCAGTTGTTCACTCAGTGCCTTTATCTAGACAGTAAGATGCATTAGGATTTGAGGAATGAGGTCTTTCGATTTAAGCATTTAGAAACTCCAGAGAGCCAAGTAAAATACCTTGATTCTTGACCTTTATTCCACACTACTTGGAGAAACTCTTGTGGTATGTGGTCTGAGACTTCATGTTTGATGGAAGTGAGGCATTGTATAGCAAGAAGCAAGGCAATGGGATTTAAGTTCTACTTTGAGATAGTGTGTCTCTAGCTGTCAGAATGTAGGGCCAGGCTTATATCTTCTAGCATAACCCAGTAAACTGACTTTTGACTTCTCAGCAGGACTCCCGGGATCCAGGACCCTGCTGGATTCATACAGGAAACAAAACTGCCAAGTACTTAGAGATGGATGCACTGGAGCATGCAGCACCTGGTGGCTGGAGGCCTGGGCCTCAACAGATGGAACTTCCTGCAGAGGGTGGGCATATCTGCACAGCCCATAGAGGTCAAGGTGACCTTCAGTGCCCTCACTGCCTGCGGTGCTTCAGTGATGAGCAAGGCGAGGCATTCCTCAGGCACCTGTCTGATTGCTGTCAATGAGCCAGAGACCCCATGCCCATTGTGGCCCCCAACCAGGATAGCTGCTCTGAGGGACTGGGTAGGTGTTGTCAGACTCAGTCCTCAACTTGGTATGGTGAATTCTACTGGGATCTAGGGTCCATAGATGGGAAGAGCATGGATAGGTCATTTTTTGTTCTGTTTGGCCATGGATCAGACTGGGCCGGTCAGAAAGAATTACTGGCAGAGCAGAAGGAAGAGATGGTGCAGGGACATCAAGTGGGTATCACTCTTGTCTCTCATGAAGAGTTTGGAGTCCAGCTGTCAATTCGAAGCTGCCAACTGTCTGGCATGGGAGTATCCAGAGGCCTACTTGCACCTAGAGTTGTGTTGCTTGCTGGAAGGAGAAGCTGATGTGGGAGGAAGTGTCCTCTGCAAGGTGGGAGCTCCATCTTGTACAGTGAAGTGTCACACTAGAGCTTTCCCAGACATTGCCGTCATATACATGCACCCAGTACCATCATCTTGCAATAACACTGTATTTCCAAAAGTAAAGCACCTTTATTTCCTACTCATTTATTTTTGTAATAAATGACTTACTCTTGTGTTGCTCTGAGAACACCATCAGAAACTCCAGAGAGCCAAGTAAGATACTTTGATTCTTGACCTTTGCCCCACACTACTGAAGAAACTCTTTTGTGGTATGTGGACACATTTAGCTGGGATGGATGCAGGGACAGTTGGTGTCTTCTGGCTGTTTAGGAAAGACCACTGGTAAGGAGGAACATGTCTGCTGTTTTTCCCCAACTCAGAGGTGTTGATAGCCCTGCTAAGGCTGCAATGGGCAGAAGATTTGAGGAATGAAGTCTACTAATCTAGGCTTTTTACCAAACAGCCAGGTAAAATACTGTAATCTCTGACTTATGTTCCACACTAGTTGGGAAAAGTCTTGGGTATGTGGACTGAAACTACTTGGTGGAAGTGAGGAGCAAGGGACAGGTCATCCTTTGACAGGGGCAAGAAGCTGAATTTGGAATTCCTTTTTTATTTATTTATTTATTTTTTTTGAGAGCAGGATTGTTACAGTATTCAGGCAAGAGGCTATTGGATAGGATGATGTTATGAACCACTCAGTCCTGGCCCAGGATCTAAAAGAAGGGGGCATCTATGAAGTAGGAGGTAGGGTATACTGAGAATGTATTAAGACTGCTAAGCCTGGGCAGCATGTGATTTTGTCATGCTGTGTTGTGAGAGGACAAGGAGGAAGCTGTGTGCTAAGAGAAGCTTGTTCTGTGCTGAGGTTTTGCCATTTATTAATTCCATCCTTGGAACAATTTTAGAAGGTAGTATCATTCTCATCACAGGTAAAGAAGAGGCACCAAGGGGCTAAACCACTTCACCAAGATCACAGAATTAAATGGCAAAGCTCATATTGGAGACCAGGCATGGAGTGGAGTTGGCCCAAGAATGTGTCTACATGTGCTGCAGATAGCAAAGCTGGACGGGTAGGGAAGCCCAAGGAGCCCAGTTGATGCCACCTAGATCTCCAGATGCCAGATAGTCACAGACTTGATTGTGCTTTGAAATGGTCTTTTCTTACTATTTTCTCAACTCCTATGTGAAATGGGAATGTTTACACTGTGCCACCATTTATTGGAAGTATATAACCTGACTTTTGATTTATAGACGTATAGGTTTTCACCTTGGACTTTGGAACAGTATTAGGACTGTTAAAGACTGGGAGGAAACTAGTCATGAACTAGGGTAATGCTTACTGGTGCTTGTAAGATTTCCAGCAGCTTCAGAAGCTTCAAAGTCAGGGAGAGGGACTAGATTTCACTCCAGTTTAGGTCCACAAGTTCTTTGGAAGTTCCATATCTTACAGCAGCTTCAATGAAAGATGCAGACTTAGAATAGGGTGCTGATCTGGAGTAAGGGCCATTAGCAAAACTCACAGCAAAAACTGAAGTCCCACGCAACAGGCACCAGCTGACACAGGACAATACTTGATCCAAATAGGAAGTCTGGAGATAGAGTCTCGGGCCCTAAATACCAACTCCACATTTTGAGGGAAATGACACCTCAACTTTACTATAATGCAAATGCTATCACTGAAGGATAAAGAAGACTTGGGTATAAAAACAACAACAAAAATACAAAAGAAAGAAAAGTTTAACCAACATATTAATTCCAGATGGGCAAGTCCCATCACAGAAACAAAATCAACATTTAAAAAAACCAAGATAATATGTCTTCCTTAAAGATTACTAATTCCATATTGGCTCCTAATAGGAATAATGTTATAACTTCCAGACAAAAGAATTTAAAAGAACAATTATAACTATGTCCAGTTTAAAGAATACATGAATGCACTGCAAGAGGACAAAAACAAAGAACTAATAATTTAAGTCATTCTAAGAAATAATAAGAACTACAAAAGAAAAACCAGACAGAAATGTTGCTGGAAATAAAAAACCCAATAAGCCAAATTAAAAGGTCAGTGGAAATCAACAGAATGGATTATGTGGGAGACAGCGTAACAGGGCTAGAGGACATGACAGGATCAAACAGTTAAGGGCAATGAGGAATTTTTCAGAAAGTGAACAGAACATGTGAAAGCTTTGGGACACTATAATCTTTGAATTATGAACATTGAATATCAAACCAAAAGCATAAAAATATATTTCTTTAAATATTTATTATTTTATGTGTAAGGGCATTTTCCCTATCTGCCTGTGCATTATATGTGAGCTCAAGGAAGCCAGAACAGGGCATTAGATCCCATGGAACTGGAGTTAGAGACAGGTCAGAAGCATAGTGTGATTACTAGAGATCAAATCCTCGTTATCTGAAAGAGAAGCCAGTGCTCTTAAGGTCTTAAGCCATCTCTCCAGCTTGATATAGAAAATGTTTTCAATAAAATGGTTTCTTGAATCTTGAGAAATAAAACATGCCAAATCAGATACAAGAAGCCTATAGAATATCAAATAGGTAGGATAAGAACATAAGCTCCTGACAACATATGTTAGTTAGAACACAAAAACACAGACAAGAGGAAGGGTATAGGAAGCTGCACAAGACAAAGGTCAAATCACCTATAAAGGTAGGCCTACCAGAATAACACATGATTATTTTAAAGCCAAAAGGACCTAAAAAATGTAATCTGATATAACTCTGAAAGAACACAACTGTGAAATGAGACTGTTATATCCAGGAAAACTATTAAAACTGAAGGAGAAACAAAAGGCTATTCATGTTAAAAACTCTAAAGAAATTTATAACCACCAAGGCAACCCCACAAAAGATAATGGAAAGAATATTTTGGTATCAAGAGAAGTATAAAAATGACAAGTGTCACAGTACTAAATGAATAATCCCAAGAGGTAAAAACCAGCAGAATGACAAATCAATATACCCTCAACAATAGCTGAATATTACTGGGCAGGGTTAGAAGACAGATTCATCTTTATGCTGTTTTCAACAAATACATCTTACCACCAAAGACAGACACAACTTTAGTGTAAAAGAGCAGGAAAAGATACTCCAAGCAAATCAAACTAAGAAATAAGTAGGCATAGCTATCCTACTATCTGACAAAAGACTTCAAACTAAAAATAAGAGAGATAGGAAGGGCACTTAATACTGATCAATAGAACCATAAGACGACATTATAGCTGGGCATACCCCTTAATTCTAGTAAGGAGGCAGAGGCAAGCAGATGTTTATGAGTTGGAGGCCAGCCTGGTCTACACAGAGACGCTGTCTCCAAAAAACAAAAAACAAAACAAAACATAATTCTGTCCTCCCACATGTGTGTGTATGTCTGTATATATATGTGCCAAACATGGGCAAACATACTTTCATAAAACACAATTAGACAATTAGACAGTAATCCTTATGTGATAGTGGGTGACCAGTACCTCACTCTCACCAGCAGACAGGTCATCTGCCATCATAAATACAATAGATGTGACAGATGTTTATAGAACATACTCCTCAACTGATCACATATTAGGACACTAAGCAAGTCTCAACAAGTGTGTGAAAATTGAAATAATATTCTATATTTTACCTGACCAAAATGGAAAGCTAAGTATCAACAGCAATAGAAAATACACTCATGAAAAATACTGAACGATGATGGGTCACTGATCAAATCAAGAAGGGATTAGAAAAAAAAAAGTTCATACAGAGTGAAAAATGAAGACACAACTTATCAAAATCTATGGGACACACACAACAAAAGAGTCCCTGGGGTGAAAGTTTATAGTGGTATCAAACATTTGGAGAACTCTTTAAGTAAAATTTCTTAGAGCTTAGGAAAACAAGAAACAAACTACAAGAGCAGAGGGGAAGAAATAATCAAAAACAGGGCAGAAATCAATGAAATGATGAGAGGGTCTTTTGAAAAACAGAGCCAGGTAGTGGGGATATAAACCCACAACTGGAGGCAGAGGCAGGTGGATCTCTGAGAGTTCAAGGTCGGCCTGGTCTACAGAGCGAGTTCCAGAACAAGCTCCAAAGCTATAGAGAAACCCTGTCTGTTAGTATAGGGGTGTAATAAAATAAACAGAATCGACAAACTCTTTAAAAAGTAACGGAAAGATCCAAACTATTAAAACTAAAAAGTGGGAAGGAAGCCATTAAAACAGATACCAATGAAATTCAGAAAACCATGGGAGACATAACCTAAGGACCTATACTTTCTTTTCTTTTCTTTCTTTTTTTTTTTAAAGATAGGATCTCTTTATATAGTTCTGGCTATCCTGGATATCTTGCATCAACCAAGCTGGCCTCGAACTCACAGAGATGTGCTTGACTCTATCTCTTGAGTGCCTGGATTATGTGATCATGCCTGGCATCTTCCAAACTTTGCAAAATCAGTATTATTCTAATACTAAAATCAGGTAAATATGACACACACACAAATTATACTGGTCTCACTAATGAATGTAAATATAAAATCCTCAAAATACAAACTGAACTCAACATCCCATTAAAAAGCATTTATCATGACCGTTTTGACTATTCCAATCATGCAGGGATGATTCAACATACATGAATCAATGTAATGACACAAATTAGCTTCCCCCAAATTATGATAACATAGAAAAAGCCTTTGACAATAACCAACAGAAGTCACGGAAAGGCTAGACACAGAGGGAACATACCTCACTATAATAAGGACTATGTACAACATATTCACAGCCAACATCATACTAAGTAGAGAAACTCAAAGCATCAGGAACAAGACAAAAGAGTTTCCATTCTTTCCACTTCTATTCCATACAGATTTAGAATAATATAAAATAGAAGGGACACCATTAGGAAAAGAAGTATCTCCCTTTGCAGATGATATGATTCTATACATAAGTTCTAAAGAATTCATCAAAAAATTCGTTGATAATTATGTTCAGCAAAGTGACACACACAATCTAGGAATAAACAACCAAGGAAATTAAAGACCTCTATAATAAGTCTTAAGACACCAAATAAATTAAGGAACACACTAGAAGACAGAATCCCCCATACTTGTGGGAAAATGACACCTCACTTAAAAGTCAAAAAATTTATATGGAGGCATAAACCAGAGATAGCCAGCACACCTGATTCCAAATCATACTAGGACAGTATTAATAAGAAAGCATGATGCTGGCACAAAAACAAACACACAGATCAATGGATAGAGCTGAGGACCCAGATGGAAGTCCATCCAGCTACAGTTAGCCTGTTTGTTTTTTTACAAAGACACCAAAAATATTCATGAAGGAAAAAAAATCTTAAAAACTCCAGGAAAACTGGCTCAGAAAGAAACTAGTTCCTTCTCACCATGTACAAAACAAATCCAAAAGGATAAAAAAATACCTGATCTGATACTCTGAAAGAGCTAGAGAAAAAAGTAGAGCCCATGAAAAACTTTCTGAACAAGGCTCCTGTCTCATGAGAAATAAAACCAACTGACAAATGGGAGCTCATCAAACTAAAGAAACTTGGGAAAACAGATGGCCCGCAGAATGGGAGAAAAGCTATGCCAGCTATTCATCCAACAGAGGATCAGTATGTGTAAAGTACGCAAAGAACTAAAAATGCTAAACATGGTGTATGGTGGCACATGCAATCCAAAGGCTTTTGACTCTGTAAGTCAGGAAGCAGAGGCAGGCAAATCTCTGAGCTCAAATCCGGCATGAGGTACATAATAAGTTCCAAGATTACCTACTGAGACAGTCTAAAAAGTGACCCTCAAATCTTAAACAAAATTTATGAAATGGTCTGTGGAAATGAATAGTTCCTAACAAATCTGGATTATCTTCAGGACTGGCAATGGAGCTGATTCAGTTCTTGCCTTGCATTCATGAGGTCTTGGCTTCCGTTCCTAGTGCACATGCATATTTGTATGTACGTATGTGTGAACCATTTTGGCTACCAATTCAGGTACTTTTTATCCCCCACCATTCCCAGAACTCCAGTCCCACTTCTTTTACTCCAGTTTTCCTCTCCGCCATCCACTTTTAAACTGTTTAGACACAAGCCATAAATTCACCAATTTCTCCTGTGGGTAGCTCACCTAGGGCATTTTCCATCTCATGTTTTTCTCTAGAGGCTTCATTTGAAACCTGTTTAACTTCTTCCTTCACAACCTTTTATTTCTACCATTATGCGGGAATTTAGATTTTATAACTAACCCTCCCCTTTCTTTTTGAGACAGGATCTCTGTACAAAGCCCTGGCTGGCTCTCTCTATGCAGACCAGGCTGGCCTTGATTCCTAAATGTTGGGATTAAAGGTGTGCCACTTTGCCTGATTTATAACTGACATCTTAAGTTTATTTATTCTTCAGTTCGCAATTTCTCCTAAAGCTCTATCTTTCTTGCTTTTGGCATAAACTGATTGGATGCCAATACTGAATTTTACTAAATGGAAAGTGTTTGGGAGTAAGCAGTAAGGCTAATGTTATTCTTCTAACGTGTTTTGTTTCAGAACTTACCTCCTGATATTCCTCTATAGGGTGATGCTCTTCTGAGGACATACTGGTGCCCTGAGTGCAGGGACAAAAATTCCTAAGTTTTTAACAAACTGGGCCACACTTGGAGCTTTCATCTGTAATAACCTTTGGTGCCTTTAACAAGTCTCTAGGAGTGGTAACATACACCTTTAATCCCAGCACTTGGGAGACCGAGGCAGGCAGATCTTGAGTTTTGTAGCCAGCTTGGTCTAAGGAGGGAGTTCCAGAACAGCAGGGTACATGAAAAAACCATCTCCAAAAAACCAAAACAAATGGCCAGTCCCAGAAAGCAACTTATATTGTATTTACTACTCAAAGTAAAGGGATGGTTTCCTGTGCTCCCAAATATGAACTCCTCGCAAACAGCCCATGAAGTAAGACTAAGTAACTTCCCAGCCATCCCAGCAGTTTGACTGGTGACTTGTCTGCTGCTCTTAACTACACTCCTCCCTCGTCTGTCCATACATTTTAAATGTTACCAATCTCCCATAGGACTTCACGTTACAGTCTTTCCATCCTATTTAGGAGAAATGCTGAAAAAGTCTTGCTGTCTTCACATGACCTATTGCCTGTACTCAGGCAACATGCAAATGCAAATGGTTCAGCCAAAGGCCTTGGTAGCTCTTAGCTTGTCTCATCTCTAGAACCTCAGCCACAGTATCCTTTCTTCCTTTATCCATCCACGGACTCCTTGTTGGCTTTTCTACAGTGCTGAGATCTGGAAACTGCCTTCAGGCAAAAACTATGCCCTTCCAGGTTTCCTGTCTCCCGTCAGTCACGTGCTACCAATATGAAAACAGTAGCAGGAGTCTCTGCAAGCTAGTCCCTCATAGGGCCCATGTTCGTTGTATATATGAGAATATGACAGCAAGTAGCCAAATTTCTTATTCATCTCTGAACTAATACTACATGCACCATGGAGATGGATCCAGAACAATGCTAATCTGGGACTGCAATGGGACCAAGGCATTTTCAGTTGACACTCGGGGACAACTTATAAGGCTTTGTGCTTAAGAGACAAATTATGAGCATGGCTGCTTCTTTTCACTGCTAGGCATATTGTCAAAACCTGTTATAGAGCCAACCTAGGATCTATTCAGATCAGCCCAGACAATGGGAATGTATTGATTCCTAAAAGAAACAAAATAATAATAATAATCATAAAAAAACTCCTAAGCTGTGATAGTATGGTAGATGCTACTAATTTCATTGTCATGTTCCCCTCCCCCAAGATTTTAAAAAATAAGTTCCGGGCGGTGGTGGCACATACTTTTGGGATGCAGAGGATGGATGATCTTTGGGTTCAAGGTCAGCATAGTCTACAGAGTGAGTCCAGAACAGGCAGGGCTACACACAGAGAAACTGTCTTGAAACAATAAAAAATCTGCAGTGGGGACACATATCCTTCCACCTATGACCTTTGGGTACCCACCCCTAGGGCATGGCCTTTGAACCAGCTTAAGATCTGGGATAAGCTTAATGTAGCCTACTTCTCTCTTGCACACCTGGATGGTGAGGACCGGGTCAGACAGTTTGAAAAGGCATCAGATTGATACCCCAGCCTTCCAAGGGATCTGACTGAATTTGTCTTGTCCTGTATCTTTGAGTTAATCTCCCTGTAAAATTTAATAAATAATCCAGTCGTCAGTAATCTGTGAAATTCCCATATTAAAAATCTTTTTAGAAAACAAATTTGCTGTCTTGTTTAGTGGGAGGGGGCTACTGAAGAGCTTGTTACTACTTAGATTTGTTACATGCTCATCATAGACAATGTCTCAGAGAGGAGGTATCTTCCAAAACTTACTCCAAAAGATGCCAAGTTAGCAGTGACAGAATGTACTGCCTCATATCATTAAGTAGATACTGACATTTGCCATCTAAATGCAAGCCTTACTGACACCCACTCAGCAGATGGGAAAGGAAACGGCCCGTGCTTTTCTCTTTATTAATATATCTGGTGTCTTACCCTCTGGTGGCATGGGTATATGTAGTTGTTTGAATAACAGTGCCCGGTTGGTGGCACTGTTCCAGGAAGATAAGGAGGTGTGGCCTTGTTGAATAGGTGTGTCATGGGAAAGGGCTCAGAGGTTTCAAAAGACAAGCACCATTCCTATTGTCTTTGTAGCTCTAGTGCTGTTCCCTGTCTGCCTGCTACCATATTTCCTGCCATCACAATCAGACTCTAACCCTCTGAAACTGTGAGCCCAAGATTAAACACATTTTTTTCAAGTTACCTTGGTCATGGTGTCTTACAATAGAAAAATAGCTTAAGATAGTATTTAAGGTTCAATAAAAACAATTTCCAGCTAATGTTTCTTTCCAGCTGTTACCTTATTTTAGATTTATATTGCGTAAAGGAAATAGTGAAACATGATGCTCTCCTGGAGCCTGCCCTCAGGCTCTGGCAGGAAGTCTTCAGCCTCCCTCGGCCAATGGACATTTTGGATTCCCCATCTGCTGAGCTGCAGACCTCCTAGCAGCCTCTGTGGCCAAAGAGTCATCCTCAGGATTCCCTTACCACCTACTCTTCCCTCTCAATCAACTGGGTCCAGAGATATCTATCCTCTACATTTTGTTCCTCAAACTGTCAAGTTATGAACCACTGATTTCAGGGCCAAAGAAACTTGGGAAGCAGGAAGCTCATTTCTGCCAGTGAATGGCATACGGCTAGGATGCATGAGGTACTGGCCTGTAGCATACCACTGTGGATCTATAAGTGCTCAAGAGCTGAGGGCTGGGTTCTGTGTGTCTCTGGGCCCCAACACGGTACTTGCTATTGGGGCACCCAGGTTTTTTCCTCATCAGTATAGTGCCAACAATTTCTGCTGATGCTATAACCGGAAACCTTGGGTTCCTCTTGGTAGGTGACTTGGCTCTAATGGAATAAGTGGAAGATTAAAGAGGTAGTATCTGGGGTCTCCCCTGGGAGGCAAGCCTAATGCTAGGCCTCTCTAGCCACTTCCTCAACCAGGAGATAGTGCCAGTATTCCTGGGGACAGAACCAGAATCTTTGCCCTTTTGAGAACACTGTCCATGCAAAGTCACAGCACTGCCTGCTTTTCTTTGTTGAACTATCCCAGGAACACAGGGATGTGCTGCTTTCTCACCTGGAAAACAAGAGAAGGCAACCTATTCCACACCTCCTCTAGGTACATACTTACTTCCTGTTCTCTGGTGCAAAATCTCCATAAGGTTAGGACCTTCTTAGGATCCATCCATCCATCCATCCATCCTTCCCGCCCTCCTCCCCTCCCACAATTGGCTTCCACCAGCTTGTCGTTGTCTCCCTTGGTCCGATGATCTTCCCACCTTAAGTCTCGGTCATCTTCTGGTACTGGATGGATTCCTTAGTGCTGGAAAAGCAGGAGCCATGTAGTGTGTTGAGGTGAGTGCAAGTTAGACGACAACCCAGAGGCAACTGTGTGAGCTGTTAACTGCCTGAAGGAACAAAGATGGGGCTAACCAAGCCAGGATTGCTTTTTCACTTTTCAATACCATTTACTTTGTTCCTAATTTAAACCTAAGTACCCCTAATTTATCATTTTACTACAGACTACAATAGCTTCTCCTCCCCAAAATGTGAACAGGTACCTGCATACAAGGACAGAGGTCTCCACTCCAGTCTCCGTGACCTGGGTATAACCCACCACCCCACCTTGAAGTTTCCTGCTACTTCTTGACATAAGTCCGTGAGGCCTAATCATTAGTTGGCTATTGTGTCCTGCTGACTACTCTGTTCTGGTACCTGTGCTAACTTTGTGTCCAGAAGACAAGTGAGGGCACCAGGAACTCTGAGATCTAGGAACATTAGACAGTGACTTTGGGAGTGGTGGCCTTAGCTCTATGGGAACAAATATCACCCATTCGTCACCTCCCACCACACCCATCATCCCCAGCAGAAAGCAACCAGACTGGGTCTCCTGCTGTACTAATGTATTCCATCTTTCAAAAAGAAAGACATGATTTTAATATTACTTAACAATATGTTAAAAAAGTAGCCAGGCAGGCCTCCGTGTTAATACGGTTGTACGCTCTAGAACAGACTTGATGGTGTGAGTACTGGGTGGGTTTCTTGTTTTTAACGTTCTCATTCTGCAAGGGGTCTTACACAAGCTGGCTACAAGTCAGGGGGTCAAACACAAACAGCGCAACGTGTACACTCAGAAACAGTAGATTGTGAAAGAGTACAAAGGAGGCCTGCCCGCCCAACCCGCCTTGGGTGGGACACAAGGGCACATGGGAGCTGAGGGATGGCTGACACCTCAGCAGGGACAGATGACAGGACAGGGCGAGATGCAGAGGCGACAGAGCCACGTGGATGATGCAAACTCGTCTCTGGCCACGGCCCAGGCCTCTGAGGCCGTGGTGGTGAAGGAATTGGCGGGAACTACTGTTCCATTCCGACAGCACAGAGCTACAATCAAAGAAGTCTCACTCACAGACTACACGCACACAAGCTAACAACGCAGGTTGAGCAGCAAGTTCTCGGTCTGGGAGTCTCAGGCCACGGCATTCCGCCCTACACACCCTGGATGGGTACCGAAGCTCTGGGGAGCCACTGAAGGGCTTGGCTCTTGAGTGGCACAGCCCAGATGCCTCCTATATATCCCTCTCCAGGCAGTCCTCAATCAGTGGGCAGCAAAGGTGGCTTTCTTCAAGCTAAAGTTGGTCCAGTTGATGGACAGTCTTTGTCGGTTCTGTCTAGCAGAGTCCAAGCAGAACCTGGCAAAACAAAATGGCAAATTGTCAAAGGACAGAGCCTACACCGAGTCTGGAAATAATGACAACCTCTGATTCTTGCTAGCAATTCATTGGAGAGGCTCAGTGAGTTTGAGGTCAAAACTTTCTGTGCTTGGAGAAGTGGTCCCACCTTCAGGACACTGGCCAAGTGGCGTATGTATCTTCTGGTGCTTTCTGTCATTTGTTACTTTCAGGGGAAGCCATGATAGTATAAGAAAAGCTGTGCTTACTGTAGAAGACAGAGTGTACCAAGCATCACTGAAGGGCTCAAGGAAAGCTCTTTTAAATGTGACCATCTGAGAACAGCTGACATCAGTCACTATTCTGCCTGGGGGAAAAAAAAGGGTCAGGGGCTGCTACTTTCCTATTCCAGAGGCTCCTAGGAACTGATGATTTGTGTAAACCTGCTGCCAAGCAGGAGCTTAAAACTATTGGGCAGCATCAGGCTTGAAGACATCACACAAGAGGCAGGATTCCAGGCAGTTCTATAGCAGGTCTTCCTGTGATACATACCTCACAGTCTTGGTCAACAGCATGAACTCACTCAAAACAACAAATACATTCTGGGTAAGAAGCCACCAGCTGGCTCAGACTCCACAGCTGCCACGAGTCTCAGGAAGGAAGGCACTTTGTGGTCACTGTAGCTGGGTATGCAGGAGAGTCACAACTAGGGTCACAGGCAGATGTCACATGACCAGGACCTTGTACTACAAGAGATGCTAGGAAGAACAGGCTGCTAAGCTTAAGGATGCCAACTCAAAACTTCTGTAACTGACCAGAAAATGCTACAAGAAAGTGCGACAAGCTTTGAAGGCCCTATAGTCTGTGGCAATCTGGCACCCTGCTTCAGTGACACACAAGGAACTCTGACCACACAGACTCAGAAAATGAAAGCCAAAGTCTGTTAAATTTCTGTGTGTCTGAAAATGTTTGTTCCCCAATTACTTCAATGTGCACATTATTTTAGCTCAGCAGTCAGGGTGAGTATGTTGCCTTTTAATCAATAAGCCCATGTGTAAAGTTGAGGTTTTGGTCTGTCTTAAAACTATTAACAAAATAAGAACTTACTATGATACAGATTACAATATTCTGGCCCTCCACTCCATCTAAAACCATGTCCTATGCACATGAAGACCTTCAGGCTTGAACCACCTGCCAGCACTGTGCTCTGACTAAATAGCTTCTAAAAGAGACCATCCTTTGGGGATAGAGAGACAGCCCAGTGACTAATACGTAACTGTTCTTCCGGAGGACCCACATTTGTTTTCCAATATCCATCTGGGTGGTCCACAATTTCCTGTAATTCAGCTTCAGGGCATCTGATAGTCTCTTCTGTTTTCTGAGGGTATTTTCACATGTGTACACACAAATCCAAAAATTAAAAAAAAAATCTTCAAAAAAGGACCACGCCCTGTTTCTCAGGCAATGCTGGACAATTGTGTATTTTCTTTGTTTAAAGACTTGCATAATTTCTCTTTCTCACCATTCGCTCTGATTTGGGGAGCAGTAACTATAATGAAACCTAAAATGATGGTTTTCAGGTGGTTTGAATGTTTATGTTTAAACTGTGGCCCAACCATTCAACCAGATAATCGTGGCTGCCCAGCTATGCGCTACAAATTTTGTGGCCTCTGTTCAGAGACGGAAAGAACAAGTCTGCCAGCAAAGGGCCGTGCCATCTCAGTTTCAGAATCCATACTCCTTTCCCCTGTAACTAACCTTTTATACCTCTACTATCTCCTGTCCTAGGTCCCTTTCCTTACTTAGCAGTTAAGAATTCCCAAAGACAGGTGGAGGTGGGGCACATTTTCAATCCCAGCACTGACTTAGAGAGGCAGGAGCAAGCTGTGAGTTCGAGGCCAGTCTGGTCTACAGAATAAGTTCTAGGACTGCAAAGGTTACATTAAAAAAAAAAAAAAAAAAAAAAAGCCAGTCTCAAAAAACCAAAAAGATAGGGAGGTGGACATTTCACTCCTTAAGTAGGCTGGAAAGATTGCTCAGTGGTTAAGAGTACTGGCCACTCTTCCAAAGGACCCAGGTTCAATTTCCAGGACCCATATGGCATTTTACAGTTGTCTATAACTCCAGTTCTAGGGGTGGGGGGAAGACACCTTTACACAGACACATGGAAGCAAAACAGCAATGCACATAAAATAAAAAATAAATCTTAAAAAAAAAGAATGCCCAAAGCCATTCAGAGAACAAACAATTCTTTCCAAGGCAAAGCTAATCAGAGGTTCAAGAGCATATAACATAAGCTGCTACCCAAAAGATCCCCAAGAAGTAGATAGCCCATCTACATCCAAGATGCAGACAAACTGGGTTTGCTGTCATTGAACCCCATTCTGCATGCACCACACACATGTTTATAGAGTATCAGGCTGCAGAAGCCCCCATGAATGCCCAATGAAGGCCTGACAGTGAGGGAGGTCTTATCATACTTGGAAGCTCTAGGACTTCCATGTGTATTCAGCAGTAGTCTAACTGTACTGTTTGAGTTGAATCAGACTGAGTACATTTTCTTTTTAAACCTTATTGTTTTCTCCACAAGGCAAGTCTGTTCAGTTATTTGACTGTCAAATCTTGAAGAGGATAGGCAGATGGTACTACACAAGTGGTTCTTGCTACCTTCTGTACTACATGGAAGCTATTTCACTCATTCTAGGTCCTATCAAACTCCTCCTATGAACTGTTAAGAGCTGCTTGGCCCTGCCTCACTCCCTCAAACCCCTGCCAGTGCCTGCCTTGTGTTTACTGTCCACATATACACTGTGAGAAAGTGTTGGCCTCTAATTGGTTTCTTTTCCAGTATACTATAATCTTCCTTTAATTTTTTTTAAATCAGCATACAAATGATTTTACTCTGAAATCTTTACAGCTGTATTGTTTTGTTCATAATTAGTTCAAATGACATTGGTTCATCCTCTTCATAATTCCTGACTCTAAGTTTCATAATGTTGACAAATTATTTTCCCTCAATTTCTTTAAGACAAATCCTTACAACTGAAGTAGTATCACTTACCAGACTCTTATTTTATTTTGAGATGGGATCTAGCTTTGCTGCCTAGACATAAATTAAGTGAGCCTCTGCTTCAGTCCTCCTAGAAGAAGAAACTGTAGGCACATACCTCTGCACCTGGGTTATATGGCTCAAATGTACAAAAAATTTCCCAATTCTGACTTCAGAAACACTTATTTTATTCCAAGTAAAAAGGTTTTTATCTTGCAGGGAGTTAGTGCTGAGAAACAAGGCCATGTTTCTTTGCATTATACCCATATCCCAGCCAAAAGTTTGCTTTAGATATTTAAAATCTTAATCCCTGGGCTGGAGAGATGGCTCAGTGGTTAGGAGCACTGGCTGGTCTTCCAGCAGGCCTGATTCAATTCTCAGCATGCACAAGACAGCTTGCAACTGTCTCTAATTCCAGTTCCATGGGATCTGCCACCCTTACACCAATGCACATAAAATGTTAAATATATATAATCTTCATGTTATATATATACACACATACATACACATAACATATATATATATATATAATCTTAACCCATGAGACATTGGGTCTTTCAAATGGTGTGGAAGGGTGGTGGTGGTGTGCGCTTTTGACTCATTATTTAGGAAGCAGAGGTAGGAGGATCTCAGAGAATTCAAAGTTAGCCTGTTCTACAGAGCTGGTTTTAGAACAGCCAGGGCTACACAGAGAAATCCTGTCTCATAAAAAAAAAAAAAGTTCTAACAACAGAATGGTGTGGAATAAGTAACCAATCTAACTAATTTCAGAATTTCAGTTTTTCCTTCTGGATGAACAACTTTACAGCCCCACCTAAGAAGACCTTCACTTCTAAAGCAATCTGCCAATCTGATTTCTGTCATACACCAAGCCCAGTGCATTCATGAAACTGTTTCTGGGCTTTTTTTTCTATAAGGCTATCAAATATCTTAAGGGAAGGCTTCTACACTTTACACTTGTAAGAAAAGTAGGTGCCCTTGTTCTCATTTTTCTGGGAAGGTATAAACAAACTGTACCTATCCTTTTTGTAAAAGTACCATACAAGAATGACTAAATGGATAAGGATACTAGGATGCAGAGGCCCTACCGAAAGCCACAGTCAATAACAACCAACCCCCAATATTCAGTTCTCCTTCTCTCAGAAGCATCTAGGCTTTTTACAGCAGTAACGTGTGTGTTATAGTTTTAACACATACATTTCCTTCTGTGGACATTTTATTTCTTGAGTAAGGGCCTCCTATTAGCCTTCAACTCGCCATGTACCTGACAATTACCTTGAATTCTGGTCCTCCTGTCTCTACACCTCAAGTGCTGAGATTATAGGTATGCATTCCCTCCATATCTGGTCTTATGCAGTGTTGGGGACTGAATCCAGAGCATTCTACCAACTGAGCTACATGTCCTGTACCCAACAATTTAAAAACCTACGTTATTGAGCTGTGGATTCATGAAAAGCACATGGCCAGCTGGTATGGAACTTCTAAAGTACCAATATAGGGCTCTATCCTTATAGGTCATCTCAGTCAAGACACAGTGTAATGCCAAGTCTTAATCTGACTCAGTACAACAAAGAGTGATAGATATCTGTCAGTGGATGAATGCACATGTAATCTGGCAACATTTGTGTCATGCTAGCCTGGTCGCTTTGTATGCTGCTGTGGAAAACGTTCCTTGATGCTGCACTGTAGACAGCTGTTCTGTGGAGTGGAATTCTATTGGAGGGACATACAAGATTTTGGTGATTACAAATGAAATGAACAGGAAGGCATATATGTGTGGCCACATGGGCTAGCAATCATTAGGCAGATGCCTAGCAAAGCTGCTCCATTTCTGGTGGGCATGTTACACTAAGCACTCCCATTTGGCTTGTTTTTAAAATTTAAAGTAATAGCATTTCACACATATCCATCTGTGTCTGTCTCTACCAGGAGCTTCTGGATTCTGCTCCTTGGTGCTATTGCACAACCTCCTCTCCATGACTCAATCACAAATTATTCTAACTTGCTTTAGAAACACAAGTTTCATGACTGTAATGCCTAATCTTGTTGACTATTTTTAAAATGTAAATATGTGTGTATGTAGATTTGTATTTATTCATTAGATCGGCTTACAGGCTGTGCTCCAGCTACTTCAACAATGGCTCTCTACCAATGGAAAGTGCAAGAATCCAGTCCACTAGGCTGGATGTCTCAGTTGGTCTTCAGTATACATACACCAGAATCCTAAAGTAGACACTAATGCCGGCTAGAGCCAAGAGCGTTTCCTTCTTCTATGTTCTGCCAGGAGGAGGTATGGCCCAAATTAAAGGTGGATGTTCCCACCTCAGAAAATCCAGATTAGATGTTGGTCTTCCTTCTTTGCTGACAACCCAGAAAGCCATCACACTCTTCTAGGATACCATTTACCAGCTTCATGTTTCTTCACTGGTCAATAGTACAGTTCTATTTGGTTTTTTCTTTTGTTTTGTTTTGGAGACAAGTGTTTTACTACATAGCCCTAGCTGGTCTATGCGTCACTGAGATCTGTCTGCATCTGCTTCCTACATGATGGGATTAGAAAGGGATGTGCCACAACGCCAACGGTACTGCAGTCACTTCCTCTTTTCTTCTGTATTTTAAGACAATTTTGCTTTGTAGATCAGGCTGGCCTTGACTTCACTTTCCAGATGTGCATGCATGCAACACCGTGTCTGGCTATTTCAAGCATGACTTTATAAGTAGTATGTTATAAATGTACATTTAAACTTTTTAGTATCATTTAATACACTGATTCTCAACCTGTGGTGGGTCATGATCTGGGGTGGGGGCGAGTGCCCTAACAACCTGTTCACAGGGGTCACCTATCAGATATCCTGCATAACAGATATTTATATTACAATTCCTAATAGTGAAATTACAGTTATGAAGTAGTAATAAAATAATTTTATGGTTGGGGTCACCACAACATGAAGAACTATATTAAAACGTCACAGGATTAGGAAGGTTGAGAATCACTGCTCTAACAGATACTTTTATTTTGATAAAATTTTCATTTTCTGAGGCAGAGTTTCACATTAGTCTAGGCTAACCTGTAGTCACTATGAACCCTCGTTGGTTTTGAACATACAATGATCCTAAATCAGCCTATAGAGTACCGAGAATACAACTATGATAGACTGGACCTGGGCACAAATTCTCTTTCTATTTGTGGTTACTGACAGCTGTTTATTTACCATCTTCCATTTTTTACAAAAGAGTTATTATTTATGCACGTGTGTCTGTGTATGCCATGTATGGGTGCCTGTGGAGGCCAGAAGAAGTCAGATCTCCTGGAGCTGTAGTTAAAAGGAGATTTTCAGCCCTTCTTGTGGATATGGGCAGTATTTTTTTGACTGTTAGGCTATCTCTCCAGCCATATTTCTATTTTCCCCAAAGACCCATTCAGTTTTAATTATCTGTAGGCCTATCATGTGTCTGTGTCAGGGTATATATACACGTGAGTACATATGCTCAAAGAGGGGAGAAGAGGACACTGGGTCTCCTGAAGCAGCTGTGAGCTACTGACATGAGTGCTGAGAATCATAATTCCTCTTTGGTTCAGAGCAGTGTAAGCTCTTAACTGATGAGCCAACCTTCCCTCTAGCTACTACTTCCATTTTTGGAGAAAGGTTTTCACTGTGTAGTCAAGGCTAGCCTCAAATTTGTAGTCACCTTATCTCAGCTTTCCTGGTAGCTGGACTACAAAAATGCATCATAGCGCTCAGCTTCAGCCTTGGCTTTAGCTCCCTGCTCTCCTGTCATCTGTCCCCAAATATTGGTGGCCAGACACATAGGTAGCTATGGTATTGGTGGCTGAGTACCTGTAAACTAAGGCATGCAGGAGGCTGAGGAAGGAAGATTACAGGTTCAAGGCCTACCTGAGAAACTTAGTAAGATCCTGCTTCAAATGTGGGGCTAGGGAAGCAGCTTAGCAGCAGGACATTTGTTTGGTGACCAGTCTCACACCAGCCTACATTCCTGGTCACAAGTACTTGGGAACAGATGCCAGGACAGTAGAGACTTTCAACTTTAGCACCCCTTCCCATGATAGGGATAAAACCTAGCAGGGGTACAAAAGTTTTAAGTTTCAGAATGCAGAATGGGTATGTGGCCCTCTGGAGCTCCTTACAAACCATGACATCAAAGCAGAATCCCTTGTATTGACTTTGTACCTAACAACCTCGCCCAGGTACTTTAATAATTTAAGTGGGATATTGTGACATATACCTAAAATCCTACCACTAAGGAGGTAGAAGCAGAAGGAGACACAGTGAGTTTGGGGCCAGCCTGGACTAGAGGAAACACTGTTTTTAAAAACAAAACAAAACACTGAAAATTAATTCAATTAATTTGCTTACAAGCCCTTTTGAACCCCATATAAATATACTTAAGTTGCTGGGCAGTGGTGGTGAATGCCTTTAATTTCAGCACTTGGGAGGCAGAGGCAGGGGGAATCTCTGTGAGTTTGAGGCCAGCCTGGTCTGCAGAGCGAGCTCCAAGACAGCAGGGCTATTACACAGAGAAACCTTGTCTTGACAAACAAACAACAAACAAAACAAAACAAACAAAAAGCAGTATCTCTTGTTGCCATAATTCACAGTAAATGAAGCATCCTTGACTATGGTCCCAATTGGGGTTTGCCACCAGAAAAAAATGCCAGTATCTTCAACGTTGCTTCTCCTTAAGAAGGCCACATTACTATGCTCAAATGCCACATGAATATGAGTTATCTGTAAGGCATCCAAGAACACAGGTGGTCAGAAGCAGAAGCAGCAGGTCTGAGGAGGGCCCAGGATAAGTAAGTCTGCTGATTCAGGCCCACCAGGGAACCTCCACTATTAACAGACGTGAGGATGAGGTATGTACGTAAGAGCAGGTGTATGGGTGGCATGTGGTGGTGGATAGGATGGGGCTGTTTGCTATTTGGCTTGTTCACAATACTCATCCAGGGTGACAGAGATGCCTCAGGAGGGTCACAAGAACAGGAAAATCAGATAAGCTCAGCAACTAGGAACCCAACAATGTCCTGCTGTGCAAGCCTCATGTTACCTTTTGAAATACTCCACCTCCCGCTCGGTCTCATCCATATCCACACTGTCCAGGTCGATGTCTTTAGGCAGGAAAACATCATCTGTAAAGTGAATTGAAAGGAAATACATCACATTATCAGGAGTGGCCATCTCACCAGAATGAACATCCCACAAAGTGTATGCCAAGAAGCCACAAAAGGCCAGGAGGGTAAACTGCTGTTGTGAATACTTAGAACCACTCACCCATCTACTGAACTAAGAGCTATTAATGCTTTAAGGACCCATCAAAAAGATCAACTGAGGGAACTCTGATCCAAAACTTAGGCCTTCCCAAATCAAGAGTGCATCCCTGTTTACGTTGCAAGGCACCAGATAGTCATTAGTTGAGACATACTTTACTTTTCAGAATCTCAGCCATGTCTAAGAATTTCAAGTCTTTCCCCATGTTGTGCCCAGGACTGACTGAACATTAAGTCTTTCTCAAGCTGTCTCAAAGTTTCAAGTATGCAGTATCAATACAAATGTTAAAGGCAGAGGCAGCTCACACTTTTTTGTTAAAAATGAGCCTCAGTCTCCCCAAATCATCACCCAAGTTCTTTGTATTGCAGGACATTTCCACAGTGTCATAATTAAGGCAAATCTATCTCACGTGCCTAATAGCAGCTGCCACTGTGCCAACTCACATGATTAGCATACTAAGGACTGGGAGTGTCCATTCTGAAAAGTCGCAGGACCCAGAAAAGGGCCTCTGGATATCTAAACTCAGAAGGAAGGGAAGACAAGGAAAGGTAGCTAAGGATTCACAACTGTCTGTGGACATCTGCACAGGGCTGCACTCCAACTAGACCTCAAGGATTTAAGAGGTAGGAACGAAAGCACAGAAAGAAGTTGGCACTAGAAGACCTACTCACTACAGCCTTGGCTACATAGAAACCCACCTTAAGGGAAAACCCAGGAGAGAAATGCAAAAAGAGATGCCTTATCAAGAAAAAGCACTTGTTGCCAGGCTGTAACTGCCTTAGCTGGATTCCTGTAATAATGTTGCAAGAGAGAACCAACTCTGATGAGCCACCTACCAACTTTTCCTATGTGCACTGTAGCCTGTTAATGTGCCCCTCAAACAAGTAAATACATGTAAAAAGAAAAGCCAAGAGCAAAGGCAAACTACACACATACACACACCATGAAGAGACAACAGAACTCTGGCTCTGTCTGAGGAAGACATGTTGTCGGTGTGAGAAGTGCAGCTCAGCAGCCTTTTCTGACCCTCAACAGGGACAATCACAACACAAACATTGAACACAGCAGTGCAGGTACCATACTACAGTGTTTAGCATATGCTTTCCGAAGCAGAATTAGCAGTCTTGAGACTGGGAAAGTAGCTTAGTTTAGGAGTGTTTTCACAGTATGCATGAAACTCTGGGCTTAATCTCCAGCACTACATATAAACGGATATGGGGTACACCCCTGTCATCTCAAAACTCAGGAGGTATAATCAGGAGGATGAGAAGTTCAAAGTCATTGTCAGATACAGAGAAAGTTGGAGGCCTGCTTAGAATATATGAGACCCTGTCTGAAAAAATATAAAATAAGTGAGTATTTATAATAGTTTTCCCACAGCATATTAAAATGAAGATGTAACTCAAGAATTTTAAATCTAATGGAGTTCTATATTCACTGTCAATAAGGAGGGGGCATGTTGAAGCTGTGTTCCACTCATCAGAGGATCAGGGCACTTCAGAAGGCCTGTCCCAAGAATTATCTAAAGATGCTATAGTCTGACAAAGCAGAAGCAATGAAAACAGCAAGATGAAAAGAAAAGATGGGAACAGCATACTGAAAAGGGAAGCTGGCTCACTGACAGCTACAGAGGAAGGAGGTGTGGCAAATGCCTTGAAGGAAAGCAAGGTAGGATTGGAAAGGAGCCGGAAGAGAACGAGGAGGGTGGGGCCCTGAAGTAGTAAGGATAAAGAATCCACACTGCCGCTTACTTCCCTGTATAGCCCTGCTAGGAGGCAGAGCCTCATGAGCGAGCTCACAGGAGTCAGCTCTTTCTCTAAAGGACCCAGATTATTTGTCAAGAATGCATGTTCTCAAAAGAAGGCTCTTTTTGTCTTTCCAGGAGATGCTAGTTCAAATCTCAGCATCCATGTCAAGCAGACTCCAGCTGCCTGTAACTCCAGCTTTAGGGGATCCAATGCTAACCTGGACAACTAAGCAAGATCCTGCCTCCAAAAAAGCGGCAGAATGCTTCCAGTATAATTAATGTATCATAAACGCCACACTGCAGAAATACAACCATATCTCAAGTTCACACGAGCCATTCACAAAAGCTAACACACTACTAGCTCTTCCCTAGTTAGGACTGCAGGAGTCCCACAAAAGCAAAGGGGCTACTGGGAGGTGATAGAAATTATAGAGGTGGGGACTACAGGAAAGATGTTAGGGCATTGGTGGACACATTCTGCAATTTATTTCTTCCTGCTGCCTCACCACAGACCGGGAAGCAATGGGGCTGACTAGAGACTACAATCTTTAAAACTGAGAGCAAAAAAAAAAAACCCTTCCCTTTTCAGAAGTTGATTATCTCAAGTATTGTTCTAGTAATAGAAAGTTATACGTTTGGATGCAAATGGATCTGTACATTTCAGGATAGAGAAATGTCTAAACACTGTAATAAGGCAGGAGAGAACACCTAGAAATAAACAACAAATAGGCCCTCCAACCTAGAAACTCAAGCTGTCAATATGCTACCAGGTAAAAAAGGAGAGAGAAATCATACACACAGAGAAAGCTAACAACATGGAAACCGTAGAACTTCTAAACAACTGAGAGAAAAATTATCTGTTAACCCCAGTGCCAAGTGTGGTGACACGAGCCTGGGATTCCAGCACTTAGGAAGAGGTGGTGACAGCGGGATAAGAGCCAGCTGGGCAACATACAGGTGTGCAGCAATCTTGAGCTCCCTCATAAGACCTTGTCCTTAAAGAAATTTGGGGGATAAAATTAAATTAACAATGGGCGGGAAAGCTCCAAACACTTTTATCAGTAAAGATAAAGTAATGAGACAAACAATTCTTTTCCTTATTTCTTTCTTTTCTTTTTGAGACATTCTCTCCCCATAGCTTTGGCTGACCTTGAACTCACAGAGATGCACTTGTTTTCTTTTTCCTTCAGAGTGCTGGGCCTCTGCAGTTAGACAATAAACAGAAAAATAACAACAAAATTACATAAAAAATAAAGGTAGAAGCAGAAAACTATAGAGGAAAAAGGGAAAATCTGAGATAACCCAACAACAAAAGGCACAGATTACTAACTCAAGCAAGATTCAAACACAAAGTGAGAAATGGCAAGAAGAAAATAAGTGTTAAGTGTTTGGGCCACAGATCAGGAGTGTAAAACTAAGTCTTGACTACACAGTATGAACCACATAAGAGCCTCCAAGCAAACAAATGCTAATACACTTTGCAAACATTGTATACAAAATTTGAAATTGTAAATGAAAAGGGAAATTTACTAAAGAAAAATAGTCTTGCAAAATTAACCTCATCACATAAAGAAATCTAAGATTCCCATGGGAACAGATAGAATACTGTTAAACTTCTAAAACCTTAACATCTAGTTCCAATGCAGCCTGAAGGGTTCCAAACGCTCTCTAGTTTCTTTACACAGAAACTACACTGTCACCCTCACTGCACCCTGTGCAAATACAGAAAAGTCATTAAAAGAGTTATAGACTCATGAATAGACAATAAAGAACAATAAATAGAATCTCAACCAAAGAATGTAACTACCACAGGCAAGTGGTAATTATAGGAATTTAAAGTTTGTTTAATGTTAGAAAACAAGAACATAGGGGAAATATCATAATTACTACAGCAGGTGCAAAAAAAAAAAAAAAAAAACCTTAATAAATTTTAACATCTTTTCCTTATAAAACAGTCAGGAAATTTAAGAGTCACTGGCTTCTGCCCCAGTATTAGGTGTAACATCTAAACCTGAGTGTCCTAGAGACAGCATCTTAGTTAATGTGGAAACACTTCAATCACTTCAGGAAGGATGTGATTCAGTACGGAACACAATTAGAGGTGCAACACTTGGAAGAGAGGCTTTGTGTCATGGTGCACACCTTTAATCAGAGCTTGGTTTGAAGAAGCAGGCAGATATCTCCAGGCTAGCTAGAACTACATAATGAAACATTGTTGTACAATATTATTTTAAGGCCTGTTACTTTTGTTTATGTTGCATTTGCTTAACTCTATGAAGCTGTGTTACTTTGCCTGTTTAGAAGACCAGATGGTCTAATAAAGTTAGCTGAATAGCCAATAGTGAAGCAGGAGAAAGAATAGGTAGGGATGGCAGTCAGAGTATAAATAGGAGGAGATATCTGGGAGGGGATGGAAGTAGCAGAGAAAGAGGAGAACCTGAGGGCCCAGCCACCCAGCTACACAACAAGCCATGAAATAAGAAACCAAAGTATACAGAGGAATAGAAGGAAACAGCCCAGAGGCAAAAGGTAGAAGGGGGAGGGGGGAGAGGGAGGGAGGGAGGGAGGGAGGGAGAGAGGGAGGGAGGGAGGGAGGGAGGGAGAGAGGGAGGGAGGGAGGGAGGGAGGGAGGGAGGGAGGGAGTTTCTTTGTAAAATAGCCCAGGCTGTTCCGTTGTTTATAATTAAGAATAAGCCTCAGTGGGTGATTTATCTGGGAGCTGGGTTTCATGCCCCACCCCATGAGTAAGAAACAAAGAAATGAATAACAACAAAAGAAACGAACCCCCAAGGATGGAGATATAGCTACAGTGGTTAGAAGCACTGGGGACTCTTTCAAGGATCCAGTTTTGATTCACAGTACCCTTATAACAACTTATTACCATCCCTAACTCTAGTTCCAGGAAAACCTGACACTCCTCTGGCCTCCATGTATTAATTAGGCAGGCACATGGTACATAATATACGCAACACATCCAAACACATAAAAAATCAAAAACAAGCTGAGCATGGTTATGCACCATTTTAATTCTAGCAGTCAGAAGTGGAGCAGAAGCAGGCAAATCACTGAGGACAGCCTGAGGAAAGACACAAACAGATCAGTAAAATTTAGAAGTGAAAAGAAACCTGAGTGGTGCAGAGAGAGAGCTCCAGGTCAACCAGGGCCACACAGAGAGACCCTGTCTAGAGAACAAATGAAGAAGAAAGAAAGAAGGAGGAGGAGGAAAATAAAAAGGAATTGAAGACTATGAAGACTAGGGCTGGATGGAGAGAGTTGGTGGTTCACGTCCTACTAGGTAGCACACACCTACAACTCTAGTGTTTAGGAGGTTGGATCAGGAGGAGCAGAAGTGCAAGGTCACCCTAAGCTACATAACGGGAGTTGGAGGCTATCTTAGATTACACAAGACCCTATCTAAGGGGGGGGGGGAGCAAAACACAAAGTAGCAACCCCCTGCACACGTGTGCTGGGGGGTGCACATCAGTTATCCCTGTCTGCAGACGCATGGTGCACCTATTCTAAACTTCAGTGACTGACAAGACTTGGGCAGTGAAGCAATTCAGTAAAGCAAAGAATGTGAAGCACACACACACTCCACAACACAGCTTCACATAACCAACCAGCTAAGTTGTACTGGCTATCAGGAATACAGTTTGAGCCACATGTATTTTTAAGAGTCAAATTTTAAAACTTAAAAAGAAACAGATTGCATTATATTGTAATTAATATAAAATTCTATCACGTAAAGGATGTAGCTCAAGGGTATAGTGCTTTTCTGACATGCACAGACTATGAGTTTCATTCTTAGCATCCATCTTAAATATAAGTTCCAAAATGCAGTATGTACTTTATAGTTACACTATTTTAACCCACATTTCAACACACTGTAAGTCATACAGATAGCAACCCCCCCCCAAAAAAAACCCAACCAAATACCTCTAAGAGGTGAGAAGAACCTGTAAAACACATGGACTCTAACATTAAACCCAGACACAGACCTAGAACATATGAAAACCTGCTGCAAAAGGGCAGCACTGTAGATCACAGGGGCAGGATGAGCTTCTTCATCTATGCTTCAAGCAACTGAATAACCATTTGGAAAAAAGAAAATGGACCCATACCTTGTGCCATACCCAACAATAAACCTCCAGTGAATTCAAGATCTATCTATAAGGGGGATGGACCACACAAGCACTACAGAGAAATACGTATATCTTCTTCCCAGTAAATCAAGTCCACAAGAAACTTAGAAACTAGAGAAAAATCTTGGCAGCACTGGACACAGGCAAAAAAACTCTATCTCTAATTTGTAAGGATTTCTTAAAAAACAAATAATGAAATTCTAGTTAAAGAAACAAAACAAAGAAAAAGATATGTGCTGGATAGTTTTATATCAGCTTGACACAGGCTAGAGTCATTTTGGAAGAGGGAATCTCAATTGAGAAAATGACCCCACCAGACTGTCCAGTGGTACATTTTCTTGACCGGTATGTGAGGATCTAGTTTACTGTGCAGATGGTGTTATACCTGGGATGGTGGTCCTGGCTGTTATAAGAAAGCAGGTTCAGGAAGTACTAAGAAGCAAGCCCATAACTAGCTTCCCTCCATGGTCTCTGCATTAGTTCTTGCCTCCAGGTTTCTGGCTTGAGTTCCTTTCCTGTCCTGACTTTTCTGAATGACAGACTGTAAGTTCTAAAATGAAATAAATCCTTTCTCTACAAGTTGCTTTGGTTATGATATTCTATCACAACAAAAACTTTTAATTAAAACAAGATATGAATAGAACATTTACAAAAAGGCATACAAACTTTCTCTTAAAAGTTAACTGACCTGTAAATTAGATGGAAATGCCTAAAACATTCTTAGAAGTGATTTTAGCTAATGGGCTGGTAAAAGCTAAAAAATAGACTAGATATAACTGTAATTCTTGCTTGATGGCTATTTTGTTATATGTAATTTTGCTATGTTAAAATTGAAACCTTCCTTTTTGATTAGACAGAAAGGGGGAAGTGATGTGGGAATGCCTTTCTGTATGCTGTAAATATCAATCTTTAAATAAAGGAGCTGTTTTGGCCCATGACAGGCACCATAGAAGAAGAAGAAAGAGAAATCAGAGCATAGGTAGGAGAAGCAGGGCAGAGTCTGGCAGATTGAGCAAGCCGCCCAAGGAGCAACATACAAGGAACACAGGTGAGCCACGGGCCATGTGGCAGACAGATGAACAGAAATGGGTTGATTTAAGATGTAAGAGGCAGCTAACAATGTGCCTAAGCCATAGGCCAAACAGCATAAAGTTAATATAAATGCCTGACTCATTTCTAAGGGCCTGAGCAGCAGCGGCGGGTGACTAGACGACTGAGGGGTCTGGCACGGCAGGGTCTGGGCCTCTGACCACCCAGGACCAAGAAACCCCATTGCTACAAAGCCCAGCACGATCCAGGACTCCCTTTTCTGAGCAAGCACTCTAAAGATACACCTGCAATCAAGAAGACAGACGTGGACAGCATTATACCCAGCACTGTGTGAAACTATAAAGCTCTGGAAACAACCCAATTAATTGCTCGCCAAAGAGAATGGCTGAAGAAATTGCAGTACATTCAAAATAACTGTAAAGATCAATGATAAAAGCAAGGAAGAGTTCTTTGAACAGATAGAAGGGTACTCCCCAGATGTTTAAAAAGGAAAACCAGCAGAAGTCAAATGATTATGATGCTACCTTTATGTTCAAAACAGGAAGTTCATACCTCACCAGAATGTAAGGACAGAAATCTTGCAACTGCTTTAAGAATGTTCTAGACCTATGTAAGTCAGTAATCAGGTGAACAATACATCAAGTTCTTACTATCCAAAGATGCCTGGGAACACACACCATGCACTGGGGTGTCATGGGAAGTCACTGTAACATAGATAACAAAACTAACTTTAAAATGGGAACCATGATACAACTGTATTAGAAGTGGGCGAATATAACCTCAGCCCAAGATGTCCCAGGAAGGGGAGGGCTGTTACAAATGCCACCTTCTTACCCTTCAATTCTGTACATGTATGTTCAGTTAACCACAGATCAAAATACATTGGGAAAAATATTGTGTACTCTTTTTTAGCTTTTATGTCTAAAATGATTTCAAAATAGTAATGTAGCACCTACAATTATTATTGCTGGTGCAAAGTCACAGATAAGCAACATCCCACCTGCAGGGCTGTAGAGCTCACACACAGAGAACAGTACCAGCCAAGACTGGAAAGAGGTCCCTTGTGACCTTTATTTACCAATTGAACTGCTGGTTCTGTCTCCTTTCTTCTTCTTACTTTTCTTACTCTTGCCCTTGGGCTGAGGGGAACTGGCCAGAACCAGCCTGCCGTTCTGCAAAAGCTGGCTGGGGGAGGGGGGCTCAGGAGGCTCAGCAGTGACAGCGCTCAGCTGCTTTTTGTTGTTGTTGTTGCTGTTGGTCTTCCTCTCGTCTCTCTTCTGCTCCGTGACTACAGCAAGATCTACTGCTTTAGGCTTTACCTCAGGCTGGGCCCGGGCCTTGGGCTGTACCTCCACCAGCTTCCTGGCTGGCTCACTGCTGCTCTTGCTGGTCTGCTTTAACTTTTGTTTGCTGCTTCCCTCCTTGTGATGATGCATCATGTCCAAGAGAAACGCAAGAGGCTCATGCTGCTTCCCATTGACTTCCTTGGGCAGCAGAAGCTTGGAGTCTCTGGGGTCCATGGGGTCCGTAGCATCCCCATTGGCTCCAGGCCCTGGCCTGGGCTCTGAGTGGTTCATGTGTCTGCTTGGGGAGTGAGATGAGGTTTCTGGTTCTTCAGTTTGTCCTACTGAGCCATTGTGGATGTTTTCAGAGTTAGAGACAGACTCTGTTGCTGCCTGGAAATTTCTAGCAAGCATGTCCAACTTGGAACAATCTTTACTTGGCCGCTCCTTTTTCTTCTTTTTTGCAGCTCTTAATTTCTGAAGCTCCTGAAGCCGCTGGAGTTCCTCCTTGAAATGCTGCTCCTCATCTTCCTCCTCTTCTTCCTCCTCCTCCCGCTGTTTTTGCTCCTCCTGATGATTTAGATGCTCCCGTGCCCTGGCCTCAGCCTCCAGGCGTGCCTTCTCTTCCAACTGCCAATGAAAAAAATAGAGGATGGCTCAAGACCAGGCTAAAATCTCTAAAACTTGACAGGTACACTAAGGTGGCTCAGCAGGTAAGGAACTTACCTGATGAATTTGTATCTCATCAAGACCCACCACATGGTCTTGGTGGAGAATCATACCCTAATACCCTCACACACATATCAAGATGCTCCCTCCCCTCCACATAAGAGTAATTTAAAAAAATAACCTAAAAACCTGCGTTATCAATCACATGTTGCAAAATAAAACTTTGAAAGAGTAACAACTAAAAACTTAAACATACATACTTGCAATTACTTCACCCTAAAAAACTGCTGGATCTCAGCTACCTATTGAAGCATGCATTTACTTTACCAGGAACAGGGCAGCTAAAGTCTGACCAAGAGCCAGGTGCTGGAAGCTAAGTATTTTGACTAAAGTAATTGTGCTGTGTGTATAGCACCCAGAGTTGACCACTGCTTTGTGTAGAAGGCAAAGAATCAGCTTACTGACTGCATAAGCTCTGGACAAACTTAGGTGTCCAGGTGAATGCTGCAGCTAACTTGGACCTGTATAAATAAGACACAAACAAAATGTGTCCAAAAATTAAAAAAAAAAAAAAAAATTCCTTTCCACACTGGCAGATAGTATCAATATATGCTGACTTGCACAACCATTCAGCATCACAAGGCAAATGTGGCCCCAGTGCATTTCTGCTTTCCAACTTGAGGGAAAGAAGTTTCACCAAGTAAAGATTTCTAGCCTACAGGCCAAGTCCTATCAAACCCAGAACCTGGGCGAATAGATGTCTATTTCTGGTGACACACAATGACCTCTGGGGAGGTAAAAATTGCTCAGGTGTTTCCAATCAAGGCAGGCTAGCTAACCTTACCCTTTATAAGGTTGATGTTATGAACTGTCCTTTAAGTTGATGGGCCTGTGGGTCAGAACAAGAATGTGGGAGGGCTGCTTGGAAAGGCACATGCAGGTGATGGGGGCAAAAACTCAGTCTCATACCAAAGACATCGCCTCATTCTTAGATTCTAAACCCCAGAGTCCTATCTACTCCCCATGGTGAGGCTCTTCCTTCTGTTTCTGTGGAAGTCTACTACAAACTCATTATTCAGGAAGAAGACATAAGTGACATAGCTTCTAGCTGAGGCTGCCTGAGGCATGTGAGGCAGCCCTGCCTTCTGAGATGTGTGCCCGTATGCCCTGAAATGGAGGGCTGTCACTTACCTTTCTCTGCTTGTGCCTTGCTCGCTTGGCTGCCCGACTACTACTAACTGGCTTGGCCTCTGAGCTGTTTATAAACTGCAACAAATCCTCCACTCTCCGATGGTCAACTACACCCTCCCGTTCTGAGATCTGCTCCATTTTCTTCGGTTGTTCTTCCTTTCTCTTGGTCAGCCGTAAACGAAGTTTTTCCCTCATTTCTGCATAATTTCTACTTGTTGGTGCAGCTGGAGGCTAGGGTAAGAATATAACTAAATGAGACCTCAAATTTTAACAATTTTTAATGTAACAAATTTCAGAGCTTATCTCTAAAAATAGCCTGCTTAAATTTAACTTAAAAATTACTTAATAGCACATAATCATTTTAAGACAAAAATTAAGGAAATAATATAAATGGTAGGTGAAAAACCCAAAGCCTAATTATCACCACATAATCTCAAAGTTGAGTTTGGTATGTTTGTGGAAATCTAGCAAAATATGTACAAGTGGATTGCGGATATTTTTTAAGCTGAAAGCAAAACACACACATGCACACACACACACACACACACACACACACACACACACACACACACACACACACACACACACACACACACACACGCGCGCGCGCGCACGCGCGCGTGCACATATACTCAGTCTAGTTTTTTACTTAGTAATGTTATTTATCATCCCCACCTCCCAGAGCTTCAGACCAAACCCAGGGCTTTGCACTGACTAGACAAGAGCTCTATCACAGAACTAAATCCCCACTTTTGGAATTATCTTTTGATGCTGATAAATCTCTGCACTGTATCTCTTTATTATTTACATTCCTTTTTAGTGTTAAAAAGGAAACAAATGAGAAAAACACCTGGTTGTCTCAGTCCTACTACCAGTTCCTTATTATGAAAAATCACACACACATTTTAGGAAAAGAGAACAAAGCAAAAACAAAACAAAATGTACATGTGCCTTCATTTCTCATCTCCTCTTCCTATGTAGCATGGGGGAAGCCTGGGTTATATAAATACAGTTCCTGCTCTGCAGAGTTGTACAGGCATGTGGTGTACCAATACCGTTTATACTCATCCAACAAGAAGGTTAGCACTATCCATAAACTGCATAATCCAAACTATGGCGGGATTTAGTTAACAACCTACTTCACTGACTATTTAAAAATCTCACAAATATAAAAATGCAGCAATAGGCAACTGGCTCAGTCCTATAATCACAGCACTGAGAAGTCCAAAGCATAAGAGCTGCTGAAAAGTTGAGACCAGCCTGGCCACGTAATGAGTTCCAGGTCAGCCTAGAATATGGAGAAGGACCCTGCCTTAAAGAACAGAAACAATCACCACCAGCAAAAACATAGTGGTAGGAGAAAACCTGCAATGATAAAATCCTGTTTTTTTTAGGTAAGTACAATTTGAAAGTGCATATAGAAGCTCACTCATATAGGTTGGTAGTATTCAATTCCTGTTATCCTCCCTCTGGACTCTTTATTCACAAGAACTTTTCCATCCTATTTTCATATATATATATATATATATATATATATATATATATATATATAATGGCCTACTAAGGAGCTGGAGGGATGGGTCAGTGGTTAAGAGCATACATAGCTCTTTCAGAGGAACCAAATTCAGTTTCCAACATCCAGCTCACCATCAGCTCCAACTAGAAGATCAGAAGCCTTGGATAACCTCAAGCACCTGCACTCCCATCAACACACTCACATACTCACACCTATACAAAATACAAAATAACAAAAATAAATCTAACACACAAATCTTGGCAAAGACTTAGCAAGTCACAGTAACTAACGGTATGCACTTACCCCGCCATGTCCGAAGAACTCACAGTAGCAGCAGTCACAGTACTTGCCCTCCTTCTGGTTGGTGGAAGTTGAGGTGCTGGAGCTGTGCTCAGAGCAGCTGTCCTCATCTGCACTCTCATCCCCATCATCCTGCTGCGGGTCATAGACACCATTCTCACAGCGGTGCCCTTCACAGTCAGGGTCACTGCAAAACCACACAGCTCATTAGCAAGCAGCCACCCCAAAGGCACTAATTATTCGTCATGCCCACCCGCTGTTCTGCTTATTTTTCAGACCAAGGCAGCAAAGAGGGCTCATGGCTCTGGGGTCAGAGAATCATGTGCCATCAGCCAAGATAGTGCAGTGACTGGGCTGTTAGGAGATATGGCAGACGTGGTCAGTAGTTGTAGCACACCTACAGTGCCACTGGATGGACACATGACTTTTCTGACTTCCCTGAGACCACTGGTTCCATAACGGGGGTTATGAAGGACGTGCTTCTAACAGGCAAGTTCAAAGGTAACAGAAATGATCTTTTATAAAAATCACTGTGTGTGGTATTAGTTTCAGTATATATATATATCTTGTAAATTTTCTGCAGATTCTACCCAATGTATAGCAAAAACAACTTAAAAAAAAAACAAAAACAAAAACAAAAAAACAAGCAAGGCACACCACACCCTTAATGGCACCAGTGGAGATAGTCAGCATCCCTGACCCTGGTCTTGGCAGCCGGGCCATTGTTCTTTCCTCTGAAGAACTAGAGGCTGAGATTGAGACTGGAGCCTCTCCAACTCCACGGCCTTGGCCTCTGTTGGTGAGGTCTCTTTCTTCTGCACTGGACTTGTTACCTGCCTGGACCCAGAGCACAGTCTGTAGCTATGTTAGTGCAGCATGGCTCCCAGCCCTCCTCATAGGGACCTGGGCTCTGTAGCTCACCTGCAGACACTGGGAGGGGCACTGATGGAGCCATCTGTTGTGGAGGGCGGGGGTGCCACAGGGGTAGGACAGAAGCTCTTTCGTGTATCCACGAACCCAGGGGCTGTGGTTGCAGTTTTGGGGAATGATGGGGCAGCAAGATTTGGAAGATGAGGTGTGGAGGCTGGAGAGAGTGCAGCAGGAGACAAAGCTGGGAGTGGGGCCAGGCTTGTGGGGCTGTTCCTTGGAGCAGCAGGTGCCGAGTGTCTGTGGTCTTCTTTGTTGAGGCCATGAAAAACATCACCTGCATATAGAGATACAAGAGAGACTGCCACTGGCTGAAGAATACACAAATATTCATGTTGCCTTTAGTCATACCCCCCTCCCTTTTGGTGGAGGGTTGGGGGGATGTTCAGATTTACAGAAACCAAAGAATACCCATTCATCTTCAGCCTGACTGGTCAATTTATTTTATTTCACATACAGAGATGGGGGGACGGGGGGACAGGAGGGATCCAGTCCTAACATCTGTAGTAAGCTGTACTCCAACTTGAGTTCTTGAGGTCCTAGAAATCTGCAGACAGCCTGGGGTTTCTCCATTGTAGGACCAGCATTCATAAACTTGGAGCTCGGGTTCCACATGTAATTTGAATCTAAGCTCCTAAAACTTTACCAAGGTTATCACAGCTTTTCCAACTAATCCAGCTGCTGTTCAACTCTTCTTTTCACAAGACAGGCCAGCTGTTCATTGGTATGGTGTATTTTAATCACGTCTGGGTAAACCAGTTTAGACCTAAATCTCACAAAGGTAAGATGGATAGAAAATTAATGACCTTTGTTCCATTTGGAGCCTGTCAGATTTATAGCTTCTAACTTCCTCCTGAGGGGTGCCCATCATTATCCATAATGAGTCAGTCTCCATGGAAATGTTGTGTTTGCCAAACTGATATCCAGTATTCTTGATGTTCCTTGAAGGATTGGCGATGTGGCTCAAGGGCAGCGTGTTTGTCAAGCAAGTGTGAGGATCTTGCTTGATGCACTCTTATCTTTGTCTCTCTCACACACACACACTCACACACAAAGGGGTGGTGTGTGCGCTATTTAGCTGGATACTATAGTACAAGCCTTGGAAAGCTACTAAAGCAAGAGGATTGTTGTGAGTTTGAAGCTGGCCTAGACTTAACATAGAGAGACCCTGCTTCATTTCCCACCTCCTCAAAACAAAAGAATCACTCCATTTGACACTTGGAGTCAATCATCAACTTGACAGAATCTGAAATCATCTAGATGGGCAAATGGGCATGCCTGCAGAGGATTATTCTGTTTATTTTAATTCATGAGAGAAGACCTATCTTAACTGTGAGTGGAATAGTTTCCTGACAGGTGAATCTGGACTATATACTCTGAAGACACTGAACTAAACATGTGCATGCATTCATTGCTCTCAGCTTCCTGGTTATGGGTGCAATGTGACCATCAGCTTCCTGTCTTGAGTTCCATGGCAGGATAGATTGTAGGGGATTGTGTTGTTTCATGGTAAATAATTGTCCCACCCACTGGTTTAATAAAAAGTGCTGATTGGCCAAAGGCAGGCAGGCAGGAAGTGTGGGCGGGGCTACCAGACTAAGAAAATCTCTGAGAACAGGAAGCACAGAGCAGAACGCCAGAGAGAAGCTGGAAGCAGAGGACAACCATGCTGCTCTAAAGAAAGGTATCGAGCCACATGGCTGAACAGGAAGAATCATGGGTTAGATGAAGGGTAGAGAGCTAGCAAGTGATATGCCTGGGCCTGAGGCTAATCAGCCAAAAACTATTGAAAGCATCTGTGTGTCTCTGTGGGCCTGTGGGACTGCAGGTCTGCAGGTCTGCGGGTCCTAAACCTTGAGGTTAGGACTGAAAGTCCAGGCCAGAAACCTCATACTACAATAGATATAACCCCTTCTTTCTTGGGTTGCTTTGTTCAGGGTATTTTGTTACAGGAGGAAAAGAAACAAAAATACTCTCTGGTTAGGTTGACCTATGTCATCTAATAGACCATAGCACAGTAACTTTGCTTCTACTCTAAGCTTCTGTAAAGAGGAATTTCTCCACCTTAGGAGCCTCTTAACACCCTAAGGATTACTGACTTTGAATGTTAAGGTTCATCACATTCTTTTCCATGCCCTTCAGTAAGGAGGATAACTAACCATGATTCCTTCTGATGTCAAACTGCCTCAACTTTGATTGATGAGGTATAAACCAACTCCCATGTCCTCAGACATTTACCCCAAGTCTCTAGAAACACTTCTTTGCTTTTAGGTCTCTTCTAATTGTCAATAAGTAATTAGTGTGAGTACTAGGAGGCTAATTTTGTTGGCTTGCACAAATCCTCTTTTGCTCAGCAGTAGCTGTGTTCAGAAGACGGGCTGGAGGCAAGACATAGAGGCTTAGCAACCCAAGGGTATTTTAAATGGCTGCTAAAATTCCAACCAGAATCTACAGGGCATGTTCTTATGCACAAGCATCTTCAGGTGTTTCATTTCCACTTCTAGAAAGGCAAAATAAACAGTAACAGCATGAGTGGTGTAAGAAGCTGAAAAGCTCTCAGGGTCCTTACCTATGGAAGGTGGCCTTCTGGATGACACCTTGAATTGACTGCTGCTAGACTGCACCGTGGTGGCTGTGCATGATACAGAGGATGTTGCTGAGGAGGTGGCCATGGCGACTGTGTTTGCCATGGCAACTTCATTTGCTTCCATAAAAGCATCCTGGAAATTGTATAAACACTTCTTTTTTGCAGCATTTTTCTTCTCTTTGATATCTGAAATTGCAGGAGCTTCATTGCTGGGTGGAGGTGGATGGGCTTCAGGTCTTGTTTCTGAGAGCACTGGCCCTAATATATCACTCCCTTTGGATAAGAATGGGAAAATTAAGACTTCTAAAAGAAACAGCACTTAGTAAAAAACTCTTAAAGAACATGCTGACACTGGGGCCACTACTGAAGCCAGGACTACTCTAAAATAATGCCTTTATTCTATGGAATGTTTATTGAGCACCTATTATATGCCAATTCCTGTGCTAGGTGTTTTCCAGTTATCAATGAATGCCTTAAAACCAGTTCTTGAGGTTGGAAATGTTACTCCCATTCTAAAGATGAAAAAACTGAGGCTCAGAAAGGCTAAGCAACTTGCCTAAGGTCACACAGCTAGAAATTCCTTTAAACATAGATCAAATGTCAGGACTAGCTTTTGTTCTGAGCACATTAAAGGTTGGGTGAGGGGTGACCAGGGGCTCTGGCCATCTTAAGACAGAGAGGTGTAGGTACCAGCCCCTCCCAGGGGATCCTGGAATTAAGACTGAAGTAACAGTTGAGCCTCAGCAACTGAGGCAGCTGGGGAGAAGGTGCTTGTTAGAGGAGAGAGAGCCGTTTAGGGTCAATATAGAAACAAGCAATAGGAACTCGAGTCACAGCATTCAAGTGGATGTATCATTATCTTCCTGTCCCCATGCACTAAGCTGAGGTCTGGTGGTCATCACTATTTGAGAACTATAGGCCAGATTCAGACCTGGAAACTAGATCATCTGTGGCTGGGCAGCACCATGTGGCTCACTGTGCTGGAGTGTAGCATGGAGCCAGTGTTAGCTTTGTTAATCAATGCAATGGACCCATCAGTGCAGATGTAAAAGGGTGGATGGGACGCCACACCCCAGGGCCACCCACTGGGGAGTGTGATGATGGCCATCTGAATCGGTTCAGGGTATTTAAAACCTTAAGAAAGTTTTAATGAATTCCTTACCAGAAATTGTATCTGGCAAGAAAGTGCCAGGATTCCAGTTCTTATCATTCATCACTTCTGATCCCCAAAGACTTATAAATTTAGAACTATTCCACTCTGGAGTGTTCCCAAAACAGCTCGGGTAAATATGGTCTTGAAGAGATGCATTGAATGCCTGAGGCTTATTTGTGTGACTCTGAACAGGTGCTGGCGGTAAAGCCTACAAAAAAAAAGGTCTAATCACATATCAAAATTAATATTCTGTATACCTGTGTAGTTCAACTACAAACAGACAAATTGTGACTGAAACCTTGAGGTCTATGCTTCCCACAAGCCAATATCCATGGGGAGTTCATCTCACAAATGCTGGAGTGGAGGTTTACTTAGGAAGGCTATACATGTAGGTCAACCTTTAAAACCAAAGGCTCTTTGATGCCTTCAGATAACCCACTTTAACATTCCTGTCTAAAAACTCATAAAATGTGGTTCTATGGCTTAAGTCTGGCTTAGACATACTGATCGACACTATAAAGTCAGTTTGGAAGCACTGATAACACTGGTAAGATTCTTAACTCTCAACTCTTAGAGTTGTGCAATGAGCAACACAGATCTGAACAGCTAGAGGGATTTTGGTTGTACTCTGAAACTGGGGTGCTGACTTACTCCCATTTTTAAGGAAAAAGTCATTCCAACTTGAACAGCATACTGGCCCAGGCCCTGAGGAAGGCCCTACGAGGCCAGAAAAAGGGAATGGGATACTGTCAGAGGGCCAGTCAGCAATGCGTATTTACAGAGTACGGAGTTGCTGGTCGTGCCCTGTACACATGGGTGCCCTAGTGCTCTCCCTGCTTGATAGCTAAGAATGTCCTGGGAGGGCTATGCTATTCAACAGTTGTACTGCCACGCTGGCTTCCACATAGGGATCTGGGCATATTACCAGTCCCTTTCCTCACAGCAGCCCAACTGAGGATTTATTTATTTAAAATGTTGAGGTGGCTTTCTGCTACTTTTCAGATAAAAGTCAAAGTCCATGGCCCATGACACCCTAGGGAAATAAACACCCCCTCTTCTTGCTCAGCAAGCCCGGGCACACAGACCTTCCTTTCTGATCTCCATGTCTCCAACCCTTTCTGATCTCCATGTCTCCAACCTCTATTCTCTTCTCACTTGCTCAACTGTGTCCAAGCTCTGAAACATCTCCACATGCACTCACTCCCAAGCCTCAACCCAGATGCCACTGTCCCAGAAAAGTTGCCACTGTTTTTCCTTTGGTTACTCAAGATCCAACCCAGTACACCAAGGTGAGTCTCCCACTGAACACCTTGGGATCTGGCCTCCTCCTACTCCTTCACCTCATAGCAAAATTCAAAACTGACTTGTAACCTTGTAACCTGATATTCTAATTCTGTCATCTCCTAAATCACAGGCAATTCACGACAAGATGGGCCATTGAGATCTTGAACCTGTACCCCAGCCCTAGACAGTGCTGGTAATACTGTGTTCCTTTGGTAGAGTGAAGTATTGCTAAGATGAATGAGTGGACCATGCCCTGGTTAAGTCATAGACCTGGCATTAGAAAAGATGCCTGATGATCACATTCTTTGTGATGCATAAATAAATAGTGAATTCTATAGATTTGAGTTTTGAGGATTTCAGGGGATTTCTCAATTGCAGGTGATGGTCAGATATAGGAAGGGAGGGAAATAAAATTTGGAGATGGCTTATTAGATGTGAACAAGGGAGGCTGCATCAAAAGTAACTGTGTGATTACTGTCCTCAAGAGGCAAGGGAGCCATAAGGGTGTCAAGCCAAGAGAAGATGCAGATGTAAAATCTGATCAGTTTATTAGAAAGATCAGCTGTGGCAACTGATTAGAATGATCTGCAAGGCAAGAGATATGCTGAAGCTTCTGGTTAGGTGATGAGAAATGATGACATATTGGGATGAAAATGGTGAGGAAAGGAGGGGTCTTGAGTGAACCTGGAAGTTATCCTTGGCTCAACCATGTGAGAATGGTCCAATGAGAGGTAAACAGGAACTGGGCATAAACCTCAGCCTCCCTTTTAGTAGCTGTGTGACCTCAGGCCTATCACTCAATCTTTTGTGCTTTAGTTTTCTCATCTGAAATCTGGAAATACCTACCCCAGAGGTTTTGGTAAATGAGTACTGTGCCTGGCCTGCAAGAAGCATTGGTGAGGACAAAGATGAATTCCTAGTACTTACTAAGACTATGCCAAATCCCACCAGCTAGACCCACTCTAACATGCAAAAAGTTGGACAGTGACTCTACCCAGTCCACTGGTACACTGCAGAATGTCCTCTGACCTGGAGGGCTCTGGGAGACTGGCGGAAGGGAGACAGACAAGTAGAACAAATGTTCAGGGTCCAAAAGTATTGGAGACAGGGGTAACAAGTCTAGAGGGACCATTCAAAAGCAAAGGCCTAAACAAGCTGTTTTAGCAAGTGAGCTCCAGGGAGCAAAAAGCAAGGAAAAAAAAATGATACATTTAAATAAACGCTTGGTTCCACAAAGTAATAAAAAGGCTAAAAGGAGGTATCTTGTTGAGATATGCTGATAAAGCACAAGTAATATGGGAACCTTTAGCTAAGGGGCAGATAATACCTGCTAGCAAACCTCAGCCTGCTTGCTAGCCACGGTGTGGGGTGATATCTGAGAAGAAGCACCTCCAGGAATCTGAGCTACTTAAGAGCTTCCTGAGGCTTTCTTTGGACACAGCTGTGTACTGTCTGGCTTGCCCTCTGATCCCTCACCTCTACAACACTCATGTCTAGACCCTTGTTCATTCTTTCCAGTGCCCTCTACTCTGTGATGACCCCCGTGTTCCATTCAGATCTGCTCTCCAGTGTGAAGTTCCTATCCTATATCTAACTACAAGTCACCTGAAGCATGACAAAGTGTCTTTTCTGTAATGGCTCAGGGGATGAAATCAAGGGCCTTGTGCATACTAGGCAAGTGCTTTACCACTGAGGGATGTCACCAGGCTTGCCAAAGGATTTGGTATTTTATTCTGATTATGTTTTTGCCTTCTCTTTTGAAAACACTGACCAGGATTAATTAACCTGGATGCTTCTAAAATGCAGCACAGGGCATGGCACATACTGGGTGTTCAATAAATGATTGCTGAGCACAGCTTAGTTCAGGAGAATAAGGGGCCCAATGGCCATGCTCTCACATATTTTACTTACACATTTCCTCAGAAGCCTCCCTACTTAAAGAGGAGGCCCAATTATAAAGACTAAAGCCAAAAGTGAGAGGATAGGTAACAAAAAAGGTTGTATTTTTTCAATGTTTTTATATATGATAACTGCTGACCTTAACAGCATAAATGTACCTTCTGAAAAAGCAACTGTTGCTAAGTGGACTACTGTGGGCTTTGTTTTGTAAGTACGCCAATGATTAACCAATGAAGTCAGACACTTTAGACAATTTCACAAGGCTTCAATTAACAGTAATTTTGAACTGTTCTCCACTTGATGACAAAAAGTAACTCATAAGAAAGAAAATTCTTTGCTATAAATAAAAACTCTAAGAATGCAAACAAATACACCTTCATAAGGCTGCAATCATTTAGGAGCGCATGATCCAGTCTGTTATCCCTACCCACGCCAGCCCAGACACCAAGACATTGAGATATGAAATCATTAACTAAAGAAACTTCTACTGTACAGTCAGTCAGAACAACAGAAATTCCAGACAATGGGAAAATTAACACAAGTATTCCTCATTTCTGTTTTTTGTTTGTTTGCTTGTTATTTAGGATTTCTGATACCTCTTGGGATGGTAAAGAGGCAATGACTTTTGTATGGGCAAGAGGAAATAAGCACTACTCACAGAAAACACACCTAGCATCAGAACAATATCCTCTAGCATGATCTATTTTCCATCATCATATCCCCACAATGCCTAATCTGAACTGGAAGAAAAAGAATTATTTAAAATGGGTATCTCAGAAACCATGCAGACAACGAAATAATAAGGAATACTTAGAACACTGAAAGAAAACCCCACACACTTAAGACTGTGCACTCCGTAAATTAATCCTTAAAAAGTAAAGGTTAAATAAAAACTTCTTCAAATGCCTAAGAAACTCACTTATGGTAGACTGGCCCTGCCTGAAGCTAAATGACTTTCCTCAGACAGAAGGAAAATCCTACAGGTCAGATGGCTGGGACCACATATAGAATGATCATAAATAAATCTAACAAAAATGTTTTCTCATATTCCTAAATGGTCTAAAAGACAACTGCTGGGAGATCAACTTATGAACAGGGAATGTACCCAATACTATATGAAAAAGGTGGAGAAAGGAGGAGGCATTTTCCTAAAGCCACTTGGGCTATGTGCAGGCCTGACAGTCCAATCTCAAAGGGAACTTAGTTAAGGCACACTGTGAAGTTCACAGCAACAGCAAGAGAGCTAAAATATAAGTATCACTGAAATATCATAAGGTATTTGAAAGTATAAAATAGAGTTAAACAAAAGCCTTTGAAAATGAATATAAACCAGCTACACTATTGATAAAGCCAAATATGTAAAAAATTACTCTTATCAATGTTATGTTCCATAAAAATAGAGAAAAAATATGATATGAAAACATCACTGAAAAACAGAAGCACAAAGTCTAAGAAACTCAACTATATATAGATACACATTTCAAAAGATTTATTTCTAGTATTTTAAATTATGTGTTGGGAGACGGGTGTAGGAACATGCTTGGGAATAAAGATACCCTCACAGGCCAGAGATATCAGATTCCCTGAAAGCTGGTTGTAGGTTATGAGCTGCAATGTAAGTGCTGTGAACTGAACTTGGGTCCTTTGAAAAACAGCACACACTCTTAACCCTGAACCATTAGTCCAGCCATAGAAACCTACTTCAAATACTCTGGTGAGTTAAAAGTAAAGAGATAGGTCCGTCAAGACAGCTCAGTAGATGTTTGCCACTAAGCTTAATAACCTGAATTTTGATTGCTGGGACCCTATATGGGGAAAGCAGAGAATGGACTCCATCATTTTGCCCTGACTTCCACATATGTGCCATGACACTATTCCCCTACCAATGCAGTAACCTTCAAGAAAAATGCTTGAAAGAGTTAGAAATTAATGAATACAAGACAATCCCCACCCAAAAAAAGGTATGGGATGCAGAAAGAAATCAAGAGTAAAGGAGGAAATTTACATTATAGCAACAACACATGATTCTATTTGAAAAAAAGGGGGGGGGCTAGGGACATTTAAAACACATAAGAAAGAAGATTTTGAGTTTGTGACACATCCAAGCAATAGAGAAAGACCTTACCCAAATACTCATTATTATCCTAATAATTAGGGTGAGAATAAATGAAATACATAAAAATCAATCAAAAGATCAGGAACTAGAGAGATGTCTCAGTGGTTAAGACTGTATGCATGCTCACATGAGCAAACACACACACATCACTCTCTCTCTCTCCTTCCTTCCTCCCTTCACATAAAAATATAGGTCTTTAAATATATATACGTATATATATTTAATTTTTAGTTTGTCCACATGTGAATCTGGGATCAAAGGCCAGCAAAGGGCACTGCCTCCCCAACTCTGAAGCTTCAGGCAGTTGTGAGTTACCTAACACTGGTGATGCAAACCAAACTTGGGTCCCTTCAAAAAGCAGCCAGCACTCTTTAACCACTGAGCTACCTTACAGCCCCAAGTAAGAAAAGTTTAGAGAAGGGGGGGGGGGGGGGGACACGGACCATTCTTTGAAAAGATGAAACGAACAGACTACTGAGACAGACAAAAAAAGATTCCAATGATTTAAGTGTCAGTGGAAACAGTTACTGACACTCCAATATAGATGGAGCCGGTAAAGGCTAGAGTCAGGACTTGAGGGCTAGCTTTATTGCTAACACTGCTATTCTATGTAGTATTAGTGACTAGTGTCAGGTACTTAGGTGGGGGAAAGGAGGAAATAAATTGTTTAGATGATACAATTTTCATAGGAAAACCCTCAAAATTTCAGATGTAAAGAAAACCAAAAATGAATTCAGCCCCACACCAAGACAAAATATTAAAAATAAATCAATTGGAATTTTATATGTCAAAAATAATCAGAAATAGGATAAAAATAAAATATTTATGAATTAACCAAAGAAGTGAGAGGACACGTGTGGTACCTTGGGGCTAGGCTAGGTTGGACACGTCAGAAATTTTAGGCTACAAATGGCACCCAGTGTGGGGCATGTACATCCACATAAAGTCTAAAAAAGGGCTCTAGACACAGAAACAGAGCCCCAAACTGCTTCCTCATTGTGTCACTCAACTAGGCTTTGGTACAGAGACACAAAGAGGCTGAACTTGATTTTGAGTTTCAACAAGGTGTACTCCACCCAATCTCACAAGAGCCTTGATACAAGCACAAGCTACATATGACAAATAAAAAGTTTCTATTCATACAGACAAAAAGAAAACAGTCATCACAAAAAATATGGTAGAATATTTTCTTTAATTTTCTGACAAATAGACTAGATATTGTAACTGTAATCTTGCTTGACAACTCTTTTATATGTAATTTTACTATGTTAAAATTAAAACCTTTCTTTTTGATTAAACAGAAAAGTGGAAGTAATGTGAGATATCTTTCTGTATGATGTAAATATACTTGATTATCATTTGTTAATAAATAGGCCGTTTTGACTGGTCCAGACCTCAAGGCTAGGCCAGGCCGGACAGGCTGGAAACTTCAGACTACACACAAGTAAAGAATACTGCCAACATGTCTTGTGTTGTGTCTTCTATAGATTTAATGCAATCTGTCATAATACTAATGATGTTTTTAGAAAAGTAGAAATAAAAGTATTTTAGATATCCCCTAGAATCTTAAAGAGTCCATAACTGTGGTGGTTTGAATAATAATGGCTCCATAAGCTCATAAGTTTGAATACTGAGTGGCACAATTTGAATGGATTAGGTGTGGTCTTCAAGGTCAAGCACAGTGTCTCTCTTGTCTCTCTGCCTGGAAATCAGGATGAAGCTCTCAGCAACTGCTCCACTGGCATGCATGCTGCCATACTCCCTGTCTGATGATAATAGATTGATCCTCTGACACTGTAAGCAAGCCCCTAATTACATGCTTACTTGCCTTGCTCATGGTGTCTCTTCACAGCAATGGAATGGTGACTAAGACAATAATCCAAATCATCTTGAAAGAAAACAAAGTTGGAGTCTTATATAAAATGCTCTGCAAAGCTTGTGATAAGCCTGTGGCACTAGCAGTCAGCCAGACACAGCAGGACAATGACCCATGGAGGAGGAAGGCCAGGAACATATAATCCACACAACCTGCTCAGCAGGAAGGTGCAAAGGTAAGTGTCACACTACCTCCCAGCTCTAAAATGGCTACTACCAAAATAAATAAAACAAAAGGCATTTGTGAGGATGACAAAAAAGAATTTTTGTGTACCACAGATAAGTAAGCCTGCAAAGTGGTACAGTCTAGGTGAAAAACAGCATGGCAGAACAGGTATCATACAATCCAACAATTATAGTATGTTCTCAGAAGAACTGAAAGCAGAGTCTTAAATAAATACTTATTCATCCATGTTCAAAAATCTTTGTCCCACCAGCCAAAAAGTACGGTATTCGCGTACAATGAAATTATCACTCAAGGAAGGAAATTCTATAATATGCTATGATGTGAATGGACCTTAAGGATATCAAATTAAGTAAAATAAGCCACTTGGGAAAAATAGGATTAACTACATAGTTCCACTTAATGAAGGACCTGTAGTGGTCAGCTACAGAAACAGCACAATCGTGGTTCCCAAGGGTGTGTGGAGGGTGGGGGAGTTAATGCTTTCCAGGTAAAAAGGCTGCAACATTACAAGATGAAGACTTACAACCACAGATGGCAGTGACAGTTGCATGGCAGGGATGTATCTGATTCCATTAACTGCAGGGATTGATTTTATGCTATGCATATTTTACCACCAGAAAGAAAAGGAGATGGAGACAAACATTAAACAAAAACTGGAAGCACTATACTAGTCTCAGAACAAATTTCAGATCAAGTAAAAGCATCAAATATAAACAAGGGCACACAAGCTTATAACAACAAAGTATACGAGTATGTAAAGACTGCAGAAAGAAAATAATAATAATAAAAAACCTCTTCCGTAGTTGAAGTCTCCAAACCCTTTTATTAAAAATGGACAGATCAAGCAGGCTGAAAATCAGGAAGGAGAATGAAATAAACAGAAGGAAATGGATACAATGACTTCTACAGATTACCCAGTGCAGAACTCACAATCTTCTGTAACTCACAGGGAACATTTGCCTCTTGGGTCTTGTAGTCCTGGCTGTCCTAGAACTCACTATGTAAATCAGGCTGGCTTCAAACTCACAGAGGTCGTCCGGCCACCCACACCCAGGAAACACTCACTTCGGTGCTACATAGTCTCTTAGAAATTCAAGAGCAGCATCCAGGTAGGAAAGGTGTAATTCAGTGGCAATTTTATTTCTTTTTTCCATTTGCTTATTCATTTATTTTTGTGGTGCTGACAACTGAACTGGGACTTTGTGCAGCTAGGCAAGGGCTCTATATATTTTATTTTCTCTAATACTGCAGTATTATTCTTGTCATTTCTTTTAACTTTTATATGACATATCTATCTTAACAAATAAATATAGCATTGGTATATAAATAGTAATTTTTTAAATCTCAAGGAAATTAAATCTTCATGGTATTTATCCTGATAATTCTATGTACAAAGTATTTACCCACAATAACCAGAATGTAAATTAAAACAAAAATTACAACCACGACATTAAATCTTACAAGCAACAATTTTGACTCCACCACAAAAGAAACTTGAAACAAGGCAGCAAAGGACAGAGACACAGGCTGACCCAAGAGCATCAGTGTGTGGGGCTATCCTCCATACATAGCACCTATCCTTTGACTCTTGGCTATCCTGAGATACCACACTTAGTACTTCTTAGAAACCTCCAAGGGAACTGAAGATAAGCCTGTGCCATTCCAGAATAGCATGTCCTGTTTCTATAAGGTCCGTTTACTAAGCCTGTAGGACTGTTAACATACTATGTATTTAAACAGTCATAGCTGAAACATACAAGTCTGCCTAACTCAAATGATACAAACCAATTCTACAAGGTCTGATAAGAGAAAATATAAGCTTGTTTAGAGAAACAAATGTTTTTACAGCAGATATACATGAAGTATTTCAAGAACTGCACATATTTCACCCTCCATACTGGAAACTAAAAGTGTCCTGCATGGCAGGAACCACTCAACCATTGAGTTATAGTCACAAGCCTATCAATAGCATCTTATTTTCTACAATAAAAAAGGCCTTCCACAGATGTACTTAAAATGTGTCAGTGTGGGGCTGGAGAAATGGCTTAGTCATTAAGAGGATTAGCTATTCTTCTAGAGGACCCCAGTTTAAATCCCAGTACCCACATGGCAGTTCTCTGTTGCCTATAACCCCTGGTCCAGAGGATCCAGTACTACCTCCTGGTCTCTGCAGGCACCAGATACAAATGTAAGCAAAAACTCATACATAAAATAAAATAAAATTTAAGACAATTTATCAGTACATAGTCAGAATATCAAGAAGCAATATGGTTGAAATGAGGTTTAATTATAAATTTTAGAGTTTCTATATGACCATTATCATGTGTGACAAGACCTTTGTAAGTATCTTCCTACACATGAATCTTTTGCATTTACCTATGAGTTTAAGTTTAACAGGGTCAAAAAAATGGGTATCAGATATAGAAATGGTACTAAAAAATGTTTTTCTTCTTTATACTTTTATAGGAGACCACTAATATCCTTAAAAAAATTCCATAGTTGAAGGCTGGAGAGATGATGGAGAGACTTGCTTCAGTTCTTAACTCTACATAAGGGTTCACAACCAACTGCAAGCTCCAGTTCAAGGAATTCAGCACTCTCTTCTAACCTCCCTGGACATCAGGCATACACAGACATGGTTCCATGGAAAACACACACACACACACACACACACACACACACACACACACACACACAGAAACAAATCTTTTAAAGGGTAGAAATGGTGAAGAGAGATGGCTCAGTGGTTAAGAACATTGGCTGATCTTCCAGAAGATCTGGATTTGAGTCCCAGAACGAAAATCTTGGCTCACAAACATATGTAAACTACACTTGCAAGTGTTCAATAACTTCTTCTGGCCTCCATGGTGCACAGGTGGAATATACACATTCTTAAAGGCAAAACGTCCTCATATATATATCTGTAACTCTAGTTGCAGGAGATCTGACACCCTCTTCTGGCCGCAATGGATACTGCATGCGTATGATACACTTACATGCAAGCAAAACACTCATATATATTTGTATATAAATATATAAAGAGGGAGAACCAAAGTAAGGAAGAAAACTAGTAAACAGTTGAAAAGAGTGTTCCCAGTGGATTTGAGGAACAATTAATTTGATTAATTTAGTGGGATTAAAAAAGTCTAATTCATTAATACTTTCAATAAACAAAAAATATATAATGGACATTCTTTAATCTTTTTTTTTTTCAGGATTAGGTAAAAGTTCTATTTAGAAAAAATAGGAAGTGAACAGCACCTTATTTAAAATTCAGCCAGAGAAAATAAGGATATAAGCCATAAAACCCACAAACACAGTCTGGCTTTGATGACACACTTGAAAATGCTTTGAAAACATTTAAATGCCAATAAAGATATCGCTACATATTCAAAATGGGTGATATCAAGTCTAAGAAAACACATGGGTTCGGGTAGCTTCTGAACACTTATTAAAACTGAGTTTGAACCTTATTCTTCTGTAAGTGTTGTATTAATCTACCACCTGTGTCCTTCCCCAGCAAATATATAGAGAACACATTTACTGACCATATACCATAGAGTGACCCCAGAGGATCAAGTCCTTTCCATGTCATAGCCTCCCTTTTTGTCCTACTCGAGAATCACTGTGTTAAATAAACTAATATAGTTGGGGAAAATTATACTTTTGTTTGATTAGTGCCAACTTGGAACCACAATATAACTAACACGATAACCCACAAAATCTCAGCGTTATGGTAAATCAACAGGGCAAGCAAGTGCAAAGCAGCTCAAGAGGCAAAGCAGCCTAAGAGTGAATTAGCTGTAGGTGGTGCACACCTACAATTCTAGCACAGGGGATATAGAGGCAAGAGGATCACTGCATGTTCAAGGGTAGCCTGGTATACATACAACTTCAGACCAATTTCTCTAAATTTATCTTTGAAGTCTAAGGTATTAGGTATATACATGAGGTTAACTGAAGAAAAATTCAAAAACTAGATCACTTTCTAGACTTTCATTGCTATTCCTAAGAGGGCTCTTTGTAGGCTGGGTTTTGAATAATCTCTTCTCTTCCCTAAAGCCTTATTTCCACAGCCTTAGATAACAGGACTTCTGTGTTGCACACTGGATTTTTCTTTAGGCCTGCATATTTGGTAAAGCCCCAGTTTTCAAGCTAAGGATGCCCAGAAAACATTATAAGATTCAAGCTTTCTAAACTCTATTTATTATGTTAAGGCAAGAGTCAGACCATGAGTTGAGAAAAATGATCTCTTGTCAAGTATCCCCGAGTTCAAGCTGTTAGCAATATAACGGGAAAACTCTCTAATTTTAGTGACTAAATCATGATTTTTTTTGTCTCCCTACACACTGTAAAGGTTCAACATTACAAGGACTTCAGAGACTATAGCCAAAAGCAAATGTCTGCAGCCCATTGAATCAGGAACAGACGCTGCTCTGTACATGGGGCAGCATATCCACTCCTGTTTGCTCAAGTATGTACTCTTGTCAGAACTCAAGTCATGGGTGACTTCAAGGCCCTTACTACCCTGGCTTACCTTACTGTGTGTGAAGGGGGGTGTTGTATACAAGGTGGGGTGGATGAGCGGTCGAGGCAGGTGTGGAACAGTGTGCAAGGGTACATGTCCGTGGATGTGGGGATACAGATGCAGTGCAGGGTGTGTTGGCTTTTCTGGGCTCAGGAACTGATGGCCAGGAGGCAGAGCTCCAGCGGTCATTGCTGATGCTGGTAGCCCAGAAGCTTCCTGTTTACAAACGTGGCATTCACAGGTGTTCGGAGTTTGTTCCACCTAAAACAACAGAAAAAGAAGCATTTGTTTAACGTAGAACAAAAAATGGCATAAATTAAGCTGCAGCCAGCCGGATACTACAAAATAAACACAAAGATTCAGGCCTCTCGGCATGGGCTAACTAGAGCTCTCACAGGGAAAGGTACAAATGCCAGAGTTGGAAACAAGGAAGGCCACAGAAGGGCGAGCAGAGCTGAGCCTCATTTTCCAGCAGCGTACTTGTAGAGGTAGTAGCCACTGATCAGGGACCCAAGTGAGCAGTAGCCAAGAAATTCCATAAAGATAATAGAGGGTTGAAACTAGGAGGGAACTAGGACCAAAGACAACAGGATCACTGGGTAGCTCAATTCTGTTAGGCTCCTACGAGTCAATAAAGAGCAGCAATAAAACTTCCACCATAAAGAGGAGACAGGACAGCTAGAGCAGAATGAAGAGACTAGTGGTACCTCCTTTTGAAATGTGAAGTCTTTATTTTAAGATAGCCACAACTACTGGGAAGAACAAAATGAATCTCAACTTCCTGCCAGGGCCTTTCCTTGTTTTAGCTTTAGTGCGGGGAACAGCATGCAGCATGAAGACAAGAACATATGAGCAAAGAGGCCCTGATACCAAGGAGAACAGCTCAAGTGTCCAGCAGAGCTGAGACAAAAGCAGATGCTAAGCCTCAAACTTGGGACAAGGAACTAACATCCCTATTTAACATACCAAAGCAGACTTGGCCATCAGTCCCTACTTGTCATAGGGTATGGCTGGCATACTCTTCCCTCAGCTGATCTTCCCTATAATCCATTTATTTTGGTTGCAGGGCCCTCAGCTACCCTTTACTCTCTTGGCTCCCTCCCTCTTCTCCCCACATGGCCCAGTTCAGGGTCATGGTCATTCTAGACTTTCTCAGATGTCCCTGACTCTGGTCCCTGTTCTCCATCATATCTATAATAAACCTCGATCATACCTAAGAGCAGTAATGTCCTTCTTTTTATTTCATTTTTTACTTAGTTGATTCAATGGGAATGAACAAGGACGTCGATGAGACGGGAAAACTCCAGAAGTGAGAAAGCTATTCAGTACTCCTTAAACTATCCAAAGCTCAGTGGCTGACTAGGAGGTCACAGTCACACACAGGCATGACCTCCAAAGGAAGTAGACAGAGGAGGAAAGGTTCACTTCAATAGAGGCTGAGCACACAGATGTGTTAGGACACAGAGAAACCCTGAGAGGGATAAGGCAGCTGGGATTGGCCATAAAGCAAGTAGTCAGGTTAAAAACAGAAAGGAGCAGCTGGGCATGGTGGCACACATCTTTAATTCCAATCTTTAATCAGGAGGCAGTCAGGTGGATCTCTGTGAATTTGAAGCCAGCTTGGTTTACAAAGCAAGTTCCCTGACAGCCAGGGCTGTTTACACAGGCAAACTCTGGCTCAAAAAAAAATAAAAAGAAGCAAACAAAACAAAAACGACGACAAAAAACAGAGAGCAGTAGCTCTCTGAGTTGAGTAATATAGAGGTAGCAATTTAATAGCGAAAGTAATGACCCCAGAACCCCCCACCCCCCAAAAGAAACTAGCAATCCCAAGGAGAAAGCCAGAATATAAAGTTGCCCTCTTATCTAAACCATTTAATTTTAAACAATAGTCACTGGACAGTGGTTCTTGGTCCACACTTAAGATTGGTACACAATGGTGTCTAAGCAAGGAATGACAGCTTGTTCAAAGAAATAAGAGTAATGTTAAGGCAAAAATTCAAAATAAAGATAAAAAAAACCACATAAATTCTGAAACAGACTGAAGATGACAGAACAAAGAAACCTGAGAATCCTAGTAAACAACACCAACAAAAATTACTCCCATGTAAAATGTACGAATCAAAACCTAGCAGAACTGAAAGGAAAAAAAATCCAATGTCATAATGCATCTCTTAATGATTGATATTCTGCTTACTGCAAGTCTAACATCCATGAAGGTGGCATTAGGAGGTGGGACCCTTTGTGGCTCTACCCTCAGAAGAATCCTCATTCTTTCACCCATCGAAGGCTACCATGGAAAGATGGCTACTTATAAAGAAATACACTGATGGTCTGAATGTCAATTGCCCACATAAGCTCATATATTTGAATACTTGGTCCTCAGCTGGTAGAACGACTGGGGAAGGATTAGAAATTGTGGCCTTCTTGGAGGTGGTCTTTGAGATTTTAAAAGCACAGTGAGAGAGGAGGGAGAAAACCTGTCTTCCTGCTGCATGCTCTCCACCCTGATGGTCATGGGCTCACCCTCTAAACTATAAGCCCCAAATAAACTTTCTTCTGTAAGCTGTCTCAGTCATCAGAAGAAAAGCAACTAAGACACACAGCTACCACACTAGGAGACAGGCCTTACTGTATTTCAAATTTACCAAAGAGGAACAATCAAGTGAGCTGCGGCAGGGACAAACACAGAGACCAGTGAACAGAATGGAATACAGGCCTGAATTCTTAACATGGGAAAATATGATCTTTCCAAAAAGTGGTTCTAAGTCTAATCTTACAGTGTAAAAAACACTGAGTCACCAGACAGTGACTATCTACCACATGGGAGGCAGAGATAGGTGACTCTCTGAGTTTGAGGCTAGCCTGGTCTAAAGAGGGAGTTCCAGGACAGCCAGGGTCACACAGAGAAAATCTGTTTTAAAAACAGAACAAAAAATATTGAATCAAGTCACAGTGTCAGTCAGAGGTCAAGTTATAAATCTAGAAGAAAGCAGCTTTGTTTAAAACAAAACAAAACAAACAAGCAAGCAAACAAAAAACAGAACTAGAACACATTCAAACAAAAACCTTAGTGGGTGGAGAGGTGAAGAGCATTGGCTGCTCTTTTAGAGGTCCTGAGTTCAATACTCAGCAACCACAGGGAGGCTCATGGCCATCTGTAATGAGATCTGGTGTCCTCTTCTGGCAGCAGCAGAACATGCCAGCAGAACACACTGTATACATAATAAATAACTAAATCTTTAAAAACAAAAAAACCAAAAACCCAAAACTTTGTTCTTTAACAAAGATATTGTAAGAGGCTGTGGCAAGCTCAGCCCCTAGCATTCAGTACAGGTAGGCAATTCAGTAAAATAAAGATACCACAGACATGGAGAAAATAGTGCCAACTAGAACATGCACCTAGTACATCAGGAACTCTTGCAACACAGTAATAAGACAGAAACAGCCCTTAAGTAAATAAAAGGCAACCACAGGTGGTTTACCATTTCTCATGTATTAACATCAGTAAAACATTAAAACTATGTTGTGACTCTTTTGGGGGCCTGGTTGACATCCTGACCCAGGATTCATCGCCATGTCAATCCTATGGACACATCTGCTTATGAACAGGGTGTTAGATATGCAAGTAACTCATCGAGCAGTTTGTAATGGTCAAAAGGAAGAAACAGCAGAAATGCCAAACAAAATACCCAGTACCTCCATAGAGGAGAACCAGAGTGCTTACACAGAAGGCCTGAGGCCTTAGTTTCAACTTGTGGTACTACAGAGAGAGAAAAGAAAGGATAAGGCTAAGCTAAATGAGGGTAGAGCTCAGTGTTCGGGAGCCTGGCTAGTATGGGGGAGCCCTAGAATTCAAATCTTTAGAATTTTTCAGACTTTAGTTGAGATTCTAAATTATTAATAGCCAGGTATGGTGTCACACATTTGTAATCCCAGCATTTAGGAAGTAAAGACAACATGAGTTTAAGGTCAATACAACAATAGTCATAGAAACAAGCACAACAAAAAGCCAAACATAAAAAATTCATGTACTGCTCTTAACAGAGCGAGAACCTTGGTCAGATCCTAACACCCATATCTAGTGGCTCACAACTACCTGTAACTCTTATCTCCACGGGGATCAGACACTGCTGACTCTCCTGGTCACTTGCACTCATGTGCACATGCCTGCATAAATACATGTAGTTAAAGACAATAAAAATAACCTTTTAAAAATTAAGTTACAAAAATAAAAATAAAGAAGTAGTGCATTCTTTAGAAACATGTTAAGTGAAAAGCAAGGTAGCCTTTTTTATAAGATAGGAAAGAGTTAATGAAACTAGTCATCTACTGGACCTTGGGCTGAAGGTGCACAGGTGATGGAACGCGGGGGAGAAGATGATGTCAAGATCTCTCAATTTGTTCCTTTTGGTATTACCTTTATTGTTTTCATCACATACTTATTTATGATGATTAACTAGCCAAGCACTTGATCTCACGCTTAATGAACTAATAAAACTGAAACTGGGTGTGAGAACACACTTATGATCCCAGCATTTGAGTTTAGGTAGGAGGGTCATAAGTGCAAGGCCAACTAGGAGAACTGCCTCCAACACTAACTATAAAAAGAGGAGGAAGAAATAGAGAAAGAAAGAAATACAGAACAAAAACATTTCTCCAAGCACAGTGTTATAAAACTAGTAACAATTACAGATTTGAGCAACAGGAGAAAGAAGATTAAAATGTGAGTTACATATTTTATAAGTATACTTGTTTCTCTACAGTTCTAATCTTCAGGCATTGCTGGAACTGGCATAAGTTGCTTCTGTTTACAGAAAATACATACAAAGGAGGAGACCTATGGGGAAACAGAAGATCCTACCTGCTGTGCTGGGTAGGATGGAGGTGGAGTGTCCACTTTACTCTCCTCTGACCTTGGGTTACCATTCCCTAGGGCCTCATCTTCTTTGGGAGCTCCTGGGGGCTCACCACTGCTCTCGCCATCCGCGTCTTCATCATCAGCTTCTGAAGAACTATGGCTGGTGCTGCTTACCTGAGGGGACTTAAAATGCAGAACTCTGTAGCTTTAGTTTTCAAAACAGTAACATGAATGAAGTACAAAGACTATCACATCTTTTATTTATTGACACCCACACCCCCTCATAAAAAAGCCACACCCATACCTCATCTTTCAGGGCCATGTTTTCCCCACCACCATTCAGTTCGCTGTGGATTCCATTCATGTTGGCCACCACATTGGTATCATCGTAGTTAGTCAACGGATAAATGTCAGCAAACTTAGCTGACAATGGTGCGACGTCTTCATCATCACTACAACTGAGGCAAGCAGAGACGGTCACCATGAGGCCCTTCGTTTGGGGAGGACAGTGAGGAGCACCCCCCACTGAACACGACATCTCCTCTAAGGTCTGTTCACGAAGAGTGTTCAGTGTCACTCACACTACTTAACACCTCTTAGTCACCTGAACACAAAGAAAAGCCTGGATGAGTAACATCTGTGACATGGAGGAGGATGAGAAAGAATGTCCCATGGTAGAAATGCTGAGAAGACCAAGATGAATTGGTGTTACACTTTCATTTGGCCTGAAAAGCCCTGAAGTAAAAGTGCCACCCCCAAGCAGACATCAATTTTATGAAAATATTACAGTACAAAAAGCAACCCCAGGGCTTTAGTGTTTAGTTTTACAGTCACCAAGTTGTTAGAAAACATCCAGCTGACCAAATCTCCGAAGCATTGTTAAGTAACATACTAATTAAGCTAGCTACACTCAATTCAGTTACGACAACCAACATCACCAATGCAATGAGAAAATGACATAAAATCAGAACTTAAGCAAAATCTTCTGGATTTAGCCTGTGAAGGCTCCTTTAAAATATAACTTCCTAACATATGAAAAGAGTTGCTGTAGATTAGGAATGAGCAGACCTAAAACTTGCACAAAACTGTCCTCTATCTTGGCACACAATGATCTCCACAAGGTAAAAATCCTGAGGAACAGTGATCTGCATTCTAAGAAAAGGTCCAGGATTACCAAGCACATTATACTCTTTTTGATTTTGAGACAGGGTCTTTTTATATAACCCTTGCTATTCTGGAACTATGTAGACAAGGCACTGAACTCACAGAGATCCACCTGCCTCTGTCTCCTGAGTCCTTTCTATTTTCAAAATGTAGAACCTGATACACTGCACTAATACCTGAAGCTTACCAACTGGAAAAAACAAAACAAAATCAAACAAAACCACTCACCAACTAGGGAGTGTGTGTCTTGGTTAAACACAGCATTTCTGCAGTGTCGCCATTGCCATGGTACACCAATAGAAAAACTGGTTCAGAAATGAAGTGACCAACTTAGCCTCGGCACACATGATAACTGGAGGCTTCTCCACCCTGGTAAGACTGCATTGTACTGCAATAGCTGAATGAAGTTGCTGTTTCATCAGTTTAGAAAACAGCACCAGAAAAGACAATGCATGCCAAGTCATAAGGACTTTCAACCACAGAGGTTAATAGTTGGAAGGCATTAATCAGAAGTTGTGTGGTCTAGAATACTGGAGAACATGAGCTGCCCCAATTAACAGTGGGCAGTTCCAGCTCAGGCAAAAGGCTCCTGTAGCTGATGTTTCACTACTAATTACACACAGAGCCCACAACTGATGACGGCAATGACAATAAGTGGGACAATTTAATACATTTGCAATTCTTAACTTCAATTGTCAGGGGGTTCACCTGCATGTTAAACTTCCAAATGCCTTGATAAGAAGCTGTAATAACAGCTACCTAAGGCCTGAGAGCACAAGTAGCAGAACTTTGTTCAATGAAAAGTTAGCCATGAAATTATTTTGTATTCGAGGCTGGGATAAAACTCAGTGGTACAGTGCTCATCTAGCATATATGAAGTGCTGGGTTTTATTCCCCCAGCACCATAAGAATTAATTCACTGAGACCTGGAAGACAAGGAAAAACTTTTAAGGAAGAAAAAATGAGCACCATCATGACAAATTCAAATGAAGTATATGATGAGCATCTCCATCAGTTTGAAGAATCTGAGGATCCTGTGCAGCCAGATATAGTCAACAATCCCTTAACATTAACACCTCTGCAGGGCTAGTGATGGCCTAATGTTCAACTTAGTTCACTTAAGAAACCACATACTGCCCAGTGTGGTGGATATGCCTTTTAATTCTAGCAATGAGGAGGCAGAAAGTAGGTGGACCCTGTAAGTTTGAAGCCATCCTGGTCTATATAGAAAGCTCCAGGACAGCCAGAGCTACATAGTGAAACTGTCTCAAAATAAACAAGAAAGGAGAGGGAGAGAGAAGGGGGGGGGGGGGGGGAGTGGATCTCTAAGTTTAAGGCTAGTCTGGTCTACAAAGTGAGTTCTAGGACAACCAGGATTACTTAGAGAAACCCTATCTAAAAAACCAACCAACCAACCAACCAACCTTCCAAATATAAAGAAGAAAAAAGAAAGAAAAATCTACATACATCCACATGCAAACTAACTAATGAAGTCTCTACAAATGACAGGGTCACAACTGAATTTACAGCCCCTCGCTAATATGAAACGGACTTCTTATAATATAGGAACACAGAATACACAAATTTACATTTGCTTGCTAAAGTGATTTGAGTTTTTAGCAAGACATGGAACGAGCATGAACACTGGGCTGACAATGAAGAGGATGAACAGCCATTGTCCACCTCAGGCAGAATGAAAAAATGAGACCAGAACTGTGAGACATTTCCCTGCATACCAACTGGCAATTATAAATTCACCATATTTTTTTCAGGTAACAAAATACTATGTTTGGGTTTATTTATTTCATGTTTTAACAGGTGCATAACACACTGAAAGATCCTTTTTTCTTTTTTTTATAAAAAGTTCTGTAATGGTGATCATATTTCTGTAGACTGATGTCTGTATTTCTCATTTTGGATAAATTTCTGAAACTATTTTAAGGTCACAACTTACAAAGTTGGTGCAGAGCCATTGTCTGTGAGGATGAGTCTGGGATGTTGCTGAATTGTGATGGGAGAGCTGGAACCTGACACTGAGCTTGCTGATGAAACACTAGGTGGGCGCATCTCAGAGAGATAGTCAGGAGCAGAATCCACTTGGAGTGGTAGCTGGTGAATGTGGATGTCATCAGTGACGGGGGGGTCCATGATACCACAAGTAAGGATGTGTGAGAGGCTGCAGTCATCACAAGCACATCTGATCGGAAATTAAGGACAGTTACCAAGAAAGCCAACTCTAAAGGTTGGGTTCAGACCTCTGCGGCCAACAGTACCCAGACAGCCTAGCTCACCTTCGCCTGTAGTTGCAGTTAGGGCAGTCCGGCATGCTCAACCGAGAGGATGACAACATGTGCCTCCTGGTATCCGTGAAGTTGTTATCGCCAGTAACCACTTTCTTATTAGTTAACTAGGGGAAATTATCAAACAATGGCTCAAGTTTGCAAGACACTTCCCCCATTTAATGAACCACATTTCAACTATGACAATAATTATGCTCATTTATAACCCAAGAGGTCCATCTTTTGCAGATTGACAAAACCAAAAAACCCAAGCAGTAACCCTAGAGCATGCAGTCAGGGTCAGTCAAATGAAGCATGAGAAACCCCTTAGTTTTCTGGTCAAGAAGACACATACCATTGCATTTTTGCAGATAACCAGAAAGTAGGTTACCAAGTTTACTCAGTCTGCTCTGGGTGTTCAGTACTTGTCAGACCCCAGGAATTTAGACTGGTACATGGAGAAGACTGAACCTGAAAGCTACTTAGGAAGTAGCACCAAGAATTAGAAATCTGGATTTCAAAAGGGAAGGGTGTGCCAGAACTTAACTATGCCTATCAGCACAATCAGGCCAAAGGGTCTATGTCCCGTTCCATTGGTGGGAGGTGGGAGTTCAACTTCAATCTGATGAAACTGGCTAATTGGTGCAAAGGTAAAGGAGGAGTATGAGTCCTTGTACCATTTCTCATAATTCCTACTGAGATTCTTTTCAAGCATGTATAATATAGAAGATGAAGAAACAAGTAAATACAGTCAGTTTATCTCAAGGTTAAAATTACTGTGTATAATGACTTTAATACTGGCAGAAGCTATCAATGGTGGTCTTTGGTATCCTATAATGCATTGTATGCTTAGTTATTAAGGTGCCACTTTTCTGGGCAATAATTTACATGTCTCTCCTCTCAATCTTACCTGTTCTTCAATTAATCTCCTTTGCTTAAAAATCTCCCAGTCTTCTGTTAACATGCGCTGTTTGGTTTTCATCGTCATCTAGAAGGGAGATAGAAAATACACACACAAAAATATACCTTAATAACAACTACACAAAACATTCTTAAGGAATTCTTTTAAATGATTTTGTTAAATGTATAGACAAAAAAGATTACCTATGGATAAAACAGAGGTACAATTCAAGAGTCAACAGCTACTGCAAATTCAGCCTCTTGCTTGACATGCATAATACATTTCTCACATGAAAGACAGAAGCTCCTCACCTCAAAGAGCAGGATATGTTTCCTGTGCATAGGGAAGTAAGTGCTTGCTTTCTGGCACGTGAAAGGCCACGAGCTTGGCTGGGAACTCATGGAGCTGGTCTGCTCCACTCATATACATGACCTTCCTAGTCCTGAGAACACTGTGCCTATTATAACCCTTCATCTATGAGCAATTCCGGCAACAACAACAATATATAATAAATTCATTTTAAAAATGAAGTATAAGTAATACAACATAAGAATCAAAGAAAATCTGAAACAAACTAAGGAAACCTTAAATGTCTGCCAATGCATGTATAGTTCAGATTGAACTCTGAAATTCCCAAGAGCAGAGATTAGCAGTAGTTTCTCAGTCAATGTTGAGACTGCCAGGACTGTGGAGGCCAAAGCAGACACTAGCTGTTGTATGGACATTGTTCACAGCTGTTCCCTCTAAAGAAAGTTCTAGGTGCTGCACATGTTTAGCTGAAGTATAGAATGCCTACACCACACTGAACTCCTACTACTGGGTCCAGTAGCAAACCCAGATAAGTATAGGTATACCGGGGGGCTACAACATGACTTTCCTGTGACATGCTCTGAATATATACAGATATATTGTATGCTGAGACACCTCTGAGTTTAGAGCCCTTTTGTGGTTTGTAACCTTAGCTGACTTCAATGATTCTTCCCTGAAGACAGAAGAAAACTCAATGCAGTGAGTGGTACTTTCTGCCTCTCCAGCTCCTCCTCCCCTTCTATGTATTATCCACCATGATGACAAGAGTTAGCTAGGCACAGGCTGGTGTTTGGTACTATAATTTGGTTCTTTTTTTTCTTTCTCTTTTTAATAATTTATTATTAAATTATTATTGTGTATGAGTGTTTTCCCAGCATGTATGGCTGTATGCCACATGCATGCCTGGTGCCCACAGAGGCCAGAAGAATGTGTTGGATCGCTTGGAACTAGAGTTCCAGGTGCTTGTAGGCTGCCATGTAGGTACTGGGAATCGAACCTGGATCCTCTAAAAAAGCAGCCAGTGCTGTCAACTGTCACCTATAGTCTGGTTCTTGGATATCTACATAAATAAAGTTCACATGCTAAAGGCTTGTTCCTTAGCACATAGTAATAATGGAAGGTAAAAGAACCTTTTAGGAGATAACTCACAATGGAAGTTAGGTCACTGGGGCATACCCTTAAAGTGCATATTAGGGACCCAGAGCCTTCCTCTCTGTTTCTTGGATGCCTAAGGACCTTCTCCATCATGACCTCCAGCCATACCTGTGCTACCACAAAACACAGCAAAAGTCAATAGATCTTCTTAAGTTGGTGATTTGAGCCAGGTGTGGTGGCACAGGGCTATTAATCAGTACTCAGAAGACAGAGACAAGATCATAAGTTTAATGTTAGCACAGACTATAGAGTGAGACCTTTTACAAATGACAAACTTGTATTCTCTCATAGTGACATGAAACTGAGCAATGTCTTTTTGCTTCACTGCTTCAGAGTACTAATGACCCAAACAAACCCTCACTACCTCTCTCTGACTTTGATAACCTCAATAAAGTCATGTTCTGATGCCATGGATGTTCTCTACAGAGTTCATGTTATCCATAATGCACTGCAATTTGCTTTCTCAAAACTGTATAAAAAAAAAAATAGAAAAGCTCATGGAAACCAAGTATCACTTATGTGATTCTCTCACTGTCATAAGAAGCTGACCTTGGAGTTAACTGTCAGGGTCCTCCATAGGATCAAAGGAGTCAGATTCTCAGGGAGAAGTTAGCCACCACTCTCTTCCCTCCTACTCCTGGACCCAGATCCCTCTGGTGCCAGAATAGCATGGCTCAGAGCACTGACTGCTGTGCATACAGGGTTCAAAGGAAGGGCAGCTGTTGGTCCCTTTTCTGTGGTTGACTCTGTGCAACAGGGCTGCCAGTAGGATCAGGACCTAACTCTAGAGGCTGTAGGGGACAGCTGTAGCTGAGGCCTCACCTATACTATGCCTGTTAGCCTGGCATAGTATACTTCTCCCACCCCTGAAGCCAGATAGACTCTGCAGTTAATTAATCTGGCATATATAGTCAGTACCCCAGACTGCAATCTATTATTCAGCTCAAGAACAGCCTTATGAGTCTTTAGGACCAAACAAAAAGATAATTGAGGTCCAAACCCACTTTAAAGGAGGTAGAGAACAACAGGTGCTTCCCTAACAGGGTCAACAGTCTCAAACAGCAGGGAGGGCATTGCACAAGCAATGGCTATGCAGAGGCCAAGGACACATCACAGCAAAATCACAGGTCTCTCAGGGCCTCTGAATCCACGACAAGCTCAGCAGCAGTGAACTCCATATAGTGACAAAAGTGGGACTGCTTCACTGATATTATGAGGGCCAAGGTAAGTAAACGGCAGAGTTTTCTCAAATTAAGAACAAAAACCCCCTTTAACCACTCCACGGCAAACAGAGAGAGGAATAAAGGCTCAGCCAGTATCTGAATGACACAATGATCTTGGGATTCATGTGAGACCAGCTTATATCTCAACCTAAAACAGCTACTCATATCTGTTTACAAACTGTCTTGAACACACTACACTGGGCTGCCATTTCTCCTCTTCTACTCCTCATCCAGCGCTTTTAAAACACAACCTTTAAAACCGAAAGCCTTTTTTGTACAGCTTCACCAGAAGCTTTAGAAAGGAGGGGGGGGGGGGAGAATAAATGGCAGAACTGCCATCTTAACAATTGTATCAAGAGGTTTCTGGCCCGGACTTTCAGTCCTAGCCTCAAGGTTTAGATCCGCAGACCCACAGAGACACACAGATGCTTACAATAGTTTTGGGCTGATCGGCCTAAGGCCCAGGCATATCACTTACTAACTCTTTACCCTTCATCTAACCCATGACTCATCCTGTTCAGCCATGGGGCTCAGTACCTTTTCTCAGAGCAGCATAGTTGTCCTGTTTCTTCTGGCTTCTCTCTGGCATTCTGCTCTGTTCCGCCTGTTCCTAGAGTCTTCTTAGTCTGGTAGCCCCACCCACACTTCCTGTCTGCCTTTGGCCAATCAACACTTTTTATTAAACTCATAGGTGGAAACAATTATTTACAATGGAACAACCTAATCTCCCTACAAACAATATGCCTGGTGTCTCCTCTGAAATTTAGTGGTTTCTTGGCACACCCCCTTCAGGCCCATCTCCAGCAGGACCATCCCACTTGTCCTGCTGTCATCTGCTCTTATGTCTTTCCCCTGTTGGACAGTTCTACATTAAGAGGGAACGGGCTCTCAACAGCATCATAATTGATAAATGACTGATACATCTGAAAGGCCAGGTAACTTTCCAAGGTCCTCCATCAGGACACAGGGACAGTAGGTACAACCTTGCTGAGGACCTAATGACTGCTGCCACATAATAATAGCCAAATCAGAGGTTTGTGATATCGCAAGTTTTTTACCAGGGCATAATACTAAAGGCCTCTGTTGGGAGCTCTGAAACTTAGACTGTAGCTAACAACTTGGCACAGGACGGGCTGTGCCTTGGAGTCAACATTTACCTGCTCATCAACATAGGCATCAATCCTTTTCTGACACTCCAGCCACTCCTCAGCAACTTTTCGCAACTCTTCCTCAGAACGCTGGTACCTCTGCAGCAAAGTGCTGTATGTGTCTTCATTGCAAGTGTCATGTGTGGTGGTTCCTAGCCTAGAAGGAAGAAGGCCTATCACAAAAAAAGATCCCAGAAGCTCCAGGCCAGACAAAAGAATTTTGCTGACAGTTGCTATTACCTAACTTTATCACCTCCTTTCATAAGCTGCTACCTGGGCTTAAAAGATTATATACACAAAACACTCTGAATAGAGCCACATATAAAGGAGATGCTTAAAGAAATGATAACATCTGGTGAAAGAAACCAGTAAAAATTCTAAAAACACTAAGGCTACAACATATGGAGCTGAATTTACATTTCTAATTAACATATACTGAGAAAGATGACAAACACAAAACATACAAATATAATTATATACATGCATATATGTTTTGAGGTGGAAATACATCCATGTCAAGGAAAGGTATAACTGAAACATGTTTAATAAAAACATACTGTGCATTAACACAAGTATGCTTAGAAACACAAAGCTGTTTACAGTGCCTACCACTTTATGATTTTATCTGTAATAACCAGTAGTTTTTTGTAAATTTATTTATTTTTATTTTATGTGCAATGGTGTTTTGCCTGCATGTATTTCTGTGTGGGTGTTGGGTCCCTGGGAACTGGAGTTATAGACAGTTGTGACCCACCATGGGGGTGCTGGGAAGTAAACCTGGGTTCCATGGAAGAGCAGTTAGCACTCTTAACCACTGACCCTTATCCTCCCCTCCCCACACCGGTTTAATAAAAAAATAAATAAATAAATAAAAATCAAACTAATTTTTAAACTTTTTTTTTTTTTCTTTTACCCCAGGAAGAAGTGGACAGAAGTTGTTGCCAAAATCTTTCTCATTCACTTTCTTTGTCAGAGGAGATCACATTTTTGAGCACTCTGAAAACAGGGAATTCACAGAAAATCTACTGGTTGCAAGCTCACCTGCACATGTATTCATCTAGGCTCTCCATCAAGCTTGGAACCACCCTAGTTTTTAAGAACAGTTATATGTTGCAGCCCTGAAAGAGGCTTTTTCCCCGATTCCTACTGCTGCCAGCCTTGGGCTTCACTGAACTGGCTGATTCTACTGTCCAACATAAAACCCAATTCTAAAACTGGGTGAGGGTGGCATATGCCTTTAATCCCAGCACTCAGGAAGCAGAGGCAGGTGAGATGGGTCTCTGAGCTCAAAGCCAGGCTGGTCTGCAGAGTGAGTTCCAGGACAGCCAGGGCTATACAGAGAAACCCTGTCTCAAAAAACCAATAAACAAAATCCAGTTCCCACATGCGATGGTTTGAATGAGAACTGTATATATAATATATATAATATATATATAATATGGGGTATCTGGTGGGTGGTACTGTTTAGGGAGGTTTAGGTAGTTTAGTTTTACTGGAAGAAATGTCACTGGGGACTGACTAGTTTTGAGATTAAAAACTTATTCTATTTCTGGTTTGCATACTCTGTTTTGTGATCGTGGTTGAGACATAAACTCGCAGCTTCCTGTTTCTGCTGCCAGGCTTTCCAATCACTATGGACTCTTAGATCTCTGGAACTGTAAGACCAAATAAACTCTTCCTCCTACAAGTTGCCTTAGTTATGGTGTTTTATCACAGCAACAGAAAAGTAGTAAGATACCATAAACTTTCACCCCACCTTTCTTTCCAAGTTTTCTTCCTCCATTTCTACCTGTTCCAAGTAACAAATAGAGCCGATCTGAATCAAGGAAAGCATAACTGATAGGGATCCTGGAGATAGCATTGGTGTTGAAATGATGAAATGAGGTGACCAGAGTATTCCCCATAGCACCTCTATAGGACAAACAGCCTGATTCTTTAATTGATAAATTGCCAGTAAAATGTGCAAGACAGTAGCTGAACTCAGAGAAAAGATTCTCAAAGGGGAAAAGAAAACTTCTGTTTGAGGACATGAAAATATTTTATAAATACACAGTTAACTAAATATTGTGAATATAATTAATGTTACTGAATCATAATTTAAAATAAAACTTTATCAAAAAACTTAAATTAAGTCAAATGGCACTGAATTGTAATTTTTAATGAATGAATTGCATAGTATGTAAATAATCACAATAAAGTGGCCATTAAACCAGTGGCTTTCTTGTGTTTTTTAACTGTTATGGTTTGGATATGAAATGTCTCCCAAAGGTTCATGTGTTGAAGCCTTGGTTCCCAGAGCAGCCGTGTTCAGAGGCAGGGCTTTTGGGAGTAGCTAGATCATGTGGGCTCTGATTTCACCAATAGACTAATCCACAGATGGGTTCAGAATTTACTGGGCTACATACATAGGAACTCATGGAAAATTGATTTACTTTTTTCCTGAATAGTTTCTCTGCTGGGCAGTTACCACAAGGTGAAAAGCTTTGCTCTGCCAAGTACTTCTGTGATGGACTGAATCTTCTGATGTGGTGAACCAAAACAAACCTTTCTTTCTTAGAAATGGATGCCTGTAGCATTCTGTCACTGTCAGTGTTAGAAAGCTAAGTTTCTATGAATAAGGATGGCCTATAGCAGATTGTTTACTTATTTTGTATGCGTGTAAAACCATTTGCTATATAAGTCAGGCATAGCTGGAGATCTGCTATCTTAGTCTGTCACTTCTGCCTTTTTGGCTTGAGATAAGATCTCTCCCTGACCCCGGAGTTCAATAATTTAGATACAATGATTGGTCAACAAACGCAGAACTCACTTGTCTCCTATCCAAAAATGAAGGTAATAGGTACATATGGCTACAGCTGCCTTTTATGTGGGTGCTAGGGTTTCAAACTTGCAAAACAAGACTTCTTATCCACTAACAAGCCCCCCCCCCCAGTTGCTGTGTATTTTTGTGGCAAGTATTACCATAAAAACCCTGACTGCTCTGAAACTCCCTATGCGGATCAGCCTGGCCTCTAAAATAATTTATGTTAACAATAATAATACAAACAGACACATAAAAAAAAAAAAAAAAAAAAAAAAAAACAACAACAAACCTAAGTCCTGGCCATAGGCAGTCATCTCATAATCTATTAAGATACGTGTGTGTTTGCATAGCTCACATCTGTATATTTTATTAATTTTATGTCCATCCCCATTTTGAGGCAGGGTCTTTTTACATACGTAGCCCTTGCTGGCTGTTCTTGAAGAACTGACACAGATCCAGCTACTTCTGCCTTCCAATATGTGCCACCATGTCTGGCCCACTCCGTAATTTTTTTTGCAAGTTAAACAGGCCTATACCACTATGTATTTCATTAGTAATTTGTGAAAAAAAATGTGAGTTATTGAATGTATATTTATACTCTAGAAATTCAAGGATAAACCATTCTTGGGGTTGACACATCAGTCTGTAGTGGGACACAATGGAACAGCATTTTCTGAAATTGACTAGAACTTCTTAGGTGGCATGCTGCTTTCCTTCTTTCCTATGCCTCATTTCCTCTTAGGACTTGAGAGTAATAGGAAGCAAACCACAGAGTGAACATTCAAAACATTCAGAACAGAATATTGTTCATCTTTGGACTATGACTATAACTCCCAGTGAGAAGCAAAACTATTCACAACATAGGCCCAGAAAAGAAATGGTTTCTGTCAGGCTCTAAAAATCAACTGGATGACAGATGCATCAAATCCAATATTCACCAGGGAATAACACAAAGGGCAGGTACTGAGACTTGCTCTAACCCCAAGGGAGGTATGGGTGAATTCAGGGAACCTCACAACCTGGATAAAAGTATATTCTTCGTGGTAAGCTTGAATTCCTTTCCTTTTACCAGGATTGCAGTCGGATATTTCCATTGTAGTGTACCCTCTAAGAGTCTACTGGATGCTTCTGACTTTTAAATTGTGTGTGTGTGCGTGTGTGCACACACATGTACATGTGCCACTGCTAGCATGTAGAAATCAGAGGACAAACGTGTAGGAATCTACTCTCCTTTCACCATGGGTGGGTCCTGGAGATCAAACTCAAACTCAGGTCATTAGGCTTGGTGGCAAGTGCTTTTACCTGCTGCAACACTGTAAGTACTCTGTATTGAATGCTTTTCAATAGTAGACATGGAAAGAATGGCTGGCAAGCAAACTGAGACTGAAACTGGTAAAAAGCATACCGGTTCTGCATAGCATCTTGCACTGACCAACTACTTCTGTGGTGGTTTTTTCTCTAAAAGTGAGGGAGAGTAGGGCAAATCAAGGTAGCTGCTATTAGTGTGTGCCTACACTGTGGGACTGTTCTCCTATTTGGTTAACAGAGACAATACTGAGGTAGCTACTCAGCTCTACTGACTAGTGGCTAATGAAAGGAGGAGCTGCACATACCCATACTGCATGCCTCCATTTAGCATAGCTCACTCCAACAAATGCACGCTAGAGAGTTCTGCACTTGTTTACTTATCTTGGTGACAGAGAATCACTCACCAGCTCTCCTGGTGAGAAGTAACATAGGCAATCTACAAACCTAGATAGAAAGGCACATCTAAGCTTAGAGGATTCAAAGGTATTCTGAATCCCATGTTCTTCCTTTTCTTCCACCTCCCTTTACCACAATGCACCAGGACCCATGACTGAACCAAGGTCTGCCAAGGTAAAGCACTATTTGCTGGAGCTTTTATTTATTAATGAGGCATTACAGTGTTACATCTGAATAATATTTATGTTGGCTTATTATTTAAAAGTTTAATTGGGGGCTGAAGATGGCTCAGCAGGAAAGAATACTGGCTGCTCTTCCACAAGACCTGAGCTCAGGTCCCAACACCAACATGGTGGCTTACAACTGCCTGTAGCTCCAGTTCCAGGGGATCCAATGTCCTCTTCTTGCCTCCTTATAAGCACTGTAGCATGTAACCCACAGACATGTATGCAGGCAAAACTCATACACATAAAATGAAAATTACAAATAAACAAAAGTTTAGTTGTGTTATACCTTAGATTTATAACTTTCTAACTACATTTTTCCCAATGCGTTATTATTGTTCCTGTAAGAACTTCCACGTGTAGTGGTCTACAAGCATGAACACACACATAAGATCACAGAAAAAGAGAATCCAAGTTAAGACAAAATACCTGATTTGAGATACCAGTGCTGGCAAGTTGCTCTGGAGAAGCGGCTCTGAGAAGACCAGATTTTCAAAGAGGTGTTTGTTATGCAGTTCCCATGTCACCTGGAACTTTTTTAAATGTTCATTTTCCTAGTTTTTTTAAAAAAAGGTAGTAAGTGGATGAAAATATGAAACTTCCTAGAAGGATGCCCCATGCCCTGCTACCTTCTGCACAGGCCTAGAACATCTTGTTTGTTAAGAGTCACTGCTCCCTGCTTGTGCCAAAGAAAACACCAAATCAAACCAAATCTTCAATATGAACAACACGGGTTGTTACCCTGCTGCATTCTAAGTAACCCCTACCACACCCAACTTAGACATGGGTAGTAGGGCGATTCAGAGATGAAAAAGGGATGAGAGGGTAAAGGAAAAATAGGAAAAAACAACCACCACCACCTGAGGACTGTCCAGATAGCTCAGCTGGTAATCATGCTTGATGACCTAACTTCAATTCTTGGAAAACACATGGTGAAAATCAGTCCCTACAAATTGTCCTCTTGACTTCCACAAGCATAAAAATATATTTGAGTCAGGACAATACTTCTCTTGCCTGTCTTTGCGAAAGCTCATTCTAATAGTTGCAAGTAAGCTCTTCACTGGGGGACTCTCTGGCAAGGAAACAGCTTTTATTTCCTAGGAAACACCAGCAAACTCATCAAGTGCTATTGACAATGTGCTGGGAACCCATAGCAGTGCCACCACAGCTCATCATTGCTCTGACTCCTCTGATGTTTAGACCTTCATATGTAGTCTTAGTCTAGGTTTTCCTAGAAATGTCAGCGGTGAGGAGCTCTTCACTACATCTCCCTAGTTGCTCTGATGTGCCCCACTTCTGTGTCCTTTTAAGGCACATATAAAGCTTAGGGCTCCTTTACTTCTTTTTAATTTACCAATTCTCTTTTGAACTTCGTACTGTTTTTCTATTAAGCTTTTTGTCTCCTTTCTCTTTGCTTTTGCACTACCAAAGATTTAATTCTAGACCTTGTACATGCCGGGCAAGCCCATTATACTGCGCTACATCCCCAAACCCTCTTTTGTTTGAGATAAGATTTCAGTATGCACCTCTGCTGGCCTCTAACTTATGATCTTCCTGCCTCTGTACTCTAAATTCTAGGATTAAAGGTGGTATATGTGTGTATGTGTTTAAGAGTGAGATTATGTGTTTCTAAGTTTATTAGGAGTGTGTGTTTCTAAATTTATTTTCATTCAACTTACATGATCTTTTGATCTTAATCCTTGATTTATGAATTTAATAATTTTATTTCTTTACACACAATAACCATAGCTAATTTTATACTCTGAAAATTCACCACCTTCAGTGTGTAGCTACTGTCTTTGTTTGTTCCCAGGTGTCTTGTCTTCAACCTCTATTTTGTGATTTAAAAACAAAACAACAAACAAATGAAGGCTAGAGGGCTCCACATTAAGAGTACTGGTTGCTCTTCAGAGGACTGGAGTTTGATTCTCAGCACCCACATGGCAGATTAATTTATAACTCCAGTCACAGTGCCTCTCCTGGACTGATCTATGTGGGACCGGACAAAGAGGTGGTACACAGACATACATGAGGCAGAACACCCATACACTTAAAAATAAAAATAAACTAAGTTTAAGAACAAAAAAAGAAATTAGTAAGCTTCTCATTTGAGGGGAGATGTTATCTATGCATAGCTTGGACCAATGAAGAGTAACTTCCAGTTTCTTAAGTATGTCACAAAAATCCAGGGTCATGATGACACAGCTCTTGCTCTAATAATTTATGGGCCTGGCATTATGAGCTGACTAACTCTACCCTGAAGCCAATGCTGACGTGGGAACAGATGAGCACTAGTCTTCCTCCTTTTCAGCAGTATTTTTTAAAGACTTTACCTTCTTTTACATGACTTTCTAAACTGATTGCTTCCCTTGGAGGATGAATACTACAGAGTATGTAATCTATGCCATGCATTACCACAAGTAATATTCTTCTATGTAAAACAAGTGATCACAATGCTAAAGTTTGTTCTTTTAAGTTCTAACTGGGTTCAAAGAACAAAAAATTTCTATAAGTTAATAATTTTATCACTGCTATTTCACTCCTAAGCATATACCCAGAAAACTTCAAACCCGACCACCAAGATATTTGCACTCCCATGTTTATTACTGCTTCATTCTCTACAGCAAATAATTAGTATCAACTTAATTGTCCACCAACAGATGGACAATGAAATTTGGTACGTATGTATGCATGTATGACATAAGGTAATAACAATCTGGCAAGAAAATGGAAGGGCTTAGAATACATATTAAGAAAGAAAAGAGCTGCGTGTTCTCTCCCATATGCAGAATCTAACTAATATTATATGTTTAAATATAAATAAATGTATATGTGAGTATAGTAAACCATGAAGAAAGAATAAAAAAGGCTATTAGGAGACGACAAAATACTGAATGAAGGTAATGAGTGTGAGTTATAAAAGAGAATTTTCTATAAGTTTTAATTGTCAAGGTTGGTGGTAAGTGCATAAAAATGTATTTGATAGTAAAAGTATAATCTCAAAAATGCAGCTATACAACTTCTTTCTGAATGAAGTATACTGAAATGCAGAGATTTTAGGAATGGTTAATTTTGGTGTGCTACTTATTTTACTTGCCCCAAGTTCTATTTTTTAAAGGCATTTTTGATGGAACCCAGGGCCTTGCATATTAACTAGGCCATCATTCTATAACTAAGCTCAAGTTAAACTGTTAACTATGTAAGATAGTCATCTGAGGAGGGCTGGACATCAACAACTTTCTGGAGAGTATGGTTTGTTTTGTTTTTAATAATAGCCCCTTAAAACTAAGCTGGACAGGTACATGATTCTCTAGAGCAGCAGCCCTGAAACCAAGTCTAGAATAGGCAGAATCCCAAGCTGAGATAGAGGAAAAGGGCTGAATGTTACAAGATGTACAGGGGTGCATGACACGGGACAACCAGTAACTACAAGGGCCCACACATCCAGCTTGCCTTAGTTGCCTCATCCAACTTTCCCTAAACATGTGTCTCACAGGCTTCCTCTTGGAAGCAGTTACCTAGCATAGTGACAAACCTCAGCTGGGAAACTGTATAGTCTGAGAATGCTGAAATCTTAACAATCAGTATTATGTGAATTGTTCTGGAGAGCCCCATTAATGTCAGAACCAACAGTTACGATAGTTTTTTTTTTTCTCTTAAAACATAGCCACCAATAAGAAAGCATTAAAACCTACCCACTGAAGTGTCACAATAATTAGATGAAATAATGGTGAAGACTTTCAGACAAAAAGGAGGATGGGGAGAAACCACACTTGACGGACAAGGAGACAGCCAAGCGAACTTCTGTGGTTGTCCCTAGGGATCCTGGTCTGCTTTCAACTGCAATGACTGTATTTCAATGCAATACTTCTATCTACTCAGGAATGAGGTGGTCAAAGATTCACTTGTGTGCCCTGCTAGAACTGTGAAAACCCTATAAGGAAAGGCAAGACAGCTTCAGTAAACCTACCCTTTCCTGCACTGATGCTAAGTGCACACATCAAGAAATTCAAGCAAGAGGTCCTTAGATGTGCCTTCATCAACTGCAGCATCAGTCACTGCCAGTACATCAACACCAACACCAACCCAAGACATCAGAAACTTCTTGGACTTCTAGTCATGCACCACTGTTTTCATCACTGTATCCTAACTTCCTAGTGCTTAGGTCTTTTCAAAGATATTTCTATGCTGTGGCTTCTGGACATTAATTTAGTCAATGTTTCTACCTGCCAGCAAAATCCACTACACTAAGTAAGATTAATCCTAATCTACCCTGTGTGGAAAGGAGTCTTGTGACCGTGAAGGAGGGCTTAATTGTACAATCAGCCCCCTACCTACATATACTTCCCCTTTCACAAGCTTTTGTTCTTTAGCAGCAAGGAAAGAAGTCAGCATGGTCTCTCACCAGAGTGCCAAGAAAAGAACTGATGGATCGTGCAGCCTGGCAGAGGGCACTATACTCCTCCAGGAGTAGAGAGACAAAGTGGTGTGCCTGTGGTGGGCCCTGCAGGCCAGATGGTGCCTTGGCTTTCGCTGCAGCAGACAGCTGCCGAAGCAGGCGGACCTTCATTTCCAGCACATACTCCCGGGCTTGCTGCTCTAACCGCTGGTAGAGCTGATAGGGGTCCCGCTCACAAAGCCTGTAAGAGACAAAGAAAGAGTCACCATTTAGACATGGCTGTCCACACATGTGAGTTGACAGGCAGTTTTTATGTTAGTGGGTGTCTTTTATTAAACACCATTCTTGTGACAGCCTGAGGTAATGCATAGGGAAACTAACATCCCCCAAATGCTTCCTGTGACTTCACTGTTTATGGAACCTGTGTAGGGACTCTGCTCCACTTCACTGTCCATGAGAAAGACCTAAGCCCATCTAGTCTGAGGAAGATATTGTAACTCATAACTAAGAGGTAAAATGTCTTCCTTCTACTGTGCCTGGGAGCTGGCCACAATGAGTGGGAATTAAAAAGTAACAAGCTCCAATCCCTGAAGAAGTGATACCTGGTTGGAGGGCTGGGGCCAAGTTTATCTAGTTTATCTTTCTTCTTTCTAGAAACTCAGTATACCATACAAAAATGAGCCCATGTTATTTTTACAATTAGAACAAGTTTTAAATACAGGTCATCCTATTTTTAAATTACTAACAAAGCAATGAAATGCATCCTTGTAACTAGCCACAAAAGTAATGAGTTTCTGTCTGAACTTACAGGTGATTCTTTTTATGAGAAAAGGTGGTCTTTCTTCCCCAAGCTCCTAATGCTGAATTATAGGTTCATGCAACAAGGTAATCCAGTTTTTAAAACTTAAAAATGCATAGCATCTATCATTACTATGGTTAAAGTTGTCAATTCTTTAAAAGGTACATTTCTGAGATGCCTCTAGAGTGGTTCTCAACCAGTGGGTTGTAATCCCTTTGGGGTGTCAAATGACCTTCATTTCAATAAGATGATTAGAAAACAGATGTTTACACTATGATTTATAACAGTAGTAAAATTAGTTATTAAGGAGAAACAAAAATAATTTTATAGTTGGGGATTTCTACAACATGAGGGAGTAAACTAGAGGATCACAGCATTAGGAAGGTTGAAAACCACTGCTCTAGATGGAAGCCTAGAACCACTGAAACAAAAATCAAAACATCTACTGGAATATGCATGCCACTATGAAGAACTAGCCAAGCTCAATGGCTGTTGTAGAATGCAGTAAGCTGTAGGTTTTATACAACAGATCCTTCCATCTTTGGCCACTGCATTAAATCTAAAGAGAAAAGCATAGTTGTTACCTGTTCCATTAAAAAAAAAAAAAAAAAAAAAAAAAAAAAGAGAGAGAATTAGGTGTTGTGTGTCATTTCTAATCCCAGTATTCGAGGCAGAAAGGTCTCTGAATTCAAGGCAAGCCTGGTTTACACATGAAGTTCCAGGCTAACCAGAGTTACATGGTGAAATCTTGTCTCCAAAGTGGGGTGGGGTAATAAGTAAAAGAAAGATGTATTTATCATTTTAATGTGTATGTATGTGTGCCCAAGTATATGTGCACCGTGTGCATATCTAAGTCAATGGAAGCTAGAAAGCATTGTATCCTCCTGGAATGTGAGTGATAGCCAGTTATGAGCTGCCCTGTAGATTCTGGGAAACAAACCCAGGTTCTCCTGCAACAGCAGCATAAGCTCTTTAAGCAATTTCTTCATTCCCTCCTATTTCCTAAGGTCACTTAAGTTGTAAAAGACAAGAGTCAAATAAAAATGTGCAAGGTAGTATGGAAAGCTGTGTATACAAAGGTAATTTGTAAAGCCTCATGTACAATGTACAAGGTAATAAAATATGTATACAATGTGCTTATTAAAAAAATGGTAGGATTCTCACTATGGCTGCTACATTTAAAAAAGATGTATTAATTTTTGTAACATTAAAATATAGTGGGATTTTCCTCCATTATTAGAGATCATATCTAGGACTTTTCAAATGCTACATAAGAACTCTGCCATTGGACTACCCTAGCCTCTGGTTCGTGGAGACAAGGTCTTACTATGTGGCTTAAACAGCCTTGTTTAAGCCTTAATAGGCCTTGCTATAAAGCACAGACTACCCTCAAATTTATAATCCTGCCTTAGTTTCTCTAAGCTGGGATTACAGGAATATATCAGTAAGTCTGGCAGCAATTTTAAGAAGAATGTGTTTCCTATGTTTAAGGACAAGGATACAAAATTAAAATGAGCAAGGAACAATTGAACTCACAAGAATACTACATGGCTGAGAAGGTTCCGTGGGTAAGATCACTTGCTTTCAAAGCCCCAGTACCCCTGTAAAGACAAGGCATCCCCAAGCACATCTGTCACCTCAGCATTGGAAGGTGGAGACAAGTGGTTTCTAAGAGCTCACTGGCACCCAGCCTAGTTGAACACATACATTTACACTCGTGCATGTACCTAACACATGGAAACTCTTAAAAAAGGAAGCCTGTGGATACCTCCTTATAGTTTCCTCCATATAGTGAAATTAGGAGTTTGATTCTTTGTTCATTTCCATATTTTATAAATTTAAAGAAAAAAACCATGTGATACTTTTAAGAACAGATTATTTTATTTATAAAGTTTCTTTTGTGTTTGTGACTTTTGCTTGCATGTATACATAAGTGCCATATGTGTGCCTGGTGCCTAAGGAAAAAGGTGTTGGATTCCTGAACCTGGAGTTACAGACAGCTATGAACCACTATGTGAGTGTTGGGAACCAAACCCAAGTCCTCTGCAAGAGCAATCAGTGCTTTTAATCACTGAAATTCTCTCTCCAGCCCATGCACACAGATTTCTTATGTGAAAAAGACAGTGTAATTAGTTTATCCACTCAACCATTTATTCACACATGTTCATAGAAGCTGCTCCATCTGGATTAAACCTGTGCTGATGCTATTCTGAAGCATCACATATGTGGCATGAAGGGTCTGAGATGTCATGGGTTTCATGTGCCATCAACTAGGAAACTTCTTCTTTAAAAGGCACTTACTACTAGGAACTGTTTCATATAGCACTAAGTAGAGAATAGGTTAAATCCTGAACACAAAGCTTAGCCAATCAATGCCCCTGCTTCTTTGACATAATCTACTGCAACTTGTGACTTTTTAAGATGCCAAAAGTGTGTAATCAAACATATTAAGAAAAAAAAATTGAGGGCCAACCCATAAAATATCAGGCTCAGATTTGTTGCCTTTATTTAGAACATTTCAAAAATCAGGAAAAAATGGCACACTAAGGTTGTAATGAAAAACAGAAGTGAAGCTCATCCTACTTTCTGTCAGTCACTGGGCACAAGGAGCCTGCTGAAGAAGAGATGCTGGGCAAGAGCCATTCCTTTGAGAGAAGCTGCTGTGCACCTTATGAGGAAGGTGCCTTCACAAACTGCCCAATCTCACAGTGCTTCTGTGGCCAGGAACACTCTGTCCTTCTCCCTCAGTTACAAATGCAAGAGTGCTGATCAAAGTATCCAGGACCACCTGGCTCAGCCAGAACTCTTGCATCTTGGCTGTTTTACTGTTAGTCTTAATATATGACAGAAACATCTCAACTTAGAAACGGGAGAACCTGCAACTTTTCTTCCCAGAAGGCTCATGCTAGTCAGTTGTCTGCTGAGGACCTGAGCTGCACCAAGACTTTAAGAAGCCTAGCTGAGCTTTACTCAGAACAAGTACTGAGGCTCCATGGGCAGCAGAAAGGGAAGGGGTTAGATGGGGCTGTAACATGAAGGGGGAAACCTGTACCTATCCACGAGTTCCTTTACTCCCTCTTTGTCAGGAACCAGAGACTGGTCCTGGTCTTCAGCCAGTGGGGTCCCCGCCTGGCGGTATATGCATCGGACCATGTAGCGTACTTCTGACCAATAGTTCTGAAGCTGCTGCGGTTCCCGGTCTGTCTCTGCCGAGATGTCTCTGTGACAACACAGGAACCAGTAAAGTTAAGAGAGGCAGTCTACCTAACTTCTCACAAGGTTCTACTCCCCAACTCCATACAGAGCCCTTGATTTCTACCCTTTGATGCCCACTTGATTTTATCAGCCTGGCTGTCACAGGCCATTGGTACAGCCTTTCTCTAACAGGTCCTGGCCTCTTCTTCCTTCAACTCCTAGCAGCTTCCATCACAAGTCCCTCCTCCATACCCATTATTTATGCTTACCTTAGGCTCATTTTTCTTTTTCTTGAGATAAAGTCTTGCTATGTAGCCCTGACTATATTGGAACTTATAGGTAGATCCTCCTGCCTCTCAAGTGCTGGGAATACCAGTTAGCTTTCCTTTAAATTCTAAGAGATTCCCTACTTTGCTCATTGTGAGGCCCAACTTCCTGGTGTTAGTCCCTCAAGGGCAGGAATTTTTTTCTTATTATATAGTTTTCCTCATAAGAGCAAGGCCATGTCCTACTTTCAAAGGTATACCAAAAAGGTACTGTTATTTGTCAAAAGAATCCCTTTCCCAGGAAAGCACAACAGGTTCCTGGATCCCCATGACCCCAGCATGAGCAGCACAACCAATTCAACACATACCTGTGCTCACTGCAGGCTTCACATGAGCAGGCATCTGAAGGGGTGGTGCCTAGCCCCGATGAGGACATCGTCTGTGTGCCTAGGGCCAGCCTCCCAGCACCACTGACCTCAGGCTGGGAGCCCCCAAGTGAGGAGTGAAGAAGAAAATCTTGACCCTGCTTTAAAAATAAAATACAGCAGACCAGTTATGCTTATGATGTGATGGCAAATGTGTGTTCACTTTTTAAAAAATGACTGCCAGAGCCAGAGGTAATTGTGCACAACTTTTATCCAGCACTCAAGAGGCAGAGGCAGGTAATCTCTGTTTGAGGCTAGCCTGGTCTACACAATAAGTTCTTGGACAGCCAGAACTACATAGAGAAACCCCATTAACAAACATCTACTAGAAAATTATTACAATGCATACACTGAACTCCAATAAAGGAGGTTAAAGGGGGCTAATGAGTGACAAAGACACCCAGCAGTCCAGGCTGGCCTTGAACTCCATATACAACCCAGATTTTCTTGCTCAATGTGCAGCACACTGAATAGGCAATAAACTCCCAAGTTTTGTTTGGATAAGTGCTGTTTTCACTTCCAACGGTTTTTATCATCACATAAAAATATCCACCAGATTTTAATTATTTATTTAGGTTTTTTGAGACAGTCTCTCTATATAACTACTACCCTGGTTGTTGAGAGAGAGAGAATAATCTTGACTTTCAGTGCCCTAATCATGTGATGATCATCATCCCAGAAGGCACCTCAACTGCCTGACAAATAGAAACAATGGGCCCAGAACCTGTCTGCTCTGATCACCAGCAAGGAGGCCTGAGAATACTCTAGTTAAGTAGGTGCGCGCGTACACACAAACTTTACACCATCTTCGGCTACTGCTAAACAAGGAGCAGACTCCTCAAGGCTAAAATGCTCCAAAGGTTTGGCATGCATCAGACTCTGAAATAAGAGAGGCCAAGAGCTTCCTGCGTGGCAGATAGAATAGAGAATTGCACTGTCACTACCACATAAGAGAAGGAACAATCATCAACAAAGAACTCACACAAATAGGTGCCGCACAATGAGAAGTCACAATTAAACATTTGCAGGGTCCAGCTTCCAGAACAGGGGAAAATACCCGACATAGGTCAGACATTATTCCTGCTACTGCAGCTCAGCCATATGTAACCTAGAGCAAGTACCTAGTAGCCAAAAAAGCTATAGACAGCTTGACAAGAACCAAGACCCTGTATGTCTCCTTCCTAGGCCCCCTTCTCCAGCCTGGAAGAATAGCGAAGGTATAAGAACAAGATATATAACCTCTACCACAATGATTCCTATCATGTCCTCTACAGCTGCAGAAGAGGCTTTGAATTAGTAGGTGAGACACTCGGTTTTTTTATGCACACTAGATTTGAAAATGAGATGATTCCAATACTAAAAGTTTATGATCTGATTGTAGGCTGGCAGCAAATCCTGACACTGATGATGAATCACAAGGCTGTTCCTCAACAGCAGCAGGTTAGCCACTTCTTGTACAAGGCTGACTATTCTCTCCCAGCTTATGCACACTTACACCCTCACCTCAAACTAGCATATCCACAAGCCTCTATCATCTCTCACCTAGCTAGACTCTACTGGCCGCCACTTGCCTTTACCTACTCTCAAACAGTAGCCAAGAGAGTATTCATGGGACTCCCCTGAATAAAACCTTCTGTTGACTTCTGAATCACTTGGGAATACATTCCTTGTTTTCTACCAAAGCCTTCCAAGTTGGCAGGGACAAAATTCTGCTTCTGTCACTGTATTTGTTCTTCTGCGTATAGTGCTCATGCATTAATCTTGGCATGCCTTGTGATGGTCTGATGTAAGTATAACTCAGGACTCAAACAGAAAGACCCCCTACCCAGAGAAGACAATCAAGCCATTTTTGGTGTTTCTGTTTGTTTATTTATGTATATTTTTTCAATATTCAACTCTGTCATGCTCTATAAAGAATAGAGACATGTAGCTTGTATAAGTTACAGGTATAATGTTCAAGAGACAGCAGAGAATGGTAGAAGGACACTGAAAGGACTCTCAGGCTCCTTGTACATTTCCTCTATTGCTCATACCCACAGGGCAGTTTTATCCTTAAAGAAATGGAGTCTAAACGACATACACTTTCCAGTGAGGGGAGTTTTGCTAGCACCCAACCAGGCCTGCAGCACGCTGAGGGGCCTCTGTCTCCACTGGGTCATAATGACATCCTCTAAATTGGTTTCTTCCTGATTCCAATCCTTTGGCTTCAGAGATGTGGCTGCTCTTGAGAATTATTGTGATTGTTCTTCAGAGCTCACTCCACAGATCTAAGTATCTGATGATCGATCTCCCACCACTGAGTATTCTCCCTTGTGTTAAGATGTACTATTTACGGATACTAAGTGTATTCTAGTACTCTGTTCAGTCCTTCGGTCACTAACTTATCCTGCTTTGTTTCTTTCCTACACACCCCCTATCAAAAGGCTAATATATAACCTCTCTTTAATATAAACCTTCAAATATTTTACAAGAAATATTCAGTCATTAAAAACAACATAAAAGAGGACACACAATGTTTAAAAACATAAATTATGAAACCAAAATACCGTGGTTTGAAACTTAATGGGACACAGTGAAAACAGTGCCAAGAGGTCAATTCATAGCACTAGATGACTATATGAAAAACCTAGAGAAATCTCACACAAGAGACCTAACAGCACAACTTTAGAACATTAGAAGCAAACTCACCTAGAAGGAGTAGACGGCAGAAAATAATCAAACTTAGGGTTGAAATCAATACAATAGAAACAAAGAGAATACAAAGATCAATGAATCCAAGGTAGGTTCTTTGAGAAAGTCAACAAGATAGATAAACCCTTTTCCAAACTAACCGAGAAGCAGAGAGAGAATATCCGAATTAACAGAATCAGAAATGAAAAGGGGGACATAACAACAGACATCCAGGAAATCCAGAGAATTATCAGGTCATACTTTGAAAATATATACTCCACTAAAATGTAAAACCTAAAAGAACTGGATAGCTTTCTGGACAGGTACCACTTACCAAAATTAAAACAAGATCCGATTAAAGACCTAAACATAACTATAACCCCTAAGGAATTGGAGCTATTATTAAGTTTCCTAAGTGAAAAAGGTCTGGGGCTAGATCTATCTCTGATTCCGCCCTTCCTTTCCTATCTATTCTGATTCCCCACCTACTTCTTCTATGGTGCCTGTCATGGGCCAAAACAGCTCCTTTATTTAAAGACTGAGATTCACAGCATACAAAAAGACATTCCCACATTACCTGTCTGCCTTTGGCCAATCAGGTGGGCAATTATTTACAATATAACAACATAATTCCACTACAATACTATCTTCGACAAATGGTGTTAGCATAACTGGATGGTGGTATGTAGAAGAATGCAAATAGATTCAAACCTATCACCCTGCACAAAACTCAAACCCAAGTGGATCAAAGACCTCAACATAAACCCAGCTACACTACTGAACTTGATAGAAAAGAAAATGGGAAATACCCTCCAACACATTGACACAGGAGACCACTTCCTAAATATAACACCAGTAGCACAGACACTAAGAACAACAATCAGTAACTGGGACTTCCTGAAACTGAGACGCTTCTGTAAGGTAAAGGACACACACAATCAATAAGACAAAATGACAGCCTACAGAATGGGAAAAGATCTTCACCAACCCTACATCAGACAGAGGACTGATCTCGAAAATATATAGAGAACTCAAGAAGCTAGAGCCCCAAAACCTAAATAATCCAATTTAAAAATGGGGTTCAGAACTAAAGAGGAACTTCTCAACAGAAGACTTGCAAATGGCTAAAAGGCACTTAAAAATGTGTTCAACATCTTTAGTCATCAGAGAAATGCAAATCAAAACAACTTTGAGATACCACCTTACACCTGTCAGAATGGCTAAGTTCAAAAACACAGATGACAGCCTATGCTGGAGGGGATGCAGAACAAGGGGACACTCCTCCATTGTTGGTGGGAGTGTGGACTTGTACAGCCACTCTGAAATATAGTATGGCGGTTCCTCAGAAAACTGGGAATCAATCTCCCTAAGGATCCAGCAATACCACTATTGGGCATATACCCAAAGGATCCACATTCGTGCCCCAAAGGCATCATCTCAACTATGTTCATAGCAGCATTATTCGTAATAGAAAGAACCTGGAAACAACCTAGATGTCCCTCAACTGAAGAATGGATTAACAAACTGTTGTACATCTACACAATAGAATACTACTCAGCAGAAAAAAAATGACATCCTAAAATTTTCAGGCAAATGGATGGACTTGGAGAATATCCTCCTGAGCGAGGTATCACAAGCCCAGAAAGAGGGGCATGGGATGTACTCACTCATAAGTGGATTTTAGACAAAAAGCAAGGAATACCCAAGCTGCAAACCACAACCCCTGAACAGCTTGGGATCAGAAGGAACTTAAGAGAGACACCCAGAGATTTCTCTAAAAAGAGGAAATACAAATTGGGGTGATAATGGGTTGCAATCTAGAAGAGTTGGGAACAAATCTTTAAAGGAGATGGTTGAGTGAGAGGAGCAAAGAGAGAGATAGAAAGAGATGGATATCTCGACAGAGGAAACCAATATGGGGTTGGAAAGAGACTGGGTGCTAGGGAAACTTCCAAGAACTCACAGGATGTCCATTGCCAAGTCTACAGACAACAGTGGAGGGGTGTGTGAGCAGGACTTCCCCTATGGTCTGGTGGATGACCACCCTGGGTGTCATTGCAGAACCTACATCCAATGGGGAATAGAGGTGGAGGCAGAGATCCATGGCTAAGCTCTTGGCAGAGCTCCTGGTCCAGCTGAGAGGAGGAGAGAGATGTCTGTGTGAGCAAAGGGATAGGGCTTGTGAGGAGTTCCTGCAGTAATGGCTAGCTGGAGTTCTGGAGGGCTCACTGAATCAGGAGTGGCCACTGGAGATCCATCAGGAAAGGGAGCTGGGCCTCCCAAGGATAGATGACTGTCGACCTGCATGAGAAGTGTGTGGAGCCTCAAGGGGTGGAATCAGACTGTGTTCCTATGCGGGGGCTGGCATCGTGGAGCCTATTTCCTGTAGAGGAACAACTAGCCCAGCCTTGACTTTGGGATGGGTGGATTGGACTTGCCTGGAGTGGATGTGCACGGCTGAGCTGGCCCACCTTGGGACTTCTTGTCCTTTTGGGGAAGGAGATGAGTGGATAGAGAGGGGCAAGGCTGACTGGGAGGGATTGGAAGAAGGGAAGAGAGAGGCAGCAGGGGGAGATACTTAGATAAAAATGACATTTTTAAAATAAAATATCAATTCTACACAAACTTCCTAAAAACTAACAAGATACATTTTCTAATTTATTCTTAAGAAAAAAAAATTATTTCCTAACTTATTCTAAGACACCAAAACAATAAAAAGCAAATTTACAGACTAACTAATATTATTCACACAGAGAAACATATAATTCTTGACAAAATATCAGCGCACTGGAGCCAAAGCAGCAAAAGTACTTACTTGCTGCTCTCCCAGATGACCTGGGTTCAATACCCAGTACCTATGTAGTAGCCCACAATTGTCTCTAATTCCCTTGACTGGCCTCTGTCAATAAAAGGCATGCAAGTAGTAGACAGATATATGGAGTAGGCAACACACACATATACATAAAAATAAATAAATCTAAAAAAGAAAAAAAATTAAAAGAATTATATAATACTTGTGATCTACAGAATACAATAACTGCTAAGATGCCAATATGGTAGCACATGCCTTTAATCCCAGCACTCAGAGACAGATATCTGTAGGTTTGAGGCCAGCTTGGTCTACAGAACAAGTTCCAGGACAACGAGGACTACACAGAGAAACCCTGTCTCAAAAAAATAACAAACAAACAAACAAACAAAAATGATACTTGACTTTACAGGCAACCAAGCTGTTTTTACAAATATACATCAGGAATGCCTTTGATCCATCTAAAGAAATAGAGTTTGTGACCGTGTGCTCCAAGAGAATAATCTTTGATAGCAGATTTTGCTATTGAAGCTAAAATGTTCATAAAGGTGACTAGTAAACAACAACACACCTCAATTAAATGAATGAATACTGTATGATTATGGCTATAAATTAGATTTAGATGCTTAAGTGCTATCACTAACAGAAGGCTAGAAGGTGATCAACAGCTCAAAGAAGGCAATCCTAAAATCAGAGACACAGAAGAACCTGAGCATCACTGGATTCTCAATCTCTGTGGTAATTAATAGTCAACACCAAACATATCTACAACTATGGGAAGCAACTAGAGCTAACTCATCAATAAAAACAAATTTTCTTCCCTCCTTCCCTTATTCCTTCCATAAGACAGGTTCTCATGTAGCCCCAGCTTGATGAACTGTCTCTGCCTGTCTCTGTCTCACCATATGTGCATCACCACATCCATTAAGCTTACCTTTCGATTGAGTGCCCCATGAGAACACCTAGAACAGACCACTCAAAGATAGAAAAGATACAAGAAGGAGGAGAGGAGGTGAGAATAGGCAAGAAAAACTATAGATTAGCATAAAAAGTCAACCTTCAGGAGGAAAATGCTCCATGAGGCTTCCATACAGTAAGAAGGTAAATGTGTATGGATTCAGTAACTTCAACATGCTCACTCAGTATAGTCTCTGAAACCATGCAGAACAAAACTGGAAACATTTACTTGGGGGAGGGGCAAAAAGACACAAAGAATAAGAGATTTTTAAGTGTTCTCACCCAGAAATTGGTAATTAAACACACACACACACACACACACACACACACACACACACTGAAATGCAGTAAAAATAAAATGTTAAAGTTGCTTCTTTGAGCCAGATGTTGTGGCACACAACTTTAATTCAAGCACTTGGGATGCAGAGGCAGGAGGATCTCTGAGTTCAAGGCTAACTCTACAGAGAGTGTTCCAGGACAGTCAGGACTACAAAGAGAAATCCTGTCCCCAGCAAAACAAAAAACAAAAAACAAAAAACAAACAAAAAAAAAGAAAGTCTTTTAGCTTTATGAGCACAAAATATGCAGAACATGAATCAAGCTAGAAATAAGTGGCTATAAAGAAAATGGTATCTGGGGTGTGATGGCTATTTCTGATTGTCAACTTGACTGCATCTGGAACCAACTATAATACATGTGGATGGGCACTCATATCCTAAGGAATTTTCTTGATCAGATTATTAAAAGCTGGAAGACCTACCCTAAACATCCTTTACTCTCAATGGCAAGTTCATTTATCCTGTTTCTGAGGAATTCTTTTCCCAGTATTAGAACCAATTACTTCAGGATTCCAGTACAAACAAGATTAGTAGCTCTCTAGTAATCCTCTAGGACTACAGTACCACACTGAGACTGCTGAGACATCCAGCCTTGTGGATAGAGCAACTACGGGGTTTCTCAGCCTCTCCAGTCTAAAACAAGGTACCGTTTGACAACCTAGAATAAGAGAATATATGTGTTCAGCTTCCCAAGATGCTATTACTGATGGTAGTAAGTGGAGAGCACATCAGTCAAGTGTTCTCCACTCATTACCTAGCATTTGACCAAACAGAATAGGAGAAGCTTAATTAAGAACAATGTTTAAGGGAAAAATGGAAATACCAGTTCTATACAAATTCTCCCCCAAAACAGAGACACAACTCCAAGAAAACATCCTTCCTGATCACAGATTCCAAACTAGTGCAGCAAAGTGGATTAAGAATGTCCAGGTAGATTTGAAAAACAAAACAAAACAACAATAAACAAAAACCCCAGCAGTTTTCCTAAAGCAATCCAAGTCTGGAAATAACCCAAAGGTCCATGAATGCACACCCAAGCATGCGCGTACTCTCTCTCTCTCTCTCTCTCTCTCCCTCCCTCACTCCCCCCCCCACACACACGGGGGGGGGGGGAGTACAGTCTTGTGCAGTTTCTCAATAACAGGAAAGGATAAGGGAATATAACTGGAAAAGGGGGAAATGATCAAAATTTAATATATGGCACTGAAAGAAAAAATCTGAGAAGTAAATTTCAGAGTGATTATACTCTGAATCTCTGGTGATTGCAATCTGGAAACTTTGGGGTCTTTCCTTCACTCTTTTGCTTACTCATTAATGTAAATAGATAGTATGAACACCAAACATATCAGGTCAAACATTACTTTTGGTTAAAACATACACAAAAGTAAATAGCCGTGAGCTTATACTACAGTGAAGACAACTGTACAAGTGAAATATTTAGACTTTTAGAAATAGAGCTAAAGGAGCTGGAAAGATGGCTCACAACCATCTATAACTGGATCTGGTGCCCTCTTCTGGAGTGCAGACAAACATGTAGGCAGAACTGTATACATAATAAATAAATCTTTTTAAAAATTAAGAAAGAAAAGATGAAACACTAACTTCTAGTTTGATCAGCACTGACCCCAGGATTAGTTACTAAAACTCTGCCACCAAGACTGTCATTGAAGCTGGGACTGGGTGGGGGGTGGTGTCCTCAATGAGCCCCTGGCTGGGCAGCCAGATGAATGGTCAGTGAGGAAGAGACTAGGCCTAGGAAGTTGACAGCCTCTGTGGTCAAATGCTTCTCAAACTGCCACTGGGACTAAAGTGAAAACAAAAGGCAGAACTGCTGCCTGTTACTTGCCACAAGAAGCAAGGGATCAGAAAAAGTCACTCAGAAGACAGTTTCTTACATTCAGTAATCAAAAGAAAAGAAGGAAAATAAAGCAATAAAAGAGAAGAACCTTCAATATGTGAATGGTTGAAAAGAGCCATCTCCTAGAACACAAAGAGATGTGAAAGTCTAATGGGAACAGCAGTCACTAAGCCTTAACCTATGTCAAATATTAGACCAAGCCTAAAGGCCCCTAAGTCCCTAGTAATAGAAGGCCCGAGATCAAAGAGAGGAGGCCAGGCTTCAGAAGTACATCACAAACATAATTTTCAGACATTTACCAGTACATGAAATTGTCTAGAGCTGAACACATGAAAGTCCAACTAGCTTTTCAGGAAATTTTGTCACCAAAGAAACCCTGAGGCCAGATGCAAAAGCCAAAAGAACCAAACAGGTGGCCAGCTTGCTGATTGTTGATAAGAAAACAGACACTCTTCACCTACTGCTGATGTGGCCAGCAACGGCCAGAAGACACATCCCCGAGAGTGGCATGGGCCAAAAGATAGTGTAGGAGGAAGCATTCCAATGACAGATGGAAATTCTTTCCTTTTCGTTGCCAGTCAGCCCACCACCCACAAGAGAGGAGCAAGAGCCCACTGAAGCTGCAGCCACTCACCGGCTGGTCAAAACTGCTGTGCCTCTCCTCCTTCTCCACAGTCCTCCGGCAGTCTGGGCATACCCACAGCGGCAGGTGCAGCACGCTGTTGCCCTTGGGAGCCATGGAAAGGGCCAATTTGCTCGCAGTCTTAACTCCACTCTCTAAGAATGAAGAGTCTTTCCGTTCACTTCTGCATAGAAGACAATAATCCCCAGCGGGGTAGGGTGGTGTCCTATGATTCATGCCAAAACTAAAAGGAGTCTGGAATAGAAAAAAAAAAAAATCTATGTTCAAAACCTGAGCCAGGAAGCCAAGATTGTTTTATTTGTTATGTGTGCATACACACACACACACACACACACACACACACACACACACACACACACACACACAAAGCTGAACCTCTTATTCTAGAAACGTAATATTTCAAATAAAATAGGAACGCCATAAAGAAGCACTCAAAACTCAGTCTGCATTAATTCTGCCAGGAAAACCCATCAGCACCATCTTCAGACTTAAGCAGGCATGAAACCACCACACCAGAGGTTATCTTATCTGCACATAAGAGCTTACACCAAGGCAGCAGCAGCTCTGGTTTTAGAGTATCTCTGAAGCGGCCATCCCCGGTCTAGACTCCGAAGAACAAAGAATCTAACGGCGGCTTCATTACCAAAACACCCGAACTCCCAGGCTATGTGATCATAATACTGAATTTATAGCCTAATTTCAACAGCTGCCTTTCTAAGACTATGAGGTAAATGTAGGAGTAGGGGTCTGAAGCAAAGAATCCTCTGCCTTCCTTTGGAATGAATACACAAAGAAGCCAAGGCTCAAGGGTTTGGAAATAGACTTAAAGTACCAAGACTACCAAGCAGTCAGCAAGATTGTAAATCAAAACAGAAAACTGAGATGGATCCCTCCTATGGCATTACTGTTCACCCACTGAGGGACACCTGCAGACACAGGGTAGCCCCAGAAGGCAGAAAGTGCCTTGCAGGAGCTGGCCTGGCACAGCATACTGCAGAGGCATACAGAGGATCCCTCTTAAGCCTCTCCTGTCACTGCCATCAGATGGGAAGGAAGAACATCCCATTCTTCTCTAACACTCAGCTGGCCTTGCCAAGCCAGCTCCACAGATCTTCCCTTAATCCTGTATATCTCCTTGGACTATCATCAATATTCAACCTGACTGTGAGTGTGCACTAACACACCAACTGACCCCACAACAACCCAGATCTGCCAAGTAGGCCCTAAGCTACAGAGACACTGGGGCTAAAATCTGAGGCTGAGTAAATTAATGAGTGAAGGGACATCTTTCAATCTTATATGCTCTGATAAATCAGTGGTTGAAACAGTATGTACCTACTGTACCCTCAAGGCTTGGAGGGCTTTACTAGCCTGAGCACAGCAGCTATCTCAGTGTGTGACAGGGTGAGGAGATTCTCCAGTTAGGACCTGTAAACCTCCCAAAACACAGAGCACAAGAGTAACATCTTTTTTTCCATTCCAAGATACCTGGAATGTCTACATTATGAGAATCTGAAAACTCACCTCACTTAAACCTGTCCACAGACAGAATAGCACAACCATCAGAGGCATGGGCTGTCCATGTACATGATGGGATCAAGTGTATCACAGGCCAGGCCAGAAATGCACTGTGACTGCCAGAACTGACAAAAGACAACTATGGCAGTAAATTTTACTTAAAATATATTAATATAAGATTAATATCTATTGGAAACAAATTAACACTCACGATAACAGGCTATAGCTTAGGAATACACTTGAGCGATCGGATGGTCTAAGTGATGGATGTTGATCTAGTCTCTCAAGAAGACAAAGGAGCGCTCAAGATCCCAGCAGCCCCTCTTGAACAGGGCTGGTCACACTCCCTTCAGGAGCCTGGGACCCTTGAAAAGTGTCTTCTGACCTTATCAGCTGACACCTGAATCCCACCACATCTCTCTTTTGTCTAACTAAGAAGGTTTTAAACTAAGACTATATGTAATAGGAATTATTATAAGGTAATATTTGGGAGAGGAAAAGGTGCAAACTATAACTAAAACTTAATATGTACAAAGTATATTATATATTTTTAGAATATTGGTAGATGGTAGAGTGTACAAATTATTTTAAAATTGTTTATTTGGGATAGTGAAAATTTAATATTAGAATTTTTTTTGTTAAGGGATGATAGGATAGTGACTTTAAATATTTATTTTTTAACTTTTTTAAGACTTGAAAAGGAAAATATACTACTTGAAAGTCAGAAGTATATGGGAGTAGTAGTTTTTAAAATTTGGGAGAAGACAGTGACATAGTTATTTGGACAATCATTTATGGTTTTTTTTTTTGGGTTGTTGTAGTATTTATTATTTTGGCTATAGGCCTATGGTATTTGACAGATTTTTTTTTTTTTTTTATAAGTAGGGCGTTTTTGGAGGGACTGCTTTATTTTGTTTAGGCAGGTTTTGTTAGTTTTTATTTGTTATTTTGTTTATTTAATTTGGACATTGTGTGTGTATTGTTAGTAATTGAGGTAAGGGAAGTTTTTTATTTAACTGGCCATTTTTTGTCAATAGGACAAACTTTAAAGGAGTGTCTTTGATGTTTAATATTATCTTGGGAAAGGAACAGTGATACTAGGAGTTGTTGTGTTCTTACAGCCGAATTTTTAATAACAAAATGTTAAATGTCATATCTTTTGGGTTTATGAAATGGTTGAAGACTTTTGTCTATTTATGGTATTTTAATTTGTATTTGGGGTGACTGTGACATGGTAACTTAAGTAATGTTGACTGTAGTTTGTTATCTATAAAGGGGTGTATAATCTTTAACAGTGACTTTTAGTATGACTATTAACCATTAGCTAGAGGTATATATATCGTGTAAAATGGTAACAGTATTTTAGACATATGTATATATTATTTAAATAGAGGTATATAAAATATTTTGTGTATATATTATAATTAGTGTAATTATATATTATGTTTAGTATAGTTAAATGGAGGTAGTAATTGTATAGTGGACATGACAATAATGTGTAAATATTTTAGACAGGTAGAGGTGTATGTAAAATATAGTAGTTATAGATTTAATTTTATATAACAGTTATAGATTTAATTTTATATTACTGTATAAGTTGTTTTGGACATATAAAACAATTTTAGATTTAAATTTGTATCAATACATAAATTGTCTTAATCAAACATATAAAATGATTTTATATTTGTATCAATATATAAATATCTATGTTAGTGTAAATTGTCTTTGGCTTAGCCCATATATTTGGTTAAAAATTGTTTATAGGTAGGTAGAACAATTTCCCTTCAATCTTTAAATAAAAATCTGTTTTGGCCCATGACAGACACCATAAAAAAATAAAAATAAAAACATAAGAACATTTAAAAAAAAATCAAATCAAGCCAAACGCCCCTCAAAAACATATAAAAAACACAAATAAACCTCAAGCCACATAACAAAACAAATTAATAAAAATAAACTAAATTAAAATAAAAAACTAGCTAAAAATATGCCTAAGCCATAAACCAAACAACATAAACTTCATATAAAAGTCTAAATCATTTCTAAAGGACTAAACAACTACAAACATCTAAAACTACAAGTCTAAAAACTCTAAACCTCGAGCTGCCCAAGGCCATAAAACCTTATTACAACAGACAATTCATTTGCCACCAAATGCATGGATCCAAAAGTGTTTTAAGACTTCAGCTTTTCAATTCTCAGCAACCACATAGTGGCTCACTGTATGCATGTACATACTGTTTCAACCACTGATTTTCATATATCAGATAATGAGATCTGATACCCTCTTCTAGCACACAAGCATAATACATGCAGGCAGAACACGGTATACATAACAGATACATCTTTTTTTAAAGAAGATTTCAGTTTTATTCAGATTCTAGGATATTTGCATGTATATATTAGAATAATCTTGGAGTAGGTCCAAAATTTATGGCTATGAAAATTGTTTCCGATATACCTTACACAGATAGAAACCATTCATATTTAAGTGCATCTGCATTGTGACTGCAACCACTAGGTTAGGTCAGGTAAAAAACTATCAATGTCATATTGATACTTAAAATAGTTTGGACTTGGTAGTATTTCAGATATCAAGGATGCTCAATCAGTACTCACTAGGAATCTACCGTGTGCCTGAGCACCAGGGCACAGCAGTGAGTAAGCTCTTTCACTGTCTGGAGGAGCTAATGTCCTCACCAAAGCAAAAACAAAGATCAGAGCTTAGAATGCTAGCTAGCTATGATCGCAACACTGTAAGTCTGAGGCAAAAGTGTTTTAGGTCAGTCTGGGGTAGAATCTTTCTTAAAAACAAACAAACGAACGAACAAATAAAAGGATGTAAATAAAAATGTATTTTAGGAGCAACTGATAAGAGTGTCAATGCTGGGAAAAGTGCTCTTTCATTTATTTAGGTTGCAATAAAGTCCTCCATCAGGAAATACTTGCGGAGATGTCACTGGCATTTCAATGTAGAAGAATAAGCACAAAGACAGCAGGGCTGAAGAAAGAGAGCAAGAGAGGGCACCAGTCCCAAGAGGCAGAAAAGAGCTTACACGACTGCTGAGCCAGTAGTGAGACCTGAGGCAAGGATGGGCCAGGAACAGTTTTGAAAAAGACACATCTATATACATCTGAAATCTCTAGTCTGGACCATCTTTAGGAGAGACAAGAATGAAATGTAAAGAACAAAGGAATATTCTTCTAAATGACACTGAACAAGCAAACTCAGAGCCACTGTAGTGGTTTCTTAGCTTTTTTGTTTTTGAGATGGTATCTTTCTAGCCTCAAAATCCTAGGCTCAAATCCTCCTACCTGTCTCCCAAACAGGTAAGATCTACCAAGAATAGAATGTAGAAAAGAGCAAAAGAGAACCCAAAGGAAACGACTTGCAGACCTGAGAGCGGGGCAAAGCATGCTGAGGAAGCAGTACACACATCTGAAATGCCTATGGCTATCATAAACACAGCCAAGGAGCTAAAACTTCTGCAGCAAAAGGGTGTTGTCAGAAAGGCTTCTCACAGAAGAGGAGATATGACTCAATACCCAGAAATTTTACTGTCTGAAAAACAAACTCTATGGGACAGTAGCCTAAGCAGTGCTGCTACAGGCAGTTCTGAGAGAAGACAAGTACTTGAGTATGGTTAATATGTTAATATTTGGGGTTTCTGTATATCTGATACTGAGTTCTAATATAATCCTGCTATCATCAGAAAAGATCCTTAATATAATTTAAAATCTTCTACACTTGACTACTGAGACTTTTTCAGTGATACAGAACATGGTTCATATGGTGGATATTCACTATAAAAGTCAGTATCTTCCCATATGAGAATGGCAAACTTTGAAGCCTTGGAAAGGGCTAGATCAACATATGCATCCTAGGTTAGAATAGCTCATCCATCCATCCATCCACCCATCCATCCACCCACCCACCCATACTAATTCTCAAATCTCTTCTACTTTACCTCCAACTGCACAAGGCTAGATCATAATACATGTAACGATAACAGCTGCTAGTTCGAAGCCCTTCTATGACTCCACTTTCTAAAATAGATGACTGCTCACCGAGGCATCATAAAAGACCTTTATAGGCTCTCAGACAGTTGGGAGTTCCCTTTACAGCACAGTTAATTATCTGGTTAAAATGGACAGTTCTACATTCCTATTCCATCGTTTTCTCTCTTTGCTTAAAAATAATTTTTTAACAATAACATTTACTTATTTGTTGTGTGTGGGTGGGTGCACCACATGTAGGCCATAGCATGTGTTGAGGCCAGAGGACATCCTGCAGAAGTCAGTTCACATCTAAGCTCTACAGTTTAGCCAACCCCTTTACTAGCTAAGCCCTTTTGTTGGCCCTTGACTGCTTTACATCTCCCACTCTGAAGCACCAATCTCCCCTTCTTTCTCTTCATCTTACTGTGATTTCTTTTCTCCTGTAAGTTTTGCTCCTCACTAATACATGCTTTCCTTAGCTAATTACTACAACTTTATATATACTGACACATTTATCATCATACAAAGAATCCTTTGTATATCTATCGTCTCATTGGATACGCAATGTTTTTAGAACCACAAGGAACCCAATACTCAATGAAGGGACTAAAATGTTCTGTAGTACTGGAACGCACAGCCTTGTCTTCCAGCTTGTCCCACTTTATGCACCATCTTATACAGGAATCGCTGCATCACAATACCTGTCAGAACCTTCCTCACTTCATTCGCAGGACTCAAGCACAAGTTGTTTCTGTGAGCAAGAAGCACTGCTTGGGAAATAATTATAAACAAAAACTGAACCTCTCATATTTACTTACAAAAGAACCTGGTAACAGAATTAAGAATTTGGCTACAAAATTAGTTAACTTAGCTTAAAAATTAACTTTAAGGTTTTGTATCAGTTATTCCTGCAATTTTACAGAATATACAATTTACAGATTTCAAGACTGCTCTCTGGAAACTCAGTAAAATTTAGCTAAGTTACTGAGTACTGATTCCGAAGTGTATTATTTTAGCACCCCTTTTTCTTTTTGTGTGTTCTGTTTTACTTTTGAGGCAGTGTCCAGAACTAAGGCTTGCTTCAAATACTTGATCCTCCTGCTTCTACCTCCTAAATCGTGGGATAATAGGCGTATACCACCCTCCCTGTTTCCCTTTCTCCCTCTCTTTTGAAGTATGGGTAATCAAAACTCAGGACTTGACATGTTAGCTATGCAGATGTACAACCCTCTTTCTTTGCTTCCTTCTTTCCTTTTTATCTTCTTCCCTCTCTTCCCCATCCTTTTTCTTTGTTAAAGGGTTTCCTTTGATACATATGTATCCTTGGCTGCCTCAGGAGCTAGCTATGTAGACCAGGCTGGTCTTAAATTCACAGATATCTACCTACTTCTACCTTCCCAATGCTGAGGTTAAAGGCATGAATCATCATACCCATCCTTTTTTTTTTTTTTTCTTTTGAAATAAGGTATCACTAAGCTGGCTCAAACTCAGGTCTTACTCTTTCATGTAGTAGAATTATAGACTCTGTTACCACCCCTGATTTTCAGCTTTTGGGGGGGGGGGGGGTAGGGTGTTTCTATGTGCTAGAATAAGTAGTTTTAAAAAAAGTTTCTATGTATATGATTATTACTAACATGACTTCCTCTGTAAATTTAACTTGTTCATTTGAAGTCTATTACTGTTTGATCTGGTGCAACTTATGCAGAAGAAAATCATCTCAGTAGCCTTGGGAATGATCCAGTATCTCTATCATCACAGCAAACATCTGAAAATACTTCAGGTCTCTGCTGCCCAGAAACCTGCAAGTGACAAATCACTCATGGGCACCCTTTCCACCACCATCATTCTCTTGGTCAGAGAGCAGCATCTGGTTAAGGGCAGCCACACTAGAGGCCTGCCCCAAGCCCTCCAAAAATATTGACCACAGATAGCACTTGGTTGACATAAAACACTATGGATGATAAATTAACAATGCAAGAAGATCCAGGAATCTTCATCACAGGGCCCAGATAAGGACCAAGGCTCTAAGTGCACAAGAAGTACCAGGGAAGAAAGTAGCCTGGGAGTTGGCACTGCACAGACACTTACTGGAGAATAGAAGCATGAGTGCACTGTATACTACTGTTTGGGAAACTATTTGGTAGTTTTTTGTTTGTTTGTTTTTTCCCAGGATCCCAGACCATTCTTGTTTATCTGCTATTCTCTGGCTACTACCAACCAAACTACCTCACCAGGGTATATGCCAGATGCATCCTTATCATCACCACTAATTCTATCCTACTGACACTTACTTGTTTTGTCAAGACAGTGATGTGAGATGTCTTCCTGTATGCTGTGAATATACCTTATTACCATTGGTTTATAAAGATGCTGTTTAGATCTATAGCAAGGCAGCTTAAAGACAGACAAGAAAACTAAGCAGAGATAAAGACAGTAAAGGGTAAAGTCAGGAAATGCTGCAGGCTGCTGTGAAAGAAAGCAAGATGCAATGGAATATAGGTAAAGCTACAGAGCCACATGGCAATATGTAAGTTAGTAAAAATGAGTTAAGTTGTAAGAGCTAGCTGGTAATAAACCTGAGCCATAGGCCGAACACAGTTTGTAATTAATATAAGCCTTTGTGTGGTTATTTGGGACTAAGCAGCTGTGGGACTGCGAGTCTGGACCTTGGAGCTAGGTTGGGCCACACAGGACAGAGAAAATTCTGGCTACAAACCATTGGGCAGTAAAAAGATCATGAATGCACAGAAATGGAGCCACACTAGGCTACCTAGTCTCATAGTCTCATGCCAGCAGCAGCTATCATGAGTAAGCTACATGGCTGATTTCCGCAGCCTATCTCATGGGCTTCCATACAAAAAGGTTTCTCCTAGCCACTGCTGGCTGATTTAGGGTACAGCTGTGAACTTAAAAATATAGCTCCATGCTACTTAATACTGCTTCCTAGGACAGGGAAGGTTAAGTGTGACTGATTGATACTTCTGTTGTGTTGAAAAGCCAAGTGAGGTGGAGTCAGCAGCAGAGTCCTAGCCACACAGTTTAGCAACTTAAAACCTCTCCTGGTCAAAAAATGATTAAAGATACACAATAAAACAGATTCAGATAGGGGGGCAACTCTCTAAACAGGTTACAATGTGTATAAAAAAAAAATACACAGGTTTGGAAGAGAAAAGAAAAAGGATAAAGTCCTTTAAAAAAAAGAGCAATGAAAATATAATAAGCCATGTAAAGATGGAAAATACATAGAGTCTGGACTGTGCATATTGCTGTGTTTTCTTTTGGATTTTTAACTGCTAATGAGCTAACTGCAAAACGACAACTGACTGTAAAGGCTGATAAGTTAAATCAACACATATATTTTAAAGGTATCTTGATTTTGAAATTTGGGTCTAAGGATATGTTGCTTTGGAAAAGAGGTTCTGCTTTTGTTTCCACAGAAGATAAGAACCTGTGAATTGCTTCCAGGCTAACATAGTTTAATTGAGGAAGACCTTCTGAAAAAATCTCTGCTGGCAAGAGATGGTTCAGATAATCCAACACCCACTTCAGCATCAAGGTTGCTAACTAAGATGATTCAGCCTCAGGGGCCCTCAAAGATTACTAGTGCCCCCAATCAGCAGAAAGTAGCCTAGAAAACTACACACACATTCCCCCAAAATAGATATGGTTGTTTATCTTTGTTTAGAGGGTTTGGTTATTGGTCATAGTCAATCTCTCTCTAAAAAAGAAAAGGGGACACAGATATAATAGGATAAAAGGGTAGATTATTGAATCTACTTTTAAAAAGCAGCTACATGTTTTAAGTAATTTACATTAATATGGATTTTGGTTTATTGATACAAATTTAAGGTTAATTTTGTCATACTGTATGTATATTTCTACTCTTGTTTAAGATATATTTATGAAATTCTTTTATGATTGAAATGTTTAATTAAGAATGCAAATTAATAGTTAATCATCTATACAAAGATATATTTCAATATTATAGGTAACCTCAAACTTCGAAGACCTACAGAATATGACATTTAAAATAGTTGAAGAACTTAAGACTTTTCTGGACAGTGAGACATGGCTGTTCCTGGCAGCACCAATTTTACTACAAGAGGATGATAGGCATCAAACCCCATATGGAGTTTACTTTCTTGGTGGAAAAGTTAGCCACTGAGCAAGAAATTGTTCATCTTGACTGCTAGCATATACTGTAATAAATTGGACACTTAGGACATATAGGAAAGTGGCCACTGAACTTTATCAGAACAAGCCAAGATGGTCCTTTGGGTTCCTGCTTCACAGAGACTGCTAGACATTCTGTAGGACACAGGGAGAAGCTGCTAACAGACTATGCCAGAATGGGAGGAGCAGTCCTTCAAATTTCCTGCTTCATTGAAAGGTATGGCAAAGATTCTAGGCCTGTAGGTTGAAAATGGATGCCCCAATGTTACAGAAAAACTTTAAGTGACTGTCCAGGCAGCCAGATGTCTCTGTCATTTCTAGAATTTGGAAGCTGCTTGTAATAGTTTCCTGTTTACTCAATACTATATCCTTTTGTGGTCTTTGATGGAGTTGAAGACTAAATAGTTACAATTTTCCTTAATTATAGTAAAAGGTAAATTAGATATAAAACTTTAGCCTCACAAAGACAGATAAAATATTTTCTTTAATCTTTGCTAAAAATATATAGACTATATATTTTAACTGTAATTCCTGCCTGCCTCTAAGTTGCCTTGTCGTAGGTCAAAACAGCTTCTTTATTAACCAATGGTAATAAAGTATATTCACAGTGCACAGAAAGTGTATATAAAGACAGGGTTTCTTTTGTGTCATTCTGGCTGTCCCAGGACTCACTTTGTAGACCAGGATAGCCTCAAAATCAAAGATATCTACCTGCCTTTGCCTCTCCAGTGCTGGGATTAAGAAGCGCACCACGACCACGACCACCGCCCCTTCCCTCACTTTTATATGAGGCTGTCCTTCCTTTTCTTTAGAGAAACAAACAAATGTTTAGGTTTCATTCTTCTCTCTCTTTTTAAAAGATTTATTTATATTATTTAAATGTATACTGGGTTGTGTGGAGGTACGTGCATGTAACTGCAGATGCCCAAGAGGCCAGTGGCATCTGACAGCCCTGAAGCTGGTTACAGGTCACTTGTGAATGATCTGACATGGATTCCGACTTGGGTCCTCCAGCTTCATCTTGACTGAATTTTCACCCTGTTTTCTTCTTCAACAGAAGTTTTCCAGAGATGTCTACCCCACATCCAAAAGAAGCCACACAAACTACAGATATGAAGCCACTTAATCTCTTCTACAAACAAACACATATACAAATATCACTAAAAATCTACTATAATAAACAAAAGCCAGAATATCACCAAATGCTAGTAAGCAAGTAGAGTGGCACGGACATTTGGGAAGACAGTTTTGAAATTTCTTACAAAATAAAGCAAACCCTAATCATTAGATCCAACAACTATGCTTTTTAGTATTTATCAAATGAACTGAAAGTTTACATATACATAAAAATGTGGTGATATATTGTATATTTAATAAAAATAGCCTAAAATATCAGAGGGTAAAACCACCCACAGAGCCAAGCCATTGAAGGTCAGGGAGTGGTGATCCACACCTTTAATCTTAATGCTAGGAAAGTTGAACCAGGAAGTGAGATAAACTGGGTGGAGAAAAAGGAGGGAGTTTCAGCTGAGGACTCAGAGGCATTGAGCCTGAGGATTCCTGTGGATAGGATATACCTTTTTCAGCCTAAGGAGTTGGCTAGATAAGAACTAGTTGTAGCTTGTCTGTCTCTCTGATGTTTCAGCTTTTCTAAATTAAATATATATCACCACAGAAAATTTATTCATAGATTATTTAGTTTATTTACATATAGAGAGGTATTTTTGCCTATATGTTTATCTATGCACTACATGTATTCCCAGTGCCCAAGAAAGCCAAAAGAAGGCATCAGATCCTTTGGAACTAGACTGAGAGGTGGTTGTGACTATCCATCCACATGGGTTCTGGGAACCCAACCTGGGTCATCTTCAAGAGCAGCCAGTGCTCTTAAGCAATGAGCCATCTTCTTTATCCTCACTCACATATATGTACAACAGCTTTCATAATGCTAAAACTTGCAGTAATCAAGATGTACTTCAGCAGGTGAATAAATACAAAGATTGGTCCACACAAGAAATAGTCAATGTTAAGAAGAAATGAGCTATCAAGCCATGAAAGGACAAGAAGAATTGTAAATATATATTACTAAGCACAAGCAACCAATGTGAAGAGGCTACACACTGGATAATTCCAACTAAGGGACAGGTGAATGCTGGGATTAAAGGTATGCATCACCACCCCATTCTTAAAAAGTGAACAAATACTGGGCATACTATCGCACACCTTTTATCTCAGCTCTCAAAGAGGCAGAGGCAAAGCTGATCCATGGCTACACAGAGAAATCATGTATAAAAAAAGAAAACCACCCAAATAAATAAAAGTATGGCTTTTACTTTTATATCATGGTAAAAACAAAGCCCTTCTATAATTCTGTTACCAGTAAGAAATTAAGTAAGACTTGTCAATAGAGGGAGCTAGAGATAGGAAAGAAAGGCTTCCCTTCCGGGTCCACAAGACATGGTGCTGGAAGGCTCCTGGAAAACACTTGTATTGTCTCCACAGATGAGCTTAAACTGCATTTTCTCTAGAACTAGATCTGTTAAGGACACAGCTTCTGTAGTATCTGACAATGTGTGCTTCTTCTTAACTCTGGATTTGTAAAGTATCGATACAGAGTTTTTGAAGATGAACCTGTATTCTAATCTTTGTCCTGACTTCTCCTGAAGCCCCCGCCCATGTATCCATCTACCGAGGTTCCTCAGCACTGAGGGACTAGCTAACCTTCATTCCACATAGTAGCTCGGAGCTGCCCAGGGCCACAAAACATATAAAATGAAGTCCATGCACAAGCAGTCTGCTGAACCAGCAGCTGTGTCCTGTCCAGTTCCAGGAACCCACTCTTCTGCTACATACCCACCCACCACTCTCAGCTTTCTTGCACCCTACTTCAGACTGTTCCCATTTACCTGCTGACTGAGGACCACATCTGGCCCAGGAACCCTGACCAACCTACTGGCTATAATTCTATTTTCTCCATAGGTCTGATCTCCAGCCTTGGGTAGAAGGCGCCTTTCAAATACGTCCCTTGGTATTTGTTTTAAAAAAGTCCTTAGGACAAACTGGCCTCAAGGCCTCAAACTCCCAAGTGTTGAAATTAAAAAGAAGTATTACCTTTGGCTCTTGGGTATAATTCCTTAGTTCAAAATAGCCTTTGACCATTCTCTTTCCTGTTTACAGCTACTCTATTACAGTTTAATAATTCTTTAATATAATAATAGTTGGGTAAGGTGGCACATGCTTATAATATCAGTTATTTACCTGCAATCCCAGCAACTTGGAAGGCAGAAAGATAGCAAATTCAACATAGCAACATAGGCAACAATAGCAAAACCTTGACCAAAACACACAAACAAGAACCCTGGTAATTCCTCAATGTATAACAGTTTCCTTGCTTACTCTCTCGACTGCTTTAGTGGTCCCCACTGTGCACTATTTCTTCCTAAATACCATGATTTCAGATTTCCTGGATGGCTTAAATGACAGACATCAAAGGGTTTGTTTTACCGTCCAAGTGAAGTGAATAATTTTTAATGAGGAGAGACACTTATCACATGTCTATCCCAGAAGCCACCTGGATCTAGAAAATGGTGGAATGACCTCGAGAATGAGAGAGACAGAGACAGAGAGAGAGACAGACAGACAAACAGAGAGAGAGAGAATGAGAATGAGTGTGTGTTTGTCTGTGTGTAATCCCTGGAGAGCTGAGACTCAGGAAGCTGGAGTGGACTGCTTAAGCCTCAAGCCTGAGACCCTTTTTTTTTTTTTTTTTTTTTAAATTAAAGTAAAAAATTTAAAAAGCACCAAAAATTGTAGGGGCTCAGAGATGAATCAACAGGTTAAGTGCACTTGCTGTTCTTCCAGAGGACATGAGTTCAGTTCTCAGCATCCACATTAGTTGACTTACAAATGTTTACAACTCCAACTCTGGGACATTGACACACCTAGTCTCTATGGACATTTGCAATCATGTGTGCATACCCACATGCAGACACACAGCCAATACATAATTAAAATAAAGTCATTGGGGGAAAAAACAGTTTATGGTGGTGGTGCACATCTTTAATCTCAGGCAGGACTCAGGAGGCAGAGGCAGGCTTATCTCTGTGAGTTTGAGGCCAGCCTGGTCTACAGATTGAGTTCCAGGACAGCCAAGGATACACAAAGAAGCTCTGTCTCTGTAGGGAGGTAGGTAGAGACGTAGGTAGGGAGGTAGGTGAATGAATGAATGAATGAATGAATGAATGAATGGAAGGAAGGAAGGAAGGAAGGAAGGAAGGAAGGAAGGAAGGAAGGAAGAAAGAAAGAAAGGAAGAAAGGAAGAAAGAAAGGAATTGTGCGATGGCCAGCTAAGACTCATGGCACTGAATGGGAAACCTCTGGTCTAACAGAACAGCCCCACTAGATACAGTCAGAATATTCTATGTAAATGACAAGTACATGATACTTATTCTCCTATGGTCTGCTATTGGATAATGCTCTTGTACACCGTAAAGATTTGTCACTCGAATTGGCTTAATAAAATGTTGAATGGCCAGTAGCCAGGCAGAAATTATAGGCAGGGAATTCCGGAAGGAGGAACGGTGGAGTCAAGGGTTGCCAGCCAGGCAGAGGAAGGGAAGCAAGATGAGAATGTAGCACTGAGAAAAAGTAAGCCACACACAAAGGATAAATAGAAACATGGGCTAATTTAAGAGTAAAAGCTAGCTAGCAACAAAACTGAGCTAATGGCTGAATATTTATAACTAATACAGCCTCTGAGTGATTGTTTGAGAGAGGCTGCAGAGCAGAACACAGAAATTTCCACTTATAATGGTCACGTAGACAAATCTGAGAGAGAAGGGTTTAAAATTTAAGCTTTAAATGAAAGTATCATCTCTCAGTGCTAAGCTTCCCAGGCCCACAATTTGGGGTTCTGACAGTTTAAAGTCTTTATATTCACGAAGTGAGCAGCTGACAATGGCCTGACCATATGGATTCATGCCTCTGAACCAACATCTAAAAAGCAAACTTGTAATGTGTAGATCATCAGAATAGCTCAAGTTACAGACTGCATCATTAAGAACTACATGTCTAAGTATAAAACTCTGAAGTGTCCCCACAAAGTAAAACAACTAGAAATGATTATCAACTATGGCAACAGTGAAAAGAAAAAAAAAAAAAAAAACAGGTAGAATCCTAAAAAGTGATTTTTTTTTGTTTCAAAATGTCTTTTCTAAACTAAACTCCTTTCCATAATGTTGTTGAGTCTTCCCAGATTAGTAACATTGGTGCTGATAAATGTTCCAACTGTCTGAATCATCTGAATTTGTTATAAAACAGAATGAAGAAAAAAAACCAAAACATTACCCTAGAATCGTATGTCCCTAGCTCAACAAAACTTAGCATGAGCTCTGTATTTGTACCTACATGTTTCTAAATATAATGTCCATAATATTGGAATAAATAAACAAGCACAGACTATCAGGATGCTTCTCATATGTCAGTGTAAGTCACCACTGAGGGGAAATTAAAAGTCTGAATGTTAGAAGTAGTCAAAGGGGAAACTACACAATGGCTCCATATGAGAGCCTGGAACTCAGCAGCCAGAATATTTCAGTTCTAATTCTATCTCTCGACAGGCCATGTGCAGCCTTGAAAAGCCACTTTTCCCTTGTAGAATATCCTCTTTGGAGAAAAGGCCATTTTATAAGCTCTAGAAACAGTTTTAAAATCAATACTGAGAATTATGGTTTCTCAGAGAACAAACCCTTGGACTAAAAGAGTACAACACTGGTTGACACTATCTACTCTTGACCCTCCAGCAAATGCCTAGCCCTTCTTAGTGGCCTGATTCTTCATTCATTTATGAATGTATTTTTAAAAATCTAATCAGGCTTTCCAGAGACCCAAACAAGATATTGAGAATTAATAGGTTATGAGCTTAAATGCTGTTTAAAGTCTAGGTTCTAGAGCACAATGATCAACAGTCAAAACAGCCACTACTTCCCTTGCCCTTTGGTTCTTAAGTGGGATTATTAGGTGTTTACACCTTTATGTAACACACATCTTCAATCCTCATTACTGACACTGTTACATTTTCCATCTTATAAGAAAAGCATTCTGTTCCCAGCATTCATATGGTAATTTACAACCTCCTATAAGTACAAGTTCTCAGAAGTAACCTCAGTAAGTACAAGTACTTCAGGCCAAATATGTGTATGTATAATGTATAGGTTTTTGAAACAGGGTTCCTCTGTGTAACAGTGCTGGCTGTCCTGAAATTCACTTTATAAACAAGGCTGTTTTTGTCTCTCAAGGGCTGGGATTAAAGGCATGTACCACCATTGCTTGGGCCAATAAATCATTTTTTAAACTGACAAAATGTAGGGTTGGAAAAAAGCTCAGTTGGTAAAGTATTTGCCCACACAAACATGAAAGCCCAAGTTCAGATCCATAATACTCACAGATCAGTATGATAAAGACAAAAATGAAGTGAATTAAACTGTTTCAGATTGTACCTTACCATGAAGCCAAGCCTGAGGTCTCAAACTTGCAGTAACTATCCTGCCTCAGTCTCCTGTGTGCTGAACTCACAGGTATGCACTACCACAAGTAGTTAGAATTATTGTTTTTAATGTTCTTTCCTGTGCTGTGGACCCAACCCAAGGTTCTCATTTGCAAGTGCTCTATAACTGACTACATGCCCAATCCTTAAAAACACCATACATTTACTGCACACACCATGTTTTAATAGAGGGTAAATACTGTGGGATATTTCAGTATATGACATATACCATGATGTTCAGGAATAGATGATGTACACTGTGATGTTTCAGCAGATGGCATATCAAGTATATATTGTTTACTTTCTCTCAAGTCCTTCTAGGACTGGAGGTGTAGTTTAGTTCTTGCTTAGCATACAAAAGACCCTTTGATTCCAAGATCCTTAAAAACCATCCAAGAGAAAGAAAACAGAAGGTGAAAGAAAGAAAAGAAGCAAAAAAGTAATAGTCCAGGTGGTGGGTGGAGGTGCAAGCACGCAGGACAGAGTCATCACTGAGTTTGAGGCTAGCCTGGTCTACAAAGCAAATTCCAGGACAGCCAGGGCTACACAGAGAAACCCTGTATTAAAAAACAAAAAGCAAACAAACAGAAGACTGGGAGGGTGTGGAGCTTACCTTTCTTTGTCTGGGCCTACAGTAAATATATCTTATCTGTGGGGTTGGGGAAGGTTGAACTGAAACCAGCATCTAGGTTCCATATTTTCTTTATGCATTTGCATAAATCTGACTGAAATTTAGGTAGGCTCTATATTCTGGCTATGTCACATTGTAGCAAGGTGTCTCTTCAACACACTATTTTCTTTGAGTGTGGTGACTTACACCAATAATCCCACCACTTGGAAGGCGGATACAAGAGAATTACAGTGAGTAGTAAGAATTTGGACTATGCAGTAAGATTTAAAAAGCAAAACAGGTTTCTTTACCTTTGCTACTATAGACTGCTGGGGTGGCACTGGTGGTTCCACTAATAAAGTTTTTATTTAAAGTGAAACAAAATATGCTGGGCATGGTGGCATATGCCTGTAACCCCAGCACTCAGGAGGCTGAGGCAGGAGAACTGCTTACATATTTATATAGTGAGTTCCTAGGCCAGCAGGGGCTACAAATAAGATCCCATCTCAAAACCCTAAATTCAACAACAAAAGCTTTTAAAAAATTTTAGATTTCATTTCATATATGAAATATATGTATGAGTACTTTGCCTGAATGTATGTTTATGCCCCATGTGTGTTGTGCCCATAGAGATCAGAAGATATCAGCTGGATTGGAACTGGAATTAGATGATTGTGAGCCACTAGGTGGAAAACTGGGAATTAAACCTCAATCCTGTCTACGGGCAAGAAGTGCTCTTAACTTTTGAGCCATCTCTCCAAGCTCTACCAATAAAACCTTTTAATTAAGTAGATTATTAGCTAGCATGAAATTGATCCAAGAAGCAAAATCAAACCTAGACCAAAGTCTATCAGAATTTCCAGGCTAGAATTAATGAGTGACCATCTTAAAGAAATATGGTGTTCCTAAGCATCAAGAAAGCTTTCACTTGATAAGCTGAAGGTAATGTCTTAGCATCAAAACATCCTAGACAGACGACACTGGAATTCAGGCCATATACTGCAGGCAGGAGACTGCTTTGTTTAGGCAATGCCTTCTCAGTAACTGGACCCACTTTAGCACCAGTTTGAGTGCTTCTTTTTTTTAAAAATATATATATTTTTGTGTACTGGTATTCTGCCTGCATGTTTATCTGTATGAGGGTGTCTGGTCCCTTGGAACTGGATCTATAGACAGTTATGAGCTGCCGTGTGGGTGCTGTAAATTGAATCTAGGCCCTCTGGAAGAGCAGTCAGTGCTCCCAACTGCTGAACCAACTCTCCAGCCCCAAGTTTGAGTGCTTTAAGCAGGTTGACACCATCTTGGAATCTCTGAACCTGGACTCCATCTACTGTAAGTTTTTGAGCTTACATCCTCCATGCACTTAGGAAAGACAATATCAATGGCTTATTACTAGAGGCACTTAAAGGAGTCTTCATCAGACTCCCTAAATGAAGTTCAGAGCCATAAAACCATCAAGCTGGTAAACATAGACCAAGACTATGGGCTGGGACAATGCAGTCCAAAAACCTTGATGCTTCAAGCACCACCCTGATGACTTCTTCCCACTTCTTACCACCAACTACTTACTTCTTACCACCACCTACTCAGCACTTACATAATGTTCTGGGGGCTGTTTACTACCTTCCCACCCAATCACTGCTTTCGTTGGGGGGGAGGATAACACTGTGTACATGTTCTCTTTATGTACACACTTGTTCATGTAGAGGCTGGAGATCAATGTCAGATGTCTTCTTTTGTTCTCCACCTTATTCTTTGAGTCTACCACTGAAACATTCACTGATTCAGATAGAATGGCTGCCAGTAAACAAGGATCTGTCCTAACTCTGGAAACATTACATACACTAGTGGCAGGAGCACAGATGCACCAGTGCACACAAAGCAACACATATACACAATCTGCATAGAGAGAGCAAGGAAGAGTGTGATATATTCCTTTCATTTTTAGGTGAAAAGTTAGAACCCCATAGCCCTTTCCCCTTACTTTCGTCATCTTGGGCAAAGGGAACCACAGAAGAAAATAAAATAATTTGGGATCAACTCCTTTTTCCTTCCTTGTCCTCTACCTCTTGTTCCTATGCTTGGGAGAATGGGGACAAGACATGAATAGGGTGTTACACTTTAGTCAGGAGGCCTAAAACTGGAGCCTAGTCCAGATATTCCAAACCTCCTCCCGAAGACAAAGACATGATTAACCAATACCAGTGCTGCTCAGCCCTCAGTGTAACTTCAGTTTTCGTTAAATAATCAGTGACCATAAATGGCATGTGACAATATTTACTGAGAGCCAGGTGTTGGTGGCACATACCTTTAATCCCAGTACTTGGGAGGGACACATGGCAGGTGGATCTCAGTGAGTTAAAGACCAGCCTAGTTTACAAAGCAAGTTGCAGGACAAAATATTTGCTGAGTCTTACTATGACTATCTTACCTACTCTGTATCTATATGCTTTATAAACATATTACAAAGCCATGGCTTTAGGTTAGTTTATCCCAGTCTTCTACTAAATATGAATGTTCTGTAATTATTATTTTATACAATATACTACTGACATTCTCAATGGTTACATCAGGGCTTTTTGAAATTGACTATGAAAATGGCCAGACGTAATGGCTCACACCTGTAACCCTGTACTTGGAAGGCTGAGACAGGAGGAGACTTTAAAAGCCAGTCTGGAATATAAAACCAGGTCTTTTCTTAGAATAGGAGGGGTGGGAGGAGAGGATAGAACAGAGCAGAGCAGAGCAGAGCACAGTAGCTCATGTCAGATCTCTAAATTTACAAATAGTCTGGTCTATACAGCAAGTAAAAAGCCTCAACAGCTCTTTCAGAAACACATAATTGGGACTAGAGAGATGCCTCAGTAGTTTAAGAACACATATTGTTCTTGCAGAGTTCAATTCTCAACATCCACATCAGGGAGCTTACAACTATCTGAAACTCCAGCAACAGGGGATGCCTCTAACTTCCTCAGACACATGCACATATGTGAGGTTTTGCTGCCTGCTTAAAAAATTTTGTTGTATATTAGAGTTTTGAATCTTTGTTAAAATGCTAAAATGTGACTTCAGGTTACTGTGTAAAAAAGAACAAGGATCTCTTGTGAAGTTGTAAGCTCAGTTTGCTCAATTCTAACAAAAACTTGAGTTATGGAGGGAGGGATGGTGTAGAAAACAATTGTCCTGAGTTATAAATGCAGTCAATGGTAGATACCTTCTATTTAGCTCTCTATGTTTTGAGAGAGACTATTTTCTTCAGCGGACGCTGGCAGTAAAGCTGACCAACTGAATTTGGCATGCTCCCTCTATGTTTCTCCCTCTTTTCTTTAAATCTTTCCTATTGTATTACTGTGTAAGGAGATGGGGCACATGTGCACCTCAGCACACTGAGAAGACAGATTAAAGGACTCGATTCTCTCAGCTATATGGTGGGTCCTGACTGAATTCAGGTTGCCAGGCTTGGCTTTAAGAACCTTTACTTTCTGAACCATCTCCCCTTTCTCCCCTCTCTTGTAATGAGCATGTGCTCTACCACTGACAATGCACCAAATCTACTCTGTATAAATGTGAGCCAAGTCCTCCTGATGGTCCTTGGAGAATGCCTCTGCCTCTTTCTGCTTAGTCCCATTTGTCCTTGGGCCTTGGCTTTCTTACAGTGGCATAGAGGTTGACTATCAGAAACACTGTCCATTCCCATCCTTGTCTCCTAGGTCTGTCCTCTTGAATCCTTGGCATCTTCAGGGCCTGGCTTGATGCTGTCTGTTCTGATTTGCTTCACCAGTGAGTACCTTTGTTCTACTTACATAGTTATAAATATATACAGGCCACATAACAGACTGTGCACTAAGGTGAAGAGAAAGAGAATCCTTAAGAGTACCTGTATTTACCACACTAATACAGAACATGCTTTATGTATAACAAAAAATACATGCAGAAGAAAACATAGAGAGCTAAATAGAAGGTATCTACCATTGACTGCATTTATAACTCAGGACAATTGTTTTCTACACCATCCCTCCCTCCATAACTCAAGTTTTTGTTAGAATTGAGCAAACTGAGCTTACAACTTCACAAGAGATCCTTGTTCTTTCTTACACAGTAACCTGAAGCTGTCACATTTTAGCATTTTAACAAAGATTCAAAACTCTAATATACAACAGAAATTTTTAAAAGAGCCAGAAAAATCTCACTTCCCAGTATAAGTGTACCTACCACATAGTAACTATTTACATTACTCTAAGCAAACAAGCATACAATGAGACCACTCTAAACATTCGTTTCAAAATACTCAAAACAGCAAGGTTTCTCAGTAAACAATTTTCTACTCATTGCTAAAATGGCACTTGAGAGGGCTTAAGGTTTGTTTTTTTTTTTTTAAATATATTTAACTTGCTAGGTAGCTTTCTACTAATAATCATTTAGAAAATGTAGGCAATTTTAGATGAATTATCTTTATGCAAAAGTAAAACTCATCTTCAAAATAAGTAATGCCTTTTACTTGGCCACACGATAACCAGCAAACCCATGTCTCATTTCTCTCACTACAAAACAATACAAAGACCAAGACTCTCTCAAGGTCTTTCAATCCAACCAGCGACTTTCAACACCTCCTGACCTCTCACTGGAAAATAAGTTTTGTCAGTTGCTCCTCCTGAAACTACACAGGAAAATGGTTGTTCCATCACCATAAATATCCAGTTTGAGCCATAAAATCCTGTTTATCTGAGAAACTACTTCAAAATCTACCTGTATATTCTATCTCTCACAAATAAATGAATCACAATCAAGCAAAGAGCACAGGCTGGTTCTTAAACACCTATCTTTCACCATCTCAAAGCAACATATTTCCTCTCAATCATTTGTTTTCAAATCTTCTGCCAGTGTTTCTATGAGTATTCCAAAAGTGTTTGCTGACAAAATGATGTACTTCTGTTACAACCACATGACTTTCATACATTATTCTGCCACTTTGCCCATTCCTGCCCTAGCTGGAAGGTTTTCCCTAATGACAGACATGTGGCTACTGTGTCTCACAATTCTAGAAAGCTAGTTGCACACTAGCTCTTCTACTCTATAGCAGAGAGCTACACTTCTGTACTGGAGGCCTTTCTTGAAGTCCAGCAGCTCTTTCAAAACTGTTGTAAACACTCAGCTCTCTGCCTATACTCTCTAGTCAGAGCTGCTTCTACAACCAAACCCCATCAAACACAGAAATACAGGCTAGAAACTTTGGGCCATTTTAACAAAACTTTGTAAAATACTAGAATTTAATAACTAGACTGAGTAACATATAACTTTAGAACTGCTGTGAAAGTTATGAATGGTATTTCACTTCTTGGTTGTTTATTTTTAAACATTTTGTTAACTATAAAGCTACACTTTCCTTCCCTAATCTCTCAAGGGTGTTATACAGGGTTGGACTTGGCGAGTACAGGCCATGGTGGTCCATGCTTTTAATGAGAGGTTGAGGCAGAGGCAGGCCAGCTTTGTCTACAGAATGAGTTCCAGAACAGCCATGGCTACACAGAGAAATTCTGTCTCAAAAACAAACAAACAAACTTCCAAAGGACCAGGCTGTATTCCCACAATCTACATGGAAACTCAACCATCTGTAATTCCAGTTCAAAAGGGACCTGATACCCTCTTCCTGTCTCCATGCTGGAATGCACATGGTGCACTGTATGCACATAGTGCATAGACAAATATCAATACACATTAAAAAACAGAAGCCCATGTAAATCTACACTTCAAAAAAATCCTTGAAAGTAGATTATTGGTTTTACTTAAATCGTGTTCATAAAGAGTAGCTTGTGAAAGAAGTGTGGGCTCTGCCACAAGGAGCCAGTGTTCTGTGTGCTTTTACTACTAGCAATGTCTTCAATCCATCACTTCTATCCAGAGAACCAATTTAACTAAAACAAACAACTATATATATATACATATATATACATATACATATATACACACACACATATATATATATACACATATATATATATATGTATATATATACATACACATATATATATGTATATATATACTGAAAAAAAATCACTGTGGTGGTTAGAATGAAAATGGTGCCCATAGGCTCATATATTTATAAAGCTATTTGTGAAGGGTTAGGAGGTAAGGTGTCCTTGCTAGAGGAAGTACGTTGATGGCCCATGGCAGGCCTAGATCTCTCCACTCCCCATCTACCTCCTACCCACCTTGCAGAGATCAAGGTGTAAACTCTCAGCTCCAGCAGCATGTCCTGTCCACCATGATGATCACAGACTAAACCTCTAAAATGTCAGTAAACTTCCAATGTCTTGGTCGTGGTGTCCTTTCACAGCAATAGACACTAAAACAGACTAGTAGAAAACTAAGGACTATTTAGTGATGAATGCTACCAGAAACTGAAAGGCAGGAAAAGAGACACTAACATGACAATTACAAGAAAAGATACTACTACTGTGTGGTGTTTTATGCCATTTTTTTCTTTTTTCATTTTTCGAGACAGGATTTCTGTGTGTAGCTCTGGCTGTCCTGGAACTCACTCTGTAGACCAGGCTGGCCTTGAACTCAGAAGTCTACCTATCTCTGCCTCCTGGGTGTTGAGATTAAAGGTGTGTGCTAATATGCCCAGCTACTTCTATGCTTTTAAAAGAAAACATACACTGTCAAAAACTCACTTATGGTGTGGAGAAATAAATGGCTCAGTGGTTAAGAGCACTAGCTACTCTTACTGAAGACCCAAGGGCAATTCTCAGCACTCACCTGGCGCTAACCACTAACAGTAACTCCAGTTTCAGGGATCCAATGCTCTCTTCTGGCCTTCTTGAGTATCAGGCATACCAGTGGTACTGCACAAGTATAAATGCAGGCAAAATGCTCACACATGTAATTTTTTTAAATAATTTTTTAATTTAAAATTTTTAGATATGGGATTTTTTCACAGAAGACAACTAGGTTTGGCTAGGGGCTCAATCAATGACTAGAGGCAGCCCTCCACTGGCAAGTCAGTCCTTTAGTAATCCCTATGAAGCTGTGAAGAGGGCGAAGCTCTGGGAGAGCAATCAACGAGAACAGTCTGCTCTGTCGGGCTACTTCCAACAGCAGAACTTCCAAATCATTTCAGTTTGTTTTTTTGTTTTGTTTTGTTTTCCAGCAAACTATTAACAGTTAAGCTTGGAGCCACTGAGGTGACTCAGTCAGTAAAGAAAGTGCTTGCTATGCAAACCTAATGACCTAAATTCCAGCACCAGAACCCATGTAAAAGCGAAAGTGAACAAGTGACTCCACAAAGCTGTCCTCTGACGTCCTCAGGTGCACTGTGGTATGTAGGAATCCATGTACACATCATATACATGATAATTACATCAGGAACCAACATGGTGCAAAGGTGAACCAACTACTAAGAGATGTCCCCTGACTTCAACATGCACACCATGGTCCTGTGTGTTCCTATACTGAACACATGCTTGTTTTGTTTCTGGGGGTTTTGTTTGTTTTGTTTTGTTTGCCAGTCTTGTACTTTATTGCCTCTCCATCAGGCCTTGACTACATACTTGCACAGCGGGCACAGCCTCTCCTGCTGCTGCTGCTGCTTTTTGGTCTTCATGCTTGGTGAGTCGGCAGCACATAGCTCTAGTCTTCTTGGGTCCAGAGGCTTATACTTCATGCCTTGTAGAATGTTCTGAGGTTTTCTTTTTGAGTCTGGTTAATGACAGTGAAGACATGAGTGATGGATTTGTAGATGACCTGTCACCTTCAGATCGTTTGATTTGAGACTTTTTTTGTTTTTTTGTTTTGTTTTGTTTTGTTTTCTGCTTGCTTTTTCAAGACAGGGTTTCTAGGTAGCTCTGACTGTCCTGGAACTTGATTTGTAGACCAGGCTGGTCTCATACTCACAGAGATCTGCCTTTCTCTGCCTCCCAAGTGCTGGGACTAAAGGGCATGCGCCACCACCTCCTAACTTGAACATAATTTTTAAAAGTTAAGTTTATTGGTATTTATTGAATTTTAGCATGAAAACTGCATTCACATTTTAATGAACCTTAGTAGCTGGAGAAATAACTGAGGTTAAGAGCACAGACAGATCTTCCAGGTTTAATTCTTAACACCCATACTGTGGCTCACAATCAGTCCCTGGGGATCTGATGCCCTCTTCTGGTCACCTCAGGTATTATATGTACATGGTGCAGACATAATTGCAGGCAAAACACTCTTCCACATAAAATAAATATTTAAGAGAAAATTTTAAAACCATTAAAAGACCTTTTACAGTAATCTTCAGAGAAAATTCAATCTGCCTAGTAAGCCTGAAAATCTAAGTTCCATTCCCAGAATCTTCATAAAGGTGGATGGAGAGAGTTGGCTCCACAAAACATACATACATACATACACACACACACACACACACACACACACAGATGCATAATAAAGTTAAATATATAAAAGACACCGGCCCCTTGCTTGGCAAGCCTGATGACCTGAGTTCAATCCTTGTAAGGAAATCAGTCAATCTAGGGGCTAGAGGAATGGCTCGGCAGTGTCTTTGTAGAGGACCCAAGTTTGATTTTCAGAGACCACTCAAGGTAGCTCACAACTGCCTCTATTAGCTCCAGGAGACCTCGCCTGAAACTCATTACATAGACCAAGCTAGCCTCAAACTCAGTTTCCCCTGCCTCTACCTTCTAATGCCAGGATTAAAGGCATATGCCATCATCAAATGGAAAAAAATCTGGGGCTGGAGAGATGACTGGTGATTAAAAACACCTGTTGCTCGAGAAGAGGCCTTGGGTTCAGTTCCCAGCAGCATATGGTTGTTCCCAGCCATCTGCCAGTAACTTCAGTTCCAGAGAAGCTCTCTTCTGACCTTCACAGTCACCACGCATGTACATGGTACACATACCATAAAGGCAAAATGCTCACAAATATAAAATAAAATATTTTTTTAATTTAAAAATAAAATTAAAAGTCAGGCTAGGGAAATGGCTGTTCAAGGAAGAGGACCTGAGTTCAAATTCCTAGCACACATGTAAAAAGCTGGGAATAGCTGAATGTGCCTGTAACCCCAGTACTAAGCACTGAGAAAGAAAGGTGGGTCCCAGGAACTCATTGGCCAGTCATCCTAGCTAACTTCAGGGTCAATGAGATCTGTCTCAACAGATACGATGGATTGAGCCAACGAGATGATTCAGTGGGGGTAATAGTGCTTGACAAGAAATCCTGATCTTATGAGTCCCATTTCCAAATACCTTGGTGGAAGAAAAGCTGTCTTCTCTGATCCCTCAATTTTCTAAATACTTGAAATAAATAAGGTGAGGCCAGGTAGTGGTGACACATGTCTTTAATTCCAGCACTTGGGAGTCAGAGGCAGGTGGATCTCTGTGAGTTTGAGGCCATCCTGGTCTACAGAGTGAGCTCCAGAACGGCTCCAAATAGCTACACAGAGAAACCCTGTCTCAAACAAACAAAGAAAGAAAAAAAGAAAGAAAACCAAAAAGAAAGAAAAGGTGGAAAGTATCAGAAGAAGACAATGTCTTTTACTTTTGACTTATGCTTACATATATGTGTACTTATACAAATCCTAAGAGCTGTGTGTGGTGGTACATACATGTGATTCCAGTACTTGGGAGGTTCCAGGCCAGCCTGGGCTACAGAGAAATCCTGTCTCAAAAACCCAAGTCTAAGCCAAAACAAACAAAGTCATACAGTAAATAATGTGACAAAATATTCAAGAAAGGGGGTTGGGGAGATGGCTCAGTGATTAAGAACACTGTCTGCTCTTCCAGGACTCACATTCAATTCCCAGCACCTACATGGCAGCTCACAACTGTCTGTAACTCAAAGATCTGACACCTTTACACAGACATACATGCAGGCAAAATACCACTACTAAATAAATAAATAAATATTTTTAAAGAAACATTCAAGAGAAAAATGTTTTTCATTTAATCTAATATACATGAGGAGAAAACAATTTTAATAAAAAAGAACAAGCAAAAGTCAATACCACATACTACTAAAACTAACCCAAGGCAATAATTTTAATTTCAAAAATCAACTTTAGTTTAAAACTAAGGTGGGGCCAAGTGTGGTAGGGCATGCCATTAACACCAACACCTGGGAGGCAGAGGCAGATGGAGGACCTCTGTGAGTTCCAAGCCAGTTTGGTCTACAAATCAAGTTCCAAGATAGTGAGGATTGTTACACAGAGAAACCCTGTCTCGAAAATAAAAACTAAGACTGGTTTCTATTCTAAAAAACAAAATGCTTCGTAAGCCAATAAAGTATGTTACTCAATTTTTAACTCACACTGGTTAAAACCTAAAATAAAGAGGCCTTTGTATCTTCATGTTAGAAAATGAAGAAAATCAGCTTACAAAGCCTACAGGACCAAAAATCCAATGGGGTTCTGGGTGGATGGCTCAATGGTAAATTGTTTGCTGTCAAACCTGATGACCTGAGCTCATCCCCAGACTCAACCCTTTGGAAGGAGAAAACAGATTCTTCCAAGTTGTCCTCTGGCCTCTATATACACTACTTAAATAACAAAAGTGTTAACTTACAAATAAATTAGTAAACAATCCTGAGTGAGTATGAAGTAAACAGCAAGTGTCAAAATACATTAAAGATAAACTAAACATACTGTAAGAAGTCAACAAAGGTTGAGGGAAATGGCTCAGTGAAAGCACTTGCTGTGTAAACATGAGGACCAGTTTAGAGGCCTGAAAAATCCATGTAAAACCCATAAATTGTGGATACAGGATTCCCAGAGAAAGCTAGTAAAACTAACCACAGCACAGAGCTTTGGGTTTGATGGAGACACTGTTTCAATGAATAAGGTGGAAGAGCTATGAGGGATGATTACAAGCATCAACTATTGGCTTCCACATAGTTAAATATATGCAAAAATTGTGCAGATAAATGCACACACACAACACCCTCACACATGAAAAATGAAACAAAAAAATTTAAAAAGAAATCAAAAAAGGTAACATTCTAGTCAAAGACATCAGTACTCTCTCAGCAGTTTTAATTTGACTAGCACACTAAAATATCAACAAGAATAAAGAACTGAGTAAGACCTAAACTAATTGAATCTAGTTGGTGTTCAGAAAACAGCCCATTCCAATATTAGAAAATAATTTTTAGTACACATATTAACATTCATAAACATAGATCCAAAAGAACTTATTTTGGGGGGAAAAAAAAGGTTAAAAAATCATAAAAGCTGGGGGCAGTGGTGGCTCGAATCTTCAATCCTAGCAGAAGCAGGTGAATCTCTGAGAATTCAAGGTCAGCCTGGTCTACAAAGTGAATTTCAGAACAGCCAAAACTGTTTCACAGAGAAACCCTATCTCGAAAAACCAAAACAACAGCAAACCCACCACACACTAAAATAATCTCTGACCACTCTGGAATAACTATAATTTACTGACGGAGCTGTAATGCTAGCAACTCAGGAGGTTTAGCAGCACCAGTCCACTTTGGCTACACAGCAAGACCCCGTCTTAAAAGGGGGTGGAGTAGAGCGGTAGCTCTGCAGCAAAGAACAAACTACACTCAGGCATAGTGGTGCAGGCCTTTAATACTAACACTGGGAAAAGTAAATCAGGTGGATCTCCAAGTTTGAGGACAGCCTGATCTACATAATAAGACCCTGTCTCAAACAAAACAAACAAACAAAACCAGCAAGCACTAACTACTATAGCAGAGGATTCAAGTTTGGTTCCCAGCACTCACAACAGCCTGATGGATTTGTAATCCCAGCACTTGAAAGGCAGGAGGACCACTGTAAATTTGACTAACAGTGTGGGCTACTGCATTACATAATGAGTCCTAGCTAGCCAGGGCTATAGAGAGAAACTACCCCAAAAAAGGGAGTGAAGGAGGAAGAGAAAGGAGAGGGAGAGAAACAGAGAGAGAAGAAAACAAGCAGGCAGGCAAGGCAAAGCATGATGGTACCTTCAGTAATCTCAGCACTCAGAGTGAGGTAGGAAGATCAGGAGTTCAAAGTCATCTTTAGGTACACTGTAAATTTGTGGCCATCTTTAACTACTTGAAACCACCTCTAAAAACCATTAATAAGCCAACAAGATGGCTCAGTGGGTAAAAGCCCTGTAAACCTGATTCTGAGCTTAATCCTCAGAATCCACAGAAGGAGCGAATTCCCTCCAGAAAATTGTCCTCTGGCTTCCTCCTGAACCCTGTGGCTCATGGCCACCCACCATCGCTATCACATCATAATAACAAACAAATGTGTGCACACACAATAATTTCTAAAGGTTAAAAAATTGGCTGGAGAGATGGCTCTGTGGTTAAGAGCACTAGCTGCTTTTGCAGAGGGCCTAGGTTTCTGCCCAGAACCCACGCAATGGCTCACAACCATCTGCAACTCAGGTTGCAGGTTCCAGAGGGTCTCTTTTTTTCCTCTCTGGGCTCCAGGCACAAACATGGTACACAGATATAAATACATATGTAGAAACATAAAATAACATATTTTTTAAAAAGTAAAATAAATTAAAAAAATTAAAGAGGAGGGGCACTAATGATAAAACTATCTCAGAAGCCAACAACTTGCCTAAGAAGACCCTAGGTTCAATCCCCAGTATCCCTCTATATACCCAAGTCAAACCAGAAGGCACTAAAGGAGATGGTCTTTCTGAAGCAGTCTGACAAGAGATAACAAGGCAGTATAGAGTATCCAGTTTAACAAGAGCTCAGATAAAGGGGATACCAGTGAGTAGAAAATGATGATGGGCATGTCCATGTCCTACTGGCATCCTCTGCCCTTGTTCTTCTAATCTGAGAAGAGCACTAATGTTTATGGCCTCATCCCACACATCTCTGATTAACAGCCATGATGACCAAGATTAAAGTTCAAGATAAAGGAAAGCTGCCTGAGCATTTATGGGTTCTCTACTAAGTTGGACCACAGAAGATTAATAGGAAAAAGAAAGAGCCCCTTCTGAAACAGCTCATGTCCAGTAACTAATATTTACTAGAATCCCAAATGTCAAACAGTACTGATACCAACAAAGGGCCATGTTTACATGAGGGGTGAGGGGGACAGACAAAGGATAATACATATGACACACACAGACTCAAAACATTTAGATGAAATTCCTTGAAGACCATTTGTACTAGTTGGCGGTTGCTGTGATAAATACCATGAGCCAAACACAATTTAGGGGAGGAAAGGGTTTATTTTAGCTTCCAGGTTATAGTCCATGATCCAGGGAAGCCAAGTAGGAGCCCAAGGCAAGAACCTGGAGGCCGGAAGAGAAACAAAGACCATAGAGGAACTATGCTTACTGGCTTGCTCCCTGGTTCTCATTCAGCCACCTTTCTCATACAGCCCAGACCAAATTGCTTAGGGATGGCACCACCCACAGTGGACTGGGCCCTTCTACATCCAAAAAGAAAATGACCCACTGGCCAATCTGATGGAGGAAATTTTTCAATTGGGGTTCAGTCTTTCCAAGTATATCAAGCTGACAATCAAGATTAGCCATTACACCACTAAACTACTGAAACAGATGAGAAAGAAACATCACAAAGAGCCAGGTATCGTGGTGCACACCATTACTCCCAGCAGTCCAGAGGGAAGCAGAGGCAGATGGTCTATAAAGAAAGTTCCAGAATAAGAGGATGGACAGACGGATGGAAGGAAGAAAAGAAGGGATGGAGAAATGAAGGAAAAAGAAAGAAGGAACATCACTACTGGCTAGCTAGTTCTTTATCCCCACCAAAAAAATAATTAATACTGACAATTTATAATGAATAATATATTATGACCACAAAGGAATTTAATTCATGAATGCAAAGTTGATTCAATATCCAAAGCTGGTTCAATATCCAAAAATCAGTAATGCTATTAATACATTGACAGCATAAAAAACATAATCATAATCGAGTAAAAAACTAATTCCTGAAAATTCAACAGCTGCTAATAAAACTCAACAAATCAAAAAAGGTAACTTCTTTAATATAATGGGCATCTACAAAAAACAAAAAAATCCTATAACAAATCCACAGAATGGCCAGAAGCCTTTTCCCTAAGTTCAGGAAGAGCAATAATATCCTCCCACTACTCCTAGATGATGCTGCACTGAAAGTCCCAGCCAGTACAGTAAGAATAAATCAATCATGGCAGTGAATGGTAGAGCACACCCTTGCGTTCAAGGGTAGCTTGGTGAACAAAGTGAATTCCAGGACAGCCAGGGCTACATGGAGAAACCCTGTTAGAGAAACCCAATAAATAACTAGAAACTAAACATTTGAAAGACATTGGGCTGGAGAGAGGGCTCAGAGGTTAAGAGCACTGGCTACTCTTCCAGAGGTCCTGAGTTCAATACCTAACAAGCACAGGGTGGTACACAAACCATCGATAGTGTGATCTTTATGCCCTCTTCTGGCATAAAATCATACATGCAGATAGAGCACCACATACATAAATCTTTTAGAGAAAGAGATTTTTTTAAAAATTGTAAAACATCATTTGCAATATTTAGAAGGGGTAGGATGCCAAGAGGTGGAAGGAGTACAGGTCAGGGAATGACAAGTGTGTCACATGTCAGTGTGGCATGCAGAAGAGGCCCTGGGTTCTATCTCTAGACTAGAAATAAAGGAGTTACTTCAAATAATTGAAAAAATAAAAAACACACATCTGAAACAACATAAGCTATAGGTCCTTATGTTACATAGAGAAAATATTAATGAAAGGAAACAAAGACAGCCAAATAAGCAAAAAGCCAATGCTACCATTTTTACCTTTTTGGAAGACTCAAAATAATAACTGCCAATTTTCTACCAAACTGTTCTATGTTCAGATTTAAGAGTTCTCTGTTCAAATATAATTTGAAACCAACAAAAAACAAACTATTTCTATTTACCAGCAGGCTGATTCTGAAATGTATGGAAATGACCAGAAAAAAAAAATTTAAGTGTTCTTTAATTTTGTTTTAGAGTTGGGAGAATCACTCAAGACAGTGTGACCCTGGCTATGGAACAGGTCAGCACACATGAAATAAAGAGTACATAATAAACAACAAAATAGGACCAGTTGTCGGGTGATGATGGCATATGCCTTTAATACCCTGTGCTTGGAAGGCAAAGACAGGCACTAAATTTGAGGTCAGCCTGGTCTACAATGTGAGTTCCAGGACAGCCAGGACCACCCAGAGAAACACTGTCTCAAAAAACCAAAGCACAAAACAAAAAGGGACCACTACGTAGGCCAAACTAGCTAGCCTCCAACTACAGACCAGCCTGGATTACATAATGAGACCTAGTCTAAACACAAACAAAACAACAATAAAAACAAACAAAACCCATCTCTATCAATACCTCTATTTATATGAAATTACTCAAAATAAAAGCTTGGAGGAGGGATCTTCAAAACTTAACCCGAGGACTGGAGAGATGGCTCAGAAGTGAAGAGCACACTGGTTGTTCTTCCAGAGGCCCTGAGTTCAATTCCCAGCAACCACATGGTAGTGAGATCTAATGCCCTCTCCTGGCACGCAGGTGTACATGCAGGCAGAACACTGCATTCAAAATAAATCGTTCATAAATAAATAAATAAGTAAGTAAGTAAGTAAGTAAGTAAGTAAGTAAGTAAGTAAGTAAGTAAGTAAGTAAGTAAATAAATAAATAAATAAATAAATAAATAAATAAAGAAGACACAGTTTTTAGTTGGGACATCAAAACTATAATCCAAACTGGGCATGGTAGAGCACACCTTTAATGCCAGCACTCAGGGAGCAGAAGCAGGCATTTTCTTTGAATTCAAGGCTGATGTGGTCAACAAGGTAAGACCCTACCTTAAACAAAACAAAACAAAACAAAACAAAAACGGGTTGGAAAGATGGCTCAGTGGCTAAGAGCACTGGCTACTCTTCCAGAGGTCCTGAGTTCAATTCCCAACAACCGCATACAACCATTCATAATGAAATCTGGTATCCTTTCTGGCCTACAGGCATACATGCAGGCAGAATACTGTATACATAATAAATCTTTAAAAACAAAGAAAAACAAAAAAACCAAAATGATCTACAGAAAAAGAAAATCTTTAGAGTGAACCTTACTCAAATTAATTTTTTCCTTCTCTAAAAGAGTTAATAACTATTGGAGCTACAGTCATGGCTTAGTGGTTAAAAGCATTTACTGTTCTTACATTGGACCTAGATATGGTTCCTAGTATCCACTTGGCAGCTCACAACTATCCTTAACTCTAGGTTCCAAGGAACCCAGCACCCTCTCCTGGCCTCTGTGAGCACCAGGCACACATGAGGGGTACATACTACACAGGAAAGCAAAACACATTCCCATATAAATTAAAATAATAGCCAGACTGTGGTGTCAAAAGCCTTTAATCCCCTCACTCAGGAGACAGAGGCAGGTGAATCTCTGTGTTCAAGGCCAGCCTGGTCTACAGAGTGAGCTCCAGGACAGGCAGGGCTGGCTATACAGAGAAACTCTGTCTTGAAAAAACAAAATTAAATTAAATTAAATTAAAATTAAAATAAGTAAATAAATCTTTAAAACAGATTCTTTAAAAACAAAACAAAACAAAACTGTCAGCTGGGTGGTGGAGCACACCTTTGATTGTAGCACCTGGGAGGCAGCAGTAGGTGGAATCTGAGTTTGAAGCCAGTGTGGACTACAAAGCAAGTTAGGACAGCCAGGACTACACACAAACAAACAGCAGCTCAAAGTAACACTTTTTCCAAGAAGATAAAGAAATTGGATGGAAATAGCACATGAAAACTGTTAATATTGGTCAGTAGAGAAATGCAGAAAACCATGAAACTACTATACTATATGCTGTTTACTAAAATGATTAAAGGTGAGGCTGGAGAGATGGCAGCTCACAGCAGTTGTAACTCCAGTTCCAGAAGCTCCAACACCTTTTTCTGGCTGCTCTAGGTACTCAGCACATAGGTGATACACAGACATACATGAAAACAAAACACACACACACACACACATATGTACAATAAATAAATAAAACATTAAAATAGAATAAAATGTTTAGAAGGAAAAACTACTGAAAAATAGCAAATGCTAGAAAGGATGCAGAGCAACTAAAACACTCATACATTTGCCAAGAAATATTTTGGTAGGTTCTCATGTTACCATACAACCCCGTTCCCACTCTACAGAGCTCTAGAGAAATGAAAAATTATCTTTACACAAAAACCTGCACACAAAGGTTGATATATAATCTATATATCAATTCTATAATCAATAAATCATAAAAAATGTCCACCAATGAAAGAATAGAGCAACTGTAATGCATTCATATATACAAAGAAAAGAGTTCAACAGCGAAAAGAAACAAACTACAGGGCTGGAGAGATGCCTCAGAAGTTAAGAGCACTGGCTGCTCTTCCAGAGGGCCTGAATTCAATTCTCAGCACCTACATGGTGGCTCACAACCAGCTATAACGCCTTTTGGTCCCTTTTTCTGGCATGCAGTGCAGGCATATATGCACACAGAATACTTCATTACATAATAAATAATAAATCTTAAAGGAAACAAACTACAGACACATGTAATTTAGATGAGTCTTGGTGGTTATGCTTAGAAAAATAAGCCACCTCAAAAGGTTCCAGAGTGTAAGACAGCGTTTACACAACTTCTTCAGGACATGAAATTATAGAAGCATCTCTGTAATCTCAGAATTTGGGAGACAAAAGCAGAAAGACTGTCACAATTTTAATTCAACTGTTCTATCCAATGAATTTAGAACAGCCAGGACTACATAATGAGACTTTGTCTTTCTTAAGTAACAGAGGCTGTCAAGAATAAAGAGTGAGGGAAGAGTACAGGGATAATATTCGCATTTTTCTGATTAAATGAAACTGTCCTGTACTGACACCGTGACCTCAGGAAAACTCCTTATGTGTTAAAATATGTATAGCAAGGTTGGAGGCACAACTGAGTGGTAGAACATTAAGCATATACAAGATCCCAGGTTCAATCCTTACGAGCACAAAGAAGGGCCACAACGGTATACTCCTGCAGTCCTAACTTTTCAGTGAGGCTACTGTAAATGCTCACTCACTTAAGTTCAGGAGTTTGAGATCAACCTGGACAACAACACAAGATCTGTTTCCTAAGACAAAAAATAATTTTGCTATATATTAACTTCTAAAAATTAGCCTACAATAATATCACTTAGGAAAGCTGACAGACTGAATCTCAAGTCACACCTCTACATACACAGCAATTCTACTCCTAGGAACATGCCCAACTGAAACAGGATCTAGGTACATCAAAAGACACTCACAAAAATGTGAGCTCATTCGCATCTGCCTTAAAGCATTCTCAATGTCCTTTCACATTAGATAAGACAGATTGAGGAATCTTCACAATGCAAAGTGTACATGCCATATCATTAAAAAACAACAGTCAAATGCAGTATTTACCCTGGGATCACGTCAATGTAATGCTGAGCCAAAGCACTCTGGCACAATAAAAAGACCCTTCTGTATAAAACTCAAAAACAAGTGGAAAGTATGGCAAGGACACGTAGCATACAGTGGAGTGAATGATGAGGGGCACTGGGGACATCCACAATGTCAAAAAGCACTCTAAGAACCTGCACAGCAGGGCTCTCTGTGGTGGCACCTTTCGAAAGCCTGGACAGTAGTAATATAAGCTGTTCTAAGTTAAACCTCAGACCACTAAAGCAGTGTGAACTGCAACAGGTGTACCTTCACCTACTTAAAAGATCCAAATACATACCAGGCCTTGTACACCCTCTAAATTCAGGATGCATGGTGGCCTTAATCCATTGCTAGCTAGACTCTTAGTATTAGAATGAAAGGGAACTCCCATTATCACAAATGTCCACAATTCTGTGACAGAATTCTGACTCCAATTTTTTAAATTCATTCTGAAAATTTCCTTTGACCCCTACCCTAAGTGATGTCTTTTTATAAATCTCACACAGCATTACAAAAATAGCTTTAAATCCCCATTCCAGCCTTGTGAGTATAATTCACCTGTAACCTGATATTCCAACAGCTAATAACACAGGCTGATTTCCATAATAATAAAAGAATCCTGGGTTTATAAGTATATATGACTTGATGACTTATTTTGAAAATATAATTCTCATTATGTAGACAACTTTTGTTTATGTACCTAATATTAAAACATTTAGGTACCAAAGGGTGGTAGGAAAAGCCTCCGTTAAGTTTTATTTGTAAACAGAAAAACAGTAATCTCTGGTAGTAGTACCATTCGCCTTCCTGGTCTATAAATAAAGCTCACTATAGGAAAGTTTAAAAGCTTGAAGCATGTGGAAAAAAAAGCCTCAGAATGCCACAAAGTACTGATAGACTTTCCCATGCAAATCCATATGCATGCAATATTTTACAAAAACAGTTCTATGCTATCAACACCTGTAATCCTTTTCATTTACTATATCATAAATATTATGGAAATCATATCTCAAAATAGAAACGCAAAATAATTATATTCTTGATATGCTTCACTTATTGTTCACTGAATAAGCAGTCTAATCATTGCACAAGCTCATAAGAGTCCAAGACCTGAGTCCAACATTTTTTATGACAATTTCTCCATTTCACAATTAGAAAAAGAAAAAAAAAAAAACCAAAAACTTATCAATAGTATCCCGAAGCTGGATCTCTAATAAAGCCCAGCTCATCATTCTGAAATACAATGGCCACAATCACACCTCACTTACAATTGCTACCAAGCACTTCTTACATACTTCCCTGCATTTACTTGTTTAATTCATAATCCTAGGATGTGGGTGCCCTGTAAAGAGGAGTACAGGTCTGACACCATGTCCAAGAGAATAAAACTTAAATTTGAGCACATGCGCGCTCAAAAATACACAGAGACACACACACACAGAGCCTTAAACACCAGCTTTTAATAATTCTACATGCTGGTTTCCTTCTCCCATTGTCCTATTCATAGGGGACTGGAGAGATAATGGCTCAGAGGTTAAGAGCACTGGCTGCTTTTCCAGAGGTCCTGAGTTCAATTCCCAGCAACCACATGGTGGCTCACAAACATCTGTAATGAGATCTGGTGCCCTCTTCTGTTGTCCAGGCATACAAGCAAGCAGAACACTGTATATAGTACTTAAATCTTTAAAAACAAAACAAAATTACTCATACCCCCAGTGAAGATGGTATAACCTACAATTCTGTGCCCTGGACATACAGCAATGTGGTTAGGGCTTACTAAGAATAAATAAAGTCTTTTCACTGTCTTCTCTCTTAGTTAACTTCTGGTTTGGTAACCTACGGAAAAGAGGATGCTCCTCAGGACTTCTGAGAAACTCAGGACCAAGACAGACACTGTTACCTGCTGACATTGTTGTGCATGCCTGTGCTGTGCCATACAGGCACCCAAAGAGCCTACTGTGTGTAGGTAAACCTGATTTTCAGAGTGGCATTAAGAACTCTATGGAACTGAGTGTGGTGGTGATGCCTTTAATTGAAGCACTCAACAGAAACAGCTTTGAAGTCAAATCAGCTCTACATAGTGAGTCCTGGGTCAGCCAGAGCTATAGACCCAGTCTCCTAACAGATCTCTGGGGTTGCAAGGACATTTTTAGCCCTCTTGCCATGAAGACAAGTTTTGCATATGATTAAAATACTTTCAAAAATATTTAAACCAAAGATACTTAGGGGGTCATGACAGGGTTTTTCTGTGTGGCCCTAGCTGTCTTGGAACTCACTTTGTAGACCAGGCTGGCCTAGAACTCACACCTGCCTCTGATTCCTGAGTGCTGGAATCAAAGGTGTGCACTACCCCATCTGGCAAGATACTTTTAAATTTAAAATACAGCAAAAAAAATGTTTTTCATGATATAGGTCAAAATTCAATAGTGCACAGAAAAATATGTAAACAAGTATTTTAATAACAGGTAGAACAGAAAGTACTAGAATATTCTTCTATTAACTCTTGTGTATGATTTTTTTAATGGTGGGTTATAGCCCAAACTCTTGATGCATTAATAGTTCATTCAACACAGACAATCCTACCAAAACTAATACTATTCATAAGGTTATCTGAGCTTGAAGAGCTATACAAAAAGCAGGTTATTTCAGGTAAATATTCCAATGCAAGTTGTTATTACTTAAGTGCTAGAATGAGGTGTAAGGAGTAAGGTTTCTACTTTGTTATCACCTGTTCTTCACTGAATGTATAGAAATGGGTGTACTTCACTTTGGCTCCAGCAATCACTAATAACATTTCTATAAAGAGTTTTCATAAGCCGACCTCCCATCTTTCTTCTCCCGCAGAAGCAAAGCTGCTCCCAACGCCCCAAAACGAAAAAGCACCACCTCATCTAAAACTAGAGCTTTACTGTCCAAAGACTGGAAAAGGACAAACTGGAATCTCAAGCCCAAGGCCAAATCACAGATGCTAAAGAAATGTAACAATACGATGTGAAGAAAGCTCTAACAGTCGCACCAAAACTGCATTGAACACCCGGGAGCGTAAAGAAAATTTAAATACTTATTTCACTGCACTTTCCTACAACAAGAGAATCAAAAATCATGCCATACACAACGATTATCTGCTCCCAATACACACCGTGCCGATACAATATTCCGAATCTCGGGGGGGGGGGGGGGGAATCTGTCTCATGATTTGACACCCAAATACTCCAAAAGCTTTTAGTTTCCTCATTGTGAACGAATGTCTTTAAAAGGTAACTTGTTTTTAACAACCTTAAAAGAACTCAACTGGAGAATCATTCAGTGGCCAATCCAATCAGTGGAAACGACCATGCCAACTGCATCCCACGTACAAATACTATCTTCAGAAGCAGAATAAAAGCGGCAGCAGTCCACCGACAGCATGCCTGCGTAAGTAAAACTGAAAATAGTTACCCCCTAGCCCTCGCGACTACACTCGGCCGACACTCCAGAGGAACGAGACCCTCCGGCGACTCCCGACAGCCGATGGGAGCAAGCGGAGAGGAAAAGGATGCCGCGCCCGCAGCGCGTCAAGCGGCACACAGAAACTTCTAGGGGGCACTTTTCCGTCAGCACCAAGGCCGCAGGCGATATGCCCCGGGGGTCCCCCGGCGCCGCCCTCTACGCCGCTCGCGCCCGGGAGGAGCTGTCAGCTAGGCAGCAACCGGCCCGTTATCCGCCGGCCGCGCCCGCCCGCCCAGCCGCTCGTGAGGGGGCGGTGGCCGCTCCCGCCCGCGGACCCCCGCTGCTTACCTCGAAGTAGCCTCCGGCGGCGCCGCCCGCGCCCGCGCTCAGGGGCCCGTGGGCCGCCGCGCCGCCCAGCAGGCCCGCCGCGCCGGGGCCCGGGGCCTGGGGGCCGCGCAGCGCCGCCGCCGAGCCGGCCTTGCCGCCCGAGCCGCCACCGCCCGAGCCGCCGCCGCCGCCGCGCTTGTTCTTCCGGCGCTTGGCCCCGCGCTTGGCGTCGGCCGGGCTCATGGCGAGAGGGAGGGACGGAGGACGGCGGGCGGGGAAGGGGCGCGGGCGGGCGCCGGGCCGCGGGAGGCGGCGGCGGCGGCGGCGGCGGGCGGGCGGAGGCGGCGGCGGGCGCTGCGGCCGGCCGGGCGGGGGGCGCGGCGCGGGGTCTCCTCCCTGGCGGGGAGGGCGGGGCTGGCCGGAGCTGAGGGGTGGCTGCTGGCGGGAGCGACGGGAGTCTACCGGCCCGGCACCGCCGCTGACCAGAGTTAGAGTCCAATATGGCGGACACAAGGGGAAAGGGATCCCAGTTTACGTCGGGGGAGGGGGAAGCGGCGGCAGGGGGAGGGGCGCGGGCGGCCGCCCCCCGCACTCCGCCCTCCCGGGCGGCGCGCCCCTGGCCTGGGACCCCGCCCCCGACGCCCCGCGCGGGGCACGCCGGGAGTTGTAGTTCCAGCTGCCCGTGACTCCGCCCGGGCGTGCAGGGCGGGACCACGACTCCCGTAAGGCCACGCGGAGCTAGGCGTGCAAGAGGCGGGGCCAAGGGTGACGTCATGCGCCGCACGGCCCTGTGGACTGTGTAGTCGACGCCCGGGAAGAGCAGGAGGCGGGCGGGGTTCAAGGGGGGTCGCGCAGTTTTGCCTCTGGTCTTATCCTGGCTCCTTTCTATGGCCTCCAGCCTGAGAGCGAGAATCTCGCCCTGTTCGTAGTGGGCCCTGATGACTTTATCCCAGTCCAGGTTCGACCGTGCCCCTTTCATCTGCCGCTGTGTGACCTTGGCCTATGCTCGGGCCAGAGCGAAGAGGGCCGGCATCCACAGACTGGTAATTTGCTGCTTCCGCGGTGACAAAGCCTGCAATAAGCGGGAGCCTGCCTCACTCTCTTGTCGATTTTCTTTAAAGTCTTTATACTTAAAGGAGTGCTTCTCCAAGGCATCTGCCTGGGCTTTTCACCACTTCCCATTCACCCACATGGCAGGGGGATCTCAATCTAGGTCAGAGCTCTGAGCCACTGCATGGAGACCTTGCTCTTTGGCGCCCTGAACTTATTAGCCTCTCCATTTCTTAGTGCCTCCTATTCATCCCTGTCCCAAATGGAGCTATAGCTCCCTGACCTATTATTCACCCCAAACCTAAGCAGCCCAATGTGATCAACCCTGTTTCAATAACTACCTTCCCAATATCCCTTGCCCCAAAGATTTTAGATGACCCTACTATTAAAAGTGAGTAGGAAACCAGCCTGAACTTCCTTCAGTACTGTGTAGGGGAGCAGTCATGGACTGTCACTTTCCTTACAGTTGCACAGAAAGAGCTCAGTTGGATGCCTCCCTGCTCCCATAACCCCATTGCTTTCTTCTTTTCTTGCCACATTGACATAGGGTTGAAATTTTTGAGTGTCACCGGTTTCCTGGAGGATAAAGGGATATAGAAACACTTAGCTCCTACACCAGAATTCCAATTCCTTCTTGGCAAGGGGCTGGGCATACAGTACTCCATATTTGCTAGGCTAATGAATGACATAATAATGACCATTTATCCAACAGTACCAGTCACCCTACTGTTAGATCTTAATTCACAAGTGTCCAGATAGGTGAAATTATTTTATGGGTAAGAAACAGGCTCTTAGATGCTAAGAAAGTTGCCCAAAGCCACTCCAGTTTTAAGAGACAGGGCCCGATACCCGTTTAGGTATGATATGGGTACCTGCTGAGTGTGTACAAAGCCACTGTGTTTCTACAGCAATTGAATTCACAGAATCTTAGGTCTCCATAGGAGGCTAAAGGGTTTGGGGTTTTGTTGTTGGTTGATTGCTTGGTTGATAGGTTAGATTTTTTGTTTTGTTTTGTTTGGGGGGGGGGGTTGTTGCTGTTGTTGTCTTGACAAGGTTCTTTGTGGAACCTGGAATCTACAGTTTCCTGGAACTCTGTAGACCAGATTGGTCTCCCTCAGAGAAGCACCTGCCTCTGCATCCAAAGTGTTAGGATTAAAATCATCCAACACCATGCTGGGCTTTTTTTTTGTTTTGTTTTGTTTTTCCAGATATTTTACCGTATCATTCTGGATGGTCTTGAACTTGATAAGCGGATCAAATTAGTTACTCTCAAATTCAGAGCTCCTCCTGACTCTCTTGTCTTCTAAGTGCTGGAACTAAAAGTTCATGCCACCACATTGGCTTTAGTTTCATTCCAAACATCTGGGAGAGCCATGGAAGGCTTTGAGCAGGGAATACCATAGTAAGATACATACTTTTTTTTTTTTTTTGGTATTTTTAATTTTGTGTGAGTTTGTTTGCCTGTGTGTGTGTGTGTACCAGGTGTGTACCTGATGCCAACAATAGCCAGAAAAGGAACCCCTGGAACTGGAATTATAACTGCCATATGGTGCTGGAAACCAAACCTACTTCCTCTGCAACAGCAGCAAGTACACTTAAGCACTGAGCCAGCTATTCAGACATGAGATGCATACTTCTGAGAAAAACTATGGCTATTGTATATAGAATGATGGCAAAAGATCAGAATAGAGGTCAAAGGGTCACGAGAATCTGTCCTCATGAAAGAGGCTCCAGGAGCTGTCTCATCTCTACTACCAAATGACAGAGAAGGTTCCAGCTATACACCCCAAAGTGACTTTCATAAAATACTATAATTGCCTATACTTGGATTTTGTGTATAAAATATTTAATTTTTGCTATATTTTATAGCAATTCAAATAGACCATCCCCTAAACCGTATGTGGTGAGAAAGGGACAGCCTTTCAGTTATTGATTCAGTTATGGTGTTTAATTTTGTCAATCTGATTGGATTCAATGAAACCTACATTAGTAGAACATATTTCTAGGTGTCTGTGAGGGCAATTCCAAAGATAGCTAAGGGAAAACCTACCCTGAATGTGGATGGGACTGGCCAATAGACTTAGGAAACAAATCAATTTTATTCAACACATGCTTTTTCTTTGTGTGTATGTGTGTGTGTGTGTGGTGCTAGACCTAGGGCTTTGTACTTGCCAGGCAGGTCACTCTATCATTGAGTCATATTCCCTGACATGCTCTTGCCACCATGATGTTCTGCTTCAGCACAGGCACATGACAATGGGACAGACTCTGAAGCTGTGATCAAAAAGATCTGTTTTAACTCCTGCTAAGTGGTTCCTTCAGGCATTTCTCACAGTGGCAGAAAACTAGGACTTCAGAATAATTTGTGGTCAGCATCCATTTAGGTTGCATAGCAGAATATCAGTGATAACCAGTGAATTGTTTTGAGGTTTTCATTTTTTATTATTTGAAATTTTGATTTCAGTATATGTTGTACAGTGAGCATATTCCCCTCCATCTTCCTTATCCTCTGTTTTTTTTACCCCTCTCCATCTCAGTCCCTGGATCTCCCTAGATTCTGGCCGGCCTGGAACTTCCTGAACTTCCATTCTCTCTCTCCATCTCTGGAGTGTTGGGATTACAGGCTTGTGCCATCATACCTGGTTTATATGTGTAAACTCAGGGCATCATGCAGGTTAGGCAGATACTGCCTGCTGAGCTCCATCCCTAGAACCTGTAGTTGTTCATGCCTGGTATCCAGAACTCAAAAAAATTGTAGACAGCTAGGTGTACAGGTGCTCATCAGTTATGGTTTGAATAAGAATGGTCCCCATATATTTGAAATGGTCCCTCGTATATTTGAAAGCTCAGTCACTAGGGAGATGGAAGTCTTTGATAGGAATAGAAGGATTAGGTGGTGTGGCTTTGTTGGAAGTGTGTCACTGGGAATTAACTTTGAGGTTTCAAAAGCCTATGCCAGTCCAGAGTGTATCTGCCTAAGGATCAGGATGTAGCTTTTGTTGGCTACTGCTCCAACACCACTATGCATCCGACCACAATGGTAATGGACTTCTGAAACTTGTAAGTAAGCCCCCAATTAAATGTAATAGTTTATGTAATAGTGCCTTGGTTATGGTGTCTCTTCACAGTAATAGAAACAGTGACTCAGACAACATCTGTAGTTCCAGCTACCCAAGAAGGTGAAACAGGAAAGTCACAAGTCCAAAAGTTGGTATATATTTAGAGTGCAATGATGGCTCAGAAGTTATGAGTGTTTGATGCCCTTCTAGAGGACCCTAGTCCCAGTTCCTAACACTCATGTTAGTCAACTCACAACTGCCTGTAACTCCAGCTGGGGGGTCTGGGGATCTAACCTCATTCTGGCCTCCAGAACACATGAATGTGCACATTAAAAGAGTCTTTTAGCAGGGTGATGGTGGTGCACACCTTTAGTTCCAGCAACCAAGGTGCAGAAGCAGGGGGATCTCTGTGAGTTCAAGGCCAGCCTGCTCTACAGAGTAAGTTTCAGGACAGCCAGGAGGAAGCCTTGTCTTGGAAAACCCAGGAAAAAAAAAATCTTTTAAAAATACACCTAATATCTAGGTATAGCCAGACAATGGTGGCACAGGTCTTTAATCCCAACATGGGGTGGGAGGGATGGGTGTGGAGGGCAGAGGCAGGCATGTCTACAGAGGCCAGCCTAGTCTACAGAGCAAGTTCCAGACAGCCAGAACTACGCACAGAGAAACTCTGTCTAAAAAAAAAATAAAATATAATAATAATAATAAAAGGCATACAAAGACAGGGCATAGTAATAAAAATAAACAGGCAGTGATATTACATGCCTATAATCCCAAATATCCCAGAGGTGGAAGCAGGTGAATTTCTTAGTTCTATGCCATCAGCCATCAAGGTCTATCTACATAGGGAGTTCCAGGTCAGCTAGGGCTACATACTGAGAAAAAAGAATCAGTAGAATAACAATATTTATAAAGTGGAAGAATAAGTCAGCTTAAATCATAACTATAGCACAGAAGAAAAACAACTTTTCTGTTGGGGATCAAATATGGTGGTAGGCAGTCTTTCTCCCACTTAACTGTGCCTACAGCCTGGAAGTACCCAGTTGTAACACGGAAAAGAAAGTCATATAAAACACAGTTGGGGGAAAAGGTATGGTGCCACAGAAGCATAATCCACCTGAAGTCTCCAACTACCCATAATGCTGAGTTCATGGACCCCTAAGGTACATAAGAGCAAAAGCATACCTACACTGAAAACAAACTGCTCCAATCGTCTTAAAAACAAAACAAAAACTTCCCAATGAAGCTAACCAGAAAGCAAGCCTGAGGAATTCAAAGCAACGGAAACACTATTAGAGTTCTTGAAAATGCTTCATGTTATTAACATGAAACAATCTTTCTATCCTCAAACTCCTGATCATCCTGCTTCAACTAGGATTAGATATAAAAGTAGAGATATGTTGCTCTTTTCCATGTTAAGGTTCAGAGCTTCAGTGTTTTAGGCTTTTAGCATATTTCTGTTCAGATTCACAATCTTTAAAATACTCAAGAACCACTCAAAGCGTAACCTCTTACTTTTAATCTCTTAGAGACAGAATCTTACTATGTAACCCAAATTGGCTTTGAACCCATGCTCTTCACATCTTAGCCTCTTGGGTGCCAATGTGCCTGGCTTCTTTAAAAACAAAACAAAAAAAAAACCCTCATGTGTTTTCATAATTAGCATATCAAGTCCACTATCAGATTCAACAATATATGCAATATGCAGGACAAATTGAAAATGGTGACATCTAAATAGTAATGAGAGGTGGAGAGATGACTCAGAAGTACTTGCTGCTGCAGAGGATCCAGTTTGGTTCCCAGCACCCACGTGGTGGCTGACAGCTGCCTGTAACTCCAGTTCCAGGGGGTCAGATACCCATTTCTGGTCTCTGAGGGCAGCAGGCATGCAAGTGGTGCATAAACACATACACAGGACAAAGACTCAATAAAAAGAAGCAAATCTTTAGTATTAATGAGGTTCATGAACTATTTACTTGTGGGGGGTGTTTGTTTTAAGACAAGGTTTCTCTGTGTCCTGAGCTCTGGCTGTCCTGGAACTCACTTGTAGACCAGGGAATCTCAAACTCAGGAGATCTGCATGTCTTTGCCACCTGAATTCTTGGATTAAAGGTGTGTGCCATCACCACTTGGCATTTTTAAACAGCACATAGTGGCCTAGAAATTGCCATCATTGTATATTGGAAGGTGGGGGATGGGACAGGACCATCATGTGTGGCTGTTTTGGTTTTCATTAAAAAAAAAAAAAAAAAAAAAGAAATTACTTAAGTGTATGTGTTTTGCCTGTATGTATTGTCTGAGGAGGTAAGAGGAAGCCATGGACCTCCTGGGACTGCAGTCAACAGTCGTGAGACACCATGTGAGTAGTGGGAATCAAACCCTGGCCTCAGCAAAAATACAGCCATAGCAAAAAGGCCTGAGCAGGATTCCCTCCCGCCCCACCTCTAGACTGGCCCTGACTACTGCAAGAGCCATGAACTCCTCTCCCCATAGGGAAGGACCAATCAGAAGCAGACAAAACAACTCCAGGTGTCCCCCTGCAGAGACAATCCTTAGACCTAAGAGAGCCTTAGACCTAAGAGAGCCAATCAGGTCTGTAACTAGGCTATCTTGGAGTACCCCAGCTCCCCTCCCCTTGCCTAGCCATTATAAAAACCTCCTCCCAGGGGCTGGAGAGATGTCTAAAGGTTAATAAGAGTACTAGTTGTTCTTCCAAAGATCCAAGCAACCACATGGTGCCTCATAACCATCTATAACAAGATCTGGTGCCCTTCTCTGGCCTGTAGGCAGAACACTGTATACAAACTAAATCTTTAAAAAAAAAAAAAAAAAATTATAACCCTCTCCCAGGCTGCTTGAGATCTCTCCCACTCTGCTGCTGTGTTGGTTGGACAGAGAAAGGTCCACTAAACTGGTTTTGCATCAGCTTCAGTCTTTGGGGATGCGGATTATGGGCATCACAGTAGTGTCTTCGTTACTTTTCTACTGTCAGGACAAAATACCATGCCAAAAAAAACAAAAAACAAACAAACAGACTCTTGACTAGCTAAACTACAAAGTAGCTGCCAAAAAGAAGCAAAAGCCAACTGGGTGGTCTATAAAACGTTTAGACTAAGTCACTTAAAAAGGACAGTCTTCAACCTCTTGAGCTGCCTGTAGACTATGGAGTGTGTTCTAGGATTGTGAGGGATTGTGAGTTGTCACCATGCTGAGGTGGCTTTGGTAATGCATGCACCACCAAGCCCTGTCCAGTGGCCTAATTCTTAGTTATAGCTCAGCATTTCTGAACCTGTGGTTCATGACCCCTTTATGACCCTTTCACAGGGGTCACCTGAAACCATAGGAAAACAGATATTTATATACATTATTTTATATACATTACAGTTCATAAGAATAGCAAAGGTACGGATATGTAGTAACAATAATAATTTCATGGTACCACAAAGTAATGAACAATGTGTATTAAATGGTTGAAGCACTCGGAACGTTGAGAACCACTGCCATAGGTAAACATCTATAGTCATCCCCTGTATGTTTCAAAAATCATTACAAAAGAGGGGTAGAGTACTGTATAACAGTTTTTCCAAAGATTAAAACACAAGCTAAGCTACAAAAAGGACCCTGAAGCTAATGCAGCTGCCTAAAAGAAGCAAGATGAGCTGTCTGGAAGAGGTTTAAACCAACTGAGTCATTTAAAACCTGTTGAACACCTGTAGATTGTGTAATATGTGTTTGTGAGCTCTCATCCATGCTGAGGTGAGCTTTAGTGCTGCAGCTTTAAGCCATTTCTGCTCTTGAAAGTAACCCCAATAAAACTCATTGGTTCACCAACTTGAATGGACTTTGTAGACATGTTACATCTCTCCAGAAAAAGTTTATCACGATATGGTCCCATTGGCTGTGTTCCTGTACTAAACAAGGAATTAAGCTGAACACCAGAATTTATCTCTATTTTCTGCAGAAACAATATGACTAGCCACCTTCTGCTGCCACTGTTCAGCTGGAAGTTCCAGCTCTTTCCTGAGAAAACCCATTTCTCTCTCTCCAAACCCTACCCTCTCAGAAAAATCTCCAACAAAGAAAAACTACCAAAAAGGCCAGTCCTACATTCTTGGTGGCTGTTGTGCCTCAAGTTGGCAGCAGCCTAAGTCTCTACCCAAAGCATTTTAATTGGACACATGATTTTCTCCTGACCCTATCTCTCGGGATGGAAGCACTCATCCGGGAGTTGCTATGCTCAAAATAAACATGTTTTCAATTCAACTTGATCTGCTTACTATGTAAGCAGCGAAACCTATTATTGTGTTTTACAGAAAACCTATTACCTACTCCTAAATTTCCTTGATATGATGAATAACAAACTGTATTTTGTGAGTAGAAATAAACCCTTCTTGAAACTGATTTTTATTAGATATTTTGTTGCAGTGACAAGTACATAGAACGTGCTTAATTGTCCATTTGCACAACTATGAAGAATCGAGTACATTAACCGTTCTCACACTCCCTCATCCCAGAGAAAGGGTTTCTTTGTGCAGCCTTTGTTGTGAAATCTTTTTGTACACCATGATGGCCAATAGCTAGGCAGGATTTTGGGGGCAGAGAGGATGCTGGTAAAGAAGTCAGAGATGCCAGGTGGTCATGGAGGAAGCATGACATGTAGATGAGGTAACAAGCCATGAGCCATATAGCAGCATCTAAGTTAATAGAAATAGGTTAAACTATAGGAACTAGTTAAAAATAAGCATAAGCTATTGGCTGAGCTTTAATAGTAAGTCTCCATGTTTATTTGGAAGCTGGCTGGTGAAACAGACTCACTTCAAGCCTTGGCTGTGCTAGAACTAGCTCTGTAGATAGGGCTGGCCTGAAACTAAGAGATACATGTGCCTCTGCTTCCTGAATGCTGGGATTAAAGGCATGTGCCACCACCCCCGGCCACTATTTCTTAATATATATATATCATATATATTATATAGTATTTGTATTACATGTATTTGGGTGCTCATTGATGTGGAAATGTCTTTCTGTATGCTGTGAACATCAATCTTTAAATAAAGGAGCTATTTTGGTCCTTAGTGAGTACTGTAGAAGTAGGTGGGGAATCAGAATAGGTAGAAAAAGAAGGGTGGACAGATCGAGCCAGCCGCCAAAGAAATATGTAAGCAGCAAAGGTAAGCCACAGGCCACATAGCAGACAGATTAAATGAAAATGGGTTAAGTAAAGGAGCTAGCTAACAATATGCCTAAGCCATAGGTCAAACAGCATGAAGCTAATATAAGTGTCTGAGCCATTTGGGGGGGGGGGCTAAGCAGCGGAGGGCGGCTAAGAGGTCTAGAACTGCAGGTTTGTGGGTCTGGACCTCTGACCACCCAGGGCCCAAAAAAGCTCATTGTAACAGATGGCGCCCAGTGTGGGGCGAATACTCACATAAAGCCTGAAAAAGATTTAAAGGGGTTCTAGATCACAGAAACTGAGCCAAAGCAGCTTTCAAATTGTGTTTCTGAAGTAGGTCATTGTACAGAGATAGCATGGCATTCTGGCCACATTCAAAATGGTTGTGGACTGGTGGCAAGGATCGTAAGTTGCAACCGGGCCAGGTCTTGAAATCTCACGAAAGCCTCGGTAGCATGTAATTGACTTAAAGTTTCTGTTTATTTTGAACAAAAAGGAAACAGAGTCAAAGACAGTTTCTTAGTAGCAGCATTTTTTGGATCTGCTCTGTTTGCTGGTGACAAACAGAGATGTGGCCCTTTTAAGAGAACTTTCTGACTCAGCTCTTTCTGTCGTAACTGTGACTCTTTAAGAGAGTGATTGCATTTTAAAAGCTCTTCTGGTTAGAAAATGATTAAGTATTCACAGTAAGATTCAGATTTAAAAAACTGTAAACGAGTTAGAATGTGTGTAAAATGTACATAGGCTTCAGAGAGAAAAGAGGATAGAGTCTCTAAAAAAGAGAAAGTAATAAAAATATAAGCCACATAAAATTGGAAAATAGACACAGAATCTAGATTATGTTTTTATTTTACTTTAATTTTATAACTGTTAGTGAGTGAACTGCAGAAAAGACAATGGATTGCAAAGGCTGCTAAGTTAAAGAATATGTATTTTAAAGGTATTTTGATTTTGAAATTTATGTCTAAGGATTTATTGCTTTGGAAGAGTTCTGCTTTTGTTCCCACAGAAGATGAGAACCTGTGGATTGCTTCCAGGCTCTTATGGTTTAATCAACCAAAACCACATGAAAATTCTTTGACTGGAAGAGATGGCCAGATCAGCTTCAAGACTAACTTGATCCAGTCTCAAGAAGCTGTAAGATTGTTAGCATCCCTTAATCAGCAGGTAATGGAAAACTACGTCCAAGTTCTCAAAATATTGTCTATAAATGTTTGTTCTCATTATAAATGGTTAATGGTCATGGTTAGTCTCTTTTTAAGAAAAGGGGATATCATATATGTGTGATTTTTAAAAATTAGATTGAATTTACCTTGATCAGAAAATCAGCTATTAATCTCAAATATTTTACAGTGGTATGGACTGGTTTATTGATACAAATTTAAGGTCAATTTTGTTATGCTGTATGTATTTTTCTACTCTTGTTTAAGGTATCATGTTCATGTAACTGATTTAAAATCATAATGTATAATTAAATGCATGTTAGATGTTTAGGTATACAAAGATATAATTCAGTTAGATAGGTAATCTTCAAATACTTCTAAGACCTACAGAATATGAGATTTAAAATTTTAAGAACTTACGACTTTTCTGGACAGTGAGACATATCTGCTCCTAGCATCACCAATCTACTTCAAGAGAAAAATGGGCATCAAAGAAACTCTGTGTGGAATTTACTTTCTTTGTAGCAAGGGTTAGCCACTGGACAAGAAACTGTTCTGGTATTGACTGCTTGATAGTATGCTGTTTAAACTGGACTTGGAGGACCCATATGAAAGTGACCTCTGAACTTTGGCAGAACAAGCCAAGATGGTCCTTCAGGTTCCTGCTTTGCAGAGAAAACTGCCATTCTTCAGGACACAAGAAGTAACTGATGAACTATGCCAGAACGAGCAGAGCATTCTTTCAGATTTCCTGCTTCACTAAAAAGTATGCCAGAGACTCTGGGCCTATAGGCTGAAGACAGATGCCCCAACTTTATAAAGGAATTTTGGGTCCAGGCAGATAGGTGTCATCTCTGTCATTTCTAGATTTTGGAAGTTACTTATATACATTATATATATATATATATATATATATATATATATATATATATATATATATAACTTGAGTAAATATATCCTTCTGTGGCCTTTGATGTAATTGAAGATGAGATAGCTCTAGGTATAGTTTCTTAGTTATTTTAAAAGGTATATTGTATATGAAAGTTTAGATTTACAAGGATAAAGTACAAAGACTAGATATTGTAACTGTAGTTGTTGCTTGCTGTTTTGTTATGTGTAATTTTGATATATTAAAATTGAAACCTTCCTTTTTGATGTGGGATTCTTTATGTTGTGAATAACAATGTTTAAATAAAGCAGCTGTTTTGGCCCTTGGTGAACACCATAGAAGTAGGTGGGGAATCAGAATAAGCAGAAAAAGAAGGGCGGAGTCCCAGATAGATTGAGCTAGCCTCCCAAGAAACATCTAAGAAATATAGGTGAGCAACAGGCCATGTGACAGATTAATGAAAGTGGGTTAAGATAAAGGAACTAGCTAGCAAGGTGCCTAAGCCATAGGCCAAACAGCATAAAGCTAATATAAGTGTCTGAGCCATTTTGGGGGGCCTAAGCAGTGGCGGGCGGGCGGGCAGCTAAGTGGTCTAAGATAGCAGGTTTGTAGGTCAGGACCTCTGGCCAGGAACCTCACTGTAACAGCTTATGCCTGTGCATACATATAGAGGTCAGATGTCAGCTATCCTCCACTCTCTCCACCTTACTCCCTTGAGATAAGAGCTCTCATTTAACCTGGAGCAAGGCATGGCAGCCAGAAAGCCTCATATTCTCCCTGTGCCTGCCCACCATTAGGATTACAGGCAGACATCAACATTCCTACCTATCAATATGGGTGATGATCTGAATACATCCTCATGCTTGCTCAAGTACTGGAAACCACCAAGCCATCTCTTCAGCTCCTCTGTCCATCTCTTTAAACTATTTTAGTTGTCACATGTTCTAGATATTGATCCTAAACTTGCCTGTTTATTTTGGGACAGTGTTTTATTGTAATCCAAATCGGCCTGGCCTCCAATTTGTGATGTCCTCCCACTGGACTCAAGTTCTAAGATCGTGTGTACCAACACTCCAAGTAAACATTTTTAGTTGCCTTTTCATTAAATTATATGTATGTCTGCATGCACATACTACACATACGTAAGTATCAGAGCCTATACAGGTGAGAAATGTCATACCTGGAACTGAAATTTAGATGATTTGCCTGATGTAGGTGCTAGAAGTCGAATCCAGGTACTCTGAAAAAGAAGGCATTGCAGCTGGGTGGAGGTGGTGCATGCCTTTGGTCCCAACACTAGGGAGGCCAGCCTGTCAAAGCTATACAGAGAAACCCTGTCTCAAAACAAAGCAGTCATTGCTCCTAACTTCTGTGCCAACTCCCAGCCCATTTTTTTGTTAGTCCTGTTTTTGAAAAAATAATAATTTGTTTTTATGTGCATTGGTGTTTTGCCAACATGTGAGGGTATCAGGTCTCCTGGAACTGAGGTTAGTTTGTGCGTGCTGGGAATTGAGCCCAAGTTCTCCAAAAGTAGTCAGTGCTCCTAACCACTGAGCCATCTCTTTAGTGCCGATTGTGCTTCTGCCTCTCAAATGCTGGGATTAAAGGTATGAGCCACCACCACCACCTGACAGGAATCCCTCCTTTCTTATACTAAGCCTGCTAAGTTGAGGCCAGCTTTGCTACTAGGCCCTTTGCTTTAGGAAAAGTATGTGAGTGTATTAGTACATGTGTGTCAGGTGTTAAAGACAGTTTATATAAGGTTTTATGAAGCTACTGGAGTGTCTGCTGTCAGCACCAGGCACATTAAAGTCTACATGGCCTACCCACCCTACCCTTTGTTGACAAGGTTCTCTCAACACTTTGGCATAAATCGTGGGCAAATGGACGTAGGTGTGTATGTGTGCTTGAATTCTTTCCTGTCTTCTTTCCCTAAAGAAGAGAATTCAGGGTAATAATTCAACACTTTTCTCAGTAGGAATCCCCTGGATAGGTTATGCTTCCTACTACAGCAGTTGATCTCAGCCTGTGGGCCTGACCCCTTTCAGGGGTGAATGACCCTTTCCCAGACATTGCCTAAGGCCATAAAAAGACACAAATATTTATAGTAGTAATATTACAGCTATGAAGTAGAAATAATTTTATAATGGGGGGGTCACCACATTAAAGGATAGCAGCATTAAAAAGGTTAAGAACTACTGTGCTAGAGGGTCACCTGGACTCTGTGGCTTCTGATTTTTCTACTGGACTGGGAGACTATATTCTCTAACATACACGCACAAAGAGAGAAGCAATATAGCTTCCTCACCATCAACCACAACAAAGTATAAAGGGGCCGTAAGAAAACAGTATTCAGTGAATGGTAGCTCTTTATGAAAATGGGCAGAACTCTTTGCCACACCTTCTCTGGCAGGGCTTTCCTATGACCACACAGGTTCATGAACTTTTGGGGTGACTCTTAACCATAGCACAAATTCTGTGTGAGCAGACAGTGTGTAACTGTAATTCCAAGGGCAACTTCAGTCAATAATGTTCATAACATCTCTAGAACTTTCATTTCCAGCCAGCAACACCTCTCATAGTAGACTATTTGTGGACATTCCCAGGCCTAGGATGTGCTTCTATGAATGTCATCTTCTAGATGAGCTGAAATACCCCTGCCCACACCAGATATAAATCACACTGAGTGAACATCACACACACCATAAAAGATTCCAAAAGAGCAAATGAATGAATGAAAGATACTTGACGCAAATTTTTTATTTTCATCTTTAACACTAGCAGGAGTCCAAAACAAGACTGGTATCAATGAGCATAGTTTAAATGTAACAAAGAGTTAAACTATATACATTAAGGAAAAAGGAAAGGGATTTTCTTTTCTATACCAACCTTTTCCTATTGGTGAAGTTTCTGATTAGTTCTCTAATTTAATTTAGGATGAAGTAACAACTTTTATAATCAACTTCATAAATTGTCTTTAAGGTGAAAATGAATTTTTAAGTGAATTTACCGGTGAACTGGCTGCATGGTCACCTTGGCTCCTTGAAGTCTGGCTATCATTAGAACTAACAAGAGCAGGTCCATGAGGCTCACAGGGAACTCAATGGCTATGACATCCAAGGGGAGAGCACACACCACACATCACAATGATGAGAGCTTGTGCTCCTATCCTCTGAGTCCATGTAAAAAAATTATTATTCTCATTCAAACTAACTGGAAGTCAAAAAGTTTAAAAAGTCAGAATGAAGACTAAAACTACTTTCTTTTCACATAGAGGAGGGACACTCCTTCAGCTCCGTTTAAAGTGAATTCTGTGCTGAGTCCCTGCTCCTTCAGAACAGTAAACTGAAAGTCAGTTATTGCTAGCAAAGCTCCAGTGGTCCCTTTCCCACCTCAAAGATGTTTCACACAAAAAGGCTACTGATTTGGCTTGAAGCCTTCTGAGAAAGTAGTGGGGAGGTGGAGGCAGGCTGGCACTGAAGGCCTATCCACTACAAGCCACCCTGTGCCTGGTGTCCCCAGGGGCAATTTACCACCTCACTGCCTCTGAGAGCACCAGAGGCTCCCACACATATGGAGTGGAACAGATTGTTATGTGGTCCCAAGGGGAGGAAGAGGCACCATGCTTTGCTGACTAAAGCCCACAGAGCAGTCAGCCCAGAGGATCAAAGCCCAACTGGCCAGAAGAGCAGCTTTGGAAATAATCTATCTACTCAAGGGGTGTGGGAAAGCCAGGGTAGCTGAAACATGGCATCAGTGACTTGAGCAAAAGCATGGAAGTGAACAGGTGATAAGGCCACTGTTACTGCTACCACCTCCTGGTATATATGCTTGAGCAGACATTAGGCAGTGGGAACTGAAAAACAGGCTGGAGAGCACTGTGGACAACATAGGACATATCTTAGCAGAAAAGACACTCAAAAACTAGCTTGTCCTATTGGCCTTGAATGTTCCATGCCAGCCAAAGAACTGTGGGGCATGGGCGGGGTTCCTGAGAACAGTTGGTGAACAGAGATGGGGTGGGATGGGCAATGCTCCCATAGGCAACATTGGGCTGAGGACACTAGCAGTGCTACATCTTCTGGATTGCTGAAGAGCAGGTAAAGAACGGGCTTTATTGCACTTTCTCATTCTTAGGAAACATGGTTGCCCTGCAGAGGGTCTCTTGATTTGCAGAACACACTGCACATCAATGATAAGGTGCAGGCAGAATCACAGGTCACCTCTGCTCTCAAAAGAAAGTCCACCAGCTGGGCTTTTCAGGGACAGCTTCTGTACTGGGATCCTTGGGCTGGATGGACTGTGTCTGGTCAGGTCTCTTGTGTGGCAGGCAGAATAGCTAACTGGCTGGTGCCTTGGGAAAATTTTGCACCCAGCGGAGTTGGGGGCAAATGTTCCCAACAGGAAAACTTCTCAGACAACATGTAAGCTCCATAAAGAGGCTGGAGCCATGATACTCAAACTTCAATATGTCTGACTACTTTTCTACTCCCAGATCAGAACACCCAGAAGAGCAGAGATGCTGAGCAGACCTGGGAGGATCCCTGGATCCTGCTCCATAGCATCAAACTGGAGAAAACAAAAGGATCTAAGGGGTTGGAAAACAAACGAGCAGTTTACATCAGACATTGATTTTTAAGTCTTTTTGAGCTCAGGAAACTGGAGGCAGATACCATGCAGAAAGGCCAACCTGGCTGTCTGTCCATTGTTCTATCCTGAGCAGTCGTGGACATTTCATATATAAATGGGATGGTACCGTTTATGGTTGATCTTTTTCCTACAAGTTGGACAAGTGCTAGCATTCTTAAGGGAATCACGGAGGCACTGGCTACAGAAGACGTGACCACATTCTGTAGAAACAATGAGGCGCCCATTCTGTACAATCTAGAAAACATTAAAAGGAACAGCTTTAAGGTATCCCTTGGTACAAAGAACCCTAACCCAACCATCACAAAGGGGCAGAATCATACTAGAAAAAGCAGAAACAGCCTACACAACAGAAGCAGATTCTACCCTGTAGGTAACAGACTGTAAACAGGACAGTATTTTCCCAGCTGCAGTAGTACAAAGGGATTATGGGCAACCTCAGCAAAATTCAGCAGCTCAGATCTAGTTAAGGTTACAGTGGAAAACATTAATTTGCAGAGGCTAAAGATGAAATGTATATATAGGGCCATGACCAACTGTACAATCTCCCTTGCAATTATAATTAGCCTTTGTGACAGACAGGTGTCAAATCCCAAGTTCTTTTTAGTGAAGTAGGTTAAAACCAAAAGGAGACACAACTAGGTTACTTACTTCAGAGTATCCATCCATGCAGATCGGACAACTGACAGTACCCGAGGGCCTAAAATCACAGTATTACACATAAGTTTCTCAGTAAACTTACATACTTGATTATACCCTATAAATTAGCTTCATATATGCAGCCCAAATCTTCTATCAAATATCTCTTTCACTTCTGCTGAGTTAGGACAGGCACTCAAAAAACTTGAAGACAAATTAAATGAAGTGTTTGTTGGGATGGAATGTCCATGAAAAGAAGAATGAGAGAAAGAAATCTAGAGGAAAAGATGTGGACAACAAGGTTCACCCACCTTCACCTCCAACATTACTGCTAGCAGCAGCTCTAACACAACCCATCCCGCTAGTTTTCTAATACAGCTGCCTGTCTATCCTGAGCACAGAGCCCAGCCCAGCACTGCACTCCAAGTACGCCTAACTACTGGGCAGATACTTGTTTTAGAGCAAGAGCTTATATACCTGCTGGCAAGTGCAGCATCTGTATATCCTGGCCTTCATCCAACACAGCAGCAGCAGAGTACATTACCTGAGTCCTGTAGCTCCTTCATCCTTGGTGCTTCGAGGAGTATGGGTAGTCACATACACATCTTTGTCCCTAGACAGTTCCTCATCATCACTGCTCACTACACAGCTGTCAGCATGATCTTGGCACAATCTCCTCCCATTTCTTCTTGGTCTTCTCCTTTCTAAGGAAAAAGTCACATTTTTAGCCATCCTGACCACCCTACCCTAGTTTCCCTAAAGACCCTCCTTCCCCATGAGATCTCCAAAGAGAAACAATACTATTAGCTCTACCTACAGAAGGTCCTGCCCAGGAGCAGAGGCTACTCATTTAAAATGCCTTTTCAGGAGGAAGCCCTTGGTATTATGAGCAGAGATTTTCAGTAAAACCAACAGATCTGACCAAAGGCATGCATCTCCAGCAGATCTTGGAAGAACAGTCTGACAAAACCTGCAACATTGTGGCATTTATTCAAAACAAATTTCTTTACACCCAGGGGGAAAGGAAATGTAACTACTCACCTTCAACAATCTGAAGAGGGGGGGAAAAAGAGAGAGAATGTTATAAACACTCTAACATTTTAACTGATAAAGCACACACATCTTGTTTTCAATATTTATGTGTATATATGCCTCTCAAAAATCCTGGACTCCCAGCCTCCCCTTACTCCCAGGGAAAGGAAATGTGTAATTCTCCTGCTATGGTCATCTTCAGATCAATGTCTCCTATAAGCCAATATGATTAATCTTATTCAGCCCATACCTGGGAGCCTAAATATAACCATGCTAGGACCTGTACAGGACCAGAGGTTGAATTATTATATTGAGGAAGCTACATTCTGCTCACAAAAACAGAGGCCTAGCCCACCTTACTGGGCTGAGCCAGAAAACAATAAGCAAAGCTAATTGCACCTACAGCCAACATGGCAACTACCAATGACAGTCACTGGACAAACAATGTTTTAACTTAATGAATGCCACAGCATCCATCCCTGTACTACACTGTCACTGTCATACCTTCTCTATCTGGACCTCTTTACAGTGAAAATTTTGGCCCTAGTCAGCTGTAGCAAAGCTTTTAATACCAGCACTCCAGATGCAGAGGTAGATGGATCTGAGTTTGAGGCCAGCCTGTTCTACAGAGCAAATTCCAGAAAATTCTACAACAGTCAGGGCTACATCAGAAAAACCCTGTCTCAAGACCCCAAGGTCAGTTATCAATTTCGAAATGTTATTTAAAAGGATTCAGCTTCCCTAGGAAAGGCAGCCCGTACCACTTTCTCCCTGAATTCAAGATACTAGTGAAGGTGTAGATCCCACCCCTGCTCTTCAGTCCAGAGCAGCAGACTCCTCTAGGAGCTCTGTCTTAGAAGGCTGATGATGATTAGGTCACAAGTTACTCCAGAATCAAGCCTGGAACCTGTTCTAGTAATTTTTTTAATGTCACTTAATACCACCCTCCCTTCCACATATTAAACCCTTGTAAGCTTGACTTAGTTATTGATAGCCAAACTAAATATGGTCATCCACAAACAAAAGTTAAGAAGTCAAGAATAAGGTAAGAGTAATATGCAGCTGTAATCCCAGCACTTGGAAGTTAAGATAGAAGGCCATTTGTACTACCCACTCCTGAAGACTGACTCCAAAAGACTAAAGATGGTGACTGAAAATGTGGGGATAGTCAGTTTCATCATCAGGCTAATGCACCCTAGAAAAACTGTAGGCTGGCACAATTTAAGTCTACCTAAAGTTTTCCAAAGGCCCAGAAAAGTAAGAGCTAATGAAAGTGCTGGCTCTTGGGAGTATGCCCAGAATTTGACTAGGAGTAGAGCTAATTCTACTATAAGTGAGATGATCTTACCACTCTTGCCCAGGGTAGTTGATAGAGCAAATATACTCCAAGGAACACTATATGCTCATTTCCCTAGGAGCTAGGGAGTATAAACTTGTGCTCACTATTGTCTACATCAGAAATAGTTTCCTGCTGTGTTGTGCTTAACTCAGGGCCAAACCTGGTCTCTAAACCTACCAATCAAGTATATACGGTTCTGTATCTCCAGGAACAGGAAGCTACTATTTGGCAGTAGTGAGTATATCTTTAAGGTATCCACTGCTGTAAAATGTGCCTACCTTCTAGAATAGCAAAATGCTTGCCTGGCATAAAAGACTCAAGCAGGACAAAGAACTAGAGTATTGGGAATGCCTACTGACAGAGGAAAAAAGATAAGTGAATAAATTCAACACAAGATTGGAACCTCTAATCTGACTGAGGGGCCTTTAATAAGTCAGGTAAGGCGGGCAGTTTTAAACCTTTGTCTCAGAACACAGGAAATTAAGACATAAGACTTCATGAATTCCAGGAAAGCCTATGCTACAGTGAGACACTGTTCCAGAAATCAACCAGGAGCTAGGAAAATGGTCCCACTTGTTGAGGACTGGCTGGCAGGGTGGTGATGGGGCACACCTTTAATCCTATCACTCTGGAGGAAGAGGTAGATAATCTATAATGAGTCCTTTTTCTGTCTAGCTAGCCAGCTCCCAAATAACAGCATGGAGACTTATTGCTAATTATGAAAACTTGTTCTTAACTAGTCCTTGTTACTGAAAATTAACCCATTTCTATTAATCTACATTCTGTCACAGACTACCCATCCTGCTGCTTCTTAGTCTCCTAGTGTCTCTTCTGCACCACAGTTATTTCCTCCTTCCTCTCTCTCCCTGGAAACCCTGTCTATACCTCCTGCCTAGCTATTGGCTGTTCAGCTAGTTATTAAGACAATCTCACCAATATTATCTTAACACAGTGTGCAAATATCCCACAACATAGATCGTCTACAGAGGGAGTTCTAGAACAGTCAAGAATATATAGTGAAACGTATTTTAAAAAACAAAACAAAACAGAGCATTCCAGAGAACCATGTCTCAGTGCCTAGCATCTATACGTTAACTTTGACTCTATAGCTTAAAACCTTTTTTGGGCTGTCAGCTCCAAGTACACATATAGACAGGCAAGCAAGCAAGCAAGCAAGCAAACACACACACACACACACACAAATCTGTAAGCAAACTAAGAAAACATACAAACAAGCAAATAATCCAAGCCTCAGCAGTTTAACTGGCTCTGTGTTATAATGGTCAGACATCCCATCCTACTTCACTTCTATCTGGTTTCTTTTCTTCCACAGAGAATTTATAGCTACCGTGTAGATCTGCAGCGATGCTCGGTTGGTTATCTGTAGCCCCTTCCATGCTTTAAAGCACAAAAAAGCTCAGAACACTCCAACCTGAGAGAAGCATGGAGCAGAATTACTGGGGACAATTATCTCTCACATTTCTAAGGTAGCTAGTAGCTACATCCATGTAGCTACTAGCATCAAGAGAAATTTAGTCTTGAAAACTTTCCTGGGGCTGGAGAGATAGCTCATGTGTTAAGAGCACTAGGTGCTTTTCCAAAGGGCTTGGGTTCCATTCTCAGCACCCACATGGCAACTCACACCTGTCTGTAACTCCAGTTCCAGAAGATCTGACATCCTCATACAGACATACACCTAGGCAAAACACCAATAAACATAAATAGAAAAATTTCTCACATGGACACTGACTGTAGTGTGCCCTAAAAATGTTGTGCCTCCTGTCCAACACTGCACACATCAGAAAATGACTGATACTACTATTTATAACACTGGCAAAAGTGACAAAATCACTTAGATTATACTGCATATACCACAATTCTAGGCCAATGTCTTCTTGGGTGCCTTTCTTCACACATTAGCTTGAGTCATTCCAACAATACTGGGTGCCTCTGTGGCCTTTACCTATCCAGAATGGCCAGAGAGTGCTTGCCTATCTGTGCAAGGAGGCCTCCTCAGAGTAGGTCCTTACAAAGCAGAATTTAGAGATTATAAATGGCATGACCCATCAGGACACTGTGAAAGCATACTAAAATAAACAAACAAATGAATAAATAAATATAACCAAAAACCCAACCTACTTGTCCAATGAAGTGGTTTGAATAATATATTCCAAATCTCAGGCATTTGAATACCTGGTTCCCAGTTGAAACTGTTTGGAAAAAGTATAGAAAAAAGAAAAAAAATACAAATAATATTGGTGAAGAAGGAGGTATCACCACAGACTGTACCTAACACATCATGAACAAATCTATGCTAATACAAGCAAAAAATATTTAAGACTAGAAGTATGACTCAGAGGCACAGATTTTAAATGCCCTGTGCTAGATTCCCTGCACCTCCAAAGAGAAATTAAGATAAGTAAGCAAATTTTTAAAATTAATATTCTGGATGCCTTTACTATTGAGTTCTACCCACCATAAAACCCTAAATTTTACAGAATTTCCTATAGAACAGGAAAACTCAATTAATATTAACTACAAGAATAAGATTTATAAATTAAATCAAAAGCATCCTAAAACACCTAAGTATTCTCCAATTTATCCCCCCCACACACCTCCTTAAACAAGATCTCTCTAATATGTAGTCCTCCTGGTTGTCTTGCCTCTGACTCTGGAATGCTGAGATTAAAGGTATGTACCACCATGGCCAGCTTTCTCCAAATTACTTAAAGGGTATCAATATGATCCCTAAACCCTGTTTAAAAAAAAGGGGGGGGGGCTTGCAGCTGGGCGTGGTCACACAATCTTATAAACACAGCACTCAGGTCATCTCTGAATTTTAGGCCAGCCTGGTCTACAGAAAGAATTCCAGGATGGCAGAGACTACGCAGAGCATGAGGTTAGCTTGGGCAGACTACAAATCTTACTGAAAAACACATAACCAAAACACAAAACCAAACAAGTATCAGCAAACAGAATCTAACTACAAAAGAGATGCAACACAGTAAAGCTTAACTGGCTTGCCACTATAAACTAGTGATTTTTCCATTTGAACACAGGAAAAAGGAAAACTTACCAACATTTTTATTTTGAGGCAGTGTCAAATAACAGTATACCCTCTGGCCAGCCTCAACTCAGAGATCTCCTGCCTCTACCTTCCAAGTGCTAGGATCAAAGGCTTGTACCACACCACTGCAGGCTGGTGATTAAGTTTAGTAGAAGAGCTTTCATAGCTTGTGTAGAGCCCCGAATAATTCCTAATACCTGGAGTGAGGGACCCTCACCCCTTACATTTTAAAATTTCTCTTACTCTTCCTTTCTTTGTACTTCTCTAGTAGTTGGAACAACGCACAAGAATCTGCTGACAGTTTAGTCTTAACAGAGTTCAGGATATGTTCAACTTGTCTGCTCTAATACCTTTTGGTGGAATCAACGAGTTCACCTCAACGACCCACCTCTTACTCTACTCCAGTGGAAGCGTAAGGTCAACCAGGTTATGTAACATATATGCTTGTCCATGTCTTTAGCTAACAATAATTTAATGACCTCTGATGATACATTACAATAAACAACAGATGGAGAGTAATTGGGAATAAGAGATACCAAATCCAGATAATTCTTTTATGGCTGGAAAAACTATGAGGCAATTTCTGTAGCAAATCCTACAGTACAAGAAGCCAAGATTCCTGTCTCCACACTATCATCACTGGACTTCTACCTAACTTCCTGTCCATTGAGGAAGTCACTAACAGGACAGTTACCTCATCCCCACTATTCCTATTCTAGGCTCACTCAAGGACTCTACTCATTGCCATCCTTACAAAGGTTAACCTGGAGGTGGTCAGTGCCAAAGCATGAAGCCTAACAAAGGATGTGGAAAGATAGTGTACCAAGAACAGTCTAGACAAAAGCACAGAAAGGAAAATGTTGATTTGCCACCCAGCAGATTACTATCTTCTTGGAGATAGAGTCCCAGCTCCCTTGTCAGGACCTGGCCAGTAGCTATTATAGATAGATGTTGAGTTGTCAAGAAAAGGGATTTGGGGTTTTCTGAGCACTTTCCTTATTTAACAGCCCACTTCCACCATCAGAAATGCTCTCCCTCAATAAACTATCAATTTCTATTGCCTTTAGATAGGGGAAGAAAGAAGAACAAGGACTTGGTGCCACTTTCCAGCACAAGTCAGCAACTAGAATGTAGCTTTAGCTTAGGTACTTTATAGGACCTTATAGAAGAGTCAATGCTCTTGCAGGGGAGGTCACTTACAATTAAACCTGCTCCTGTTTATCTCAAACAGTTAGTCCATTTCCAGCAAAGCTACTGGTTACACAGGAGCCAATAGCCCTGAATTCACCAGTCTTTGAGAGGATACCAGGGATGACATCAAGACAACCTTGTGATTTCTAACTAAAACCATACTATCTTTTCTCATTTCCCTCCTTGAGACAAAGCTTAACTAAATATAAAAAGCTGGAGACCACAGGCATGTACCACAACACCTGGCTCCCCCTTCCCTCATCTTGTTTTTTATTTTTTGGGGGGGGGGGGGGGAGAGAATGGGTGAGGAAGTGTCCAGACAGAGTTTCTCTGTCTATCTCTGGCTGTTCTGGAACTTGGGTCTGTAGACCAAGCTGACTTTGAACTCACAGAGATCAGCCTGCCTCTGCTTGAGTGCTGGGATTAAAGGTGAGTGCCACACCCGACTACTTTCTTGCTTCTCAGTAAAACATTATTCTCAAAGTTTTAAACAAATTAGGAAAACACTGTGATCTGTCTTCATTCTGGAGTTTGTTGCTAGGCACCCACTTAGAATTTCAAATTTTTGTTTGAGACAAGTGGAAGATTAGATTCCCAACCCCCTGTTCTGTCTACAGTCCTATCTGAGTATCAGCTGCTACACACTTGTCCAATGCTATGTATCCCACAGCTTCAGTCCAGGTAATTCTCATCAAAAGCTGTTTAAAGTGAATAGCAAACTATCTTTAAGAAGCTCATCAAAGAGCTGACCAGATCCCAAAAGACATATGGAGGTGGGGTGCATATGCGTATAGGGTGTTCTATTCTCCTGAGTCAGCAAAGACCAGATAGCTGCTTTCCCTGGAGCCATGTTTACTGGTACCTATTTATGAACCCTAATGGCAGCACAGAGTCAATATTCCCAATTCCCTTCAGGTCAGAGGCACACTTCATGCGAGGCAGGTATCCAAACAGGTCTCTCCGAATACACTTTAGCACCAACACTGGCAGTGTATCCCATTTCCAAGGGAGCATGTGCAACTTTACACATTTGAAACTATGAAGATAAGGATTGCTGTTGTGAAAAGGTCAAAAGTCAAGCAGATCTAGTCCACAGGAGGCAAAGCCACACAAGACAACAGGTGTTTTCTTGACATATTTCTCATTAGGTGCTCCAGTTACTGAATATAGGACTTTCCCTTCACAATTATTTTAAGTGTATGAGTGTTTTGCCTACACTATGAGTGCTCCTGATGCCAACAGAGCCCAGAAGAGGCCACTGGTACCTTGGAATTGGAGTTACAGCTGGTGGTTAAGCTGCCATGTGGGTGCTGGGAATTAGAGAAAGGGCCTCTGGAAAAGCAATTAGTGTCCTTAACCTCTAAGCTTCTCCAATCCCTTTCATAATCTTTCTAACCCTGATCCAGGCTTCAGATGCAGATATGGGCTAGAAACTCCTACTCAAACCAGCCAACTCTCATTCAAATGCTTACCACAACCGAGTCATTGTGAGTCAGGTCCACAACCACAGGCTCTAAAGATTCACAGGTGAGGTCCACGATTTCATCTCCAGCTTCAATAAAGCAATTCAACAAGTATTAGAATAGCGACTGCACTACTTAGACTTGGTTGGTACTACAAACACGGTACAAACCTGTGTCAAAGTATGAAACCCTGACACACACAATCAAGAAGCATCAAGACTATAACTCCCTTTTCAAAAATGACAGCCAAGTGCCCTTCCAGTATTATGTTAATTAAGGTTGTCTATATAAATTTATTGGGGTCTCAGAGGTGTGCATTGGGAACAAATGTCTGAGGCACGCGCACAGTCATGCTCAGGCATCACAATTTCATTAATTAGGGAAGGCATACAAAAACTACAACTATTTTTTTCCATTGCTATCAGCATTAAAAAAAATATGAGGTTTAGATTTATGAATAGTATTAAGTAAAATATTCGAAAGTGTTTTATCTGCTTGTACTAAATTTCTAAGTGCTAGCTGTGGTGTCATACACCTTTAATATTAGTCTTTGGTAGGCAGAGGCAGGCGAATGTCTGAGTTAGAGGTGTGCCTGGTCTACAGTAGAGTGGGTTTCAGAACACCAGGACTGTTAGACAAAGAAACCCTGTCTTAAAAGACAACAGCAAAACATTTAAAATACCAGTTCTTGAGGATGAGCTATAAAAAAATAAAAAGAGCAAGGGTTTTATCCAAGCCACCTGACATTTTCCTAAACAGTCAAGAGAAAAATCTAATCTGGCCTCTTAAACAAAGCTAATGACAGCTCTGTTGACAAGTTTGCCTTCTTTAGGAAGTTTTGCCTTAATAAAAACCAGAAGAGAAAATTCAAGTATTTCACAAAGCTAAGCAGGGTGAAGTAGATGGCTACTTCAAAACCCATGAAGATAGCACAATACCAAAGGGGATCAGCTCTAAATTGTGTAGATTAAGTCCAAGATTATACATACATATGAAGAAAGTGCAGGAGCTTCCAACAGCTAACATTTGTATAGTACAATCTGCCACACATGGTCCCAGGAGTTTTATGGCACAAATTAAAACTGCCCTATATACTAACATTCCCCACCACAGAGGAAGACACAGATTCTCAAAAAATGTGACCTGGGAGTAGAGAGACAGTTCAGGATTATGAATACTTACCGCTCTTATAAGATATGCAAGTTCAGTTCACAGCACCCACAGGACAGCTCACAACCACCTGTAACTCCAGTTCCAGGGACTATAATGACTTCTGGCCTCTCTGTGGGCACCAGGCACACATGTAGTGCAGAGACATACATGCAAGCAATAAACTCTACACATAAAATAGGGGTGTGGAGGGGACAAAGATAACTTTCCTTGAGGCCTCACAGTGGGCATTAATATACATGAACTGGATCCATTTCCACTATACCACAATGTCTCCCATGTTACACATTACAGTACAGTATTCCTGGCTCTTACCAGTCTCCACGAGTTCTATGGGTTCTGCTTCCAAGGAAATCTCAGGGGCTGAAGTTGTTTCCCGAGTTCGCTTCTGGGTTTGTCTAGAACTAACTGTTCCACCACGACGCTTTCTTTGAGGGTTTCTCTAAGGTCATCAAAGGGGAAAAAGAAGCAGTTGCATGAGCTCCAGACTTGTTTTAGAAGAGTAAAAACATCAAGGGAATGGTTTAACTTGGTTGTTCTCTTGGCTGCACACACACACACAACACGTGTACCCCACCAACTACAAAACTTGTAGCATCTCTAAAGCACAGGGAGAAAAAGAAATTCAGTACTCTTTGTTGTGCCCGATAAAAGGTCTTGCTTTGCTCTGTAGCCCTGGCTGTCCCAGAACTCAGACCTGCTTCTATCTGCCTCCATAGTGCTAAGATGATGTTTGTGTCATCATGCCCAATTCAGAATGCTATTTTTACACCCAATAAGAAATTTATAGTTCCAAAATACTTGTTCTGAATTTGAACCATATGTGCAACCTTGAAGAGGGTGCTTTGTCAGTTAGCAGTCAAGTGCAAAGGTCCTTTAGGCAACTGCTCTAGACCACAGATTCCTAAACTATGGATCACCTTTAATCCAACACCATCAATCAATCAATGGTAGTAAAAAAACCAAGCTCCAGGCTGTGGTGGTTCATGACTTTAATCCTAGAATTTAAAGAGGCAGAGGCAGGGAAGATCTCTGTGAGTTCAAGGCCAGCCTGATCTAAAGAGATCGTTCCAGGACAGACAGCCAGGGCTACACAGAGAAACCCTGTCTCAAGAAAACAAGGGGTTGAAGAGGTGGCAATTTCTGGCACCCACATGGCAGTTCACAGTTGTCTGCAATTCCAGTTCCAAGGGATCTGGCACCCTCTCACAGACATTCATGCAGGTAAAATACAATGTACATAAAATAAAAATAAGCAAATCATTAGAAAAAAGAAAAATCAACCGCCCAAACAAAATACCCAAACAAAAATAACAACAAACAGAGCAAGCAGAGCAAGCAAACAAACAAATCCAACTATGGTTTACAATCCCATGGTCACCATTTTGTCAACAGCAAAATGTTTTCCAAACCTACAAAGACCAAAATTTAATTCAAAACCAAATGTATCAAGAACTGATATTTCTCATTCTCCTGCCCATGTTGCATCATATGACTTTACTATAGCTTTGGTGCTAAACACACAACTCACACTTTATATCAAGCACCATGCCACACACTGCTAACAGCATCCAACACCTTCATTTAGATTCAAGGTTACTGCTATATTAGGAATTAGTGCCTTTACTGCACATATTTTTTATTCTTACATAAACAGAATGGTTTAATGACAAACAAGACTTGATGTATTTTCCTATCATTCTTCTGCATATAATTACCAAACTAGTACATCCTTAGATAACACTGCTCTAGTATGCCCGATTTTTGTTTGTTTGTTTGTTTTTTTCTTTTTCTCAAGACAGGGTTTCTTTGTGTAAGCTGCCCCAAACTTTGTAGATCAGGCTAGCCCCCAACTCAGGGAGATCCTCCTGCTTCTGTCTCCTGAGTGCTGGAACTAAAGGCATGTACCACCTACATACTTGATTTTTAAAATTGCAGCTTGTCAGGTATGGTGGTACATGTCTTTAGAACTCTAGAGGCAGAGTCAGGTGGATCTTTGAGTTCCGGGCTAGCCAAGAATACACAGAAGACCTTCTCTCAAAAATAAAAAATTTGGGGCAGGAGAGATGGCTTAGAGGTTAAGAGCTCTGGCTGCTGTTCCAGATGTTCTGAGTTCATTTCCCAGCAACCACATGTGGACCACAACCATCTGTAATGAAGTCTGGCGCCCTCTACTGGCCTGCAGGGATACATGCAACAGAACTCTATACATAAAATAAATCTCAAAAAAATTAATCTCTATGTAAACTGATCTAAGTTTCATAAAAAAAAAAAAAGATAATCAAATTACTTTTGGTTTGGAATTAAGACAGAATTTCAAATGTTTCTGAAATGGCCTCAAATATTACACGCTTATTTGAAGTGGCATTCTTAGAAATGCTAATAATAAAATCAAAATACTAGCCAGGCATGCTGGCACATGCCTTTTATCACAGAATACAGAAAGCAGAGCTAAAAAATACCAAAGATGTTGTATAGTATATAAAATATTCAGCCAACTCTTTTTTTTTTTTTTTTTATAAACTTTTTTGAGATAAGGTTTTTCTCTGTGTAGCCTTATCTGTCCTGGAACTTGTTGTAGAGACTAGTCTGACCTGTCTCTACCTCCAAAATTCTGGGATTTTGGAGCTGTGTACCAACATGCCTGTTATTTTTTTTTTTCTTTAAACATTTATTGTGTGCATGCATGTTCTTGTGCTACTACTATGCTTACATGAAGTCAGAGGACAGCTTTTAGCAATCAATTCTCTCCTGGGGATCAAGCTCATTGTCAGGCTTGTTGGTAAGCAACTTACCTGATAATCCATCTTGCCACATCAAAATGCACATCTACATTATTACCAAAGATCATAAAAATTTCCCCAAAGAAAAAAGTTACAAATAACAAGAAAAAGTTCAGGATACCTTACTCTAGAGCCCCAGTGCCTCCAGCCTGTATGTATATTGCCAGTATGCATGTCTGTGTACCACTCCCAGGCCTGAAGAGAGCACAAGATCTTCTGAATTGGAATTATAAACAATTCTGAGCTATCATGTGGTTGCTGGGAATTGAACCCAGGTCCCCTGGAGGAGCAGCCAGTGAGTGCTCTTAGCCTGAGTCATATCTCTAGACCTAGTTTTCTGTTTGTCTTGGTTTGGTTTTGTTTTTGAGACAGGGTTTCTCTGTGTAACAACTCTGGCTGTCTTAGAACTCCCTCTGCAGACCAGGCTGGCCTCAAACTTAGAGATCCACCCACTTCTGCTCCTGAGTGCTGGATCTTTTATTCTGTGTTGTGTGGTCCACACACATGCCATAACATGAGTGAAAATCAAAGAGCAACTTAGGATTCAGTACTCTCTTTTCAGCACATGGGTCCTGGCAATCAAATGTGTTAGAAAGAGCCTTTATCAACTGAACCATTTCACAGCCTGAAATAGTAGTTGATATTTGTAAAAAGCTAGGTCTCCTTGTCACTTTCTACCCTATTTTCTTTAAATATACCCAAGTGTCTCTATGTACTCTATGTGCATGCCTGGCGCTCACAGAGGCCAGCAGAGGGTAGCAGATCACCTGGATCTGAAATTACAGGAGGTGTGAGCCACTTCAGAGACAAGCTGAAAAACAAGACTGGAGTCCTCTGGAAGAGTAGTATGCATGGGCTAGCCACCAAATAATCTCTTCAGTCTTAGTTTTGAAGACCACAACTCTCATTAAACCTGGTGCTTACTGTTCCTCCTAGCTTGCCTGCCTCCTCCTCTAAACTGAAGATGTATGCGTGCTACCTGCCCAGTTTTTATGTGGGTGATAAGGAGCCAAATTTGTGTCCTCATTCTCACACAGGAAGCAGCTCATTTACTAAGCCATCTTCCCAACCCTAGAGTCTGATCTCATTGTATAGTTGAATATGGCCCTGAACACGAAATTCTGATCTTCCTGACTCCATTTACCAATGGATTATAGATATACTTAACTATTTACTTGGATTATACATAGACGTTTTATACCACAACATAAATTTTTCACTTCTGTTAGTAAATGTAATACAGGGCCCCTTGCATAAGCAACAGAGACACATCCTCAACCGTTTTTATTTTATTTTAGTTTAGTTTTAGAGATAGAGTCACTGTGAAACTATTCTCAACTTTTAGTCTTTGTATCTCAACTTCCCAGTATCTGGAATTGGAGACCAATGCTATAACGTGCGGCTCACAGTCCTCTTTAATGTGCTGTAAGAGACAAGGGAGTTAACATGTTGGTAATAAAATTTAGAAGCTAAGAAAACTTACTGTGCTCATTGTGCTCTCTGGCTTCAATCCACAGAAAAGGAAGTGATATACACCAAGGCCTATAAGGAGGTGGAATGCTCTCAATCTCTCACGCCCACTGAATACTCATCCTATGGCTTACAATTTGGAGCCAATGAGTTGTCTGATACTTCCAAGTTCTGGGGGGGAAAAAAAAAGATACCAACTTGATAAATATCACCTTTTGCACTGCTGAAGACAAAGTTCACATGTACAAACAGAGAAAATTTACCAGTCTTTCCCATCACCTGGATGCTTTGCTGAACGTTTTATATAATTTGTATTCTTACCCTACATAAATTGTAGGAAGAAATAATTCTTGTTCAATATAGATCTGACTATGTAACCCCAAAGACTACTACCCAAACTATTATACCACCTTCTGTCCGTGTTCCTTTTGGTGCTTGGGATTGAATGGGAAGGCTTCCTGTATTCCGCCACTGAGCAATAGTACTGAAGTCCTTCCTGACCTCCTTTCTGGTTGATTCAAACGTAGCAAAAGTGATTAACTTTAGGAAAAAGACAGGTTTTAGTTGCTAACTATAATACATATACCAGCTCCTTAGATGGAGGGGAAAAAAAAAAACAGAGCTTCCCAAGCCAAGCAGTCTCCTTCTTGTCCAGTCACTTCACCACCCTTTCAAGAATCTGAGGACCAAGGAGACCATAGCCATCTTTTCCAAATTTCCTAACTAAACCAGCGAATAGACCCAGATCCACTTTAACTGCTAGATTTCCATGTACATTTACTTATGCTTCTGGTTTTAGGAATTATCTATCTATGAAATGTGTGCCCCCCTCCAATCTAACTCAAAGGGCACTCCAACATAGGGCACGATCTACACAGGCCTGAGAAAGCTTAAAAAAAAATCTAAGAGCTTCCTAGTTGTATCTCTTAAGTAGGCCATTGTAACGATTCCTGGAACATGGTAAGCTACCCCCAACATGGCCCACCAGAACGCACCACAAGAGGAGGACCCACCCTTTCATCCACATACAGGACCAGGTGTGGCTAACCCTTCATCCACCTGCTCCCTTACAAGGGAAAGGTCACTTGAGGTCTGCTCTTTTCTCTTCCCTCTGCAACTGCCACACAACCATCCTACATAAACTCTAGTGTGGGTTATTATTGGTAGTAGTATGGTTTGTTCCCTGTGTGCTAACAACAGCCATGGTACAGAGTGGTACAAAATGGAGGGTTTGCTACATCAGCCTGAAGCAACAATTACATGTTCCTGCAGTCTCACAGAGGCCTTGGTACAAGCACAAGCTGCTTATGACAGATTTAAGGTCCCTGTTTGTACAGACAAAAAGGGAACAGAGTCAAACATAGTAGAAGCATTTTCTTAGGTCAGCGAGTAGAGGCGAAGCTCCTTTAAGTGAGGCTTCCTGACTCAACCTTATCAGCAAAAACTGTGTGGCTCTTTTAAGAGGCCCTGCTGCCAAATACTCAGAGTTCATGAACACCTGGCGACAATGCTCTACTTGGTAGCAGTGTGGACCCTAAAATTCCCTAGAATTGGGGTTGTAAATGTGGTTCCTGTCAGTACCTCTGCCAAACTGCCATAGCCAAACCTTTAATCCTAGCCACACTGTAGCAGCTTAAAGGTATGGTCAGAAACAGATAAAGATGAGAGATATCAGTAAAGACAGATTTATTTAAAAAAAAAAAAAAAAAACTCTAAATGGTTTACAGTGTATTTAAAAATGTGTAGGCTTGAGAGGGAAAAGGAAAAATAGAGAAAGTCATTAAAAAAAAGAGTAAAAATAATAAGTCACATAAAGATGGAAAATACAGAGAGTCTATTCTGTATATTACACTGTTTTTGAATTGTTTGTTGAGGAGGAGGCAAGAGTTGCTAAGAGACATTTGATTATGCATGCTGCTGGACTAATCCAACCTATATATTTTGTAAATGCCTTATCTTCAAAATTGAAGTCAAAACATATATTACTTTGGAGGAGAGGTTTTCTTTTTTTTATTACCACAGAAAATGAGAGGTTTTGGGTTCATTCTGGGTTAAGGAAAATAAGGTTTGATAAAGAAGACCCCTTAAAAAACCTCACAGGGGAACAAATGACCCAGATGATCCAGCACTTCAGAGCACTTCTGTTGCAGTTTACTCTGAGCTGTGCATCTAGAATAGCTTCATGGCTGTTGACTGAGATGATTTAGTCTCAGGGTCCCCCATAAGACTGTCATTGCCCCTAATCAGCAGTAAGTAGCCTAGAAAACTATGCCCATATTCCCCCAAAATAGATTATGAATGCTTATCTTTGTTTAGAGGGTTTGGTTATTGGTCATAGTCAATCTCTTAAAAAAAAAAAAAAAAAAAAAAGAAAGAAAGAAAGAAAGAAAGAAAGAAAGAAAGAAAGAAAGAAAGAAAGAAAGAAAGAAAAAAGGGGATATAGACGGGATAGAAGAGTAGTCTATTCAATTTACTTTTAAAGAGCAACTATTTGTTTTAAAATGATATGGATTTTACTTTATTGATACAAATTTAAGGCTAACTTTGTTACACTGTATGTATATTTCTATTCTTCTTTAAGATATTATGTTTATGTAACTCATTTAAAATTATAATGTATAATTAAGAAATACAGATTAAGTCATCTGTGATAATCAACTTATAGTCATGTTAAGTTTTTAGATATACAAAGATATATTTCAATTAGATAGGTAATCTTCAAACACTTCAAAGACCCACAAAATATGGCATTTAAAACATTTTTAAGAACTGAAGACTATTCTGGACAATGAGACAGGTCTGCTGCCGGCAGCACCAATCTACTTCAATAGGATGATGGACAATCGAAGAAACTCCACTAAGATAAAGGTCAGCCACTGGGCAAGAGACTGTTCTTGCCTTGACTGCTTGACAATATGCTTTATAACTGAACATATCAGACTCATAGGAAAGTGATCTCCGGAACTTTGTCAGAATAAGCCAAGATGGTTCTTCAGGTTCCTGCTTTACAAAAGAGACTGGCAGACATTCTGTCAGGAAGGCAACTGACAACCTTGCCAGAATGAGCGGCTTCAAATTTTCCTGTTTCACTAAAAGGCATGTCAGAGACTCTAGGCCAGTAGGCTGAAGATGGATGCACCCTGACATTACAGAAGTAGGTGACTGACTGTCCAGATAGCCAGATGTCTGTTACTTCCAGAATTTGGAAGTTGCTTGCAATGCACGTCCTGTTTACTCGGTTAATAACATATCCTTCTGTGATCTTTGATGGAGTTGAATTATAATTAGTTATAATTATAGCTTTTCTTAGTTATAATAAAAGCTAAATTAGATATGAAACTTTGGACTCACAAGGATAAGGTAGATGATAGCTATATTGAAATTGAAACCTTCCTATTTGATTAGACAGAATGATGTGGGAAAGCCAAGCATAGATAAAGGGGAAGGAGGTGGAGTCAGGTGGAGATATTGCAAGTTGCCACCCAAGAGAGCAAGTTGCAAGGGAACACAGGTCAAGCCACAAGCCATGTGACATGACATAGATTAATAGAAATAGGTTAAGCTGTAAGAGCTAGCTGATAATGAGCCTAAGCCATAAGCCAAACAATTTATAATATAAGCCTTTGCATAATTATTTTATAAGTAGCCATGGGACCATGGGTGGGAAGATTCGTCCAGACTGCAGGCCTGGATAGGCCAGAAAGAAACTTCCAGCTATAGCACATCTTAATTCAGAAGAATATAACAAAAATACTTGCTGGGCAGTGGTGACAGAGACCTTTAATCCTAGCACTCAGGTGGCAGAGTCAGGTAGATTGTTGTGAGTTTGAGGGTAGCCTGGTCTACAGAAAGTTTCAGAACAGCCAGGAATACTACACAAAGATCCTGTCATAAAAAAAAAAAACCAAAAATAATCCAAAGCAAACACACCCACATATCCAATACACACCCCTTCACAATGAGCTAGAGAAATGGGCTTTATGGATTAGAGTGCCTGCTGTGAAAACAAGAGGACTTGAGTCAAACATCTGCAGCACCTACAAATAAAAAGCCATGTATGGCAGGCAGCATGCCGAGAACCTCAGTGTCTAGCTGGCTTAGCTCAATGAATGCTTACAAATTTAGTCAGACCCAGTCTCAAAAATAAGATAGAGGGCAATACAGGAAGATATTTGATGTCCTTCTCTGGCCTCTACATGGTACAAGACACATACCCACACCATTCATGCAGAAGGGTAAAAAAGACCTGTGTGCTGAGTGCTGAGAAATGTGACAGGCATATTTTTGGCAGTTCCATGAGTCTCTCACCTCCTTTTATAATATTTAGCCTCTATTCTATATTAAACATGGCTGCTACAGATCCCTTGACCTGTATGTTTCTTACCAATTGGAAGCTAATTCTCTTAAAACCCAATAATCCACTACCATCACCGAGAGCTTTCCTGGAGTCTTTATACCAACTCCATTCCAAATCTGTTTGTTTTTTTCTTTCAGAGAGAACAAAGTCAGAGAACTCTTATCTACAACAGGAGCCAGTCTTTAGGAATCTATTTAGAGAATGAATTTCACCAGAGAATCCAGGCAGGAGGGAGCATCCATCAGATCAGCCTGAGGATGCAGAAATGTGTAGACAGATGTACCCTCACCAATCACAGAGGGTTCTGGATCACACAAATGACAGGTCATCAAAACATACTCTTATGTGCAAAATGAGGTGCTATCTAAGGGCAATCTGTATGTCCTTCCTATTGGTCAGACTAAGGAACCAAGTGCTGTGATGAATACCATTTTTTTCTAAGAGATAGGTATGATTAAGAGTAAAGTCAAGCCCACAATCCACAACCAATAAATACCAGAATTTACATTTTCCCCCTGCGATTTTTGTTTTTTCTTCCAGTGGTGAGGATGAAACAAGGTCTTAGCCATGCTCAACCACTGAGCTACTTCCTCAAGTTCTGAGACTATATTTGTGTGTTGCAGGATATATGACAACATTGTTAACCCAGAGTTTTTGTTATTTACTGGAAAAACCTGTTTCTAGTTGGGACGTGGCTCAGTCCTAACACACACCTTTAATCTAAGATTTCTGCTTGAATATTGTAAACAGGATTAAATAAAGTCAACCATAAGCAAACCAAAGGCAAAGCAAGAAACCAGCTGATAGGAAGTGAACATAAAAAAGCCATAGGAAGTAAGAGGGAGTCAGAACAGGTAGACACACTAAAGTAGAAGGAAAGGTCATTGAACTTGGGGTGGCAAGGAGAAAGTCCTTTCTCTGCGACATTAGTGCAAGGGAAAGGTGAGCTGGGTGCTTTCTCTGCCTTTATGAACTAGCAGGCTTTCACCACAGCACCCAACTTAAAATCAAATGATTAAGATTTGGTGGGGAAAAATGTGTGTGTACAATGAACACACGCGTTTTGTTTTGTTTTTAAGGGTCTATGTACGCCTGGCTAGACTGGAACTCTGAAAATTCAGAGAGCTGATTCAAGGTGTGTGCCATCATGCCTGGCAGACAGCCTACTCTTAGTGCTATGCTAAGACCAAAATTAGAGGTATTCTAGAAGAAAACTGTAACACAGAAATTTAGTATCCCAAGGAACTTGACTCTTCATTCCAACACAATCCTCCAGCACTATGACTTTAGCAAGGGCCCACCATCTTTTAGTGCAAAGGAAGCCCTCAACTTGACAGGGCTTTATCTACTTTCCATCTCCCTAGTATTTTGCACATAACAGATATGCTTGATAACTGACTAGAATGAGCAAATGACTGAGGGTGACACTGTCCTTGCTATTAAAAGACCTAGGGTGCCCAGAAGTAATGGTGCAATCCTTTAATCTCAGCACTTGGAAGGCAGAGGCGGGCAGATTTCTGAGTTTGAGGCTAGCCTGATCTATAGATTAAGTTCCAGGACAACCAGGACTACACAGAGAACCTCTATCTTGAGAAGGGATTTAAAGAAAAAGGAAGAGGGAGGGAGGGAGGGAGGGAGGGAGGGAGGGAGGGAGGGAGGGAGGGAGGGAGGGAGGAAGGCCGGCCACTTATGACCGAAAAATAAGTTGTGAGTGTGGGAGAAACATTCATGCTAGGGTATCCAGTTGTTCATTCCAGGAAAGTGATGTCATGAAATCAATGTTATTACATATCCCTATAATTCCAGACTTTGGTAGACTAAAGCAAAAAGACTAAGAGATGGAGACCAAAAAGCAAGATGAAGGAAAAGCAGAAACTCCAGAAGAATGTACTGGATGTGAGGAATTCAGGCAGAATGTCCCTGGAACACTCAAGAGAATAGGGCAAGTAAGAACTGGGAACACAAACTTCAGGTTGCTTGTACGCTCAACAAGTAGACAGCATTCTCAGGCTGTCTTCTGCTGCCACCTCTGTTCTCATTTTCACAAGGTAATACGGTTACAATACAAACTTACCCTCACCTGCCTGGCTTCAATTACAATAACAGAAATGTATTCCTTTTAAAAATCACCTTACTATACTAAAGCTCACAGGACTCATGAGTAAAAACAGAATTACAGGCCCACTATTAAGCAACTTAGCCAACAACTGTTTAAAAAATGTGTAGTGTCCTTCTTCAAGTGTTAACTGGCTGACAAAATTGACCACAATACTGTAAGCCTTAGATAGTCTGCCACATGGAGAACAGTAAATGGAATGCTTGTAGTATCAGATCTGCCTAAGTGTGGCTCTTAAAACAATTGAAGTACCCTTTGTAACTTACTTCAGTTGGATTTAATTTCCTGACTTTTCCCTACTATTTCTCAAAGAGCTGTGTACAGCAGACTTAACTTCCTAATATGTACAAACTGTTCCTATTATATCAACACCACTGGAAGCTGTATGAGTTCAAAAAAGCATTTTAAGCACATGCTTACTCACTCTAGGCTTAGGCTCTTTTCTATAACAGCGCCATAACAGTTGGGAGGCAGAGACAGGCAGATCTCTGAGTTTGAGGACAGCTGATGATATACAGTGAGATCCTATATCAGAATAAATTTAAAACTATTCTACATACATAGGAGAGGCACACACGTCAAAGCATGTAAAGTAGAAGTCAGAGGATAACTGTGGGTTTGGTTCTTCCATCTTTATGACTATTCTTGGTAGTCAACTTAACTACATCTGGAATTACTGGCTGGGCACATCTTCAAGGAATTTTTTTTTTTTTTAATTAAGTCATTTGAAGTGGGAAAACCTACTTCTTCTAATCTAGATATTTGAGGAAGGAAGATTCACCTTTCTGTTTTGCTTTTCAAGACAGGGTTTCTGTGTAGCTCTGGTTGTCTAGAACCAGGCTGGCCTTCAACTCAATGAAATCGAACTGCCTCCCAAGGTATTTGCCGCCACCACCAGGCCATATCTCCTTAATAAGCATAACTCTAAATCAAACACCACAAACTCCACTGCATTTAGTATACTTGGCAAAACAAACAAAAAAAAAAGTCACCATTTTTCTTCCCAATAAAATTGATTTCAAATTTTACAGCTCATTAGATGCTTAAGAGAAATGACAGATAACTGAGACAAATGTCAAGAGTATTTTGATTTGAACCTAGGGCCTAACACATGTCAGACAGGTGATTTACCACTGCCCTATATATATCTCTATTAAATGAGAACTTGAATCAGATCCTCAGTATCCATGTAAAAAAGGGAATCATGCTAAAGTGCTCACCTGTAAACCCTACACTAGTGTGTATATAGACAGGAAGCCTCCTGAGCCTAGAAGATCTGGTCTCAAGAGTCAGGTGGAAACAAGGATCTCTGCATACCACTGCAGAGAGGAAGAATGACTTACTCTCTTGCACTGAATTCATTCCATAGCCTCAGGTCTCTTAAGTAGGCCACTAGTTTTGCTTTTTGGGGGGGTGTGGCAGGCGCTGGAGGGGATTCAGATCTAGAAGAAAAGGAATCCTTTCAATGTATGTAAAATTACAGTCTCTAGAAGGTAAACAAAAAGACTTGGGCGTAGAATTCTCTTTTTTTCTTTCTTTTTTTTTTTTGCTTCGTTTTCTTTTTCAATCTAGGGTTTCTCTGTGTAGCTTGTCGTGGAACTCACTCTGTAGACCAGGCTGGCCACGAACTTAAGAGATCCACCTGCCTGTGCCTCCCAAGTGCTAGGACATAAAGGTGTGTGCCACGAGCCCATAATCTCAGTTACACCAGAAACAGAGTCAGAAAGATTCCTAAATTCACTGCCTGCCAGGACTATCAAGAGGGTTCAAGGGCAGACAGTCTAGACAACTTTGCAAGACCCTGACTTAAAAAGTAAAATGAGGAGTTGGTGAGATACCACAGTAAGTAAAGCACTTGCAATATACAAACCTGGCTAATTCCAACAGAAGTAGCTACATGTAGTGGAAAAGAGAAGCAACTGACTTGTCTTACTTCCAAACACACATCATGGCACCTGGATGCCCCAGACACAGATCATATTCATAACAGTATTAGTAATAATAAATAAAGACCAGAAATGTAGCTCAGCTGTAGAGTAACTGCCCAACATGTGAAGCCCTGGGTTCAATCCCCAGTTCCAATAAAACAATACTGTTTAACTGTTCAGGATTGCAGCCAACACTATATATAGTCACAGAGTAACCAACTTTCCTTGGAACAACCACGAACCAACCAAGCAAACAAACGAATGAAAAAAAAACTGTTCTTAAGGCAGTCTCCTTTCAAGTAGGCCAGGCTAGCCTCAAGTCCAATTCAGAGACTAAGATGACCTTAAATTCCAGATCCCTCTGCCTTTACCTCTGAAAGAGTGGAATCACAGTCACTCTCCATGAAAAATACTTATAAGGGGACCCTGATAAAAAGAAAATTTCTCCTATTTAGGACCTATAAAAAAAAAAAAAAAAAAGTCAACTAGCCCGGTGGTGGTAGCGAACGTCTTTTTAACCTCAGCACTCAGGAGGCAGAAGCAGATCTCTGAGTTCGAATCCAGCTTTTCAGAAAATTATAGTTGGAAGCTCACGTTTAAGTAATACCAAGGCCAGCAAGACATCTTTTCACTCTTCATAGCGAACTCAGGTAAAGCCGAACCTAAATGTTTCTCCGTCCGTTAAAAAAAGAAAAGAAAAGAGAAGTACTGGGTGTATGTGGGGTGGGGTTTCCCTCTCACCACTGTCACAAGCTAAAGTCAATGTGCTGAAAGACCTCGGACTCTTCTGCCTTCATGGACCTCAGTCTACCTCAAGCACTTGGACAACTTAGAATGAGCACCAGACCGCAGAACTGAAAACTCGAAACGCCACAGGCAGACAAGTAAAAAACAAAAAAGCAGAAATGCCCAGATCTCGATTCGTCCCAAACGAGTCAAAAGGCAGACAATGGCGTTTACGTTTAAGGATCTGGTTGAGCTTCCTATTTTTGTGTTCGGATGTGCCAGGGAGCAAAGGCCTCAAAATGTACAGGGCTGAGCCAAATCTCAACCGCACGCTTCACCAACCATAGGTACGGCAGAAAGAGGCTCCTGGAAGCCCAAACCCCATCCAGTTCCAAGGCCCGCAAGCTCCGCCAACACTCTCCCAGCTTAGGCAGGGCCCGCCACGCGGCTTGGGTGCCCCAGCAAACACGCAGGCCCCGAGAAGGCGGGGCGGCGGCGCTAACACACAATGGCTACGTCGTCAGCGGGGAACAAAAACCTTGTTCAGGTCTTCTCCAATCGGCCCGCCCGACCGAAAAAGTGACCTTAAATGCGTCCCTCCCCTCTTCGAACCTTAGTTTCCCTTCCTATTCTGCGAAAGAGGCCTAGCCAGGCCGCGGGTGGGTGAGCCCCAGATAGACACTTCCCTATTTCCGACGCCGAGCGCCGCCCCGAGCTCCCCGAGCCGCGAGCTTTCTGGGGCCCGAGTAGGCTGAGCGGGCCCGACCCCGAGAGGCGCGGTCCCGGGCTGCCCGAACGAGCCGTGACTGGCAGACACCCACTCCGCTGCAGGCCGAGAAGCCGCCCACCGTACCCCGACGTGCCGCCCCCAAGCCGTGAAACCTGGTCTTACTTGGAGCTGGTGTGATGAAGCAGATGCGACGCCACGGCCAATGCGCTCGAGCAAGGACGTACCTCCTCCACCAGCAGCTGAGACCCACTCAAGCAGGACTCCACCGCCTAACAGAGACCTACTTCCGCTCGCCCGGCCCCGGCCCGCCCTTCACAGTCCCCATTGGCCAGCCCCGCCCTTACTCCCGTGCTCTACCGGTTTAGGAAGCTTGTTTGCAATTCTATTGGATTAGAAAACCATCCATTACCACTTTGAACTGCACCTTCTTCCGGCCACGCCCCCGCTGCTTGCCGGAGCTTCCACTTCTCGCGAGAGCACCGCCTGTCGCGTTCCTCTCGCGAGAACTTGTCGGAGTCGTTGCTGGGGCGCCGCGCGAGCTTGTGTACTGGCGGCTTATGAGCGACTCTTGTCTTCTGGTTCGGTTTTCGCGGCCGACGCTGAACAGCAATGCCCTCCAGTTTCCTAGGTCATTAACGAGACCTACGGGAGACTTGGGCCTCACTTTTCTGGTGATTCACAGGCAATCCCAAAAGCTCTGAGTGGGTGTGTCGGCCCTCTCGGACACTGTCCCGGGGGTTCAGCCAGGGCGTCTGGGAGGCCTACCTGGAGGAAGCTCAAGGACTAGATGGGAAAAGGACGTGCCCAGGAAACTGCGGGCTAGCTGCCCAGTGTGTCAGGAGCAGGGGTGAGGAAGGTCCAGACTCAGAACACAAACTCATTGGGAATGTACCACAGAAGAATGCCCTGAAAAGAATCGGGCCAGCACCTGGAATTCTTGGGTCAAGTTACAGAATCTCTCCTACCCGATTCTGAAAACCAGCACCATGGTTTTAGGCAAGTTTCAGCACGTTCACACCTGTTAGAGGGGATCCATTTTACCTACTTCTGAGTGTGAGGACTAAAAGATAAGTGCAGGCTAGGCCCTCCTGGGGTGCAGGGGAAAAAAGGATATTAGAAAAAACAAAACAAAAAAAAACCCGCGATTTTTCTTTAGCATCTGTCCCTGAGCACAGGTTTAGCAGCTAGAAAAGGAAAGGTGGATGGGGACCCTCAGGCTATATGAAGATTGTCCTAAAAGTGGTTGAATTGCTTCTGTAGGGTGTATTCAACCTGGAAGGTCGATTCACGTCAAGAGAATGACAAAGCACATCAAAACCAAATGCTTGGGCTATTACAATCTCTGACATTTTATGGAATAGTAGGGGAATTTATGATAAAGTATATCTGATAGACATACCACCTGACTTCAGTGTAAAATGTGTGCTTGAATGTTTTGAGCATATTTTCCAAATATTATAATTAAAATAAAGAGAATTTACAAGTTTAAGAAAAACGCAAACATTTCTTCCTCCTGCCTTCTTTTTTCGTGCATTGGTGTTTTGCCTGCCTGTGTATCTGTGTGAAGGTGCAGGGTTCCCTGAAACTGGAGTTGTAGACAGTTGTGAGCTGCCATGTGGGTGCTGGGGATTGAAGCCTGTCCTCTGTAAGAGCAGCCAGTACTCTTAACCACTGAGCCATCTCTCCAGCCCCCATGCAAGCGTTTCTTATGAAAATATTTTCAATACTTAATAAGGCAAGTGAGACCAAAACAGGAACAATATACCTTGAAAGTTAAAGACCAAAATGGGAGAAAAAAACATAGACCCTGTAGGCTAATGGTTCTGTTTGCAGTTAAGACAGTTTTAAGAATGAGTCCTATCTGTCCTATGTTAAGTCCTTACAAGTTAGGGGTTTTATTTGTTTTCAAATTTCACTTTTTTAAAAATTCTTTGTGGATTTCACATCATGCCTCTCCACCCCACTCCTCTTCCTGTTCCTTCCCATCCTACCCTTTCAACTTCCCCCACCTCCCAGGATAAAACAATATTTAAAGGAGAAAAAAAATAAATCTCAGGGAGGCTGAAGTCACAGAATGAGTCACGCAATATACTCTTTACTTGCAAATATTCATTGCAATGAGTTATTGGTATGGTACAAGCCCTCTGGTTTTCACTATACCTTAGATACTGGGCCCTCACTGGGGCTCCTTGGACATCCTGCTGTCTTGTGTCATGTAGATTCTGCAACTTGGGGTCTTCAGGACCAGCCTCTTCAGGTGCTCCAGCAGATCATAGATAGGGTGGATGATGGGACGGGCCAGCTCATAGCCCTGGTTCTGTGTCTGGGTGGTTGCTGGGTTGATCAGCCCACCAGCTCTTCCTCATCAACATCCTGGTTAGCTCTCCAGCATTGCCCTGGCTAGCTTACACACTACAGCAAGTAAGCAGCTTTTACATGCTGGTTGGGGGTGGGCTGGCCTACTCTAACACCACCCCAGCTAGTTCTATGGCATTGTTCAGGAGTTGTGTAGGAGCCATTCTGCAGAGTGCTGCAGCTGGGGAGAGGGCAGGGCCAGCCTCTCACAGCTGTCACTTCAGGGACAGCATTCCCACCTGCCACGGGCTGCAAGGGGGTGCAGGGGGCCTTCTCTTCCTTGCCTAGGCCATCATATGGCAGATGACGGGCAGGGCCGGATCTTTTATGGTTGTGCATTCTCTGGGCTGGCTCACCCACACCATATCAGCAGAGTCAGCTCTGTGTTGCCCAGGTTAGCACAAGGCTTGCTCTTCCAAGCTGCATCTAGTGAAGGGCAGAGTCAGCTCTCTCATCCTGGCAGGTAGGCCAGGGGAGGGGGGTGTTTACTCACCCTCACCACAACATGGCAGACAGGGTGCAGAGCCAGCTCTCCCACTTCCTCAGGGCAGGCTCATCCATGCCCCTTCCTGCTGAATCAACAGTATTGTGCTACCCAGTTGAGGTTCAGGGCTCTCCTGAGTATAGCAGCCAGTGAGGGGCAAGGACAACTCTTCCATTCTCATGACCTCCTGTAGGCGGTGGAGGATGAGAGGCAAGTAGGGGTATCTCTCCTCTGCCCACACAGCTAAATGACAGATGAACAGTAGGACCAGCTCTCCCACACTCATGCTCTTGGGGCTGGCTCATTTATGCCCCCACCAGCAGGGTCAGCTGTCATGCTGTCCAGGAGAAGTGCTGCTGCTCAGGGTTGGGGGATAGAACCAATTCTCCCTGGTGTTGCAGGCAGTGGGTGGTTGGGTCCAACTTTGTGCAGCCCCATCCTCTGGGCTTTTGGTGGTAACAGGAGCCACAGACATCAACACAGGCCACAGGCTCAGACATGGCCCTTGGCAGCAGCTCAGGCCCAGATATTGCCGTGGCCCCTGGTGACAAGCAGGCCACCAACCTCAGCCCATTCATCACTGCCTTCACCTCTTCAGATCTGCCTTGCTCCAAAGGACATGAACCATTTTCTCTCTCATACCCCACCATATATTTGCTCAGCATAATACAGCCTATCCACCTGGCACCTGTGGCAATGGGCAGGCCTGTATTTTCTCCTCCTGGCCCTGGGCAGAGAGCTCTTCACCCACATGTGGATCTTTGTCTCCCAATCAGTCTTACATGTACTGGGAAAATTCCAGATTTCTATTTGTAATTAAGAAGTTCCTGTTGTCGGGTTGTGGTGGTGCATGCCTGTAATCCCAACACTCAAGAGGCAGGCAGATTTCTGAGTTCCAAGACAGCCAGAGCTACACAGAAAAACCATAAATAAATAAACAAAGTTCCTGTTCTGTGTGAATAAGTTAATGTTTGTTCTGTGTTAAGTCTTTGCAAAAATAAAGTTTCTATTTGTAATGGAGTTCCTCTTTCTCAGATCTGACGTAAACTGCTTACAACCCCATTCACATGATGCACATCCTTACCCCTGTTCCTTTCCTTTCTAACTGTGTAACAGCTGACCGGCTCTCTCCCCTGGAAACACCTTGTCTCTCCTATAAAAAGGGACTTCAAGAGGCTGGTGGCCGTGGCTGCTCTCTCAAAGTCCAACTCAGGGTGAGAACTGGCTGTCCAGTCCACAGTGCACCCAAAGGTACAGCTTACTTTAATTGAGCAGTCATGGGTTTAGGGCTTTCTTCTCCAGATTCTCAGGCTTAACAGGCAGGCAACTGAAATGCTAAAGTTTGATTCTACACGTAGAATGTAGTCCAAACTAAGGAAATTTCAATTTATAAGAAATGTCTAATCAAAGTCCTACTTAAAGCTTATCCCAGGCTGTCCTAGAACTCTGTAGACCAGGCTGGCCTTGAACTCAGAGATCCATCTGCCTCTGACTACCAAGTGCTGGGATAGTAGCATGTGCCACATCACCAGGTTTAATGTTTTTAAATATTGTCACATTTATTTATTGTGTATATGTACATGCACCAGGAAGCATGTGCAGCAGTCAGAGGACTGTTCTGTGTGCCAGTTCTAAAGGATCCCAAGGATCGAACAAAGTCACCATGCTTAGGGACAAGCACCTTTAACTCCGAGTCACATCTAGTCTCTTGTTTGGTTTTGAGATGAGACAGTCTCTCTTTCTCCATAGTTCAGGCTGACATGAAACTCACTATGTAGACCAGGCCAGATTAAAATTTACTCACTCAAATGTTGAGATTACAGTGTGTGCCAATACTTGTCTTTTGTAAATTTAATATGCTGAAGATATAGCAGTAAAAATCAACCATAAATACCACTTTCATGCTCAAACTTCCTTCAAGATTTTGCTGAACATCATTTGGCAATGAACTTGCTGCCTCGCAAATAGTGCCTCCTTCAGGCTTTAAACATGAACTTGGAAAATAAAAACTGGCATATTAGTATTGTAATGGGAACCAGCTGTGAATATGATTTCCTTAGGCCTCACACCAGCTGCAGAGTGACTTATGTGTCCTTATTCTGTTAATAAGAGTCTTGTATGTAGGCAGGTCATTTCCAGAAGAGTTATAATCAAGAGAAGTCCAGAAAGAGCATTCACAGCACTTTGTGACCTTAGATAGATCTCTGGATGACCAGCCACCTTTGTTAAAAGATCCATATATGGAATAGGGAATGGAAGGCAGGGGTCTCCAATATTGAAGGCCCTGGCTGGAAAGTGCATAATTTAGATTTTACTTTTTAACAAATCATCCAAAATATCTCAAATCTCCATGCCTTATAAAGGATGTGTTTATTGTTATTCAGAGCAAGGTACTGGCTCTGGCTGTTCCTACTGCTGCATCGATTGGTTGCAGGCTGATCTAGGATAGCCTGCCTGTCATGGACAACTGGCATTCCTTGACATGGAGTCACCTGACCATGTTCACATGAGGCCAGGCAGGCTTCCAAAAGAGCAAACAGAACCTCAAGGTCACTTGGTGACTAACTCTAAATCGGTACACTGCCACTTCTATATGGTATTGGACAAAGAAAGTTATGAGGCCAGGCATGGTTCAGATGCTGAGGGGATAAACTAAAGCATCTCTGAACAGCTTTAGTGTGGTGAGCATAGCTCTGGCATGCTTTGCTCTTCTCCCATATTCCCTCTTTCCCTCTGCCTTGAAAAAAAAAAAAACCCACTGGGTTCCTTGGATTACATTCCTAAAGCTAGTCACCAAGGTCTATTCCTTTATTTGGCTACTTTCTCCTCCTGAGACTGACTACCAAGGTCCAGCTATCAAAGTATTGAAGTCCAGCAATCAAAAGTTCCCTTTGACTTCCTAATTAACATGCCTGATTAAACACCTCCTCCTATGATGGGGTTTCCCCTTGTACCTTTATAAACTGCCATTTTCCTATGTGCCACATTTGTCTCCCATCTAGAGGAGGTCCCTTTATCCTCTCCCTGGGACTAAACACCCCCTTTCCCTTGTTCCCTATCCCTTTCCCCTCACCCTCTATCTCCCGTCTTTGTTCCTTATCTTTGCCCTCTGTCCTTTGGGGCAAATAAATCTCCTTTGTGCTGAGAACTTGGTCTTGGGGGTCCTGAGCAGAAACTTTCCCTTTCATAAACTTCCTGTTTTGGTTTAGTTTTTTTCTTAGCGGCGGTGGGTGTGTATGTGCCATGGAGCATGTGAATCATAGGAACACTTTGTGGAGTTTTCTCTCCTTCCACCTTTACATGGGTTCCAGAGATTTGATCTCAGGTCTCCGGGTTCTCACTGCAAGCACCTTAACCCACTGAGCCATCATGATTGCCCTTCACCTTTAATGCATATATTGCTGTGTAGCCAAACTGGCCTGCTACCTACTACATTGCCCATGCTGGTCTCAATTCTTCATCTGTTTCCTGCCTCTACCTCCAAAGTGCTGAGAGTACAGGAGTAAATTACCAGGCTGAGCAAGACCAGAGATACAGCTTCAAGTCAATGGATGTTGCTATAGCCTAACATTTGACCATACTTTTACCACACACACAGCATCCACTTGTCACAACATTAAGAAACACTCTCAAGTCTGCTCTATGGCTCAGGCTTATGGAACAAACATTCATGCTCCTGAGCTGTCTCTGAGCAGCTAGTCAATATAGAAAGACAAGAAAGACAGAGCTGGCTCACTGCCAACCAGACCCAGTTTGTTGGGCTGCCCAGCAGCTAGCCTAAAGTAAAAGGTGATCCTTCTTGCCTTGCCACAGTGTTTGCTTCAAAGCCTGTACACTTGCTCCCTGCAGGGGCTAGATAGAAGAGCAGTTTCAACCTAGAACACTGACAATGAGCATCTCCCCTTTGTCAAGACTGAAACTGTTAAGCAATGGACACAGAGCACCCATGTCTAGGACATACTAAATCCTCCCTGCCTTTGGCTAGCTTGAAATCACCAGCAAAATCCCCCCATTTTAAACAAAGTTGAATCAGACAAAACCTGTAAGAAATGTGATTTTTATTTAAGTAAACTCGGATCGGCCCCAAATTCTAATTTAACAGAGAGAAAGGGATTCCTTTCTCCCCCCACACATCCCCCACCCTGGATTATAGGAGCCTTGGAGTTCTCTAAGTTCTCAATAGTGAGGTGGGACTCCTGTCAATGGTAAGAGACTTTCTTGGTCTGAAATCACCCTGGGGTACAGCCTCACCACCTGAGGGGCCATCTTCTCTGCAGAACTAAGAGAACTAAGGAGGAGAGCCAGGTGCCGGACGGTGTGTCTCTCCTCAACAGTTACCCATCTAGCAGTTTCTCCTGGATTATTTTCTCCTTTTATATAACTTGCCACTATCTTCTTCCTATGAACCTAACATGACAATACAGCTTTATTCTTCAGGCTAAGTTTCATTAGCAGACATTCATTCCACACACCTATTAAAAAGTCAACTTTCCCCAGGACAGAGCAGCATGAAGCCCAGAAATTTCTAAATTCTAACACATCTGATCTGCCTGCTACTTGCCCTATTGAGGGGTGTCCCCAAGGGCTCCAATTTTGTTGGCTCTTGACGAGAGAGGGCTCTGAAAGGCAACTGCAGTTAGCTAGCTGTGAGCCCTGGCTTTCAGGCCAGGGTCACCTCCTGGAGCACAGGTGGCCTCATTAGCAGAACAGGACCTGGTGACAGTTGCTGTGCACAACTCAGATGAGCCACATGAGGCATGAGGAGGGCCAGTCTATGGTAGGTGTTCAAGAATCGGGTCTCACTCACAATTCCACAATGCCGTGAGGTTCTGAAGCACATCTACTGGCTCTGGGTGGAGAATGGGGCTCCTGGGAAAGCCCGATGAAAAGTCTTGCTAGCCGTAGGGAGGGGGTAGATTCAGCATATAAAAAAACGTGAGTAGCCAGTTGCAGTTCAGAGCAAGAGTAGTTTCAGCATTACTCCTGCGCCACTGCACCTTGTCTTCTCTGGGGCAACCACACAGGAGCAGACTGGAGCTGGTGAGAGGCTGGGATTTGCGGCTGGGGTGCAGGAAAGGGGCTGCTCGAGAATGGGCAGGGGAGGGGACCCACAATGGGCAGGGGCAGGGACCCACAGCGGCGGCCACGCGCGGTGTTTGCGCAGGGCCGCTGGGAGGATCAGGAGGCCTCCAGGTGATGGGTAGGCTGGCAGGTGCGGCCTGCCTCTTGCCTTGCCCGAAGCCTGCGTTCACGACTCCGGTCCAGCTCTAGCCAGTGCTGCACCTCTGCCTGAGCCTGCGAACAAACAGGACCGATAAGGAGGCCTTGGATCCCACAGCCAGGCGCCCAGACATCAGCTTCCTCGTGCCCTAACAGCCCTCTACCCCTCCCAGACTCAAAATGTTGCCCTCGCTTCCTTCCCAGCTCACCCGCTGCTTGGGGCGCATGGCCCGGAACGGTAACCCGCGGAGCTGCGCTGTCTGCCTACGGCGCTGAGCTGCCTTCTCCTCCATTCTGCGCTGCAGTTCCAAAACGCGCTCGTCCTGGGAAGGTGTCCCCTGGCTTGCCGCCTGGGCCTTCTTTTCCTCCCATCTGAGCGATAGGTTTAGAAGCTGGCTGGGTTTTCGTGGAATCCTGCCAGCACCCTTACCCTTTTAATCTTTTAACATTAGAAAGAAAGAAAGAAAGAAAGAAAGAAAGAAAGAAAGAAAGAAAGAAAGAAAGAAGGAAGGAAGGAAGGAAGGAAGGAAGGAAGGAAGGAAGGAAGGAAGGAAGGAAGGAAGGAAGGAAGGAAGGAAAGAAAGAAAGAAAGAAAGAAAGAAAGAAAGAAAGAAAGAAAGAAAGAAAGAAAGAAAGAAAAAAAAAAAGGTTGCATTCTAACATAGAATTGGTATGAATGTGAAAACTCCTTTGGCTCACATGGTCCTTTGGCACTCCCATGGTCCCCACTCCCATGGTCCCCAGGTGACAGCATTTCTGTGCATCCCCTTCATAATATGGGCCACTTTTCCTGTCCAATTGCATTACAGCATGGGGGCATGAACACATGCTTTCCTTGCTTTTTAGCTCCTACCCAACTGTCCTAGCCCTGTTCCCCTACAAACATTCTCATTAAAATTCCTGCAATAGTGCTGGCTGCAGGAAGGGGGGGGGGGGGGCGGAGGGCGGAGTCCAAGAGCTGCGAGGAGCCCTCACATCAACTAGCATGTTTGAGGTCTGTGAGGATTAGGCCAGCAGCTGGGAAGTGGTGGATTTCCTGAGACGTGTGTCACTCTGTAATTGTGGTCAGCTAGTTCTTTCTAAGCAGGCTGTAGAGGCATTGTGGTCAGGGCAGCAGTTGTTTATAGGACAAAAGTGATGTATTCTCTTCCACTGGCGATGAATTAAGGTCCTTTTCTGTCCACCACTTCCCAGTCACAGGAAGGTATTTTCTCTAGAGATCAGTGCATTTCAATATAATAGTTAGGCCTAGTTACCACCTCCTCTGGAGCAATGTGACCTTGTGACCAACTGGCCATCGGCCATCGGACCCTGGCCTGGATAAAGATGTTCTCAAACAAAAGGTGTGTGCATATATGCACACAGAACTATGTGTGCCCTAGATACTGGCTTACAAAGAAAAACAGCAAACAGTATTTTAAAAGTCTTGGCAGTCTTGGGACACTTGGAGAAGTGTGAAGGAAGACAGGATATTTAAAAGACGTTGAGAATTTGGCTACTTAGTTGTGTCATGTGTTATGGTTTATGTAGGACAGCATTTTTAAAGAGAAAAAAAAATGCACCCTATAGTGCTCAGGAGTGAAGTACATGGTATCTGCAACGATTTCTAAATGGTCATAAAAACTGTCAGAATTACTGTAAAAGATTGTCTGGCGGGGCTGCTGGTGTGGCAAGGGAACCCACTGAGGAGGGTGCACGCAGGCTTGCCGCTCCTTTGCTTCTTGCACACATGCAAGTGACCTCCTTGGAACCATGGTACTCACCTCAAGGCTGCAGTTCTGCCCATGGCTGCACGGCACAGTGAGATTTGCTCCACCGTGTTCTGCAGCTTCCGGCTTTTGGCTCGCTTGTCCTGTATGATTTGATCCCGCTTTTCCTCCTGCTCTCGTTTCTGGGTCTCTTTGAGCAGGGCCAACCTTTCTCGAAGTTCCACAACAGACATCTCGCCTTCCAGACCATATCCTGGGATCTTCCAAATAACAGGGGAAGAAATAAAGCTATCAACTGGAAAGACAGTTGCTCCTCAACCAAGAAAACTTTTCTCTGCTTCAATCTGCCTGTGTAACCCCCATCAGCAGCTCCATTTTGGAACCCTAAAGTGGAGCTGAACTTCTCAGCTGGATGTCCCTCACCACCTGGGGCTAGAGACCTAGCAGACAATTGCAATAGCCTTCCAGTCCTGCCTGCTTCCTTGCTCCTGTGAACCTGACTGTCCTCTGCTTTCTCCTACAGACTACTGCCCTCTATCCCCCCCACACCCCCATTAGCCCTTGGCTTTCTCTGGCTCTGGACCTTTATACTTGGGTGCTCCTTACTCTCCCTTTCCATCTTGGTTCTGGAGAGTCCAGGGACCTCACTCTTCAACATGCAGCTCCCCAAATGGCTACCTCCATGCAGTTTAGCTCTCTCCCCTTCAGAGATCAGCTCTAATGGGTAGCTCTTTCCTCCAAATAAAAACATTCCATCCTTCGGGTAAGAGGGAGGTTCCTACGACTCAGGAAGCAAAGGAAACTTACAGGGCTCAGAAAGCTCAGAAAGTTACAGGATTCACAAGACCTTAGTGGCCATGATTGTATAGCAATGATAGTTGCTGGAAAGGAAAAACTCATGGGCAAGTGCTGAATAGCAATTTTTTTCCAAAAGGGAGCCATCCAGTCCAGGAAAGTGGGGGTTGTTAAGGCTCACAAGACTCAAGGTCCTCTCCCAAGCTTTATACAATGAGTGAACAACCACTGGGGAGAAGACTCCAACCAGTAGAGCTGTGAGAGGAGATTCTCAGGCCTGGTAAGTTGCCTGCAAATTGTGCAGAAGGCTCTTGGGGTGCAGCTTTCATGAGCTGTCATCTGTGTTGGGGTAGCCTTCTCAGTGACACAACTGCTTCTGAGCCATCCTGGTGCCTGTAACACCTTGCTCATACTGCTGTTAGGTGCCCCGATAAAAACCCATTAGTTTACCAGGCTGGCAATTTTGGTGTCAACTGTTATTTTGGTTTGCTCTGGGTTCTCTTTTTGTGTTTAGTAGAACTGTGTTGCATTTACTCAGGAAAAGGGTCTCACACAACAGTATGCTGAACTGTCCCCAAATTGTACAGGAAGTTCCTGGGGTACAGCTTTTCTGAGTTGTCCCTTGCACTGGAGTAAACTTTTTGGTAATCTTGGCTTTGAGTCATCTATATCTCCAAAATTAGCCATCCCCTGTGATGATATATTTAATAAAACCAGTCTGGAATATCAGAGAACAGATCCACCCACAGTCAAGCCAGGAGAATCAGAGAGTGTTAATTTACACCTTTAATCTCAGCACAGAGAAAGGCGAGTGGTGACCTAATCCCATAACTCTAGAGACAGAGATCTTTCTGTATTTGTGAATTCAAGGCTAACTACCAAACAGCAGTAGCTCACATCTTTAATCCTAACTCTAGGATTATGATACAGAGTTGAACCTGGAAGTGAAACAACTGGGCGAAGAAGGTATTTAAGGCAGGCGTAGGAAGACAGAGAATTATTCTGTAGAAGTGACTAGGAGCCAGGCTGAGGAAGCTGGAAGATAGCTTTTATCTTGAGAAGTTGGCTGGGTGAGATTTAACTGTGGTCTATTCCTCTCTCTGATATTCTAACTTTTCCCTGATATCAGGCTCCGAGTTTTCATTTAATAACAACCAGAATTCGTGGTACACTCCCCCATGCTCCTATATGTAGTCTGAATAAAATCACTGATTCACTAGTTTAGATTAGGGTGGGATTGTATCTTTGGTCTGTAGTGGTATCATGCCAAGGGTAGTGGAAAGGTCACAGGAGAAACTCATTGCTTTGCTGTAGCACACAACTAAAGCTGAATCCATCCACAACGGGTGGTACCCAAGTAACTAGGGGATTGTGGGTAGGACAAGAACTACCTTTCGCCGTGATGGAAATTCTGTACGTGCTGTACCACACAAGGAGGTACCCTGAAGCTGAAGCTTTCAGGGGCCACAGTCTCACCTGGGTCAGGTCCACCAGCTTGCCCTTGCGTGTGGGCTGCGTTTCCAGTGCCCGCAGCTGGGCGATGAGCTCATAGCGCTGCCTCTGCTCTTCTTTGGCTGCCTCCGCGCTACGCTGCAGCAGCTCCCGACTCTCTTCTACCATCTCCTGAACTTGGGAACCAAGTAGGATGCTGATGAGAACAGTGAACAGGGGCTCTGTCCCCCTCCTCCCCGCGGGAGTATCTTCTTCAGACCTTCGCCCCTGCTTGGTCCTAGCCAGCCCTTGGTGGGGTGGGGGGGCACCACCCCTCACTTCCAAAGTAGCTTGTTTGGTAAATGAGGAGGATGTGAGGGAATGGGGCAGGCCTCATGACACCCGACTCCCTTCAGTACCTATCTGCTGCCGGCCCTTCACGAGCTTCATCTGGGCCACCCTGACATTCTTCTGGGCTTCATTGATCTGCTCCACCAGCTCTTTCATGGCCTTCTCCTCTTGGAGGCGCCTCTCAGCACACTGCAGCATTAGCTCAGCTGTCTGCTCAGACAGAGGACCGGAAACACTGAGAACTGGACTGGGCTCGATCCCCCCGTTAACCATATCCTAGCCTACATCAGAAGTTTGTGGGTCACCCAGCCAACCCTGCCCTGAGTTCATTCCAGAGTCATCTGTTCCTGAAGAACATAGTCCCTTTGAAGTTGGGCCTACTGAGGAAGTTCCACCTCCTGTCTCCTTCCTTCATCCCAGGCTTGTCCTGGGGTTGAGCTGCCAGTATTTTGTTGTAGCAGCTCTAGAACCTAATGAAGTAAGATGCTCACAATTAAGGAACCTAGTGGGGAGGGTCCAGTAAGAAGTGCCAGGTGGGTGGCAGCTGCACATGCCTTTAATCCCAGAAGCAGAGGGGGAAAAAAAGTACTGGATTTGATCTCCATAATCAAAAAGTTTTCTGTGTGGGGGCAGGGAGGCACGTTGTTTTGTTTTGAGGTAGAGTTTCAAGTAACCTATGCTGGCCTGGAACTTGCTATATAGCATAGGATGACTGTGGGGATATATCCATATTTAATAAAAATCAGTCTGAAATACCACAGAGATCTACCCACAGTCAATCCAGGAGGATCAGTGAGTGGTGATTTACACCTTTAATCCCAGCACAGGGAATATCCAGGAGTGGTGACCTACACACATAATCCCAGCAGATCTGAGTTTGAGGCCAGCTTGGTTTACAGAGGGAGTTCCAGGCTCCCAGGCGGGCAGTGGTGGTGCCAGGCCTTTAATCTCTTAACTCCAGAGACAGAGAAGATCTTTCTGTGTTTCTGTGAGTTCAAGGCTAACTATCAAAGCATAGTAGCCCACGCCTTTAATCTTAACCTGGATGTGAAACAACTGGGCAAGAGGGTATTTAAGGCAGGCATAGAAAGACAGAGCAGGCAGTAGAAGCCAGGGAGGGAGGCCGAGGAAGCTGGAAGACAGCTGGGTGAGATTTGACTGTGGAGCTTCCTCTATTTGATCTGGCTCTGAGTTTCCTTTATTCATGCAACAGATGACTTTGAACTCCTGACCTTCCTAGTTCTGCATAGGAGTTCTAAAATCACAGGCATGTCCCTCCACATTCTATTTCTTTGGTAGCCCAAACTTGCCTGAGACTCATTGTGTAGCCCAGACTGACACCAAACACAATCTTTTTACTCCTCTTCTCCTGAGTTCTGGGATTATAGGCACTTGCCCACATCCAGGCTTCCAAAACTGTTTTTAATTCTTTTGCTTTCCGAGCCGGGGGGTTTCTTGGTGTAGCCCTGGCTGTCCTGTTTCCTCTGATGGAAACCTTAGACCTCTGTTCGGCCTGGTGTTGCTGAGGGGCAAGAGGCAATAAATCCTTGGTCCAGCATCTGAGTTTCAACCCAGATCTCATCCTTCCCACAACAACTCAGCACCCAAATAAGGGCTGTTCCTCAAGGTGGCTCCAAGTAGGAGCTTTGAATCACCTGCTTGGGAGAACTTCAAAGCTAACACAGAGCTGGGGGTGCAGCTCGGTGATAAAGTGCTTGTCCCAAGTGTATGGGGGGGGGGCTATATTTAATTCCCTAAACTACAAGGGGAAAAGCCCACAAAACATGCTAGATGGACTTTGTGTGCCTAGGACCAAGAGGAAAAGCACTGGAAGAGCTGCCAAACTACGTCAGACCGAATGAATGTAAAAATGTACTCAAAGAATGGTCCCCATGGCAACTGGCATGTGAAATGATTCTCACTAGTGGGTTTAGCGTTGAGACCAGGACCGCCGCCCTACATTGGTCCTACTGTGATGGGGGGGAGTGGGTGTTAAAGCAAGTTTTATTCAGTTTAGCTTATTATTTGCATGGTTCACCAAATTATTTTAAAAGGGAGATAAATTTAGTAAAGAGAAGAAAATATAACCAGTAATCAAGTCAGTGCTGGAGCAAAATTAAAAATACCACTGTTGCTGGAGAGATATAGTTTAGTGAAGAACACTCTCCTATCCTGCACAGGGCCCTAGATTCAAATACCAGTATGGGCAAATTCATGGATCTGTACACACACACACACACACACACACACACACACACACACATTAAAAAGATCACTGTTACACCCATTGTTTTAAATACATCTTTTTCACATGTGTTGACAGAGTTTGTAATATTGGTCACTACTGAAGAAACCAGAGCTAGAACTCAATATTGGCCTCCATGGCGAGGCATAGGGGCTTATTGGAGAGTAGCCAGGTCATTTTGTTTTGTTTTGTTTTTTAAAGTCAGTGTCTCCAGGCTGACCTCAAAATCCCAGTCTTCCCGCCTGAGCCTCCTGCAAGGTAAGGTTGTATATACGCATTGCGACACTAAGCTAATAACTGGGTCTTAAGCACAAAAAAACAGGATAGACCCAAGGATCTTATCTCTCAACATAAAAGAGACTTCTGAAAGCTCTGGAGCAAACAGATCAGAGGATGAGTCAAAGGTTGCTGTGGCCAGATGGGAGTACGGGGACTTTGCACAGAAAAAAAAAAAAAAAAAAAGTGTAGTTGATTGATGCATGCTGGGACTGTAAAAAGCATCTTGTGCACAGTGCCTGAGAAAAATTTATTTTATTTTCAAATATCAAGTGTCCATCTAATGGAGCTATCATAAGGCAAAGATTTTAGCCATATGAATGTGTGTGCTGGGCAAGCTCAGAACCAACAGATCCCTGGGAATAGATAGTTTGGCTAGCAGTACATTCACCCATAGACATTGAAGGACACAGTTCTGGGTCTGGGATGCCAGCCTCCTATGGCCTGACTGTGAAGACAGTTGTATTGACAAGGCTCAGGGTTCACAAACAAAAGCCACTGTAAAAATGTCGAACAAGGAACCATGGGCTGGCTTGAGATAAAACAAGAGTCTCAGAAAATTTTTTTTTAAAAAGAAAAAAAAAAAAAACCTTAGCAAACAGAATACATGAAAAACCAAATAGAAATTTCAGAAAAACAAAAACCTCTATAGTGTTATTTCCAATCTGAATGTCCCCCACTGGCTTGGGTTTGAATACTTGCTGGCACTGCTTTGGGATTTGGGGACCTATAAGACCGTGACCTGGCTAGCAGAAGTGGATCACTGTAGGTAGGCTTTGAAGATAATAGCCAACTCTGGCTCTGACCCAAGCTCTCTTCTCTCTCCCTCTCCTGCTTCCTCACTGTGGGGGACTGTGGCCTCTAAACCAGGAGCCAAAATAACCCCTTCCTCCTTCAAGTCCCTTCTGTCAGGTTTTGGCCAATTAACAAAAAAGGTAATGAACGTAAGTGATTTCGACAGCAGAGTCCGAGGCAGAGAGAACAACAGGACTTGTCCCGTTTGGACCTACGGGGGGAAATAGACAGAGAAAGCTGCAGAGAGCATCAGAGACCTGCAGGAGCTAGAGCAGAAGCCCTAACATCTGTGGCATTGGTTCCAAGGGAGCATAAGCAGGACAGCGCTATAAGGAAAGTGGCTAAGATTGTTCCAACATGTCAAGATAAACCATAGCCAAACTCCTGAAAATGAAGGCAAAGAAAATGAAGCTTCCAAAGGGGGATTGATACCTGGTCTGTGGCAGAAAACCTGAATGGCCCCAGAAACCAGAGAGAACCAAACAGTACTTTTCAGGTACTAAAAGAATATCAACCCAGAAAACTATACCCAGCAAAACCAATCCTCCAGGAAAGCAGAAGTAAGACTTCGTTGTCAGAAGACCCACTCACTTAAGGCAGTGGTTCAATGTTCTCATTTTTTTTAATTGTGTGTGTTATGATGCATGTGACACAACGTGTGGAGGTCAGGGGACAATTTGGTAGTGGGTTCTGTCTGTCCATTGTGGGATCCAGGAATTGAACTCTCCGTGTTTCATACCAAGCCATCCTGCTGACCCATCTTGTTTTGAGAAAGCAAGGTCTTGTGGCCAAGGCTGACTTCACACTTACTCTTTAGGTGAGGATGACTTGAGTTCAACAAGTCCTGTGGTTACAGATGTGGACAATCACACCTACTCCTCCCCACCCTCCGTGTGTGTGTGTGTGTGTGTGTGTGTGTGTGTGTGTGTGTGTGTGTGTGTGTGTGTGTGTGTATGTGTGTGTGTGTAAAAATTTCCACAGCTCATTTGAGCTAGCAAAATGATCTTGTTAGTAGACTATGGTAACTTGTGTGCTGTTATATTTGGATGGTAAATGTTTACTAACCAGTCCATGAATTAAGGCTTGATCCCCAGCTCATGGCATTGTCAGGGGTTGGTAGGATCAGTGGGAAGCAGTTAGTTAGAGAAGACATGACCTTGGACAGGGTAGTGGGACCTGGACCTCTTTATCTTTTTCTTCCTGCAGATTTGCCATATCAAGAGCTTCTACCCTGCTGCACTGCTACAAGCCTAACGGAACGGAGTCAATAAGCCATGGACTACAAACTGCAAAAATTTAAATCAAACAATTTTTTTCTTTTTAAGTTGATTATCTAGGTATATTGTTACAGTAATAAAAACTGTCTAATACATAAATATATAATATTTTGAACAACAATTTAAAGGAGCTACAGAGAGTCTAGATGTGATGATACCAGTCTTTAATCTCAGCAGTTGAGAAGCAGCTGCAGGTGTGGCCAGCTTGTTCTACATAGAAAGTTCCGGGCTAGCCAGGGCTACATAGTAATCCAAATGAGGAAGTGGCCCATGGAGACAAGTGGATACTGAAATTTACTGACCAACCGGGTTAGTCAAATTGGTAAGTCTGGATTCAGCTAGTGACCTTGTCTTAACAAATAAGGCCGAGGGCCCATAAAATGGCATAGTAGGTAAAGGCATTTGCTTCTCAAGCCTAGCCACCTGATTTTGGTCCCTGAGACTTACATAAAGATTAGTGGAGTGAACTGACTCTTCAAACTTATCTTCTGAGCTTCACATGAATGCTAGGACACATGCCCTTACCCACAGTAATTATAGAGAATCAAAAATTAAAAAAAGAAAGAAAACTGACTGGGGAAAGATACTCAGCATTGAGCTCTGATCTCCATATACATGTGTACACACATGCAACTGCATGCACATGTACATACACTCATAATAAGTATATAACACACACACACACAAAACACACATGTACAAAAGAAATAACAACAATAAAAAATGCTGAGTGGTGGTGGCGCACACTTTTATTCCCAGCACTTGGGAGGCAGAGGCAGGCAGGTCTCCGTGAGTTTAAGGCCAGCCTGATCTACAGAGTGAGTTCCAGGATAGTTAGGACTATACAGAGAAACCCTGTCTTGAAAAACAAAAACAATAACAAAAGTCCAAAGGATGGAGAATAATTCCTCATGCAAATACTAACCAAAGGAAAGAGAATTTAATATCCCTTAACGTGGATGACAGTGACAAGGATGCAGCATACCATGATTTTAAAAGACTCGACTCCACAGAGGACATAGAAGCTACAAATTGCCATGTACTGAGCAATAGAGCTGCAGAATATGTGAAGCAAAGCCAAAATAGAAACAAGGAGAATTTAGGTTATATTTGTAGACTGTAAACCCTTCTCAACAATGCACAGACCAACGTGGCAGAAAATCAGCAAATGAACAGAACTCGACAGTACTGATAATCAGCAAGAAGTGGTGGACTTCAGAGAACCCACCAAGATCAAAGCACACTCTTCTCAAGAGCCCACCATATATGGAACAAACCAAGACAACCCCCTGAACAAAACCAACAGAGGGCATGGTGCCAAGAAGCCTGGCAGTCCCAGGACTCAGGGGACTGAGCGGGTCACATGTTTGAGGTCAGCCTGGCTTACACATTGAGATTCCATTTCAAAACAAATAGCAAAGCAAATGAACAAATTGCAGCGAGATATGAAAAACAGTGTTCTCACTGACTATACAGCGCACTGAAATGAGAAAGTAGTCACAAAAATCATGGGAAAAATTTACAGATGCCAGGAAACCAAACAACACACTTTGAAATAACTCTTGGGGCAAAGAGGAAGTCCAGAGACATGGGGAGAAATTATTGGCCTGCTCTCTGAAATGGAATACGACATGTCGGGATTGGGGTGCACAGGTAAAGCCATGGACAAGAGAAAGCACCGAACGCTAAACCCTCACGGTGAAAAAGCAGGGTCGTCTCATACCAGCAACCTGTGTTCCCATCTGGAGAAGCTGTACAGCAAATGGAAGCAGAGAAAAGCCAGGGAAACAAAAGGTGGAAGTTTGATTTTTGACAGTGTGACGGCTACTCTTGGTTGTCAACTCGACTGCACCTGCAATTAACTAAGAGGCAAGTGTCTGGGTACAACTGTGAGGAATGTTTCTTAATTAAATCGTTTCGAGTGGGAAGACCTACTTCTCACCAGGATTTTTTGAGGTGGGAAGATCTACCTTTAATCTGGACAACACCTTCTGTTTGCAGACCATGAAAGAGGAAAGCTCACTATGGCTAACAAGTCCATTCCTTCACTGGCATCAGAGCCGTCTTTGGGATTCCAGCATATACTAAAGACGAGACATCTTGTCTGGATTCTTAGACTTTCTGTCGGTAACAGTCATTGTTGGACTGTCTGGACCACAGCCTGCAAGCCACTATAATACATTCTCTTTACTATACATATATTACATATTGTGTGTGTGTTTAGATACATATTTATTCCATCATTTCTGTTCCTCTAGGAAACCCTGAGTAATACAGCTGACAGGATCACAATATGTATCACGGGCTGTCCTTGAATTCACAGATATCTACTTGCCTCTGCCTCATCTGTGCTGTGATTTAAAGGCATGTGCACACAGCAATAAGATTTTTTTTTAAAAAAAAGATGTTAGAAAAGTATTATAAATTTATAAATTTGACAGTTTAGTGAAATGGACCAACTCCTCAAAATATACAAACTATCACAACAACTCACTTAAAATGAAGAAATTGTTTCAAAAAGTTATATAACTGTTAAGCATGGTGGGATTTTTTTTTTCTTTTTGAGACAAACTCTTGCTTTCTGAACTGTCCTGGAACTGGTGTCCATCCTTCTGCGTCACCCTCACAAGTGCTGGACTAAGTTACAACTAGCTATGAACTACCACACCCAGCTGAATAAAGTGTCTTTCTTTCTCTCGAATGATTCTACCACACCTAGCTGAATAAAGTGTTTTTCTTTCTCTCGAATGATTCTACCACACCTAGCTGAATAAAGTGTCTTTCTTTCTCTCGAATGATTCTACCACACCTAGCTGAATAAAGTGTCTTTCTTTCTCTCGAATGATTCTACCACACCTAGCTGAATAAAGTGTCTTTCTTTCTCTCGAATGATTTGTACTGTTCCTTTACGGTACTAGGGACTGGAGCTAGCACTTAGCACATGATAGTCAAGCACTCTACTACTGAGCTACTTTAAAAACTTTCAAAGGAGAATTATCCTACTGAGGTTCAACTCACTGGCTGGGCCTGTCCTTCTCATGCAGAAAGTCTTGGGTTCAGTTCATAGTTTCAAACCAAACAAAGTAAATAAAGAAAAAAGCAAATCTTAAAATTGAATCCAAGATGGGTGGTGGTGGCACATGCCTTTAATCCCAGAGGAGTTAGGTGGATCTCTGAGTTCGAGGCTAGCCTGGTTCCCCAAGTGCAGTCTTTGAGCTTTGGTTCTCAGTGGAGTACACCCAGGGACAAACAAAGCTCAAGTGTAGACCTGGGTGTCCTCTGGGCAGGAGCAGAAATACCACTTAGCTCAGTTAATGTGAAACTCTAAATGGACTCCTGGCTGTTGAGGTAGCGACAAAGGAACCATGTCTCCCTTTAGGTCTTAATAGGTGATGACTTAGGGCCACAGTGGCTACCAGGATGTAGTCGGCCACAGCACAGGCCATAACGGAGTCACACTGTAGCCCTGGCCACTCCTACACAGTGTAGATCACCTCCTCCTTCTTCTGGTTAGCCTTCTGCTTGTTTTCCTGCATCAGGTTCTGCCGGGCCAAGATGGCTTCCTCGTGGCTCAGCTTTCCTTGCAGCCGCCGGCACTCGCATGCAGCCAGCCGCTCCTCGAGGTCCTTTGCCTGCATCTTCTTCTGCCACTCGAAGAACTCAGAGAAGTCTCCAGCCCCATCCACGAGCTTATCAACTCTAGGGGAAGAGAGACAGAAGTACAACTAGGTTTCTTCATGTGATCAGGACCAATAGGTCATAGGTCCTTTCAGGCGTGGACATCCTCAAAGAACACTCACCCCCAACTGCTACCTACCGACTTACATCTGCCTTCCTCTCCTGTGTACCCATCCAGTCATCTCCCTACCCTTCCTTCATCCACTTCTCTGTCTGCTCTTGCTCTTCCTGCCTGTCCTGCTACCAACACAGCCTGCACTTGCTTGTTCCTATACTCATCTCTCCAGCCAGACATCTGAGGTCCTCACCACAGCCCAACTTGTAGACGTGAAAGGACACTCATGGGTGGAGTCCAAGGAGCAAGTGACCCTGAGGGTAGTCAAGAGGAGGGGACCAGGTGTTTGCTAAGTCTGTTCCTGCCCTGGCCTGTCTCCTCACTCACAGAGCTGGGATTATCTCTGAAATGTGGCCACAAGGCTGACATAGCCCTGCTTGCCATTCCCCAAGATATCAGGACCAGAGATTGGTCACAACACTGTGAAATGCATTTGGTTTTTATCCCATTTCTTGCCATACGATTGGAACACCTAAATTACTAAATTACTAATTTCCAAGTGTCTTTTATGCAAATGAAGTGCTTGCAGACTAAGTGGTCTCTGGGCTGCTTTAGCATGGGGCTGGTCACCAGAAAGACCAAGGCAGGAGCAGCGTTTAGACATTTCAGCTTCACCAGCAGCATTGTCCAGGAAACTGGACAGGAGGGGAGGTGATCACACACACCAGTGACTTCAGTATTCATGCGCATATCAAATCCCCAGACAACATAAAGGTCAGGGTTCACAGGAGTTTCTGGAGAGCTGGGGTGGCAGAGGATCCTGGAGGCTGGTGATGTGAGACTGCTGTCCTTACTCTCTGTCCTGTGCTGTTCTTCTCTGTACCCTTAGTCATGCTTTAAAAAAAAGAAAAAAAAAACCAACCACCACCAACAACAAATTGGTATATGTAACTAAACTTGTCCCCAGGTTCTTTGAGTTTCTGTAGCCAATTAACCAAATGGGGGAGGGATGAAGAGAGATGGCTTAGGGGTTTTTGTTGTTGTTTTTGTTTTTAAAGACAGGGTTTCTCTGTGTAGCCTTGGCTGTCCTGAACTCCAGGTTGGCCTTGAACTCACAGAGATCCTCCTGCCTCTGCGTCCCAGTACCGGGATTAAAGGCATGTGCTATCACATCTGGCTACTTTTTGGGTTATTTTTAAAGACAGGGACTATCTGTAGCTTTGGCTGTTCTGGAACTTAATCTGTAGACAAGTCTGGCTTTGAACCCATACAGATCCGCCTCCCCCTGCCTCTGGAATGCTGGAATTAATGGTGTGGGCCTCCACCACCTGGGCAAGATGGTTTATCTTTTAAGAGTGCTTGCTGTTCTATCATGAAGATTGAAGTTCACACCCCAGCACTCACAAAGGGCAGCTCACACTTACTTTGTTAATTATCTTTCTAAGGTATCTGACACACATAGCCATACACTCAGAAGGATACACATATAAATGATTTTTAAAAGTCTTAAAAACAAAACAAGAAAGGGGTTGTGAAATCCTGAAATGATATATAGTTGGTTAAAAGCACAGATAAACTAGATGGGGAACCTGAGGCTGTTGATTAGTGGTAGAGTGCTTGCCTGATATGTGCAAGGCCCTGGATTTGATCCCAAGCATCTTCAAGAACAAAATAAAACAACAACTCTTATTTGATGGTTACAATTGGCATCTTGAGGTGGACAGTCTTGAGAACAGAGTCTTTGCCTTGTGGCATTTACCATCACCTCCAGGTAGATGGTGCCACAGCAGAATTGAATTAGAAGACATCCAGATGGTGTGCGTTGCTGAAACATGCTCACAGGCTGGTGTGGAGAAATCGTATGTCCTGGTTTGGGAAGGGTGTTGTTGAGTGAAAACAAGGAGCAAACAGTAGGACTGGGTTATGTATTCACATACTCTGAAAAATTTGGAGTTCCTTGCTCTGTATAAATGAGACTGGACCAAGGAAGAGACGCTTTGTTAGCAGGAACTGCCTGTGGTAGCACAGTGACTGACTAAGATTCCACAAAAAGCCTTGAGTGTTAGTGGTGAGGCATGGCCCAGGTAGGTGAAGGAATGAACCGATGAGTTACAAAACAAGGGAAATTCAATACTGTGATGCTGTCAGATCTGGGCTTGGTCTTTGGCTGCTTGCTTGATGGCTAGCTGCCCATGCCTAAGTAAGTTTGCATGGGGTGGGTCACCAGAAAGACCAAGACAAAATCAGGATCCAAGTGCTGGGATCTGGGATTACAAGGGGAGAACAGTTGAGCCAGTGTTAACTACACCTGTCTCTGGTGTCTCCTGAAATGTTAATGCCAATATCCATATGAGCCCAAGGATAACCCAGCAGATAGTCTTTGAGGGTATGCATCTTGGTAGAGTAGGGAGGCACCCACTGGCTCTTCTACTGGCTCTATGCATCTCTCCATCAGTCAAAAATCTTTTATAACAAACTAGTAAATGTACATAAGAGTGCTCCTGAGTTCTGTGAGCTGTTCTAGAAAGCTAATCGAATCCTAGGAGGGGACTTGAAACTTGATTAATATTCCAGAGGTGCAGAAAAAGCCAGCTGGGAATGGCAATTAGCACCTTCAGGGAGCAGGTCTTAGGGATGAGGCCCCAAACACACAGGTCTGGTGCTATCTCCACAGGGTACTGAGCTGCTGTCCACTGTAAGCTTTGCTGACATGTGGAGATAAATGTGTTACTGAGAACTTAGGAAAAACTGAAGTGGATTTTGCTTGTTTATTTTGAGACAATATCTTTCTGTAGCCCAAGCTGGCCCAGAACCCTCCACCTCCCACCTCAGCTTTCCAAGAGCTAAGATTGATATGTGGACAACCATGCCCTGCCCTGGCCTTACTACTATTTTTCCTCAATGAATTCAGAGCCTTCGCCTCCTCTCTGCTGAGAAGCCTGATAACAGGCTTTACTCTGGATGGCGAAAGGGAAAGATTTAGGTAATGTCATCCGCTCCTCACCTCTGCAGCTCCTTCTCCACCTGTCGCTGGTATAAGGCCCCTTCTCGAAGGATGGTGGCTGTGTTCAACTTGACTGGGAAGTTATTAGGCTACATCAGAGGAAGGAAATGGATGGTAAGTGTCTCAGAATCAAGGGTCCTGATATTGCTATCAAGCCCTTCCAACTAGTCCCCTATCTAGACACTTCTCTCTGCTCCAAGGATGAAGCTGTCTGAGGCCTTTGGGTCCTCCAGCTTTCATTCCCATAGTCTAATTTGGGTCAGGCAGGTGCAAAGTGACAAGACAGAAAGATGCCTGACAGGCCAGGAGGCCCTCACCTTGTAGAAGGTCAGATTTGGAGTCCTACGTATTTGAGGTGCAGACTGATGCTGCTGCTTCTCCAAGTCCTGCAAATAAGGAAGAGATAGCCTGGCATCTGTCCCTGCCCAGTGTCCCTGGAAGGTCACCCACTCTCCTAACTCTAGCCACCCATCCACACACATGTGCCTACTCTGGCCCCTCAGGATGGCACTGTCTACTATTGCACTCTAAGCCTTGCTGGAGTGCTCTGCCTCCTGGGCAGGAACAAGGAAGGGAAAAGGTCTGTTAGGTCTAGGGACAGTAGTCACCAGGCAGGATTGCTGGCTTCCTCAGAGTTCAGTATCCTTTTCCTCCACCATTCGCTGGGATTGAATTATCACTATCCTATCCCCCTTTCTTGGGCTGAATGCCTGCCCCATGACTCTTGCTGTCCCTTGATAAAAGTTGGGGAGACCTTAAGTGCCAGTATGGAGGAATAGTCCATAAAGGTGGCCATCACACCCCCAAGCATGCTGCTGACTGGAATACAGAGCCCTGGGACTACCTAGCTGTTAGATCCTGTGAATCTGTTGTCCCACACGGTCTCCAGTCCTCAGTGAGTTTCCCTGGAGGACAGAACTTCTTTGAATTGGTCCCTAGTCACCCTAGTCTTTTAATTAATTAATTGCTTTTTAAGATAGGTTTTTCTATGTAACAGTTCTGGCTGTCCTGGAACTTGCTTTATAGACCAGGCTGGCCTCAAACTCACAGAGATCCACATGCCTCTGTCTCCCAAGTGCTGGAATTAAAGGCATGTGCCACTACTGCCTGACTTTTTTTTTTTTTAAAGACAGGGTCTCTCTCACTATTTAGTTATTGCTGGCCTGGAACTCACTATGTAGACAAGGTTGGTTCTGACTCAAAAACATGTGGACTACCTCTGTCTCCTCCTGAATGCTGGAATTAAAGGTGGGCATCAGCACACCCAGTCTTTGTTTTTCTGTATGAGTTTGGGGAGATGGATCAGTGGGTAAAGGCACTTGCTGCTGAGTCTGATGTGGACCTCCACGAGTGTGCTGTGGCACATGTGGCTGCAGGCAAGGATTATCCTCTGTCTGTACCTCTTGAGTTCGGGGCATGTGCTACCCATACTTGGCTTATGTGCTGGGGATGAAACCCTCAGATTCATGAATTCTAGGCAACACTTTTCCAACTGTGATACATCCTCAGCTTCAGAAGCAAGAATTTTATGATGTAAGAAAAATACTACCATAAAGACTGGGCTTGCCTCAGAAGCTGGGCATTACCTGTGCTTGTGGATCCTTGTGAGACCGGGGCATAGCACACCGTAGCTCTTCCATGTTCGCTCTCAGCAGCAGCTCCTGCCATGATACCATGCTGTTCTTACCTCACCAAATACAACCCAGGGTTCTTAGGCCATTGTGTGTGTGTGTGTGTGGCAGGTGTTGATGGTAGAATGCATGTTCTCTGCTTAAGGTCCCCCAACCTTCTCCCCTTCCCCTGATCTTAATAGCCCAATGAAGTGTCTAGGGAGACTGGGGTCCCGCATGGCCACCTCAGCCTTCCGGCGGTTGTATCTTTTGATCATTTGTAGAAGCTGCTGCTCCTTGGGCTCCTGGTAGGTGCTCTGAGGGATCTGGTGGAGTGGCAGAGAGGCAAATCTATGATTAGTGATCTATAAGGTAAAAGTTCAGAACAGCAGCAGGCATGGGGCCTAGAGTTAAGTATGAGATGGGAGCAGATACGAGGAGCTGTAAGGCCAGGGCACTGAGGGCAGACGAGAAGCCAGGGTGTGCAAGGGGAGGCAGACAGAAGGGGTAGGCAGAGGGATCAGAGTGTTTTACACTGTTTAAAAAAAAGTGAGCTTCCTGTGAAGGCGCGCACGCGCGCGCGCGCGCACACACACACACACACACACACACACACGTTTCTATTCTTGTTTAAAGAATTTTTGTATATTGATACAAATTTAAGGTCATTTTTGTTATAACATACTGTATATAAATTTCAATTCTTGTTTAAGGTATTGTACCTATGCAGTTCATTTAAAATATAAAAGTGAAGTTCTAATTTTTGAAAGCTCTTATTATAGACTACTTAAGATAATCAAGAAACATAGGTTAGTAGTTAATCATCTATAACAATCAAATTTGTAGATATGTTAGGTATATTTTCAGGATCATATAGAGATATATTTTAGATAGATGGTCTTCAAATACTTCAAAGACCTATAAAATACGGCATTTAAAATGTTTTGTTAACATAGATTTTTTTTCATGACAATGAGACACATCTGCTCCTGGAAGTACCAATTCACTTCAGAGATGATGGGACATCAGAGACATTCCTTATGGAGTTTGATTTCAGTGTGGCAAGGCTAGCCACTTGGGCAAGAAACTTCTCTTGCTTGGACTGCTTGTATAAACTGAACATGCAAGACCATAGAAAAGAGGCCACTGAAACTTTGCCAAAACAAGGAGAGATGGTCCTTTAGGTTTCTGCTTCACAGAAAAAGACATTCTGCAGGATACAGAGGAAACTGACTGATGAACTTTGCTTATATATGCAGAACAAATTTTCAAATTTCCTGATTCACTAAAAAGTCTTCTAGAGACTCTATACCTATAGGCTGAAGATGGATGCCCCAATATTGCAGAGTAACTTTAGGTGACTGTCCAGGCAGCAAGATGTCTTTATCATATCTAGAGTTTTGGAAGTTTCTTGCCACACATTTCATGTTTACTCAGGTAATATTATATCCTTCTGGAGTCTTTGACAGAGCTGAAGACTAGATACTTACAGTTTTACTTAGTCATAATAAGACAAATTAGATATGAAACCTTAGACTCACAAAGAGGATGGATGACAGAATATTTTCCTTAATTTTGCCAAATACAAATAGACATTGTACTGTAATTTTTGCTTGAAAACTCTTTTGTTATATGTAATCTTACTAGTTAAAATGAAAACATTCCTTTTTGATTAGACAGAAAAGGGGAAATGCTATGGGACGGTCTTTCTGTATGCTGTGGATATGTGTTGCTATCATTGGTTGATAAATGAAACTGTTTTGGCCAATAGCCAAGCAGAATAAGGTTAGGGGGTACATTCAAACTAAAGAGGGAATGGAAAAAGAGCAGGGTCCAGCAGATGCTGCCAGTCACCCAAGAAGCAAGATGTGAAAGAACCAGTAAGCCATGGGCTATGTAGAGATACACAGATAATAGAAATGGGTTAATTTACATATAAGTGCTGGCTAGTAATAAGCCTGAAACATTTATAATTAATATAAGCTTCTTAGTGGTTATTCGAGACCTGGCAGGTGGAAGAAAACCATCCATTTACAGGGACCTTAAGATCAGACATTGGTCTGTCCTCTGAGTTTAGTGATAGGAGACTCTCAATGTCCCTAGAGGAGCTGTGGCCAAGATTCCTGAACCTGTCCCTCTAATCCTTGCCTTCTCCTCTGATGTTTCAAAGACATCATCTAAACCTAAACTCACCCAAACCTAAAACCCTCATCTTCCTCCATCTGCTGTGTCCGAGCCTTGATGACCCTCACTGTTCCTTTTTCACCAAGGCCTTCCTCTGTGACTGTTCCTTCACCTAGAGCCATATCCAGTCTCGCCATATCCACCTGCTTCAAAAAGTTGTTTTCTTGACTTCTTTCTTCCTGACAGCCAGGGTGAGCTGTGCTGGTTCCAGCCCACCTGAGTGTGTGTCACCTCATACTTTCTGTTTGTTCTGCTGGGCCAATTCTTCTAGCCCTCTCGCTCTGACATTGACCTTCCCTCAGCTCACTTCTGTATTCACAAAGTCTGTATCCAACATCCTCCATGTTCTGAGTCCATCCTGGGAAGATGGTACCTCCTTCCTCACCCTACCCCCATTGTGCTGCAGCCTCCCCTGACTGCTGTCCAACTTGGGTGATGGAAGGACAGTGCCTGGGACTAGTGAATATTTTTGGCTCCTCAGCCCAGGAGGCGAAAGGGAATCTTGACCATGGGTCAGAGCATGGAGTGTGTTGGACACAAGCTTTGTGAAGACAGAAGTGAGCTCAGGCGGTCTGCCATGTCATAGTGAGGAGACAAGCAGAACTGTCCTTCGGACAAGCAGAAGAAACAGAATGAGAGGTGGCGAGCAGGATTAACTTTTGAGCTGGCACCAGAAAGAAATATCAGAGGTTCTATGGATGGGGAAACTGTGGAGTTGCTTAGCAACAAAGCCCCAGTAACCTATCTCCCATCTATCCATCTGATTACTCATCATCTAGCCACTACCCATATAGCTATTTATTCATCTATTCCATTTATTCACTCATCCATCCATCCATCCCCCTACAAATATTTATTGAATGTCTTCTCTAAGCCACAACGTTACCACCTGTGTTGGAAATATGACATGAATAAAATGGATGAAGAGCCAGGCTATGAGCAGATCCACAACTGTTAATAGTAATCAGTTAATGCTATGGAGAAAAGATGGGTTAAGAAGAAAACTGGGCGGAGGACCTGGCAGAGCTGAGACCTCATGAAAAGCTTCTGGATGAAATGAGAGATTTTCCAGTGAGACTTGAAAAATGGAGGAACTAGGGTGAGCGTATGGGACCTCTTACACTCCTCTTATAGCCCTTCATTCTATGAGGACCAGACTGACCTAGGAGGCTTAATCCTGAAGACTGTTAGTGCTGGTGAGAATCCACAGTCTAGTCCGGACTTTGCATGTGGGAAGCCAGTGACTGGTTTAAGCAGGCATGAGGTCTGAGCTGAACCAATCAGACTTTTCTGAATAGCTCCTGTCCCTATATTCTTTCTTGTCCTAGACAATGTACAATGTAGACACCAGACATTCATTTTTAAACTAAAATGAGATTAAGTTATTCCAAAGATGAAATTTACTTTCAGAGAAGACTAGTGTAGAGGCAGTCACAGAGAAATAGAGCTGGGGCCCTGATCAAAGCCTATTTCTACTAATTAGTCTATTGTATAAGCCAGTTGAGCTGAAATTTTCTGTTACTTGCGGTTCAGAGCATCCTGACTGATAAATCAGAAACAAACAAGAGGAAGAGAGGCTCTCAGCAGAGGAGATAGACATGAGTTTCCATGAGCATGAGTCAGACATTTCCGGGGCTCAGGAAGACACCCCTGACTGAGCCTGAAAAGCACATACACTGTGACTTCCAAGTGTACTAGCTAATGAGAAGCGAGAGTACCGTGGCTAATGGTGAACTCTAAGCATAATCCAAATAGGTCTAAACCCAGAGCCAGATAGCATCACTTAGTACTTCCTGATTGGGTTCACAGTGTGATGGACTCTGGGTCAGTAAACTTTCCTCTCTGTGTGGGTATCTAGGGGTGTATTAGAGTGTGTGGGTGCACTGTGGGTCACTGAATGCTCCTGGGTCATCCAGTACATTCTTGATCAAGGATCCCAGCTGCCCAATGACACCCCCCCCCCACAGTCCATTCTTCCAGCTGAACATCCTGATGGTGCAGACCTGTGCCTACCACAAATGCCCAACTCACAGGTTTTGTCTTGGCCATGGTGGGTACAGGCTCAGGCATTGTAATAGCACGGGGCTTTGGGACAGTCAGGTTGAATTCCTTGGGCTCTGTGACCTTGGCCTTGGTCTTCAAGAGAGGAGTTTGACTGGTTGGCATTCCCTCCAGTTGGTTCAACAGCTCCTGAACCTCTGGCTGCCATCTTGAAGGCAAAAGTGGAGAAGGCCCTAGGGTTACTCCTAAACAAGCCACCAAGGAGCTGGTCCCTGGGATCTGAAGGACCCTAAGTGCTTAGTTGTCCTTCGGGGTGAGGTGATAATTAACAGGTGACTTTTTTCACCAATTTGTGAGTTTCAGTACATGCATTAAGTTTCCCTTTGCACAGATGAGGCCCACGGGATAGGGGAAGTAGACTAAAACACCCTCACTGCAGGGATGTGGAGCTCTCTAACAATGAGCAGGAACTTGGGATAGGAAGCTAATACAGGCAGTTTATGTGCCAATGGAGGCAGCTGGGAACATGGAAAAGAAACTGGCAATGGGAAAGGAATGTTCTGGAGCAGCACTTTTGATGATAGGTGAAGGGAATTGTGGGTACATCCAATTGTCCTGGTGCTCAGCCTCTAGGATCTGTGGAGCAGGAGGCTAGAAGGGTCTTGGTAGATGGCCTAGAAGTCTTTCACTCTCCAAACTTTTGAGTGGACCTAGACCATCATTACCAGCCTGTTCAGTGTTTCCTTCTGCAGGCCTCATTGAGGGTGGGTGTATGCCTTGAAATAGTTTCTGTCTCATGTCTAGAACCAGGACTACCCAGAGGGAGTGAGGCTGCCATGGGAGCTAACATCAAAGGGCTCTCATAAGGCCCTGCCTGGACTGGGCCTCCAGCTTCGGTGTAGATACTGGGAAGCAGCTGTAGACTTGTGCTGAGGCTGGTCCCAGAGAGGGCTGGGAGGCCTGTGGAAAGTGTAGAAATAACACATAGCTGTCCTGTCAGTTTTGGGAGTTTGTCCTAACTGTTAAGAAAGGGGATCAGTTGGGACAGGAGTGCTCTCCTTGGCAAAGGAGTAGCTCCGAGGAAGCCCACAGTGGGGCTGAGGCCTCTATACACATAAGCAGTCTGCTTTAGTCCAGCCTGTCCCTAGGAAGACACGGTGCTCTCCCAGACCTCTCAGAGAGGAGCAATCTAGGAGATGCTCACTACATCTTTTGGTCCCTGCCACAGGCTGCAGAATGTAGATTCATTGCATTTCTGGTCTCTCATCCTAACTTGGAGCATGATCTGGCCTCTCACGGAGCTTCCATGAGCAGGAAGGGAATGAAGATGCCCCCAACCCTCTGAGGCACCTGGAGTAAGCACAAGACAATTTTCAGAGACCTAATGCCATGCCACAGCTGACCCACCTCATCAGAGGGTCAAGCCAGTTCTCCTTCACGTGGGCTGTGTCATAGACGAGGCTCCACCCATCTTTGATCCATGAGCACAGGTTCAAGGGGTTAAAGAAGAACCTGAGGAACTGAGGTAGAAAGACCCTAATCAGCTCAGCTGTGGCTCAAATGCCACCCACTGGTGCCCCAGCACCCATCACAGAGGCCAGAATGAGCTGTGACATTCAGTTGTCACATCTACTGCAGATGGGTGTTCATCCAGCTTCTAGGCCTGGGAGGTCCTCTGCTCCGCACCTGGGTAAGATGCTGTAGTGACACATGAAGGGTTTCCTGCCACCCACTCTGTCCCATTCCAGTGGGTTCTATAACTCGGTGAATGTAATAATGCCATCTTCTGTGCCCTGTAACCTTGCCACTACAGTATTGCAGGGGGAGGGCTGGGAAAGCCCTCATATCTGGGAATGTGGGTCGTCACTCAGCCATTCACAGTGGGTGTTTGATCTCAGTCCTAAGACCAAGCCAATCTCCAAAACCAATCAGAAGGGACAGCCAATGGCCCTGTGGCTGAATTTATGTCATTATCCTGTTTTCAGGATCCTGGGATCACATGTCAGAGCCCAGGAGAGCTCTGTAGTGACACAAGGACACAAGCTGGTATTTGGGAGCAGGAAATATATTTGGGAGGTGACCCTGAGTGCATGGCCCCCCGAGAGGACAACACTGAACAAGGCTCTGACCATTCATAACCTCTGGCCTCTGTCGCCGCCCAGTGTGACTATTGTCGTCATTAGCTTCATCCTCACTAGCCTCTAGCTTCCTTGTGACCCGCAATCCTATTCCAGAGGCCACCAAGGCCACTTTCTAGATCAGCATTTCTCAAATCCCCATGGGGGGGGGGTGTGGAATGACCCTTTCACAGGGGTTGCCTAAGACCACCCTGCATATCAGATATTTACAATTCATAACATTAGCAAAATTAGTTATAAAGTAGAAACAAAAATAAAGAACCAGAGCTCTCCAGAGTTGGCAGCCTGCCCACTCTTCATCACTTCTGTGGCCTTCTCAGCCAGTGTCCTGTCCCCACTTCCTAATCTCTTAGCTGTCAGTCTTGCCACAGGAAGGGGACACTGGTCTCTGTGGCTGAACTCTGGGGTCTTCACCTCCTTTGTTCTAGCTCAATCCCAGTTGGGTACATCCTATCTTTATTTTTTTTCCTATTACTCCCTACATTTCTCCCCATACCCTCCCATCAGCATCTCAGCAAGGTTAAGACCACCATTCTCAATGAGATGCGGGGGGGGGGGGACGGGACAGTGCAATTAGAGACTCTGCTAGAGTGGAGGATGGGGCTTCCTGTGGGTCTGAGAAAGCTCTCTGATTTGGAGGGAGGGCTAGAGAGATGGTTCACTAGGTTAAGAGCATGTACTGATCTTACAAAGGACAAGAGTCCAGTTCCCCGCATCCAAGTCAGGTGGCCTGTATCTCCAACTCCAGGGGCACCAATGCTCTCTTCTGGACTTTGAGGGCACCAACATGTGCACACAGCAACACATATATACAATTAAAAGTAATAAAAGTGGATCATTGGCTGGCACTGTGGCATATATCTTCAATACGTTGGGAGACAGAGGCAGGAGGATCTCTGTGAATTTGAGACCAACTTGGTCTACAGAGTGAGTTCCAGACCATCCAGGCTACATACATAGTGAGACTCTATATAAAAAAGAAAAAGTAGCCTTTAACCATCTGGAAGGTTCTTACTGCACGAGTGTGAAGTCCCAGGTGCCAGTACTCCTAGATCTTTCACCTGCAGCCTCGGAGCAATGGGCAGGATCTCCTCCGGAGGTCACAGACTGTAACTGCCTTCTAAGCAGCCTGGGCCTGTGATGCTTTGTAGCCATATGATTCCTGACCACAGCAGCCCCCGCAGCTAACACAGGCCACCCTGCTGCCAACAGCTGGATCTTTATCTTCATTTGGCTTCTTTGTAGAGCTTCAAGGAAGGTGTGTGTGGGGGGGACCCTAATGGGACCAGAATCACCCCATGGGGCATGGAGTATGGAATGGGTAAGGGTCTTGTGCTGGTCATCACTGGACCTCTGCAGCTTTGGTCCCTGGAGTTTTTTTTTTCCTTTGGAACCCACACAGGCTAAGGAAATATTCCAAGCTGAGCTTTAGCCTCAGTGCCCCCCAGCCCTCCCTCTTTCCCTCCCTCCCTCCCTCCCTCCCTCCCTCCCTCCCTCCCTCCCTCCCTCCCTCCCTTCTTTCCTTCCTCCATTATGAGATAGGGACTCCTATCTCAGACTTCTAAACTGTCGTGTTTACAAGCTACAAGGTCTGCCTCCCATGTGGGTTTTGTGGACTGTTGTCATGAGCCCTCAGAGCTCCCTAGGCTGGTCAGTGACCAGGTACCGGCCTGGGGTCACTATGCATATCCTGAGAGTAGTAAGTATATGATCTGTACCCCAAGGATCGACTGAGTCAGCACTGCAGGACCCAGTATAGGAGGCAAGATGGATGTCTGCTCAATAGTCATTATGGATTCCAGCACAAGGCAGTAAAGCCTGAGCCAAGTACAGGTCATGCTGAGTGTATAACTGGCCAGGACAGTCCCAAAGCATCACTCAGAAGATGCCATCAATTTTAACTTCTTTGTCACAAAAATGAAACCCTTGCTTAAGATAATTCCAGTTGCTTATCCATCATGGGGTATGTACAGGTAGGAAAGCCTGTCCTTCATAAACCAACCTGACAGTAAATTTTCCTGAGACAGAGAACATTGTCCTATACAGGGATGTCAGATGGTATTAATCAGAGAAGAGACAAACCAGCCAGTTTCTCTAGCTAGAGGAGGAAAGGTGAGGCTGATCAGATGCACATCTGGCCCTGGTCTTGTCACTGCTGGTTGGCAGCCTCAGTCATGGTCCTGTGGTTGAGGGCGGATGGGGCTCACCTTGCAAGTCTTAGCCACAGGCTGGGACATGATGATACTGCAGAAGAGCTGGAAGCCGAGCTCATCCAGCTGGAACATGGCCAGGTAGCAGATCACTGAGGAGAGAGCATGGTATGAGGAGTGCCCAGCTGCCCCGCAGAGGGGCTCTGTGTGTGGCCTTGGGAGAATTCTGCAGCTGCTGAGAGTTTGTAGGCACTTTATTCTGCCAGGGCACATAAGGACAGGCCCATACAGCAACTGCCACTTCATGTTCACTGATTGTCAAACTAGCCACTCGGGGCTTTTAGCTTCCACACACATTATAGTGCATTTGGTAGATTCTCAGAAATTCCAGGATTTCTCTGGGCAAAAGTGATGTCATCTTTAGTTCTGTCTGTTTTGTGAGCGAATCACTCTGGGCCTTTGGGGATGAAGGCTCCTCTGAGCTGGGCAGTGAGGGTCAGCTCAGCTTTGCACCTGGCACCAGCCACCTGTCTCAGCCTGCCAGTGTGTTGTAGCCCTTACCTCTTCATTTCCTGAGCCAGCACCAAGGCCAACAGTAGGTCCTAGGGCTGGATCCCTCTCTGTTTTAAGGTAGCACCATGTTCTGTGAATGTGGACAGTGGTCAGAGGTGGCTCTCATATTTATCTCTCTTGAATAATCCAGACTAGCATATGCCTATTCTCTCCACAAGAGGTTAAGGCACAAACAAACTGTAAATGGTATGTCATTTGGCCTACCTTGCCCTCGGGGGCATTCTCTTCCAGATAAGTAGCTGAGATCCAGAGCCTGCAGGTCAGCTCTCAAGATCCAGGTTTCAGTTTTCCCATGAGAAAATATAGAAATCAAAAACTATACCTGGCCTGGGCCACATACTTATGGGCACCGGAGATTCAAGGGAGAGAAAGCTAAGGCAGAAGCATGAGGGGCTGCCTTCTGTGTCCTGAAGCTTCCCTGCATGCCTCTTTCAAGTCAGCTTGTCAAGGGTCCTTGGCTAGCTTCCTCTATAGTCCCTGTCTGGAGTGGGCAGCAGGCCTGAGCCTCACAGACGTGTGGATAGTAGATATACGCACCTTCAAAGAGGCTGTAGTCAGCCCATAGGCAGAGCCGACCATCCCGGACATAGAAGGCATCCACCACAATGGTCAGTAACTTCCGGTATTCAAGGCAGCCAGACAGAACCTCCAAAACAAAGGCAAGCTTCTGGGAGCTCAGAGTCTGGAAAAGAAGGCCAGGAGAGAGCTCTCAAGGAAAAAGGTAGGGGATAGACAGCCCCACATGGCAGTTAGTTTAGCTCTCCCAGAGCAGTAGGCAACGTCCACAGTGATTGGAAAGGTAGGACCCCAGGGTGAATGATGACAAAGTGGATACAAAGACAAAATGAACATGGTAAACAATCAGACAGTACAGCCACAGATGGACAAGTATTATGTAAATATTCTCCGATATGAGGATAGGCAAAGCCTTAGAGTCAGAAAGAAGAATGAAAGCCAGTGACAGGGGAAGGTATGGGAGCTATGCAGCTGATGTTTCATGGGGATAGAGCTTCAGGTCAGGAAGATTAGAGGGTTATGGGGATGGATGAAAGTGATGGCCACACAGTCCTGTGAGTGTGCTTTGTGCCACTCGAAAATAGTTAACATTTACATCATGTGCGTTTTACCACAATAACTTAAAAATGAATTTATATAAAGGCTTTCAAATGAAGAAATAAAACATTATCCAAAGAATGCTGCATGATCAAGGGAAATCTGTGAGAGCTTGTCCAGATATAAATAAATCTGTGAGAGTGCCAGAATAAAAAGCAGGATGGAGCTGCTAGGTAGCTAAGAACTCTAATCCGTAACCAGGGATGGTGGTGCATGCCTTTAATAACCCAGGGACTTGAGGTAGAGGCAGGCTGAGTTCAAGGCCATCTAGTCTACCTGAGTTCCAGATCAGACAGGGCTATTTAGTGGGACCCTGTCCTGGGGGAGGAGAGAGAGATAGAGAGAGAGAGAGAGTCAGACAGAAAGACAGGAGCTGGCCAGGCAGGGTGAGGCAGGTCTGACCTTTCTCACCCTTTCAAACAGTTTGGTTCTTGTAACAAGTGTCAAGACAGTATCAATGTAATGAAAACAAAAACAGTTTACAGGGGTTTTGAGAGAAGTCTCAGCAGTTAAGGGCACTGCTCGCTCTTCCAGGAAACTGGGATTCAAACCCTAACATCCGTATGCAGCCCATAACTATCTCTAAATCCAAGACACTCTCACACAGACACACCTGCAGGCAAACACCAATGCACAAAAAATAAAGGTAAATAAACTAAAAAAAAAATCAGTTTACAGGTAGAATAAGATTAATTTGGCTCATGGTTTCAGAGGATGTAGTCCACAGGTAGTTGGCTCCATTGCTTTCTGGCCTATAGAAAAGTAGAGATATGGCAGATCAGAGGGAAGCTGTTCATCATCTCATGGTGGCAGGAAGCAGAGGAGCTTGGGGTGGGCACAGGAAATATCCTTCCAAGGTATTTTTTGACCTGCTTCCTCAAGTTCTCACCTAGTTCTCACCAGCTCTGAATAATGCTATTACATTATGATTCCATCAGTGAAGCTGTCCATTGATAAAGTCAGAGCCCTCAGGATCCAATCACTTCCCACTGAACACTGCACAGGGAGCAAGACCTTCAACACAGGAGCATTTAGGGGACCATTCAGACCCAGATGATAATATGACCCGCGTGTGAGATATGTTAATTATTTTCTAAAGTAATTAATGTTTTCAAATTAAGGTCTGTAAAGTAATTAAGTTTTTGACAGAGAAGGAAAATGAGGCTATCTGCTGGTGCCAGCAGACACTGAGAAATTTGGAGGGACACTTGCTGCTGAGCCTTTCCGGAAAGCAATTTGGAAAATAGGTTTCGAGAGCTTCATTTTCATGATCTTTAACAGAGTAAGTGTGCTTCTGGGAACTTAAGGAAGCCTTCCAGAACACAGAAAATGTTCGTGTGCACACATCAGGGGAAGCTGTCGGGCCAGGGGTGAAAACAGGAACAAAGGTCTAACAGGGAACTGACAGGGTCCATCACTGCTCCACCCTGCAGGCCAGTCCGGTGCAGTCATTATAATGATGTCATATTAAGATTTACAAGGAGAATGAAAAACAACAGAACACACAGTGAAGCCGTGGGGTCTGACTTTGGTGTCTCTCTGCTCCTCTGCACCCACACTTCTTAATTACTCCAAAAGGTAGTAACAGTTTCCCCCCAGCTGGCCACCCCTTTGAACAGATCCTGCCTCTGACAAAGTACCTTCCAGAAACGCTGCATCAAAAAAACCTCACAGCAGCCAGGTGGTGGTGTATAGCTGAAGTCCTGGCACAGAAGGCAGAGGCAGATGGATCTCTGAGTTTGAGGCTAGCCTGGTCTACAGAGTGAGTTCCAGGACAGTCAAAGAAACCCTCTCTCAAAACCACCACCAACAAACCACCCGAGTTTCCACACTCCCATTTAAGGAAAAGCATCTCTTTTACTATTTTTTTTGCAATATTGGAGATGAATGATCAGAAACACACTCTACCTGAGCCACACATACCTCTACCAATAAACACGGCTACCTCAATGTTTTGAGTTTTTAAGGTCAGAAGACAACTTAAGAATTGGTTCTTTTCTTCCAGCATGTGTGTCCTGGGCATCACACTTAGGTCATCATGGTTGACACTATAAGCACCTTCACCACTGAGCCATCTTGCCAGCCTATTCTGAGGGTGTTTTTTCTTTCTTTTTTGAAGATAGGGATTCTCTGTGTTCCTCTGGCTGTCTTGGAATTCACTATGTACATAGATACCCTTGGATTTACAGAGATCTGTCTGCCTCAGCCTCCCAAGAGCTGGGACCAAAGGTGTGAGGGTAATTGGAGCCTGTAGGACCTGGGACACATGCCAAGTCATGACTTGGTTTCCATGTGAGCGTCATTTCTGGTACTGAATTTGCTTCTTAGCACTAGAAAAAGCTTGAAACGACATTCTTGAGCCAGCTTGTTAGTAAAACACTGACAGGAAAAACAATGTGCAAAGGAACATGCCTTACCTTTTCTTCCCTGATACCTACAGCCTCTAAGATGTGCCTGTTATACGTATAGGGATGGTAATGCCAGGAGAGGTCCCCTGCAGGAACAGTCCTGAGGAACTGGACTACCCCCTGCTTCTCCAGCCCTCCCAAGACTCTCAACACAAGGCTCTAGGTGGAGTCCCAGCCTGTTTCCCAGGTTCCCTTTGGAACACATCTGGCTACAATATTTCTGCTGGACACCACTGTTCTCAGCTCTGCTGAGATTCTTCCTGCCTTTTCCACCTTTCCTAATACAGGAACACCTAGGACTTGTTTATTATTATTATTATTATTATTATTATTATTATTATTATTATTCACAAGTATCCCTGGTGAACTGGTTCAACTCAACTGCAGGCTGAGAATATGCTGGCCCTGAAATGTCCCCTCACCAGCCTGTACCTCTCCCTACATTCCAGAACCCTCCACCTGGCTGTCTACTGACCTCCTCACTTGGAAGCAAGCATATGTTCATGCTAAAGGCTCTGCTGCTGGCTTCCTGAGATTCCTTTCTGTTTTTCCTCTTGCCCCCCTTGACCTATCTGCCTTCAGTCTAGATACCCAGAGGCCTTAGAGCTTTACTACCTAATTCATTCCAAATCCAGTCAGTTGAGGATGAAGGTTAACCTTCATACTTTCTCTTCAAAATTCCTCACAGTTCTTGGAGTCCAAGAGAGTGGCAGCAGCTCCTCCTGCATGACTTACAGAAAGGGTTTCACTCGGCTCCATACATGACAGAGAAGAGGACCAGCCAGGTGTGTGTAGAAAGAAACATAAGCGCTTGCCTTGTTTGGTAACATCTACTCTCTTCAAAGGCCAGAACAAGGACTCACTTGGAGTGACACACTCACTCTTGAGGGCTTCACCCCTAGGGACTGAAACATCTCTCCCTACATCATCTTCAGACATTGTGGTCCTGAGAAATTTAGCTTCAGCATAAACTTTGATGGCAAAACCACCTTTATAGCACAACTCTTGAATTAGCATGTGCAATGTGGTTTCACTTATATTACCCTTCTACATAATCTTTACTTATTATTTACTAGATGCAAGCCAAACTGTGGAGGGCAAAGCTCTGCCTGACTCTGACCTAAGGTCACATCTCATGATTCATTAGCAATTAACAGGATGAGGCCGGTAGCAGATCTTACTTACAACTTCTTGCTGGGAATGGAATGTTTCTTCTCTGAGTGTCCTTGTCTTCCCACACTACCCCTCTCATGATCTCAACTACCTTCCCCCTCCTGCAGCTCCAACTTTCTTTTCAAGGTTAGCAGCAAGAGTGATAACCAACCCCTTCACCCTATATATATATACTCAGGTCATTCTCTTAATAAACGGGGCTCCATTCTTTGCGTCTTTCTTCGTCCCCCTCCCCCTCATTCTCACTCTCCTCCTCCAGGGTTTCCATTGACTTTACCCACAGGCTGGGGCACCAAACCACCTGGCAAGTCTCTAGTGGGGACCAAATGCTACTTTCTGCTTCAGCCCTGGGACTGGTATTGAAGGGAGACTCTTGTTGAGCACTGTTTTAAGCCATGGCAAACATTGGGCATTTTAATAATACTGATGTGGAGCAACTTTCCTGTCTAACTTGGGTTTTCTTTCCCTCTTCCGGTTTTTTTTTTTTTTTTTTGCTTTTGATCTTTTGAGACAAGACTTCTCTGTGTAGTCCTGGCTGTCCTAGAACTCTCTCTGTAGATCAGTCTGGCCTAAAACTCACAGAGATCCACCTGCCTCTGCCTTACAAGTGCTGGGATTAAAGGTGTGCACCACCACATCCCAGCTACTTTTTAAATTTTTATTCTATGTGTATGTGTGTTTTGCTTGCAGATGTCTGTATACCATGTTCATATATGCAGTGACTTTGGAGGTCCTAAGAGAACACTGAATGCCCTGAAGTGAAGTTATAGATGGTTGTAAGCTGCCATGTGGGTGTTGAGAATTGAATTTGGGGCCTCTGAAAGAAGAGCCATTGCTCTTAACGATTAAGACATTTCTCCAGCTCCCTTTCACCTAAACTCCGGTACCATCCCCATTAACTTCCCCCTTTCTCTTCTGGCTGCTTACCCCAGAGCTCACTGGCTCATTATGCTTTTCCTGTTAGTACTGCAGGATCTTTTAATGCCCATCCTCACTTGTCCACAGTCTAAGTTCTGCTCTGACCTTTTTCTGTTCACAACCAACCCTCCCCCATGGGCCAATCAAATAGGCTGAGTAGCCAGGTCTGAAGGTTAGACACACAGGCCTTGTTGGGCTTCCTGTCGACTCACTCTCAGTCACAGAGGACCTTGGGCTCTGCGGGTCTCATTTTGGTAGGTCCCTCTGCCCAGGAAGCCTTATCCTGCTTCCAGGGATCTGCTGCTCCTCAAAAGAAGAGTTTTCCTCATTTCTTGGCCACCTAGCTTGCCTATGAAGTTCTTGTTGACTTCTCCTTTGTCCAAAGTCTCAGGTAGATTCCCTGGGTACCTAAGCAGAGCCTGTTCTTGCCAGGCAAGGGGCTTCTGAGCACAGGGAAAGCCAAGGTGGTATCCAGGGATTGGCCCTACCTGAGTCCACCTATAAAACTCAGCCCCAGATCAATGTGTCATTGACTTTATTCTTTCTCCAAAGAGTTGGTAACTGATTAGGTGTGAAGACAGAAGCCCCAGGTTAGACTTCCAGGGCTGCCTCATACCCAGGTCTGGGGATATCACAGGTTGGGTGGGATCCCTTTACCTCATCTCCTCCCTAAGCCCTGGCCAAGTTGGCCCAGGTGAACTCAGGCTACTGCTGCTGGATCTATGCTGCCAGCTGTAACCTAGTTTCATCTACTCAGACAGCACATCCAAATAAGGGTATGTCCGTAATAAGAAGAGTCTAGGGCTGCCATGCACTTAGGGTATGCATCTGTCCAGCACATGCCCTTCCCTGAAGCTTTCTTTCAGTCTCTGTCTAGTGGTCTAGGGGTTGTGTAACTTTCTGGCAGGTGGCCATCTCCAGCCTTGACCTGATAGTCAGTACATTACAGCAAGTTTCTGACAGCTGGAGATAAAAGTGTGTTGTTCGAACTGGGTCAGTATCCAGAGCCCCAATCCACTGTGGCTTCAGAGGGACTTTGGCAGAATCTGAAAGGACCAGCATCTGAAGCGGGAGTTGCTTCTCTGCCTGAGGTGGAGATCAACTTCCTGAGTATGTCAGCTCCATCTGCTGCTGTTAACTTGCTTGGTAACATCAGAGTGCTAGGCTTCTCATGGGAAGATGCACAGAGGGTCATGACTTTGTGATTTTTCCCAGTGACAACCAGGACTCATCTATCAGTAATCTATTGGCTGTTAATGGAAAAAATACCTCAAACTAATTATAGAAACTAACACTCAGCTTCCTGTACGGGTCATCAAAGAATAAGAACACTGACTTGTCTCTGCCTCGCTTGAAAGAAAGGGCCTTCTTTCATCAAGGTCCTGACTGGTTAAGCAGCCCAGGGAGCATGCTGGGTGTTCCAAGCAGGTAGATGGAGGAGGGGCAATGAGGTGGGATTGTTTAAAAGCACTAGGAAGGCAGTCTGGCTGGTGGAGTAGACTTGAGGATGGATGAGAGAAATACATATTCTCTGGGCTGTGCTACTTAGACAGATATGCTACTTACCATTGGATGCAAGAGTCTAGGGTCAGGGATAGAGGTCTGTGCTGGATGGAGGAGCTGGACCTATTATATTAGCAGGTGGAGTGACTTCTGAGTACCCTGATAAAAAAGGCAGAGCCTCTGGGGGAATGGGAGTCAGTGCAGGAAGTGTCCAGAGAGCCAATCAGAATGTTGCAGTGCTGGTGTGTGGAATAACAACCTGGGCAGAGTCTGGAGCTGCCAATAGAGAGAAGGTGACAAGTCTGCTGGGGGGAGGGGTATGCTTTGGCAACTTAACCATCTAAAATTCACTTGGAAGTGTAGCTGCCATTGCGACAGGTTCATGTTGAACATTCCAGTGACGTGCTCTCCTGGATACCTCTCTCTCATCTTCTGCAGTGGGATATATTGCTGCTTCTATCTTGGATGTCTCAGCTTCCAGAACCTTGAGAGCTACATTCCGTAAAACTTTCCCAGCCTTAGGTATGTTGTAGCAATGCTTGAAGACTGATGTGGAGCCTAAGGGTGGAGGCAAGCACTAGGCGGAAGCATTTAGGAAGGCCCAGACTCTACTGGAGTCCTCATCAGGTGAGAACAGTCCCCCATAAACTGTGCCCATAGGCATGTCCCTACTTCCCTCACTGATGCTTTTCCTATGTGGGGACTGGGGCTGCCTCTCATAATGCACCATGGGAGTTTTGTAGTTCTAGGTAGAGCCAGGTCTGTTGTGCATTCTGGGTGCTGGGAGCCTTCTCATGGCAAAGGGGTGCCCTTGGAAGGACCACCAGCCTTCTGATAGAGTGCCTTGAATCATATTTCCCCCATAGGAAGAAATGAATCTCATGCTGTTTGCTGGAAAATGAAATGCCAGGTGATACATGTGATCTCCCAATGAACCCCAGTGGCTACCCTGACCCTACCTGCTGTAAAGAGGTAGACACTGTCTCCAGGAACTGCTCAGGATTGTCCTTCTCAGGCTTAAATTTGTCAAGTTGCTCTATTACAATCTCAATGCATTTTCCATAGTAGGTCATCTTTAAAGGAGAGTCCTAAAACAAACAAACACAGGTCACATTATCTATCTACAGCCCATGAGCTGCCAGTTTGGATGTTGACCAAAGTGGTTGCAGGACCTTACCCACACCAACAGGAAGCCTGTGAGGGTTCTGGGATTAAACAGTGAGGATTTTGGAGGTAGGGGTTTGGGCTCAGGTATGCTCAAACTATGTGGTTAGTTGTCTCAGGCTTCTGCTGCTCAAGTGATCTGTGTGGCTTTGGTAAACCCACTTCTGGTTACCACTTAGCCCTAGCCTCCGCCCTCTCTGCCCTACTCCCAGGGTTTCAAGGCAGCTACCAAAGCCCCACAGCCATGCTGTGGGTGGGGTGAGCGCCAAGAGAGGCTCAGGCCAGAAAGCAGGCCTCTGAACACTGCTCAGCCCAGCTGGGAAGGGGGACTAGTCTCTCAGCCAGGTGTAGAAAACAGAAGCACAGACGGCTGTGGAGTTCTCAGGTGCTGTGTCATGTGACTGGCAGGACCCATGCTCACATATACAATAAGTGGAATTAATAAGAAACGTTAAAATAAAAATAGATAAAACGCCGAAAGCAAGCTGTGTCCTAGCATGCATCCACCCCTTTGTGTTTACTAATTGTAGCTCTGATGTAACCAGCTGATTCAAGTCCTGCTGCCTCAACTTCTCCACCATGATGGGCTGTATCTTGAACTATAAGATAAATTAAACCTTTTCTCCATGAAGTTGTTTTTGTTGGTATTTATTTTTTTTCCCTTTATTTGGGTTTTTTTGTTTTGTTTTTGAGACAAGGTTTCTCTGTATATCCCCAGATGTCCTAAAAGTCACTCAATAGACCAGGCTGGCCTCAAACTCATAGAAATCCTCCTGTTTCTGCCTCCCAAGTCCTGGGATCAAAGATGTGTGCCACCAGGCCCAGCTGCTTTTGTTAGTATTTCATCATAGTAACAGGAAAAGAAACCAAGATCCTCTGTGTAATGGCCAGTCCTGGCTAGTCACGCCGGCCCACCAGCTGATTTTTAAAAATTAGGGTGTTATTGTAAGTGGTTAAAATACCAATGAATGAGAATTTAAGACAGAAGAGGTAAACAAAACAGGAGACATGTTCAGAACTGAAGGATGTAGCTTTCCGGAAGGGTCTGAGGGTTCTGCAGAAGAACTCATAAAATCTGAGGAGGGTATCCCAAATGCTCCCAGAAGAGATCAGGATTGCCAAATAGCCTCATGTGTCAGCATTCTAAGGTCCAGACTGTCATCTGTCAAAGATCCTGCTTGACCATACACAGGTATGAGTCTGGGAGGCTGAGGTTGAACCCAAGGGAGTGTGGCTGTGGAGGGAATGCAGATGGCTTTGGGTAACAGTTAGTGGGTGACAAGACAAGGGAGCCAGAGGAAGAAAATGAGGTTCTCCTGCTGTCTCTGTGGTGCTGCCTGGGAAGCTTCACTGAGTAGTTGGGGGAAAGGCTGGAATGCCCGTTCTCTGAGGGAAAGAGTCCCTGTACTCTTTGGCTGCATCCTGAACTAATACTGCGGTAACTGGGGCCTGTCAAGTCTGCTGACACAAAGGTAGCACTAGTCTGAGAGTGACCTCGTGGAGTCTGGAAACTTCTTTGAAGCCCTGGGACCACCAACAGGCTCTAGGGACACAATAAGAAGGTTCCACGGGCAGCAAGGGGGAGGCATAGCTTAAGATTCCATCCCTGCTCGTCCCATGATGGCAGGCACCAGGCCAACCTTTGCTTATGCCTAGAAACCCGCAGGCCATCCAATGGTAGATTCCTCATAGGTCAATGGGGTCTTGATGATGAGGGGCAGGAGGAGACAACCTTCTCTTAGATGATGCCAGATTCAGTCCATCACACTAACCTGCCAAGATGCAGCCAGGTATGGTGTTGGAATAGTGAAAGGTTTGGGGCTGACCTACACCCTCTGAAGCCTGCCTCCCTGGAGACAGTCCACTAAAGCCACCCCAACCTATAAGGACCATATAGCATTGAAAGGCTGAAGAAAAGCTCTGAGGGCTTCCAGGGTTCGGTCCTGCTTCCTGGTGAGAGACTTCAGTGCTAAGTGGATGCTGAGCCATTGCTTCTGGAAACTCTGTTCCCCATTCCATGATGTGCGCTGAATGAGCAATAGATAGGCTTTATGCTCAGTGGCCATTTCACCCTCTTTGTGAATATGGCTCCCTCCCTCTCTTTGGGAGGGACAGAACAAGCCAGACACTTAGCTCTGTCAACATAGGTAGATTTAAGCAACTGTCATACAAAAGGCCAGGAGGCACTTTGCTAGGACTTTACATCATGGAGTGGGGGACCTGTGCTTCCTTCTGGCTTTGTTAGGGGTGCTCCGTGATAAATGAGCCCGGGGACCTGGTGTTATTCCAGAGGCTGGGACTAGAGCCCCTCCCTGCTAGGCAGTGCCCTGGAGGTCTGTTCCTGTCCTGGCTCTACCTCAACGGGTTAGTCCTGTAAACCAGGATGTCATTGTCCATGCAGGACCTTTGTCTTCTTTCTCTGGAACAGCTCTTGGGGGCCCTTTGTTCCACTTTGGATCTCTCCTAAGTAGAAAATAATCTCAAACACTCCAGGAATCTTGGCTAAAGGCAGCTCTGTGGGTGTGGGGGAGGTCCTTCTCTCTCTCTCTCTCTCTCTCTCTCTCTCTCTCTCTCTCTCTCTCTCTCTCTCTCTCTCTGTGTGTGTGTGTGTGTGTGTGTGTGTGTGTGTGTGTGTGTGTTTGGGAGTGAAGGGATTCTGTACTCTAGGAAGCACTATTTCCCAACTTCTCCAGCTCCTGGTTGTTAGCGTCTTGGTGATAAGCAGTGCTGCTGTCAAGTAGCTCTGGAGAGAACATTATTAATTCTGAAAAGATATCCATCTCTACAGTTTTCAGTATGTGCCCCAGCAAAACCTAGTTTTTCTCAGCCAAGTGCAACTAGTAAACAAAAGACATGTACTAAATTCACAGCCAGTGCTGGCTCTCACTGCCCATACAGTGTCAGAAGCCATGGTGTACAGGCTTCAGACTCCTCCGATGTCAGTTACCCGTGTTCATGGAATCCTGTTCAAGAGGATGTGTCGAGGTGAAGTCTTAAATCCATTCACTTGGTCTCCCAGCTTGATCCTCCCTAATGCACCAAAACTGAGCTGATGCTCCTGAGTGTGTTGAACAGCAGTGGGCTCTAGGCCTTTGGCCCTGGCTGCTGTCAGCAGAGTGGAGAGGTGAGATCTCAGGAGTCTATTCCCAGGCTCTCAGTTGCTGTGGGACCCAGAGGGGTCTCCTCAGCATGTCACAAGCCCTTCACACTTCACAGTCACAGCCTAAGACTCCTTCTTCTTCACTGGGGTCTTTACACATGGTTCCTTTTCCTTCCCATAAGTTAGGCCATCTCTTTACATCTGAGTTACCTGCTGCTAACACACTGAGGCCCGCCTTCTTTGCCTGAGATTCCTTTCTGGAAACTTTCTCTGATAACAACTTAATGTTCATTAAGCCTTGGTGAGCATGGTGAACAGGGCTCTGTCTCTCACCTGAACCTGGCCTGGGCTGAGAGTGATCTGTGAATGACAAATGCAAAATTAGAAAAAGGTATAAGTACACTGAAGCAGGTTCCTCATCTAACTTGAAAGATGTAGATGGCCAGCATGAAACCAGCTGACAGATCTCACTGATTGAACCCAGGCCCCCATTCTGCTACTCTCTGTCACTGAGCTTCATCCAGAGGGATACAGACCTCATAGTAGGGGATCAGGAAGCCCCACTGACTTTTAAAAACAGAATGTCTTTTATTTTTTTAGTTTTACACATGTAGATAATATGTGTTGGCCATATCTATTCCCACACAATGACTTTGTAAGTCATCTGCTTTCCTAAACCTTTACTTATGTGGGTCCTCTATACAATTAAACTTCAGTTTCATTGTCTCATTTAATTGGGGGATATTTGCCGTGATAGTATCTTCTAAAAAAAAATAAGAACAAATCCCATGTTGAGAAGTTGGAAGTGGTTCCCTTAAACCCAGAGAACGAACTTTCTGTGTGAGCCTGAGGTCTGGTCTTAAAAGCCTCACTTGAGCACTGATGCAAAATCATGAAGAACAGCACACACTTCCCAGGATTCAACAAGGAATATAGGCAAAGAGTTTATAAAGACATTGTATCCGGGCTGCAGAGATGCCTCAGAGGTTAAGAGCTTGCTCTTCGAGAGGGCCTGAGTTCAATTCCCAGCACCTACATGGTGGCTCACAACCTGCTATCTGGTGCCCTCTTCTGGCCTGCAGACAAACATGCAGGCAGAACAAAAAAAGAAAGAAAGGAAGGAAGGAAGGAAGGAAGGAAGGAAGGAAGGAAGGAAGGAAGGAAGGAAGGAAGGAAGGAAGGAAGGAAGGAAGACAGACTGACTGACTGACAGACTGACTGACTGACTGACAGACTGACTGACAGACTGACTGACTGACAGACTGACTGACTGACAGACTGACTGACTGACAGACTGACTGACTGACTGACAGACTGACTGACTGACTGACTGACTGACAGACTGACAGACTGACTGACAGACTGACAGACTGACTGACTGACAGACAGACTGACTGACTGACTGACAGACTGACAGACTGACAGACAGACTGACTGACTGACTGACTGACAGACTGACAGACTGACTGACTGTTAGTATAGGACTCAGCCGGACAGCATGGCCTAAAAGACACCATGGCTTGGATTCCACCACCAGCACTGAGGTAAACACAGCAAAACACAAACAAAATTGCCTGGGAACAATGCTGAAGGGCGAGTTTTCTTTCTCTCACGTGTTCAAAGTGCACTCCACGATGGCAGGGGAGTCCACACATTTGTCAGGAGCCTGACAATGGCCACACTGCAGGCACAGTTAAGAAAACAGAAGGTGGATACATCCTAGCACTCAGCTTAGCTTCCCCATTTTGCTCTGTCCAGGTCCCCTGCCCATGGAATGGTCCTGCCCACAGTTAAGATGGGTGGGTCTTTCCACATTTGTTAAAGTAAACAAGACTGTGCACACATCTACCTGCTCAGGCAGTAGGTCTCTCAGGTGGTCTAGATTCTGTCAGCAACACTAATTGTCATTAGATACTCTGCTTTTTTTTTTTTTTTTTTTTTTTTTGCAAGTTTCCAATCCAGTGGGCTGAGGTCTAGGCTGAACTTATGTGGATGGGCTGCCCTGTAGTGCCAGGGCCCAAGGTCTGCTTCCTGCTCCCCTACTGTGGAGCCTATATATCTGCAGAAAGGGTGGGTCAAATGCCCTTGACCAAGCTGAGTCAATGAGGATGGAAGGAAATCAATCCAAACCCTTCCAAATCCAGAGTGGACCTTGGTAGAAGATCACAAAAGGAATGGGTAAAGGAACCACAGTGGAGGTGGAGATGGGGCTTTTGAAAGCCCAGCCTGTCTCTGACTATCCAGCCTGAGCCCTCTGCTCACTTTGAGGAGGAGGGTGCCTTGAAGGAATCTGCACATCCATCTGTGGCAAAGTTCAGGAGCATTGTGAGCTCAGGTGGGTATGAAGGAAAGAATTTATGGATTCTGAATCCCTTCTGAAATTCACCTAAAACTTGAGCAAAACAATAACATCTATGGGCAGGAAACAGGCACAGGCTCAGGAAACTCTGAGCACCTCACCTTTACTCGTTTCTGGTTTTATTTTTGTCTTGTTTATTTTTGTGTTGGGGGAAGGTGGTCCTGATATGCGGCAGAGGCTGGCCTCACTCTCTCCATCTTCCTCTCTGGTTCCTCAGTGTTTCCTCAGAGCTGGAATAACATGTCCACAGAGCCACACCCAGTCTCAGCGTTATTTCAAAAGGTTGTATGTTTACACAGAGTTCTACAGATGGAATCCAGCACCTCTCATGTACGAGGCGGTTAGTTGGCCACTGAGCCTCATGCTGAGTGCCTCAGCATTTAGTTATAGGTAAAAATTGAGATTTGGTTCTTAAGAGGATTGATTTCCTTTATATGTGGCCCTTTAACTCCCTTCTTTCATCAGAGCTAGGTCTGTCACTTGAGGTGACCTAGAAGGCAGGGTGAGGTTAAGTGAAGCAAAGGAAGTGAGGGGGTTCATTTCTCTCAGATACAAACCAGCTCAACAGCCTCAGTCATAAGATCCCCCGATTGAAGCCACTCTGCTAAGTGTGACTACAAAGTCACTCTCTGTGGCTTTCTCTTTCCTCCTGAGCAACAAATTCTGACTCTTCCTTAGGTCTATGGCTGCCCAACTGAATGATGATATTTCCCAGACTCACTGGAAGTTGGCTATGGCCACGTGTACGAGTTCTTCCATCTCTTAGAAGTTCTAGAGAACAAACTCTGAGAGTGTTGGACAGAAGTGGAGGTACATTCGCTTCTTTTCTTTTCCAGTAGGTTCATGGGCTCAGGAGGCGATGGCAAAAACCATCCCAAATCCTGAGGTATCAGGTTAAGGATGGTAGCCAGAAAAGCTGGTTCCTTCTGCACCTCCAGGATTCCCTCTTCACAGACCTCTTTTATGGAAACATAAATAACCTTTGATGCTAGAATCTGATTCTGATATACCTACCTCTGTGGGGTAGCCTTTATCCTGGCCACAACTTCCAACTACGAAGCACAGAAACAGGACTTCTGGACAGCAACAGCCCAGGCTTTGGAATGGGCTAATGATGCACAGATCTCAGGTAATTCACTAATCCACTTAATACCAGACATGAATCCATGCTCAAAGCTTTCATTTGGAGAAGATGGTGGTGTTGGGAGATTCAGCTTTTATTTTTCTTTTTTAAAAATTATATTTATTGAGCTGGAGAGATGGCTTAGAGGTTAAGAGCACTGTCTGTTCTTCCAAAGGTCCTGAGTTCAATTTCCAGCAATCACATGGTGGCTCACAACCATCTATAATGAGATCTGGTGCCCTCTTGTGGTGTGCAGGCATACATGCAGACAGGGCACTCTACATAGTAAATAAACAAATCTTTTTTAAAAATTGTATTTATTTTTATGTGTGTGTATAAGTGGATGCATATACAAGTGTGTGTATTTGTATGTGGAGGCCAGAGGAGAACCTTCAGTATCATTTCTCAGAATCATTCACCTTGTTCTTTGAGACAGTCTTCCACTGGCTTGGAACTCACCAACTAGACTAGACTGTCTGACTAGGGAGCCCCAGGGATCCACCTCTCTGCCTCTGAAGCACTGGGATTACAAGTATTTGTTACCATGCCTGGCCTTTTTTTCTGTTTGTTTGTTAAAGATTTATTTTCCTTATGTGTATGTGTTTTGCCTGCACGTATGTGTGTGTGCCACACACATGCTGTGTTCATGAAGGTCAGAAGAGGGGTTTGATTCCTTAGAACTGGAGTTACAGAAAGTTGTGAGCAGGCCTGTAAGTGCTGGGAACTGGACCTGGATCATTGGGCCAGTGCTCTTAACTGTGCACAGAGCCATATCTCCAACCCCATGCTTATCTTTTTTTTTTTTTTTTTTTTTTTTTTTTTTGCTGTGGGTTCTGGTATATTCACTAACAAGGCAAACACTTCACTGAACTATCTCTCCAGCCCCAGAAGCAGCTTTTACGATAGGAGAACATACAATTGTGGACATACTGACTCCAAGGTGATCTGATAATTGTACAAATAGGCAAACAAGTCTGAATCCCAGCGTTGACTGAAAACCCAGAGTTACCCAGGAATGGGTAAAAGAGAAGCTTATAAGGAATAAGTGGTGGCCCACAAGGTTGAGAGGGTCCAAAGCTGAGGGACTTGAGGGAAGATGCAGGAGCTGTTGGGGAAGAAGAGGGTAACATACACTGTATCAGGAGGCAGTCAGCTGGGTCACCTATTGCTAAGACCCATCACTGGATTTAGCAGCTCCTTGATGGAGAAGGACTTCAGAGCACTTTACCAAAGTGCAAATGAGTTGAGGACAGGAGGCATCTTCAAAGGGGTTTGCTTTTTAGGACAGGAGAGATTGGGTGGCAGGTAGAGGGAAGCGGGAAAAATCAATCAGAAACAAAGGGGAAAACCTCTCTTGGGACTGGAGGGCTGGACTCCTGTTGAATTTAACGAAATAGAGAGGTCTGAAAGTCCAGGGAAAAATAGGAATTTTGTGCTGCGTCGGGGGTAAGCCCCACTCACTGTCTCATTTCAGATTCACTGCAGACTAGCAAGAGAGGTGGGGATGGGGGTAAAGGGGAAAGAAAAAAATTGTTGGAGGCAGGTGGGATCTATTGCCTATAGCTAATACTCTTAGGCTGTATATGAAACTCTAGATGGGATCACATGTTCTCAGCTGAATTCTTGGCACACGATAAATTCTCAGATTTTTGGCTAGGTTTGTGTTTGGGTCTTTACAGATCCGAATTGAGGCACTGCTGGGAGGGTAGTGAATCACGGGGAGAATTATCTTTTTTAAAAAACTACCGTTTGTTGTGGCGATTAAAGGAGAGGTGGTGGAAAGCATCCTAGCTTTAATCTGGGAGGTGGGGAAAAGCGCAAAGGTAGCCCACTAAGGCCAGAGTGCAAAGGTAGCCCACTAAGGCCAGAAAATAGTAAGCAAAGATTTGAGAACTGGAGAAAACGAGTTAGTGAGAAGACGTGAGGATGGGCTGCGCCTGGTTCCCTAAGGCAGCCCCTCACTCTCACCTACCCGCCTACCTGCGGGCTGCCTGGCCTCCACCTGCCCCGGTGTCGTCTCTCCAGGCGCCGCCGCGGGCCAGAGCCCACACCGGCCAGCGCCCGCACCCGCAGCTCCCCGGGGCGTCGTTTAGGCGCCGTCACCTAGCAACGCCACGCAGGCTCAGCCCGCGGTGGGCGTCGGGACCTGTAGTTCGGAGCCGCCTTTCCCGGGTGCGCGTCCCGGGCGGGGTGCGGCGTGGCGCTGGGCGCGGATTGGTGGCCTCACCCGGCTCGCCCCACCCGCCACTCGCTGCGGGCCGGGGGCTTGGGGTGCCTTTGGCGCATGTGCGGCCGTGACCGGCGGAGGCTCTGGGTGCCAGCAATCCGCGAGGAGCCGCGCGCCCAGTGCCCGCGCCTTCCCGCGCGCCCGCCCACCCGCGGGTTTGGGTCGGCCGCGCGCCGCTCGCTGAGCATCCTTCCGGCCGCGCACCTGCCCCGCGCACCTGCCGCCAGCTGCTCCGAGCTTGGCTCGGCGCTCACGATCCGCTTGCCCTGACCCGGTGCCGGCTCTGCCTGTGTGTCCTCTCCGTGCCGCAGCCGGGCCCCGGCTCAGCGCTGCGGAGGGCGAGGGCAGCCCGGAGCGCGGCCCGGGCCGGCGCGGAGATGATGAACAGGTTCCGAAAGTGGCTCTACAAACCCAAGGTGAGTGGCTCCAGTTGTGGACCATGTCCCCGCGTCCCTCCTTTCCCCGTTCAGTTGCCTTACCTTTCAGGTCCCTTCTTGGTGAAACAGACCTCGTTTCCCTGACCCTGTGTGAGTCTCCCTCTCCGGTTCCTGCGATGCCCCTTCCCTGCATTCTGCGACTTGGACAGACCGTGTACCTAGAGCTCACTGACTATCTTTCCTAAACCCAGTACCAGACGGGGCTCTTTCTTTCCGCCTGGGTGTATTGTCATGTACCTCTCCCTTCTCGTCTCGGCGCTGGTTGGGCCCCAGCTCGCACTCAGTGGTCCCAGCCTGCGTGCTCAGAGCCCCACTTCTTCTCTTGGTTCCTTTTTGCGGCACCGCAGATGCCCCTTCATCTTTCCGCACCACAATTATTCTGGCCTAAGGTAGTGGGCCTCCCACCCTCCCTTCGCACTTGTGAACCGACCTTCTCCAGTCCCTAGGTTTTGGTCAGACTCTTTCTTCCTGTGTCTTTAGAGAGCCCTCACACCGCAGTTTGGTCCTTCCAAACTGGACTGATTCGACCTCGATCCACTTCGCATCCCTATTCTGGAACTGTACCCTCCGCACACCTTTTGGGTCCCAGACCAGTCCTCTGCCCGGTCACCGGGAGAGGCTCCTGGAGCCCGCAGCTTCGCTGGCCAGCGCCTCTCTTGGCTCCACCGAGTCGGGTCCCAGCGGCGCGCCCCGCGCCTCGGCAGCTGCGCCAGTCGCACTGCGGGCGCGCGTCCCCACCGGCTGCCTGGGGCTCGCGGCCGGAGAGAGGCTGCTGCGCTCTGCTCGAGGCCGGGAGATGCAAAGCTGGGATCCACAAAAGACCCAAGACGCATCCGCAGCGTCTAAAGCTGCGTGTGGGGAGCCCGCAGAGCCAGCAACTGGAGGTCTTCAGGGGGTCACGACCTGGGTGGGGTCACTGCAAAGACCAAGGGCGGGAGCAGTGCAGCGACTGCGTGCTGCTGCCTCCGAAGTCAGAGGCCTCTCTCATTGGCCCACCCAAAGAACTGACCCTTCTCCTGGCGTGACTAGCCACTTTTCTTGGTTTAGGGTTCCTGTCCCAGACTTAGCTAATGATCTTTCGGGGTGGGGCTTTCTTAAAATCATGTCTGCTGGCGCGCGTGTTCTGGAGAGACATTTTGGAAGACTGGCGCTGGAGGTTTGGGGGACGTTCAGAGACCTCAAAGGATCTTGTGTTTTTGGCCGCTGAGGTCGGGAAGTTTTTCCTTGGGTTGGAGAATGTTGGGGTGAAGGTTTATAAAACGCGGGGCCGTCTTTGATCAGCCTCGACCTGTCGAGAAGTATTCTGGATTCTTGCACGCGGATGCAGTAGCGGTTCGTTCTCTAGTCTTCCTCCTTGTGGAGCAGTTGTGGGGGCGGGGGTTGGGGCCCTTGACCCTGGCGATGGGTGTGGTTTGGGACGGCTTGCCCTTAGCCACGCCCTAGACGTCTAGCCCTCTGCTGCAATCCCTTCGATGTGTTCAGTCCTACCTGATGTAGCTTTGTGGGTCTGCCAGGGAGCTGCAGCAGCTTTGCACTGAATATCTGTGCAAAGAGTTTTTCCCCCCTTGAGTGACTTTTTAGCATAAGAAAAGCAAAACGAAATAATAACGGCAAAACAAGATCAGTGATGAGAAGTCATCGCAAGGGGAGGGATTTATCTTTTCAACAACACGACAGGAGGCAGATGAAACTGTTTGCACGCTAAGCTACATTCTTGTCTAAGAACGCTTGTGTGGGCACTGGGGGTGCCGCAGTGAGAAAGGTGTGTTCTGTGACTCTTCACCTAAGCTGATGGAAGGGAAGGAGCAGTACTTGCAAACGCATTGACTATATCATCCATAGCTCAGTTCACAGAGGCCTTCCTTTCCTTGAGGATGAGCACCGAAGTTAAGGATCATATCCATAAAGTTCCCTGTTTTCACAGGCAACCACTTTCTAGGTGCAGACCATGGCAAGTGGAGAGTTGAGTTAGTAACTTGGGGTGATTCAGTCCAAAGATGTGTACGTATTTTTTAGAAGGGAAGAGATAGGTCAGATTTCCCCCACTGCAGTCCCGTTCCCCATTGTCTCTCAGAGCTGGCTAATATTGTCATTGACCTCTGGACTTGAGCCACATCAACGTCTCAGATCTCTGCTCTGGTCATGGCTGTCTCTGGAGCTGGTGCCCTGTGGTCAGTCTAATCGTGAGCTGTCTGTTGTTCCAGATCTGTCATTGGACTTCAGTGTCTTGATTATTTGAAGCATTAGCTCATGTTAGGCCATTCTTGTGGTTTTTATTTTTTCAAACCAAAGCTTAGATAAAAATGCCTCAAATTATGAACTGAACTTTGTGTTATTTTGGCACAAGTGAGCACAGAGTTGGCCCTCAAAAGATTCTGGGTCTTGAAGAGTTAAGTGCTAGTGTGTGTGTGTGTGTGTGTGTGTGTGTGTGTGTGTGTGTGTGTGTGTGTGTATGTGTGTGTGTGTCGGGGGTGTCTGGAGGAGACTGTTACTGACATAATTCCCTTTCGCTTTCCTATTTAGAGCTACTAAAACCACATTTAAAACCCTTGCTTTGGTTTAAAACTGAACACACACAGACCTTGTGCATTACATGTAGTGGAAATATTTTGAAAAATGATGTTATTCCTACAGTTCCAAAAAGCAATGGAAAATGCTTAGAGTATAATTTTTTTTTAACATGACACAAGTTTTGGCTTCTAAAGATTAAAAATTGCTTAAGTTAGATGAAAGACATACCCAGGGAATATTACAATAGCTGATGTTAAAATGACATTTTCAAAGCATCTTGTTTCCACTGGTTTTCTTAAAGTCAGCCTTTGAACAGCTCTCCCTCCCTGCCTCCCTCCCTTGAAGGAGACTTATCAAGCTCACAGTATTCTGACTCTGGAAGCTGTGAAAAAAAGGGTTCAGAGGCTGTGCTGTCCATGTTTTGCTTTTCTTTAGAGTACTTTGTGCAAGCCAAGGCTTTCTTAGAAAGGATGTATGCTTCAGAAAGGTGAGGCACTTGGTGCCCTCCTTTGAAACAAAGGTCCCAACTTGTGTTTTTGCTTCCCTATAACTTGCTCTGACTGACCTGGTTGGATATTGCTGGCTACCAGGAGGGAAGAACTTGTTGTAAGAGGTTAGGGACTCTAGGCTGGGATTTCTTGGCTGTCATGGGTGAGCTTATTGATTGCATGGAGCATGCATTTGTATTTTCTGTCTTTAAGGAGGAACTGATTGGCAGGTGGCTGGTGTTTGTCAGGGGTATGGGGGTGGTGGATGTGATATCTAGCTTCCATACTCAGCCATGCACATCACAGAAAGCCATCTTCTTACCTCTAAACCACTACCAGGGGAAGGTCAGTTGACCTGCGTGCCTGCTCCTTTGTTATGGAGGCTCCTTGCAGTCTTTCACTGAGTGATGTCGAAATACTGTTTGTAAACATTTAGGATTCAGATTACAGATGAGATGGCCTTCACCAAGGGAAGCCAGAGAGACCAGCTGGGCCTGTTTTCTTTTAACAAACTGTTTTTGTTTTGTTTTAATTGCGTTTATTTATTTTGTGTGCTGGGGTCTGTGCAGGCTATGGTGCACATGTGGAGGTCAAAGAACTATTTTCAGGACTTGGTTCTCTCCCTCCATGTGGCATACAGGGATAGAACTCACGTTTTCCGGTTTAGTGGCAAGCACCTTTACTGACTGAGCCATCTTGTCAGCCCCTTTCTTTATTAATTAATTAATTTAGTGTGTGTGTGTGTGTGTGTGTGTGTGTGTGTGTGTGTGTGTGTGTGTGTTTAGGCCAGAGTTTCACCTTGTACATCTTTTTTGATTGCTCACTGCCCTATTTTTTTGAAACTGGGTTTCTCGTTGAACCTGGAACTCCCTGTTCTGATGAGATTTTTCTGTCCACAGAGCACTGGGAATCCATAATCTTGGCACTTTGGTTATATGTTCAGTGTCTCACCTGACTTATGCAGGTGCTGGGGAACCAAACTTGGGACTTCATAGTTGCGCAGCAAGTACTTTACCTATTGCCATGTCCCAGAGCCTCAGTTAGAGGTCTCTCAAGTTCTCACTCAAATGCCAGCCCACCCTGCACAGACCATTCTACTGGTTGCCTATCACTAGCTAGCCTTCTCCCCCCATGCTCCTTGACTAGTGGCATGGGTGTGTGGTACTTAGAAGTGCAGTAGTGGGCAGGAGGGTAATGGGTCCAGTCACCTGCCTCCATCTCCTACTCCTTCAAGAACCTTTCTTTAGACTCAACACTCTTGGGCTGTAGAGGTAGCTTAAGGTGGCTTCTAAGATCACCTCCATGTAGAGCTCTCAACAGGAAGCTGGTCTCACTTCCAAGGCTTTCCCGTGGTTTCTGTTGTGGGGGGTTTGGAGCCTCACAGCTCCCGTGAATCTGCAGAGTCAGGGAGGGAGAGGCAGTGCTGCAGGGCCAGTGATGGTTTCTGTGGGACTTTGTCATTGCTCAGGCTCCATTCCCAATCAGAGCAGAAGGCTTACTGGAAATGTGTGATATGATTTCTGTTAAATAGGCGAGTCATAGCTGGAAGTCCTAAGCTTCACTTAATTGATATTTGGAGTTGGCATCCAGGAAGGTCATGTGGGTGTGTACACTGCCCCACACTAATGGGGCAGTGCTTACTGCCATTCACCCTTAAGAGGAGAGGTGGCGTTTAAGGCAATGTTAGTGCCTGCTTTGGCGCACTGAGAACTCCTAGGATAGCAGCTAAGCTTCTTTTAATATCACAGAAATGCGCATTTAAGAGCCCATCAGTCCGACACACTTCTGCCTTGTCAGAATTGACAGCACCAAGGTGCAGGTGTGCTCTGTGCCCTGCAGAGGCGCATGACGGTGAGCTGATCTGAGTTCAGAGAGAAACAGATGATTAGAATTGGGTGAGTTTTAGGATTATTTTTTCCTCATCTTAAGTTGTATTGAGTCTTTGTTCTGGCCATGGCTTCTTCCGCTATGTAGCGCTGGGTCCAGAGACAAGTCAGTAGAGGCTTTCTCCACAAAGGCCTGAGAGGGGATCCTTGCCTTATATATAGCTCTGTGCCTTAGTTTCTCTAGCTGTCTGGTGGAGGTGATGGGTCATGCCATGCAGAGTTGTTGGGAGCTAACTGCTGGTGTTAGCTCAGACACAGCTTCTGCCAATATCAAGAGAACTCATTGGTAGGATAAGAGGGTGTACCTCACTGCGGGAGCCCCAGAGGCTATCAGAGCTTTCAGCTGCTCCTGTCAGGTCCTTGTGAGGGCTGAAAGAATCTCCACAGGTGCACACTGCCCCTGCCCTTTTTGTTTTTGGTGCTTCAAGCAGACCCTGGTGTAGGTTACCTCAGGGATCCCGAAGAACTTAGCCATGAAGGGCTGTAGTACAGTTTGAGACTACACTTCTCTCTCAAGGGTGGGGATGCTGGCTGCCAAGTACTTGCCCTATTCAGGCCCCACCTTCCTGTTGATGGGATGGCCAGGGCTGAATGGCAGTCACTATGGCAACGGGCCATCTTATCAAGCCTGGCCCTAAGTCGCTCAAGTCTCTCCATGGCTTATGTCTCCTGCTTGGTGGCTGGAGGCTCAGGATCCAGGGTGGCAGAGCCACAGGGTGGCAGGTCTCACGATGGAAAGAGTCTGGTGTAAGCTTGGGATTTACCCTCTCTCCATTCCACCAATTTGTAGGTTGGTCATGCTAGGTGGGGGAGACTGACTTCTGTTGACCAAACACGAGGTTTGGCGTGGTTTTCTTTAGCATTTAGATTATACCAACGGACTTCGCCTTTTACAAATGATGTCTTGGAAAGGACAAGTGAGCTTGGTTCAGGCTCACAACATAAAGAGGCAGAGCTGAGGCCTGTCGAACCTCAGAGCTGGGACAGAAATCATCATTGTCCTTTGCATGTCGGCAGAGTCCCATTTTCTACAGGAAGGAAGTGTGGCTGTTGTTAGCTTTTAAATGGGTCCCCTTTGGCTAGATAATTGTGCTTCCCACAGTTGGGTTGCAAAGAAACTTAGATATTGATGTTTGAAGGGAAAAGACAAAAATGAATAGATCCCCCCCCCCCCCAAATGATCTGAATAGATTAAGGAGAAGTAGAATAGAACATTTTCTATTATGGTAATTTATGTAGAGTGGTTGGGTAAGATGAATGGATGGTTTCCCCCTTACTGTATTCGAAGCTCTTCAATCTCTCATTGTTTTCATGCATGGTGGAGGCAGGGTGGCAGAGAGTGAAGGTCCCAGCTCCATGTGGCTAGCTAGCACTCTGCCTCTGCTTGGTGAGTTGATCCAGAATGAGCCCCACGCCCCATGCCAGTCGACAGGGTGATGCACTAGCTTCCCAGGGAGATGGGAGGCAGAAATCATCGGTGTCTGAGACCGGTCCAGTTATTTTTAGGACTATTATGATGACTGAAAAACCATCTATGAACATTATTAACTGCATAAATGTCAGTTAGGCTCTTATAAAAAGTCCACCCTTGTTCTTAACAGTGTCACAAATAGTAAATAGCCAAAAGGTAGGGACAGCCCAAGTGTCTGTCAACAGATGAGTGTGGGTCCTTGGGATTGAATGTAGGTACATGGTGTTGATGGCAAGCACCTTACTCCTTTAACTGAGCTTGCTGGCCCTAAAGAACTCTGAGGTTAATAGATAAGGAAAAGATGTTCAGTTTTGGTTCTTGAGGCACTTGCTGTACTGGTTTCATAGCTGATGCCAACTCATCTAGAAATGATCCCTGCCATCCCTGCTGCTGGGGTCACCTCTGGGGCCACTCTGAGGAGGATCTTTGCATCTTTCTTAGCCTCTCTTCCTGCTTTGGGCAACCATGGTACTTCACCTGGGGCTTCTAAAAGATGCAAGTGAAGGGATGGTGTGTCTTGGATTGATTGTTGCCAGTTAATTCCATCGGATCTCTACAGCCATACACACAAGTTGCTTGGCTGAGTGAAGCTCAGCTCCATTGCAGCATGTCAGGAGTAGGATGGGAACAGAGGGTGCTAGCCCCATAGGAAATCTTGAGGTTGTTGGGTCGCATGATCCTGGCCCTGATGGAGAGGGCAAGCTTCAGAGAGGTGACCTTTCAGCTGGGACGGTGGAAGGACGGCCAGCCGTCAGCAGAATGAAGGCAAGAGGCACCTGAAGTGTAGGTGTGGATCTGGCCAAATTGCTGTCTGTGCCTGGAGCACCAGGGGTGAGATGGAGACCACAAGGGAGTCAGCCTTACCTTTGGGGGTCACTCTAGGCTTCCTGGGAAAGAAGCAGGACTGGCAGTTGGTGACTTTGTTGTAAGGACTAAGGCCAGGCAAGGTAGTTCAGCTAGACCTCACAGGTCCACAGAGGCTGGTAAAATGGCTTCTGAGCAACATCTTATGGTTTTTCTTCCTGATGGAAGTTTGATTGAGATCCCCTCCCCCAGTCCTGAAGATGGAACCCAGGGTCTGCATGTATAAGCTGGAGTATATTCTCCTACAGAGCCTATACCCCAATCCCTGAGTGGAGATGTTCTGAAGGCAGATTTTGAGTAGCAGAGCAAGGGTGGCATTGTACATCCCAAGCTCAGAGTAGAAATCACATAGCACAGCATCAGTGTGATGTCATTGACAGTGCTAATGCTCACTCGTCACTTCTCTGTTAGGACACCAACGTGTGTGTACACAGAGATATCCTAGGAAACATGTGGAGAGTTGGGTTAGGTTGAGGGCTGGGAGGTTAGGTTTGGGGAGCCCTTTCCAAGTATATCATGGGAGTTCAGGAAAGGGAGCTGACTGGAGGAGGAGGTGTTTAGCTCATGGCTTGAAGTTTCTTGAAGTGAATGATGGAGTTCAGTAAGCCCAAGTCCCCGATGGGTGAGTGGTACCAAGAGACACATCAGTTTCATAAAGAGACAGTTTGGAGTTGAAGTCTGTACTGGTTATCTTTTTGTCTGCTAGTGTAATCTGGGAAGAAGGAACCTGTAGGCAAACATGTGAGACATTTTCTGCTGTGAGAGGGCCCTGCCTATTGTTGACAGTGTCACCCCTAGGCTGGTGGCCTGAGTTGTGTAAGAAAGCACTCTGAGCAAGCCAGTGAGCAACATTTCAACTGTGGCTTCTGTTTCATTGCTTGCCTTGAGTTCCTGTCTTACGTTCTCTGGATGCTGGATTATAAACTGTGTGATGAAGTAAGACCCCCCCTCCCCCCAAGCTGCTTTGGTCACAGTAACAGAAAGCAAAGTAGAACAAAGTCCAACATTAGATGGCCCCATTGGTTTGGCCTTTGATGAGAGTTGTGAATGACATACTGTGTGTGTGTGTGCATGCGTGTGTATGAGCTTTCATTGCCAAACTCAAAGTTACAGTCCTGTGTGGTTCCCAATGACTTAAGGACCTCCCACCAAGCCCCACTTCCTAAGATCTCATCATCTCCCGACAGCACTGTCTTGTAGACCAAGTCTGCAGTTGTCATGGGTGTTTGGGGGACACTACCCATACCTAAGCCCTCACACTGCAAAACACAAAAATCTAGGTGGCCAGAGGCTGGGCTGGTAAAAAAAAAAAGGTTGTCACCTTCAGGGTTAACAGCTATGTTGGGTAAAGACTCAAGGCCCAAAGATCTGTGGACAAGATCTTTCTGGGCCGGAGGAGCAGAGTCCTGGTCTCAGCTAAGCTGTAGTTGTCAAAGGAGAGTGGAATAGAAGACAGTTTTAGACGAAGACAAAAAAGCAACCACCCCCAAATCTTTGCTGAAGAACTCCTGGAAAATAGTCTCCAAAAGAAATCAAAGTCAGAAGGAAGGTGTGGGAGGTAAGAGCGCTCGTGGGCAGAGATGCCTGGGTGCATGTGGGCACAACCAAAGAGCAGTTGCTGTGTGGAGCAATGGGAGTCTGTGCCTCAAGAATGTGCTGGAGACCTGCATGGGTGTGGGTTGCCTAAGATGCCCGACTCCATGATTTCATAGTGTGAATTAGTGCAGGGCAAATGCAGGGATAACAGAAACAGAACAGGTGGCTTCTGAAGAAGAGAGAGAAACAAGAGCAGGACAATGCCATCGACTGAAGCAGCAAGGAGGGGACAGGGCAGCCAAGCAGCATCGGTGAATCAGAAGCAGCAGTGCTGTGGAATAACCATACTTGGATTGACTGCTGTAGTAGATGTGAGCAAAGCTAGCCCACCTGGCCAGACTCTTGGATGGTGTTTAAAAATCCCACTGATGGTTACTGGCTGCAGATGATCCCTGGGATCTACAGAGCAGAAAGAGAAGATTTGTCTGTCATTTCCCAAAGCAAGGGAGTGAGTCCATGTTACTTGTTAGTGCTGGCAAGCTGCCTGCCTGCTACAGAGCCTGGGAATCTGGTGTGTGTGTGTGGGGGGGGGGGTCACTGTCCTTCTGGGGAGCTGGCTCTGAGAGGGAGGTTTGCCTGTAGGGCATTTGCTGAAGCCTTTTGGAAGGAAGAGGAGGCAGGATTGGGTATAGGGAAAGCTGGCCTAAGTGCAGGTTTAAGAAAGGCCTTAGCTAACCCTGTGGTCTCCAGAAGCTGGGATGGCTCTTCAGAGTAAGCTGGGCCAGGTGGCCATGCTTGTCTACCTGTGCTGGAAAGGTTCAGATGGTGATGTTATACAGGAGCCGTTCCCTGACCAGGGGTATTAACCACCACACTAGAAACACCAGAAGCTCCCAGTAACAAGGTCTTTGGTGCACATACGTGCTGCACAAATGCTATTTCAGGGTCACCTGTCCTTGATGCTGTTGGAATACTTCTCATTGATACTGACTTCACTGTCTCTTTTGTCAACGGGAGGCTTCTGGAAAAGCTGGGCTGAAGCTTATCAGATGGACTGTTAACACTGTAAGTCAGGAATAATGTCCCTTCTTCTCATCCGAGTCTTTGTGTATTTGGAGGTAGATCTCAACCACATCTAGATCTTGGTGGCTGCTCTGTGCTCAGACCTGATTCCTGATATGACTGGGGACTCTTTGTTCATTGGGTGTGTGCTAGGTTATTTTGTGGTCTTGATAACTTTAGATTTTTGTCTCAGCATTGTGGGGAGGCATCAAGAACAGCTACACTCTCCAACGTTGATGGAATTCTGACAGGTAGCCTTACCTATGCAGTTTTATTTCCCAGCTCTGGATATGAACCCAAGGAGGCTGTAATTGCTGGTAGAAGGCCTCTGGTTGAAGGGCTAAGCCATGGTTTGGATTCTGTGGAAGACAGACAGATTAGACAAGGCAACATTGTCGGTGCAGGGCTGCAGGAACTGGTCTGGGCTCCTGAGACCTCAGTTTCCTCAGCTATAGGAGACTTGTGGTTTGAGCCAAACCACAGAAGCTCTCCCCAGAACACCCAAGGGCTGCCACCCTCTGCTCCAGCAGCTGGTCACTGGCCCCTGGCAGCAGGAAGCTTTGTTCTAAAGCTGTTCCCTGAGTCTCCTCAGCGAGGGCTCTTGAACTGAGCAGCCTGCAACCAGGTTGTGTGTCAAGTGGGGTCTCCTTAGAAGACACAGCTCTCTCTTGAGTCTCACACCCTTGGGAGGCTCTGTGGGTGGCTTCCTAGTAGTGGGATGGTAAAGCTGCAAATCCTAGCACTGAGTGCCTTTCCCCATGTGACCTCCAAGCCAAGCCAGGCCAGTGCTCCTGCAGCACATGGGGGACCTCTTTCTTAAAGGTCTAGCCACTACACCTGGCAGGTTCTAGATTTTTTTTTTTAATCCTTTCTATTCTTTTTCATCCATGTCCATCTTCAGCAACGCTGGTGCTGGCCTGGTATGATCTTCTCACTTGCCCCCTCCCATGTTGCTTCCATGTCTTCCTGTGGCTACTTTCCAACAGACTCATGGGTCCCTTTATAAAACAGTGACAAAGTGGCTATCTTTTTGATGAGCAGCTCCAGTTTGGGAACTTCATTTCTTGGGTTTTTTTCCTTGTTGCTGGCTCTCATGATTATGCTCTTACTGACAGCCCTCAAGCATCTGTCTACTCAGAAGCAGCTGTGGCTGGGCCCTGTGGGATTTTTGGAGGGCCAATAACAAGTATGACTTATTCAAAGAAGACCCTGGCCTAGGGAGATGAAGTTTAATATTTCCAGTTGGAATTCAGTGGCAACCCATCTTGGAGTAATTGGCAAGGGGTCTTCACCCACTTATGGTGATGTTACCAAGTGAGAATAATTCATAGAATCATTGCTGAGATGGTTCCTTGGAACAGAAAAAGTGACCTGTCATCTTAGGCATATGGGGACCCATAAGTCCCATGTGGCATATAGCAGATCCTTCCCCCTTTTCAGGTAGAAGATTTTGCCCTCAAGTGGCCTTCACAGTTGGGATCCTGCCATTTATCTCTTGTAAGTAAAGCCCCTGAGGACAGACAGCTATGTATCTTGGGAACTAAGTAGCATGGTCAAGTAATTTTCACAAAATGTTAGTTATTGTATCTGAATTCCTCTCTTACTCATAAAATCTAGAAGAGAGAAAGCATTGAACTTGAGTTACACTCCTTACCCTAAGTGTTTACGATATGTACTATGTATGTAATAATTGAAGGATCCAGGTAGGAGCTGGAGTGCGCATATCTGAGTGAAGAGGGAAATTTCAGGCTGACTAGGGAGTGCTGGATTCTTCCCAGCTCTGCACAGATGGTGTCTCACACTGGGAGGCCACATAGTTTCATCTACTTCTTGGAAGGAATAGCTTTTCACAGCTGAGTGAAGTTGTAATGTTCATGGGAAGGTTAGCAGTCATGGTGGCTAGCCATATCCTTGGCACCATGGGGGGTGCTGGGTGGTCTGAAGAGCAGAGAACAGTGTGCACCCCTTGATGCCTTGGTGAGTGTCAGCACGAGGACACTGACTTAAACCCTGTGTTGTGTGGTGACCATTCACATGGCAAGACTCCTTATACACCCAGAAACCAAGCCCCGTCCGTGTCTTGGGTCTGTGAGCTGACTTGGAAGCATTCTCCTTTGTTAGAAGATGTCATTAGGATGTCACAGGCACAAAGAGGTATCATAACAAATGGCTCCTGACCCTTCTCACATCCACCTTGTATAAGGAACTCAGTGGCATGAGGGATCCGGGGCCATAACTTAGTCTATCCCTGTCCTTCCCCTGGCTGTATGAAGTCCTTTGGGCCAGATACTAGATGGCCTGGAACCACAGGCTGCTGGGATTTGAGCAGGGACGTGGAGCTGGTATAACCATGGTCCTCAGATGCCAATATCTGTACCCCCTGGAGCCTGTGACTATATTACACTGTATGGAAGGTGAGCCAGTGGAGCTTTGGCTACTTATTAGGTGTCCCAGGAGAGTGGGATTTCCCCATTATTTGAGAAGGTCCTGAACTATAGGTGTCTAATGGTAGGCGAGGGAAGTGGAAGTGGAAGATGAGGGTCAGAGAGCTGGGACAGTGGAGAGCCAGAGAGACCATGTTGCCTACTGTGAGTGGAAGTGGAGGCTTTCTTGTGCAGTGAGCAGATCTGGGGCATGAGAAAGCCCAGGATGCCTTGCTGTGCTCCCGTCCTCTAGACAGGAGATATTAAGTTCAGCCGTTTAAGGCACAAAGTTGATTAACAGCAGCTGCTAGAGCTAGCCCTGCCTCAGGGGACACACTAGGGTTCAAGAGTTCATGAGGCCCTGCTCGGGACACTAGGAACCCAGATGGATCAGGTGTTCCCCAGGCCATGGAGCATCCATCTGGGCCTGGGCTGTGGAGTGAATCACCATGGTACAAGGTGTGAATCTCAGCAGCAGCATCGTGGTGAGTGCAAAACACCAACCTCAAAATACCATAAACGCATGACATCCTTTTTATAGAGCTAAAAACAACCAAAAATACATTTTAGGATGACATGGCAACAACCAAGCTGTCTGGATGGGGCCACTAGAGTTGGGCTCAGGTGAAGGTCACACTGTAGGGAGGTGGCAGCGTGAGGGTAGGTGGACGGAACTGAGTGGTTCTGTCTGTATGTCAGTTGAGAGAGTCATATCCCTGGCCTGAAATAACCTTTGCAACCCCTCACTTTTTTTTTTTTTTTTTTTTTTTTTTTTTTGTAGAGTTGGAAAAAAAGCGTGTTTTTAGCCTGTGCAGCTTTCCTCCCAGGGAGTTCCCAGGCCAGGGATTTAAAAATTGTTTCACAACAGTGTGTGAGAAATAGCAAGCTTTTTGGAGAGTAAATTATCAGTAATTAGCCAGAGATACAAGTGTTTGACTGGTGACCAGTTATGCAGAAGTGACCTCACAGTCCACATTCCTCCACAACCTACATGCCCCATGTCAAGGAGCTACAGGAACCCTGGGGTGCTCTGTGCTGAGGACCTGTGTTGTGGGCCTCTGCCTTCCTTCAAGTTCCTGGCTTGTCCCACAAGAGGGTTTCGGGTGCCTCACGGTAGGGGTTTTGAGAATGCCCTGAGTTGAGTTTTTGTGGTGGCTGCTGGGTGCCCAGTTTTGAGAATCTGTGTGTCCTCTGTGTGTCCTGAACTGAGTTGCTGGGGAGGCCTTCAGGGGCCCTGAGTTGCAGGACTTCCGGCTCTGCAGATGAGAAGTAATTGACTGTCTCTAATCAATGAGGCATCTTTGGTGGTGAGAAAGACACAGCCTGTGGTCCTTTTATGGGGAGCTCTGTAAATTTGTTTCCTTCCAAGACAGAAGCAAAAGAGCTTTTTTTTTTTTTTTTTTTTTTTTTTTTTTTTTTTTTTTTTTTTTTTTTTTTGGCTGAATCTATAAGGGTATAAAAGCTCTTTTCTCGGAATGCCAGCATCGATCTAGAGGGCTCATTTGTCTACATTTTGTGAGTTCTTTCAGCTGAGGTGTATGATACATGATTTTTATTAAACAGAAGGGTCAAACTTGAGTGATGCCGGTTTAAATACTGAGTATGTGGGCATGCTTTGACAAAATAAGGAAGCCTAATGTTGTTTTCCTGATGCCTTTTCCTCCAGTAAGTGAACAGTTCAGGGAAGGGAAGAAGGCTATAAATGTAAATTTCAGTTTAAATTAAGATTATTTTAGGTGAGGTGTGATGATGCACACCTGTAAATTCCAGCTTGGTGGGAGGCTGAGGCTGAGGAATCTCCAGTTGGAGGCCAGCTTGGACTAGGTAGCAGGATTGTGGTGGCTATTCTTGCTCGTCAACTTGACTATATCTGGAATGGACGACAATCCAGAAATGGAAGGCACACCTGTGAGAGATTTTCCGCTTGGTTTGAAATGGGTGACTCCATTTTTAGTCCAGACCGTTGAGGCAGGAAGATGTACGCCTTTGATCTGGATCTTAAGGGTGGGAGACTTAAATCTTTGATTCAGATCTTGAGAAGGAAAGGCACACTTTTGATCCGGGCCACCTCTTCTGCTGGAAGCCTATATAGGTCATGGGAAAAGGAAGCTCTTGCTCTTTGCCTGCCTGCCCCCACCTTGCTAGCACATCCATTCCTTCACTGCCATTGGAGCCTAGTTCTGCAGGATTCAGGCATATACAGAAGACCAGCTGGGACACCCAGCCTCTTGTGACAGAGCAGCTACTAGATTCTTGGACTTTCTGTTCACATTAGATTACTGGACTGCAGCCTGTAAAAATCATTCCAATAAGTTCCCTTTTAAAATATATCTAGAGAGATTTATTCCATAAGTTCTATGACTGTAAAGAACCCTAATACAAGACCTGAAATGCCTAAAAAAACATTTTCCTTTTAGATGCATGAGCCAGTAAGGCACAGAAGATAGTCCTATTAAGATAGCCTTATTAAGTTCTGCTTTAAGATTACCATAAGAACTATATAAATCGTAATGTACTCTTAAAACAGAGAGATGGGTCAGGGGATAAGAGTACTTCAATTATTTTTACTTCTTTAGATATTAGTCAGTCACCTCCTACAAACATTTTGACTATTTTCTAGAAATATCTACTGGCTGTTCTTCCAGAGGAATGGATTTCCAGCACCCACATGCCTGTTCACAACTGTCTGTAACAACTCCAATTCCAGTGGATCCAGCGCCCTCTTCTGGCCTCTACAGGCACTGTATGCATGTGGTGCACAGATGTACATAGGCAGGCAAAACACCCGTACATACAAAAAATACAATTAAAAAAGCCCTGTAAAGTGTGAAGCTGTCTGACCAGCTTTGTAAACACTGGCTTTAGATGGCCTCTTCCTAAATGATTACATCTATTGTGCATGTGGATTCAAAGAAAGAGTGATGTAAACATCCCCTTTTGAGCATCTTGTCTATTTCCTACTTTTTTGGCTCATGTCTGTTTGTCTCTGCTGTAACCTGGAGTTTACTTAGTTATTGCATTTCTGGTGAGGTCGCAAAGTGATTGCCTGGTCCTGCTTTTTTATGGGAAGGTTGGGGGTGCTGAATACCACCACATGTAGATCTTTGAGCTGGGCTAGAGGAGGCAGCTTCTTGAAAACATACCTTCATAGGTGTATTTTTCCTCTTGAGGGCTTTTTTTTTTTAAAGTAAAATTTAGAGCTGGAGAGTTGGCGCAGTAGTCAAAAGCAATTGATACTGACTGCAGTACTGAGGTTAGAGTCCCGTTACACATGAGGCAACTCATGGCTCCAAGGGATCTGATGGACTTTTCTGGTCTATGTGAGCACCCATACACATGTTCCATACAAATACACAAAAATAACACAAAACACAACCTTAAAAAGTAAAATTCACATAACATAAAATTAACTACTACCATTTCTTTTTTTTTTTTTTTTCCTGTGCCTTGTTCACTCTGGCAAGTGTCCTACCTGAGCTACACCCCAGCCTCAAATTGATAATTTAAAAAATGAATGATTTAAGCATTTAGTACAGTCAAAACACACAACTGCCCCATTACCTAGCCCTCTGTGTTTCAGCATCCCCAGAGAGAGCTCTGTATTGGTTAAGCATCTTCTGTAGCATCGACCATCCCTGAGCCCCTAGTAAACATGCTTTCTGGGCTCTGTAGTGAGGAACTGTGAGGAGTAGTTAAAATAACAGGACATCACAGGACCAGACATGAACAGTCCAGGATAGCCAAGGGCAGGACCAGGTGCTGCCCCACCTGACCCACAAGTACCAGGAGCCATTGTGTGTTTTTGACCAGGGCTTGAACTTTCTGTACCTCCACTTCCCATCCATAATGATGTGGTTTTGGCATCTCTGTCCACAAGTAGGTGCCTGGGAAATGCAGCCAACTGTACAGATGTACTGGTCCCTCCAGAAATGAGAAGTGTTGTGATGGAAAAAAAATAGAACTCAACTCTGAAGAAAAACATAATACACTTGAGAGTCTTGGCTGCAGGGATGGGATTTCTGCTTCCAGTAGTATAGGACAGACCTCAGGAAGGCATCACATCACCCCAAGGAGGGGAAAACACTGGCAGCTTACACACCTTGAGCTCTCTCAGAGAGCTGAGGTCATGGGGCAGGGCAGATCATCTGGTGCAAAAACCAGTAGTTAAAACTGGCCCCTTAAATTCCATACTCTAGTTCCCTGCCTCTGAAATATGGAATATGACTTTTAGATCCACCATCATGTTGTGTGGCTTAGTATTCTCCTGGAGGTCTTCCAGTGGGGCTGGTCCAAGGTCCCCCGGGAAGTGGAACTCTCTAAAACAGGTGGTATAAAGCAGAGAGAGGAAGCATGTGGGGTTGCTGCTCAAGGAGGAAGGGCCGTGAGAGGCATGTTGGGGGATAGGTAGTTGACACTCCGCTGATGACCACTGAGCAATGGAACCTCTCACATGCCACCACTGGATATTGGATTCTGCCAGCTACCTGGGTGAGTGTGGAAGTGATTACTCTTCAGAGATTTCCCTTCAGAGATTCTCACAGAGCAGAGAACATGAGCATGTGGTACCTGGCATCTGACCCACAGAGCTGTGTCCTAATAAATGGGTTATTTTAAGCAGCAAGGTGTGTAGCAATTTGTTATTTGGCACACACACGCAAAATAGATATTCAGGATGGCAGATGGACTGAATTCTCCTGGGGGAACAAGCCCTTCCAATAAATGAACTGCTCGGGACCCCATTCACCTGGGCAGAAAAGGGAGCAAAGTGGTTGCCATCAAAGTGGGTAAAAATTAGCAGAAACTGAGCATGTTCCATATTTGTACCATTGCTTTGCTCCTTGTGGTGGCCTCTTGACATAGCTGAGTAGAGAAGGGATATGTTTTGGCACACATTTCAGAGGAGTCAGCCCATGGTCCCTTGGTCACATGTGGGTGGGTATAATTTTATGGTGGCAGAAGGGTTCTGTAGGGGCTGGTCACCCTAGAATGGGCAGGAACATGAAGAAGGCACTAGGGACCAAGGAGAATGTTGAAGTGTGACCTTAGTGGTCTGTTTCCTTTACCCCACCTCCTTAAAGGTTCTAGAATCTTCCACACTATTACCAGCTTGGAACCAAATGGTAGAACACGGGAGTCCGTGGTCTCATTTCATACCCAACCACTTCAGGGTCTTTCCTCCCTCCCTGGATCTTCCCCTTCTCCTTTCCTTTCTTCCTTTGGCAATGTCTGATGGCCTCTCTCCACTCAGAGCCAGTTCCCTAGCCCAACCAGAATAGGCCCTGGATTGGCCACATCCACAGAAGCTAAAGCTCTGTAGGCTGGCCTTGAATTCACTATTGTAGTTAAGGGTGACATCGAGCTTTGATCTGCTTTCACTTCCCAGTGCTGGATTATAGGTGTATACTGTTTCTCCTCATTGATGCAGTGCTGGGGGCTGAACTCAGGGCCTCGTGCATACCAGGGGAGTACTCTGCCAACTGAACTGCATCCCAGAACTCCACAGCAGGCTCCTAAATACTTGAGCTTGGCTGCATAACTGTGGCATCGTTGGAAGCCTTGTTTAGCCAGAGACAGAATGAATGGAAAGGGCTTTTCTGATTTATGAAGTCATTAAAGTGAACAGTTCCATAGAGACAAAAGGCACCGAGGTTGCACAACGGCTGCTGGGGGCAGGGCAGGGGAATGAGGAGTCAGTTTAATGAAACTTTCATTTTAGGATGGAGACAGATTAGAGAACTCTGTGAACTGCTTAACGTCGATAAACTACATGCTTAAGGATAGTTTAAATGGCAGATCTTATTATTTGCATTCACTACTGTTAAAAAAAGAGATTCAATTATGTGATAATTGACCTAAAACAATAATTTTTTATTTCTGGGTTTGTAATACCAATAGAAGTGGATGTGTGACCACAGAGGCATAAAGCAGAAGAGAGAAAGCCAACAGCACCACTGTGGACTTGCCTGCTTTAGGACTGACCTCTCTCTTTCTCTTATCCCCCTCCTCCCCCTCCCTCCCCCCTCCCGTCTCCTATTCCCCTCCCCCCCTCCCCTTTTGGTTCGTCAAGAAGGAGTTTCTTTGTATAGCTCTGGCTGTCCTAGAACTCATGCTATAAACCAGGCTGGCCTCGAACTCACAGAGATCCACCTGCCTCTGCCTCCCAAGTGCTGAGTCACCACCACCTGGCTAACAAATTTTTATATATTTATTTTTTGAGACAGGGTTTCTTTTGTCTTTTCTTTTTAAAGAGGACATGACAGAAAACACTCTTACTTCCATCCTGCCTTGAAGCACTTCCCAGAACATGGAAATGGGTAATGAATTTGAACATGGGCTGAGGGAACGCAGGGTGGTTTAAACGTCAGAGCAGCCATCTGGAAATATGGCTGCCTGTGGGAACCATGGAACCTGATGATGGAGAAAGCAGGGGATGATTTGGACTGACAGGAGAGTGGGGTTTTCAGGAGGGTGGTAGGTCAGCAGTCTTTTTGTGTGGGACCATGGGGTAGTGCTGAGTACCTGCCGATGGCCTAGAGTTTGCTCCCTGCTCTGGGGCAGCCTTCCTGCAGGAAATGACCCCATGCTGTGAAGAGCCTCTGCTGAAGAACACATTTCTTGGTTGAAGAGAAAGAAGCACCTGAAGGACTGTCCGCATAGGATTCCTCATCCGGGGAGCCCTAAGCTAATGCAGTGCAGGGCTGGGACCTGTTCTCTCCATAAGAAAACCTCCCTTACTGATGACTTTATGCCTATCTTAAGGTAGACTCAAGCCCCTGCTGAAGGGTAGACAGAATTCAGAGGAAGCCCCAAGGCTCTGTGTGGCTTTCCCAGATCTTTCTCTGTACACGTACATGCTTAAGTATCCTTTATAAGTGGCATGGTCTGTAGACTTCTGAAACACAAGTCTGACCAGGACGGCCCCTCCCTCATGGCTCCTTAGTCTCAGTCAGTTTCAGGAAAATTTGAGTTCCTGACCTCTACACACCCCGTCTTGCTTACTTTTCTGTCTTTTACATCATAGTCCATAGTCTGATCCCCACCTCTCCTATAGATCAGTCCTATGGCTTGGTATTTCTGCTCCAGACTCCATCTTTCTTTTTACATGTGCCCCCTGCCCCCACCCCTTAGCCTGTCCGTGGATGCGGTACCTGAGATTTCATTTCTAGATCACCAGTTTTTGTTGCTTTGGTTTTTTTCCCCACACATGTAAGCACCTTTTTGCCAAATAGGGGAAGACCCAGAGATGGGAAGTGGGCCCCCCTTTTTGGGATTCTTCCCCACTACAGCATAGTCGTAGGAGGAGGGAAGGAGTCCCTTAGAGCAAGGCAAGTTCAAGTTCTAAAGTAAGAGGGATAAAGGCCTATGGTGTGCCTGCTCCAGCTGGCAGAAGTAACCCATAGTGCTCATTTTTTGTTTTGCTCTGTTTTCTGGCAGTGGGTAGCAAGCAATTCTCTGGGACCCAGGAAAGGCCAGATAGTGTGTCTGTGTGCACATGGGGTTAAGGAAAGCTTGTGTAGGATTGCCTCTCTCTACCCAGGTGCCAATTCTGAGTAGAGATCCACAGAGGCCAAAGCACTCTTTACTAGTATGGGTGTTCCCAGTCCAGTGGTGGCTCACACTGTTAGTCCCAGCACTTGGGAAGCAGAGGCAAGAGAATCTCTGTGAGTTCAAAGTCAGCCTGGCATTCAAAGCAAGTTCCAGGACAGCCAGGACTGTTACACAGAAAACTATGTCTGGAAAAAAACAAAACAAAATAAAAAACCAAACAAAGACTCGAGGAGGTGGATCTGTCCTCTGATATCTCAGACTGTTTTTATTAAATTTGAAACATATCCTCACACCTACCTATAGGTGAGATTGAGGCAGGCTCCACTGGAGATAGGAGAGGATGGGATGGATCCAGGGGCAGGGTCAGTGCTAGTGAGAGGGCAGAGGAGCTGTCATTCTCAGATGAGGGCCTTTTAGTAAAGAGAACATTAGAAGCAAGAACCAGTGGCAGCACTTGGCAGTGGCAGCGCTTGGCATGCCCTGACCTACTCCCCTACTGTGGGTGGTGGTTTTCCTTTACCTTCAGAACATATTTTAAGAAGATAAATCATGGACTGGGGATGATTGACCTAGTATGTTTGAGGTCCTAGATTCAGTTCCCAGCCCTAATACAGAAAGATAAAGCACACGACTCTGAGATCTGAAGCAGCTGCTGCTTGCTCTCTGCATCCAGTGGTGGCAGGTGGGAGTTGTTGAGGTCTGGTGCTAGCTGTCCTCTGCAGCTGACCCCTGGGGAACTGAGCTCTTAGGACTCCAATGCGCCAACATCTAGGGCATCTAGTGGCATCACCACCATCCTCTGTCATTCTGAGGATGTTCTCTGCAAAAGCCTTTCTCTAAAGCAAGTGTTACATGAGCAGATGGGGGACAGCTGGGGACAGACGTGGCTTGCTCTTCTGAGGTGCCTCTCCTGTTATGTGTAGCAGTGGAGTAGGAGAAGGAGCATTTTTTTCTGAAGGAAGATTTAAAGCCACCCTGGGAGACTGTGCTGTCTCATTGGCTGGCTGTGACATTTTCGTTTTCGGCTAGGGTTTTTATTCCATGAGGTAATTGTGCTCCGAGTCAACATTATTCGGAGTGACCCAGTGGAACTATCTGGGAAGCTGACATTGTGAAAGCTTTTAATTGGCCTCACTTGATGGGATCTATGTTTCATATAATTGCTATGTTTTATGTGTCTTGATATCTTAAAATTTTATTCCTGGCTTTGAAGGGAATTAATTGCAGCACTCCATGGTATAAACCAAGACAGGCTTCCGCTATGGCCCAAGGGCAACATGGGCCTTATCTGTCCTCCTGGGTTGGATGTACATTGAGGGAGCCCACTGTAGTTGTATGTTTGTGGGAAAAACAAACTAGTATGATCAAGCCACCACCATGCTCTATAAAGGAAATATGTTGTAGATGGTTAAACATCTCATTGTCTAAAAAAAAAAACCAAAATTATAACAGAAGGATACATAGAGAAGTAAATCTCTCTTGGAGCAGGGGAGCTATGTAAGCACATAGGGGGTAGGAGGAGGGAGAGGCAGCCTGACAGGGATTAAATGTCCTGATTCCAAAGACAGCTTTAATCTAGGAGAAACTACCACACAGTTCAAAGATGGGGGTCAGAGGTATGAAAAGTACCACAAGCCACTTAGAAACGATCCAGGGAAACACAGTCAAAGGCCTCCATCTCCATAAGCCTAGTTTAGTGACACATAGTGCAGTCCAGGGACATTTAGGGCTACTGCCCCACCCTTAGCTTGTAGTATACATTTCTTAGACCGAGATGGCTTCTGAGGGCTGTCAGAACTCACAGCCATGTCTAGCTGCAAGGTGGGCAGAAAAATATAAGCAGCTGAAAATCGAGGTGATTTGTCCCAGTGGGAAATAGTGGAAGGGTTAGGAATAGCATAGTACAGTCAGCAGAAGAATTGGTATTCACCCTCTCGAGCAATCAGTGATTTTGACAGTGAGCTGTTTCTCTTTTGATGATGATTGTATTAGTCAGGGTTCTCTAGAGAAACAGAACTTATAGAATGAATGTATATATAATCACTATTGAGTGACTTACAGGCTGCGTTCCCACTGGTCCAGCAATGACTGACTACCAATGGGGGATCCAAGAATCCAGTAGTTGTTCAGTTCATGAGGCTGTCTTCACATCTGGTCCTCAGTGTGTGCTGGAATCCCGACGAAGTAGGCTCTGATGCCAGTGGAGCAATGGGCTTGCTAGTAGGCAGAGAGAGAGAGAGACTGATTCCCTTTTTCATGTTCTTCATACAGGCTGCCAGCAAAAGATGTGGCCCAGATTCAAGGTGGATCTTCCCACCTCAGAGAAGCAGATTAGAAGTGGGTCTTCCCAGTTCAAATAATTTAATTAGGAAAAAAAATCCCATAAATCCCATTTTAGTTAATTCTAGATGTAATCAAATTGCCAACCAAAAATAGCCATCACAGTTGTGTGTTCCTGGACCTCCCTTTGCTGAGTGTTCTTCAGACTTCCTCTCCTCTCCTGTTTGGTAGGAGATTGGACATGTAGGAAGGACACAGCCAGGGTCCTTCTGGACACTGAGTCCTGGACAGTGTCTTCTACACTGCTTCCAGCTTCCATCTCTCCAGACTGAGGCTGCGGCTTTTCCTGCTAACAGAAACCCTACTGACTTTTCACAGCTTCAGTCTTCATTTTCAGCTCTGTTACCAATTTCTTGTTATTAACTTCCTGTTTTAGGTTCTAAGAACGATTTCTGTTTTCTCTTTTGGATATTGCTTGTGATAGTAAGCTTTCCATTAATGTAACAAAATACTTGAGATACCCAACATACAAAGAGACAGTTTTGCCTGTCCTGGAGCTCACTCTGTAGACCAGGCTCACTCTGCCTTCTGAGTGCTGAAATTAAAGTCATTTTATTTTTATTGCTAATTATGTGTATATTGTGTGTTGTTGTCTTGATTAGGGTTTCTATTGCTGTGAAGAGACATGACTGTAGTAGGAAGTTTCTGGCCCAGACTTTCGTGCCTTGCCTCAGGTTTAGGTCCACAGACTCACAGACCCACAGACCCGCAGACCGGTAGAGACACACAGATGCTTACAATAGTTTCAGGCTGATTGGCCTAAGGCCTAGGCATATGACTTGCTAACTCTCTACCCTTCATCTAACCCATGACTCTTATCCTGTTCAACCATGGGGCTCGGTACCTTTTCTCACAGCAGCATGGTTGTCCTCTGCTTCTTCCGGCTTCTCTCTGGCATTCTCTCTGGCATTCTGCTCTGTGCTTCCTGTTCTCAGAGTTTTCTTAGTCTGGTGGCCCCGCCCACACTTCCTGCCTGCCTCTGGCCAACCAGCGCTTTTTATTAAACCAGTGGGTGGGACAATTATTTACAATGTAACAACATAATCTCCCACACATGACCATGGCAACTCTTATAAAGGAAAACATTTAACTGGTCTGGCTTACAGTTCAGAGGTTCATGGTGGGGAGCATGACACCATGCAGGCAGACATGGTGCTGGAGAGTAGCTGACAATTCTTTATCTGGATCTACAGGCAGCAGGAAAAGAGAGTGAACCACTGGGCCTGCTTGGGTTTCTAAACCTCAAGGTGCTCCTCACCCCATATACACTTCCTCCAACAAGGGCACACATCCCTAATAGTGCCACTCCCTGTGAGTCCATGGGGCCGGTCAAACCAATACCACATGTGTAGTTGTGTTCTGTTTAGCTCTTTGCTCCTTGGGGGCTTCCACCCAGTTTCCAAATAAATCACATGGAATCTTATTTTTTCTTATAAACGCCCAGTCTTAGCTTGGCTTGTTTCTTGCTTTTCTTAAATTATCCCATCTACCTCTTGCCTCTGGGCTTTTATCTTTCTCTATTTCTGTATACCTTTCTTGTGTGGCTGGCTGTGTGACCATCCCCCCCATGTTCTCCTCTTCTTCTATTTCTTTCACTCCATCTCCCCAGATTTCTCCTATTCTCTCTGCCTGCAGCCCTGCCTATCCTTTCTCCTGCCTTGCTATTGGCCATTCATCTCTTTATTAGACTATCAGGTGTTTTTGACAGGCAAAGTAACCCAGCTTCACAGAATTAAGCAAATACAACATAAAAGAATGTAACACATCTTTGCATCATTAAACAAATGTCCCACAGCATAAGTAAGACATCTTAAAATAATATTCCACAACAATGCGTGTCTATTTGCATGTTCACATGCACATGTGAGTGCAAGTACCTACAGAGACCAGAAATGTCAAATCCAGCTGAAGCCCGAGTTATAGGTTGTTGTGAGGTACCTTCAGGAGCAGTACACACTGGCTCTCATGGTTGATTCGTATAGCAAGGATGCACATTGTAGCATTTCCTCAGCTGGGAAGCAAAGAGGAAGGCAGATGTTAGGACCCCACAGTTCCTTCGCAGGAATATCCCAGCGATCTGAATACCTCTCACCAGGCCTAAAGATTTCATCACCTCCTAGTAGGACCTCCCTGGAGACCAAGTCTTTAACACTTGGGTGCTTGGGGGACACTCAGTATCCAGACCACTGCTCTGTTAGACTTAAGTGCCAGTGTGCATAATGGCCAGCTGTGGAGAGGTGAGCTCTGTTCAACTCTGGCAAGTGCCCTCAGTCACAATTTCACCCCTAGGAATTCCTTCTAAGGAAATGCTTAAGCAGGTGTGAGGGGACATCGGAGAAGTTGTTCAATGCCGTTTTGCTCACAAGTACAAAATGCTAGCGAAACCCTGCCATTGAAAGCTGCACCAGTGTGTGGTTAAATAATTAATTATGAGGATGAGGACTCAGTCAACAAAGTAACCCCTGTGCAAGCAAGAGGTCTGAGTTCCATCCCCAACACCAACGTTAAAACATGAAACAAACTGCCTACAGCCGTGGTGTGATTGTAGCTCCAGCACCGGGGAGGCAGAGAAGCTAGGACCTAGTGCTCAGCTACTCTGGCCTACTTGGTGACCCCAGGTTCAGTGAGATATACGATGTGTGGGGGGTTAGAGAATGGGGCTGGAGAGATGGATCAGCAGTCAAGAGTACGTACTGCTCTTCCAGAGGATCCGAGTTCAATTCCCAGTACCCACATCGGTTACAGACTCAGAATTATCTGTAACTCCAGCACCAGGGGATCCAACACTTCTGGCCTTCTTAGACCTCTGCAGACGCATGTTTATACCCAATTAGATGTGCACACACATAATTAAATAAATAGCCTTAAATAAAGTGCGGAGTGAGTGAAGAGGGTGCCTGATGTTTATGCACGCACATGCGCGCGCACACACACATACACACAGTTTCAACATTGCTATGGACTGACCCTTTATGCAGCCACAGTATTTGTGCAGTCCAGAGAGCTGGTGAGACCGTGTGTGAGGTGTAATTTAGAGAGTGTGATGTGTGTGTGATGTGCCTAAACACTGGAAAATGACTCTTCAGCTTGTGCCTCTTGATGCACATTTTTTCTTCTGTGGCAGTGCTTATGAATAATCCTTATTTTCTTGTATTTAAAAAAATATTTTGTGCCAATCACATACTACTAATGTTAAAGAGCATTAGAAAAATAAATAGAAGGATTTTCCATTTTTTCCATCATAGGCGTTGCCTTCAGAGCTGGTGAGGAGTCTGCTCTGTGGGACCAGTGGCCAAGGTGTTGTTCCTGGCTAGGGCAAGCTTGGGAGCTGAGACTGTCTTCTCCGTGAGGGCAGCTGGCAAACATAGCTACCTCCTCACGGTGGGTCTTTTTGTTCCTTCCTGTTCTGGCCTCTCCACATCCACCATCAGTTGGCACCACAAAAGCTCATCAGCTTTTCCCTGCTTCTCAGGTCTGCTTCTGTTCTGAAGAAGGAGTAATGGAGTGGGGTGTGTTTCTGGGTACCCTGAGGAGGGGTGCACTGTGGATCCCCATAGGGCTAGTCAAAACCAATCAGGCTTCCCTGGAGGGTTTTGTGTATGGCTGCCCAGGCTGGGCCTTTGGAAAGCCCGTTTTACTGTTTATTCCATACCCTGGGCTGGAACTGCTCAATTTTATAATAAATATGTGAAGTCAGGGCAGATTCCCTACCCCAGGTGGGATTCTAGGACCTGGTCCCACATACAGCATTTCTTGAGAATCCAGGTTTCTGTTTTAACTCATGTCAGGGTAGGGTTGTTCTGTGTAGGCCAGAGAATGATGTATAATAGCTGTGCTTTCGGTTTTAATTAATGAGTTTATTAAGTATAGTCAGCCATAATAAAAGTAAATAATGAGCAATAGCAAATAGGAAAAAAAATATCACAGCGAGTGTTCAAAACGTCCAGCAGAGACACATGCAGTAGATTCACAGAGAGTGATTCACACCATCAAATCAGGATCTTAAATCATACAGCAGAACTGACTGGGCATTCCCCGTGGAGAACCAGGGTGCAGTGGAGTGTTCCCTTGGGTAAGGCTTCAGAACAGAACAGAGAGTAGCAGCGATGAAACGCCATTGAGCTGTGCTGTAAGTCACCCACCAGAAATGACTGGGAAAGCCTTCAACAGCCAACTGGCATCCCCATTGCAAATCTCAGGCAGAGCAGAGCTTCTTTCCATGAGCAAACTGCTGGCATTTGTATATTGTGGGATAACGATATCAGCATGATTGGAAAATTGCCTTCTACTGTTCCCTCAAGTCCACAGTCTTCTCTGTCTGCTTTTCTGTTCTGTACCTCACCCTCCCACCCTGCCTGCTGTTATAGATTCAGGGGCCAGCAGGACTGGGTTTTCGGGAAACTTTGAGAGGAAAATGCTTGAGTATGATGTGGTGATGAGAAGGGACCCGGCTCCCAAAGCCAGCTTCTCAGTAAGCTCAAATAGCACAGGGCAGTTTACCAATAGAATGCACATTATAGAGGTAAATCTTGGCAGGCATCTTGCACTCCAGGTGAGGGAGATAGCTCTGGGCCTTGGTCTCTTTTGCCTTTGCAGAATTCTTAAAAACTCTTAAAGTTAATTTGCTCCTTTTTCCGTTCAGTCTCCCCCACTTTTCCCCAAGATCCCTGTGCTGCTATTCCTGAGGCCTACTGACACTGGGCGGAGATGGGGGGTCGGGGGAGCAGGACTTAACTCAGGGGCTTCCCAGGTGATTCAGATTTATTCCTGCTTCCGAGCTGTTTGTCACAGTTATGTGACCTCCACATGTCCTAACCCTGGCTACACGGAGCTCTTGGCAGACTGATCGTTTGCACCTGACTATAGAATCCAGAAGCTCTCAACAACCCTGTAAAAGCCCTGTTCCCTTTCTCAGATGACGGGGATTCTTTCTAGAAGGTTCCTTGTCAGCAGTGGGCCTGGGTTCCTGAGTGTTTCTCTAAGATGCTAAGGGAAGGGGGCTCTTGGGAATGGACCTTCTGTCAGTCTTGGCAGCTGTCTCCCCTTCATGTAGGACCTAATTGTTGATGCTGCATCTGCTCTGCATCCTTTCCCCTCCGAATTCCTGTCAGGGAAGCTAGAGCGATGGCTCACATTTAAGAAGCACTTGTTGGTCTTCTAGAGACCCACGTTCAGTTCCCAGCACCACATACACAAACACAAAATACATATAATTAAAAATAATATAAATAAATCTTTAAAAATTTGCTCTGTCAGAGATGTAAGTCATGGCTACCACCTTGATACCTCTTTTTTGCAAACACTCGGTGCAGGATGTCAGGCCTGGAGGAGGTAATGATGGTGTTGAGGGCCGACTGTATGTAGGCTGCCTCAACTAAGATTCTAACTCTGAGTCTGTTCACTCTAATGGAGAATGGCTGATTCAAATCTGTTGAGTATGTTTCTACTGATGCTTCGCTGAGGAATGATAGATTGCCTTGACTAGTTAGGTTGTGTATTATAATACAATCAGCTAATACTTATTACAGTAACTCAATCTAGAAGACTCAACAATCGTGAGACACTTTAAAAAATTCCATTTAAATTTGTGTCGCAGAGAAGTTTGACAGATGATCAATAAAATGTTTTTAAGTATAAAAAAATACAGTTCTTGGGTGAGGTCCTGGTAGTGCACCCCTTTAATCCCAGCACTCAGTGGCAGAGGACGGTGGATCTCTGTGAGTTTGAGGCTAACCTGGTCTACACAGTGAGTTCCAGGCCAGCCATGGTATACAATGAGAGCTTGCCTCGAAACAAACAAACGAAATCCAAAAGTACAGTTCTTGAGGATACCATGGCATTGGCAGAGAGATGGAAAGAGGGTTCCAGGAGGCAGAGAAGCTGAGCATAGCTGCATTTGGAGACCTCTGTTCTTTCACTGATGAGGGGTTGTCAGCAGTGTAGAGGCGTTCGAGGGCATTAACGGCAGGCCAGCTCTTGTTTGTATGTATGAAACAGTGGCTCCCTGGATAGCCCAGGCTAGTCTCAAACTCACTATGCAGTCCAGGCTGGGCTCAAATCAAAATCTTTCTGCCTTAATCTCCTGAACGCTGGTGTGTGATGGGTCACTTTTAATGCCATGCCTCAGCAGTGTAAATCCTCTAGAGATCACAGCATCTGCAAGTTTGGAACTCTAATTGAATGTTTTGGCTGCTAGCGTGATTTTTTTCCTGATTCTCCTAAGAAAGGAGGGCTTCAGGTTTGATGTCAGCCTAGGGGACAGTGTCTTCTCCTAGAAGGCCAAGTGCCTTTGCAGTTCTCAGCTGCCTCCTGGGCCTGGGCAGAACCTTGGATCCGTGGTCTTGCTTTCATTGGCAGCTGAGGAGGCTGAAATCCCCTGCACTGCTGGCTTGGCCTTTGAGGGCAAACTTTTCTTAAGCTTGGGGAGGTGGGAACCAAACCAGGTCCTCTTCAAAAGCAGCCAGTGTGCTTGACCACCAAATCATTGCTTCGTCCCAGCAACCACGCGTAGGTGAGCACTACTCAGGCTCTGGTATTAGGTGAGTGGCATGCAGTGATCTCATTCAGGTGATCAATGCGCTGTCATCTTCAGATGAACACCATACAGCTGATCTCTGTTAATTCCTTTGGTTCTGCTTGTTCAGCAAAAACATTTTCCATCTGATCCTGACAGGTATCCTTGGAGATCCTTGGTGGTCTCATTCTCCTCATAGGCCGAGCATCTCTGGGGACTGGCTTTGTCTTAGAATTTCCCATTGCTCCTCTACATACTCCTCTAGGAATCCACTAAGTGACCCTTAGCTATCTCCTGCTCCATGATGGTCATGTAGACAGCAGTTAGACCAAGATGCTGACTTGGTGCTGTTTCTGAGGGTCATGCAGTCCTGGGCAGCTGCTTTCCCTAGGCTCTAGGAACCATCAGCTGTGAGCCCTGTCACCCAGTAGATCCGGCTTCTTATGCCTGAGGGTTTGGTGACTTGCAGGGGTTGTGTTGAGGTGGAACCTCCACACACCATTTCTGTTGCTTCTTAAAGCACAGACTAGATAAACTGTCTTTCTCTTTTGTCTCTCTGCTTGCTTCCTTCTCTTTTTGGAGACAGGGTTTCTCTGTGTAGCCATGGCTGTCCTGGAACTCACTGTGTAGACCAGGCTGGCTTTAGACTCAAAAGATGTCCCTACCTCTGCCTCCTTAGTGCTGGGATTAAAGGCACGTGTCCCCATGCTCTTTTCTTTTCTTTCTTTCTTTCTTTCTTTCTTTCTTTCTTTCTTTCTTTCTTTCTTTCTTTCTTTCTTTCTTTCTTTCTTTCTTTCTTTCTTTCTTTCTTTCTTTCTTTCTTTTTTTTTTTTTGAGATAGGGTGTTATGTAGCTCAACATGGCCTCAGACTTGCTGGATGGCTGAAGGTGACCTTGAATTCCTGATCTTCCTTCCTAAGTGCTGGAATGACAGGTGCTCACTACCATGCCTACTCCTAAATTAACCCTTTACAGTTGGGCTGCAGCCTTTAAGGACATCTCTATCTAGATTTATCTATCTGTTCTGAGGGGTGGCAACATAGGTTCTCAACCCAGGTGGGGACAGTTGTACCTCCAGGAGAGTTCCAGGTGGGTTAGGCAGACTTACCTCAGGCCTTGGTCCCATACCTGGTGGCATCTGTGTTACGGTTTGAATGTGAAATGTACCCCATAGGTTCATGTATTTGAAAAATGTGACCGTAGAATTCAAACATGGTTTTGGAGTGGCGTGGGGTTGTGGAAACTTTAAGCTACAGGGCCTACCGAAGGATATAGGTTTCTGAGCAGCATCATTGGAGATTATAGCCCAGCCAAATGGAGTAATCTGCCACCATGGATGCTGCCATGAAGCTGGGCTAAAAGAAGGCTTTCCTTCCCTGAGTTGCGTCTATCATGAATTTTCTCACAGTTACAAGGAAAGTAACTAATACAGTCCCCAGGAGGGTTATTGAGTGGAACTTTATAGTTCGATTTAATTATTAAAGTCTTTTGTACTTTAAAATTCAGTTGCCAAAGGCAGGCATACACCTTTAATCCCAACATTCAGGAGACAGAGAAGACAGATCTCTTGAGTTTGAGCCTAGCCTGGTCTAATGAGTGAATTCCAGGACAGCCAGGACTACACATAAAAAACGCTGCCATGAAAACCAACAAAGGAAAAAGAAAGACAAGAAAATTCAGTTATATTAGTGACTTATCTGTTGCTGCTACAAAATATCCAACAGAATCAACATAAGGAAGGAAGGTTTTGTTTTGTCTCTCCCACAGGTGTGCCCAGAGGTCCGTTTCTATGGTGACTTTAAGTCTTGTGAAGTTGGCAGTCAAGATCAGCTTGAGCAGTGAGATGGCTCAGTGGGAAAGCGCTTGAGCTGTAAGGTCAATGACCTGGCTCAGTCCCTGGACCCCATGGTGGGAGGACAGCACTGACCCCCAGCAGTGGCCCTCTGACTTCCAGGTGCTGCTAGGCATGCACATATAGGCACACAATGATATCATGTGTAAGGGCCAGTGAAATGGCTCAGCAGATAGGGACGCTTGCATGCAGACCTGATGACCTGAGTTTGATTCTCAGGTCCCACAAGGTGGCAGGAGAGAACACACTCTAACATTGTCCTCAGACCCCTCAGTTTGCTGTGGCATGTGTTCTTTCTGCAGTCACACACATACACATACACAAGCACAAAATGAGTAATAAATAAATAAGTAGATTAACCTCCACAGATTTTTCTTTACATTAAGTTACATTTCCTATTTCTGTGTGTGATTGTGTATGTTATGCATGTTTGCATGTGTGTGGACACATATGTGTTGGTGTATTACGTGTGTGGTTCTGGGACTCATGTTTACATAGCAAGGGCTTTAATCACTGGCCTGTCTCTGACCCAGGTTGTATTTTCTAAGTGTAAGTTCTCTGAGCATGCCTGACAAATCTGTACATAGTCTGTGACGTGGCTTTTCACTTCTTAACAGAATTTTCAGAACAACTGATCCTTTAACGGTAATAAAGTCCCATTTGCTGATTTTTTTTCTCCTTTGTATAAAGACTGTGGATTTCTGTGTGAACTAAAACATCTTTTGTGAGGGAGAGGCAAGCAGATCTCTGTGTTTGAGCCCAGCCTGACCTATGATGCAAGTTTCAGGACAGCCAGGGCTACCTAGAGACCCTGCCTTAAGAAAAAAAACAAAGCAAAACAACAACAAAATAAAAATAAAAAAGGCAAACAAACAAAAAGAAAAAAAGAAATCTTTACCAAAACCAAGCAAATTGAGGAGGCAAAGCTGGCCATCCTGGTCTACATAGTGAGTTACAGCTAGAGCTACATGATGAGACCTTACCTCAAAACAAACAAACAAATAATCTTTACCAGGCTCAGAGCTGGGTTCAGAGGGAGAACTGCCCTGTGGCATCAATTGGGGAAGAAATGGGGTCATGGGAAGAGGTAATCACAGGGATGCCTGAGCACACACAGGCCTGCCATCCCTGTGTCGTCCTGTCTACAGATTGTGGAGGCCGCCCTCGGATCACAAGGCAGCTCATACCTGTTTCTTCCACAGTCTTCTTTCATATTATGGTTGTTATTCAAATTATCAAATAAATCAACTAAAACTCAGAGGCACCTGGCTTCAAATGAGCCATCAGTTGAATGGTAGATGAATCCAAAGCAACAACACCAAAAAATTCAGGCATGGTAGTGTGTGCTTGGGAGGTAGACCAGAAGTCCCCCAGGGCTCATGGCCAGAAGACCTGGCCTAGTTGGTGAGTTTTAGGCCAGGGACAGACTCCAGGGATCAACCTGTCTCTACTCCTGGCACTGGGGTTACAGGTACACACTGATACTCCTGGCTTTTCTGTGGGTGCTGCAGATCTGAACTCAGAGGTACCCATGCTTGCTCAATAAACACTTTACCAACCCCCTCCCCTTCTTTGTCTTATAAAGCAGTTAATCACTCTGGGCTCCCACACATATCCTCACCTAACCCTAGTTACCTCTCAAAAATTTTAACCTTCAAATGCTACTAAGATGCTATTTGGGGGATTGTGTCCAATCTGGGAAATCTTGGCAACAGAAATCCAGACCATGACTTACTACATTGTGGAAAAATCTTTAAAGAAGCCAGACCCACCAGTCACATATTGTATGAGTCTATTTACACAGGCAATCTACAGACAGCAGATTTGGGGTTGATAAAGTGGGTGACTGCTAGGTGGGGAGGTTCTTTAGGGTAATGAAGATATTCTGTAGCTAGATCATGATGACTGTTGTACAGCCTGGGAATATGCTGAACCCTGCCGAACTGTAAGCTCTAACTGGAAGAATTTTACAGAATGTAAAAGGATGTAAGATACATATGTTTTCTTTTTGTTATTGTTACTGTTTTTTCAAGACAAGGTTTCTCTCTGTAGCTGTGGCTGTCCTGGAACTCTGTAGATCAGACTGGCCTTGAACTCACAGAGATCTGCCTGACTGCTTCATTGGCATGGTACTTCTTAATAAGCTGTTTGCCCCTTTAATCAAGCTGTTGATGGGCCCCCTGGCTATGGGACCAGGAAATATCCCGGTTACACGATCTGGCTATTTGGAGCCTACTTCCTATGGTGGCCTTTTTCAGTCTTGATATAAGAAGATAGGTCCTGCCTCAACATAATATGTTAGCCTGTGTTGACTGCTCAGGAGAGGCCTTACTCCCTTTGAGGAGTGGATGGGGGAGGGGTGGGAGAAGGTGAGGAAGGTGGGGAGAAGAGGAAGAAGAGGAGAGGGAACAGTGGAGGGCATATAAGAGAAACTATATTAATAACTTAAAATAAATAAATTAATTAAATGTTTTTTTTTTTTTTTTTAAAAAAGCTGTTTGCCAAAGCAACTTTCTTCTGGGGACTGGCTGCAGGGTTGGTTATCTTAACTTGTTTGCCTGGTACCCACGGAGTGGTCTAGGGGAGGTGTTGCAGAGGATGGACTCCTGTGCGGGGTGGGGGGTGGGGGGTGGGGAGGGGTGGGGGTGGGGAGGGGTGGGGGGGCGGCACTTGGTGGTTATTGGAGGTGGTCACCTCCCTGTTTTCTAAGTCCATTAGCTTGCTCAAGGTGCTAACCCTCTCTGCCTCAGCCAGTGAGGCCCCTGTAAGTGCTGGATTCTGTTTTCTCTGGATAGCAGCATGACCCAGACTTTGTTCCTTCAATATGGATAGGCCTCTTCTAGTCCACTGCATCCCAGGCCTGTGGAGCTCCTAGGCCCACAGTATGGGGGTGCACTCATAGGCATCTGGGCCTGAGCCTGCAGAGCAAACACCAGGGAGCCTGGGCTGGCTACGGAACTGGACTTCAGCAATCCTCTTGTTGCAGGCTTGCATGGCAAGCACTTTTACCCATTATCTGTCTGCACAGTTCCATAAAATGCACTTTAAAGTATCTTTTAATCTATTGGAGTTAAAAAATATTATCTCCCCCAGTTTCTCTGCCTACCTGCCAGGCAGGCCATTCCATTTCCTGACATTCTCCCTTCATGGTCTCTTACTGCCTGCAGTCTTTCCCTGTGAGTGGCTCCTTGGCTTCTTCCCAATCCCACAGCAGCTGCTATGTTGAACTATCTGCAGTTAGTATCTGAACAGCATTTGATTGTAAGCTTTATTAGAAAATTAAATTTTCTTTTGAAAACCCTTCGCTTAGCCGGGCTCAGTGGTGCACAACTACATTAACAGTTACTTGGGAAGCTGAGACAGGAGAATCGCTTATTTGAGCCTAGGTATTTGAGTTCACCCTGGGTGACACACCAAGACCCTATCCCTAAAAACAAGACAAAGCAGAAAAAGGATGAAAAGAACCAACTTTTCTAAATGGCCGGTGGCGGCTTGCAGAGAACAGACCGCAGCTCTCTTGTTACTTATATTGCTGCAAGGTCCTAGAATCTCCCTCGCACAGGGGATATCCCAATAGAAGAGAGCTGGTCATTGTCACGGGACCAGACCACTCTGCAGGGCTGCGATCTTCTCCGGAGCATCTCCCTTCACAATGGGGTCTGTTTCCATGCCACAGAGTAGATTGAGGTTACAAAGGGGCCCTTTGTTCACTGGAAAGGTGAAGGCCAGTGCACTTGGAACTGGACCTTCTGCAGTTTTCTCCTGACCAGTAAGCTCTGCTGAGCACTGATGTCCTCGAGTGATTATCAGCTGTTTGAAGGCCGCTGGCTCTCCCACACTGTCATGGTCTCCTGAGCTGGCTTTGGCATCTGTTGCAAGCAAGAAACGAGACTGGAAAAGGAACATTGTTTGGAGAGTCAGTGGATGACAGGGGATTATTCTTTTGGGGGTGTCTAAACTAGACCTAGAATCCAAATTTTCCAGATTGCCAAGAGACCTGAGAGGCATAGCCTTGCCTTCAGGGAAGCCTATGTGCAGCTATGCATAAACCCTTTCTTGTAAAACATCTCGTTGAACAGCAATTGCTATAAAAGTTTTTCAGACAAAATGGGATTCTGGCCCTCTGAATTTATGCAAATTTATGGTGAATCTCTGAGGTGTAGGTAAGGTTTCACAACTATCACTGGCCAGAATATCAGATCTTTCTGATGTGGCGTTCTTTGGTGGCTGTCCCTGCTGGTACACCTTTCAGCTGATGTGCTGGGCAGGGGCTGTGCTGGGACTATTTTACTCATAAGTGAAGTTGTGTGATCTTCTGGTTTCAGCTGAAGAGGAGCCCCACCCCCACCAATGTTGTACACCTTTTGTGGAGTAGAGGGGGCTCTTTCCCCAATGTTGTGGACCGTGGTACCAGAAGCAAACATGGTTCTGCCTTACCTTTCTGGAACTCAATCAACAGTGGGCTCAGCTGGGGTGCATTTGTGTTGGATAGCTCAGTAACCCAGAGTCCAGCTGAGATTATAGCTGGAGAGCACACTGAGTACACTGGAACCAAGGCCTAGCTAGCCAGTGCTGAGGAAGGCCTGAAGAAGGAAAGCTGTGTGATGCCACCCAAGAGTCACTTGTCCCCAGGTCAGGTCCAGCGTTCAAAGCTCGAAAGGTCAGAGTGGACTAGAAGCAGGACTGACCCGGGAGCCACCAGACAGCCTCAGACCTTGCCCAGATAGAAAGTCCATGAGGTGACAGCCTAGATTGTTGTGTAAGGGTAGAGAGGCCTCAAGTTCCTGCATGCACCTTGAGGTCCTGCTGCAGGCAGGCAGACATGGGAGGTTGGGATATGATGTAATTTGCAGCATGTGGCCGTGAAGTAGACCCCACCTGGCTACTTCCTAGCTTGTCCTTCTGGATTATCTGTTTGATTGACAAGTCACAGCCTTTCCTTTCCTATAAAACTCCAAGGGGAGGAATTAGCAACAACCCCTTAACAACTTCATGTCCTTAAAAGGTAGTAGTCTCCATTCATTGGCTTGTGGGACTCCTAGCTGCCTTCAGCTTTCTGCTCAGGACCACTCCAGCCTCCCCTTTCCCTGCCTTTGCAAATCCTAGGAGTTTTAGAATTACTTTTCTGTTGCTTGGATGCTCTGACCCACTTGTTGTCTGCCTCATGCTTTCCCGGGGAGTCGCTTGGGCCTCTCTATCCAGGGTTGCTGTTGCAGCAGACAGGTGGATAGGATAGCTTGGCCCTTCCTGGGCCACTCAGTGTACACAGAGGACAGGTATTTTCTGCTGTCTGTGTGGTTTCTACCTTCACTCTTGAGAGGATGGTGATTCTACTTTGCATTTCATCCCTCATGCAGCCTCAGCCCCATCTGTCCCTGGTCCAGGTCAGTGCTGCCTGTTGGGGATGGACCCCTTTCTTGCGAGGGTGTGTGTGGGGGGCAATATAGCATTTGGCTCTTTATCCTGGTCACCTGTTCCTTGCTGTCATTCTTACGCATGATAATGAAGACAGTAGGGACTGGACATTCATGATGCCTCTCACAGCCACTGCAGGGTCACTTAGCAGGGGAATGACCGTGGAGTGTTTGGAATTGGAGCTCATCTGGTTGAAAGATTCCTCCCTTCCCTTGGGCCGTCGTTCCTTTAATCACACCATCTAAGTGGTTTATTTGTGTATTACCACATGGATGGTGTTTGCTAATGTGAAAAAAAACAGAAGTGTCAGCTTGTCCTTCAGAGTGTTTTAAAGGCTTTGAGAGTTTGTGCTGCAACGTAGGGGCAGACAGGGCTTGCAGTGGCCCCATACCTCTGAGGATAGGCCAGCTGTGGATCCAGGTCAGGCTTGAGGCATGTGAGGGATACTGATGTCTGTACTTGTATGGATGAGTCAGGCAAGAGCACCCCAGGAGGGCCTAGGCCAGTGTTTGGAGACAATGAGCAGTTCCATCCATGGAGGCCTGTTGCCAACAGCTATGTGTAGCCTGAGCAGTTGCTGGGGTAGTTGCTATGGTGAGCGTCTGAACTAAAGTACCTTCAGAGGTCTTTCTTGGTTTTCTGTGATGCTTTTGGATTTGGGGGGAGGGGAGTGCAGAGTCTAGGGCTTTTCTGGAGATCTGGTCCATGAGAGGTCAGGGCCCAGGATGGCATTATGGTTGACATCCCTTCCTTGAGCTTCCTAGCCTCTTCTTGAAGTCTGTGTATGACCACTGCCTGGGGATGTGCCAAGACTGAAAGGTAACATGTCAGGGTTACACATTCTGAATGTTGAGGCAGTGAGTGGCACTTAGCTGGTTATGTGGCGAAGGTCTCTCTTGGAAATTGGCATTCAGATCTCAGATGACATTCTAAGGACAAGTGCTTAGGGAAGAACATCCTCAGTTTTGTTCCACTCAGGGGCTAACCTGGGGCAGAAACTGTCTTCTCTGGTCCACCATGCTGCCTGTCCTACCATCTGTGCAGGTCACATGTCCAGCTACCTGCCTGCCTGCCTGTTCTCCACCTGGAGCCTGACCAAGACCATGAGGTGGCTGTCTAGAGCTCAAGGCATCATTTAACGTCCTCTTGCTGCAGTGTTCATGTCATATTTAGGAAGCAAGAGTGTGAACAGAGTGTAGCCTTAGCACTGGCCTACCCTCTTCTTCCTCTTTAGAGGCCTGACGGTTCTCACTATGGCCCTGGGCAGAGTTCTAGCTTTATGGTCTCTAACATGCTGTCCAAGCCATTTGTTACTTTTATGAGCTCCAATCTCCCTGGCTGGACTACCTCACAGAAGGCTCTAATGATCAGTTCTACGCAGGACTGGGAGGGATTCCCCTGGAGTGGCTCCTGGTGAGCAGGATCTTTACAGATGGTTCAGATGCTGTGATCTCTAATTCTGCCCCGGCCCAGCCAGAAGTCTTCTGAACTACAAGGAAACACTTCAGATTACCCATGGCTGATCAAAGGGCCCCGCGGACAGGGCCCAGGCTCACACCATGGGTATATCCACACTGACAGCCACACTCAGCAGGGACTAGGCATTTGAGTGAATAAATAATACAATCAGCTTCTTTGAGTTAGTGCTGCATTGGTCCAGTCTGTATTGCGATTTGAACTTACAATTGCTCAGTATATCTATGTGTCTTCTGCCTTTCTCTTTGTGGGTATGATTGCAGGCGCATTACATCACAGGGAGATCAGAGGATAACCTTAGATATCAGTCCTTGCTATCCGCCTTGTTTGAGTGAGGTCTCCTCTTTATCTGCCACTGAACACACCAGGATAGCTGGCCTGTGAGCTTCAGAGGTTCTGTCTCCACTTCTCATCTCTCCACAGAAGCACTGGGATTACAGATGTGTGCTGCCACGCATAGCTTTTCAATGTGGGCTCTCAGGTCCTCATGTTTGCACAGAAGAACTTCATCTAAAGTCATCTCCCCAGATCTCTCATGAATTGTTTTAAAATAAAATTTCTTTATGATTAATTTGTGAGTAAATGTTTGATTTGTATACCTGGTTTTTTGCACTCATGTATCCAGGGTGATCTGAAGATTTTTGGGGGGAAAAGTTCCCAGTGAAAAAAGCCTAAGGCCAGTTCTAACCTTTCTTTCTTCTTTCAACAGTGTGAGGCTCCCTTTTTATGGATGTAGTTGAGACAGTAACTAGCAGTTTTGCTTTAATGGCGCTCCTACAGTTAATGTATGATTTTACAATGTTACAGTGTTTCACACTTCCTCACAGAGCACTCTTGCTACAGCAGTCCCTTTGCTGTACACATGTTCTTCTGGGACGTCAAAACAGTTAAAATAAGTCTGGCTGTAGCCATTTGTTCCATGGCCAACCTGCATGGGGCCAGTGCCTCAGAGTTGGTGAGATGACTGTTTGGGCCTTACTCTGCATAGTTATAATCAGAGACTTAGTAACCAAGAATTTCTCTTGGAGCCTGTTAATCAGGACTAATTGACTCTCGTTGATTTTGTTAATTCATTTCCTGGGACCCCTGCCTGGAGGTTTCCTCTTGCTCAGCACCTGGGCGCTTGGATAGGTGTGACTGACACAATCATTAACAATGCATTCTGCTCCCACATTTTGGCCTATGAGGAGACACAAAAGAACTTTGGTTCTTTGGTCTGAAATAGCAACCTTGAGGGGGCCAATGCTCCTCTCACTCCATCAGCAGATGGAATTTTAAAACAGCACAGACATTTTATATTTTTGTAAAATTTTCTGAACTCTCTTAATTTCTTCTGTTCAAGGTACATATGTCTGCCAGTGTGTGCACATGTACATTGTGTGTGTGTGTGTACACGTGTATATGGCCATTCATGTGTGCACATGTATATGTGTTCATAGATCCCTCCTGCTACTTACTTACTGGTCTAGACATTGTACATCTGGTTTCGGGGCTTTAATTTATAAAAAACAAAGCCAGGTGAGAGCGAACAAGGTTTGTGTGCACCAATGTCAAGTCTGCAGCCTCTGAACAGCTTTTGGCTCCTCACAGGGAGGTAGAGTGAGAGAATGCTTGTAAGTATGATTATGGAGACACTTAGAGCCAACTAATTCCTGTGAGGTTTGAGGCTGGATACTTTGGGATGCCCCTACGTGGCTGGAGCTGTGGGTCTTCAGCTGTAGACACCCTAGCTATTTCCCTCTACATCACAGAGTACTACCCGTGGCTTCAAGGTTCTCTTTATTTATTTTTAGATTACATCTTATTCTCTCTCTCTCTCTGGACAGAATTCCATTTTTCTGCAAAGGCAGCGGCATTCCTGCTAAGCTCAGCAGGAAGGGTTCTTGGTGGGTTGATCCTGATTGCTCAGCTGGGCTCTTTAAAACAACTTAGCCATGCCATATATCATTGGCACCTTCCTCATCAATGAGTCCCTCTTCCTGGCATTTGTCATTCAGGAAAGCATAGAGGTCAACCCAGATATGCTGTGGTGGAACACGGTGAGAGTTGTGTGGGTATCGCACACTCAGGGACCATCTCTTCTAAGTGACCTAGCAACACACTGCACTGAGGCTGTCACTGGGTAGTGGACTCACGTGTAAGGTATCCACCTGCCAGTGCAGATGCACAGTCCTTGGAACCTTGGCCTTTTGAGAGTAAGAGGCATCAAGGAATTCTGGATGCTAGTGATTGGATGTTTGTCATGACTGTGCTATGTCAGAAACATAAGTAAACTCACTTGTATCTTCTCCAGTGTCAGAACTTACTAACCAACAATAAATTCACAAGGTATGGCAGTTTTGCTGGCTGCAGTTTTCCAAGTAGCCCCCCCTTTCCTTAGTAGCTGACTCAGACAAACACAGGTTCTCCTGTAGGCCTGTAAATACATTCAAGTGTGCATACATATAAACTTTTATGTGGGTGGATGTAGGTCAGAGGTCGATGCCAGATGTCTTCCTTGCTTGCTTGCCACTGTATTTTTTGAGACAGTTTCTCATTGAACCTTGAGCTTATAGATTTGACTAGACTGTCTGGCCATTGAGCCCCTGAGAACCTCCTGTCTCTACCTCCTAGTCTACAGGTTCGTACATGTATGTGCATGTGCATACGCTTGTGCGTGTTTTAGGTTGCAGAAATATCTGTAGGGATCAGATAACTAGCCCTGAAGTGTAGTATTTGGTTTCTGACCAGGACTCTCCAGCCTATCCTCCTGGCCCGGACTTTCCAGTCTGGTCTCGTGGCCCGGACTTTCTGGCCTAGCCTGGTGGCCCGGACTTTCAGACCCACAGTCCCATAGACCCATTGAAACACGCAGACATTTGTATTAATTGTACACTGATTGACCGGGGACCAGGCATATAGCTTGCTAGCTCTTGCTCTTAATCTAACCCATGATTCTTATCCTGTTTAGTGATGAGGCTTGGTACCTTTTCTCAGAGCAGCATAGTTGTCCTCTGCATCTTCTGGCTTGTCTGGCAACTCTGGAGTCTCTGTGGCATTTCTGCTGTGGTCTTCCTGTTCCCAGAGTTTTCCCAGTCTGGTAGCTCCGCCCATACTTCCTGTCTGCCTTCAGCCAGTCAACATTTTTATTAAACTAGTGGGCGGTACAGTTATTTACAATGTAATAACATAATCCTCCTACACTGAAGGAGGTCTGCTGGGATGCTGATACCGTTAGTCAAGCCTGCTTCTGAGTCACAGGGCCTGCTGACTTTGGTAGTTGGTTCCCTGGTGGGCAGTTTGATGCTGGGTAGATGGGAAGGTTGGAGGATTCATGAAGGGATGTGGCCTGGGTAAGGTGACCCAGGGGTGGAATAGGCCATGAGCCTGGCTGAGGAGTCACCACAGTGGTACTAGTTCAGCAAGGAGGTCTGGTGCTGGGGAGAGTGGCACAGCAGTTCTCAGTCTTGGGCTGCAGACCACACACAGGCCTGAGAGGATCAGTGCATGTGGGTGTGGAAGCCTGTGAGTCTACTGTGGATGCCTACTCGGGGTAGGCAAGGCATAGCTACTCCCATAGCAGTAAGCCTCTAACCAGACATTCCCTGACAGAGCAGGTGACACTCCTTGGTCTTACTTACACTAGAATTCTATCTGGTCCCAGGAAGTGTCCATGGTCAAGTGGGGTGAGCAGGGACAAGTGATATGAAAAAGTCTCCCCAAAAGATTTTGACATAGTTCTCCTGCAAGGCTTTCATGTTTCTCTGTGGTCTTTTGCCCTGATACTGGGCCCTCAGCAGTGTCGTGAATGCTAAGTGGATTCTTCCTTTACAGCACAGTCATAGACTTGCTTGAGGGGTGAGGTGTTCTGGTCTTCTGGACTGATTTGCCTTCTCCTCAGCATCTACCCTAAAGCCACATGAAGGTTCCAAGTCAGAGAATGTGCACCACTCTAGTCATAATGGAGAATATGGGGTAGATGGTGGGCCTCGACTCCAGCAGGGGATACTCTTTACAATGCCAGCAGGTGTGGGCCTTCTGCTTTAGGCCCTCTCCAGATGGGCAGTTAGCTCACACATTGGTGCATACATATATGCATGCACATACCAATAGAAACGCATACATATATATACATATGCCCAGTGCGTGCACACACAGGTCATGTGCACACTTACCCATGGGGGTTTGTTGGACTTTTCAGAGCACAGAGAGGAGGGAGGTAGATGAACCAAGGATACCATATATAGTTTTATTCCTTAGTCAGGGGTTGGTTGCAGCCTATGACAGATGGGGCTTTCCTGTCAGGCCATTGTCGCCTGTCTTCCCTGTGTCTTCTCTTTCCAGCACGGAGAGAACCTTTGACTCAGGTCAGCTCAGGTGTAGTGAGCTTTGGTGCTGGGATGAGACCCACCTGAGCTTCTCATGGGGCTGAGCCCGGTACAGCCCTTCACCGTGTTCCCTTGTCCAGTATAAATTTAGCTTTTTGGAAGTGACGGTATCTAGTTCCTCAAATTCAGTACCTTGGCCTGGTTGCTGAGATGAACAGTGCCGGTTGTAAGCAGCAGCAGGGGCAGAAAGGACAGAGGGACAGAGGGAGGCTGTTCACCAAGGGCTTTAGAAGGTTTGGATCTGAGAGGCACCCAGCCTCCGTGAGGTGTCCACAGTGACTGCTGCCACTGTGCCTTGCCTTCTTTATCTCCCGTACTTGTCTTGCTGGGGAGTTTGTGGGTTTGAGGTTAGCAGAGAACTATGATTCTGTTGACCCAGGTGACCACCCTGAGCTGAGTGACAGGTAAAGTGGACCTTAGCACTGATGAGTGTTCAGTACAGTCTATTGGGTGGCCAGTAGTTTATTCCCTTCCAGGAGAAGGGGGTAGCAGAAAGAAGCTGTTTCTGTCAGTTGGGAAATAGGTGTGCCTATGGCCGCCCCTTCTTCCTTAGGGAAAGTCAGGAGACCCTGGCACCTAGGATAGGAAGCTAGTGACCCCACAAGCCAGACCAGGGTCCTAAGGGCTGTGCCAGAGAATGTGAAACTTTACAGCTTCGGCCTTGGAGAGTCATGGCCACGTAAAGGAGAGGACAAGCCAGGGCCTGCTGTTAGTTGTAACTATGTTATGGGAAGAAAGGAATAAATGTGTCTCTCATCTCCCACCGTGTCTGTCTGTCTTTTGTTTGTTTGTTTGTTTGTTTTGTTTTTCAAGACAGGATTTCTGTGTGTAGCCCTGGATGTGATTGAATTTTCTCTTTAGACAAGGCTGGCCTTGAACTCAGAAATCCACCTTCCTGAGTCCTGGGATTAGAGGTCTGCACCATCACTGCCTGGCACACTCTGTCTTTTTAAAAAAATATTTTAAACTTATTTCATTTGTACATGCATGTGGAGGTCGGAGGACAACTTGTGGAATCTGGGTCTTTCCTTCTATGATGTGGGCCCAGGGAATCAAAGCCTGGTTGTTGGCTTTATGTGTGACCCATCTCAGCTGTGTGTATGTGTGTGCTTGCACACATGGATTAGTGTTTGTGAGTATCGGTGAGTGTGCCATAATACACACGTCTAGGTCAGAGGACAGCCTTGGGTATTGGTCCCTGTCCCTGGTCCTGTTTAAGACATGGTCTCTTTGCTGTTATTCTGTGTGCAGGCTAGCTGGCCTATGAGCTTGCTCGGTCATAAGCTTCTAGAGCCTTGCTTATCTCCACCTCCTGTCTTGTCACCGGAGTGCTGGGGTGACAGACATGTGCGGCCATGTCTGGCCTTAGGTGGCCTCTGAAGATCTAGACTCAGGTCATCATGCTTGCATGGCAGACCTTTACCCACCGAGACACCTCTCCGACTCCCAACTATAAATCTTGGTCTCATATCAACACAGTCTCTGCTGTGCCATAGCTTTCCTGAATGTGGCAGTAGCTTGCGAAGTCAGTCCAGGAATGGAGGGAAAGGTAGCCAGCACTGGATGCAGCAGGTGGCACTGTAGCCTTTTTCTCTCTGCCTATAGGATCTCATCACCCACATAAAGGGGAGAGTGCTGTATCCACATCTAGACAGCATCTGGGAGTTTCCTTTCAGCCTTCTGCAGAATGTCTTGGGAAGGTTTGATACCGTCTTTACCATGAACTATGGCTGTGAGATGCTGTTCAGATTCTGAGTGATGACTCCTGGAGTTCAAGCCCCCATGAGGGACTGCTTGGTCACAATGGGGTTTTTCTTCCCTCCCCAGTATCCTTGGCTGGTTTAGAGATTCAGGGCTGGTGCACGTTTGTGATGATGGCCCTCTAGTTAAAGAAAAGCCTCCCTGAGGCCTGGCCATGTAGAACAAAAGGGAAGGGACAGAGAAGGGGACATTGAGGTAAAGGAAAATGAGAATACAAATAATGGACAGAGGTTACCCCATGTTTAACACGCTGTGGTGTAATCACAGCCACATCTTTCTCCTTGCAGTCATGAGCATCCTTTACCAAAACATGCTGGGGCCTTACCGGTTTCCCTCCATCTTGGACTGCCAGGCCTAAGGGCAGGAGTCCTTCATATCTAGGGTCCTAGGGAACCATTGTGCAAAGGCCCAGAGTGGTGGGCTTGCAGAGTATGTGCAGAAAAGAAGCCAGCCAATGGTGCTGCAGCAAAAACAGGGAGCAGGCCTCAGGCCTGATGGAAGAAACAGGGATCCTGAGATCTTCTCAGAATTCAGTTATTGCAAGGCCTCAGAAGGGAGTCCTCTGAGACGAGGAAGCTGGTGCTCCCCAGTGTTACGGAAATGGGCTGAGAGGCAGGATTGGAGGACTGACTATAGTACAAGTTCTGCCAGTCGAGGGAAGTTCCTGTCCTATTCTGGGCTACTTCCTCCAGTGGCTATCTTTGTCATTTCTGGTTAGACGTGTGAATTAGACTTGTATAGAGACTTTTCTTATAAAAAGTCTCATTACATAACCCAGGATCATATCAGATACACAGTCCTCCTGCCTCAGCTTCCCTGGTACTGGGATAGCAGTATGGGCCACCAAACCTGGCTTATAATTTTTCTCCCTAAGAGGTTTTTCTGCCATCCCAGGACCCAGGGCCTCTCTCTTCCCCTTATCTCGGATTCTAATGAGAATCTTTTGTGTAGGGGCTTGGCTTCTGCTCTGGTTGTATTCCTAAAGGTTCTTAAATAGAAATTTCTTGAGGTGGCTACTGCTTGGGGTGAAGAGTTTAGGTAAGGGACACAGCCCTGGGATTTTCCCAATGGCAGTCTGCTCTGTAGGAACAAGGTCACCAGTCACCACATCTCCTCTAGCAGTTACCGCTTCCTCTTGCTCTTGACATCTCTCCTGCAGAGGTCAGACCCACAGCTGCTGGCCCAGTTCTACTATGCTGATGAGGAGCTGAACCAGGTGGCTGCAGAGCTGGACAGCCTGGATGGGAGGAAGGAGCCCCAGCGATGTACACTGCTCGTCAGCCAGTTCCGCTCCTGCCAGGTGAGTGGGCAGGTGGGGCATTGGGGTTTGTGTCTTCATCTTGGGGGGGGCAAGTAGGGGAGGGAGATTCCTGTTTGAGTAAGTGTAACAAAGGATGGATGCTGCGACTTGTCCTTTGTAAGCCACGTGTCTTTGTCACCTGAGCACACCCTGTAGGGATGTATTAGGGCCCTGGAGATAAGACACTAGACCCAAGAAGAATGTGGTCTTGGGCAGGATGATTTGGGATCAGGAGCAAATGCTAACTGTGCGAGGCACTTTGGAAGAGCAGACACAGAGGACCAGAGTGAGGTAGGGAGCAGCTGGCTTGGGAAGGGAGATACTTGCTTTAGATGCTCTGGGTAATGTGTGCAGAGCTAGGTGGGGGCTGACTGCACTCAGCTGCTGACTCATGGTGCTGTGAGCTTTTGCTGCATAATTCAGAAACAGCCCTGGAAGCTGCTGCTAAAAATACCTTGCCAGCAGCATTTTCTTCCAGTGCAGCAAACGTTCATGAGGCATTTCCAGCAGGGGCAAAGTTTTGTCTAATGACAAACATAGTTTTTTGGAAAAGTTTAAGACCCTTCTTTGTGTGTTTTGCCTACAAGTTCTTACTGGGTGGTCTGTTCTGGGAGGTGGGTCTGGTGCATGTTCACCTGACACATTACTGTCACTGTGGTCCTCAGGGCCTTGCTTCATGTGGTCTCCACAAGATAGGCTAGGTGATCACACTCCAGGCTGCCTCCAGGCGATCATTTTCTCCTCAGGTTCTTGTCTATGGCCGGTTCCCACGAAGCTCCAGTCTAAGGGCCCTGTCTGTATGTCATGATCTACTTCTTTGAGCTCTGTGGCTCTGAGCTATTTAACACAGCCTCTACCCACCATGAGCCTGTTTGGATGTTCCAGTAGATGCCCTAGGGTCCTCTAGGCAGCCTCCCTGCTTCCAGGAGCTCCTGCTAGAAGCAGCTCCTGAGAGAGCAGCAGTTACTGAGGAGCCACCTGTAAAGGTGAGAAGCTCCATCGGAGAGATGTTCAGAGGGTCTGAAGGCTCCTTCCCTCTGCTCCTGTCTGTTAGCAAAGGGGATGGCTGTGGTCAATTTGGGATACATCTGTGGCCAGCTTAATGTCTTGCGCTGAGCCAGGTGTGCATTGATGTCAGTGACAAAGTATTATTTTAGGTACATTGGAGAAAGGAATGTCAAGCTGGTGGTCCCTTTATAGGTCAAGGGTTGGAGTTCATTACAGTCTGTCTTGTACTATGAGAGGGGCCTGGGGGAGGGCAAACACCTATGTCCAGGCTGCGTCTTAAGGACACATCTTTTCTTGTCTTGGAGTCTGGGAGGGAAGCATAGGGACAAGGGATTGTTCATACCCCTCAGCATTGTTCTTTGTGACTTGGCTTACAGGACTCTGTTCCCTGTCTCATCTCATACTCACTGTCACCCCTTCCACCTCCCTCCCTAGCCTCTTAGGTCCAGGATTTGGCTCTCTCGTCTTCTTGGCCCCTCTATGGCCATGCTATCTGTGTTAACTCAGTTTCTCCCCTGCCGTAATCCAGACATACCGTAGTGCTTTGCGGCCCTACTAGGAGGACCTGGTGGCTCAGGTCGAGCATGTGCAGTTGGGGTCTCTAGTTCTCATCCTTGGCACCTCACTCAAGTTTTGTCCACAAACCCAGAACTCCATGTCTCTTCATGTGCTCCAATTGGCATTGCTTTATGGATTTTAGTCTGTGAGTGCTTGGTGCCCTCTGTGGAAAGACCATGGACTTCTATAAACTGATCTTGTAATCCGAGGTCTTCCTTAGGGAATGCAGGTCACACTGCATTGTTCTTCCTGCTCTCTGCCCTCCACTCTTACAAGGTCCCTCACCACTCCTGACACCAGAAACATAGGATTCCACCTTACCAGCTAGGTGCCTTCAGCTCAGCGGTTCTAACGCTTCCTGAAGACAGTGTCAGAATTCAGGCGAGTGCTTCCTTTACCTGTGATATTTATGATAAAGGAGGCAGGTGCATATGTGTGAAGAGCATTCAGGGTGATATCTGTACATGGCCTGAACAGGGAACTCCTGTTTCTGTGGAGTTGGAAAATGCTACCATCGTAGGCTACAGATGAGTTTGCCAACCCAGAAGTCCTCTGAACCCTGTCTGTCCTTTGGTTTTATGGAGGTTTCATGCACAGGTATGGTTGATACTCTCACCTTCCAGAGTTTGAGGATAAAGTTGAAAGTCTAGGTCTATGCCCTATAGTGGCAAGTCCCATCCTGGAACTTCTCAGAGACTATTACAGATTTTAGCTAAGCTACTCAAAGCCTGGCTACCTGTCATCTCATAGACAAAAAACTCTATTACAGTTTTAGGAATTGTATGTCAGGAAACTGAAAGACACACACACACAAACACACACACATTACAGTTTTGAGCTAGGGTCTCTAGGTTGCCTAAGCTGGTCTTGAACTCTTAGACATAAATAGTCTCAGCAAGTAGCTGAACTGTACTTGGTTCCCAAATGCATTTCATGGATCACTTTCTAATTCACTTACTAATTTTGACATTGTTCTTTTAGAGTCTGCCAGAATTGCATACATGTTTCCTGCAAATCAAGTTTTGTGTTTTTTTAAAGATTTATTTTTACTAGGTTGTGTGTATGCATATGTAACTGTGTGAGTGTGTGCAAATGAATGCAGGCGCCTGTACAGGCCAGGCCAGAAGATAGTGTCAGATCCCCCTGGAGCTGGAGCTACAGGCAACTGTGAGCCGCCTCGTGAGGGTGCAGAGAATTGAACTCGGATTCTCTGTAAGAGCAGTATGTACTCTTCTGAGCCACCTCTCCAACTCAGCTTTGTGCTTCCCTCTTCATTAGCTGCCTTCATTCTGTGTTGTGCGCTGTGTCCTGCTCATGAGACCCTCATGGAGTTCCACTCCAGTGCTTGGCATACATGCTGGACAGACTTGTTCTTACCTTGGAAGAGACAGTGGTCAGTCCGTTATCATCAAACTGTTAACTGTGGGACTTCTATAGACCCCCTTTGTCATGCCAAGGAAGTTGCCTTCTATTTATAACTGCCTGGGGGCTCTTATTAGGAATGGATGTTGGAGTTTTGTCAAATACTTTCTTTGTGACTACTGGGATAAATGATATTGAGTACTTTTATACAGTATGTACTGACTGTATTATTCTTCTTCTTGACATTGCCCAGCATCAGCTGCGTGCAGGTGCTGGGAGGTCAGGGCTCTGTCTGTAACATCCACTAGTTCACCCCAACACCTAGCACATAGTGAGCGTTCAGCTTATCATTGAAAGAAAAGTACTGAGTGACTGACCTTTCCACTCCTTTCTTCTGACCCTCCGTCACCTCTTTCCTGTCCTTTTCATTTTCTTCGTGTGGTTTTGGAGATGGGGTCTTGCTTAGTCAGGCTGGGCTTGAACTCACAATCGTCTTGTCTCAGCCTCTAGGTATAGTTGGGCACCACCATGCTTGCTGTTTTCTTATTTAATGGTAATGCCTTATTTATTTATTCACTTTCTGATAATAATCAGGGCATCACATAAGTGATGGTGAGCTGTGTCAGGCTGCTGAAAACTTGAATACTGTGCCAGTACATACTCAGACTTCTCACTATTTCTATATTTAGAGCTACAATTATATAGCTTTGAAAGTAAACTTGGACTCATCTGGTCCTGCTAGTTCAGTATCCTCAGACAAGGTGATTCCCACATTGCATCATTACATACATTCTAAGAAAGAAACAGTGGCATTGCTTGGTGCCTCTTAGCCCGAGGGCTGTGGGTGTTTAAACTCCCAGCAACGAGAATGATGGAAGGTACCCTTCAGCTTCCCAGTAGAAAAAGGCCGGAGGGACCAGCTGAGCATCACACATATTCCAAAAAGATAAGACAGATTTTGACCCTACTTTTAAAAGTAGACTTTAAAACTGTAGAATGGCTGGGATATAGCTCCATGAAAGGAAGTCTCATTTAGTGTGTGTAAGGCCTTGGGTTCAATGCCTGTGATCAGCCACAAAATAGAAAAACAAAGCATACGTGATCAGGCCTGCTGCTCAAAAGTCCAGAATCTGGAGCCTCCCCTACTCTTATGGTACAGTATGCTTTTTTTTATGAGTTATTTAATTCAACTTTCTCAAATTTTGTTAGGAAGTTTTGTGTATAGTGTAGCCGGATATGTTGTCACACACCTGAAACCTGGCACTTGAGTAGTAGAGATGGATTAGGGGTTCAAGGAGAACCTTGGCTGCACAGGGGGTTTGAGCCAGTCTGGTGTATTTAAAACAATAGAAGTTCTGTATCTGCATGTGTGAAGGTGACTTATCTGGTTTAGTATCAGGATAATGTACACCTATAGAGTATGTTGGGAGATGCTCTCATTTTGCATTTTGGGGGAGGAAGGAGTTGTGACTTTGTGTCTAATTGGTGTTATTTTTCTGTTTGGATCCAGAGGTTGCTCTGTGGGAATATTTTTTAACCTTAAAATTATTTGATTGAATGTATATGAGGCTCCTCAGGTTTTCCGTTTCTTCTTAAAGATTTCGGTAGTCTATATATTTCAAGAAATTTCTTCTCAGTTGTCAGTGAAAGTCGTTTGTGAAGTCCCCTTTATGTCTGTATATGGTGGAGCAATGTCTTCTCTCTTGTAAGCTGTCCTGTTTTCCCCCTGATCAGGTTGGTAGCTCTTTGCCAATTTTATTTACCATCTCAACTGAACTGCTTTTGGCTTTGTTGATTTTTTGTTGATTTTCTGTCTCATGGGACTCTTTACCTCACAGAATGTTTGTATATACAGAGAGAACACACCTATCCCTAATGACCCACTCCCCCAGTGCAGCTCTACTCCCTGATTGCACAACTTCCCCAAATAGCTTTAAGGGCTGGAAGAATGTAGGGGATCTCACATTCAACACTTCACACGTAGCTGCTACTCAGAAGGTGCATCTTGTTTTTAAAGGTGTTGGGCTGATCAGATCTGTGTTAGCCGGGGCCAACCTCTTTTCACCATGGTAAGATATAAGGTGCTCCCTGGTGTTCTTAGATGCGGGAGATCTCTGACTCCGCCAGCCCTAAGAGGGTCCTCACTGCTCGTGTATGTGTATGTTCAATCCATGTGGGGCACCTCTCCTTATGTGTCTCCTTTCTATGCTGTTCTGTCTGAGATTCCAGCTGCCTTGGTCTCACTGGGTGCCATCTCCCTGTGCTGTATAGGATATACCTTGTTTTTCCCCCTGTCTCCATGCCACTGTCCATCATTATCATCCCTGAGAACCATCATTTCCTCTGCTAGTGGGTGCGGAGCAAATTTGGTTCTAGCTGCTCCATTGTGGCTGGGATCAGAATTCCCAGTCAAGGGCTGGGGAGGTGGCTCTGTAGGTAAGAGTGTTTGTTATATAAATATGAAGATCTGTGTTCAAATCCCCAACAGTCACATAAAAAGCTGGGAGGTGTACATGTCGGTACACCAGTGCTGTAGGCAGTTGGGATAGAGGCTCTCTAGGACTTGCTAGGTCATCAGCCTATCTTCTGGTTCAGTGAGAGACTGTTTCAGAGAGTGATTGAGTGGGACACCCAGCATCCTCCTCTGGCCTCTTCATGTGTGGATAGGTGGACACACACACGCATACACCCATATACACACATCTACACACACAGTGGATATGGGGTTACACTGGGTGAGCCAGAGATAGAAAGATTCCTACAAGTTCCGGGCCAGCCCAGGCAACAAAAATGAGACATTGTATCAAATAAACAGCTATCTATGGACAGTCCTGTTTTACAAACTGTAACATAGGCGGACTCCAAGCTACCATGGAACTGTGGTCTCCATTTTGTTGCTGAGGTTTAGGAAAACTGGATGGCATGCCGTAGGTTGCACACCTATTGGGGTGGAGCTGGAGCTGCCTTTGTATTGATGGACAAGTACTTTGCTGTCTTTCTGCTGGTCTAAGAGCAGGTAGGAGGATTGTTGTTTGGTGAAGAGCAGGGTTTGAAAGAGCTGTCCCAACAGACTTTCCTTACCTAGTCCTAAGATTTTGTCCCCGACCCTGTGAGAAAGCTGAGGTTCAGACAGGATAAGTAAGGATCCTCAGCTGGTCATTACTGAGGCTGAGGGACCCTTTTACTCACACTTAGATATTAACTCTGTTGTAAAAACTGACATCCCCTCTCTGGTGAGATTTTCACATAGCGAAAGGGCTGGTTTCACATAAAGGTCCTCAGCAATGTCACTGTCTGGAAGTAGGTAGACACATCAAGGATAGCCTAGGCTTGTAACAAGAATAATAATGACGCAGAAATGGACATGTTTGTGTATGTGTTCGTGTGCCTGTGTATACATGTCGTACCTGTGTGTGTAGTGTGGAGGCCAGCAGCCCTCAATTGCTCTCCACCTTATTTTGAGGTAAGATCTCTCACTGAAACTGGAGCCAGCAATTCCCTAGGGTCTTCCTGTCTCCACCCCTCCCCCAGTGCTGAGGTCACAGATGAGCTACTGTATCCCTTCTTTTAACAATAGGTTCTGGGGATCCTCATATTTGCACAGCAAGCATTTTATCTGCTGACCTGTCTTCCCAGTTTCCAAAGTCAAGTTTTCATAGAAGTCCACTGACCTAGTATCCAAGAGAACTTATATGGGTATGCAGAGGCACCTGGGGGAGCATGGCATGCAGGGGCAGACAGGGGGCAGGCTGGAGGGGAGTTGTCATATTCATGGGAAGATGATTCAGTTGTTACAAGTCACAGGACTGTTCCAGCAACAGGCCACTAGGGGACACATTGTCACCGGAGGGAGTGGTTGTAGGCAATTTCCTCTGTTTCAGCCTCCTGTGTGGTGAGGCAGGATGTGCTGCCAATCACTTCTGTAGTTCTGGTCTTTCTTTCTGTTTCAGGACAATGTGTTAAACATCATTAATCAGATCATGGAGGAGTGCATTCCACAGGACCGTGCCCCTCGGGATTTCTGCGTCAAGTTCCCGGAGGAGATCCGGCACGACAACTTGGCTGGCCAGTTGTGGTTCGGGGCTGAGGTAGTAGGCAGCTGCTGGTATTTCTGGTACTAACATTGAACACCCTTTTCCAGCCATAGGCCTATAAACCTTCCCACAGGCACCGACAGACACAAATCCCTGCTGTCCTGCAGGGGTTCTATCTACAGAAGGTGCGGTCTGAGCTTCCTTGGGCCCAGCCCCGTGGAACATGAGGGAGAATCATGACCCTGTACTCCCAAACACTCCTGGTGCCGATGAAGTTTCTCATGTGATCTGTGGTAGGAGCTTCTTAGATTCCCCAGCATCCAGGATCCCATCACTGCTCCTCCTCAGGTACCAGTGTGAGCGTAGTTCTTCCCCACCTACTGCAATGACAACGTAAGGGCCTTTCTTCAGAGGGCCTCACTGCACATCTCACTGTAGCTTATCTCCCAGTGAGGCAACCGAAGCGTGAGGAAGATGCCTTTCCCAGTGGGCTAGAAGGACCACTGTTTCCCCTGTCTGGAAACTTCCTGTACCCCATAAAAAGTTAAACCTCAGCTTATCTCCCTTGTCCATGTTCTCAAAACACCGGGGATCCAGGGCTGTGACCACAGCCTGTCACCTGTCACTCCTCCCTCTGCAGCCCTGGATCTTACCTGCCCCATGCGCCATCTTACCTCATCTTTCTACTCACCCATACCACTCCATGCCTCTCTTCTGAACTGTCTGGCTGGGTCCTCCCTGAGATTCTGATTGGTTTGGTGGCCACGGCAGGTTGTTCCTTCCTAGCTTTAATATTCCCTCAGTATAGTGTGGCCCAGGGCAGAGGTACCTGTGAGGAGATGTGAAAGGGGTCCAGCTCCACTAGCTTGCCTGGTATGTATGAACTTGGAGTGTTTTTATTGTTTGGCACCTACAGGATAGACCTGGGGGAATCAGTGAATCCTTCCCTCAGCTGACAGGAAATGCTTTTTGTCCTGATTAATGCTGATGGGATTGACTGGTGGAGTGGTTCTGCCCTAAACTCGTGAAAGCCAGCTAGTAGACTGAGCATCTATGCCAGAAAAAGCCAACTGAGATCTGTCTGGACCCCGTTATCTCTATCTTGAGAGTGATAGGCAAACTTCCTATGTTTCTGAGCACATCCTGGGGTCTCTCATAGATACAGGGGTTTGAGGTTCATGGAGGGCCCCTTCACCAACCAGGAGTTGGGGTGCTTTTTGGTGGATGATTATGGGTATCAGAGGAGATCATGTTTCTTTTTTTTTTTTTTTAATAACTTATTTATTTTTATTTTCTGCACATTGGTGTTTTGCCTGCATGTACATCTGTGGGAGGGTGCCAGATCTTGGAGTTACAGACAGTTGTGAGCTGCCATGTGAGTGCTGGGAATTGAACCCAGATCCCCTGGGAAAGCAGTCAGTGCTCCTAACCACTGAGCCATCCCTCCAGCCCAGAGATTATGTTTCTATTAGCATTAGATTTATGTATGCAAGAGGCATCTGACACTTCTCATAAAGGTCATGGCCTGCAGAGTGGCTCGACCCTTGCTGCTGTTTTGTTCCAGGACACAACCCTGAGTGTGGCCTCTATATGGTCTTGGCTCCCAACAGATACCCTGGACCAGGAGGCTAGAGTCACATTACTGGGTTTCCCCTGCACTCAGTCTTATGCTGGGTCTGGGGTCTTGAGGTACACAGGTTCAGGTTCCCTGAGGCCATGCAATGCCTCAGAGCTACAGACCACTCTTAAGCCTACTATCTTGCCCACAGTGCCTGGCAGCTGGCTCCATCATCATGAATCGTGAGCTCGAGAGTATGGCTATGCGGCCGCTGGCCAAGGAGCTGACACGCAGCCTGGAGGATGTGCGGGGCACTCTCCGTGACCAGGCACTTCGAGACCTCAACACATACACTGAGAAGATGCGGGAGGCACTGAGGCATTTTGATGTTCTGTTTGCTGAGTTTGAGCTGAGGTGATCTTGAGGTCCCTATAATGTGCTTTAGACATTGGGAATCATGGCTTTTGTTCATGAAGTTTGGGGCACATTTTGATGCTTCTGTGTAGAAAATGATGAGAGAGAAGTTGGATGGGTAGGCCCTGGGGAGCTTTGTGGGTGGGAGTGAGGGAGCCTTTGAGGGAAGAGGGTTTGGAGTCCAGCGGGGCTCTGACAATCATAGCCCCTGGCCCTGGGATCCAGGGCTCAGGAGAGGTCTAAGGGAGAGGCCCATTGTGCTCTGAGCACAAACTTTTGATGCTTACAGGCAAGAAATTCATACCTTCAGGGGCCTCTTAATAAATACTGACTATAGAATACCACGAATGGCCTCTGGAAGGAAATATTCTCTCAGAATTCAGAGTGCAGGCGATTCAATATTATTTTCTTGTGTCTCATAGCAAGAAAAAAAAATTAGAATTAGTAGTTTAGAAGGCATGAAAGTGTTCTTACCTTGGGGATCAGGTAGATAAACATTCCCCAGCTGCTCAGCAAATATCCTTTGAGTCCTGAGTACATCTGGGACCACTTCTAGGCAGCTGAGATACACAGGGCCTGAATTTGCATTGGGGGGGGGTGAGAGGGGAGCCCTCAGGTGCCTGCTCTGCATTCATGGATTCATATATACTAATGCATTGCTTCCTCATAGCTGGGGCTAAGGTGGGAACAGACACTAAGTGGAGGGGGTGGCTTCATAGCAGTCAAGGCTGAGCTGAAACAGGACAGAGGGCCTGAAGAATAAAGCCTGGGTTAGCATGTGTACTGACTTAAATTATCCCGATAAAGCTGGGAGTTGTGTATTTATGAAATTGATGGCATGGGGTAGTGGTAGTATCAAGGGCTATGGCTTTAATGTGCTTGTTTGGGGAGCAAAGGTCTGACAACCTCTGTGTTACAGCTACGTCTCAGCCATGGTACCTGTGAAATCCCCCAGAGAGTACTATGTACAGCAGGAGGTCATCGTGCTGTTCTGCGAGACAGTGGAGAGGTGAGGGCAGGCTGTTCAGGGTGGCATCTTGTCAGGGATACCCAGGTGGGAAGACAGCGGCCCACTGCGTTCCTTACCCATCACTCTTCCTGCTACACAGAAGGCAGAGCCCTCACTCACTTGCACCCCAGGTTCCCTCTGCTCTGGGCTGAAAGGGCAGGTGCCATTAGTAGAGTCATGTGGCAGACAAATAACAAAAGTGTCTCTCTTAATAGGCAGCTGCTGTCTAGACCCCCACCACACACACATCCCCTAGTTCCCTTGCCCCTGCCTCCCTCACCCCTTCGTCTCCTTATCCCTCACTCCCCTCCTGCTGCTGCTACTGCTCACCTCAGAGCCTCTGGGGGCCTCTATGGGCTCAGGCCTGATCACCATGGGTGATCATTGCTGCTTCCATCAGGCCTTGTTTGGCAATGAAAAGTCAGATTCTCCAAATAGAGTCTGGGGCCAAAATTCACCTCAGCGTGTTGACAGTAGTTGCTAGTTTTGAAACTGACTAAATCACACCATAAGTTGTTATTTTTAAAAAGCAGATCATTCGCCGTTTATGCTTTTAGAAGTGTTTCAAACTGCCAGAAAACAGGGTGACAGAAAATACATTTTACTTTGAAGTCCCGATGGTGCAGCACCTGCTTATGGGGTGTTATGTTGGGAAAGCCACCTGCTTTCGGTGGGGGAAGGGAACTAACCTAGATTCCCTTATGTTTGTGGTTGGCTCCAAGGTTAGGCAAAGCACCGGTACTGACAGATACCGACAGAATGACAGGTGTCTTCATATCACCCACCTCCTGCCCTTTCCAGTCCTTTCTGGAATAGAGTAGAGCAGGCAGGAAAAAGACTGAGCTTTGGCCACTGATCTGGGGCCTTCCAAGCAAAGCATATGTGACTGATGTGATAGGCATCACCCTTCTCCCCTGTCCACCCCCTGTGAATACTAGGAGTCCATCACAGATACCCTCTCTTTCCCCCTTTCCTCTGCCAGAGCCTTGGATTTTGGGTATCTGACCCAGGACATGATCGATGACTATGAACCCGCCCTCATGTTCACCATTCCTCGGCTGGCCATTGTGTGGTGAGTGCCCTCTGCTCCCTGAATACGGGTAATGGTCCTTACACCCTGAAGACTCTGCTCTGGTCAACCCTAGCAGCCCCCAGTCTGGACTCCTGTTCTCCTTCAGTAGATGAGGAGCCAAGCATCCAGAGAATATCCTGCTTCCCCTGTTGGGGGCGGTGGGAGTTCCTGTTACAGACTGTGAGAGAGTGAGCCCCACCACTGGTGCGGGAGAGGTGAAATGGGCCCCACACTATGCTGAGTCTCTTGGGTATAGAGTAACCATGCAAGGCTGTGGGAGGCAGGCTCGTGGTGACAGGAAGATGAGGGACCTCAGTTCCCAAAGGAGAATAAGATTGGTTTAAGTGAGTAGTTTCTGCCCTGCCGGGAGATGGAACCCATTAGGTTCAGGTGGGCTGTGGCCTAACTGGCTAAATAGGAGCCCTGGTGGAGACCCTTTCCCACTAGAATGGTAGAAGAGCTGGGGAGAACATGAAACTTACAGGTCAGTCTTTGGAGTTTTGTGGGGTTCGAGGTGTCAAGATGGCATGCAGGATTTGGGGCCTTACAGACTTCAAGGACAGTGTGATCAATCACTTGCAGGACATTCTGAGTGTCTGGGGCCCCACCTGTTGAAGCTGGGTGGGTGTTCATGGGGTTGGGGAGATTGGTGAAGACTGGCTGGGTTTGCAGTCTGGGAGATGGCCTTCAGGAGCACAGCTGGACAGAGTGGAATGGGAGTCCTGTGGGGAGAGGAGGTCACAGAGGCCAGAACGAGTCCAGGTTTAGGCCATGGAGAGGCTGGTTTTACATCAGGACCTCAGGGAACCAAGAGGATGACACACAGCAGCCTGCTGAAGATACTTTCCCATGGGAAGTGGAGGCATGCTGGTGGAATGGTGCTTCAAGACAGCCAGGGTTTTGGGCCTTCAAAAATGGGGACCCTTTTCCTCCATTGCATAGGCAAGTGCTGTGGCAGCTGTTGGGAGCAGCAGAGAAAGGTGTTGGTGCCAAACCAGACACTCATTGCCAGGATCTGGCATTTGTGTCTTCGATGTCTTCAGGGTAATGTTTGAGCACTGCCTGGTGTTTCCAGAACCCTCTACTGGCCCAGCATCTTTGGGTCCCTTCCTCATATGTTCCCCCTTTCCTTATAAAGTTCTCTTTCTTCTCTCCAGCATACCCAAAGGATCACATCATACCGCAGGGATGCTCCTTTAAAACACCCTTCACTAGCAGAACCTGAGGGTGTCAAACCTTCTGAAGATATTGGCCTGGGGGACTTATGTAAAGTGGGCTGGAGTGGCTGTTCCCGGGAGATCCTATGCTGGCTCACAAGTGTCTCTGTGGTTGATTAAGAGGAAATAGTACACTTGTTTGGTCCTTTACCACTTGTCTTTGTCTGAAAAATAAGACCGAAAACTCTTTGGACCTTAGATCTTGTTTGTGCTGACCAGCATGGGTCTGAGAGTCTTTAAGAACAGGCACTGACCCTTATCTCAATGGGCACGCATCTCTGAGAATGGATGCCATAACACAGAAAACCCTGTACCTCCTTTTAACAGACCCTTGTAAGTGCTTTGAAATACACTACCCAGCACTTACCCACAACCCAGGAGAATACACTGATGCTTTCAAAGGCTGGCTTCCTTGGGAAGCTCTGCAGAACCAGCTGCCATTTTGGGCTATGCATTTCCTCCCCGTTCTGCCCACTGCTCTCCTGGCTGAGTGCAGGTGGGGTTGGGGGAAAACTTATTCTAAAGTCTCTGGAAGCACCCTGAAGTTTATCTTAGGCAGCAGACTGATTTTAAAATAAACAGAGGTGTCAGACAGCCCCTGCCCTCACTGTTTCCAGATTTAACTCTGTAATCTGTTTTCTGTCTTCTTGTTTGTTGGTTGGGGCAAGGGGGTTTAAGACAGTTTCATATAGCCCTGGCTAGCCTTGGATTCATTCTGTAGTGAATGATGACCCTGAACTTCTGGACTCCATTAGTACCGGGTCACAGGCATACTCCACCATTTCCTGTTTGATTCTGGAGTCTGTTTTCCATGTTTTGTTGTTTTGTTCCACTTTTTGGCAGTGGTTCGACACTGGTCTGTGCCTGGACGTATGTGGCTGAGGAAAAGTGGCTGCTTCTCTTTGACCTAGTATCATTGGTGTCCTGTGTGCTAATGTTAGTGTCCATACTGCTGGCAACTGGATCAAGAGCCCACCCAGTGAGAAAAGCCCCAGCCTTAGACTGAGGCATCTGAGGAAGGGTCGGTTTTGCCTGGGGGTAGAGGAGGCTTTTTCCTGCCCTGAAGGGTAACAGGAGACCCACATGGCTTTGAAGTGACAGTTTCACGCCTGATTGCGGTGAGCCTCTACAGATCTAGTTTTTCACTTTCGGTGAGGTAGATGTTAGTAAGAAATTGTGATCTCATTTTTCTGCAACACTGAGGCGAGCAGGCACACTCCATGGTTAGATTCCCTGCTGTGAACCAAGCTAATCACTTGATGGTAAAGTCTGGATAGTAATTGTCATTATCTTTTCCTTGACTTATTGAAACTATTTATAGGAGGTGAAGGGGGAGCTGTTATTAGGCTTTGCCTCGGGTCCCAACTGGCTATTAGTCTTATTACAGATGTTAAAGCGGAAATTATAATGCTCACTCAGAGGCTCACAGAGCCTAACCATATTGGCTTGTGTGCCTTGAATGCAGTGGCCTTGTGGTCTATGCAGATGGACCCCTGAACTTGGACCGAAAGGTGGAGGACATGTCTGAGCTGTTCCGGCCTTTCCACACATTGCTGCGGAAGATAAGGTGAGGACTGGGAGCAGGTTGCTGAAGTCAAGTGCTCAGCTCCCTCTGAGCCACACACATCCTCCTGTGCAATACCTCTCTGTCCACAGTGGCCCAAGCCAGCCTTTACCTGCTCTGCATGAGCCTCAGAGTGGTTGGCAGCTTTTGTGTACCAAGCTTTAAGAAATTGAAAACATCACACTGCCCAGCCTTGGGTGTACCACAGCTCAGTGTTTTCCCTCAGTTCACAAAATCCCTGGGGTTCTCTTCAGGAAGCTCATATGTCATCAGAGTCCTGATTTGTTGGGCTCATGTGGATGTGTTGGGTCCCCTCTGCTATATCATAACTTTCTCTTGTTGGACTGAGCGTTCTGTCCAGTGGTTTAGGTTCATACCCTAGGGGTGGCATCATGATGGGGCTGGAAACAACAGGGAGACCATGCCCACCCAGATTCTAAGTGCCTCCCTGGTATTTTCTCCTCTGGCTCTAGGCAGTGAGGCTGATCACTTTGGATGGGTCTTTGTAGTACAGTACGTCCATGGGTCTGGCAGTATATCCAGAGCCTCCTTAGAACCTGCTCAGCACAGAGTGGCCTCAGACAATGCCAGTAAGGTCAGAGTTTCTTTGAGGGTGCACAAAACATAGACCTATGCCAGAACAGATGACCCCAAGAAGAAACCTCTATTGGCTTCTCTTGTGGGCATTCTTGAGGTCTTGGGAGCTTGGAAAGTCAGCCGACTGGGAGCGGGATGCTCAATCTTTTTCACAGTTCAGTTCATCCTGTAGATAGCTCTTGGCCTGTTTTCATCTTACTTTGAGTGGAATGTAAACCCTAGACTAGAGGCTGAGGACCTGTCTGTCCTTCTTGGTTCCAAGACAAGGGATGGCACTAAATGAGGAAAGATCACGGACAATGCTGAGGCCTGGAGAGAAAGCACAGCTGAGCCTTGGTGGAGTGGGTCCTTGTAGGAAGAGCAGGCAGGTGCTAGCAAGGAGAGGAAGTTCTGTGGGCTCAGGAGAAAGGTAGGCCCAGACATACCAGGCCCTTCTTCCTAGGTAGCATTTGACAATTCCAGGCAGACATACCAGGCCCTTCTTCCCAGGTAGCATTTGACAATTCCAGGCAAATGTTTCTTTGCCCAAGGTTCAGACTGGAGGCCAGAGCCCAAGTACAGTGTGGTGGTGCAACACACCAGCACTGGGGGCAGCCAGGTGGCACAGGTGCAGGTGTAGGAGGATTCTGGACACAAAGGCCCTCAGGAACATGGGGAGGTTTCCTGAAGTCTTGCACTCTCGAGAGAGAGGTGTGTGCCTCAAGCTCACTGCCAGTCTGCTCTGGAAACTTTTGTCAAAGCTGAAGGTTCCCGGAATGGAGGGTTGGAAGGTTGGAGGCTGAGCTGGAACTCAGAAGGGCAGAGCCCAGTTTTGGAGGGCTTTGGAGTATGGGAAGATGGAGGCCCCCCAGACCCAGACTAGCAATAAACCTGTTGGATGTCTGAGCCAGTGTAATAGTGGATCCTAATTCCACATCCCTAGCCAAAGACAGGGAACACAAGACAGCATCACTTGCCACTGTCAGAATGTTTTAGGTCCGATGTCCATCATGCAATTCAGACCTGTTGAAAATGATGGAGGCAAGAAATCAGTGGTCAAGAGAAGAGCATGTGACTCATAAGCTAGACTCGACACACAAAGATATGAATTATTGTACTGTGGAATATACAATAAAGAAGGGATTGGAGAAGATGACGGAGAATGTACAGATCTAGGATCTATTAAAAATGATATTCAAGACCTAAAATGTTAACTGTCTAAAAATAAAAGCAGTGGGTGGGTCTGGTAGCAGATTGGACCCAGCAGAACATACAAATAATGAAGCAGAGGACAGGTCAGGAGAGGAAAGCACAAACTGGAACACAAAGCCAAGAAGTAATGACGAGTCAAGCAGAGAGCCATCAGCAGGAGAGACCTGTGCAACACGTTCCCACGTCCTGTACATGTCATTGGAATCCCAGAAAGGGAAGAGAATGAGTAGAAGCAATATTCTAAGAAAATGGCCCATAATTTTCCAAAACTGATGAGAAATCTACCCATAGATTCAGGAGGCCCAAATCACAAGCAAAGATGATCATAAAACATCCCTATGCATGTCATGGTAAAGAAAAAATATTAAAAACAGGCTGGAAAATAGCACATTACTTTTAGTAGCATAAGATAGACCCCCTACACACACTTCAAACAAACAAACAAACCAGTAAACAAAAATCTGGGCATGGTGGCACATGCCTCTAACTCCAGTATTGGCTTCAAGTCCAGCCAATGCAAAAATAAAGAAGGAAGTGAAAGCAGGAGAGAAAAATAATGGGCAGGAGATATCACTACAGACTTTACAGATACTCTGAAAAATTCTGTGTCAGTGAATTTGACAGTTGGAATTAAAGTAACCAAAGCAGGCAGAAGAAATAAAACAAATACAGTATGTATTATAAGCTTTCCACAAATAAAATATAAACAGAATAGATTATATGGATCAATTAACAGTTCCCTAACTGAGGTTTTGCAAAACAGTGGGACATTTTTTTCTCTAGTAAATGGGCTGAGTTAGTAGGTATCCATCTGAGAAAAAAAGTCTCATTTATGCACATATAATTGCTACTGCAATAGCATACAAAGTCAATTCCAGATAGAGTAGAAATATGAATGTGAAAAGAGAAACTATTGAGCTTTTGGAGGAAAGCAGTTGAGATGATCATTGTAGCAGTGGAGCAGGCAGCTATTTTCAGAAGGGCTAATTGTAAAGAATGTGTGGTTGGTGATACAGTGCAGGGTTGAACACTTGCATGTGTGAGGCCCAGGGTTCAATTTTCAGCGCCCCTAAAAATATGATACATTAGACTTTTACATACTACCAAGAGACATCTGCGAGAGACTGAAATGTGGGCTGCAGAATTGGAGAATAAATCCGTTAAGAACTTAACTCCAAAACACATAAAGAAAATCAAAAAGAAAAATGGGTATACATTTTGAGTAGGCATTGCACGCACATCAGATATGTAAGGACTGATCAGTACTCAAACTGGTGCTCAGCTTCATTCCATCAGGATAAATAAGGCTTCATCACTCGTGTATCAGAGAGGACATGTTCATGAGGGTCTAGGGCAGAGCTGCCAGCCAGGCCACAGACTCAGTGTGTCCAAGCTGCTTACCAGCTGTGTTGTGGTCTTCATTGCCAACTTGATAGGATTTAGGATCATCTGAGAGACACTGCTGGATATGTCTGTTGGGCTTGCCTTAGGGTCATCTTAATCACTGTCACAAAACCAGGCTACATGTTGAAGTCTCAGCTTCAGGGTCCCTTTCTTAGGGAAGTATCTCAAACTCAGCCAGGTACCCTGCGGCTCCTCCTTGGCTTGCATTCCCCTTCTAGCATTGTTTGTGCAAATGCTGAAACCTGCCTCACCCACCTGGAAGAGAACCCTGGAAAGGCTAGGCCATGCTTGCCATCTCCCTGCAAAACCATTGGTGTCTAGAGCCAGGCAAGCATATGACTGGTTCTTAGTAATATTTAGTTGTTTTTTTTTTTAAAGTGAAAGTTCCTAGATAAGCAAATGTGTATTGATTTTATTCTTTAAAGCAGAGGTTCACAACCTGTGTGTCATGACCCTTTAAGGGTCTCATATGAGATATCCTGCATATCAGATATTTATATCACCATTCATAACAGTAGCAAAATTATAATTATGAAGTAGCAATGAAATAATTTTATGGTTGGGGGTCACCACAACAGGAGGAACTGTATTATAGAGTTGCAGCATTAGGAAAGTTGAGAACACCTGCTCTGAAGTTTTTATTGGCATGAAGAGATTGCTCCTCATACTTAAAAGCATTGGCTGCTCTTCCTCAGGACTGGGATTTGATCCCCATGGTGGCTCAAAACCATTTGTAACTCCATTTCCAGGGGATTTGATGCCCTCTCTGGCTTCAGTGGGAACCAGGTACACATGATATACATGCAGACAAAATACTCATACACATAAAAGTAAAAATAAATAAGTCTTTTTAAAGAAGCTTTTCTTAGTACAGTCACAGTATTTCTATGATCAAGGTCTTGTACCTGGTAGACAAATACTCATCACTGAGCAATATTTCTTACTAACTGGGGCTTTAGCATGCCCAGTGAGAGGTTCCAGAACCTTATTTTTAAAATATATCTTACAAATATAATTATAGCTACTTACACTTCCATCCCTGTGATGGAGAATAGAGCTTCCTCTTGAAGTAGAGGTCATGGTGGATGCCAAGCATAAGTGCTTGCTGCCTGGACTCTTCAGTGTGAGTGTTACCTTTGGAGGGCTGTCTCTGTTATTGGCGACATCTACTGTGACCTCTGAGGGCCTCAGCCTGGTTTTGTCTTGACCTTGTAGGGATCTGCTGCAGGCACTGACTGAGGAGGAACTTCACACACTGGAGCGGAGCCTCTGCGTTTCTCAGGATGTGGAGCTCCCGATCCGGGCAGACGCGCAGGCACCCAGTACCCTGGCACCTACCTTTTCTGCATCCCTTCCTCCCGAGGAGCCACTTTCAGCCAGTGCCAGCAACCCAGAGGCAGAACTGGCTTGCTCGATGCAGTACGATGATCAGGAGTTGGAGGAACTCAACCGTATGGTCCACAGGGCTGGCGACGAGATGTCATCTCTGCTTTCACCACCCAGTGCCTGCCAGTCCCCCGCACATAGGCCAGGCACAGAGGCCAGCCCCCGAGGGGAAGCCTCTCCAGCCAGAGCCCAGCTGAAATCAGGCAGTGATGAGGAGGAAAGGGTATTCTTCATGGATGATGTAGAGGTGACAGAGTCTCCTGCTAGGTCACAGTCCCCAGGGGGTACATTTGAGTTAACTGGCAGCATGGAGGGCAATGTTGTGCAAAGAGGCCAGGATAGCCAGAGTGGGGAGGTGGGAGTCGGTGCACCCGGCCTGGTCAAAGAGGAAGACTGGAGCAATAATAACATTGAGGCTGACAAGATAAAGCTGGCCGGTCTTGTGGGCTCCACTTCCTGCAGCTGCCTGGACTCACAGGTCTACCTGGATGGCTGGGAGGTGAGTGCGCATGATGCCGAGATGGCTGAGGTGATTGCACATCGGACCGGGGGCATGAAACTTTCGGCCACAGTCATCTTCAATCCCAAGTCTCCCACCTCCCTGGACTCTGCAGTGGCAATCCAAGAAGCCACAGGCTGTAGTATTTCCCCGTCGGAGCCCAGGGCGGAGGGGACAGGGGACAATTCACACAAACTCGGCGCTGCAGCCAGCAACTGCCTCCTCCACTCGTGTGTGTGCTGTGGGAGCTGTGGGGACAGCAGAGAGGATGCGGTGGAGCACCTACGGGAGAAGTGTGGCCCAGGAAGCATCGTCAGTGCCTCTAACCCTTCTGTAAGCTTAGCCAAGGCTGGTGACAAAGAGCCTGAGAGACTAGATGAAGCCTGGCCTTCTGATGTCATCCTGCCTGCAAAAGATGCCTCCAATGGGCAGGAACCCAATGCCCCTGCTTCCAACAAGTGCCTGGCACACACCTCAGGGCCTCAGGTGGACACAGCAAGCAGGTTGCAAGGAGAGGGTGAGGTCAAGGGACAGCTAGAGCCAGAGACCAGAAATCAGGACCCTGAGAAGTCCTCTGTGGTTAGGGGGGACAGTCCAAGAGAAGACTTGGTCCAGACAGAACCCAAGCACCTGTCAGATTCCAGGTAAGGGCTGACTCTTTTCTGGGGACCAGACTTATTCCCTTCTTGCATTCAGAACATGTCCTGGTTGATTCTCAAAGCTCTGAAATGCTTCCTCTTGGAGTTTCTTGACCATCAAACAGGTTCTGGACCCAGGGCAGGTATGTGATTGATGTCTGAAGGATGAGGTATGGACTGCCCCTGGAGGTACCTATCCTACACTAGGTTAAGCTGCCTACCAATGATCTCCGGGGCATCTTTCAGGTAATGTTGGCACAGGACCACCACCTTTCATCTTGGCAGCTTATTCTAACCCTGGCATAGCCCATGGTAGACTGCAGTAGTACATGGGTGTAGATGGGAACTAAGCACATGGCCTATTTGCTCACCACCGTATCTGCTGGGCTCACACACCTGTGTACAGAGCCATGCTGAGCTCTGAGGCTACCCTTGAGCAAATTCTTGGGTGGTATTCCCATGACCCCTGCCCTTCCTCAACTCGGCTCTCCCTGCTCTTTGTAGCTGTTCCCTCCCTAGGAGATCCCTCCTTGCTGTTGTCTGGTGATGTCGGGGATGGGGGTGGCGGGCTTTGGGTTTCTAGAGTAGACATGTTCCTTCAAACCAAGGCTTCTGTCTTTGTCTCTCACCTGAGTGTTCTGTCCAAAGGAGATTTTGACAAGCATTGCTGATGTTGACTATATGGTCTACCTTATCTTTAATGTTGGGGATAGGAAGACAGTTGATACACTCTCGGGCTGTCTTCAGAACCCTGTCTTATAGAGACCTACCTGGACAGGGGAGGGAGGGCAGGATATGAAGGGTCTCCATTTAGAGGTCCTGGAATCCAACTCAGATGGGTGTGTACAGGTTGGGACAAGGCAAAGGACAGGTAAGGTGCAAGTATAGAAGAAAGATACTCTCATACTAGCGGGCAGATGCTTCTGTGCCATGGCCAGATGCCTCCCTCCTATCCCTTATCCCCTCTTGTGCAGCAAGTGGTCACTGGACATTCCCTGAAAGCATGTAGGGAAGAGATGGTCAGTATCTTGTGTCTGTCATAAATCTGAAGGCTTTCCCACTCACTACATAGCTCTTTGCTCTGCTGCTGGCTGTGGGGCTGGACTATAACTCCTGTGGTTGGTAGAAGCCACTGTGGCAGAAACTTCCCCAGCCCCTGCCAACCTTTGATCTGCTTCTGGCATCTATGATCTTCTGACTGTGGACATTGAGAATAGGTTATTCAGTGCAGGCCCTTCCATGTCCCTCATCTTTTCCTGAGGCGTGTTTTTAACGGTCATTTACACTGTAGCTAGGGTAACCCTTTTCTTAAGCTGCTCTTGCCCTCACTGTGCAGAGTGGCCATTCTATGTGTCTCCCTTCACACTTGATGGATGTGTAGGGTGTTTCTTGGCTGTCAAGAATAATGTTGCTATGAAATTCTTTTTCCAGCTTTGTGTGGACATGGGTCTTAGTATTTGGGGTCTCTAAGAGTCGAACATGCAGGTCATATGGCATCTATCTGTTTTCTACATGCCCGAGGTTACATACATCCTACAAGTGTTTATATGAGGGGTTCAGCTTCTTCACATTGTCTATGATTTTTATGTAATTTTCTGTCCGTAGGGCATAATCTATGGTATGCAGCCAGTCAATTACCTGGTCAGGTACACACCTGTAATTTCAACCCTTGGCAAGCTGGGGCAAACTGAAGCCAGCTTGGGCTACAGAGAGAGAACTTGTCTCAAAACCAAACAAACAAGACCCAAAGTTACTTGAAATTGTTTGTCTTTGCAACTGTTTAACTTTGCCTCAGATTTATAGAAACTACGTTTAACTGAGTTTTATAATTACATAAAATATTTGCTTGCTTTTTAGACAAATCTAAACAAATCAGATGTAAAGAAGTCTGTCTAGAGGGAATTTACTCTCTCTTGTGTTTAAAGGGAATAGGTATTAAAGTTCCGTGGCCCAGAGGTGGTCTTCAGGCAGGGTACATACTCCTGATGTTGGGCTCTGACCCTCAAATCCTCTTCTCCACCTTGCTTCCTGACCTCTAGCCCAAGACCTTACCAGAGCTCTCTTTGGAGACATCCCCCACTTCCCTTTACTGAAAAGTAGAGCCCAGACAAGGTTGCGCTCGGTCAGCCCCTGATGTCTACAGGCTACACCCACACTCCCGCTGGTGTAGAAGGTGCTGCTGTGGACAGCTGCTGCAGATGTCTCTCCTGTTCTATAAAGTCTTCTGGAGGCAGCCCTGGCTTCGTAGCCATGTCAAGTGGAATGAATTAACTTCCCAAAAGCTACCAATAGCTACCCTGAGGCATCTGGTTCAGTTTACTGGTGAGTAAATTATTTCTCTACAAAGCTGATGCAAAAACCCTAAAAATTCCTTGACAGGAGAGATGTGTGTTTTGTTTTGTTTTGTTTTTTTAAAAAAAGTTGACTTGCTTTTTTTCCTATTTGTCCAGGTAACAGCCAGCAAACATCTACCATCTGGAAGCTTCTGTCACCCTGAGATAGGCCCTTCACAACATGCATCTGCATTTAAGCCCAGCCCAGCTCAGCACACACTCAAAACTCAACTATGAAATGGTGAGAAAACCTACCTGGTGACTCAGAAGACCTCCCACCTTAACAGGAAGCTTGTTTAGAAGATACAAAGGGTCTGAAGAGCAATCATCTGGCAGGAGGCCAGGACCTCAGACATCCGTCTGTTGGCCCAGCACTGTGTTTTAGGGAGATGCAAGAGGTCAGCTTACAGCTAGCTGCTTGTCTGTCACTCACGGCCCAGCACTGGCAGAACTGGCATGGCAACACAAGTCATATGTTCTGGGTCATAAGCACATTTCCTAGGGGCCAAGCAAGGTGCCCAAACCCATCCAGGAACCAGATGGATGTGACAGGTCCTTCAGGTCTACAAAGAGATTATGCATCAGTGCGTTTTCAAGCAGAAGCAAGAGACCAGCCATACACACACAGAACATTTGCTGAAATGCAGAGTGAGACACAAGGAGATCTGGCTAGTGGCCACAACATTGTAACAAAACTTTCTTATGACACACGTGGTCTCACGCATGGGGTGGTCTATTAGTCAGGGTTCTCCGAAGGAACAGAACTGGGGATTTATTGGATTAATGTATATGATATAGTCTCAATGCTCCAGCAATGACCGTCTCTGTCTGGTAAGGCTGAGAGGTTGAGAACCTGATAGTCGTTCGGTCCATAGACTGGATGTCTCAGCAGTCCTAGTTTGGGGCTGTGATCCTGGAGGATTCCTGGAGAGATGCTGATCTGCAGTCCACATTGCAATCCTGAATCCTCCAAGAAAGGATAGATGACCAGTGAGAGTGATGACAAGCCAAGTTTCCTTCTTCTCTGTCCTATGTGAGCTGCAACCAGGTGTTGCCCGCATTTAGTGTGGTTCCTCCTGCTTCAAACAACTTGACAAGGGAAGTCCCTCACAGGGTGCCCAGCATCTTGGGTTTCGTTCCGTATGCAATCAAATTGACAGTCTAGATTATCCAGCACAAGTGGATCGTGATTCTCTGCCAAATTATGCATCCGGGAGACAAACCTAGATGCTAATGTTGCCTCACCCTAGTGTCCCCGAAAAGGACGGTTACCTTCACTCTCTGCGAGCAGCAGCATCCATTTCACTGCTGTTATGATCTGATCATGAGATCCACTCATCATCTGGCAGGTGCCTCTGTACCTCTGTGGTATGTGACATGGAAAATATAATGAACCAGAAGTAGGCCCTGTGCTCACAGGCTTCTGTCCCATGTGTAAACCTTACCTCTCTGAGAGAAAAGCAGGAAGTTGTGGCAAGAGACCCACCTTCAAGGTTGGAGCCCCCCATTTCTTGGAGTGTGTACAGCTAGTCAGCTGGAAGATGGCCACCAGGGGAGGGTTGCTCCTATCGGGGACCAAAACATGCTGAAGCAGGTGAGCTTAAGGCTGAAAGTTGAGCTCCAGTGGAGAGGCCCCTTGCCAGGTGGTCTTCTGATCCTGGATGATTCCACCAGCACCATCATCCATGGGGGACAGGACATTGTCATTGGTCAGCACAGATGCATTGATCCTGCTGAATGAATGTTCTGGAACCTGTGTTCTTTAGGTCTTTGCTTTCCGATGGCTTCATCATATCTGTTCAGTGGTCAAAAATGAACCTTATTGGGGCGGAGGGTTGGGTTTATTTATTTACTTATTTGTTTATATTATTTGGTATTATTATATTATATGGTTGGTTTTTCTAGACAGGGTTTCTCTATGTAGACCAGGCTGGCCTCGAACTCATAGAGATCCCACCACCTACCTCTGCTTCCTGAGTGCTGGGATTAAAAGTATGTGCTACCACCATCCAGCAAAAATTGACATTTTTAAAAAGCTGTTTTCTCCCACCTAGCTTTAGCTTTCAAACTCAAAACATTCCTTGGGTGTGAACTCCGTTGGCTGTTTCTCCGAGGATGAAAAGCACTCAAGTCCACCTCCTACCTCGGACATTGCAGATGTGTTGGCTGTAGAAATGACATGAATCCCTCTTCCCCCTGCCCCTCCCCACTTTGATTGTAAGTGTGGTCCCTGTTCATTGTAAAAGCTTTAGAAACACTAAAAAGACTGAAGGAGGTAAATAAAAATTTCCCACATTTTATGAATAGTTTTGATTATTTTTCTACTAAAAGCATGATGTTGTGAGCATTTCTCCAGAGTTCTTTTAAAACACAACTCTAGGGGTTGGATAGATGAGTTAGTGGTCAGGAGCACTGGCTGCTTTTCCAAAGGACCTGGGTGCAATTCACATGGCAGCTGCAACTCCAGTTCCAAGGGCTCTAATGCCCTCTTCTGGAATCTATGGGCAGCAGGTAAATATGTAGTACATAGACACACATGCAGGAAAAACACTTATACACACAAAATTAAAAGTTAAAAAAAAAATCCCACAACTAATTGAAATGTTATTATGTCACAGGACACACATAGTCCAGTTGCTTTGCATTTTCAGTTTCTGGGTTAAAGTAGCTTTGTGCAATTTCCTTTGGCTTTTTTTCTTTAGAGTGTATCCCAGGGTCTAGAATCAGCACCACAAAGGTCAGTCTTTCCAGACAAGCATTGATTTAATGTACACAGCATACATCCTCCAAGGCGTGTCCATCTGCATCATCCCAGATACCCACTACACATCTCCCTAACCTGGGAGGTAAAGCCTTGGCTGTGTGCTTTTCAGTGCCTGAGAAGTTCCTTGTTTTTTTTTTTCCCTTTGCCTCTCTCTCCAGTCCACTTTCTGATTTTCCTCACTGCCCCACAGCATCCCTCTTTTGGGTATGGCATAGGAAACCTTTTTTTCTGATCTTACTGACCGTTCCTTCTCTGTGCTGACGCTTCTGGATTCACAGATGTCTTTAGGTCTGTTTTGTGTAGCTAAGTTTACAAAAATTCTGGAGAATTTGTTCTCCTGCTTCCCTTTTCTCTGGTCTGCTATGATGCTGTGTCTCATGTCTTTTATTTCCATCATCCTTGCAACAGGGATACCTAGTGTGAGATGAGACTTGGAACCACATCCAAGGATTTGGGCCACTTGGCCTATGTCTTGTTTGGTTGTGTTTTTGATATTGGGCCTTGTTATATAGCTCAGGCTGGCCTTGACTTTACAGTCTTGCTTCGGCCTCCCAGTGCTGTGTCTGTAGACATCCACCACCACCACACCTGACTCCATACAGCCTTTGAAAGTGTCAGCCTATAACTGCTAGATTTATGGCCATCCTCATTGACATCAGGCTTTGGGAATGGTCACCATTTATGTCCCTCCTACAGAAGTCCAGCCTGCTCTGTATTTTTCCGCTCTGATTATACTCTTGTTATGGAATGATAGGAACTTACAGGGCACAGGCCGAAGCAAGGCACACTACCCTGAGCACAGGCCATGCGCTCTGACCGCTTCTTTACCCTGCAGCCTTGAGATAGCAGATGATCGACATGGGGTGACTCTCATAGAGATCTATTGTTGAGCCCTCCTTTTCCCCCAGGAAGTGTCAAACATAGCAGGATGGGCAGGCTCAGGAAAGGTGGTGCCCTTGCATGGGCTTCATGACCTAAGCTTCTCTTGTCATCCGTAGGGTGAGCAAATGACATTTCTCAGCCATTAGGTTCTTAATATGGAAGAACCAACATAGCACAAGGACTTCCTTCTCTTCTTCCTCCTAGCCACCCCTCCTACAGCGCTATTTCTATCCACTGGTACCCACAATAGTCATTCTTACCCCTCCTTTCTTAGGAGTATTCCTCATGACCAATCCTCGCCATCTTTGCTGCTTTCCATCCTGATGTTGTGCGCTGTGTCACAGTTGCTGTCTCCGGAACCCATTCCTGATGTGTTCCACTCTCAAGGGACAATGGTGGGGCTTGTGCCTCATGCTCATGTTTTCAGTTCAACCTCTCCTTTCCTATCCTGTCTCTCACCTCAGATAGGTACCTGTCTATCTCTTTGCTGTGATCTGAAACCCTTCTGCTCCTGATGGGATGAGAACTATGGTTCAGGAGCACCAGGGCCCTGGACACCTTGGCAACTACAGAGAGAAGCCTGAAGTCTATAGACAGAAGGTCCAGCACTCAGCGCCTCTTTTCTCCTCAGAGAGATAGCAGACTGAGGCCTACCTGTTGCTTCCAGGTCATCATACAAAGTCCCATGATCTTCAGTCGACTTCTGGTGGTCAGCTAGGGGAGAGCCTATGGACTAGCCTATCAGTAAAAAATGTGTCCCCAGTTGGCTCTAATCATGCCTGGAATCCCACCCAGCTAACGGGGCATCTAAGCTAACCTTAGTGTCTCATGCAAGTGTCACTGCTGTCTTCTGACCTCAGTGGCTTGAGCTGGTATGCTTCCCCTTCTATTGCAGAAAACAGCCGCAGCATCTGGTGCCCCAGAATGCCTCAGAAAATCCTACACTGTATGCCAGAGGGATGGGGAGGCCTGTCAAGGGACAGAAGCTGCACATGCACTACAGCTTGGCACAGACCTCACCTGGCCCCAGTGTTGTGCTTTCCTGCACTTTCTGAAGACAAGAACCTCCTACAGGGGAAAGGCTCAGCAGAGGACTGGAGCTGGCAGGGAGCACTGACCAAGGAGATTTGATCTGGGGAGCCTGAGATCACAGATCTTGGAGTTCTTGTCCCCTCTGCTAGGCTGTGGCCACTAAGTGCTATTTGTGCAGGAACCACCCAGGCCCAGGCACTGGGTGTTGTTATAGACACTTCAGTCGAGTATGTGTGAGATCCCATATCTGCATCCTTCTATCCAGTGCATCCTCTGGAAGGAAAACAGGAATGACTGAGTGGTTTAAACATAGAAGAGAACTTTGAGTGAATTAAACTCATGAGATGAGGCATAATGATGCCATCAAGCCAGCTGTTCACCAGTGATGTCTTAGGGACTGACACAGGGTAAGAGAAGGACAAGTGTAGCCAGTCTACCATAGTCTGGCTGGGTGGGGGCTGAGTTCTCCCATGAATCTCCTCCTGGCACTAGCACCTGATGGTCAATGGAATCCCTGAAAGACAGTGGCAATCCTGCGGCTCCCTGAATGTGAGGCATGCTGTCCTTTTAGGTGATGAGCCTCCTGTTGGTGTAAACAGGCCTGACCAAAGGAATGGCCATGACCACGGGGTGTCCTATAACAGTCTTCTAGCCCTGACTCCAGCTTCTCTCTCTATCCTGGTCACTTGGCAGCTTCCACATCTTATGACCACATCCTGCTCCTTATGCAGCTGCATCCTCCAGCAGGTGCCCATAAGAAATCACCTGGTCTAAGGTAGAGCCTTGCTGGCCAGGGCCCTCCTCAGTTGCCTTTCCTGATCTTTGCATGTGTTCTCTGGCCAAACCAAAGGACCTGCTTCTCCCTCCTTCAGTGTTCTGCCTCTGATCACTGTTTGTTCCCTTGGGCACAGCCCTTGCCCCCGTTCTATGCCATCTCTCTTGATCTTTCCAATGTCCATTCTCTTAACACTGCAACATGACACTGTCAATTTAGTTCACACCCAAGAACTGTAGCTGGGCCAAGTGTAGGGATATACACCTTTAATCTCACACTGTTTGGGAGCAGAGGCGGGCAGATTTCTGAGTTTGAGGCCAGCCTGTTCTACATGCTAAAGCTAGCAAGGTGTACATAGTAAGATCCCGTATTTAAAAAAAACTATGTATCAGCAGGTGGTGGTGGTGCACGCCTTTAATCCCAGCACTTGGCAGACCTCTGAGATCAAGGCCAGCCTGGTCTACACAGTGAGCCCAGGACAGCCAGAGCTATCCAGAGAAATGCTGTCTTGAAAAATTCAAACAACAACAAAAAGCCTCATAATGTTTAAATAAGCTTAAAATTGGGCTGCAGATCACCTTATACCAGGCCACCAGCACAGTTTCAATTATTACCTTTGGAGAGCCAATGGGGCACTTTGCCAATGTGGTCTCATGGGGTAGCCTATGGCTGCCTTCGGGCAGGCATTTCTACGGTTATCCCTGCTGGCCCATGGGTGCAAGGCCTGCCCTAACAGATTATCCAGCGGCTGGGCCACTTGTTAGATCCAGTCACACTGTCTCCCAGCAAGTTCCATGTGGCATGGTGCTGTATCTCCTGTGTCTCTGGATGGGACTTAGAATCCTCATTTAGGGGAATGCACTGGTTCAAAGTCAAGTGAAAGTTAGCAGCACCATGGCCTAGGAGGCAGTGGACCCTCGGGATGTCCCAGGCCTAGCACTTTTGGGACTTAAAGTCCCATTGTTGATATTTTCACACCCTCCATCCTTTCCCCAGATTCTGCCCAAAGTATGTATAGTGTGTATGTGCCTGAGTATATTGTGTGTGCAAGCATACATTTGTGTACATGTAAGCATGTATTACAATATAAATGCATTTTTTGCTTACCTGCATTTCCTTACTTTCTTAGTGCACACACATACACTGCAAATTTAGTTAGAAAGTAGCGATGTGGAGGTTTGGGTCCCATACCATAATAATAGGACCTTCCTAAGAGCTGGCTGAGTGCTACCTTGGTCCTGACTGTGTCTCTGAGCCCTGATGTCTCCTGAAGGTCTGAGCAGCATTGCAGGCTGATATATAGATGAATCTTGGGTAGGGAAGATGGGCTCAGGACCCGCAAGAGTAGTTGTGGCATCTGTGGAGGGATGGATGTGGCAATTGAGAGGCAATCCAGATCGGCACCAATGTACTCAGTCCCATAGGGGAGAGACTGTAGACTGAACTCTGTCCCACATTCGTTTAACACAATGGGCCTGGTAGATGCAGAGCCTCCCTCCCTCCTGGGATGAGATGAGATTTTCTTCCCAGCTGATCCTGCACGTGTATCCCTCAGGTCACAGCCTCTGGCCTACAGTGGGTACAGGTGGTACTGATGGAATGCAAACTCTGCCCACTCACAGAGGCCATTCCATCACTATTGTCATCAAGTTGGCCTCTGTGGAGATGAGACTTCTTAGGCCTTCCTGATGTGTTCTGTCCTCCCCTTGGATAGTCAGTAGTTGGTAGACTGAAAATGTAGACTGCACCTATCAAGCTCAAAGGGCAGTGGCCTCACTGTGGCCTAGAGGGAATAGAGCAGCTCACTTTTCACTTGCAGACCTAGTGTGTGCTGGGCCTGTTCAGATTCATGACTGTTCTCCCACAGTGACTCTTCTGTCTCTCAGAGGGTCCTTTGGTTACTGTAGAATGTGGACTAGAAATCTGACCTCAGAGCCTCTGGGTGACAAGGAGAGAGGCAGGTGGCATGGGAATTTTAGAGGATGGGAAGGGGTGTCCCCTCAGCCTCAGCTAGCCTCACATGGTTGGAGTCCCTAGCCTAGGGTTCTGGGGTGAAAGTGAGGCTCCACGTTCCTACCTAGTCACCCCAAGAGGCTAGGTAGAGGCCTATGGGCCCTAGTATCCTTAGTGAAAGTTGCATATCACCAGAAGCCTAACCCCATGGGGTCCTGTTTCTCTGAAAAAGAAATCTTTCTGCCTTCCTTGGTCCCCTGCAGTCTGTCTTCAGGTGCTGTGGCATTCAAAGCCTGCACACAGAAGCATGTCGAGACCACCTCTTTGCTGTGTTCCGTGTCAATTTGTGGGATGAATGTAGCAGTAAACACTCTTTGTAAAGCACTTTCCTAGATGTATAAACATTGATTACATGCTCCAACTCCCCTAAGTGACTTAAGGTATAATTATATGTTAGGTTTGACTGTTTCCTTTGACTGCTTCAAACACTTCAAATATGCTGTTTGTGTGGACAGTTTCTGCTCACTGTGTGGATGTCCCCTCCCTGCAAACCACTCTATGCATTATTGTCCTGAGACAGCTGGCTGTACTGGGATCTCACAGACTAGATCTTCATTATCTGGTCATCAGGACATTTTATTGCCATTCTGTGGGTAGAAGGATCTCATCTCTGGTCCAAGTAACTCATCAGGGTCTTCCAGCAGGTATGAGATGATCTCAGGAGGGGGTCACAAATTCCATATCTAGATTAGTATAAACTACGTTAACAAAGCAATGAGGATGCCTAAAGCCAAACCTCTACTCCCAAGTTTTAGAGGCTAGAGGTCTATCATAGTGTATTCCAGCTGAAGATTCTGAGCCTTCCTGCCTCTTCCAGTTCATAGGGCTTCTAGCATTTCATGGCTTGAGGGGAATCTTTTCTGTCCCTCATAAGGACACTTTGATCAAGGCTAGTCTCATCTTGAGATTCTTTGAATGAAGAATCTATAAAGCATCCTTCCCCCAACAGCTCACAGCCCAACCATCTGGGGTGTGGCACAGGTGTGTAACACTTTGGGGCATATGGCATTCACTGTGGCATCCGAACCTGGGCTTCTGATAGTTCTATTCTCCTACTTTTCCTCAGAGGAGCCCCCATGGGATCTGTTTTCATGATGCTGTCAGAGGAGACATCAGGAAGAGTGCCTGGCCAGAGGCAGGAGGCTGCTATAAGCAAGCCCCACAGGCTACTCTGCTTTCTTAATCCATATAACATCTGGTCACTGCAAAAGGGTTATCCTGTCAGAGAGGAGAGCCTGTTTGTGTAAGAACTCCTTTGTCTTTTGGGGACCCTTTGGAGTAGGCCCAGAGCAAAAAGAAAGACTGTTAAAGGTTTTACATGCTCACTAAATGTACTGTCTGAGAGATGAGTCCACAAGCAGTAATCAGTTAGGGTTGGGGCAGGACCAGATTTGTGCTGTGGAGTTGATTTGTGATCTGGCCCGGGATGGTTTCCTCCATAGGACAATGTGGTGATTTGAAAGAAAATGGCCCCCAAAAGGAGTGGCAGTATTAGGAGGCGTGGCCTTGTTGGAGGAAGTGTGTCCCTGTGAGGGCAGGATTTAAAGTTTCTTTTGCTCAAGATTTCCTCAGCGTGGTGGGCAGTTGACTTCCTGCTGCCTCTCGGTAAAGATGTAGCCAGCACCACATCTGCCTGCATGCTGCAATGCTCCTCATCATGATGATAACAGACTTAACCTCTGTCTGAAACTGTATACAAGCCATTCCAATGAAATGATTTCTTTATAAGAGTTGCCGTGGTCATGGTGTCTCTTCACAGCAGGAAAAACCCTAACTAACGCAGACACTGGAACTTGGAGCTGCAGAGGTTTACAGGAAAAGAACATGGTGGGATCAGGGTCACTAGAGAAGCCCTATGGGCACATGATGCCTGGCTTCTCTGTGATGGCACAGGATAAGGCTGAGGGGAGTGAGCAAAGGGAGAGAGGTTGAATGGACAGGAGATGGGGGTTTGAATAGAGGAGAGAACTGATTTTTGTATGCAAAGCTTCTCTGCTCCAGCCCTCTGAAGTCTTGCTAGGAGCTACAATGTTTGGGGGCAGCCTGTGCCTGATACAGCCTGGATGCTGGGCTCATCTGAGTCATGGGACACTCCTGAGACATAGGACATTCCTCCATGAGTAAATGTCTTGAAGATTTTGTGATTAAAAAACAAGCAAACAAAAAAACCAGCAGTAGATGCTACAGAGGGAAATGGGCCTCTTTCAGGCTTGAAAGCCTCAGAAAAGAAGGTTTCTCAGGAAACCTCAGAGCTGGTTCTATCAGGGACTGTGAGGAAAACTGTCCCAGGCTACCCTCCTGCTCCTGGTAGTGGCCAGGCATCCCTGAGTTCTTTGACTTGTGAAAGCATCATTCTCAAGTCATGCCTTCATCACTGTGCTATTGTTTCTGCATGCATGTCTGTCCAGATTTACTCTTTTTATTAGAACACTAGTCCTGCTGGATCAGGTCCCTACCTTGCTCTCCTATGGCTTCATCTACATTCATAACACCCACCCAGGATGCCCTTTGCAAGTAGGACCCTCTCTGAGGTCCTGCAGGCTAGGACTTCATCATACATATGAATGGACACCATTCAGCCCGGGACAGTGTCCATCCACACTATCCTGCTAAAGCCAAACATGACTGTAAGGAGCCTGATGGTTAGCATGCTGGCCACCTGCTGTTTCACTGCTAGTCTGCAAGGCAGATGTGACTTTGGTAGATGTTTCTAGAACCTGTTCCTAGAAGGATATCCTGCCCTGTCTGTCTTAGTTTAGGGTGACCATTGCTGTAATGTAGCACATGACCAAAAGCAACTTGGGGAGGAGAGGGTTTTCCATATAATGGTTCACCATCAAAAGCAGAGCAGGAACTCATATAAACTCACATAGGTTAGGAACCTGGAGGCAAGAGCTGATGCAGAAGCCGTGGAGGAGTGCTGCTTACTGGCTTGCTCCTCATGGATAGTTCAGCCTGCTTTGTTATAGAACCCAAGCCACCAGCCCAGGGATGGCACTATCTACAGTGACCTTCCATCAATCACTAATTAAGAAAGTGCCCTACAGGCTTGCCTGCAGCCCAAACTGAGGTTTCTCTTTCTCTCAAATGACTTGAACTTGTGTCAGGTTGACAGAACTATGCAGCACACTGCCTAAAACCCCATGTCTTATGAAAAGGCAGTGCTAGACAGAGCTAGACACACTGTGGCTGTTTCTGCTTTCTGGAGCTTTATGCTTGGGGAACTGAGAGCCCAGGATAGTAAGACTTACCAGGCCCAGGGCCTTAGTGTGTGGTCAGCAAGTCCTTCGTGTCTAACTTCTGGGCAGGTCAATACTTGCCCATTATTTTTATCTCAGGGGACAAATCTTCAGCAACAAGCTTGGTCTGCCTCCCACTGTGCCCTGGCCCACTCATGACCGCTCTATTCTTTAAGCCTCTTGATGCCACGACCGTGAGCAGGCCCAAGAGTGCCATCTGCTGCTGGCTGCTGCTTTCTTCTTGGAATAGAATTTCTATTTATTTATTTACTTATTTACTTGTTTGTCTGTTTGATACTTAGGTCTCCCTATGTAGCGCAGGCTAGCCCCAAACTTTCCTTTTCTCCCCAAAGCTGGGATTGTACCACCATGACTGCTTTATTTATTCTTCTGGCCAGAAAACAAATCCCCTGATATTTCTCAATCTCTCATCTATGTTGTATGATACTCTAGTTTTTTGTTTTTTTTTTTTTTGTAACCATTTATTATTTTGTGGTTGGAGGGCAGGAGAGCACATTTGTGAAAGTCAGAGGACAATTTGCAGGAGTCGGTTCTCTTCCCTCCTCTATGTGGGGCCCAGGGACTCGGGTCCTCCAGCTTAGCAGTGAGCATCTGTCTGCTGAGCCATCTTGAAGGCCACTTTACTTCATGGCATTTCCAGTGGGTCATCTCCTGCCTACAGTCCTCAGTGCCTGCTCTTCCTTCTATTTTGCTCTGGTTGTCTTTATTTTGTTTTACTTTTATTTAATACATTTTGATAAGCATGCATCAAAATTTTCACTTTATGATTTAAGCTATATTGGAATACCACACTTGCAGCCTCAGTCAGCCACCACTACCTTCCCCCTCCAGCACATCTTCCTCTTCTGAGCTGAATTCTGTCTCCATTTACCTGCCCCAGCCCTTGGCATCCATCCACTCTCTTTTCTGTTTCTTTGGGTTAACCAACTCTAGGGACCTCACATAATAGTCTTGTAGGATTTGCCTTTTGTATCTGGTTTCTTTCACTTAGCATGTTTCAAGGTTCATCTACGTTTTGAAGGCTGGATAATATTTCACGGCCTTGTTTATACACTCATCTTCCTTCATAGACTTGTGGATTTCTTTTCACCTCTGGGCATGTGAATAATGATGTTCAGAACATCTCTGTATAAACATATGCCTGAGTCCCAATTTTCAGTTCTTTTGAATGAGCTCTGTGTGGTGGTGTGTGGCTTTAATCCTAGCATTTATGAGGCTAAAGAAGGAGGATTGTGAGGTCACCCTGGGTTGCATAGTGAGATCTTGTCTAAAACAATAAATTAGGTCCATGCTTGTACTCCCAGTGCTTGGTAGATAGAAACAGAATGATCAAGAGTTCAAGGCCTCCTCCCTACAATAGCTAGTTTGGGGCCAGTGTAGTCTACATGAGGCCCTGTCTCCAAAAAAATCACCTGAGCCAAGTGTTGCCCTACCTTTAATGCCAGCATTTAGGAAGCAGAGGCAGGTGTATCTCTGTAAGTTCAAGTCCAGTCTATTGAGGCTATCAACTGCAACTAGAGTATATTGAAAAGAAGTCACCTCCCTTCCTCAATAATCAGCACAGAGTCAATAAGGCCCACATCCCTAAAACGAAGTCAGGGGCTTAACTATGAAATGAGCCATCCAGATGTGGGGGACCCATAGCTTAGCCTCAGGATCCCATCAGGACACCAACTTCTGTGGCTCGGCATGCTCAGCCCTGACTCAGCTCTCCATGCTTCTCTGTGTGCTAATAGACACACCCTGTGTAGAGAATGACAACATCTGTGAGTGTCCCACCCAGTAATTAAGGAGCCCATGGAGCCCTAGGACTTCTTCCATTGTCCAGACCCTCATTCATGTATAGTCCACCACTGTTGAGCGTTCATGGCATCATGGCATCTCTCCTTTGTGCTCCCAAATGTATCCGTACCCGAGTATGTATCCATGAACACAGCCTTGTGTTTTCCCACTGCATGTCCAGGGCCTCATACAGTCTGTAAGCTAAATCATGCCTATAGTGGGTCATGTTGGGCTGGTTCACCCCTGCCTTTGTAGCCCTGGCAGTGGGTGGTCAGATTGCTGTTGACTCTTTATCCCATCATGGAGGTTTGGGATCCTTCCCAGTTTTCTTCGGGAATATGGAGTGCTGTCACAATGGTTTAGTTGTATCAACAGACATACAGACAGAGGACTTAGGGCAGTGTTGGCAATGGACCACTAAGCTGTAGAATTGGTGGTGATGGGTAATACAATTTTATTTTGATGGCACCAAAATATTTTTTCTAAGTGGTTGCAGGAGTTTGCACTCCAGCAAGACGAAATACCATTTTCTACTTATGTCGGACAGGCTTTTCTCTAAAATACACCAAATAGTCAAGTACCCACAAGCATTTGAGGCAAGACTTTGGCATAGAAAATAACCCAACAAATAAACCAGTTTCTACTAAAAGGAAAGGAGAGACAGTACAGGTCATGAGTTGCTGTCAATCAACTGACTGGGGTCCTTTTACTTTACCTGGGGGAGAATCTGTAACAGCGAACAAGCAGCTCTTCTTGTGCTGGCAGTCTAGGCCCTGGAATGCCAGAGGCCTAGAGACTATCCAAAGGCTGACAGCTCTAAGCAGGGCTCATTGTTTCAGGGTATAGATGTAGATGCTGCAGGTTTGTGGCCCTAGGCACTTTACTGGAGACCTATTGCAGTGGGCTTAAGCCACCAGTGGCCGTACTTCTTATCAGCAGTGAGTGAGAAGCAGTAGCCAGTTCTGCCAGCTTGTGTTACCACTGAACGGTCCTTGGGTGCTGGTATGTTCAGGGCTACAATGAGTAGTCTTACAGCCTAGGGTGACAGACTCTTGGCACTTACAGTTTGGCAGCTCTCTGAAACTTTTGGCAACCAAGGCTTGCGATTTCCCTTCTCTAGTTCTTACCAGCCTCCTGCCTTTTGTGTGTTTATTTAATATGTATGATTGTTTTGTCTACATGTATATTTGTGTACAGTGTGCATATCTGGTACCCATGGAGACCAGAAGAGGGCGTCAGATCCCTTGGAGCTGTAGTTACTAACAGTTGTGAGGTACCATGTGGATTCTGGGAAACGAAGTCTGGTCTCTGGAAGAGCAGCCATTGCTTCTAACTGCTGAACCATCTTCTGGTCCATTCTCTCTTTCTTTGGCCTCGGCTCATGACCTGCTTTTTCTTGCCTGCTCCACACTTTCTCTGTCTTCATCATTTCCATCAAGGCTGCTCTCCGGGACTATAAGTTTGGGAGCTCCTACTTTGTGTGTCTCATTTCCGCTTTACTAATGGCAAAGATCAAAGGCAGGCATGGCAAACTCTCTAGGCCCGAGCCTCCCCCAATCTCTAATTTATGGTTTGGGTTTGGCCAGGTAGAGCCCTAACTTTTCAGAGATTCCTCTATGAATCACTGTACACAGTCAGAACGATCTCCTGAAGAACAAATCTAATAAAAGTAGCCACTGGAGAGGGGAGGGACAGGTGTTAGGAGGGGGAGAGTATTTGCATGTCCTGTGGCTGCTACATCAAAGTGTCATAATAAGTAACCTAAATTGTCAAAAATGTGTCCTTTTATAGTTTCCTGGCCAGAAGTCTAAAATCTGACAGGGCTATTCTCCCTTCTGAAGCACCAGAGAAGGTCCTTCCTGCCTCTCCCAACTCCAGGGAACTCCAGATATCCCTTGGCTTTTGCCTCCGTCACTCCAATCTCAGACTTTGAACATGTGGTCCCCTCTTCATCTTGAGTATCTGTGCCTGCACTTTTGTGCCTACAAGGGCACCTGTGTTTGAATTTAGGACCCACTGAATAATCTAAGATAGTCTCAGTGCCAGACCCTTCACTTAATTGCATCTGAAAAGGTGCAAGGGGTCATATGTGCACATATTTCTGGGAGTCTGCATTTCTGTTTTCACAGATGGTGAGAGGTAAAAGGGTCTTCCATAGAAAGAAGTTGGTAGATTATGTTAAGTGAGGATGCAAGCTAGAGTAAATGCCCTATCAGCACACTTAGAAGGGCTAGTACAGCTGTCAAGGACTAGAGCAGGGCAGTACTGGATCAGTTTGCCAAGTCCATTGTTTTTTAATAGTGGACACACTGATGGCATTTACATGATAGGAAATAGCATATCCAGGCAATTCAGCTCCTTTGGAGTGGAGCTGGAGAACCGATTTGCCCTGTCCTCTGACCTCCTCCTCCAGAGGCCCTGTGCTGGTTGGGTTTTGTCAATTTGACTCAAACCCAGGCATTTAGAACGAGAAAATCTTAACTGAGAAAATGCATCTGTAAGATTGGCCTGTAGGTAAGTCTGTGAGGGCATTTTATTAGTTAGTAATTGATGTGGGAGTGCCCAGCCCACTGTGAGTGGTGCCAACCCTAAACAACAGGTAGTCCTGGATTATATATGAAAGCAGCCTGAGCAAGCCATGAAAAGCAAAGACATTCCTCCATGCTTTCTGACTCAGTTCTTGCCTCTAGGTTCCTGCCTTGAGTTCCTGTCTTGATTTTCCTCTGTGATGGATAGACCTGAGAGTTGTAATCTTAAATAAACTCTTTCTTCCCCAAGTTGCTTTTGGTCATGGTCTTATAGAAACCCTATCTAAGAAAGGTCCCTAGCTTTGGCCCCTACTCACCTGCCCTGCCTCTCTTCTCTGCATCAGCTCCACAGATGGTTCCTGCTCCTTAGACAACACCAGGTTGGAGGTGGCCCCTGCAGCCATGCCTCTCACACCCATGGCCACCAGAGAGAAGATCCGGTCCAGGTTCCATGGCAGCCATGATCTGATCCACCGCCTATTTGTCTGCATTTCAGGTGAGATCTGAACCTAGGACATGAGAGTGGGGACAGGCAGGATGTGCCTCAGGAGAGGAAGAACAGTGGAGCTGACCCAGCTTGCCTTGGCTAAAGTGGAGGGCAATGTGGTCTGCAGGGCAAGCCTAGATGTGGGACTAGATCCGTTCTACAGGGAAGAAGGAGCTCTGTAAGTGAGGGTAGTACTTTCCTTCGGGGTGGCTGAGAGTGATGGGCTTAGGCCACGCCCTGGACACCACCTCAGGATGGGATTTACCCTGGGATCCACAGCTATACAGAGCCTGTTCTGTGACTCTGAAGTCACAGTTACTCAGGGCAGTGTAGTATGGGGTACTGGGAGAGTGTAGGCACTTGAATCCTCTTGTTTCTGTGATGGCACAGATGCTGCCATAGGCACCGTGTTATGTGGACCTCTGTGGGTATCTCTTGGCAAGCAACTGCCACAGTTTAGTTGTGGCGGCTGTGACTCTGGATAAGTTGTATATCCGTGGGAGCAGCGATGGTGGTTGGGGTCAGGCACAAAGCTTTCCCTCCCTCTTATCCTCTTCTGATTCCTGAGTTTGTACTTATGTCAAGGGAATTCTCTCTTAAACGGTTGCTGATCCATGATCTCTGGGTGTGTCCTACAGAACATGGCATTGCGCTCTCCCAGTGCCTTCTGTCTTCCACTCACTTCTCCCATGGGCTTCCCTATCAGGTGTAGCTGACCAGCTGCAGACGAATTATGCCAGCGACCTGAGAAGTATTCTCAAAACACTGTTTGAGGTCATGGCCACCAAGCCAGAAACAGATGACAAGGAGAAGCTAAAGAAGGGTGAGTGCCTTGAGTTCCACTGCAGGACAGGCTCTGAGGCTCCTGCCAACCACTGTATCCACCTTCCCCAAGAAGGGACTATGCAGAAAATCACACCTCCAAGGCAACCACATACCCCAGGATCTGCCGGATCAAATGTACCAGGTGTATAGCCTGGAGAAGTGGTTCCTCATGCCATCTTGCAGGTGGGTCCCTGGCTCTGGTTCTTGCATAGGCAATAGCAGGTCATCCAACTTTTCACTGCAGACAAGAGGTTGGGGACCTGCCTCCCACCTTAGACTAGACCAGGTGACTAGATGAAGTACAGCATTAGTTACACTCATCTGTTCAGAGACCAGACCAGCCTGAGTAATAAAAAGGGATCCAGGCCTATTCCTCTATGAGAGGGTGGCAGTATCCACTCTTAGCTGTCTCATATTTATACATATTCAGCTCACTGAAAGCACACATATGTACTCTCACATTTATACATAGGTGTACACATGTACACACTTTTATATACATGCATAACTTACACACACAATAGGTAAATAGATATTTGGCAAGAAAGAGAGTTTGTACTTTGTACCTATAGGGTCCCTGGTAGGAAATGGGACTGGACATCCCTGGTGCTAGTCTGAGGTACTGGTTTAGGGAGAGCTACATATTTGCACAAGAGCTTCCGTCCATGATCTATCTGAATATATGGGATATCCCATGAGGTATCTGGATGTATAGGATAGGCCAGATGGTCCTGGAAGTCTGGCCCAATGGGGCATGCCCTTGTTGGTGAGTAGGAACTTCTGCATCAGCCAGCTCTGCCACCTGGCTAAATTCTGACTGGCAGCCTTGGCAGGGCTGCCTTCTGGAAACCATGAGTCAAGTTGGTGGTAAGGACAGGCATCTTGGCCACACTTTGGACAGGGTTCTTAGATGCCATGACTTTAAACTTCTGCCTTGGGGATCATAAGCTAGGAAGTCTTACCAGTCAGTGTCAGGGCACAGAGCTAGGTGCTCATTCAAAGGAGCCACCAAGTATCCCTGGGTTCCCCACACTGTACAAAGAATAGACTCTTTTATAGGAAGAACCTTGCCAGCATTGCCATTCTGCCTGCTGAGGTGACTTACTCTATGTGCTGATTGGGGGCGGGGGAGACTTGTGAGAGCTGGAAAGGTGGAGACACCAAGTGCTCACTAAGGACAATCAGTTGCATCTACTGCATTGTCTACCAACCCCAGTGGCTTCCTTCTCTCTTTCAGTGACCCAGACTCTACGGAGTGCAGCCTTGGAGGACTGTGCACTATGCCAAGAGACTGTGTCATCATCAGAACTGGCAGCCAAGACTCGGGATGGGGACTTTGAAGGTATGTGGGAAGCTCTGGTATGGACCTGGCATGGTGTCTGCTGAGCAGAGGGAGCTACTCTGTACGTATTCATCCAGACATCAGGCCATTTGGGGATACAGCTTCCTATAGGAGGTATCCTCACACTCTGCACCTCCTCCTTAGTACTATGTATATACAGCTCCTTTACTGCTATGTAATCTTGGGCCCGTTGTTTAGCAGCTAAGCCTCGTAGGTACAAGCTCGGGGATGAGGATCTAAGATTGACTGTGGCTCCAGTACTCAATTCCCTAACACTTCACCTGCATTGAAAAAGTCTCACACGGCAACCTCGGGACATTATGGGGGCTTTGGGAGGGTACAGAAGCCTTCCTTGTGCTGAAGACAAGAGCTGCAAACTTCTATGGTCACATGGAGTCGGCCCTGAGTGGGCTGGAAGCTAAGTGGCTTGAATGTGAGGGGAGAGGGATCCTGGGCTGTTTGGGAATACTGCAGTGCATCTATGGGAGGGAGCCCAAGGCTTGTAGAAAGGTGACTACAGTACGCTACTGTAATGTTTAAAGGCTAAACAGAGTGACCAGAGATGCAGGTCTTAGGTCATGATCATTGGTTCTGCTATACAGCCTAAGTTCAGATGGCCTGGCCTGGCGTCTGCAACTCTGGTGTGACTTGGTCCTTGGACACTGTAACAAGTCCCAGACAGTGAGACTAGAGCAGGACTAGAGGAGTGGGCTAAGCAGTGTCTCTCCACCAGCCAGGCCTCTACCCTTTTCTTTTGCTCTCCTTGTGACAGACCCTCCTGAGTGGGTTCCAGATGAGGCCTGTGGCTTCTGCACCTCCTGTAAGGCACCCTTCACTGTCATCCGCAGGAAGCACCACTGCCGCAGCTGCGGGAAGGTGGGTGGGGCCCCACTGGCCCCCTACATCTTTGGGGTTGTGTGGGGACTGTCCCCAGGCACAGACAGCATCAGGGTTTAGAAGTTAGGGCTGATGTCCTGGTAATCCAGTCAGGTTTCTGTAGTCCCTGTACACATAGTCCTTCAGGTTTTAGGCTCTATTCTGATTCCGTATACCACGCCATTCCTAGGTAATCCTGGCCCCTCCAAGATGAGAACAGGGAGGATCAGGGGCTTTGAGAAGGAATCTGCAGTGGTAATAATGAAGGGCCTAGTTACTTTCAAGAAGCCTGACCTACTGGGCCAGTCCTGCTCAGAGTTTCCTAAAATTCCAGTTCCATAGTCTGCAGGGTCTGGGTCAGGCTGACTGCTGCCAACCATGGTTTTGTCTGGTTTGAATGGGAGGGCTGTGTAAAGGGGCTGACAAAGACCACCCGCTCACTGCCTTCTGTCCCTCCTTGGCTTCCAGATCTTCTGTTCCCGCTGCTCATCACACTCAGCACCACTTCCACGCTACGGACAGGTGAAACCAGTCCGTGTGTGCACACACTGCTATATGTTCCATGTCACACCTTTCTACAGTGACAAGACAGGCGTGTGATGCTGTGCCTGGCATGTTCCAGCTGAGCGGGCTGGGGACTCCAGGACCAAGGCACTATATCTGCCTTGAGTCCTAGCCAAGGTCTCCAGGAAGGAGGTGCTGTGGCTGCTGTGTGCCCTGTCCAGGCTGTGCTGCAGGAGGGCCTCATTGCATCTCATCAAGCTACCTGCTACTGCAGACCTGCCCAGGTTTCCAGAATGTCTAGAGCCTCTGTCCACTCCCCCTGGCCTCTCCACCTGTGGAGACACCACCAGTCCTGGCATGGAGCCAATGAGAGGCCATCTTTATTCAGAGGAGGGACCCAAGGATGCCCAGTTGCTGCTTTTCTGTCAGGGTACCTAGCCCAGCAGGGTTGGATTCTTCTCTTGCCCATCTAATGGCATTTTGCTCCAGCTGTGCATATTAAGGCAGGAGAGGACCAATTCTTTATGTTCTGTTATGTAGCTGAGAGTCTGGAAGTAGAGGCCAGGAGGCTTTAGGCCTCAATATCATAGCAGGACGTCCTGCTATTTATCACTCACCTCATTTCCTAGTGCTCACCACCTGCCTCAGGACCCTGCTCAACAACATGGCGTCTCGTTTCTCTTTTTGAAGGAGGGGTAGTAAAAAGCAGACCCAGTGGTCTCCTGGGGAAGCAGGCATGCTCTTGGCACCTATACCATTGCCACTTGCTGGCTGAGCAGGGGCTGACCGCCTGCTGATACCATAGGCTCTCAGGTGTTTGGGACTGAACCCATCAGGCAGCCGCCACTTGGCTAACATTTCCTTCTTCCTCTGCACCCAATGGGACTCTAACCCACTTCCTCAGGCCTCAGTGTGGCTTGGACAGGCTGAAACGCACAGACACCTCCTCAGGCTTCAATCTCAGGCTTCACATTGCAATGATGATTACAGTTTTATTTTTAGAGAGACGACACACCTACTGCTTCTTTTATAGGATGAAATTCAATCGCTGTTCAGCAGTGGAATACACATGCACAAAAATGGTTTCTGTGCAGGGGCGGGGGGAGAGTATATAATAGAGGGAATATTATGTATTGAGATTATTTTTATTTTCTAAATGCTGTAATTCGAAACCATTTCCATAAATCTATTTAAGGATTGCATACGCTCTGGTGTCTTCTATGAACACGGAGTCCTTGTCTCTGCTGGGTAGGTGATAGTGCTGGCTTGATGTGGATTTTTTTCTGGAAGACTGGGGCATCTGTGCCTTGGGGAGGATTGAATGGCAGAACTTGTCTTCCCGTCAACGTTCAGGAGGAGCTGTCTACCCCCTTCACCTGCAAGCCTATTCACCATCTTGGAAGGGTGCCTGGCTCTCTAGTTTCTCTATTAGGGTGCCTGACTCCCCAGCTGTTGCCCATCCGGCAGTTAAGACCTCTGGCCTATGCTAGGGGAAGGGGCAGGACACATATCTTTGGCCATTCTACCTTAATGTGTTAGCCTCAGATTTGTACTAACCAACCACCTGGGAACTGCCTCTTTGGCTATTCTGGGAAGAATACAAGAAGCTGGTGCAGGCCAGGATTGCCATGGTGACAGTGTCTTTGCCTGCTGTTGAGGTCTGAGTTCTTGGGTCTTTTTAAGTGCCCAGTGCCTTGAAGGTGGGTACCTGGGTGGGGAACCAGGACTGTGGGAGGCAGCAATGGCTGTCACGACTGCTTTCTTGTTAGAATGTGTTTTTAAGTGAGGTTCTCTCTGAGTGGAGCAGAGCCTAGGGATCATAAGAAAGAAGAGCCCAGGTAGGTTACTGGCTCATACTGCCCACCTGGAAAGAATACAGAGAAAAGATCCTTGCCTCACCACCTCCAGCCTAGTGTCTGTCACTGGCTGGACAGTTGTACTGCAGTAGCATTACAAGATGTTGAAGAAGGCTCCCTGCTTCTATGAACCAGGAAGTCAGGACCGGCATGAGCCCATGTGGAACTATTCTGTAGTGTTGTACCTCTGTGCATACTACAGTATAAATAAATTCATGGGCATTTGCTTTTCAGACCTGAAACGTATGTCCTTCTTTCCTACCATGTCAGAGGGAGAAAGGTCAGAACAGAGCACTTGCCCTTTAGAGGGGCCTGAATCCGGTGTGTGTGTGCGCGCGCGTGCGTGCATGTGATCACCTGCGTGTGCACACACCTTCTTCCTCATGTGATCTGTTCATGAGAGACTTTATGAGGCAGCCTTGACCTGCCTATATGAATTGGTTTAAGGGAGCTGCTCCATGAACTGCCATGTTTAAGGCCTGGGACCGCAGGTGCCCTACAGTGAGAATGATCAACTGCCCCATTCACCTGTGATGGAGGAATTCCAAGTCTTCTGTGATAAATTTAGGATATCTGGTCACTCCACCCTTCTGTGGAGCTATCCCCACACCAAGAGCAGAGCAATTAGTAAAACACTTCAAGAAGGTTCTAGAAGCCTTATTTATGGTTGGGGTTTGTGTTTGGGAACTCCTGGGGTTCCCAGGAGACATGGAGCATGCTCAGAGATCCGGGTATGCAATCAATTGTTTTTAAAAATTATTATTATATAAATAATGTTCCACTTGCACATTGCAGGCCAGAAGAGGGCACCAGATCTCATTACAGATGTTTGTGAGCCACCATGTGGTTGCTGGGAATTAAGCTCAGAATTTCTGGAAGAGCAGCCAGTGCTCTTAACCACAGAGCCATCTCTCCAGTCCCCAGCAATCAGTTCTTTTAAGATAACCTCGGGACCTTTCTGAGCCTTAATTTCCCTCACCATCACCATTATTGTTCCAGAATTTTATACGCCCATGACAACCCACATGGCAATCATTCAAGAGAGCAGGATCCCGTCATGGATAGGGAAACGGAAGCTTATGAAGATCAGTAGCAGCTGTGCTGAGCTGTGTGCTTCAAGGATCATCCATCAAGAGGCTTCTATATATGTGTCCAGCGAAGTGAAGACTTGAAGACAGGTCCAAGCTAGTTGTGCTGGGAGTTATCCTTGGAATTTGGGAGTTCTGCCAGCTCATGACCACTTAACCATGCTTGGCAGTTGGCAGCAGGGTTCTCATTATTCTCTGGATATGCATAATCCTGGGAAGGGACCCTCAGCATTCTCCAAACATCTCTACCTCAGACTGCAGTGACCTGCAGGGAATCCTCAGGTGCACAGGGACCAGACTGCCTACAGCTCTACCTAAGAAAAGCTTGCAAGCAGAAGGGTCAAAAGTAGAGGCTGCTATGCCTGATCTTGGGAGATTGTACAGATTGAGAAAGAGATACTTCTAGCACCTTGTCTGAAGTATTAGCTCCTTTTCTGTTGCTGTGATAGAACATTATGACCAAAGCAACTTACAGAAGATAGTTTATTTGAACTTAAGGATTCCAGAGAAGTAGGAGTCCATTGTGGTATGGAAGCATGGCAGCAAGTGGCAGAAATGGTGTCAGAAAGAGATTTCTGAGAGCTTGCATTATTTACAACAGCATGAAGAAGAAGACAAAGATAACTGGTATGAATCAAGATTAAAAATACGCAAAGCTCATTTCAGTAACATACTTTGCATAGCAAGGTCACACCTTCTAAACCTTCCCAAACAGTGCCATCACCTGGGGACAAAGTGTTCAAATATCTGAACCTATAGAGGACAGTCTCATTTAATTACTATAGAGTTCCACTTTGTCACTTCCATAGGGCCTACTCAGGGCCCACAGAAGTGGTTCTGGGGACCTATCTGCACACGGGAAGTTCAGAAGTCCCCTTGATGCGTATCCCTCTTGTTTGTGTCTCATTTGTACAGCTAGCTTATCACCAGTCCTTATCTGCCTACCCCAAGAACTCCAGGATAGCCCTGTCTGGGAACATGGTCTCTCCACTGCACACTCAACTGAGTCCTTGCCTGAGTACAGAAAAGGTAGCCAAAAGCCAGACATATAGTGACCCTGAGGCATATGGCATGGGACTCTGATGGACTTTTGGTGTCCTTGTAGTAATAATAGCTTTTGTACTCAAGTAACGCATGGGTTTGAAGCCTGGTTCCTCTCTCCCTCTGCCCAGTCCTTGACCCAGTCAAAATTGCTGCAGCCCCTAATTGCAACCAGCAATACTTGGCTTCCTGGGTGTGTGTGTGTGTGTGTGTGTGTGTGTGTGTGTGTGTGTGTGTGTGTGTGTGTTTGCTTCTATGCAGGGAACTAGCATGCTGAGTCCAGACAAAATCCCAGCACAGACAGACCCAGTGACTGTTCCCCAGTTTTCAAGATCCTGCCAATGGCTGGAAGGGCCAAAGGAGCCTATAACTGGTATATATATATAAACTATAGCAAAGGCAGACAGCAGGGCAGACATGCCTTGAAAGCTGTGGGAGGCCAGGAAGAAGAGCCCAGGCTAGAATGGGATGCTTTTCTCAGGTAGGATTGGAGTGGGGCTAACAGCATGCTGGATTGAGAGGTTCTGTGGCCTCTGTGGGCCAGTTACTGTCAGCACTTGAAGAGGGAGCTGGAGAAGCCGATAGGGACCTAACTCCTGCCATCTCTGGCTTCAAAGCATAGAAGTTCAAGCTTCCTCCTAGGCTCACAAGGAAACAGTGTTTGATATCAGTGCTGACTCCCACCCCCAGTACTCATAGATCACAGCAGAGTCCCTAGGGTTCATATATGACCTTCAAGAAGGAGGACCTCACAGGCATATAAGTCCAGGAGCAGAGGTAGGGCTGGAATGGGCCTTCCCTCTGCCTTTTATGGCAGGTGGTTAATCTGCCAGGGATCTGGCTCTCCCTATTGTGGAGACCCCATGGCAATGAGTGAGTGCATTTACCCACACCCCTCATTCATGGACTTCTTTTTTATTTCTTCTCTGTGAAGGCATTACAAAGATTTGTACCTCTGGGGCTACAAAATTTATTTGATATATAAATTGTTAACTTATGCATGGTCCATTAGTATAGTGGGAAAACTTGAAAATGAAAAAAGTACTCCATAAATCATTCACAAACACAATGAACTATTATAAACTTAAAAAATAATATTGACATCTTATTAGTTTCCATAGACTGTTATTTATATCTTGATGCACTTTGATTTCTCTGTCTTCCTTTTGTATTCTGAACAGTGTTTTTGCATGTCAAACTTTCTGGAAGGCCTCCAAGTGCTCAGAGACTAGGCCTGGTACTTGTGACTGGCAGCCTAGGCTCCACCCCAGGTTCTGACCAGTTGTGCCTGGGTAAACCTGAGTAAGCCAGCCCCTGTGGGCTCCATCACCCCATGGGCGTGGCCAGGGATTTGCAGTACTTACTACACTGGAGCACTGCACATACTCCTGCCTTTCTTGGGGACTGCTTTGTGCTCAGTCTGCTGCTGCCTAGGGTTTTTCATGCATATTTCAATGTATCATTAAAAACTAGAGGTTATCATTCTTATTTTATAGTTAGGCTTAGAGAGCCAAGCTCTCATGGCCATACTAGAATCCAGAATGGCTCTCAAGAATGGACTCAAACAGAAAGTCTCTTAACTCTTCACTGTTGTGGGTATGCACTAGCCTCTCAGTGTAGGAAGCAGCAGGTTCTAGAGGATTGAGGCTCTCCAGAGCCTGCTAGGTCCACCATCCTACAGATCTGGACCTCTTCTACAGGGGCTGCCCACTAAGGGTCTGAAGAGAGGCAGGTGCAGACTGCAGGCTGCAGGATTCTGACAGGTGGGTAAGCAAAACAGGATACTGGGGCTTGGTGGCTGCCAGGTGTCTACTTTAATGACTGAAGAGACCAAAGGTGGGAGAGGGGGCAGGGTCAGGTCATCAGAGATGGAGTATGCGTCTGCAACCTTTCTACTCTGGCTGTGAGGGACACCCCCTAAGAAGCCTGGACAATATTTCCATACCTGTGCAGGGAGGTATAAGGGTGCTGTCTACTACTGTTACTGACCTGATCCTAGAGAAAGAAAACCAGGGCAAGTAAGGGGAAAAGATATAAAGAGCATTCTTTTAGAGGTTCTCCCACCCTTCCCTCTTTCTCCTGTGTGTTTAGTTTCTCTGAGAGAGAGAGAGAGAGAGAGAGAGAGAGAGAGAGAGAGAGAGAGAGAGAGAGAGAGAGAGAGAGAGAATGGAGAGAATGTGTGTGTGTTAGAGGAAGGGATCAATAACTCTTTCCCATACTAGACCGAAAGCTCTTTGGTCAACCCTCCAAATGCCCTGGAAGTGGGTGCTAGTTCTTAGAGAAACTGAGGTGGGGGAGGAGGCCACTAAGAAAAGGTCTTGCAGTCTTTGATCATCCACCCAAAACTGGGGAACCCCAAACTGGGGGAGGCCCTATGTCCTTTCTCCTAGGTCATGTTGGGTTACCCAGTTTGTGAGAGAAGACAGGACTAAGGACTTGGCATCACACTGCCAAGAGTGGAGCTGTCTTACTCCCCATTGGCCTTCTGTAAGTGACCTTCAATGAGGTAGAGGATCTTGGTCTCCTTTTCCCAAATCCTGGGACCTTTGGGGCACAGATGCACATAGGCACTACTGGTGTCTCTGCCCCATCTCACACAGTGAAGGCCATGAGTCCAGAGACCCCTCTGGTCTACATGGAACCAGTTTGCCCTTATGCACTTGCAAGCTGGTTCCTATTCCAGGCAGCGACTTTCAGATCTCCCCTGGGGATCCAGCTCATTCTGCAGCTTCCTTGAGTAGGCTTGCTGTCCTGCTCCTAGAATTCTATAGCCACCTCCACTCACCAGGTCATCACTGCCCACTTCTCCCAGCTTTTGCATGTTCTCAGAGAGGGAGAGCCCTTCTGGCACCAGAAAGTGCTTTGTCCTGGGTGCAGCTGGTGGGAACTAGTGTCCTAGTTTGAGATTAAAAAGTTTCCAGGCTGGGAGGCTGTGGTCACCCTCATGCCCCACTTCAGCACACTGGAGGGGCATCCCAGCCCAGTAGCAGAAGGAAGCAGGCTACTGAGGTCTTGCCTTAACACTTGGAGGCAGCCTGCCAAAGCAATGGGGGAACCCTTCAAAATGCTGCCCCCCCACCCAGTGCTAAGCCCAGTGACCTGTAAGCCCCCAACATGGCTCTTAATGCTCCATAAAGATGGACATCCTTCTCATTCACAACTCTGGGCAGCCCTACAGACTAACTGGTTCTATCTACCTGGCCCCGTGGAGATTGCAATGTCAACAGGTTCTTTCAGTGTCTATACAGGACTGTTGATGAGCATGAGGTTCCCCACTGGGTCTTGCAAGATTCCATCTGAGCACCTGTTATTCTTAATCCTGCCCCACAGGTCAGACATCTGTGGTTTACACCCAGGCTGGGGGGGGGGGGGGGAAGTGTCTCCAGTTTCCAACTTCCCAGATTGTTAACAGTGCTGAGTAACCAGTGTGAGAGTACCGATCTCCATTTTTCTATTTCGAGGGTATTCTGCAAGTTTCCTTATCTGTATATTGGGCATACAGAGATCCACAAGGAAGTGTGTATCATGAATCCGCCTTGGTCTCACAGTAAAGTGTTTCATTAGTAATTTTCTTTGTATTTTAAAGGCTGCTGTCCAGCCTGCTGGCCTGTTCTCAACCTAAATCAAAACAACAACAAAACAGAGATCAAACAGAGGGGGATGGGAGGAATCTGGATACAGAGACGCTGGGGTTAGGCTGCCCATTCCCCAAGCATCTATAGTCCAGCCTGAGGATTCCAGGTCATTATCAATTATGGCTGACACACAGTCAGTAGTCTACTGAAGAACTTGCCCTCTCATCTGTCACTAGCACCTAGGTATTGAACCAAGCATCACAGATCTCTCTTCCGCTCGTGGCAGAGGATTTTGAAGCCCTTTTCTTAGACCCGGTGACCTTTCGTTCTCTCCTGACGGTCCCCAGGAAACTAAGTGTTCCTGCCTACTCTGGGTCTGACATTTTCTGAGAAGCTTTTAGGTTCCAACCATCTGCGTCTCAGTCCTAAGTTTTAGCCTTCCCGGAAGCCACTAGTCATGTGGGGACAGGTGTCTTTTGCAGTCCTTCAGCAAGATCCCCCCAGCTCCTGCCCGAATCAGGGCCCCAGCCGGGTCTTCCACAGATACTGTGGTACAGCTGACCCCGAGCAACAGGTCGTTGCGCACGACGTGCAAGGCACGAAAAAGCGTCGGGGCGCGTGTCCGCAGCGCATCCTGCCGGGTGTCTCCCGAGACACGGTCCACGTCCTCCTGGCCCCAGCGTAGGCCGGGCAGCGGTCCCACCGCGCAGAGCTTCCTCTCGGCAACGCGTCCAACCCGGGCGCCCTCATTGGCCCCACGCCCCGTCGCCGACCATTGGTCCACGAACCCAATTTACATAGACCGATCTGGCCCAATCGGCGCGCAAAGCCTACTTAACATGCACGACGGCCGCCAGTCAGCGAGCACCGGGGCCGGGCCACCACGTGCTGTTGCTAAGCTTGGGCTTCTAAATTGTTACTACTGGGGCCAGCCTATCCCAGGCAAGCTTCGCATCTGTCAACATTCTCAGCCCTGCCCGAGGCGTTCGGCCAGTTACTATTGGCCGAGGCTGGCCTAGGATCCGCCCCCTAAACCAGAGCTCCAACGTCTATTGGCTGTGGCGACCGCCGCTCGCCTTATGTGTCAATTTGAGGGCCTGAGGCGGAGGGTGGCGGTCCAGCGCTGGAGTCCGCGAGTCGGGCTGGTGTGCCGCCAGGCGCGGGGCGTGCGGCGAGCGGAGCCGGCAGGAGCGCGCCGGGCAGCTGCCGCCGCCGTCCCGTGCGCGGGCGGCAGGATGGAGCTGAATTCCCTGCTGCTGCTGTTGGAAGCGGCCGAGTACCTGGAGCGTAGGGACCGAGGTAGCCCTCGCCCCTTTGTGCCAGGGTGGGCGGGCGGCGGGCGGGTGCAGGGGGCCGCTGACCGCGCCGTCTGTCCTGCAGAGGCCGAGCACGGCTACGCCTCCGTGCTGCCCTTCGACGGCGACTTCGCCAGGAAGAAAACAAAGACGGCCGGCCTGGTGCGCAAGGCCCCGAACAACAGGTACCGCCCCCAACCCCCACCCCCGCGCGGTGTGCCCAGCCAGCTTGGGCCGGCCCCGCCCGAGTGTCCCAGTCCTCTCCGCGTCCCCAACGCAGTTCTGCGCGCACCCGGGCGGCCGGCCTGGAGGAGGTGCCGGCCCCGCCCGCGCGTCGCCATCTTCCCGCGGCCGCGCCTCCCGCCGCCGTAAACAGTGCCACGCGTACAGCGCCCGCGTTCGCCCAGAGTCGTTCTGGACTTTTCCAGACTGGAGAGGAGTTGTCAGTTGGTGCCGGCCGCTGCTACCTGCCTTGGGCTGAATTGTGGACTCCTCCCTTCCTTGCACTTCTCAAAGCTGGCCTTGCTCTTAGGCCCAGCACCTTACCCTTAGGAGCCTGGACAGTGACCCCTCCCGCGCAGCCAACTGACAGGGAAACTCCCAACTGCAAGTGCAGGGCTGGCCTTGTGGCAAAGACCTGCAGGGAGCTATTTCTACCAAGAGTCCCAAAGCCCAAGTACTCTCTCTGCCTTGGCTTTGTACTTGGAGGAAGCCCAGAAGCTGGGATTTACCTTCCTGGCTGCTGTGGGGACCATAGCACACTTGACAGTATCTAGGGGCCATCCTTAGCCCAGTTTATCCTGTGTGGTCAATCTGGGAGCTTCCTTGGCAGGCCGGGGTCTTCAGGGCCCCTGGCAGAGGGTGAGGCTCATTCCTGTGGCCTGCCTGTTCTTGGGAAACTGAGAGGCTGGCACAAGGACCCATGTCTGTGGTGTCCTAGGCCTGGTTAAATTTCCAACTGTCCTAGCCCCTGGTTTCCTGCTTTGGGCAGTTTGCAGAAGAACATATGTGTGTTGAAGGCCTCACTACCCCAAGTTTCCACAATGAGATGCCCTGGTCCCTGCTCTGTCTGCCCCAAACCCCAGGTTGGGAGTTCAAGTTCCTGTGGCATGGAGTACCAACAGGTGATAGGAATAGTAGCTGAGGCACTCAGATGTTTCTGCCATATACACCAGTAAGCAATCTGACCTAGCCTTGTAAAGGAAGCCTAATTGGGGGGGGGGGGGCTGGAGAGATGCCTTAGTGTTTAACCCAGTAGAGGAAGGACCTGAGTTCAATTTCCAGCATCCACATGGCAGCGACAGCTCACAACTGTCCGTAATTCCAGTTCCAAGACACCCTCATAGACACACCTGCAGACATAACCCATAAAATTTTTACTAAGAAGCTTTGTTTTGAACTCCATTTTACAACTGAGGAAACCAGGCATAGACAGATTCAATTATCTGCCCCGGGCCATTTAACCTCCTCTGTTCCCTGTTCCTGGATGAAGCCCTAAGCTTTATACCTTCTGTTGGGATGGCGATCTGGGTACAAGAGGCAGGGGATGCAGAGGGCCTCCCTGACTTTAGTGCACCTCCCCTAAAGCTTCCTTGGACAGAATATTCTCCTTCAAGGCCTAAGATCTTAGAGGTGGCAGACATAGCCCTTCTCTTCCCAGTCACTGCTTAGTTGAGAAGCTGAGATCCCAGATGTGGAAGGGCAGTTCTGAAACTGTAAGGCTCCTGTATCCTGGCAAATTGAAGGACAGGCTTGTGTATAGTGGGCCAGGGTGAGGTGGGAAGGAACCTGGAGCTAACCTTTCAGGGTCATGCTTTCCAAGAGGGTGAGCAGAGGGGTCAGATCAAGTGGTGCCTAGACATCACCACCTTGACCTCTTTTTAGGCACAGGTGCTTCTAGAACCTGTGTAACAAACTCCTCTACAGGATCTCTGGACACAGGAAGAGTTCCAAGAAAGGCCAGCCCCATGCTGCTGAAGACTGGCCCTCCAGTCTAGGTTTGGGAACAAGAAAGACAAGTGTCATCCTTTGGTGCAGAAAACACTGAAGGCCCCTGCTGACCCTAGTCTCCTACACACTAGCAAACCTACAGACCCAGCTGGGCTGCAATTTGGGCTGAAGATCCAAGGCCAGTGAGGAGCTTCTGTGCTGCTTTCTTGGCCTATGGGGATTCTGAGGCTCTGGCCCAGCTCAGGTGACTAGAGGGTCTTTGAAGACCCAGGAAACTACACAGGGAAGCCTAGGAATCTGTAGGGCTTAAGGGAAGATGAGTGACCTAGTACCTTGATGGTTTCAGTAGGCAATGGGGCAGGCAGAGTATGCATACTTTTTGGTAAAAGATAACAAATCCAAGTTCTGGAGCAGCAGCAGGAGGAACCAAGACAGTGACCAGCAGAAACACGGGGAGGGACATGGTCGTGGTGTGTCCTGAGCTTTCTGCTCCTTTGTGCAGCAGCCTAGAGACCTAGAAGCCCTTGTTGGTTTGTGGCATTCTCTTAGATTGAGGGAGTTACTTGGAATCCTGAGTGGCACCTGTGGTGTTCAGAAATCTGCTCTGATCTGAGTGGGTTTGGCCAGTGGGGGCTCAAGCAGTCCATGGAATCACTGTTCCCAGGAAAGATAAACTTGGACTCAGGGTGCCATGTTATGGCATAGTGCAGCTCCTGAGAGAAGTGGAAATGGCCAGCCCTCTTCTATGTCCTGCTATACACCTACAAGCCCAGAAAGCGTTGTTTGTAGGGAATACCCTTGTGAGCTGACACAACTGTAACAGCATTGCCCTGGGTGTTCCTGTCTGTTTGACAGAGTGGCTGTGGGAAGACAGGATCATCTTGTCTCCTGAGGGCCTGGCCTCTGTGTTACATGCTCAGAGGCTTGTATTGCTTACAAGGACACAGCTGGCCTGAGGGAAAGAGGAGCAGAGAAGGAAGGTAGCTGGGCACCTGCCAGCCCCCTTCATCTCGGTTCAGTATGGCGTTACCCTAACCTTTGGTAGGCAGCTGTACCCTTGTCTTATCTTCGAGCATCCAGAGATATCCTGGACCTAGATAGCCACTATGTGAGGGCTTCTGGCTCTCTACAAAGAGCTACTGTTATTTGTGCTCTGGTGTTGGGCCTAGGAGTGAGCCCTGTCTTTCTGTCTCTCTAAACAGGTCGTCACACAACGAACTAGAAAAGCACAGGTAAGTGGCAACCCCATTCCCATGTGAGCTACTGGATGTGACTGCTCTCCCAACTCCATGCTGAGGGGGTGCTTTTGCTGACCTGACCTGTTTGGGTTGCCAGGCTATGCTATAGGCTCTGGAAAGATCAGTTCTAGAGGGATCCAGGGTCTGTACTCAAGCATTTTAGATTGGCAGGCAAGGGCTGGGCCCAGGCCCAATTCTGTAGGGTTCAGCCTGAGATCAGAACTGGTGGGTTCCAAGGACTGGAAGCACAGATCTTTGTGCTGGTAGCACTGAGTTTGCTCCCTGTAAGAGGACCTGGGTGGGATTAGGTGTGCCTGAGCCCCCTTTGGAAACTTTGTTTCAGCTCTTAGTACAGAGGCCTTTGTAGAGGATTCATCCCTTTCCCGCTTAGCTCTGTGCCCTTTGAGGCCTGCTTTCCAAGGAGCTGTGATGTTCTGTGTGACCAAGAAAGTATCAAGAGGGCAACAGGCCCAGGCACTCTTCCCTGTACCCTGGCTCTAGTCAGCTCCTGAAATTGGTGGTGGCCCACGAGGGTGCTTCACCTTGTCATTCGTGTCTTCCCTCTGCCAGCTATGACAAGTTGTGGCTGAGCCCTGAGAGGTGGGAGATGAAGGAGATATTTGTGCTGCCAGCATCAGCCTAAGTGAAAGCAGAGGTATTTTAGGCCAGGCAGCCCCATAAGCAATAGTCCCCATGCAAAGACCAGGGAAAGCCCCTGAGAGACAGTAGGCAATAGCTCTATCCTGACCTCCACTCCTATCTGTAGAAAGGACTAGTTCTGCCTTGCCTTCTTGGTGTTTGGGGTGTGTAACTCTGCATCCTAGATGAACCCTCCTGGGTGCACTGGGAAGGTCTGGAACCCATCCAGTTCTTCCCCCCCGCCCCCCCATGTCTGCACCCAGTGCAGCGCCAACTTCCGCTCTCCCTGGGATTCAGGACTCTGGTTGGGGCGGGTGGCTGGGCAGGGACAGAACACCATGTTCCCTCAGGAGATGCACTTCCTGCACTGGCTGTGTGTGGTTGGGGGGTTCCCAAGGGGCCAGGCCACAGGGATGGAAGCCAGTGTGAGGCAGGCTTGGGTTTGCTTGTAGGCCAGAAGAAACCAGCCAACCTATACAGACCCAGGCACAGTGGCCTGGACTATAGTGAGGGCTTCCCAGAAGCAGTGTTTGGGAGGACAGCTAGTAGTGAGGACAGATGGGGAATGTTTTTGAGGAAAGCATGGGTAGTAAGAGTATGGCAACCTCTAGGAGGGATAAGAGTTGGCCTCTGACCTCTGTAGACATCCATTGACCTTGGCCTCTGCCATCTTCCTCAAGCCTATAGTTAGACTAGGTCTCACGAAGGCCCTTAATTTAAGATGGGGTAAGGGTGGTTGGGCGTCCTGAGGCTCTCTGCCACCCAGCTCAGGGCAGGGTCTTTTCATCTAGTTAATCAAGCCATAGATGTAGATAACCCTGAGCAGCCCACAGGCCTAGGGCTTGGGTCCTGGTAGGGACATCAGTCCTTGCTGTAGTTGGCCTGAGATCGATGCCAGGTGTTCCTGGCTGCTGCTGGCTGAAGGAAGGGCTTGTGTGTTGTCCTGAGGAAGGAAGGAAATACCTGGCTAGCTGCCCAGCAGGCCATAAGAGGCATACCCTGGACACTGTCTTCACTGGAAATGTCCCTCAGAGAGACTCAGGTAGGCCTGTGGGACTTCCCCTTTTGGAGCTTTAAACAGTACCCAGCCAACTGTAGGCCCAGTACCCCTGTAGGTCAGTAGCTCAGTTAGTGTTGCCAAGTCTAGCACTTGCTGCTGCTGACCTCAGAGCCTGGCATCCCTCCTAGGCTCAGCTCTAGTCTCTGATCTTAGTTGGTGAGAGAGAGCTAGATGTTCTTCCTGACCCTTAGAACTTCTTAAGTGTCTCAATACATTTAGAGGTCAGGTATAAACCCCAAGTCAGGCCCCAACTCTAATCTAGGCACAGAGATGGTTGTTGGGCCTTGGCACGCTCTTGCATGGCTGCCCACAAGTACCTGATGCAGCCACGTGGAACTACACAGGAACATGTTTGTTAGCAACAGCTAGCAGATGCTGATAAAAAGGCGATAGTAGGGGTTCCCTTGTCTCTCACCTCTGATTGTAGTGGAATTCCTCATTGCTCTTTCCCCCCCCCCCCCGAAACCTGGCCTGGAAACCAACCAGCCAAAACTTTGACACACATGTGCTGGGGGACCCTGGCATAGAGCCAAGTCCCTGTCCCCAGCTTTTGGGCCTGCCTTTGAGGAGTAGGATTTTCTGTGAGAAGCTAGGTGTGGCATTGTCAAGGGGCTGGGTTGTGAGGAGAGATGGGGCTGTTGCTGATACTAATGCAGATATTCTAGGGGTGGTTCTGTCTCCTTTAGAAGCATGGGGATTTGACAAATTTGGGGTGTTTAGGGACAGCTGTGAGTATTGGCATTGAGTCTTGTGTGTTATACTGTCTTTGGGGAGATGTAGTGAGGCTCCAGAACATCCTAGACTCTAGGATTGTGTTGCTCAGTAGAGGACTGGGGGGATTTTCCCTACATCTCCTCATTCAACCACAGGCTTAGCCCTGAGTATACACTCTTCTGGGTTTGGGTTGACATACTATTTTACAGTGATTGTGTATGGTCAGGTGACCTTTCCTCCTCTCTTGAAGAAATATCTTTTCCCAAAGTATTATTATTCATGTATTTCCTATACCCGACTTAGAGGCCTTATCCTGAAGTGATAAAGGGCTCTTGTTACTCTACCTGGATCCTTCACCCAGTACCATGGAAGTGCTGCAGACCTGTGTCCATGTGCCCCTAGCCTACCTGACCTCAGTCTGTAGAGACCCATAGCTGCACTTCAGGTTTCCTCTGACTTCGTTTCCTGATTACCCATGGAATAGAGTCTGTTTTCATGTTAGACTTGCCCTTTGTTTTCTGCAACTTGCCTGTTTGTGTCCTTTGCTTATTGTTACATGAAGGCAGTGTTCTTTATTGTTGATGTGTATGAGCTCAAAATATCACTAATACTAACCGTTTTGTCTTCTATATGTATTGCAAATGCGTTTCTACTGTTATTTGTCTTTCAGCTGTGTTTCTTTCCTGTACAAACATGTCTTTCTCTGATTGTAACAGTCAATGTGGGGTTTTAAAAGCATAGAAAACCTGGAAAATACAGAAGAGAACTAAGCTAAAGAAATAAACGTTGTCAGCCGCATCCCTGGAGATGCATGCTTCCTGTGCTTCATTGTGTTCTGTTGAGTCTCTTGTGTGCGTCTGCTCTTTTTATTTTTTTTAAACAAAAGTGGGTCACTTGTCACATATGTAGCTCTGTCTCCTAATGTTTTCACTTACGAACTGGAAAGATAGATACACCAAAATCCAGCAGTGTGGTCATCTCTGGGACAAAGAACTTGTTTCTTGTCAATTGGAGCTTTCCATCAGTTACTGAAGAGCCATTGCTGCTGACATGGTTAAATGGTGGGGCTGTATGAATTTGCTGTGTAACAAGTCCACCTGGTGAGAAGGGTCCCCAGCCACTCTACCAGTCAGATCTCAATGCTGGCTTCAGGACAGTGGAACCTATCGTGGGAAGGCTCCATCTCTGCTCTCTAGTCCCTTCAACTCCTAGGGTTGGATACTCACTGTGCTGGAAGCAATGAAGCTGAGATCTGGACTCTGGGAAGGTAACCAAGCATGCGGTAGTATGGAGCTAGAGCCTGCCTATGGATGGTGAGAGTGAAGATCCTCTAGCTCTGAGGCAAAGTCAGGGGCTTACATGCTCTCACTTAAACCTTACCTCTTGGCTAAGTTCAACCTCAGTCCTGTGTCTAAAAAGTTCTTCCAAAGGTCTAACTCCAGTTCACCAAAAGGGCCTCTAGGCCTTAGGGTGCTGGGCCAGAAGACTAGGTGAGAAAGTGCTTTGTTAGCAATGGGTGCAGTTTGAAAGGCATATGGCCATGGGAGGTACAACTCCCCTCCCCCGTGTATTACTGTTAACATCTCTCTACGGTCTAATTTCTTCCTTCTCTACCCAAGGGCCCCCTCCTCTGTCCAAGAGATGGTTGTTCCTGCATTATGTCCCTCAGTGGTCTCCTTAGAGAAAGACTGAGGGAATCCGTGGGGGTGTTTGGGCTCTGACTAAAGTTCAGATATGAAAAGTAGACTTTTGTACTAGGTGCCACTATTTTTTTTTTTAAATTGAAATAGGTTTTTTTATACAATATGTTCTAATCATGGTTTTCCCTCCTATTTCCTCCTAGATCTTCCCTACCTCCCCATCATCCAACTCCACACCTTCTTTCTCTCTCTAAAAAACAAAGAAGCAAATTAAAAAAACAAACCGGTTAAAGAGGAATGTGTGGAATATGTGTGGGCACTGACCATGTCAGGCAGTTGGGTAGCAGCAGGTTTCTACAATCCTCAAAAGAAAAAATAAAAATAAAAAATCAATCTTTGACTTATCAGTTACATTTCTAAGAATGTGTCCAAAGCAAGCCATGCTGACTTGGAAACCACTTTGGTTTTATCTATAGGGTCTGGCTGGTGCCATAATTGGCCATCACTTAGACTGAACACTTGTTTCCTGCAGATACTGCTCAGGTGGAATGTGCAGACAATCATCAGTCTCTGTAATCATAGTACTATCAGAGATAGCCACTGGAAGTGAACTTAGTTGTACCTACAGACCAGGGAGGAAAGCATTACACCATATTAAAAAGTATTGTGAATATGGTTCTACTTTTGTGAAAAAAGGGATCCACACAAATGGATACAGAACAAAAGTCTGGAATGATAAAATTTTCAGTGAGACCACAAACTCAGCAGAGAGAGAACTGGTTCTCAGGCCTCCCTTGACCTTATCAATTCATGGGGGCAAAAGTGACTAAAGAACACTGTACAGGGAAGAGTAGACAACACAGACATTTGTTCCCTGGGCTCTTAGGCCCTATGGAACCATGTGGATACCATATCCACAGAGGTGGCAGGCTGTTCCAGAGGGGAAGTGTTATCCGTGCCAGGGGGGAATTCTTGGAGAGGGATCTAGATACTCCAGCCTTGAGGCAGAGTCTGGGGCAACTTCCAGGTCAAGAGGCAGGCCTACAGAGGGGCTCAGCTGGCTACTTTCCACCTTCCACCAGCCACATCTGCCATACTTGTATGGGATTTGCTGCCTAGCTTGATAGTCTGTCTCTGGCTCTTTCAGACGAGCTAAACTCAGACTCTACTTGGAACAGCTCAAGCAGCTGGTACCCCTGGGTCCTGACAGCACACGCCACACCACTTTGAGCCTCCTGAAGCGTGCCAAGATGCACATCAAGGTAAGCACGCTGCGTCCTCTACTCTCCAGCCACCCTGCTGTCCCCCAAGCCATCCCTACTCTTGGACAGCTGTTGGTTTGAAGGACCTGGAGGTGGATGGTGGAGCCATCTAACAGGTACATGTCAGGAGTTTATAGGGAGACCCAATAGGAGCTGATCAGTGGTGTGGAGGTTACATGCTTTGTGATGGGGTTGAGTGGTGACTGACCGAGAGACAGTATAGTTGGGTGGATAGGCCAGGTGCAGGATAGTACAGGTAGTTCTGTAACACTGGGCTGTGAAGAAGCAGCAGCTGGAAGAAGAGGTGGAGTTGTCCCCCATGGCCTTCAGACTGAGAATTGCTTATTTAATGTTCTTGGGACATTTGGGTCAACCAGGGTATGTCTTTCCCTTCAGAAGGGGTCCTCTGTCTCACAGGTATAGACTCACAGGTCAAGTGGCAGTAGCTTTGAAAGTTATATCCAAGACCCCAAGGTTTTAATAGAACAGCAGTGTCTCAGGTGGGACCCCCACACAGGAAGGTTTAAGAAGCTGAGAAGGTCTGGGCCTCACAGGATACACCAGGCCTGCTTCTTAGGTGTGCTTCTTACCATTTTCCCACTGCTGGTTAATTCTTGGATGATGCATATAGACTCAATGAAAGCCCAGTCCAGGGGCAGGTGAGCTGGAGGGAGGTGCCTACCAAAGTTTGGATGACACTGTCCCGGTGCTTGAGGCCCACATGTGTCTCCACTTCCTGAGGCTGGCCAGCAGCACTGGGCATTCTACCACTAGTTAACATGCTAGAAGTGGAAAACCATGCTGAGTAAATGGTCATCTTGCTGGGGTGAGGAGGGGGCATATTAAGCCTTTGGCTGGGCATCCGGTGGCTCTGCCTAGCAGGTCATGTTATGGGTAAGGATCCTACCTGTAAAGCTTCTATGTTTATGCCCAAGGGAGGTTATTTCCTCTTGGCTACGGGCTCAGACCACCCTCTATCCCCAGAAACTGGAGGAGCAGGACCGCAGGGCACTGAGCATCAAGGAGCAGCTGCAGCGGGAGCATCGCTTCCTCAAGCGTCGCCTAGAGCAACTATCGGTGCAGAGTGTAGAGCGTGTGCGCACTGACAGCACTGGTTCTGCCGTGTCCACGGATGACTCAGAACAAGGTAGGAGTTAAGACAGCTCAACCCTGGCCTCTGGGTACAGGTGTCACCAAAGCTCCAGGGGGTCAAGGTAGTACCTAGGGAGAGAGTGATATTATTGGTGACAAGGTGTCCATACCACCTGAACTTACTGCTTGCACTACTATGGTAGTTTCCCAGCCTTCCATGAAGAAGGGATGGGAAGAACACAGTGAGGCACAGAGGCCATGCCCTGGCTATATGAAGGCAGATGACGACTCACCGCTGGGCAGTGTGCTACAGTGTCTGGGTTCATAACCCAAGATTTTGACTGGAGTCATCTTAACATCTCCCACCTCAGGGCCCAAAGGGACCTCCTTTATCTCCCCAACCTAAGTCTCCACTTCCAAAAGGGAAACATGAGCTCTAACTTGGAGGGGAGCCCCAGTCTAGCTTCCTAGGGAGGGGCAACCCTGACCCATCTCTCTCTCTGTTCTCTCAGAGGTGGATATAGAGGGCATGGAGTTTGGCCCTGGGGAGCTGGACAGTGTTGGCAGCAGCAGTGATGCCGATGACCACTACAGCCTACAGAGCAGTGGCTGCACCGACAGCAGCTATGGGCACCCTTGCAGGCGGCCTGGCTGCCCTGGCCTCTCATAGGCTCCATGTCCTTTGCTTCTTGGCCCACCTGCCTGCCTACCTAGCCAAACGTCTCAGCCTTCCAGTCCTCCCTTAACTGAAGCCAGCCTCGTCATGAGCCTACTGCTGTGCCATTCTCAAAGCTACAGCTGCTGCCTGGTCTGCCTGCCTCTACCTGCCCACTCTTTGGTCAGGACCCAAACTGCCTGTCCCTTCTCTGCAGGGCAAGATCCCACGCAGGGAAGCAGTGTCAGGTTCTCACATCTGGAGCCCAGCATAGTCACCCACAATCTGTTCTCAGATTCCTAATCATTCCAGAAGTATTAAATGTCATTGCTGCAAATCTCGGCAGGATCCGTGTAGGGGCCTTAATGACCACCATGGGGAGCTTGAACCCCAGCACCGGATCCCAGGAGAGAGGAGTAGACTGTGAAGGAAGGAAAGCAGGAGGGCACAGTTCTCCATCCATTCATCTGTCCATCTACTTGTTGGTCCATGCAGGCTTCTGAGGTGGACAGAGGGATTTGTGAAGGGTAGGACTTGGGTGAGCATCTGGAGCAGGTGGGTGGAATGCTTCTCCGTGTTGTCAGGAGCTAGAGGGGATGCTCCTGGGGTTTGGCTGGACCACCTCATACCAACTTTGGTGGCTTCTGCTCTATTAGGACCATCAGATGTATACGCACACACACTGAGGCTCACACCCACAGTCACATACATACAGACACATGGACATCAGAGAATGTGCGTCCTGAGATAGTTGGCCACTCGGAAATGATGGCCCCTACCCGGTGCCTGACTCTCATTAAGGGCTCCTGCTCACCTCTGCCAGCCCAGATGGCTCTGTGTAGATAGGCTTTTCTTCCTGGCAGGGGACTGGAATAAGCTGGGTGGCAAGCTGAAACCACTGGCTCCTCCAAGATTTCTCATCTCCCTTTCTTAAGGAAAAAAAAAAGTTCAGCAGGGAGCTCCCAGAAGGGGCCTCACAAGCCCTGCCCAGGGCAGCCTCAGCTGGCAGAGGCTTTACCCAAAACACAAAACAGAAACATTTTTAAAAAGAGAAAAAAACTCTGAAGACTTGCCAAGGGACATGAGTGTGTGCCGCCTCTATTTCCTGTATGAGATTTTTGTACTCTATTTTCCTAGCCATTGTTGTGTCCTTGTTTGAAGGATGGGAGCGACCCAGTGTCTCAGGGACCCATCCTCTGTCACATTGTCATAGTGTGCCTTGTGTCTCCTGTCTCACCCCACCCATTGCCACCAGCATGTCCCTGTGTGGCTTATGGGATGCACCAGGCCTGCTGGCAGGTGCCCCCCTTACTGCTTTCCCACAGGTAGCCCCTCCCAATAGCTGCAGCCTCCTGGGGGGGCATATGAATGCCTGTGTGGCCCCCTTAGCTGATTTTTGTATCCTGCAGGGCTATGACCTAGCCTCAAATGGTGCCTCCCTGGTAACTGGCAGGGTGGCTGTGCCTGAAAGTGTGGGGACAGCAGGCCTATTGGCCTGGAGCCTTTCTTTGGGCCTTGGGCAAGGGTCTCGAGTGTCAGCCACAGGCGACTGATAAATACAGCTCTTGGAGGTGGTGCAGGCCTGGCTAGGAGGCTTCTGTTGGCCCTTCAGTATAGAAGACCTCCCTAGGGGCACCACACAGCAATATTTGGGTAGTGGCAATGGGCTGGCCCACAGCAGCACCTGCCACCTCCTCTGGTGCATTTGTAAACAATTTCCAAACTGTGGGGAAAATTCTTGTTTATCTTCAGTCATATCAGTGAGCATCTGAGGGTGGATGGCCTACTGATAGGCAGAATGGAGTTCCTGGAAACGTCTCTGGCATAGAACCTGCCCTATGGGTACTCAAGACAACAGGTAGACAGCAGGCCTGGGTAGAAGTTCATGGAATAGCATTGTCAGCATCTTAGGAAGGTGGTTCTGTCTACGTTATCAGCCCAATTTGGGGCTTCAGTGTCTGCCTAAGCATGTCTTTTGGGCATTTGTTTTGAGCACACCCATCCATAGCATAGGACAGAGCTATGTTTAAAGGCCTCACTTCAGGGCCTCAGAACTCTGGGGCTTCTGATATGCTCTGAATTTTTGTATCATCAACTTCCTGCTCCATCTCTAGCACCTTAGATTCTGTCTCCACCCCTGCCAGCAGAGTCCACTCCTGGTGACCAGAGTGGCCCCCTTGGCTGAATTTTGTGGCAGCTCAGCCCTTTGCCTTTTCAGGCTATGGTTCCCATGTAGCCTGGGAGTTGGCCTCTTTAGTCACCCAGGGGTGCTACCCAGCTGCTCCTCCCACTAGCAGACGTGAAGGTGGTCCATAGGCATGGGGGCTGGTGCTAAGAGTTACTTCTCCCTTACTCTTCCTGCTCTCTCCCATTTGCACAGTATGGCCATTACTAGTGGTCATAGGATTCAGCCAAGGCTATTGTGTGTAGAAAGAAATTTGGACCAAAATAGCTGCTGCTCATGTCCCCCATCTGCACCTGTCTATGCGAGCCATGTGGTACTCCATAACAGAGTCTGGAACTCCAGGCTGAGCCTTGGGTCCCCTTACTGGGAGGTGGTCCAGATGTACCAGACCCACCATCCTGCTGCAGGCACAACTAGTTTAGGAGGAGAGGACACAGGGGTTTTGTTTCTATATAGGCCCTAGGTCCACCTCTGCAGTCCTGTCCTGTGGGTGCTTGAGCTTGCCTTTCTAGGCAGATGGAGTTGCTGTAGCTGGATAACCCTTATCCTTCTGTGTGCTCCAAGCATTCCCCACCTCTGTTGGGTCAGTTAGCCTACCACCCTTGTGTCTGCACTGAGGGTCTTGACCCCAGGCCAGAAAGCAAGTTAGCTCAGGCCTCTAAACTAGGGCACTAGGGCAGGTTCCGTGCCAGAGTCTGGGGCTACACAAGGGGCCTGGTGCCAGTGCAGTGGGTGAGTTAATGAGACCTGAGCTGCATAGTGGAATGGGACCCCTACCCCACCTGTCTAACAGATGGGGCTGTGCTGTCATGCTGTCATTGTAATATAAATACAGATTTTTATACCTCATCTTCTGGTTTCTAGTTCTTTCTGTCTCTTTGCTTTGTTCCTTTCCCTCCAGCTTTAGCTAGAGGTCCTGACTCACTGGAGGTTGGGTCATCCTGGACCTTGGGAATCAGCCTTCATATGTCTACAACCTCCATTTCCTGGGAAGCTGGCCAGATCCATAGGTCTACCAGCTTTTCCATGAAGACATGGGTAAAAGTGCCATACACCCTACTCTGGGCCAGGTGTTCTTGTTGCTGGTCTTGTAGTTTTACCCTTGTGGAACTAGACACTATCGGCCCAAAGACAGCTCAATCCTTAAGGGTGCTGTGCTGAGCGGGTGCCCTCTACAGACAGTTGCTGGCTCTCCAGATCACACCTTCAAGGACTTCTCCTTAGGCCCATCCCAGCATCCTTAGAATGGCTCAGGCATAGCTTCTGACCCAGAAGCAGCTGTGAGGTTATTAGAACACACACAAGAAAGGAAAACAGGACAGTGTTCCTGATACTCCACTGCCCACAGGAAGGCTTCAGTCCATTGGCAGGAATCCTGGCCCTTGTCCTGCGGGACCCAGCTGTCCTCGCAGAGAGAGGAGTGCACTGAACCTCATCCTTCAAGGATTTGTCACCCTAGAATGAATCAGGACTTCCAGAGAGCAAGGTGTCACCACATTGAACACTGTAGAGACCATTGGAGATGGCATAGTGGTACCTGCTAAAAAGTTTTAGGGTGAAACCATGAATCTTGGAGTGGGAGCAATTCTCCCAGCAGGCAACAGTGGGCTCTGGGTTCTTGAATATGGACATCCCTGCCTTCCCCTACCTTCTGTTGGGTGCAGAGGAACAAATGAACAACCTTTGAGGCAGTTGAAGGTCTCTCAGAGAAAAAGGTGTTTTCTGATGTAAACACAATTGGGACCTCAGAATTGGTATGATTTGGATGTTGATGTTAATGTGGACATTTAAATCCCAAATACCGTGGTTTCGAGTCTACCCCACTACCACTTTTCTGTTGGAGGCAGTGGGTGCTAGGTCAGTGTTAAATACTTTGCATAATTAGCACCTGCCATCGTCTGGCTGATTCTGTCTCATGGAATTTAAGGCTCAGAGATGGTACTTCTTCCATAGCTTTTCTGCTTCTACCTCAGTCCCACCAGACACTTCCCTAGGCCGATCTCTGTATTTGTTCATGTTCGTCCCCATATGAGACCCCTGCATGAATCTGAACCCTTGCCTACTTCCTTCCCTGGCATCCAGAGTGGCTGCAAGATGGCCCTACAGTTCCTCCAACCTCTTCATCCCCAGAACTAAACTCAAATGCCTGCTCTCTTCTGTCCTTCACATTAACCCAGCCTACCTTCTACTTAGCCCTTGGTTCTTAGCATCTCATTTTGAATCTCATGTTTATTTCAAGCCCACCTGCTTCTGCAAGTGGGTCCTGAGTCCTTGGCCTCTTTCTGTCACATCATTGCTGAGATGATGGCTACATCAATTAGGTGATGGGCTTATCAGGACTAATGGCTAGTGGGACATTGCATGGCTTCCTCTTTTTCTGATCTTTAAGCAGACAGTTGGGGGACAGGAAAGGAGCTGCAGTGAGTCTCATTCCATTCTTTCTCAACAGATATGAGCCTCTCTGTCTACCTAAGGTCCTGGATCCTCTGGCTCTAAACTCTGCTATGCCTCTTGTTTGCAGCTTCCAGCTCCAAAGACCTCTGTCTGTATCCACCACCATGGTACCCCTTCCTAGTGGTGCAGACCAAGTGCTCCTCAGTTTGGTACTCAGTTTGCCTTTGTCACAGGAGTGTAAACACAGTGAAAAGCAAATCTCCCCTCCCCCAGCTCCATGGTCTAAGGAAAATTAGCTTGCTTCTGGAAGAACAAGACCAATAGGAAGAGGCTGCCAGACCACATCTCACTGGCTGACAGCCCCCAGGGTTCTGCCAGCTCCTGGGTTCCCTTGCCTTTACTCTGAGTTATCCAGTGTCAGCTTTCTCAGACCTTTTATGACTTGAAAAAAATAATGCAAAATCAAGCTAACACATGTCTGAGGCTGTCACTCCTGGCTTAAAAACAGTCCCATTTCCTCCACGCTTGGAGACTAGATCTCTCTCCTTCCATTAACCTGCGTTCGAAAACAACCTTTAACATCACAGTTGTATACAAAATTTTAAAACTGCCTGAAAAGACGCTATCTAAAATATAAAATACTTTTAAAATATTGCTGACAGGAGAGTAAAGCTTCAGCCAAGAGATAGAAAAGGCAAACAGCAAGTTTAACTCCTGGCCCTGAATTTAGGTTTGTTGAATGCATTACAGGCTCACTTAGGAAAGATTAGCTCCCAGCTTCCCTTTACCTTTTGACCCCATTAAAACCACAACTGATTTTGAGTGGAAAACAAAGCTTGTCTTGGAAATAAGTTCAACATATTTGCTTTCTTAAATTCCTAATCCAGTTCCAGGAAAACTTCCCAGATCTTTATGATTAACCCCAATTGTGTGTGTCTGTCCCCAGGCCTGATCCTGTTCTAATCTTTCTGTTTTTATGGCTTCTTACGGCCTCACAAACACCTTTCCAACAAACAGCTGTGGTCAGCAACTCAAAATGGAGAATTGGGGGCCAGGAGCCACCCGGGGAGTCACTAAGAAAAGTGGGTTTCCTGGAAGATCTCTTGAGTTCAGTTGTGCCTCCTGCTCTGGGGGGAACCTTGTCCTGCTCAAAGTAGCTCTTTGTCTTTCTGGTATCTTTAATTTTGTCTCCTCTGAGTTCCTCACAGTCTATAAATATCCCTAAGTTCCTCCCATTTTCAAACAAAACAAAACCAAAAATCCTCTCAGCCCTGCATTCCCACCCCCTCATCTTGTGTCATTTGGCTCTTTTCTCCCAGTCTTTGCCTCCTCAGCAAAATTTCCCAAAAGCACTGCCTGCACTTCCTCTGACCAAAACCCACTCAAAGCCAGCTCCCTGCTGAGTCCATACCTCCATCTTGACACCAGGGGTTCTTCTGGGCCTGTCCCCTGATTTCCTAACCCCAGGTTAGGCCTCATTCTGAGAACCTATCCCTGTAATATTTGTTCTTACTTGCTTTTAGATTTTATTGACTTTCAAAAGGAGGCTAAAAAGTAAAACAAGAATTAATAGTAATTGTCTTCAACTCCAACTTAAATTATCTGCTAGAATGGGTTTTTTCTTTTTCTTTTTTTGTTTCTTTTTCTTTTTAAAAACAGTAAGAGTTGGGCAGGGTGGTTTCTACTCATGACCCCAGCACTCCGGAATGCTATAGTAGAAGGATCTTGAGTTCAAGCCCAGCCTGGGACATGTAATAAATCCTCATCTCAAAAAAAAAAAAAAAAAAAAAAAACCCAAAGAAACAAACAAACAAAAAACCCAAAAAACCCCCACCAACAACAAAACAAAACAAAAACAAGCAGGGAGCCGAAGAGGTATCTCAGTGGTTAAGAGTACTAGCTGCTCTTTCAAAGGTCCTGAGTTCAATTCCCAGCAACCACATGGTGCCTCACAACCATCTATAGTGGGATCTGATGCCCTCTGCTGGCATGAAGTCAGACATGAAAATAGAGCACTTCTACATAAATATTAAAAACCCAACAGATAAATGTGTGTGTGGGGGGGGGGGGAGGGGTTCAGAAAGAATTCTACCTAGTAGCAAATAGCCTAGAATTTTGTCTGATAAGCCACCTCATTTGTGACTGGAGGAGTGCTGTTTTCAAAGCCCACACCTTGCAAATTTATATGTCATCTTACAAGAGATTGGTAAGTTGCAAATGCGGTTTGTCTGGTAGAAAAACGAACAAATTCTGTCCTATACAAGCACTTTGTTACCGATGCCAACTGTAACTCCAAAGGTCAGTTTTCTGGAACCATAGGCCATTAAGCAGGCTTGCATCAGGTTTAGCCTTATTTCAGCATTTTGTCTTTCATTGAATGACCGTGGGTTTCCTAGCATCCTCCTTAAAATGTCTGTACTTTTGAGATGAATGCATTCTTTCCACAATTCTGAGGTGCTTTACTCTTTGGACATTTTGAAGATGAGATCGTGGAGGAAGTCAGCTAGGCCTTGGGAGTTTAGTGCTTTTGCTAAACAATCATTGAAAAAAGAATCTATAGCCAGTAATCCTACACTGCAAGAGAGCTGCTGCCAGTGGGGACCCTACTACTGACCCTGTTACTAGCACCCCGTTAGGTCACCGTGCCGGGGAAGGGGAGAGGTAGGCTTTTGCTCCCCTAGAGGTGTCTAAGCCATTCTTAGGACAGGAGGCCTAGCTAGAGAAGCCTGTCTCGCTGTGCAGCGCTCAGCCCGAAGAAACCTAGACGCTAACTCTAGGGCGGGGTGGGGCGAGGGCGGAGTCTCCAGCGAGGAAACCAATCCTCTTGAGCCTAGCGGAAGTTAAAGGGCAGGCCGTCTGGCTGGAGAGCCAGTTGGCTCCGTGCGGGGGGGGGGGGGGGGGGGGGAGAGCGCCGCAGGTCAGCCGTCCCTCCTCTGCCACTCCGCGATACTGCGCTTGCGCAGACGTTAGCGCTGTTGCTATCTGCGCGTGCGCCTTCCGGCCCTCCCGTGAGGCACTGCGGCGCGCGCGCGGTTGGAGGGAGCTGAGGTAAGGGGTTCCGGCTCAGGGCTGGCGGGGCTGACTCTACCATCCTACTGTCGGCTCGAGGCGCCGGTAGAAGTCGCCCGGCCTGGACGTGGGGTGCGCGAGAGGCTGAGCCTTCGTGCCAGAGGTGGGGGTGCTTGGCCAGTCATCCGGCCGAGGTTGGTAAAATTTTATTTATTTTAGTCCTGCGGTCAAAACCCAAGGCCTCAATCATAGCAGGCAGGCGTTACACCTGACCTCTACCCCTATGCTTTATGCACCTTTTAAAAACAGCAGTTCGGTGGTTTTGTGGGTGTGTTTTAGTAGGGATCCTAAGTGTCGTAACTGGATACAGAAACAAAAAGCAGTCCAGAGATTTGCTACCCCAGTGTCAGTTGTATCTAGGTCTGCTATTGCCACCGACCTTCGTTTGGCTCAAGTCGTGGATCGTTGTGGGCTGGGTGAAAATAATACTTCTTGTTTGATGACTGCTGGGTACTTTGAAACTTGTCAATTTGTCCCGGTTTTCTCCGCATTAGGCTGGTAATACCTGGAGATTGAGTCGTTTGAAGCTGATGAGTGCTGATTGAGGTAAATATTTAGTTTATCTTCCTTTTAAAAAAAAAAAGTGGCTTATTTCTATTTCTTAACTAGAAACGACAGGGGAGAACAACTATTATTTTAGATTATTTCATCAGTGAAAAAAATAAGGTTTTTATTGTATTTTCATTAATTAGACTTTCATTACTGTTCCTAAGCAAGACCCCAACTGCTAATATTTTGCTTTATTTTTGTCAGAGTACGAACCTGCATCTGCCTTTCATTTAAGTAGCTTCTTGATGTCATCTGATAAAATTATCTGTATATTTAAAATGCATTTTCCTTGTTTGTGATCTAATACCTGTTTTCTTACCCTCTAGGAAAACACATTATAGATTGTATTTTCCCCCTTTCCTCGATGGACTTAGTGTAAACATGTTTTTTTTCTGTTTGAATTTAGTTTTTTTTTTTTTTTAAATCATTACCATAGATTTATGTAAAATAGAAAAAAAGGGGGCAGTTAAACTATGAGTTGTGGAAAGGAGTTTGTGGAAACATTGAAGAAAATTGGTTATCCTAAAGCTGATATTCTTAATGGAGAAGATTTTGACTGGCTTTTTGAGGCTGTTGAAGATGAGCCATTTTTGAAATGGTTTTGTGGGAATGTGAATGAACAAAATGTATTGTCTGGAAAAGAATTGGAAGCTTTAAGTGTTCTTCAAAGATCTGGCAAGCCCATCCTAGAAGGAACAGCATTGGATGAAGCTCTTAGAACCTGTAAAACTTTTCATTTGAAGACACCTACACTGGATGACAAAGAGATACAGAAATTGGAGGATGAGGTACAAACTCTGCAGAAATTACATAACTTAAAAATTCAGCGTTGGAATAAATACCAGTTAGTGGCTTCTGAAACTAGCTATAAATCTCTGACTTTAAATGCTAAACAGGAGGAAGCTACTAAGAAGCTGAAAGAGAATCAAGGATTCCTGAATGCTGTGAATACTAAGCTCAGTAACGAGCTTCAGGGTCTTACTGATGGAGTGAATAATTTGATGATATTCTTCAGAAATTCTGATTTAGGTCAAGGGACAAATCCAATGGTATTTTTATCTCAGTTATCCTTGGAAAAATATATAAGCCAAGAAGAGCAGAGCACAGCAGCCTTAACCTTATATACCAAAAAACAATTTTTTCAGGGCATACACGAAGTAGTTGAAAGTTCAAATGAAGAAAATTTTCAACTCTTAGATATACAAACACCATCTATTTGTGATAATGAAGAAATCCTTGGGGAGAGACAATTGGAAATGGCAAGGATGCAGATAGCATACATCTGTGTTCAACAACAGATCATATACTTGAAAGCAAGTAATTTGAGCATGAAGTCAAGTATAAAGTGGGCAGAAGAGAATCTTCATAGCCTAACCATCAAGGTAAACATAAGAAATAAGGCTGAATTCGTATTGTAGTCGTTAGAAATATTGCTACTACTTTAGAAAGGGGGAATCTTATTTTAATTTTATATCTGCTCAGTACTTATTTTCAGTGTGTGTTTCATAAAAACATATTAATATTACCAGAACTTAGTAGATTTATCTTCAATCATACTGCCTGGTTAATTCTGAACAAAATGCCTTAATTGCATTATGAATTTGAAATTTGTATCATTTCAAATACAAATAAAACTGGGGTTTTCATTACATGGTATATGCCAAAAAGACTACTTGCTTGGTTGTGGGTGTTCTGTCTTGTTTGTCTGACAAGATGATGTTAGTGAAGTCAGAATTCCAGAACTCAGTGGGATGAATTCCTCTTTACCTGTTGAGAATGTGTAGATATATTACAGTTCATCTGTACTCTTTGAAGCTTGCTTTTTTTTTTTTTGATAATGTAGATAGTTGAATAGAAATGTAAATTTTTTTGATTCAATACCTGCATTAGTTACTACAACAGACAAAAAAATTTAAAATAATAAAAGATGTCTAGTATATCTGTGTGGTAATCAGCTGATGGACTAAGAAAATATTTATTGAGATAATTTTAAGAAAAGCTAAACTCTTAATTTGTAATTAATTAGTAATGTGCTGATATATATATCATATATCATATATATACTATATATATAGTTATGATTAAAATAATGAGATCTCTTAGGTAGCCATTACCATATAGTGTAAAAGTTCTGAAGTTCAGTAGTTCATGCTGGCTTTTCTCTTGACTTAGTTTATATTTTCTCTTTTAAAACTAGTTTTTGATTATACTAATAATTAGCTTTTATTCATTGAGCTTATTATTTGACCACCTAAAACAAAGTGAAAATAATTTTAAAATAAAAATTTAAACCCACAATTTAAAATGTTATTGTTTTTTTTGTGTGTGTGTGTGTGTCTGTAGGCTATTGGTAAGCAAAATTTGGATGCTAAAATTTCTAGTTTGAACAGTGGGATTCTAAAGCTTGAAGAACAAATCACTCATATAAAAGACAAAATTTTGCCTGCTGTGATAAAAGAAAATGCCCAGTTATTGAACATGCCAATTGTAAAGGGCGATTTTGATCTGCAGATTGCTAAACAAGATTATTATACAGCAAGACAAGAGTTCGTTTTAAGTCAGTTGATAAAGCAGAAGGCATCATTTGAACTTGTACAGTTATCATATGAAATTGAGTTGAGAAGACATTGGGATACATATCGACAACTTGAAAATTTGATTCAACAACTTAATAAAAGAAATGTAGTACTCTGTAGGCAATTAGCAACATTAACGGATCCATCATCATCTGAGCAGTTAAACTCCAGAACTCTCATTGACACTAAAGATTATTCTGCTCATAGGTATGTATATGTCATTGCTTCCTTAATATTTCATTTGTGTGAAATACTAGAGAGTTTGAACAGAAATTGTAATAAAGGTTTACAAAATTATTTATACTTAGATTGTCTTAAAAAATATTTGTTCTTTTCTGTTCATGTTGGGTCTGAATGTTGCCACTTCAGAGCCGAAGTCAGTGAGTTGGAGGAATAAACTGATAAATATTTCACTTCCACTTAGACACCTTTATTTAGTTTATTTTAGATTTGGGACAGGAAATTTGAGTACAGCTTTATATCATAGGTATTGCTGGGCATAATACTGACTGTGTTTGAGGAAAGTAGTAATAGAGTGGAAGACTTTACTTCCCTATCTTGTGAGGTAGACCACTCAAAGTAAAAGCTAGTCTTTCCTGGATATCTAAGTAATTAATGACACCAAGATGCTGGAATTGGAAGGGTAAAGTAGTAGGAAAGTCTGTATTCTGCCAGTCTGGTGGCTTATATCTATCTGTAATCCTGGCACCTAAAAGGCTGGTGTAGAAAGATACTAAGTTTGAGGCCATCATAGGCTGTAGAACAGGAATGTTCAGCAAACACTTGTGTTTTATATTCTGTGTGGTAATGGGATTACACCTTTAATTGTAGCTTTCTGGAAGCTGGGGTAGGAGAATCTTGAGTTTGAGGTCAGCTTCGGCTACATAGCAAGAATTCTAGGACACCCTGAGTTGCACAATGAGACTTTGTATTTCAAGAAAGAAAGAATTGGCAGGGAGACAGGACTAGGGAGATAGCTCAATCACTGAAGTGCTTGTGTACAAGCTTGAGAACCTGAATTTGATCCCCCAGAAACTACATACTCCTGTCATCTCTACACTGGAAAGGTAGAGGAGGAAGGATTTCTAGTGCTTTCTGGCCAGCCAGTCTCGCTGAATAGATGAGCTCCAGGTTTGTGAGAGACTTTGTTAAGTGAGACAGAGAGTAGTTGAGAAGACTTCCAATGCATGCGCGCACACACACATTTTATTTATATCCTATTTCTCATTTTTCTGTAGGATCAGAGTAATATACTCTAAATCATTTTGTTTCTTATTAGTAAAATGAATGATTTAGGGTTGCCACATTGTTTTAGTAGTTACCATCAACATCATGACCTATGTGAATATGCCAGTGTGTAATTGTGCAGTTATAGTCCTCAGGGTTGTAATTGGCAGCTTTGGACTTCAACCAGTTTCATAGTCTAAAAGATTTGTGTGTGTGAAGAGAGTGAGCTATATTGTTGATGTATGTATATTACAAGTAAAAGACCATGTCTTTTTATAAGGTAGGTGTAACATATTGCTTTAGATTTTTCTTTTGTCCTATAGGCTGATGGGTATTTCTATAAGTGAATGTTAAAATGGTCTTGTTAATTACCAAGATTTTTACCAACCAAAATACTGAACAAATTAAACTAGGAAGCTTGTAAAGGGCATTAAAGATCGATTTCCCTGGGTCATTGCTGCTGCTACATCACAGATATATTTATAAGAGGAGTGTTTTGCTGGGACCTGTCACTGGAGCTCACTTTGAAGTAAACTAATAGCATCTAAAGATCAAGGTGAAGTTTATATCTAAAATATGGAAGATGGAGAAACTAGAAATTCAGATTTCTCTTCTAAAATAGTGTTATACCTGTGATGGTTTCAGTTGCTCAATATTAGAAACACATAATTACTGCTTTTCAGTTGTTGGCTTAGCTATCAAAATCCATGGCCCAGTATGGTGAGTTATAATTTTGAAAACTACTAACATGTACATTTTTCTCTATAACTTTAAATTTGTATTTTAGGCTTTATCAACTTTTAGAAAAAGACAATAAGAAAAAAGAATTGTTTGTAACCTATGAACACCTAGAGGAAGTGGCTGAGAAATTGAAACAAGATGTTTCTGTAATACAAGATCAGTTGGCAGTATCTACTCAGGAGCATTTTTTCTTTCTGTCCAAACTGAATAAAGATGTGGACATGCTTTGTGATGTTTTGTATCACGGAGGAAACCAGCTATTGCTTTGCGATCAGGTGAGTGTTTACCTAGAAAGTTTAAAGTGCCTTTAAAAATTATTCTTATTGTAAGGGGCTGGAGAGCTAGCTTACTAGTTAAGAACACTTGGTGATCTCGTAGAGGACCCATGTTTCATTCTTAGCACCCACATGGTGGCTCACAACCATCTGTGACTCTAGTTCTAGGGGTTCTTACCCTCGGCTTCTGTAGCTATCAGGCACACATGTACACATACACATTCAAGCAAAAATACTTACTCAAATTAAAAAAAAAATTCTCCTTATAAAAGAAATATTAAGAAAAGATTACCCTATCCCATTACATTAATATAAAATTTATCTACTTAGAGAAGGTCTTGCTTTGTAGCCTATGCTGGTCTCCAACCCAGAATATCCAGTTACTGCTATTATAGGCATATGCTGCCATACAAAACCTTGTGGTATTTTTGTAACTCAGATAATTTTGAATGTCATATACAGAATTTGAAAGTTAATAAAATTTTCATCCACTATATAAAAGGTTCTATAATATTGATGCTGTATTAGGGAAGAAAACTTGTTGTTTTAGCGAATAGAGGCTTGCTCTTTTGTCTTTAAAATCTGCGTGTACTTATTGGTACATGCTTCTTCCAATGGAATCCCCAACTTTTGAGTAGTACTGTCTTTGAATTTTATTGTGTAAATAAATTCTTAGTGTCTTAGCTTTTCTGTTTTCAAATTTTATATGCATGGAATTGTGTATTTCAATAATTCATTTGTTCTCACCCTATATCCTAAACTTAATATTCAATCCATGAGGCTGTTGATCCAAGCTAGGACCTTTCATATGCTATGCTAGGCAAGAACTTCATCATTAAGGTATAACCCCAGCACCTTTTTATTTTTTATTTTTTATTTTGTTTTTGTTTTTTAATTTTAATTTAATTTTATTTTATTTTTATTTGAGACAGGCTATTTTTGTGTATTCCTGGCTCAACTGGAACTCCGTGTAGATCAGGCTAGCCTCAAGCTCACAAAGATCTGTCTGCCTCTGCTTTCCCAGTGCTGGGATTAAACGTGTATGCCACCATGCCCAGCAAGTACTTGTTTCTTGACATTGATTTTGAAACTCATGTATGTAGACACATATATCAGTTTTCTCCTTTATATAATTACTATTCTGTTACACAAAATTTCACAATTATCTGTTCTCTTGACAGATATTAAAATAATTTCTAGTTTTCTGTGGTTAGTCTTTGTGTTAGTTAGTTACTTACATACAATTTATGTAGACCATATACCTAACAGAAGCAGCTTAAAGTAGAAAAGATTTATTTGGCATGTGATTTCAGAGTGTTTAATATAAGATAATTTGGCTCCATGTGCTTAGACAGGGCATCATGGTAGCAGAGGGGGTTCTCATTTTGAGGACAGGAAGCAAGGATACAGGATACCTACACACATATTCTCTCTCTCTCTCTCTCTCTCTCTCTCTCTCTCTCTCTCTCTCTCTCTCTCACACACACACACACACACACACACATATTCTCTCTCTCTCTCTCACACACACACACACACACACACACACACACACACACACACACACACACACACACACGAAAAGCTCTTCCAGATGTAAATAGACATTTTTTTTCATCATTTTTTTTTTCTAAAATCACATTTAGTTGTGTGTTATGTGGGGTGCTCTGATGTACAAGTGCAAATCAGGACGATTTGTAGAAGTTGGTTTTCTTTCTACTATATCTTACCAGGGACTGAGCTATGGTTGTCAGACTTGACTGTAGGTACCATTATGTAGTGAGGTGTCTTTTTAGCGCAGCATTGTGTTATTCTTAAACGTATTTTAAAAGGAGAAAGTAAGCCAATTTAAATGAGTAGGATACTTCTAAAGCCTCACATTTAATTTCTTCTAAATTGTTTAGTGATTCACAATTGACACATTTTGCTATATGAAGATTATTAGGGAAAACTCATTTTGTTCAAAACAGAATCTTACCATGTAGCTCTTGCTGGTCTGGAACTTGATACATAGACTTATAGTCTTCTTTCCTTTGCCTTCAAGTGGTGTGATTACAGGTCTGAGCCACCAGGCTCATCTGAAAAGAGTGCTTGGCCATCAGCAGCCACCACATGATGATAAGATACGTCTTTGTTTGAGATATGTTGAGATTTGAAAAATATGTCTATCCCAGTCTAGCCTCAAACTTTAGAGCAATTCAGCCTCAGCTTTCCTACCTCTGGCATCACAAACATAAGCACCATCCATGTCCAACCTGTTAAGGGTTGTTTTTCTTTTAAAATAGTTTTATTACATTTATTTATTTTTGTGTGTGGAGGGATGCACACCTGTCTAGTGATCAGAGGACAATTGGGAGTCTATTGTTTCCCTCATATATAGGTTTGGGGGATCAAATTTGGATCATCAGGCTTGATAGCAACTACCTTTGTCCAGTGAGCCATCTCTTCAGCCCTGTCTTTTTGGTTTTCTTTAGGTTTTTTTTGTTTGTTTGTTTTTGTTTTTAAATAGGATCTCACAGGGGCTGGAGAGATGGCTCAGTGGTTAAGAGCACTGGCTGCTCTTCTAGAGTTCAATTCCCAGCAACCACATAGTGGTTTACAACCATCTGTAATGAGTTCTGGTCCCTTATTCTGGTATGTAGGCAGACTTGCAGACAGAACACTGTGTACATAATAAATAAGTAAGTCTTAAAAGTAAGGTGGGGGGGGGGGGGAATCTCATTATGTAGCCCTGGCTGGCTTGGAATTAACCACGAAGATCAGGCTATCCTAGAACTAAAAAACTTCCTGTCTCTCAAGTGTTGAGTTTAAGAGTATGTGCCACCATTTCAACCTCATAGTGCTTTTAAGTTATATTTTAAATTTCTATTTGATATTAAGGGATAAAGTTCTTGAAATAAAGCTTTTTTTTTTTTCTCTCCTTTTTAGGAGTTAATGGAACGCTTTCATCGAATTGAATCTAAGTTGAATAAACTGAATCATCTTTTTACTGATATTCTTGCTGATGTGAAGACAAAAAGAAAAATTTTGGCAACTAATAAATTGCATCAAGTGGAAAGAGAATTATATGTATATTTTTTTAAAAATGAAGACTATCTAAAAGATGTTGTGGAAAATTTAGAAAACCAATCAAAGATTAAGGCCTCTGGTCTTAAAGACTGAAAATTTCTAAAAGCTGAATCTTTACTATGCCTGCTGTGTTTTAATTTTTAAGTATTAGTAGGCTATTTTTTTGTTTGGTTGGTTTTTTGAGACAGTTGTAGTCAGATGAATCTCACCCACCAGTGTTGGAAATAAATACACAGAAGCTTATAAATAATTTGATCTCTGGCTCAGGCTTATTACCAATAGCTCATTGCTTTAAAATTAATCCATTTCTATTAATCTATGTATTGCCACGTGTCTCATGGCTTTACCTGTGTTTCATTACCTTACCTTTTGTGGCTTGCAGCATCTGCCCCAACTCTGCCTTTCTTATCTCTACCTTTTGAATTTCTGACCTGGCTATATCCTGTTATTAATGTAATAAAACATATCCACAGCATACAGAGAGACATCCCACAGCACAGGGTTTCTCTGTGTAGCCCTGGCTGGCCTGGAACTCTCTGAAGACCAGACTGTCCTCGAACTCGCAGACATCTGCCTGCCTCTGCCTCTCAAGTGCTGAGATTAGAGGTGTGCACCACCATGCCCAGTTCTTGGAGGCTATTTCTAATAAACACAACTAAAAACACTACTAAATTTTTTACATTTATTTAATATGTGGGGAGGGATGAGTGTGTTTGCAGTCTTGTATGTTAAGTGTGTGCTGTGATTATGTGCAGGCGTGAGAACATCTTGTAGGAGTCCTGTCATCCTACCACAAGAGCTCTGGGGATGGAAATCTTTTAAGAGCAACAGAACATTTTATTTTAATAGATTCAGTGTCAAGTTGAACTTTTCTAAATACTCCAATCTGAAACTAAACTACTGGGGATGTTTTTCAAGTGAAAACTTCTGTATCTGATCTTCCATGATAGGTCAGAGTCACAAACTAAATTATAAAACAACCTTCAGTCTTAAGTGTATAAAATTTGTCAGGCATGTAAATGAATTTCACATTTCAACTTGGGTTCTATCCTGAAAATACCTAGCTGTGTATATACAATATACAAAAGCTTAAATATCTGGAACACTTTGGTCCCACTCATTTAAGTAGGACCTATTCAGTTTGTGACATTAGTTTTTTGCCCATGTCATCATTGACAGAGTAAAAGTGCTCCACTTGTCTAGCACTGACTAGCCAGACTTGACTTGAACTTAAGTGATCTGCCTGCCTTTACCTCTCCAGTGCTGAGATCAACACCACCACGTTAGGCGTACTACCAAGTGCGTCTCATGATCTGTTAGTGGCAAATTCTTATTTGCAGGAAAAAAGTATGTTATACAAATAAATAGAACTAGATCTCCTTAAATTGGCATTTTCTACTGAGTGTTTCAAAAGTTTTGTAGAATTTTGAGGTTTTTTTTTTTTAAGGCTTTTTATCTTTATAAAAATCATCAGTTTTAAGTTGTATGCTTTCCTATATATATTGTGGAATCTGAAACCTCCCACCTGATCTGTGATGAACATACTTTGTTCAGTGTATGTATGCTATATACTTGACCTTTTGTACTAATCACTTAATACCTTATAGTTAGCAGATACATAGATTTCCATACTATGTGCTATTTCATTTGGGGTTTGAATTTTATCCTGTTAGTACAATAATACTTGTCTATTGTATTCAATAGCCAAGTCTTGTATCTGACTGAAGTAAAATTCTGCTTGAAATATTTTTTCCTAATTCTCTATTGTAACCTCTGAGAAGTTAATGTGTCTACTTGTACCACAGAGTTTGAGCATTTCCATTTTAGGGGTTGGATTCTGGTGCTCATATTAGAGCTATAACCAGTGTGCTAATAGCATAAGTAATGAAATAAGAGTGTGTCATTGCCAAGATAACAGGTTGTCTACCTTGGTGACCCAAGTCAGTTTTAATTACTGTATTGTCAGATTTGTATGCTTGAAATAATAACTTTAAAAATATTTGGACTGGGTCTTACTAATCTACCCAGTTGTCCTTAAACTTGCTCTTTAACCTGGTTGGGTTTGAACTGTATTCTGCTCAGCTTCATTATTCAGCTTGCACCAACAGGCTTCACTTCTCAACTTTCCATCCTATTGGTGTTAAATGATTGAAACCTGTTTCCTCTCTTTATTAATACCTTTTAGATGAAAGTATACTTGAGTCCTTTTAAATTCTTAAAATTAACATATGGGTACTTATCTTACATTTAGGACTTTATGAAAATGGAAAGTTATGAGGCATGTGTAGGTTTTGATCTCTGTGAGACACCCCTCTCCACTGTTGCTCAGAAGATTATGTATGCTATGCATTCAGGTGATTTCATGGACTCTAAGAATAAGGGAGAGAGTAAAAAGAGTAAGTAATTTTATGAGCCTTTTATTGTCTTGAATGTTTATTTTAAAAAACTAAGAATTAAAAATGAAATGAATAATAAAATTATTCGCTAGAATTTTTTATTTTGTAGGGATTTCCGTTGCCTACAAAAGAAGTGGTTTTCAGTACCTTCCCTTCACCATTCATTGTGACTAAATTGCTTGCTAAATTCAAAGTCCTTTTAACTCCATTGAATTAAAAAACACTCTTACTTGTTCTGAGTATTCTAATATCTTCAAAGGAGATGAGCCCTTTCATAATGTCTTTTGCTTGACTCTTAGATTGCTGAATTTGTAATTGTACTTGCTGTTGTATACGGGCACGAGAGAAGTGTTTCTGTCATATTATACTGTCACAAAATGTATAAATTCTGGGTATCAGAAAGGGATGGTGATAATGTGTGTGTGGGTTTATGATGTATAATAGTAAAAAGCTGTGGTATATACTCTCAGGCACAGGTATAGCTGAAAGGTTTGTAATAGAGTTTTTTAACTAGCAAAGCCAGTAATTTGTGGTTTATTTCTTTTCCTACAAATTAAGTTGTAAGTCATTTTAAGTTAGGATATTGAGATGAAATCATTGAGAGTATTGCCAAATATTAGCACAAATGCTGTTCATAAACAGTTTCTCAGTTAAAGAAACAATAGCACTTGGGGCTGGAGAGATGACTTAGTGGAAGAGTCAGCAGGCTTGAGCAGCTAAGTTTGAGTCCCTTGTACTCAGTCAGATAAAGAAGCCAGCCAGGCAAGGCCACAGTGTTGGAGGTGAGGCAGGTAGATATTGGGAATTCAGTGGCTGCCCAGCCTAGAGTTACTACTTACATTGCTTTAATCTCAATTTTTTTTCCAGAATCCCCTCCTTGCTCAAAGGTCACCACTATCTTGACTTTTTTTTTTTTTTTTAACTACTTCCTAATGAAGGCATTTTTATATTGCTTCAAAGGCTTTTTCTGCCAGAGATTACATACTTATCCTATAATAATCCAGACTTTTCTGAGGTATGAGATGTGTGCATGGCTCAACCTCATTACATCAGGTTTCTGTAACTAAGTGAGAACTCAGATAGTGAGTGCCCCTTCCAAGGCAGGCTTGAAGATGGACAACTTGGTTCCCAGTTGAAACTCAAGACTATTTCTTTTCAGTCCTGGTCTAAATAACAGTATCATGGGTGTGTGTACGGACACATACACACAGACACACACACACACACACACACACACACATACACACACACACACATTTTATGAAACAGCTGTACCACCAACTGAGATCTTTTATCTCAACATGAAAGAAATAAGCTTACACTTTGTTCTTTAAGCCATTGTATTAGCTCTTTGTGCCTTTAGCTTAGGTTTTTGTTTATTTTGTTTTGTTTTTAACCTTAACTCACCTTTATATTCAGAGTTGGGTTCATCTGTAAATTTTTTGACATTGTTCATTAATACTGTTAAAAATGTTTAGTAATTACTGGGGTCAAAGAAGTTTTTAAGGTTGTTAGCAGACTAGATGGTATGTTACCTTGTGATTAAGCATGTTTTTATTGGTATATGAATCTATTTTATCTTTATTTTCATAGGAAAAAATTTCATATATTATTAGAACTTTTTATTTTAAGTTGGACTTTAGAGATGTATATTCAAAATATTTTTACAAGCATGAATTTATAAAAGTTTGTTTCCTCAAAAGACGTTTGTTAAAAATCCATTTAATGTGAAGATTGTCTTCATTCCCAATATTTAGCAATTTTAGGGACAGAATGAAAAATTAAAAGGTATAATAGACCTATGATGATTATATTCCAACTAGGAGTAAGAGTAAACATTTTAATGCATGCCAAATAAATATAAAATCCTTAACTTCAAATCATTTACACTACTCTGCAAGGTCTTAGATTTTAGTTCCCAGGCCACTGCCTGCTGCCTCATGGGGATTTTTGAGGTAGCCTCCACATTGCTTTTTATTTTCACTTGACTGACAGCTTCAGGTCATTCTTTGTCCTTGCTCTCTGGAAAGTGTATTCCTAGAATATTCCCATGTGTTCTTATGTATCATCTGGCTGCAGCCTACCCTTTATATTGTATTCTACTATTCACTGTTCTCCATCATTTTGTTGTTGTCCCATTCAGATTGAACTATGTGACCCTTTTCTGTCTCTCCCTGCACTATCATTTCCTTTTTGACTTTTCTTCACAGCTCCTAGTGCTTGTTACATGTGTGAACATAAATGCAGACTGAGTGTAGTACTACCTTAAAGACATCTTACAACATGATCAAGTTAGGTTTTGTTTTGTTTGGTTTTTTAGGACAGGGTTTTTTGTGTTTGGCTCTGGCTGTCTTGGAACTCACTCTATAGACCAGGCTAGCTTTGAACTCCCATAGATCTGCCTGCTTTTTTTTTTTGCTAGGATTAAAAGTATGCACCACTACCACTGACAGTCAAGTTAGTTTCAGTAAGGATGGTTCAAAACAAGCAAATCATTAAATTAATTTAGCACATAAGTAGAATCAGGGACAGAAATCACATGATCACCTTAGTAGATATAAACATTTGACAAAATTTAATACACTTTCATGGTAAATGTTCTGAAGCAGCTATGTCTAGAAGCACCATACCTTAGAAAGAGAGTCAGCATTGGGTAATAGCACTTCCCTCCAATCTTGACCACCTGAGTCCAACTCCTAGGATCTACCTGGTCAACAGAACTCCTGAAAGTTGTCTCCCAACCACATGTACACACAAATGTAAATAAATGTAATCTAAAAACTAAGGGTTAGGAAGATCTCTGGTTAAACTACTTACAAGTGTGAGGAGTGGAGTTCAGAACCACAGAACTCATGTAAATGCCCTGGGGTGAAGATGTGTACATATGTGTCCAGATCCACTTGTAATTCTAGCCTTGGAAAGTGGAGATGGGATCCTAGCATTATAAGTGAACTAGTTTGATTGAGACCCCTGCCTCAATGAATAAGATAAAAGAACAGTGGGAGATAATTCCATACATCAACTTTGGATCTCTACATGTATTCACACTTATGTGTTCTCTTACCCATTCAAACATGTATGCATACACACACTTGCATACCATACATGAAAATGGAAAAATAAAAAATTTAAATGTAAAGGCTATGTACAGAAAATTTAACACAACTTATCACAAACACTATACTAAATGGAGAAAAAACTGAAAACATTTGCTGTAAATTTAGGTATAGGAAAACATTGTCTAGTTAGTGGGATAGCTCAGCAGATAAAGTACTTACTCCTGAGTCTGACAAATTGAATTCAATCTCATGTTGTAGAAGGACAGAACCAACTCTTGAGAGTTGTCTTCTCACCACTGGCACTCTATGGCAAGCTCAAACCATTCTAAACTAAATATAACAATTTTAAAAAGAAAAATGTTTATTCTCTCCATTGTTCAAAGTAGTCCCTGAATTCTTGGGCCAGAGAAGTAAAGGATATACACAACAAACTATGTCCAGTTATTCCCTATTTATAGACTTCTATCCTATACTCTGATACCAACAGAAAATTCTTAGATCTAAATAAAACATTTTTATTGAAGTACTAAGATACAAAGCTGGCATCAGTTTTTCTGTGTAACGATAATGAAAATGTTGAAAAAAAAATCAGGCCAGGCATGGTGGTGCATGCCTTTAATTCTAGCACTTAAGGAGAGCAGGATGTCTGAGACCATCTTTGTCTACATAGCAAGTTTCAGGTCAATCTGGAATATGTAGACAAGCCCTGTCTCAAAGAAAAAAAAAAGAAATACAGGTGAGGGAAAAGAAAAAAACCTACATATAAACCTAAATGAAGTGCAAGACTTTCAGTGAAAACAGTACCAAAGGAAGAAATTGACACCAAAAGATGGAAAAAATATACATTCATTGACTGGCAGAAGGAAAACGACCTTTGCAGAAGCAATCTGCAGAATCAATGCAATGGAATCAAAATTCCAATGACATTAATGACAACTACGAAATATTCTTAAAATTAATATGAAAACACAATACCTTAGGTTGTCAAAGCAATCCTGAGCAAAAAGCATGCTACATGCCACTCTGTCTGAAATTATACTACAAAGCAGTAACAAATAGCATGGTGCTAACACAAAAACAGGCCAACAGTGGGCTAGAATTGAGAACCCTGAAATAAACCCATGGAGCCACAGCATCCAACTTTCAACAAAGATGCTGAAATATGTTGGAGAAAAGAGCATTTTCAATTGGTGCAGGGAGAACTAAAATTAATATAAGACCTGAAACCACTAGAAGAAAACAGGAAAAAAAAAAAAAAACTTAAAGATGCAAGCATAGAACTTTCTGACGCTAGCCCAAGAAATCAGCAAGAATTGACAAATGGGATTACACAGAATGAAAGTTTGGGTATTGTGGGGAGTAATTATCAGTGAAGAGACAGCCTACAAAATGTGAGAAAATCCTTGCTAGCTATTAATCTTACAGCATTTGCACCTAAACTTATTGTTTTGTTTTTTAAGATAGTGTCTGTGTTGTAGTGAAGAGTTTTTTTGGACTGCCAGCTCCTAGATAATGACATGGAAACTTTATTAATTATGGAAGCTTAGCATTTGCTTAGATTGGTTCCCAACTAGCTCTTAGAATTTAAATTGTCCCCGCCCCTTTTCAATTAACCTATGTTCTGCCACATGGCTCATTATCTCACCATTCCATACATCCATCCTCCCGGTGTCTGGCAAATCCCTCAAGCCTCAGATTGCTCTCTCTCCATGGAAGTCCTGTCCATCCTCTCCTTCCTAGCTATTGGCCAGTCAGTTTTTTAGTAAACCAGTCAGAAGGTGCCTTAGCAGAGGCACATCTTCACAGTGTACAAAAAGATTATCCCACCATGCTGTTCTAGCTGTCCTGGAACTGGTGCTGTAGATGAGGCTGGCCTTGAACTCAGATACACCTGCCTCTATGCCTCCTGAGTTTTGGGACTAAAGGCATGAGCCACCAATGCCCAGGATATCTAAACATTTTTAAAACTCAAGAAATTACAAAGAAAAATCAGCCAGTCAATAGTGGACAGGTTGTAGTAGAGGTTTCTGGCCCGGACTTTCAGGCCTAGCCTTAAGGTGTAGACCCACAGACCGCAGAGACACACAGATGCTTACAATAGTTTTAGGATGATCAGCCTAAGGCCCAGGCATATAACTTGCTAACTCGTTACCCTTAATCTAACCCATGACTCTTACCTTGTTTAGCCATGTGGCTCGGTACCTTTTCTCAGAGCAGCATAGTTGTCCTCTGTATCTTCTGGCTTCACTCTGGCATTCTGCTCTGTTCTTCCTATTCCCAGATTAGTCTTAGTCTGGTAGCTCCACCAACACTTCCTGTCTGCCTTTGGCCAATCAGTGCTTTTTATTAAACTCATAGGCGGGGACAATTATTTTCAATGGAACAACATAATCTCCCTACAACAGGTAAATTGAACAGAGTTCTGAAAAGAAATACAAACTACCAATAAATACATGCAATGTGTTAATGTTCTTAGCTGTCAGGAAAATTTAGATCAAAACTATATTGAGTTTCCATCTCACCCCATTTATAATGTCTGTCATCAGTAAGACAAGTTTGAGACTAGATAGTTTGCTCTGTGATTTAAGAGCACTTGTTGCAGAGTACCTGGGTTTGATTCCCAGCACCCACATGGAGGCTCACCACCTCCTTGGGCACAAAGCATTCATGTAGTACACAGGCATACATGCAGGCAAAACACTCATAAAATGAAAAAAATCAAGAGTTTCTTTTAAAATTTGCTGTTCAGGATGTGGGAGGAGGGAGAAATTCTTAAACAATACGTAATGGATATGTGAATTAGATCACCAACCATAGAAATTAGTATAAAAGCTCTTATAAAAATATGCTGGGCAGTACTTGCATATGTTTTTAATTCCAGCACTCAGGAGGCAGAGGCAGACAAATCTGAATTCAAGGGTAGCCTAGTTTACAGAGTGAGTTACAGGACAGCTAGGGCTACACAGAGAAACCCTGTCTCCAAAAAACAAATAAATACATATGATCCATCTGTCCACTTCTGGATATGTAGCCAATGGAATTGAAGTCAGATACCTACACACCTATTATAGAATCAGCATATGTGCCCAATTGTATTAGGGTTCTCTAGAGGAACAGAATTGGTAGGATGAATATATCTACTAAATCTCTCTCTCTCTCTGTGTGTGTGTGTGTGTGTGTGTGTGTGTGTGTGTGTGTGTGTGCGCGCGCGCGCGTATATGCTAGTCTTCTGTATATGCTGAAATCATGAAGAAGTAGTCACTAATGCCAGCGAAGGAATGGAGTTGCAAGCAAGAGCAAGAAGAAAAAAGTAAAAATGAAGCCTTTTCCTCTTTGTCTTTTGTATAGTTTGCAATAGAAGGTGGGACCCAGTTTAAACATGGATCTTTCCACTTCAAATGATTTAATTTAAAGAATTAAATTTTAAAAATTTTAATTTAACTACACAGTTGTACACAGCTGCATGGGTTTTAGTCAGTTCCAGATATAATCAAGTTGGTAACCAAGAATAGCCACCACAAGTCCTCCCTTGACAACTTGACACAATTACATCTTATCTCATGCTTAATTTCCAAATGAAAAAATAAACAGATCATAATTACACCTAACATGATATACTATCCCATGTATAATTGCAAACACATTATATATTTAACCAGGTCATAATTATGCCTAATGTGATATCACTATCCCTCATACAATCATAAATTACAAATTTTAGAGTGGGCTACAATTTGGGGGAATGTTTTTCTTAAACTTATATAGCCACTTATATTGTCTTAGTTGATGTACAGCACATGATAAACTGAGGCACAAATATCTGTACAAAAACATTCTTAATAAAATATGACAGAAACATGTCAATTATCCTCATTTTTGCAATTGCTTATATTACCTTTGTTGGTACTTTTAACTACCTTTATCTACTACCCACTCATTATTTCCTCCACTTTCAGCAGGTACCTCAGCAGGTCTTGGCTCTTTTTTTAGAGGAGTGACCCCCATGCCTTCATTCTTGGCTGGTCTGTGCCCTTTGTCACCCTGTCTGGATTAGGCTGTTGTAATTTCCCTTGACTTCAATAACAGGACATGGTGGCACCAGGCGATGCACTGAAAGATCTCCTGCACTCCACATAGAATCTTACAATCCAGCTTCTTCTTGGTAATCTGGATCAACCATTTCCAACAGTTATTCCTTTGTGGGATAGCTGGAGGAATGTCTTGAGCTTCTAGGTCAGTGAAATTTTTGTCTCCTGAGGCACACGGCCCCCTTGGGAACCAAAGCTTTGAGTCTGACAGAACTTAAGGTGGAGGGAACACCCAACAATAGACAATAAAGGAAATGTATATATACACAATAGTCCAGAGTGAAACTGCTATTTGCAGGGAAAATGATAGAACTGGATGGGAATCATCATTAAGTCAAGCTCATAAACATTTTATGTTTCATCTTGTGTTCATAATAGGGCTTTATTTTAAATGGGAGGAAGACTTTGTGAAGAGGGAGGGGAACCAGAGTAGGTTGAGGTAGAAGATGAGTAAACTGTCAAAGTACGACTTGAGTAAAGGGCAAAAACCAAATTGTACCAAAAGTGTGGTTTTGCAGTCCAGATATAAACAGAGCCCAGAAGCCTTTTCCATATAGCTGATCTGTGTTCAGGCTGCCTGGATGACTGAAGATCCAGGCCTACTGTTCTTTTGCTTGAAAGCAATGCCATGGGGCATCGGTATTAGAAAAACACAGCATAACTTGTTTATTTTGCAATACTTTAGGGACATTCAAAACTAAACCCAATGTCTATTACTCTATTTTTTTCTAATTTTTTTACATACACATTTTTATCTGAGACTTTTAAAGTGCATATGTACTGTTATAGTAGAAATTCACTTTTTCTTTCTTGGGTCTCTTCCCCTTCCTAATCTTTTTGTTAAACTAGTATAGAAGAACTGGGCTTATTAAGAGAGTATTTTTGCCCACTTAAGACAGAAATCACATAGCAATTTGAACAGGGAATCTTTAAATCTTTATTGAATTGATGGGTTTTAGCTACCAAGGCCTATAAAGAGATCTAAAGGATCTAAGTAGCAGACAGAGCAGCTTCCTTTTCGGGGGTGGGGGGGTGGGGGTGGGGTGTCGGTCCATCCCTGGTAGTGTTCCTCCAGCTCCCTCTGCTGACTAAGTTTAGCATTGTGCCAAGTGTTTGCAGGGTCAGCTCCAGTTTTGCAAGTAGTAAGGAATGTGAAGAAGTTCACATTCACATATGATGTACATCATAAACCTTCATTGTACAACAAGGTGGTGGTGATGCACATCTTTAATCCCAGCACTTGAGTGGTAGAGGTAGGCATATCTCTGTGAGTTCCTGGCCAGAGTGGTCTACAGAGAGCATTCCAGGGCTACCAAAGCTACACAAAATAACCCTGTCTTGAAAAACAAAACCCAAACCCAACCAAACAAAGAAAAGAAAGGAAAAAGAAGCTGTTTGTTAGAGGTCTTGCTATTCAGTGGGTGAGAGACAAATCCTAAGTGATTCAAAGGCCTTAGGGGATGTAGTAGCTGTCTCTTTGTAAGTAAAGGACAAATTACTTTACTCCTCCCACCACTAAGAAAAAGGCACAGAACCTGATAAAAAAATTTGCAAAGAATAAACGCATATATCCTACATTTGTGAATGTGTTCTAGCCCATACAGTAAATGATACAAAAGTCACTTGCTTCATGTAGGGTCTACAGTAGATGGGGTTCCAATGAAATCCAGGCAGTGAAGCAAGTGTCCCAGCCATATGCATCACTAGCTGAACAGATTTTCTGGTATTAGAGGTGGGAAAAAATAGGTGTGTGGTTTTTTAGGGTCTTAACAAGAATCTTAATACAGACTTCAAGAACACGGAGCAAGGCTATTCCATCACCATCAGAGAATCAGAAACATTTTTTTTGTACAAGAACCATTTATGTTTTATTGGACACTAGTTCTTAGTCAGGATATAGAGTCAGCCACAGTTGAATTCTTCATGGATTCGCGTGGGACAGACAATTATGCTCAGCTGTACAGTGTCCTCCGTAGTGACTCTTCTTCAGTGGTATTTGTGCCTCTGCTCATGTTTGAGTTCCTTGTAAGAAATGCAGTAGCTGAAAACCATGTAGGCTGCCAGCACCATGTTCATCCCTGAGATGCTGACGCAGTAATGTATTTGTTATAATACAGGTCATAACCTCTCTGAAAGGCTCCCACAAAGCCACTGGGGGATGAAATTCTGCATCAATATCCAGCTTGGCAGCTCTCCAAGTTTAACATCCATGAGCTTCTTCTCCTTCAGTGGCATGAGCAATGCCATCTTGCAGCCCTGGTGTCCACAAACCCCAGCTGTGCAAGGCGAATTAGAAATATTTTTAAAGATTAAGATTAAAATAAAAATTTTACCACCTGTTATGCTACTAGCTCCTGATGGAAACAGAGCTTTAGACTATTCAACTAACCTTGAATCTCAAACCAACCAACAAACACAGTCCAGATCTGTCAGAGCATCAAGAGGGCCTGTAGCAATCTATTGTATGCTGGAATAGTTTATTTGGTTTGGGTACAAGCAGGCCAATAGGCACAGCTGGATCCCTGGTTTCAGATCTGTATGGCTTGGCTTATATTGTCTCATTGTGCATAAAATAGACTGCAGGTATACAATATTCTAGATTAGGCACCCTGAAAGACATGCTGAAGATCCATCAAAGGGATAAAACTTTGAGTAATTGTTTTACTTGACAATTCACATTGTATGCAAGGGGAAACAAATGTTAGAAAACTTTGAACAAAGGCTGACCAATCTGGAATAAGAAAGCTAGGAGGCCTGACGTCAGGAGTTTTTGAGGCAAGGCATATATATATATGGCTAGGTCCATGGTACAGTCTTAGAGTATCTCCCACCTATGATCATGCACCACAGGCAGCAACCAAGAGCCATGTTATTAGAATGACTTGGGCAATTAACACCTATCAGCCTCTGTCCCATGCTGTCCCAGTGCGAACACATGGTTGCTTTGAATTTAGTAACCATAGAACTTGGGGTTGGCCCATTAGGCATTGGCCCAATAACCAGCACTGGTTTAGCTGTTTGTCAAATGTTTAACTTCCTAACAACAGAGATCGAGTTCAGAGTCCCCAATGGCATAATATTTTATGAGAAGTCACTTGGTGGCATGCTCTGAATGGTAGAGTAATATATATTTTATTTTTCTCTTAGAGAAGGTATCTCACTGTGTGTTTTTCCACAAGTGATCTTTCTACCTTAGCCTCCTAAACAACTAGACCACAGATACATGTTATCATATCTACCTATGCAGTGACTTATCTGACCAAGCATGTGTTCACCTACCTTTCCCATTCTGAGTGCCTCTGTCGGCTGCATTTTCCATGAGTGCTCTGGGAGCCTTGGAAGGACACATGAAAAGGGTGGGTCTATGTCTACAGAAAAACCTGTCAAAGTGGCTGTGAGCACAGATGTCTAAACCACACTGCTTGGGATTGAGACTTAGCTCTGTCCCTTACTGTACAGTTTAAGTTAGTTTGACAGTTTTTGTGTGAGTGCACAAGTGTGCGTGTGCATGTGGAGGACATACATTTTCAGGGGTCAGTTATTTGTCTTGTTTTTTTGAAATAGTATCTCTCACTGGGACCTGGGTCTGACCTTAAACTAGGCTGGATGGCTAAAGATGTCTATAGGCTTTGGACCCAGGGATCTTATCTCCACATCAACCAGCACTGTAATTAAAAGCTTGCACCATACATGGCTTTTTACATGAGTTCTGGAGATCAAACTGAGGTACTCATCCTTGATCAGCAAGCATTTTGCAAACAGCCATTTATACAGTCTTCCAGCCCAGGGTTATTAAAATTAAAATCAAAATTATGTATTTATATCAGTGATGTTTTCCTGAGCTCCTGATTATTCTATTGCAGTATTATACAGTTTAACAATTTTCTCAAACCCTTAGTACTCATCAGGTGTTTCCAAAATGTTAACTTTGGGTTTACAAAATAAAGTATGTAAGTACTCCCAGTACTTAGGAGACAGAAGCAGGCAGATCTCTGTGAGTTTGAGGTCTATAGAGCTAGTACCAGGACAGCCATGGCTATACAGAGAAACCCTGTCTTGAAAAACAAAACAAAAAATAAACAAACAAAAAACAAGTACAAATTCCAAGTAATCATAAATAAGCATTTTCTAATATATACATCTGTCTTCTGTTAATTTGAAGACACTTTATGTAACCAATTAGTACAGAAGTCTTGTGTGTTTGGATTGTGTTGATAGTGGCTAAATATCATAATGACTGATTTTCAATGGTTAGCTAATTCTATAATTTTTGGTTTTGTTTTGTTTGAGACAGCGTCTCTGTATGTAGCCCTGGCTGTTCTAGATCTGGCTATGTAGAATAGACAGCCTTTGAAACAACAGAGATCCACCTGCCTCTGCTCCTCATGTTCTAGGATTGCAGTCATGTACCAACATGCCTAGTTATTTATTTTCAATGTATATTTTTGTTTGTTTTTTAAGCTTTAAAAGTGGTGGAAAAACCCAGTGTTCATTATTCAGTATTAGCTGAACATGAGAGGCCCCAGTCACTGGAAACAAAGGTAAGTCTTTGCAAATATGAGTAATTCTAATCAGATGATCTTCATTTGTCAACAAATATTTAATAAGCATCCCGATAAATACCAAAAGCTACAGATAGAATGCCTTTTAAAAGTTCTCATTCTGCATAGCACGGGGTTTAATTTGGACAGGTGGTGAGGAGGATGAAACATCCCACGCATCTACACTGTGTGGATTAAGTGCTGGCTGTGATAGCAGTAGTGGAGAGAGATTTCATCAAGCTCTGTGCTGTTGCAGTTTCATTCCCAGGTACTGGGGCAGGATGCTGAGCTGTGTGAAAACTATCTGAGTTGGAATGGAATGTATCATTAGGAGTTGTCCACACTGAAGGTTTCGGATTTAGAGAGTATGGGACAGATAGTGAGAATTTTTAAGAGAAAAGATCTTGAAACTTTTGTGAGCTGACCAGTTTTGACTATACAGGAAAAAGAAGAGGTCATGTCCCTGAAGGCCTTGCTTAGGGAACAGTAGTAGAGGTCGCCTCGTGGTGGAGAGAATGAACTCTGGGGCAAACTTGTTCAGGTTCTAGCCTAATTTTTTGTTTGTGTGTTTGATTTGGTTTTTGCTATTTTTTTTTTTTTAAGAAAGGGTTTCTCTGTTCAGCTCTGGGTGTCCTAGAACTTGCTATGTAGACTAGGCTGGCCTTGAACTCAGAGATTCACCTACCCCTGCTTCCTAAGTGCTGAGATTAAAGGCATGTACCACCATTGCCGGAATCCTATATATTTTTTAAATGTTATTTTATTTATTTTTGGGTTGTTTTTTTTTTTGAGAAAGTCTCACTAGGTAACCCTGGCTGGCCTAACACCTAGTATGTAGACTGGACTGGCTTAACCCATGGAGACCTGCCTATTTCTGCCTCCCAGGTGCTGGGATTAAAGACATATAGTACTATATATAGCTAAAGCTATTTTAAAGTTTTATTGCATTTTATCTATTTTTGTTGGGGGAGATGTACATGCCATGGACCATATGTGGAAGTTAAGGACATCTTGCAAAAGTTGGATCATTTTCCAGCATGTGGGTCCCAGGGATCTAACTCAGCTCTCTAGGCTTGGTGGCAAGTTAGTCAGTCATCTTGCCAGCCCCAAACCTAATTTAAAATTAAAACTCCCTATAGGAAAGTGGAGATAATGTCAGGACTTATCTCTGGCTCTAGGATTTTAAAAAGTCTTGAACTTCTTGAAATATTTTAAGGCTGAAGTTTAAAACATTAACCATAAGTTTCTAAAGTTGCAAAGAACATGATTCTAGTATATTGTTAATATTGACATTTTAAAAACTATCATGAATTTTAAAATACATCCACTGTGATTCAAAGTACACTCTGGCAATTTGATATCCACTGTCACCTTTTAAAAAAACACATGAACAAGATCTTCAATAGTCTGAAATCTTAGTGAATTCCTTTTCTTGAATACTCCTCCACAGAATTTTTAATTAATATAATTTTATGACTAAAAGTCTGTTCTTGGAACTGTAAATTATTTCTCTGCAGTAAAAATGTGACTAAAAATGTTAAATTTTCTGTGGTATATGACCAAGTATTAAGACATTTTCTTTTGAAATAATATTAATGTACAGTTGTCTAAAGCAAGAGATAAATTACAAATTTGTAAATCAACATTAAAATACAAAGTACCATTGTACACAACTCTTGTAATAAGGTGGATAGAGAAGCTTTTCTCCTAGTGAATAGATCTGTCAGTGTAGATTGCACATTGCTAGACCGAGGACCAGGATTGCTGACTTTATTTTTGTTAATTTTATAGGTCAATTAGCATTGTCAGGTAGTTTTTCTGATTTTATTTTCTCTCTAACTAGCCTCTGTTGGTTTGTTTTTGCTCTTTTGAGGGGGCTACTACCCAGCTCCCAAATAAATGACACATGGAAGCCGATTATTGTTTATGATCGCCTGGCTCTAGCTTGTCTTGTTACTAGCCAGCTTTTCTTAACTTGAATTATCCCATCCGTCTTTGCCTCTGGGCTTTTACCATTTCTTCTATAATCTTACTTTTACTCTTATACTTTCTTGCCTGCCCGCCCAGCCTATTTCTCTCTCCTGCCTCGCTATTAGCTTTTTATTAGACCACCAGGTGTTTGGCAGGCATAGTAACACAGCTTTTCAGAGTTAAACAAATGCACCATTAACAAAAGCAACACATCTTTACATCCCCAGCATAAACAACAGTAACATCCCTTAAAATAGTATTCTACAACAGGCCTCTTCTTGGAGCTGTAAATTAGGTGCTCACTCTTGTTCATTATTTTCTGAGATGAATGACTTCCAGCACAGGGGCCAAAGGAAACATTCTTAGCTCTTACCTGCTCTAGCCCCTGCATCCCGCTGTGCAGTCTAGAAAGATTGTCTAGCTTTGTTGGAAGATGTGGTTCTAGGGCTGGAGGGGTGGTTTAGTGAGTGGGAGAACATTTGTCAGCAAACACCACAGAAAACAGAAAAATAATGTAAAATTCGTGTCTTCACATTATCTTTGATAAGCTGTATCAGAAATTCACTTGGTTTATAAACATGTTTTGTGAATACATGTTGTGATGAAATATTTTTCCTTTTGTTTCTGCAGAACCCGAAGTCATTCATAACGGAGACGCCAAGAGGATCCATCAAGTTCTCTCTTCAGTCTTCCATTACCGAGCTCACAAGTCCGCTCTCAGTTGGTCAAGGACGGAACAGCATCAGCTCATTGACTCTTTCCAATTATTTAATCCCACAGAGTGATCAGGAAGCTCCAGTCTTAGAGAAAATGGAGCATGTGAGGAAGAACTTCCTAAAAGAAAATACAACTAATGAAGATGAGGAAAGCTTGAATCTTAAAAGAAAATTTATTACATGTAGTAATTCCCCAGAAAAAGCAAGTAAACACATAGCACTGAAAGAAGATACTGAGGGGGCTGGAACCTGGCTAAACTCTGAGGACACAAGAGTGTTTGGAAAGCAGCTTTGTGATGTTCGATATTTGGATGATTTGGCAAAAGTTCATCTGATGGATGTGTTAAAGCAGGCAGAAGCCCTGGTTGTGACACTGGTGTATAAGGATGGTTCTACACAACTCAGAGCCAACCAGGTTAGTAAATGGCAGTGTCACATGCCTGTGGTACTAGCACTTGAGAAACTGGGACAGGAGGGTAACTTTAACTCTGGAATTTGGGGGCAGGCTGGGAAACATAGTAGCTCATTTCAAAACAAAATCTCTTTCTGATTTTGATAGGAGAGCTAGAAATAAGATTTTAAGCCTTTCCATCCTGGCTTTGGTACGTGATTCTAACAATGTAGGGTTCCTGTCAATTCTAGGCAATTTACAAACTGCTCTATTCCACCTTCTACCAGTAATGTGTGAGGGTGTCAAATTCTCCACCTGCTGGAAAATATCTGTCTTTCTATTTTAGCCATGTTTGTGGGTGCAAAATGCTATTTTGTTGTGCTTCTGAAGTACATTTGCTAAACAGTGATGGCACTGAGCATTTTTTTATGCAGTTATTGCTCTTCTTCTTTGGTAGAATTCAGGTTTTTTGTCTATTTTTAAACAAGTTTATGATTTTTTTCTATTTTGAATATGTAAGAGTTCTTTATATATTTTTTATATGATTCATGTCTCTTAGAAGCTTTGTGATTTGCAGTTTTCTCAATTTGTGGCTTTTCATTTGAATTCTTGAGTTTATTTTCAAAAGAGAAAACAATATTAAATCTAAAGAACCTTAAAAACTTGTGCTTTTGTTATTATATTCAGAATGTTTGAGACTTGGAGAAATGACTCAGTGGGTAAGAGATGGCCAGCATGTAGAACTGAGTTCAAATCCTCAGTAGTCACAGAGAAAGCATAGCTCAGCTTTGTATGAATGTAATAATCAGCATTGGGAGACAGAGACGGGGATCCTCTGTGCTTGCTAATCAGCTAGTCTAGCTGAAAGATGAATCTCTTAGTTCAGTGAGAGAACCTGTCTCAAAGCAATAATATAAAGAGCAGTTAAAGAAGATAGCTGGCATTTTGCTTTGGCCTCCACATACACCCGACATTCACGTGCATGCAGTTCTCTCTCTCTCTCTCTCTCTCTCTCTCTCTCTCTCTCTCTCTCTCTCTCTCTCTCTCTCTCTCTCTCTCAGCTCTGTCTTCCCTAGGTCAAGCAGATTTGCCCCAGTTTTATTCTTAAGTGTTTTGTAGTTTTACCCTTACATGTAAATCTGTGATCCATTCTAGTTAATCTTTTTTGAGGCTATGAGATGAGGGCAGAAATTCACTCTTTGCAGACAATTATACAGTCATTCTAGCTCTATTTGTTGAAAATACTCTTTATTGTTTAATTTTCTTAGTGCTTTTATTGCCTTTTTTGCTACTGTGAGAAAATGCCTGACAGAAACAGCTGGGAGGAGGGGTTTGTTTTGCTCAAAATTTGAGAGTATAGTTCATCATGGTGGTGGGAACTTGGATAGTTGGTCATATTGCATTCACAGGAAGCAGAGATTGATGAATGCTTATCCGACTCTTTTTTTTACTGTCTTTATCCCAGGATCCTAGGCATGGGGTGATGTCACCCACATTCAGGGTAGGTCTTCCCTGTTCAGAGTAGGTTTGCCTTTCTAAAAGCATCCTGATAGACACACTAATAGATATGTTTCCATAGTAGCTCTAATTCCAGTCAAGCTGACAATCAAATTAACCATCATAAACGTTTATTGAAGATCAGTTCACCGTAGACCTAAGGGTTGCTTTCTGTTTTTCACCTCCCTGCTTTGTTTTTGTTTTGTTTGAAATCAAGTTTTGCTATAAACCCCAGACTGGCCTTCAACTCAGAGTCATGACTATCCTTTGGCATCAGCTTTCTGGATGCTAGGGTTATAAGTATATGCTACTTCACTCCAGTCTCTAAGGATTGATTTCCATATGTTTGATTCTTGGCTTTAATCTTTGTGTCTATCTTATGCCAGAAACCGTACTGAGGTTTAGGATACATTTAGAAATTAGAAAGTGTGACTCTTCCATCTTCCAGATGAATTAATCTTTTTCAAATTTATTTTGGCTATCAGGTTCTTTTGCATTTCTATATAAGTTTTATCATTATTTCATTATATCATCAATTTCTGCAACCATCTAGCTGGACATTTGATACAAATTGTTTTGAATTTTTATTTATGTTTTGTTTTGGTGGGGAAACTTTCTTTTTTATCTCAAGGACAGTTTAGTTTAAAAGAAAGACTCAAAGACAAAAAATCTGAAATCTTTACAACTGCATAGAAGGTGGATACAGGTGAGAGAAAGAGAGAGGAGAAAGCTAGGCCAGCGTGGAGCTCAGCTGCATGGTCAGTAAGGGGCCACATGGTGGAGAAGGACTTAGAGAAATGGTAAGGAATCCCAAAAATGATGGGGAACACTTAGAACAGAGACAGAAAGAAAGGGGAAAGTTCTGGGTGGTGGTGGCACAGGCCTTTAATCTCAGCATTCGGGAAGCAGAGGCAGGGGATCTCTGTGTTTTATAGGCCAGTCTGGTCTACACAGTAAGTTTTAAGACAGCTAGAGAGAGATAGATGGGGGGGGGGGAAGGAAGGATAAAGAAAGAAAAGGAAAGGAAAAGTTATGCTTCTCTGAGTCGTTCAGCAAAGAGGAACAGCTCTCTACTTGTATCTCTCTACCTATAGAATAGACTAGTACAACTAACTCTCAGGCCTCATAAGAGAAGTTTTTTGAGCAATGGATGTTGGTTAATGTAAAAACATACAACTGGTTAGAGGACAAAGAATAAGTGTCTATGGAATTCTCAACACAAATGGTACATCTGTATCACAACAGATCTTCCTAAGACTCAGGGGCCATTATGGAATAGGTCAGAGTGAAATGCTGAACTATAACAGGTGTGGTTGCTAGCACAAGACCCTAACAGAATCAAGCAGACAATCCAGCATGGATGGGGAGTTCTCAAGTTCCCACCCCTATCTAAGGAGCTATCAATAGGTGGTAGCTAATGAGGGTGTTGGTTTCCTGAGTGAGATCAGATACACACTACTACACTAGAGTTTATTCAGGAAACTTGCCAGGCAAGTACAAGGGCAGAGAAGCAGAAGAGAAAAGAGATGTCTTTCACGTGGTTTCTCCTTATGAGATTTACATAGTCACACCTTCAAGATGTGTTCTGGGGGCGCTGTGTTGGGTTTACCACGAGGCCAAGGCCACTACAGTCCAGGAATTCTTATCTCTCACCTGGCGCCATGTTGGGTTATCAGACTAGCATGTTTACTATGTAGCTGCTACATGCCAGGAATCCTTACAGAGAGCAGGAAAATCAATGGTCTTTAAAGATGTGGCCCCTGGTAGGTTGACTATGCACTACTGCGTGGACCACACCCAAGAATAACCATTTGGGTCACACTAACTGACTCAGTGTGTTACGGAAAAAAAGAGAATAGAATGGGAAATAGAAGTAGGTCTGGGAGGAATTAAGGGAATGGGGTGGGGTGAGTATGATCAAAATATAAGGTATGCATGTGTGAGATTCTCAAAGAATTAGTAAAAACATTTAAAAAGAAAAGAAAAGCAGGCAGACTTATAAGGCTGCATGGCTGTGATTTTGTAAGCAACTGTGTTAGGAGGAGGGAATTCTGGGAAAGAAAAATACATATTTCATTAAAAGGATAATTATTTCTTCTATGTATTTAGCATAGCCTAAGGTGAACCTGCCTTCCTGAGAGATGGTCTCTTGCCAGGTGATTGATTAATTGTCCCAATTGCATTGACTCTTTTATTTTGGCTAGCTTGGAATGTTAGGTGTTCACTCAGGCTAGAGAAATAGCTTTCCCTTCTGGGCCTTCATAAGATCCCTGATGAAGGCCACTGTAACACTCCCTTCTCTGAAAGGAAGAATCATTTAGTATGTAGACCAGGATCAGAGCCCCCAAACACTTGGATTTCTGTTTTTGAAGGTATCTTATTGAGTAGAGAATATTGAAACCTAGGTGTGACAGTGCATGCCTATAATCTCAGCACTCAGGAGGCTAAACCAGGAGGAGCAGGAGTTGTTCTGCCCAGTCTTAGCGACCCCCAGAAAGATCCCCAGAATCAAACTGACTCTCTGAACGCAAATGCAAAGCAAGGTTTATTATAGTTGCACAGCTGAGCTCAGCTCCTGAATGTCACACAGTATTGCCAGTGGAGAAGTGAGTGTCCCCCTCCCCCACTCAAAATCAGGGTTTTTAAAAACAAAGATCAAACAAAGATCAAGCAAATGCTGTTATCAGGCTGGGAGGTGAGGGGCCCAGAGGAAGTTTCTTTACTATCACTGTCAGGTGGGCAGCTGCTGGCTGATTGGTTGTTTTAGGATGGGGAGAAAATACTTTGCAGCTGGGCTGGAATCTCCTCTGATTACCCAGGACCTTGGGCACGTGGCCTTGGGTGCTTGGCCTTGGGGGTTTAGAAACTTCTCAGTTCTCAAAATAACTTCAGGCCTCGAGGTGGAGGGACTTTAGTTTCCACAGAGTTCTAGGCTAGCCTGAGCTACATAGATGACCCTGTCTAAAAAGAGAAATCAGTTAGAGGATGGGGAAATGGCTCAGTAGACAAAGTACTTGTTGTTCAAGCATGAAGACCTGCGTGTGGATCCCCAGAACCTATATAAAGCTGGATGCTATAGCATGTGCTAGTAATCCCAGGACTCCTATGGTAAGGTGGGAGGCAAATACGAGAGAATCGCCTGAAGCTCAGGGATGCTCGGCGTACACAGTGGCAAGCAGTGAGAGACCAGTCTTTAACAAGGTGAAAGATGGAAACCAACACCCAAGTTTGTCTTCTAAGCTCCACATGTGTGCCATAGTATGTCTGTACCTGAACTTACACATGTATATGCACAATTTTTAAAATGGCATGTTTTTTTAAAGTTTCATTATAGATATTACTCTTTTGTCTTATAGCTTGCTTTCATAAAGCAATGTATCTGTTTAACTTTGTGATTTTGTATTACTATGTCTCCACAGACTTTAACTTCTCCTGTTAAAGGAATTGTAGTGTTACTAAAAAGCCATGTACACAGCAGCCCTCTGATTTCCCCAGTCCGAGGTAGTGCTCTGGGAAAGGACTCTACATCCACAGATCACTGTATCTACATACATACTGAGCACGCCCCTTTCTGGGGCCCAAAGAAAGAGGCACACAGTATATTTGTCAGGTAAGAAATCTTTATTTATATTAAATGTAAAGTTTTCCTTGCCCAGAGTTTCCAGAATAGAAGATCCATTCTGATGTCAAGGGAGCCTGTTTCAGTATTGTGACAACTTTGGGATGAGATGTCAGGGGGAAGCCTCATCTTCCATCCTAAAAAATAGCTGCCACTACTAGAGTCCCAGGTGGTTTTCACTAGTGTTCTAGTCTCCTTCTGTACAACACAGGAGGTAAGTTATTCCTGCCTGGAAGCACTAAGTTGTCTTCAGTATCACTAAGGATAATGCCTGTCTGCAAATGTGGCTCGGGTGTGTTTTGTGCTACAATTTTGCTGATGTAGGCGTGGGGGTGGCTGTTTTGAGGTAGCAGACTCTTAAAAGAAGGGACTCAGCCGGTGGTAGGTAGGTCATGGGAGCTGGTCCTTCAGGAGGGAATTTTCACACTAATGGGCTGTTATGAGGTGAGGCCACCGTGTGGTTGGCCCCCTCTACCCTTACTGGTTCCCTTCATGTCTCTCCATCATGCTGTGATGCTTCGAAGGCCCCTGCCCAAATCAGTGCCATGCTCTTCTGACTTTGCTGCTGCAGTTGTGAATCTAATGAACTTTATTTAATTGTGACTAATAGGATAGTGACTTCTTTAGCTTTTTAATTTTCCTTACATTCATTCAAACTTTCTGTGAAGAGCTTTTCTTCATCAACTAGACTTTGTCACTTATCACGTCTTTATTCATGTGGTAGGGTTTTTTTGGTTTTTTTTTTTAATTATTATTTAGGCCTTTTCTGAACATCTGGATAAAATGATACTCTAGCCCAGCAATCTCCATCTTCACATTTCACCACCATTCATAAATCTTGTTTATTTTGTATATTGTATGTCTGTTAGTGTTTGAAGGGAGCTAGAGCAGGATTTTTTTTACCTTCATTTTCATGACCCCACACCTAAGAGCACTGCCACAGAACAAATGAATAATATCTATCCAGCATCATTTTGAAGCATGCTAAGTTCTAGGAAAGATAGTCCCTTATGTACTTTAAAACTAGAATAATAGTTTCAATTCTATAATAGTGTATTTAGGATTCAAATTGAACTTAAGTTATTCTTTACTAATATACACATACATATATTTTAAGAAAAATTTCATATATATAGTGTATATAAATGTTTGAATGTGTTGGCATTGTATACATGTACATGTGTGTGTCCATTTTATTTCATTGAGGCAGGGTCACTTGCTGAATATGGAGGTCATCTATTCTAGCTAGTCTAACTAGCCAGCTTGCCACAGGGATTGCTGCTTCTCAAGTGCTGGGATTATAAGGCAGGCCACAAAGCATTTATATAGATTCTGGTGATCTGTCATAGTTAGCTTAAGCTGTCAAACTTTGTTATCTGGGAATAAGGATTCAGCTGAAAAAATTGCATTGATCAGATTGGACTCAAACTATGTCTGTGAAGCATTTCCTTAATTTCTAATTGATATAGGAGGGATCAGCTCACTATGGATGGTGCCATCTCTGGGTGGTGGGTCTGGGCTGTGTAAGCCTAGGTGAAAGCCAGCAAGCAGTCACTCCTCTATGATTTCTGCTTCAGTTTCTGCCTTCAGATTCCGGCCTTGACTTTTCTTGCTGATGAGCTGCAGTCTGTAAGGTTAAATAAACTTTTCTTCCCAGGTTGCTTTTGGTTATGGCATTTTATCATAGCAACAGAAAGCAAACTAAACCAGAATCTGAACTCCAGTGCTTAGGCTTGTATGGCAAATGCTTTCTCCACTGAACCATCTCCCAGCCCACAGGAAACCCTTCTTCTGTTTGTCTTATCAAGATAGACTTCAGCCAGCCTGAATGTCTTTCTAGGAGAAGGCAGTGTAGCTATTATCTCTTCACCCTGCATCTGTCAGGGAGGTCCCCACACCCCATTTTTCTACTACTCTTCATGTTTCCATTCTCTTTCCTTCCTAGTCTAAGCCGAGACCCATCTTTGACCTCCCTACCATCTTGACCTCTGTTCTAACTCACAAAGCCAGACCACATAACTTTCAAAACACTATATAGTGCTGTCAGTGGAGCCAGATAAGCAAAACCCAATTACCACATTACCCAGTGTACATGCTCACTGGGCTCCTAGTTTCTTCCTTCCTTGTCCCATCAAAGAGCTCTTTTTAATGTATTATTGCACTTCTGCCATGAAGAGGAACTTACAGTTTAGTGGTTTAGGAATTATATTCTGGCAGTAGCAAGATACCCAAGTCCATTCATCTGCGTACTGGATGGAGTGCCTGCCTTGTAGCCCTGTGATTACATTTTAGTGCAGTAACCTTGTGAAATGTGTGCCTGGTGTCTGCACACATCTGATAGTGTTAACTGTTACCTCATATGCAGAAGCTCAAAAGGTCATGGAAGAATGTTGCAGTTGAGTACAAGTGCGGCCTTCTGTGGCTAGGTTGCTTGCCCAGAACAGCCCTTGAGCAGGCTGCACAAGTTCTGGGAGTGTACAAGAAGGAGCATATGCTATATCCAGCACTATGCACTCTGTGTAGAAGTGGCACAGTGAAACGGATGGCAGAAGACCTGGCATACTGAGAGGTAGAGTGCTTGGAGGAGATGGAGGCAGGTCCAATGTGTATACTCTGCATAAGAACATCAGGAATATAAGCTTTATCAGAGATAAGCCCTGAGTCTAAGCCTCACAGTGCATGAACTGTACATAAGAACGAATCCCCAGTTCACAGGATTCTTTAGTTAACTGGGGTGTGTGTGTGTGTGTGTGTGTGTGTGTGTGTGTGTGTGTGTGTGTGTGTGTGTAAGAATAGATAGTTATTTGATATTACAATATTTCCCCAAGATTTGAATTACTTGCTGTCTAAATTGGTGGACTTTTCCTTTCTAGAAACATGCTGTTTTGGATACTTAGATGTAAATGCCCTGTTGTTTGTTTTAACGCCAAGGACTTTGTGAGGACAGTTCTGCGGTTGTTTGGTGAAGATGATAGTTGGAAGCATGGTAAGCCATTATTCTCATTATCCCTAGATTTAGAAAGGTGGTCAGGACACCATGTTACCTGCTTGAGGACACTTGGCCTCACAGACACTGTTTCTTCACCTGCTACAAACGGGAAAAGGCACTTTCTCTGATGCATTTGGCTTATACTCCTTTGTGACATAAGCAGGGAAAGATGACTCATGAAGCACAGTCACAGTGACTACAGACACTAAAAACTAAACTTCAGCACACACAGCACCAAACAAGAGGGTAGGGAACAGCTGGCATGTTGTGTGTGCCTTTAATCTCAGTACTCTGTAAGCAGGGCTAAGCAGGTCTATAAATTCAAGGCCAGCATGGTCTACAGAGCAAGTTCCAGGTCAGCCAGGACTAAAAAAAACAAAAGAAGAGAGAGAACGGAAAAAATTAAAGGTGGCAAAAGCATTCACTGTTGAGTCCTTGAGTTTTAACTGTAAACGTTTTACCAAGTTATCTGTGTTTTGAAATATTCCTAATAAAATGTTGAGAAAATTATTATAATAAATTTCTAACATACAGAATTACTTATGACAGCTTAACCAAGATTTGACATACAACTGATTTTCTTCATTATTCACATTCTTTACTTTTCAAACCACCAACTCTTTAGTATTTTGTAACACATCTCAAACAACATACGATTAAGCTCAAGTACTTTACTTGTATGAGCATCCCACACCCAAGGCAGTGCCATCACCTCCTCCAGTGTGAGCAGTAATATTTTTGCATTACTAGCTGTCCTGACAGTGTTTCAGCTCCCACACTTGTCCTGTGATGCTCTTGTTTGTTTTTTTGTGACAGTAGAAGTTGTTGATTGTAGATGTCTAGGTTCCTTAATTGCAACCTGGTAAGATCCAAAATCCATTATACTTTTTGCATTTTCATGTATGTATGTTTGTATGGAGGCACACATCTGTGGGGATACATGCATGTGAAAACCTGAAGTTGATGCTGGGAATATCTTTAATTGGTTTTTTCCCTTATTTATTAATATATGGTCTTAGTCAAACCCAGAGTTGGCAGATGTATATAGTCCTACTACCCAGCTTGCTCTGGTCCCTTCTCTTGTCTTCTGAGGCTGGAATTACAGGCCTGCTGCCACACCTATTTGACACTTACATGAGTCTGAGAATTTGAACTCTGGTTCTCAGGCTTGCAAGGCAAGCGCTTTGACCACTGAGATGTCACCCTGGTTCATTTTCTTCAATTATTGACTAGACTAGTTCTATAGATCCCCTCATCATCTGCCTAAGTGAATTTGAGATGGAAACTTCTGGATAGAAATTTGGCTCTTTCTCCTTACTTATCTTCAAAATAATAAATTGCTCTACAGAGTAATTGTTAATACTTTAAAACTATGGTCATGGTGAATGTGTGGGTTGGTTTTACTGCTTATTTATGTTGAGTATTATTAATATTTAAATAACATATAATTGCATATGTACATTACTACAGTAACAGTTTCCTTGGGAAATGGCTGAGTGTGGGGCAGGAAATGCCGAGGGTGAATATATAGCAGCTCAAAGTCCTTTAAGTCAAGAAAGGTCAACTTTATAGGCTAGAGAGGTGGCTCAGTGGTTAAGAGTCCTGGCTGTTCTGAGTTCAATTCCCAGCAACCACATGGTGGCTCATAGCCATCATGTAAGACATCTGGTGCTCTTTTCTGGCCTGAAGGAATACAGATGGACAGAACACTGTATGCATAGTAAATAAATAAAATCTTAAAAAAGAAATGTCAACTTTATAAACCGTCATTGATAAGTGTGTCAGAGCAAAACATACTTATTAGGTTGAAATGAATGGTGGAGAGCAGAGAAGGCTAATTTGTATGGCCACCATGGAGAACACCATGGGCTGATTTAAACTAAGAATAGGGAAGTGTCCTGTCAGGCTTCTGTTTGTCAGCTACAAAAGTTTACAGGGATCACCATCCAGCACACTTGGTACTGTCCAACTTCCCGAGGTCTTTTCAAAAGTTCTTTCTGTAGAATTCTTCCCTTTGGAACATCAAAGATCAGTGAGTATTACCAGACAGTATCTTGTGAAGTCAAACATTGCTGTCTTGGGGGATGCACACATCTAAAATGAAAATTTCCAATATACCTACCTCAATTGTCTTGGCCATCATATGGAGAAGTCTTGACACTGACTGCTTTGTTAAATATAATCTCTCTGACTAGTATAACTTAAGAGTGCCAGGCAATCTGACATTTAGTGTGATGTGATCCAAGGTTATAATTTTATTTACAGGTCATTGCCTTTCTGTTTTTAGTTGTCTCTTGGGACTATCTTATGTCAGAAAATAATATTCTTCCTGGCCTACACTTCCTGCTTACACTGACCCAGTGACAGGATACTGTGTGAGTTCAGGTAGCTCCTACCCTTATTCCTTGTCAGGAGGCACTATTCTGAGACCATGCTGTAACGTTAAGAGTGGTCTGGGAGACAGGAGACAGAGGAGAGTGGAAGAGAAGATTTATCATCTGTAATGGCTGATAAACCCAAGTCCCCAAGCTGAGGGGAGAGAAAAGCAGGACATGGGAGCAGGTTTCTGACTTTATTGAGAGATTCATGTTCCAAATGAGCTTGGGCTCCCTATCCTTTCTCAGATGTTTGGATTCCATTTTCTTGATTCAATGCCCATATCAACCAGCTATATAGGATCTGGATGTATCAATCCACCTTCCCACAGCATAAATATTCTTAAAGAGGGTTGGAGAGATGGCTTGGCTGTTAAAGTGCTTACTGTATGAGAGTGAGGGCTGAGGTTCTGATCCCTAGTACCCATGTAAATATAGAGTAGGTGTGATGGTGCTAGTACACTCAGAAGGTATAGACAGGATCTCTAGAACAATCTGGCAACACACCTCTAATCCTAGCACTCAGGAGACAGAGGCAGAGATCTGTCTGGATCTCCGAGTCCAGGGCCACAGTGGGCTACATGAGATTGATTTAGTCCAGGAGAGAAACAGAGCCAAGCAGTAGTGGCCCCCTTCCATTTTAGCCTGCACTTACTTTCCTTTGCTTCTCCAATTCAGTCTGAGGATTTGTAGAGTCCTGTCAACCCCTTTTGACCTAAGGAGTTAGTGAGGTGAGAAGTGGCTGTGGCTTGTTCCTCTTTCTCTCTAATCAGCTTTACCCCAATACCTGGCTCCAGGTTTTTATTATAAAACTAATAGGATTCATGCAACAGAGGACTCCTGACATCAGCTGCAGGCTTGTACATGCATGCACCTACAAACACATGCATGAACACACACACAAACACACACACACAAGCACACACAGACCATGCTTGGTGATACATATGAAAAAAAATTATTTTTCCCCTTGTGTTCACAATGTCTTTTTTTGCCCTGGTAAGATAGACCTGACTGGCCACTAGCTTAGAAATTTGATAATGTCTGAAAAAACCATTTATATCAAGACTTTATAATAATAATCAAGTAATTATTTAGAATTAAGTGATGTTAACACATTTTGTAAATGCAGTTAAGTGTGACTATTTTTTGTATGCTCATTACAGGGCACAAAACATCATCTAACTTACTACATTTTTTAAAAAAATGAAATTCTTGAGAAATAATAGTCATAAGGATACTTAGATCTGTAATTTGAGAGGATAGCAAAAAGCATTAGATATTGGAAAAATTAATCTTTTGGGGGGTTGTTTCTTCTTATGTGATATTTTTATATATTTTGATTATGTTTCTCCTTCCTAACCCTCCTAGACTTTTCTCCACTTCCTTATTTACCCAATTTTATGTTCTTTCTTTCTCTCTTTCAAAAAACTTCTATAAAACCACAGAAATGAAAATCAAAACAAATAAACAAAAAACACTCTGAGATAAAGAATTGCAAAACAAAATGAAGAAGTCCACAAAACCTCCATGGAGTTTTTATTGGCCCACTACTCCTACCCCTGAGGCTTGCCCTAGAATGTCATTGATATGCCCAGTGATACTCCACTGTAGAAAACTGACTCACCCTTTGCCAGCAGATTAGTCACAGATACATTCTTGACTTTCCCCACTCAGTGGTAGGATATTGTTTGGATTGAACCTGTGCAGGCCCTGTGCATACTGCAGTCTCTGTGAGTCTATGTGTGCATAAATCCAGTTATATCTTTAACACAGTTTCCTTGGAGTCATTCTTCATCTCTGGTTCTGACCGTCTTTCTGCTTCCTCTTACACATAGCTCCCTGACCCTTGAAGGGAAAGGCTTAATGAAGATGTCCCATTTAGGATCGAGTGTTCCAAAGTCTCTTACTCTCTGCACATTGTCCACTTGTGGGTCAATGTTAATTTCTATCTATTGCATTAAGATGCTTCCCTAATTAGTATTTCATGAGACAGTGTATACTAATATGTTATTAGTCATTTTATGGCCATAGCTTGGTGTTTTTTTGTTTTGTTTTGTTTTTAGCAGAACAATAGGTTTCCCACTAGACCCATGGCATATTGAGTTTCAGGTAGCCACAGATAAGGGTTCCATCTCATGGAATGGGCCTTAAATCCAATTTTAAAAAGTTATTGATTACTCCATACCTTTTGTGCCGGTATTCATTGAACCAGAATAGCTTACAGGCAGGTAATTGGGCAGAATGGTGCACGCCTTTAATTCTAGCCCTTGGGAGGCAGAAGCAGGTGGATCTCTATGAGTTCAAGGCCAGCCTGGTCTACAGAGTGAGTTTCAGGACAGCCAAGGCTATACAGAGAAACTGTCTTGATAAACAAAAGAAAACACAAAACCAAACCAAACCCTTAAGGCAGGTCACTGTTGTGGGTAACAGAGTTTGTAGCCCAGAGATGATGATTTCCTTTAGCCTCTGGTAGAGTGCAGAGTACCTTCCAGGACCATGAATACAATAGAGGTTAAGCTTCTAGTTTGGCACTAGCTCAACTTCTCCATGTTCAGTAACATAAATAAATGTTGTCTTCAACAATAGAGCCTTACCATGTCATTGTGGCCTTAGTAATGGCGTATGATGTTTGGGGGGGGGGTCCATGAGACCACTTTGGCCAACAATTAAGAAATATGTAACAGGGCTGGAGAGATGGCTCAGTGGTTGAGAGCATTGGCTGTTTTTCCAGAGGTCCTGAGTTCAATTCCCAGCAGCTACATGGTGGCTCTCAACCATCTGTAGTGAGACATAGGCCCTTTTCTGGCCTATAGGCAGAACACTGCATACATAATAAGTAAATAAATGTTAAAAAAAAAAAGAAATATGCAATCATTCCTGGCACTAGAAGTTTTACTTGGTGGCATAAAAATTCTAGTTTGGCTAGGCAATTGTGGTGTATGCCCTTAAATCCCAGCACTTGCGAGGCAGAGGCAGGACAGATCTCTGTAAATTCAAATCAGCCTGGCCTAAGCTGTTACACAGAGAAACCCTGTCTTGGGGAAAAAAAAGAGAGAAAGAGAGAAATCTGGTTGTGATGTTGTCCCCCACTGTATGATGATTCCATTTGGACCCCTTTCTTGTATGTTTTTAGGAAGCTTCTATAGTAGTAGGTTTCCCGGTGGCTTTGAAAGACCTTCAATGTTAGTTGTCCCTCTCATATCCCTTCCTTTGCCCCATCTCCCATTTTCCTTCCCATTTACTGCTCTCGTTCTAATTCCCTCTCTGTCTCCCCACTACACTATATTCTATTTTTTCTTACTTGGAAGATCCTCTCCATCCCCCCGGTCCCTTACTAGATATCTAACCTCTTTGGTTATTTAAATTTTAGCACACATATCGAAAGTTTAAAAGCTTAATATCCACATATAAGGGAAAAATGTAATGGTTATCTGTTTGGGATCTGGGTTACCTTGCTCAGGATTTTTTTTTTCTCTAGCTTCATACATTTATCTGCAGAAAAAATTAATTTTTTCTTAACAGCTGAACAGTATATCATTGTGTAAATATGCCTCATTTTTATTATCCATTTATCAGTTGATAGACATCTTGGCTATTTACAATTTCTGGTAATTATGGATAGCTAACAATGTCTATGATTAAGCAAGTATCTCTGTAGTAAAATGTAGAGTCTGGATATCTGCCCAAGAGTAGATCTTGAGGTATGTCTACTGCCAACTTCCTGAAGAAGCTGCACACTAGTTTCCATAGTTGCTGTACTGATTTATACCTCCACAGCAATGATTAAGTGTTCCCCTTTGCAGGCATCCTTGCCAGCTATGCTCTCATTTATTCTATTGATGCTGGACATTCTGATTGGCATAAGATGAAATCTCAAAGTAGTTTCAATTTGTATTTCCCTGTGGCTAAAGATGCTGAACATTTCTTTGAGTGTTTCTCAGTCATTTGTGTTTGATATTTGGAAAACAATCTGCTTAGTATAAACATAAGAAAAGCAACAGTTGTTTGGAATTTGAGGGAATACTAAATGACCTTTTCCTTTGCAGTTGTAGGTTTTGTAGGACTGGATCCCAGAGTTGCTGCATGGCTCATAGATCCTAGTGACACTGCACCTTCTTTTGAAGATTTAGTGGCAAAACACTTAGAAAAGCCTATCATAGTCAAATCAAGCAGTACATTTGGTGATACCTCAAGAAATACTGTGGTAAGATGTTTAAGATGAGGCTCTCGCTAATTAGTACAACCCTTACTTTTTACTTTGTAGATAAACTAATAGTAACAAGTACAGCTAGCACTGATTTTCATTTCAGTTGTCCTGTCTAAATCCTTTGGCTGAGGTGTTTCTGGTAGAGGTCAATGAATAAAGTAAGAAGGTACCCTCGGAAGTCTTATATATAGTGTAATTCTTATATGGATTCTCCAGTCAATAACTCTTCCTCTGTGAGCAGGGAACTGTCCTTTTAAAAGTCTTTAGCACTAGTGACATGTTCTTATTGGCTGACTTCCTGTGACAGCCACCTCAATCTAGGTAGAGAGGATGAGGTGAGTTTCTCCAAGCGCTCTTATGCTGAGGATGTCCCTGGTCTTCAGGAGTTAACTCTTTCTAAAGGAGAGTTGTAGGGGAACAGTGGGGTCACACTAAGTCACATGGTAGAACTTTGCAGGTGAGCAGTCAGATGGCCAAAGGCACAGCAGGAGGTGTGAGAATCTGTGTACCCTGCCCTTCATCCTCTTAACTACTATGTGTAGTGTGTCTGTGTCCCATAGGGATAGATTGTAAACACCAGAAACACCATATTCTTGAATTTAAAAAGAGGTATACCAGAAGGTCATGAAATAGATTACAGAATCAGGGAAGATACAGTTTTTGCAAGAATGTGAAACTAGAGTCCTGACAGCTTGGGGACAATGACAATGTAGGAGCCAAGATTCATTTATTTTTATTTATTTATTTATTTATTTATTTATTTATTTATTTATTCATTCATTCATTCATTCATTCATTCATTCATTATTTACAGTGTTCTGTTTGTGTGGGACAATGACAGTGTAGGAGCCAAGATTCATTTTTTTAATAAATAAATAAATAAATTTATTATGTATAGTGTTGTTCTATTTGTGTGTGTGCCTGGAGGCCAGAAGAGGGCACCAGATCTCATTACAGATGGTCATGAGCCACCATGTGGTTGCTGGGAATTGAACTCAGGACCTCTGGAAGAGAGCCAGTGCTCTTAACCACTGAGCCATCTCTCCAGCCCACCAAGATTCATTTTTAGCACATTTAAAGTATCCCTCATCCCTCACTAGTGATTAGAATCCTACTCTATCAGGCAAAGATTCCCCAAACAGAAGCTGAAATATGACTACAATAAATTATTATTAGTCCCAGTACAAAGATGGGTACACTAGATGTGCACATACTACTATTCACTCATCTTGCCCAAGGTGTAGTTGATGCCATGATTCAGTTGAGATTTATGACTAAGTTTAATTTATTTATTTTTTTTACCATTACCGCATGATTCAGGGGTAAAATGGCTGCACAGAATGAAAATCAACTATAAAGGGTGTGTTCCTCTAATGCAGCTGGCCCACATGCTTAGTGATGCTGTTGAGACAGCACTGGATCTCCTGTTCTCTGTTCCTCAAGCCCCTTGTCCTGAGAATAAGAGGCAGCTTCAAGTGCAATTCCAATCATGGTTGTTGGCAAAATGTGGCTGTGAAGAGCTTTGCAGTGCAGAGAGTTAGAGATGGAAGTTGAGCCTTTAGTCTGTGGGATCTGCTTTTATACCACTCTAGAGAGGTGATTTGAATTGCTCAGAATGGAAGGGAGATCAGATAGAAGGAATGGCATGGGAACAGCAAGGCCTTCTAGAAAATTAGCCTCTTAGAGGGAACAACAGGGCATTTGGGGAAGGAGAAAGGAGACGTTTGGATTCGGGTATGTGTGGGGTTCTCAGGGGACTGTGTCATACCAAGGAACAGGCCTGTCTTAGAATGGTTCAAAGTGGAAGCTTGTGATCTCTTTGGAGTTGAGAAAGCAGAAAGCCATGTGGGATTGTTCTAGGTGGCACCATAGATGTGGTCTTCTGCCTTATATCACCTGAGTTGTTCATGGGAGAGCCAAGATCAGGAAAGACTGAAGAAGCATGGCAACATATATCCAACCAGCAGCCACATACTTTGAATTTCTTCTAATGTGAGGTTTTAGCAGAGATAAATCTGAGTAGTTCAGAGTTTGGGGTTCTTTGGCAGAGTGGGATGTTAAGTAAAAGGTCTTGAAGATCCCTGTTAGGAAAGAAACAGACTGTGTTGAGGGGCTGCCTCTCATCCCAGCTCCCTTCCCTGTCCTTTGAACATATTTGTGGCTTCTCAGGGCTTTTCTATTTATCTGTCCTAGGATAAATAGGTTAGGATTGATAGGTTAGTGTTGAATGTAGCATCCATCAAGTAGTTGCTGGGTGATAGAGCAGAGAGGAGGGGCTGTGGGATCTGAGAATCCTTATTCTGGCTCTATCAATCATCTAATCATTGCAGCATGCATAAAGACCTTTATTTTTCTATCTGCCCAATGAAGAAAGAAAATTCTGGGTTGGGGAAGTTTATCCCTTAGAAAGACTAACTTGCACAATGGAGGTTCTTTTCTGTTAGGGACCTTGTCAGGAGCATCTTACCATGTCCCTAGAAACATTTTTGTAAGTGATATACATTCCCAGACTATGATGAGAATTGCTGCCAAGTTCATCTTAATTTATTATATTTATTTTAAAGAATCAGAATGTGTGTGTGAATCTTGGAATACTCTATGAACTCACGATGGATCTCTGTTCCAAGTTGAAGGCAAGGCATTTTTTCTTACTTTAATTTCCTGATATATAAGACCTGTAGTTTAATTTGTATCCATACTTACACTCACACTTATGTTTTGAATATAAAGTGAGATGTTTTCCTAAGGTCAAATTAATTTGTGCCCCACTCAGAAAAAGAAAGACTAAAATGATAATTCCTGTGGTTTTAAAATATGTTCTGTATATTGAAAACAATTGTTTCGAAGCCTCATAATTAACTAGAGTGTTTCTGTGCCAAGGGTTTACTTTGGTTAGCAACAAAATGGACCTGACTCACTTCAGTTAGCTTTTTATTGGGAAGCTGAAGCCAGTGGAGGAACAACTGAAGGAAAAGAGATTGTGTCCTGACAAAAAGGTGAAGGAGACTAGCAAGATGAGATGCTTCCAAGGACAGGCTATACCTGGAGGCTTTTCATTCCTGGGCTCTAATGCAACGGCTTCTCTTTTCTTCTATCCAAGAAGATATGCTCATACAGGAAAAGAGTAATGATGTGTCTTAGAAAGGATCAGCCTACTTTAGGGTGCAGGGACAACAGAGAAATAGAGGGCAACTAGAAGGGGAGGCCCAGAACTTTTAGGTGACAGCAGAAAAGAGTGAAATAAGAAAAATTCCAGTAATACATCATGGAAAATGAGGAGTGATAGACATGGCCTGTAACCCCAGCATTTAGGAAGTAGGAGGAGGAAGAAGTTCAAGGACAAACTCATCTACATAGACAGTGTGAGTCTAGACTAGGCTATATGACACCCTCTGTATAAATAAGTAAATAACGTGGAAGGTGATATGAATAAAAGAAGGATTTTATGCTGTGAAAACAAGTGGTCTAATACAAAGATTCCAACACTCCTGACTAGTCTGCAAAGCCAGTGCAAGATTGATGAAGTCTAGGTAAATTGCTAGAGTTCAGTGAACCATTCTGTAATTAAAATGGAAGACTAAAATAATGCAAATATTCCTCAAAGTAAGAAAGCAAAAGTCTTGTGAAATTTCAGAATATCTCTACCAGAAATAAGAGTTTTATTATAAAGAATGAAGGGGTTGGAGAGGTGGCTCAGCAATTAAGAGCACTTGCTGCTCTTCCAGAGAACCCAGGGTTCAGTTCTTAGCATCAACATGGTGGCTCACAACTGACTGTAAGTCAGCACTCTCACATAGACCTCTATGCAGGCAAAACACCAATGCACATGAAATACAAATATATAAATAGTGAAGATAGGAGGAACCACTTTAGACACAAGTCACTTTAATCCTAGCACAACAGAGTCAAGTAGATTTTCAATAAAATGCAGATAAACCCATATTGATATTATTTCTTCTGTGAAACAGGCTTATGGCTTATGGAAACTATTTTGTAGTTTGGAGCTTCCTTTGATACCAGTTTTGGCAGGTGAGTATACTCATCTTCCTGGAGAATCTTTACATTGTTTAGGAATGACTCTTTTCGAACCTATAATGGAGTATTATATTTCATCCAAAGAGGTTGCTATCACATTATTTTCTCTTCTGTAACAAGAAGGTTTGGGCTACATCACCTCCTGGTCTAGGATGACTTGAAGGCCTGGAAAGTAGCCATGGAGACCTCTCCTATTCATTGACATTGCTATCTCAACTTCAGGCTAATCTTCCAGTTTGGTGCTTCTTTTTCCTATAACTTGAGGCCCTCTCTTTAAGCACTCCAGGGATTTTGCTCATCTTTGTCCTGACCAGATTCTACTTTAGGGCCAGGAGTGACTCTCCATCCATAATATGTACAGGGCCAGGCTGGAACTAGTACAGTCCCACATTCTTCCACCTTAGGACTGAACCTAGGACCTGGTTTGTGCTGGGCAAGTGCTGTCACTAGACTATATTCCCAACAGGCCAGTTCTTTGAATGCTTCTGTTTCCTCACAGAATAGAGATTGACTTACTGTGGGGCCTGAGTTATCAGAGAGTGGGGTTTTCAATTTACTGAAAAGGATTAATGCAATAAAATATTATCTGCTTTTGATTTTGATTCATAGTGATGGAAAACCATAAGATTCTAATTGACAAAGAAGGAATGGAAAGGACTTCAGTACTCCTTGGGGTAAGCTACTATTTCAAAATCTATAATTGTCATTGCTTTCATTATTTCTGATTTTATTTCCTTTCCTAATGGCCCTAGAGTGTTGTGGATAACAGCATCCTTTTCTTGGACTCCTTCCTAGAGGGGAAGACCATGTCACCTGTTGAAGGATTTGCAGAAAATTGATAGCTATTGCACTGTAGTGGTTTGAATAAGAATGATCCTGGCAGGCTTGCATATTTGAAGCTTAGTTACCAGGAAGTGCTGCTATTGGAAAGGATTAGAAGAATTAGGAAGTCTGGCCTTGTTAGAGGAAGTGTGTTACTGGGGTGGACATTGAGGTTTCAAAAGCCCATACCAAGGCCAGTGTCTCTCTTGGCCTATGGTCAGGATGTAGAATTCTCAGCTACTTCTCTAGCACTATGCTCCTTACCATGATAATGGTCTAATCTCTGAAACTGTAAGCAAGCCCCCAATTAAATGCTTTCTTAAATAAGATTTGCCTTGGTTGTAGTGTTTCTTCATAGCAATAGAACAGTGACTAAGACAGAAGTTGGTGCCAGAGACTGGGATATTGTGTGACAGGCTTGACCATGCTGTTCTAGGAATATAGAAGACTTTGGACTAGAAAAGTGGTTGAACACTTTAGGCAGGGTTTGATGAGCCATTCTGGTAGGAGCATGGCGTACAGTAGTGATGAAAGCCATACAAATTATAACAGCTGAGCTCCAGGTTTCAGAGCGGAAGAATATTAGCAAGAAGACGAAGGAGAAGGAGAAGGAAGAAGAAAATCATTCTTGTGATATTTTGGTAAAGAATGTAACTGCTTTTTGCTCTTGTCCTAAAAATCTTCCTGAGGTTAAATTGAAGAGTTTCGGATTACTGGCATTGGCCTAGTATTGACACTGTATCATTGGTTATTAGTAATCACTCTTTTTATCATCATTATTTTGGTTTTTTTTTCTTTTTTCTTTTTTTTTTTTTTTGACAAGGTTTCTCTGTGTAAAAGTCCTGGTTATTCTGGAACTCACTTTGTAGACACAGCTGGTCTTGAACTGACAAACATCTGCCTGCCTCTGCCTCCCAAGTGCTGAGATTAAAGGCAATGTGCCACCACCACCTGGCTAGTAATCATTCTTATACAGATCTATAATCTGTAATCTAAAACTGGACAAAGAGAAATATAAAATATATAGTGGGAGGAGAAAAAGAACACCAGAAAAGATGGTGTTGGAGCCCATATTAAAAAGCTTGAAGAAAAGCCTGATGCTAAATGAAATAAGGGGAGTGGTGGTCTCAGGACAAGACCCCATACAGCCAAGCTTTCAGTTTACAAAAAGGAATTAAACTGTGAAGGAAACCATCAACATCAGAAAGCTGATACAAATGTAATTGAGCAAGCTTGTTGCAGCTAGAATTTGGCTGCTTCAGTCACAGCTGAATACTAGACTATAATCCAGATACTAGAAGGGGCTGTGCAGTCTCCCTCCATAGCCGAGGAAAGCCACTGAGGCCAGAGATGTTTCAGGGGTATGCCTTCATAGAGGCTATTTTTTGAAGCTGTGAAGGTAAAGCCTGGATTATATTAGAGACCACAAGATGTTGGAGATGCCAGAGTCATGGGATACTGGCCAGACTGAGTTGTGGACTGGGTGTGAAACCAGCTCATAGTCAACAAAGCTAAAATGAGTTGTAGATCTGAAGAGTGCTTTGATATCAGACATGGAGATGCAGAATTTGGAGTTTGTATTGCTGGTTTTGAGTCTTGCTCTGGTCCAATATTTCCTCATTATGCTCCTTTTCCTCACTTTTGGAATGCGAATGTATATTCTGTGCCATCATATGAATTTTAGAGGGGTTATAGTTACATTTCGATGAGTCTCAGAGACTTTGAATTTTCAACTGTTAAACAGAGTTGAGATTATGGTAGACTGTGGGGACTTTTGAAGTTGGACTGAATACATTTTTGCATTATGATATGGCTACAAGCCTATGGAAACCAGGGAGGGGAACGTGGTGGTTTAAATAACAATGGCTCCAAATAGGCTTATACATTCAAATGCTTAGTCACCAGGGAGTGGAACTATTTTAAAGGACTGGAAGCTATGGCCTTGTTGGAGGAGGGGTGTCACTGGGGGCAGGCTTTGAGATTTCAAAAGCTCATACCAAGCCCAGTATCTCTCCACTTGGCCTGTGAATCAAGAGTAGAATTCTTTCTGGACAGTGGTTGTGCATGCCTTCAATCCCAGCACTCAGAAAGCAGAAGGCAATTAGATCTCTGTGAGTTTGAGGTCACACTGATCTTCAGAGTGAGTTCCAAGACAGCCAGGGCTGTTACACAGAGAAAATCTGTCTTGAAAAAAACTCCCAAAAAAGAAAAGGAAGGGAGAAGTAGAGGGAGAGGGAGAAATAGGAACTCTTAGCTAGGCTATGGTGGTGCAGCCTTTAGTCCTAGCACTTGGGAGGCAGTCGCAGGCAAATCTCTGAGTTCAAGGCCAGCCAGAGAAAAACCTGCCTTGAAAAAACAAATTGCTTTCTTTTGTAAGAGTTGCCTTGGTCATGCTCTTCATAGCAACAGAACAGTGACTAAGAAATGCATTGCATTGCATGTGCAAGTGTGTGTGTGTGTGTGTGTGTGTGTGTGTGTGTATTGGGGGGGCCTTTGGTGGACCATTGTTATGGAATATTTTGGTTGCACTATGACACTCCAGACTGTTAATAAAGTTTACCTTGAATCAATGGTTGGAGCCAGCAACTAGCTGACAGAAATTAGCCATAAAGAAGCCAGCAATTTGGATTGAGAAGACACACAGGAAGAAAGGATGGTTGACACATCTGACTTCCAAGTCATTATTGGTAAATAAAATCATAAACCAGGCCTTCAGACCAGAAGCCCTGCAAAGCTATGGCCTGAGTAACTGACAGAGTGCTGACTGTGGGATCCTTGGGCCACAGATGCTAATTAAAATACCAGTAGGTTTGTGTTCAGCCACCAAGCCAACAGAAAAACAACATTTGGCACTCCAACTCATGGCATGACCACACAGACTAAGATCATGCCAGTTGGCACAATTGTAGGTACTGCCTGGGCCTCTCTCAGCTACTTACTGGACTCTGAAAAGTGTGCTTGTGCTTGAAAATTGGGAGGATTTTGAGCTCCTGATGGTGCTGTTGCTGCAGACAAACTGAGAAATCAGCAAATTTGGTGAGACAGTTGGAAAGTCCTTACAGAGAGAGTTAAATAATATTAAAAAGAAATTTCTCATGTTCATAATTGAGAATATCACAATGCAGAGAGTTAGAGCTCTGCATAGTGCTACAATGGATGGCTTGTAAATGGAAAAAATAAATGAGGGGATAGACTGGGATTGACATAATGCTAATTGTAATTAAGGTCAGTTTGGTAGTTCATATTTTATTTTTTAAGAAGTGGCTTGATAACTGCTAAATATGAAAATTTGACTAATAAAATATAAGCCTTAGACAGACTTACTATTGATAAGATACAAGGCTTAGAAAAACTTACTGAAAAAATAATAAAAATTTGATAAGATACAAATCTTAGAAGGACTTCCTATTGATAAGATACAAGATTTAGAAAGACTTACTATTTATAAGATATAATCCTTGAAAAGACATATTAATGAAAATTTAAAAAAATACTCAGACACAGACAGAGCAGTTTAGAGTATAATCTACCTCACCATTGCATTATAAAACTGAAGAGGAATGCCCTAAGATTATTTTAAAAAACCAATCTTAATTTATCCAGTTACCATACAAGAATAACCACCAGATGATAGACAACCCCAAGGCTATGCAGAAGTTCACTGGTATCCTGTTGAAGAGATTTAAGGAAATAGTCATTCCATATGAAATGTATTCATGCTTTGTGAAACAGATATTAAATTCATGCACAACTCAGAACAAAATTACTCCACAAAACTGGTAGGATTTAACTACACCAATATTGGATTCTGATCCTCAATTACAATGGAAAATATGGGAGAGAGAGAGAGAAATTGAGAGATCTGGGATTATAAAATAATAAAGTAGGGCTAGAGGTATTGAAATTTCCCAAGACCAGCTTCTTAGTAAGGTCAGAATGATGATTTTCAAAGACAGTTTACATTTGATGATCACACCCTGGCTCTGTGCCATATAGCAGCTTTGAGTGTTTGGGATAGAGTTGAAGAATCAGGAAAGAGGACGGAGTCATTTACTAAAATTATATGAGGCCTGAAAGAAACCTTCACAGATTTTTTTTTTTTTTACAAAGATTAACTTTAGCTGTAAATAGAATAATATCATATTCAGAAGTTAGACAACTAACTGAATCTTTAGCCTTTGGAAATTCTAATTCACAATGCAAAAAGAGTTATTAGGTCTTTAAAGGGAAGATCAGTATCCATAGATGGATGAACCCAAAAGACAGCTGATACTGGATCTCATACTTATGTTGATACTTGGATAGAAGTGATTTCTAAAAATTTCAAGAAGTATGAAAATGTCAGATGTTTTAATTGTTGTAATCAAGGTCATTTGAAAAGGTATTGTAGGTAAGATTTTCCTAGAAACAATGCTTTTTCTAGAGACAATCCAAACAGAAGGCCTCAGCCTTCTGAGTATGCAGAAGGTATAGCAAAGGCCTGCATTGGACTAATGGGTACCGATTAACAAGGGACAGTCAAGGTAACCCTTTGACATTGGGAAATGCCCTGAAGAGCCTCCCAAATATTAAATTTGGTTAAATCATTCCCTGTCACCTAGAAGAAACTCATCCCCAGGGCAATTAAAAAACTTAATACATGTTGTTAAAAACCACACTGCTCTGGATGTGAACAAAGACAGAATAGTTTCAATAGAGAATATAAAAAGTTTAGGAGAAACCAGAAAACAAGTATTTTGGCAAACTGCTATAAATGATCATTGACAAAAGCTAAAACTACAAGTAAATGGTATTGAAGTTGAGGGTTTGATAGACAGTGGTGCAGATATAACAATTTCACCAAAATCTTGGCATCCAGATTGGCCTCTTCAAGAGTTAAATGTTCAGATTTTAGGGATTGGACCTTTATGACAGGCAAAACAGTGCAAGATGGGTCAATACTGCTGAAGGACAGATAAGAAAATCAAAACCTTGTGTGACTAACAAAACCATGGATTTATAGGGACATAATTTGTTGCAATGGTGGAAAATACAGATTAACATTTCTCCAATCTCAGAAACAAACCATAAAATAAATAATGCTTTTGAGAGAAATATTAAAAGGTATTAGCAAGAACAGTCACAGACTGTTTAGGTTGTACATAAGAAGGACATAACAGCTATTGGTCTTTCAAAGTTACCAACAGTCCTACCTTTAAAATCTGTGTAGGTGGAACAATGGCCTTTGACATCAGAAAAATTTGCAGGCACTGGAACAGCTGGTTCAGAAGCAGTTAGGTACTCAACATATTGAATAATTGATCAGTCCTTAGAATTCCCCTATATTTGTCATTAAAAAGAAACCTGGAAAATGGAGAGTGGTAACAGATTTAAGTGCAATAAATAATGTGATTCAGCCAATGGGCTCTTCAAAGCCTAGAATTGTGTGCCTTCTTTATTACCTAAGAGAAGGTCTATTATAATAATGATTTAAAGACTACTTTTTTACTATTCCTTTACAAGAACAGGATAGAGAAAATTTTGTTTTCACAGTGCCTACTTATAATAATTCCTAGTACATTAAAAGGTACCATTGGCAACTTTTTTCCACAAGAAACATTAAAGAGCCCCACTTTAATAATTGTACAACAGCCATTAGAACTAATTTTCAAACATTTTCCTCAACCTATAATTTACCACCATATGAATGATATCTTACTGGACAATTTATGCAGATACTTTAGAAAAAAATGTTTGAAGAAGTAAAAAGAATTTTTCCTTGTTGGGGGTTCCAAATTGCTCCTGAAAAAATACAAAGTGGAGATTCTATTAATCATTTAGTATATGATACAGGTTTATAGAAAATTCAACCACAGAAAGTATAAATCAGGAGAGATCAATTATGAACTCTAAATGATTTTCAAAATTTTTTCACTTCTCTATGGCTAATCCTGGCCAGCTAGTCACTGGCTGTGCCTCCTACTTCAAGGTAAACTGTATTAGTCTGGAGTGTCACAGAGTGATCAAAATCTCCCACAAGAGGCCATCAATGGCTAGACTAACACTGTTTCTCTTGTACAAGCATTTGATCCCTACAGTTCATCTAAGGAATTGGAAAATATGGTAAGGTACATAAAGATGTATGAAAACTAATTTTCATTCCATATAAATTACCCAAAAGTTAACTCTGATATCCATCACCCAGGTCAAAGCATTGGATATCCACAGCCTTATGTTCTTTTCCTGGCAGAAACTGTTCTGCTTCTAGAAGTAACCACTACCCTGCCATAGAAGATATTTCATTCTTGCAATTATTCACCTGTTCTCTTTTTCAGTGTCTAAAATTTATAGCTTAGCTTATTGAACTGTGTGTTAGTCAATAGTTTGTATCTAGCCTCTCAGTCTTCTGCATCTTAGCCTTGATGCTGTAACTCAGTTTGTATTCTCTGCCATGGGTGATATATGTCTCACTCAAGAGGCATCTGGTTCTTTGAAGGTTGCAGTTATCATAAACCATGTAGGAGTTTGATCTGCTTTCCTGATTACTGAGGCAGTGAATTACTTTTCTGCCATTATTGGCTATTAATTTAATTTCTCTTTGGAAACAGTCTTCCCAAGTGTCTAAACTGTGTGTGTGTGTGGGGGGGGTGTCAGAGGACAATTCTGGGGAGTCTTCCTTTTACCATGTGAATCCCGGAGTGAAGCTTAGGTTATCAGGCTTGTGCTTTTACCTATTGCCAGCCCTTTGTCTAAATTTTTTTACTCATGTTTATATTTTTTTATTGACTTAATGAACATCTTGTCACATTTCTGTCTTTTTTTTATGGAACTGGACATCTTTCCTAGTTCTAATATTGCTTAAAAACACATTCCTTTTCTCCATCACTTTGCTATACTTTTGTTTTTGCTTCTTGAAGTTTCAGCTATGTTTGGGGAAAGGTGATTTATATAAAAAAAGTTCTACCACAAGTCAACAAGCTTTAAAATGTTCATTTTGGTAAGTTATAGATGACATTTTATTCCATTAAAGGCTTCTTGTTGGGAGTTTCTTGATGATCAGATTAAATTATTTTAAATCATAAAATCTATGAATGATAATCTTTAAAATTTTCAGGCTCACCTCAAGGAGCTGGAACAAGAAGCCCATTTTGTTGCAGGAGAACAGTTTCTTATAATGAGTAATAATCAGCTTCGTGAGGTAAGACTCAACCTCATTTGTTTGTTTTGAGACAGAATCTCATTCTGTAGCCCAGACTTGCCTAGAGCTCACTCAGTGACCCAGGCTGTATGCTTGCTCCAACCCGTAACAGTCCTCCTGCCTCATCTCCCAAAGTATTGACACAGTCAAGAGCCCCATACCTAGCTGGTAATGTTTTGTCCTTTCAAAAATTGTCTTACTCATGAACTTAAAAGATGGCTTATTCTGAATTTATAATGTTGTCTAAAAGTGATATATCACTCATGTTCTCACAAGTAAAGAACATTTTAAGATAAATAAAGTCAAATGAGGAGCTAAACCTCTTTTACTATCCTTTTAGTGTGTGTCTTCAGACCAATGGATATAATTGTGATGGTTATGTTCATTTTCTCAAATTTGAATCTTTTATACACATGTGCATTGCTTTTATTGAAGATCCTCTTTGGCAAGTTGAAGCTGCACCTGTTGAGTCAGAGGAAGCATCTTCCCAGAACTGGGCTGCAGAACCAGCTGTCCACATCAGAGGCCATGGTAAGCATCTGGCTTCCGTACCTTTCTGACACATTCATGCATCTGCACCAGGTACAAGCTTCCTTATATGCTGGCAGAAGACCCTGTAGACAAGGTATCCCACCCAAAGTTATTGTGGATGTGCACCAGGAGATGGGCAGGTAGCTGCCCTCGAGGAACATCTGGCTGTCTATAGTTCTGGAGTAGAGTACTTTTGTGCAGTTTTGCTCTTTTTAAGGGTGTGTATGAAAGAGAGAGAATAAGGCAAGAACAGAGAGTGCGAGACTGAAACAGAGAGAGTGTGTTTGCACATTTGTGCATGTACATGCATATAGTCATATGACTGTAGGTGCCTGTGTGAGAGTGTGTTTGCACATTTGTGCATGTACATGCATATAGTCATATGACTATAGGTGCCTGTGTGAGAGTGTGTTTGCACATTTGTGCATGTACATGCATATAGCCATATGACTATAGGTGCCTGTGTGAGAGTGTGTTTGCACATTTGTGCATGTACATGCATATAGTCATATGACTATAGGTGCCTGTGTGAGAGTGTGTTTGCACATTTGTGCATGTACATGCATATAGCCATATGACTATAGGTGCCTGTGGAGGCCTGCAGAAAAAGCTGCATCCAATAGAGCTGAAGTTTCAGGCACTTGTGAGCCACTCAGTGTGAGTGCTGGGAACTGAACTTGAGTCCCTGGTAAGAGCAGCAGTCACTCTTAGCCGCTGGGATCTGACTCAGGCTGTCAGGCTTGTGCAGCAAGTACTTCATTTATTCAGGTATCTTCTTGGCCTCGCTTTTCATTATTTTATTTTTTACTTTTATTTTTTTAGTTCAAGGATAATTTTGTAGTGTTTAGAAGAAAACAGCAAGTAAGCTGGAAATCTCAGAAGCTGTTAGAAGGAGGGAGACAGAAAAAGAGGAAGAGAAAGGTCCGCAAGCAGCCAAATGGGAGAAGGGGTAATTTGACTGTTCCCGTTAGTTTGTCTCCCTTCCTTCTCCTTTTCTTTCCTTCGTTTTTCTTAGTGACCTAAGTGAGACTCTAGGCACTGTACTGATGAAGAGCTGAGGAACGAGACCCCCTTGTCTCCATATGATTTTACTGTACGTCTAGCTGTAGGCTTTAGTATGGCCTGTACTATATGAGGTATGCTTCTTCTGTTTCTAGTTTCCTGAGAGCCTCGACAGAGACCCTTTTTGTTCTCCAGCGTGAGGTCAACTTAGTCATGGAGCTGATATTCCAATGTGTTGTTAAAGTTGGCTTGCAGATATTTTATAGAGTGTTTGTGCTGTGTTCATCTGTTTGTACTTTTGTTGTTGCTGCTAGCTCTCAATCTGGTTTCAGTATCAAGGTAATAATACTAGCTTCACAAAATGAGTTTTGTAACACTCATTCCCTCTCTAATTTCTAGAACAGATTGAGAAGCATTGAATAACCCTTCTTTAAAGGTTTGGCAAAGTTCCGTAGTGAGTTCAAAATACTGGGTTTTCCTTTTTTTCTTTGTGTGTGCATTATATTACATGGTGCATACATGCAAATGTGAAATGTGTGTGTCATGTGCACACATACATGGGCCAGAAGAAGACATAAGGTGTCTTCCTCTGTAATTCTTGAGCTTAATACTGTGAGTCAGGGCTTCTTACTGAACCAGGAAGCTCACCATTTCTGCTAGGCTGGCTGGCCAGAGAGCCCCCAGGATCCATCTGTCTCTGTCCTCAATTCTGGGATTACAGGCACACACAGCCATGCCTGGCTTTTTACGTGGATGCTGGGAATTTGAATTCAGTTCCTCATGTATGTACAGGAAACATTCTTATCCATTAAGCTGTCTCCCTGGCTGCCCTCCTCTTTTGAGTTCTTCTTGGGTGGAAGGATTTATATTACTGTATCAATCTTATGGCTTGTTATCAATCTGTTTATACCCTTTTAGGATTGTTTGGGTGGTTTGTATGTATTTAAGAATTTATCCAATACTTTTAGAGTTATGAGTGTTTGGGGATATAAGTTTTCAAATTATTTCCAAATGATCCTCTGGAACTTACAGAAATCACTCATTTTCATCTTTAATTTTTATTAACTTATGTCTTCTTTTTATTTATTTTTACTAGTTTGGCTAAGGATTTTTTAATCTTGTTTATTTTTTAAAGTCAACTTTTTTTGATATTTCATATTGTTCTTTTAGTTTCCATGTCATTTCATTATTTCTTTTCATCTATTGCTTTTGTTCTTGACTTGTTCTTATTTAATGTACCTTGAAGTATTTTATTAAATGATCTATTTGAAATTTCTATGAGGTTTTAATATGAACACTGAGATTCTAATAAGGCGGTGTGATTTAATTTTCATTTGATTTTAGGAACTTTTTAGTCTCTGATTTCTCCACTCTTCATTCAAGAGTTACTGCACATTCTCTGTATATTTGTATTGTTTCTCATGCTGTCAATATCTTATTCTAAAACAATGTGACATGATATAAGAAATTATTTTTATTTTTTATTATTTTAAGACTTGCTTGATAGCTTAAAATGTAGTTTATTTTAGAGAAAGGTCCATGTGATGCTGAAAAAAATAAGTATTCTGTTTGATGGAATGTCTGTAGGTGTCTGTTATGTCCACGACTAGATGGAAGTATCTACTCAGGATGACTCCTCCTCTCCTGTCCTGAAAGTTGCTCATAGACCAGGCTGGCCTTGAACCCTTAGAGATGCGCCTGCTTCTGCTTCCCAAGTACTGGGTTAACAGTGTGCACAACCACCGCTTGGTGACAGGAATGAGACCGCAGTGTGTTAAGTGGTAGAGCAGAACTAGGTGCTCAAAGCTGACAAGTAATTTCATTGAAGAATATGGATTGGAGTGAATTATTAGATTCAAACTGTTGTGGAGAAGCCGTTACTGAACTGCTGGTTCGGATTTCCTGTGCCATATAGCTTTTGACTTTGTGACAGGGAAAGTTGTGTCCATTCATCTTAGGCCAGGCTAGCACTTAGACAAAGGACTATGGGAGTCTACTGTATGCTGTGAAATAAAGGAACTGTTTTGGCCATGGCAAGCACCATAGAAGTAGGCAGAGGAATCAGAGCATAGGTAAGAGATGGAGGGTAGAGTTAAGGGAGAGATGGCCTAGCTCCCCAAGGAAGCAACATGTAAGGAACACAGCTGAGCCACGTGCCACATGGCAGGAAAGAATAATTGAAATGGGTTGAATAAAGATTAAATAGCTAGCTAGCAATATGCCTGAGATATAGGCCAAACAGCATGAACTTAATATAAATGTCTGAGCCATTTTGGAAAAGCAGTTGCAGGCAGATCTGGATTGCAGAGCTAGTTGGGCCAGAAACTTCATGTTACACAGGTTAGTCTTCATGCCTACTTTACCTGACTGTACTTGGATTTCTAGGTCTGTAAAGGAAGTAATATATTTTCTCTACTAGGACCTTGTGAGGTTTCAGTGAGAGTATCTATGCTGTGTGTGCCTAATGTTACTAAAGACGGTCTGACAGGATAGATTGCTAAAAGATCAGTCATCCTTTACCTTCTTTCAGACTCATTCACAAGTCCTGTGGTTTTTCCCTACAAAATATTTTCTGAGTCTGCCTTCTTCCTCCCATCCTCACTTTGTCACCTCTGCCCTCTTATCATTTTGGTCACTTCCGACCTCCTCTCAAGAGTCTCACTTCTACACCTACATGTTAAAGCTATAGAAACAGTGTGGTGCTGCCCTGAAAACACTTACCACATCTTTCTATCACTTTCACAAATCACACACAGCCTAGACCATTTCTCCAGTCCATGGGTCTAGCCTTTGGCTATGGCATTCCTATCCAAACACCAACTACCATGGTTCTCACTACAGACTTTTTCGATAAACCCTAGACTGACAGCAGACATTTGCTTGATAGTTTAAAATGGTCACTTGAAATATAATTTTAAGGATATCTTCTTTCTGGGTGTGGTGATGAATGCCTTTAATTCCAGCACTCAAGAAGCAGGTCAGGTTGAGATCTGTGAGTTTGAGGCTATCCTGGTCTACAAAGTAAGTTCCAGGGCAGCTAAGGCTACACAGAGAAACCCTGTCTTCTCCCCACCCCAAAAGACTATCCTTTAGCTACAGTAAGGCCAATAGGCACATTCTGTGTCTTTGTTAATTTATTTTCTACACACAACTTTCCATTACTTAAATTTATCTTGGCTATTTACTTGCTTATTGCATAGAATGTAATCAAGACCCTTAATTTGTTTTCAGAATGAAAAATAGCCTAATATTAGTGTTTGATGAGTTTGCTTCAAATGTTTGTTCACAAACATTGGGGTAGCAAGGCAATCCTGGGAATTGAATTCTATCTTGTCAAGGAGACTCCATCTTAAATCTTACCTTTATAAAACAGGTAGGCACTGTGCCCTAATGCTCTAGCAGTGTGCCACCTAGGAAAGCTACTACCTGTGTGTTTGCTGTACTTAGATGTTTTTACCTGGTTAGAAAAGTGTGGTAGTTTGAAAGAAAATGGCCCCCAAAGGGAGTGGCATTTTTAGGAGGTGTGGCTTTGTTGGTATGGTATGTTTGTAGGCATGCTTTTATTGGAGAATGTGTGTCACTAAGGAAGTGGGCTTTGAGTGTTTATGTATGCTCAAGCCACGCCCAGTGACACAGTCTGCTTATTGCCAGCACCGCACCGCATCTGCCTGAATGCCACCATGCTTCCCGTCATGATGATAATGGACCAAACCTCTGAACTGAAAGCAAGCCACCTCAATTAAATGTTGCTGTGGCCATGGTGTCTCTTCACAGCAATAGAAACGTTAATTTAAAAAAAAAGTTGGTACCAGGGACTGGGGTATTTCTGTGATAGGACAGATTGTGCTTTTGTTTAGAGAAATATGGACTTTGGGAGTTTGGGTTAGAAAAGCAGTGGATGCTTTGAAGCACTGCTTAATTGGCTGTACTAATAGGAACATGGAAGGCAGTGATGCTAAAAGTTATTTGAACTGCAGGATGTCTGAACTCCCTCAAGAAGGTTTCAGAGTTTTAGTATTTTGTCTAGAGATCCTTCTTATGATTTTTTTTTTTGGTGAAGAAAATGGCTGCCTTTTGCCCTTGTCCAAAGAGTCTGCCTGAGGCTAAAGTGAAGAGTTGGGATTAATTCTTTTGGCAGAAGAAATCTCAAAATAGAGTAATATAGACTCCGTCATTTGGTTATTAGTCGTAACTCTAATGGGGATTTATAGTGAAAAGGAGCAAGCTGAGCAGGGTAAATTCAAAACTATTAATTTTGATGAGAAATAGATGATCAGGAAGCAGAATGCAGCTAAATAAACCCTATGCTCCAGGAGAAAAATAGACTGAGATTGAATAAAGGGGTGGTGACCTCAGGGCAAGATCCCAACTAACTAAGTTTCCATTTTGTGAAAAGAAGTCAAGGGAAAGTTTAGAGCCAAGGACTGCCATGCTTAGGTAGTACAGAAAAATACGGAAAACATAAAGCTCTTGAAGACGTAATTGAAGATCTCTGGGTTTGAGGCCAGCCCAATCTACAAAAAGGTAACAATCAAAACCATAAATCTGATAAAGATATAATTGAGGGGGCCATGTTCCAACCCCAGCAAGCAGCAGAGTTTGGCAGCTTTAGCCACATGTTTCTGGCTTTAGAGTCAAGGATAGAAGGCCTCCGAACCTAAGGAAAGAAGCATTGTCGGGGTGTCCCTGAATGGAGGCCTAGAGAGGCCATTTTGTGAAGCTGTGCAGTTGAAGCCTGGACTGCCCTGGAGACAAGATGTTAGAGATCCCAGAGTCATGGGGATACCTGCTGAGGAAAGCTGATAACAGGAAGTGGAATCAGCCAAAGAGTTGGAATTCTGAAAAGTACTTTGATATCAGACATGGAGTTGCAAAATTTGGAGTTTGCTGCTTTTTGGTATTGCTTTGGTCCAGTATTTTCTCACTATGCTCCTTTTTCCCTACATTTTGGAATGGTAATATATATCTTGTGCTATTATATGTTGGAAGTATGTTATTTACTTTTTGCTTTTGATTTTACAGGGGATTAAAGTTAAAGAGATTTGATGAATGTCAGAAAAGACTTTGAACTTTAGACTTTTAAATATGTTTGAGACTGTCATAGACTATGGGGACTTTTGAAGTTGGACTGAATGCATTTTTGCATTATGTTATGGCTACAGGTTTTAGGAACCAGGGAGTGGAGTATGGTGGTTTGAAATAAAATGGCTTTCATGATATAATATGTTTGTAGGTATGATCTACTTATGACAGTACCATGTAACTGCTGTTCTGGCAAGACATATATCTCAGTTTCCTAGTAGGATTTTTTCCTTTTCAGACCCTGAGCTCTGTCTACCACTGTAGGCTACTTTTGCCTCTTTTTTGCGTTTCATATCAACAGATTAAGATCAGTACTCTGTGTTCAGTTCTATAGCTTTACAATTCAAAGCTGTGCCACCTCCCTGAAATTTCACCCAGATTTCTGAGTCAAATGTTGGGTGCTGTTGTGCTGTTGTTATCGGGATTATATGTTTGTAGGCTCCTGACTTATCCTTTTATATGAGTTTTTAGATGTTGCTAATTTAAAGTCTGAAGAAGACTCTTATTTCCCAGCTCATATGAAATAATTTAGCTCCTGGGTAGATATCATGACTTTGCAAAGAGTTAGGATTAAGACACTTGGTAATCTGAGTTTGCTATGAGTCTTTATTTTGGAAAATATGTTATATTACATATTTATTACTAGGATACCCTTCAGTTGAAAGTAAACATTTAAACTGTTGAAATGAAGAAATTATATTGGTAATACATATTTTCATTTTTTAGTTAAATTCTCTACAAGACCTTCACCCATTACCCAAGATAATTTTGGAATATAGACAGGTAAGTTGAGTGTGTGTGTGTGTGTGTGTGTGTGTGTGTGTGTGTGTGTGTGTGTGTGTGTGTGTGTATGTGTGTGTGTGTGTGTGTGTGTGTGTGTAAATCATTTGTGATAAAGGACAACTATCCAACCCTGTCTTTTTTCACAACCCCATATTTGCTGACACATGTGAACCCTGTTCTAAAGAGATAAAATGTCCTCAACCAACTTGATGTCAGCCCTGCTTCTTCATATCTCTATGTCATATTATTCAAGTCTGAGTCTACTTTGCCTAATACTGGGAACCCAAGGAGTCATATGTGGAAGGAGACTGATGGCCTGTCCTCCTGTGCCTTCAAGTGAGAATAAGATTTCTACCAATTCTCATAAAAGCCCTGTTAATTCTCCTGTTTTCCTGGCTCCAAGACAGTGATGTTTATTGGTATGTCCCCTTTCCTCTTTTAGCTATTCATATTTTCTCTGTTCACACATCTGCCCTTTATTTCATGATTCCTGTTACCCATTAACCATACTTACAAACCAAACAACAGGGCTATTATTTAGTGAGCCCCTGTCCTGAAGAAATACACTGGAACTAAACCAGCCATCCTTCTGGAGTAATGGAAGGGTTGGGAAAGAACTAGGAAGGGCTCATTGCTATGGACACTGAGATGAGTATTTGAGAATCTGCACAACTTTGCAGCTTCTCTGAAACCTAGAAATATTGCAGAATGACAGACTGGGGTCTTTCTTTGTGGACTTGTTATTCAATCCTGGCACTACTTAAGGCTGTCTAGGGGAATTCTGCACCACATTCCCAGCACTATGTAAACCGCTGCTCAGCAGTTGGTCCATTTGAGTACTTAAACAAGTTTAAGAACTTAACTATTCTTGTCTTTATGATGTAGGTTCACAAGATCAAGTCAACTTTTGTAGACGGATTACTAGCTTATATGAAAAAGGTAACAAAGCTTAAAAGGAAATTGGTATTAGAAATAAGGTTTACTTTGAGTTCAAATACACACGCCACTTTTACAATCCTAGTAAAGGAGAAAAATGTCATCATTCTTAGAACTGTGGTCATATTATTCAGTCTCTGTACAGTGCAGGTTAGTTTTATACCTTCAGTTCCTCCATATATGAGGTAGTTCAGCAGCTCGCCTGCTTTTATATATACTGTCATGTCTTTTACTGGAGTCACTTGAGGCTCTCAGAATTCTCTAGAGGAACACACACACACACAATGTATTAGAATGGATAGCAGGCTATGGTCCAGCTAGTCCAGCAATGGCTGTCTAACAACACAAAGTCCAAGAATCTAATAGCTGTTTAGTCCATAAGGCTGAATGTCTCCGTTGGTTTTCAGTATATCCTGGAATCCCAAAGAGGGTTCTAAATGTCAGTGAAGGAATGTATTTGTGGTGAGAGCAAACAGGCAAAAAGAATTATGTTTTCCTCTTCTATGTTTTTTTATAAAGACTGTCAGCAGAAGGTATGGTCCAGATTAAAGGTGGATCTTCTTACCTTCAAAGATTTGGATAAAGATGTATCTTCCCACCACAAAAGATCCAGAGTAAAAGGAGGTCTTCCCACTTCAAGTTATTTAGTTATTAAAAAAGTCCCTCATAAGTATTCCCAGCCACTTGGATTTTAGATAATTGAAGATATAGTCAAGTTGACAACCAATAATATCCATCACAGGTAGACATTATTATATTAATTTGCACTTGAGACAAGTACAATTAGAGGTGTCTGTTACTTACAAGGCTACCCAACAAGCAACAGAATTGTGGCATGATCCCACTTTGAGTTTATTCTGTTTCTACAGCATAGCCCTTAGTCCACACATGGCCTTAATAACTGACATGGATCTACTTGTCCTCTTGCTGCTTCTATTTGGGTTAGAGGGGAACATCTGTCTCTGATCCCAAGATTGTTTTGTAACACTCAGGAGAAGTAAGGAGAGTTGTAGGTGAAGGGTCTGTGTGGTGTTCTCCCCACACCATTTTGCCTGGATTTGAACTGATTTCTTCTTAAATGATTAAGGGTTCCATCTCTTCTACGTGGAATCAGACTGGAACTGTGACGGGGAGACTTTCTGCAAAGCATCCTGTAAGTTACTTGCCCATTTCTGTGCCTCAGCGTATGTTTGATTCTGCACTGTTCCCAGAAGAGGACTTCATGCTGCTGAATGTGTTTCATTCTATGTGTTTATTTCTCTGGTACCGAGGCATCAACTCTGCTCTAGAAACAAGAACGGCTGAGTTTTCCACCCAGAAACTCAGGCACTTCAGTGCTGTGCTTCTCTCCATTGCCTTCTTCAGACTTTTCCTGGGAAGGTGGCTCTGAAAACGTTATCTCATGAAAACTATCTATTTTGGAATTTCTAAAGAATTTTTTAAAGGAAAGTTATAAATGCCCTTACATTTATGATGAAGTTTTAGTAACACTTTTTTTTTTTTGGTCCTTTTAGGAAATAAGGTCTTGCTTTATAGCCTGGGTACAGTCTTCTGAGCACGAAAGTCACAGGTGTACTCCACTCCCAAACAACTTTCTGTGTGAAAGATAACATGCTTGTAGCATAAGCATGAGGGCCTGAGTTCAACCACTAATACCCTTATAAAAATGTTGAGTGTAGTACTGTATGCTTGTGATTCTAGTGTTGGCGAGTGTGAACAGAAAGGTTCTTGGCCTTGATAGATGGCCAGCTGAGCATTTTTGGTTCGTTTGGGGACAATAAGAGGTCCCATTTTTTAAAAAAAAACAAAGTAGATGGCTCCTAAGATCCAAGCTTGATTTTTGGTCTTCATCATCCACACACCCATATAAACATGTACACACACACACACACACACACACACACACACACACACACACACACACACACTCTCACACACACAAACTACTAATTTCTCATGAAAAGTTTTTCAAGCATAAAAAAGGAATACAATCTAACAAATAGCACCTTTATTCAAGTTGAAAAGTCACCTTTCTTTTCATGCTTTCTACTAAACACATGTTCACAAAATACTATTCTACATTTTTATTGTTTAACATCTTTTGCTATTATATATCAGTATAAGTCCACTTAGATTTAAATATATATATTACATATGTGAACAATACAAATATAACTAAATTATATATATAATTGGAAATGTTTGACATAAAATAATGTGGAAGTTTAAAGAATAAGAAAATATAAGTCATCTTTCCCTGTCTGTTCTTCCCATGAGTCCCTGATTAGTAGCTAGGACTTTACCAGTGTATTAGGGTTCTCTGGAGTACCTTCCTAATGCTGTGACCCCCAACCAAAAATTATTTTTGTTGCTACTTCATAGCTATGATTTTGCTACTGCTAGTTGTTACTGAATTGTAATCTAAATACCTGTGTTTTCTTATGGTTTTAGGCTACCCCTGTAAAGGTCACTCAGCCCCCAAAGGGGTCACAACTCACAGGTTGAGAACCATTTCTCTAGAGGAATAGAATTGATGGAATGCATCTATCTGTAGATATAGAAAGATGATTCATTACAGTGACCTACATACAGGTTCTAGTTCAACTAGTCCAACAGTTGTCTCCCAGTGGAAAGCCCAAGAATCTAGTAGTTGTCCACCTGAAGAGGCTGTCTGTCTTCACTGATCTTCTCAATACTGAAGAAGCAGGCTGTAGTACCAGTGAAGAAATGGACTTGCCACTGAGAGAAAGCAGGCAGAGAGCAAGCTTCTTTCTTTTATGTCCTTTATATAAGCTGCCAGCAAAAGGCATGGCCCAGATTAAAAGTGGATCTTCCCATCTTGAAAGACCCAGATTAAAAGTGGGTCTTTGTGGCTGGTGAGATGGCTCAGCTGTTAGCACTGGTTGCTCTTCAGAGGTACTGAGTTCAATTCCCAGCATCCACATGATGGCTCACAACCATTTATAGTGTGATCTGGTGCCCTCCTCTGGTATGCATTCAGGCAGAACACTGAATACATAATAAATCCTTAAAAAGAGAGAGAATATTTCTACTTTCAATGATTTAGTTAAGGAAAATAAGTCCCTCACAGGTATACCCAGCCACTTGGGTTTTAGGTAATTGTAAATGTCATCAAAATGATAGCTAAGAGTAGCCACCACACTAGACATCTACATATATAGTGTATCCAATGGCACAGGCTGAAGAGGCACCTGCTGACTCCACTCAGGTGACTGTGCAAAGGAGGAGAAGGAGGCCAGCTTGGTATGTGTGTACTCTTGGGCATGGGGAGCCTTCTTTGGTACTATAAATTCTCAGGTCAGTTGTCTCTCAGGCCTTTGACACTTGGTCTAGGAGATGATCATAAGGAATCTAGCTTTCAGAGCCCTTCTATAATATAAATTCACCTGGGAATCCTAGGACAGGTTCAGGCCCTCTGTGGGTATCTCTGGCAGGTTTCTTTATCGGTTGCTTGATTTTTTTTTCCTGTCAGCATCTGCTTGTTACAGTACTGTAGCAAGCTTTCTTTTGGGTCACCAACCAGCTTCAAATAAAGACACTGAGATTTATTACTAGTTATGAATGCTTGGCCTTATCTTATGCTTGTCCCACTAACTCTTATAACTTAATTAACCTGTTGATATTCATCTACATTTCGCCTTGGGGCTTTTTACCTTCCTCTCATTCTGTATGTCCTACTCTGTGTCTGGCTGGCTGGTGGCTGTCTCCAGGTGTCTCTTCTCTCTTTCTCCCTCAATCTCCCTCCCCTGTCACTCTCTTTCCCTCCCTCCCCCCTCCATTCCTCCCTCCCTCCTTTCCTTCCTTATTCTTTCTCCCCACCCACATACACATTCCTCCTACTACTTATTCTTTCTGCCTGCCAATTTTGCTTATTCTTCTACTGCCTAGCTATTGGTTATTCAGCTTTTTATTAGACCAATCAGATGCATGAGGCAGACAAAGCAACACATTCTTATATTGTTAAACAAATGCAATATAAACAAATATAATACACCTTTACATAGTTCAGCTGATATTCCACAACACAGTCCTATTTCACCCACGTTGTGCAGATACCCATGAGAGTGAATCATGGGCATGTCTCTCTCTCTCTCTCTGAGCTTCATGACCTATGGCCCCACTGCAAAGAGTATTCTGTGCATGTGTTCTTTCAGAAGATATTCATTTTTTTTCTTTTATAGCTTTGTCATATTGCCTTCTAATATGTTTAGTCCTCATCTCTCATGAGCCATGTGCAGTGGTACTCCCCACTGTCCATACTCCTCTCCCAAGGGTGTAGTTCCTGATTAGTTATGTCTCCAAATTTTCTCAGACAGGTTTTCTTCCAGCCAAGATAAATTGAATGTTTGCTTCTGTTGTCCAGTAATATTAGTATTTTCGTATTTTTTTACACATAACACTTAAATCCAGCTATGCATTATTTATAGGTATTATTACCATAAGATGGCTGGAATTTAAACTATAATTTTCCTTATACTGAACAAAATTCAGTTGACTAAACCATCAGCTTTGCACATACTAGATGTGAGCTCTGTCACTGAGCCTCATCTTGATACCTGATAAATATTTTTAGATTTACTTTATTATATTATGTGGATTATGTACCATATGTGTGCCTGGTACCTACAGAGGGCACTGGATAACCTACAACTAGAGTTACAAATCATTGTGTACTGCCATGTGAGTGCTGGGCATCGAACTTGAGACTTCTGAAAGAGCACCAAGTGTTCTTTTAAAAAATGATCTTGCTTGTTTATTTCAAGACAGGGTCTGATTATGTAGCTCTGGCTGTCCTAGAACTCACCGTGTAGTCTAGCCTGGCCTCTAACTCACAGAGTTCTGTGCCTGAGCATATGATATATTTTTTTTATTTGAGATTATGATATATCATTTTCCTGCTCCTCTTTCCTCCTTCCCACATGTCCCTTCACGTAGCTGCTCTTGCTCCCTCTCAAATTCATGGCCTCCTTTGCTTTGTTACATATTTTTCTAAATATATAAATATAATCTGCACACTTTGTATGTTAGTTGGTATTGAATAACCACTTGAGGAGGACTGTTTTTCCTACTCTTATCACTCCTTAGTTGCCTATAGTTCTTTGTCTAGTAGAGGGTTCCATGTGACTTCCTCCTTCCATGTTAACATATCTATTGGTTGTCATTGTTTAGGTCCTGTTTAGGCAGTCATATTGATAAGACATCATGGGTGAAGCTTCTCTGAGTTTCCTAGGAGACAAAACTTCACAACAAACCTTCTATTCCTCTGACTCTTCTACCATTCCCTCTTCTGAAATGGTCTCTGAGTCTTAGGTCAAGAGTCATGTTATAGATGTATCCATTGGAACTGGGTACCACACAGTCTCTTATTCTCTGTGTTTTGACCACTTCATGACTTTCTATAATGCTCTCTGTTGCAAAGAGAAGTTTCTTTGATAGGTGTGAAAACTGCACCTATCTATGGGTATAATGATAAATATCTAGCATTTAGTTAGGGATTATGCTGGTTTAGTAAAGTGACACTAATAGGTTCTTCTCCAGAACACAACTCAGGCCCTCTGGGTTGTATATTTAAAGTATATGGTGTCTTCAACAATAGCAATTTACCTTCCACTTCTGGGAGTCAACTAAGGACAGTCTATAGCTTTAGTTAGTGTGATGGCTCTTAAGGGAAGCGTTGTCAGCCCAAATGGGAAAATCTTATTTAAGCTATATTGTAACATGAATTCTAGTTGTTATTAAATGAAAACTTGGAGCCTGATACCAAGGAAAAGTAGGAATATCAGGAGAGGAAACAGACCACAGTCAAATCTCACCCAGCCAACCTCTCAGAGTAAAAGCTGTCTTCCAGCTTCCTCAGCCTCACTCCTTGTCACTTCTACAGGATAATTCTCTGTCTTCCTATGCCTGCCTCAAATACTTTCTTTGCCCAGTTATTTCACTTCCAAGTTCAACTCTGCATTATATTCTAGAGTTAAGATTAAAGGAGAGCTACTACTTACTATTTGGTAGTTGGGTCTTGAACTCACAGAAACACAGAAAGATCTCTGTCTCTGGAGTTATGGGATTAAAGGCGTGGGACACCACTGGTCTTTTCTGTGCTGGGATTAAAGGTGTGAGTTACCACCCTCTGATCCTTCTGGATTGACTGTGGGTGGGTCTGTTCTCTGATATTCCAGACTGGTTTTATTAAATATATCACTATCTATGTATAAGCATACCCAGACTTAGATGTATTATTTGCAATTTTAGGTATTCAAACATCCTCTGTTATTTTACCCTTTCTTCCCTTCATATTTATCTTTTTTCTTAATCATAGCCCTTGTTTTTCACATTTCCCCTTTAAAATCACTGGACTCTATCATTCCCTCATTCTGCTGTTCCTCCTGCCATGCCTCCCCTTTTACTTTTCTGGTTTCTGCAGTTACTCCAATTTTTACACTCACTTCTGAAGACTGGTAGCTAAAAGCCACAGGTGAGAGAGAACATGTGACATTTGTGTTTTTGAGTCTTAGTTATGTTACTTAATATGATGTTTTCTAGTTCGTGATTCTGATTTTCTTTAAGCTGAATAATATTTCCTAATCTCTCTCTCTCTGTATCTGTTCATCAGTTGAAGGACATTTAAGTAGTATCAGTTTCCTAGCTATTGTGAACAGAGCAGCAATGAACATGGTTGAGCAAGTATCTGTGAAGTACAATGTCTAATCTTTTGGGCATTTGCCAAGAAGTAGTATGGATGAGTCATATGATAGATGATTTTTTAGCTTTTTGAGGGTTCTCCACATAGACTTTCAGAAGTTGGACCGGTTTGCAATTCCACCAACAATGAATGAAGCGTCCCTCCAGCATTTGTTGTCAGTTGTTTTGATCTTTGCCATTCTGACCTGGAGAAAGGCAGCAGCTACTCTTAACTGCTGAGATAACTCTCCAGTCACTGACTAATATTTTAAAAATTAGTTATAGCAGAAAAAATTTTTCACATATACCTCTCCCAGGAGAAAGTTCCTACCACCAGTTGAGGTCACTTTCACCTATTTCTGTGTTACTCTGCTTCTAGTGACAGAAAGTGTAAAGTGATTTTTCTCTTGATTTCCTTGCACATTTTCCCATATTTTGACATTTTAGTGAAATAGTATTAGGCTATTGTTTATTCAAATTATAAAAATATTGATTTAATTGATTATGTAGAAGTTTCATTGGTGAATGTAAAGTAATCACATTGGCACTTTTTTTTTTTTTTTTACAGTAGCTGCTTAAGTCTTTGTCAGAAAATTTTGCCAGGCCTGGATTTGGTGGCATATACCTTTATTTTTTCTTTTTTTGATTGATTTATTATGTTTACAGTGTGCTTCCTGCACTTTTGCCTGAAGGCCAGAAGATGGCACTAGATCTCATAGATGGTTGTGAGCCACCATGTGGTTAATGGGAGTTGAACTCTAGAAGAGCAGCCAGTGCTTTTAATCTCTGAGCTATTTCCCGGCATATGCCTTTAGTCCCAGAACTTCAGAGGCAGAAGCAGATGGATCTCTGAGTTTGAGGTTACCTTGGTCTACAGAGTGAGTTCCAGGACAGCCAGGGCTACACAATACAGTAAAACCCTGTCTTGAAACATTCAACCCCACCCCACCCCACCAAAAAGAGACAAAATATCCTCAGGCATGGTGGCATACACCTATAAGCCCAACACTCAGGAAGCAGAGATAGGCATATCTCTATGACTTTGAGGCTAGCCTAGTCTGCAGAGTGAGTTTCTGGACAGCTAGAGTTATGTACTAAGGCCACATCTCTAAAGAGAGAGGGGAGAGAGAAGGGAGAGGGAAAACCAAAAAGGATCGATGTTTCTGTCCTCCTGATCATCTTTGGGTTGTTTTTTCTCCACAGATGACTTGAGAATTTTCTACTTCTGTTTACTAAACATTTTGAATATTATATTTTAAAAGTTTGAGTCTTATTTTTTAAATCCACTAAAATATTGATACTTCTGTTTTACTGGGCAGTTGGCCTGGTTAGGTTGAGGCTACAAGTTCCAATGGCTGTTGTGCCATTGTATGTTGTTGCTTGGTCTTCTAACCAGAAACCTGAGGCTTTATTAATCTGAAGCTACTGCACACTCTCTGCCACTAACCATGTGTTGAGTACAGAGCATGGGGTACTGAGGGGACAAATGATCAACTTGCTGTCTTCCTGCTATTGTTTCAGATTCTGGACTGCTTCTCCAGTCTGTCTCCTGCTCTAATTTACCAACACCTTCAGAATGCTGTCTTGTGCATTTTATCCAGTTTTCATAGCTGTATTCACTAGAATACACTCACTATATCTTACAATGAGCAAAAATATCACTTAAAAATTTTTAACAGCCTTATTGAGACCAGAAACTTTGTATGTTTCAATTTGATGAATTGTGATATGATATATACATTCAACTGTGAAACTACCCCACAAACAAAATAATGGACATATCTATCACCTGAACTATCCTTATGACCCTTTATAATGTCCCCCCTCAACTCACATTTCCAGGAAGTTTATGCTGATGGAGTCACATAGCATTTACTTTTTTCTCTGGCTTCTTTGGCAGAGTTATTATTTTGTGTTTCAATACTTTCTTTCCTTTTATTACTGAGCAGTATTCCATTCAGTCTGTACACCATAGTTTATTTATAAATTCCTTTATATATTGTTTCCTGTTTGGGATATGAGTGTGTATATTCATGCATGTTCTTTATGTGTATATATATAACACATATATAATAATACAATAATAGCAGGGTCATATACTAGGTATGTATGTGCTGCTTTGCTTTTTTTCTTTCCTTTTTGAGAGAAAGTATCACAATTTCTTAGCTTGTTTATGTAGATCAGGCTGGATTCCAATTCACAGAGATTCTCTTCCCTCTGACTCCTGAGTTCTGGAATTAAAACATGTGCCACTTGGGTGTATTTCAGCAGGTATTTACTGTCGTATCTCCTCAATGGGGTGGGGGTCATGTGCCCTTCACCATTTATGCCAGAATGTTGATGGGCTCAGATCTTGTGGAGGTCTTATGCAAGTAACACAAGCTACTTGCTTAATTAATGCGTGCAATAGCTATGTCATATTCAGAAGACATTGTTTCATAGGTCTCCTCTTTATCCTCCATCTTTTATATTCTTTCCTCACCTTCTTCTGTGATGTTTCTTGACCCTGAAAGAGAGGTTGTATAGATGTCCCATTTAGGGTGAGCCCTCAACACTCACTTATTGTCAGCACTTTGACCAGTTAGGAGTCTCTGCAGTAACTGCTGTTCACTCTAAAAAGAAGCTTCTCTGATGAAGATTGTCAACAACAGCACTAATCTTTGGGTATACACTAAGCAAATATTTAGAAGACAATTTGGCATTATGTCCTGTTGTGTGATACTTTGTTTATGTTCTGACAAATTAAGCGCACTTGGAGTCAGAGGGTGGAGCTAGCCACTAGTTAACCATGAGGTTTGGACAACTATAGAGGGAGTGACAGGAAGTGGTAAGGCAGTGCTGAGGCAGGGCCTTAAACCTTTTTGATCGGAGAAATGGAAGAGGTAGGAAGTCACTGGTGGCTGTTCTCCTGCTTCTCTGATTTTTAAAGTTTTACCCCAATATCTGACTCCTGGATTTTATTGATAAGATTAATTAAATTTATGCCATTTTGAGAACAGGCCTCCATCTCGAGGCATCTGGGGACCAGGGGCTGAACTCAAGCCCTGAAATGTGCTGTGGTAGCAGAGTTAAAAGTATACATCCCAGGCACAGTAAGTAGGATGCATTGCAGTAAAACTTAGGAAGGACCAGATGGCCCTGCAGATATCCTGTCAGCGTCCTGTAGCTTCCTGTAGACATCCTGCCAGCCGTTAGTAGTTTCAGACCTATAGCCTGACCAATAATTTTAAAAGATTACCTCACCCTATGTCCACTTACTTAATCCTAGAATGCCAAGACATACAGCTCCCTGCTTGTGGTTTTTCTCTTTATAAACACTTTGTAATCAGGAATTGGGGCTTCCTCCTTCACTGGCTGTATTGGAGTGTCAGAGAAGGTCCTTGCCCAGGCTTAAATAAAAGAAACCTTTGTTTTTGCATCAGAAAGTCGGCTCCACGGTAGTCTTATTGGGGGAGATCTTGTGACATGGGCATAACATTGTATCCTTTAGAGTGAGCCAAGCATGGCTGGTCTTCCCTTCCTTCCCCAAGCCCTCTGAGCAAGTCTGGGATTTTCCTGTTTTAGCCTTTCTTCAGCAATCTCCACAGGCACCTGGGTTGCAAGCACTGCCAGAGTTAGCCCCCTTACCACTGGCTAGCTCTGTACTTTCACTTCCCACTGGTCACATGTGCTGCTTTCACATGTTCTCCTGTGCTCACCGTTTCCTGGTAGACTGTAGGCTTTCCCTGGACCCCTCCTCAGGGTGTTGATACTAATCAAACAGTTGTCCTCATCCAGGCTGTGCACCACCTTTGTTCTCTGCTCAGATGTGCTGTACAGTGGCAGCCAGCCTCATACTTTACTGTCATTGTCAGCAGATTTGGTAAGATAATTGGGAATTCTTAAAAGGGAGAATTAGTTTTCTTAAAAGAGAGTTGAAAAATGGGAGACGCTATTATGATGGGAGTTAGGTCTGTTTGATCACACAGTGGGTGGATTAAAATGAAACAATTAAATGAAAGGATATGAACTTATCTGAGATGTTAATTATCATTTTGATAATTCTTGTTTTATCTCTACAAAAGTTGATTGTATAAGTGCCAAGATACAGGCCTTAGAAAAAGTTACTAGAGAAGACTGCTATTTTGACTGAGACGTTACAAGCATTAGAAAAATATAGTAAAACAGATAATAGAGCTATTCAGACAAAGACAAAGAAATTAAAAGGAGAATCAACCTCACCATTACATTATAAAATATGAGAGGAAGATACTAAGATTATCGAACAATCAACCTTAATTTATCCAGGCTCCTTACAGGAACAACTGCCAAGTGACAGATAGCCGCAATGCCATGTAAGAGATAACTGGATTCCTGTGGAAATGTTAGAGCTGAGAAAACTGAAGGAATTGATAGTCTCATATGCATTCACCTTTTGTGAAAAAGATGTTAAGTTCACAGTCAGCTAGTAACAGAATTGTTCCATAAGATTGGAAAGACTGTTACAGCAGTATCCAAACCTGGTCATCAATTACAATGGAGAACCTGGTGAAAATATGAGGCTAGAACTATTGAACAATGAAGTAACTGCAGAGGTATTGAAATTTCCCAAGACTAAATTCTTAGAGAGGATTATTATGATGATGCATAAAGACAGTTTTTATTTGATAACCACACCCTGGCTCTATGCCATGCAGCAACTTTGAATGCTTGGGACAGAATTGAAGAGAAAGAAAGAGAACTGAATCATATATTAAAGTTCTACAGGGCCCAAAAGACACCTTCACTGATTTTTTTTATGACGATTGATTTCAGCTGTAAATAGAATGATACCAGATTAGAAGCTATACAAATAATTATTGAATCTTTGTCATTTTAAAATGCTAATTCACAATGCAAATGGGTAATTAGGCATTTAAAGGCAAGGTCAACATAGAGGGATGAGTCTGAGATATAACTGATATTGAATCTTATAACTATGATGATGCTTGGATAAAGAAAGTGATTTCCAGAGGCTTGAGTAAAAGTCAAAATGTCAGGTGTTTTAATCGTGGCAACAAGGTCACCTAAAAAGGAATTGTATATAGGGCATTCCTAGAAACAATATTTCTTCTAACCCAACCAGAAAGCCCTTGCCTTCTAGGGTATTCAGAAGGTGCAGCAAAGGCTGACATTGAACCAATGAATGTATATCAACAAGGGACAGACAAGATAACCCTTTGCCACCAGGAAATACCTTGGTGAGCCTCTCACAGCCCCATGTTAAATTTAGTTCAATAATTCCCTGTTACTATGGGGGAAAATCCTCTCCAGAGCAATTGAAGAACCTAATGCCTATTATATAAAACAAACAAACAGGCATATTGCTCTGGATGATAGAATAGCTTTAGAAGATAAAACAAAAATTTCAGGAGAAATGATAAAGCAAATATTTTGGCAAACTTTATAAATGATCAAAGACCAAAGCTAAAAATATGAACAAATGGCATTATAACTAAAAGTTTTGTAGACATAGGAGTAGATGTAACAATAATTGTACCAGAATCATGGGATCCAAATTGTCCTGTTAGGGAGATAAATGCTCATCTTTTGGGATTGGCACTCTATCTCAGGTAAAACAAAGTGTGAAATGGATCAAATGTATAGATCCAGAAGGATAGAGAGGAAAATTAAAGCCATATGTGGCTAATATAGCAATGAACTTATGAGGACATGATTTGTTACAACAATGAAATACCCAGATTAACATTCCTCCAACCTCAGAAATTAACCATAAACTATGTGTGTTTCTGGGAAATGCATTAAAAGGTATTATAAAGATTAGTCACTAACCATTCAGGTTGTGTGAAAACAGCACACAACAGTTGCTGATCTTTCAAAGGTACCAACAGGTCTACTTTTAAAATGGTTAACTGACAAATCTGTGTGGATGGAATAATGGTCTTTGACATCAGAACAATTACAGACCTTGGAACAACTAATTGCAGGAGCAGCTAAATGCTCAACATATTGAAGAACTGATCAGACCTTGGAATTCTTTTATATTGTTATTAAAAAGAAATCTGGAAAATGGAGAATGTTAATAGATTTGAGAGACATACATAAAATAATTCAGCCAATGGGCTCTCTATAGCCTGGAATTCTCCTGCCTTCTCTATTACCTAAAGGATGGTCTTATATTCGTTGATTTAAAAGACTGTTTCTTCACTATACCTTTACAAGAAAAGGATAGAGAAAAATTTGCCTTCATGGTGCCTATTATAATAATTCCCAGCCTATTAGGAGAGATTAATGGAAGGTTCTCCCAAAAGGGATGCTAAACAGCCCAACCCTGTGCCAATATTTTATATGGCAGCCACTGGAAATGATTCATGTACAATTTCCTCGATTTATAATTTACCATTATATGGATGTTTTACTAGCTGATTCAAATGTAGATACTTTAGAGAAAAAGTTTAAAGCAGTAAAACAATTTTTGCGTTGTTGGGGATTACAAACTATTCCTGAAAAAAAAAATGCAAAGAGGTGATTCTATTAATTACCTAGGATGAAAAATAGGTTTACAAAACATTTAGCCCCATAGGTACAATTGGAGAGATCAACAATGGAGTCCTATTACTTTTAAAACTTTTTGGGAAACATTAACTTGATATGACCCCACAATTGGATTAACAACCCAAGAACTGAGTAACTTGTTTCAAACCTTACAAGGTGAAATAGACTTAACTAGTCCAAGAAAATTATCATCTGAAGCTGAGAGAAAATTGGATTTGGTAGAAAAGAAATTACAGGTTGCGCATGTGGATCATTTGGACCTACAGTTTGGTTGCGTTCTGGTTATTTTACCCTCTATGCATCCCCTACAGAGATTTTAATGCAGAGAGAAGATAATATCTTAGAATGGATACATCTACCATACAGAGTAAGAAATTCAAAATCAATCTAGAAAAGGTTCTTGAGTTGATTTTAAAAGGAAAATTGAGGCTTTATCAATGAGCAGGAATAGACCCAGCAGAAATTGTAGTACCATTTATTAGTACTGAAATTTCTTATTTATGGGTAGAAAATGAACATTGGCAAAGAACTTGCAGTAATTTTTGGGAGAGGTTAACAATAAATATCCCAAAATCAAGAGAGTTCAGTTTATAAAGAGAACTAACTGAATACTTCCTTACATTGTATGGAGAGTACCAATTTCTGGAGCACTTACATTCTATACTGATGCAAACAAATCAGGAAAAGTGGGTTATAAATCAGAAAATTTGAGCAAAGTGGCTCAAAGCCCTTATAATTCTGTTCAAAAGTCAGAGTTATGTGCTATTCTCATGGTATTATTAAATTTTTTCAGAACTTCATAATATAGTTATTGGCTCTCAATATGCAGAAAGATTGTTTTATATATTGAAACTGCTGAATTTATTCCAGATGATACAAAATTGACTTTGTTATTTATTCAGTTACAAGACATAATCAGAAATAGAAATCATCTCTAACACATATTAGATCCCATATGGGTCTACCAAGCCCTTTAGTACAAAGTAATGAGGAAATTGATTAACTATTGGTAGGAAATGTGCTAGAAGCCTAAGAATTTCATTTAAAACACCATGTCAATAGCAAGGGGTCCATCACTAAGCAGCAAACTAAAGAAATTATAAGGAAATTTCCTACTTATTACTTGTGTAACTAAACTCCATTACCTGCAGGAAATAATCCAAAGGGTACTCAAAGAAATGAAATTTGACAGATGAATGTATTTTTGTTTTCAATGTCCATTTAGCAAACAGTAGTAGGTTCCTCTGTGGCCTGTCACCTACCTAAAACTAGTGTCTTTTGACCAGATTTATAGGACTAGACATAAATTATTTCTGTGGAGTAGGCCTCAAATCCATCTAGGAAGTAAATGTTACTACACTGTTGCACCAGTAAAGCACATTTTGCCTGGAAAGTCAGTATTGTAGTTTTCAGAGTCCACCTTTGCTAAACCAGTGATGACTTACCTCCTGTATAGCGAGCATTATAAATATTAGCTAGCAGAAAAGTTTTCAGGTCAGTTCTAGCTTTACTTCTTTATGTCCTGCAGTCGAAGTGTGTGACACCTTTAGCAATAGGCTTTAACTGTCTAGTTATTCTGAGTAACTAAGCTCAGTGGCAGTAGCCTATATTTTTTGAAGGATTGAGTAGGCGTAGAACCTCCTTGACTAACAACTCATGGGTTATTCTATGCCTGACACTGAGATTTTCATTTAATAACACATGGCTTCTGGAAGAAGCATTATTCATCCATCCATGCCAGCATACTGCCAGTCAGACTCCTTTTAATTTTATTACAGTTAAGTAAAAACAACAACAAAACCAAAACAAAACAGGGCAGGCAAGTTATGAATCTCAACAGATGCCAGGGGAGGAGAATGGAGAAGGGAAAGAAGCCATGCCTTTCTGGAGCTGGTGTATCAGCACATGCCTTTAATCCAAGCACTTGAGGCAGAGACAGGCAGATCTCTGAGATCAAGGTCAGCCTGGTCTACAGAGTGAGTTCCAGGACAGCTAGGGCTACACAGAGAAACCCTATCTCAAAAAAAAAAGGTAAGAAAAAAGCCATGCCATTTCAATTAATCCTGTGTAGAGTTCAGTCAGTAGTCAAGCAGAGAGGGAGATTTAGAAAAAAAAATGTAAGAAAGCCCAAAATAGCAGGAACAAAAAGAGCATACCTAAGCTCTGGCGATCATCTAAAAGAAACAGAAGAAAAGGAGAAGTTATGCCTTTCTGAGTTAAGACTTGACAGAACCTCCTAGCAGATCAAAACTACTGTGCTAATGGTTAAGAATTCTGAGAAGTAGTACATTGTCATTAAAGGACTAATTATTGCTCCTTTCTCTTTAGTATGGCTTAAGATGAATTCACCTTCTTGGGGGCTGGCTCATTGGCTAAGTGGTTGACTTGCCCAACTAGATTTATTTACAGGAGAAGGTAATCCATATAGAAATGGATTCCTTTCTTTCCATTGACATTCCCTTCTAAAGAGATAGCCCTAAACCATTTAGGAGATGGAGTGTTGATATAACCTATTTCTTCCATGAAAGTCCCACTTTCAAAGCTGTCCACCAGAGGGATTATTGTCTGGCCAGAGTGAAACTTCTTTTTGAGAAAGAAAATGTGTGTGTGTGTGTGTGTGTGTGTGTGTGTGTGTGTGTGTGTGTGTGTGTGTGTGTGTGTGTGCGCGCACATCGTTGTTTTGCCTGCTTGTATATCTGTGTACCATATGCATGCAGTGCTTGTGGAAGCCAGAAGAGGATGTCAGATCCACTGAGACTGGAATTACAATTTTAAATTGTGGGTCTGGAAATCAAACCCCTGTCCTTGGGAAGAACAGCTGATACTGTTAACTGTGAGCCAACTCTCTAGCCATGAAAAAACTCTTTATTTCTAAATTAGTTTACAAAATAGTAGGTTCCCATGAAAAACCTTATTTCTCCACCTTCATCTCTACTTAACTCAGTATTTCCCTCACCTACCCCCACCTACTTTCATATCACTTATGTTCTGCCATCCATGACCAACCTTAAGGCCTCTTCCCCATCATGGACCTTTGTAGCTTTCTACAGACACCCCAAATTAAACATACAAACTTAAAAACTTGAAGCTAGAGCCTGTATGTGAGACTGATTATATGAAATTTGTCTAGGTCTGGGTTACCTCATTCCATATATATCCAATTCCATCCATTTCCTGTGAACTTTATAATTTCATTTTTCACAGCTGATTAAAGATCCTCCTATATTAGGTCACTTGACTTTATCCTATAGCTCACTGAGACCCATCTTTTGTCTTTTTCGTGAATTTATTTCCTGTTTCAGTTTGGATAGTATGTTTGCTTTATACCACTGTAACAAAATGCCTGATATAAACAACTGAAAAAGAGAAAAGATTTATTTTGATTCACAGTTTCAGAAGATGATAGATGTCCTGGTAGTTTTATGTCGACTTCTAGGAAGAGGAACTCTCAACTGAGAAAAAACGCCTCCCTAAAATTGGGCTGTAAGCAAATCTATAGTGCGTTTTCTTAATTAGTGATCCATGTGGGAGGGCCCCGTTCACTGTGGGTGGTGCTATAATTTGGCAGAGAGTTCTAGGGTGTATAAGAAAGTTGTCTGATTAAGCCATGGAGAGCAAGCCAGTAAGCAGCACTCCTCTATGGCCTCTGTTCCGGTTTCTTGCCTTGAGTTTCTATTCTGACTTCTGTGATGTGGAAGTGTAAATGAAATTAGTCCTTCCTTTTTCAAGTTGTTTTTTGTTATGGAGTATTCCAACTAAAGCTAATTTTTTTTTTTTACACTGGAGGATAGGCTTTTAAAAATATTCTATTAAAGGTCTATGAATTCTAAGTTTTTCACAAATAGCTGCTTTAAACATGTACAATTGGCCACTGAATCTCTGTACTCCTTTGGATGGCTGTCTGCAGTAGTGGTAATTTCTCTACAATGTGCAAGAATCAGTTCTGTGTTGAAAACTTAGCTGGGTGTTAGACTCAAAAACTGATAAAATTAACAATTTTTTTCAGTTGTGTATGTCCCAAGTGGGAATAGAAACTCCCAGCTATTACATTTTAATCTGTCTAAAATTCTGCTTATTTTTAAATTTGCATGGAAATGGTTTATCAATCATCCTTTACTCTCTCAGAATTAGTCTTCTGTCCTTCAGTTCTTTCTGGTCATGGTGCTTATGGCACTGGGTTTCCTGAAGCCTGAATACTTTTCTCTTGCTAGGTCATAAATTCCATGTGAATAGAAGCCTTTTCAGCCTGCTTCTCTGTTTATGGAATGTGTTGCCTGCTCTTGGCTCTGCTCTGGCTTGGGGTCATCACTAGGTTTTCAATGTGGTAAAAACAAGGCCACATCTCTTCCCCACCTGAAGCAGGAGCCTTGAGGTCTTCAGTTTTCATCTAAATTCTTCTTTTTCTCCAATTCGGGCCTCAGGGCTCAAACCTTTTGGTTCCTTTTTATAAATCCTGTTCAGAACCACTATTCTCCACAATGGCCTTCTCATGGGAGGAGCTGAGGACCTTTGCTCTCACTGTGCTTGCCAGGAGCCACATTATTTCATCCAATACCTCTTATCACACATGGCTTAGATGTCCCGTCTAGTGTTTCTACATCATCAGGGCCAGTTTTTGCCAGTGTCCTTATTTCACTGAGGTAATACTCGTGATGCTGGCTCAGAATTTACCAATGTCAGAAAATTCAAATTTTCTAACCTTTCACACAGTGGTACCCTTAGTGTCCTGACTTCTTGGTTTTCTTTTCTTTTCATTTTTGAAAGGCTACAGCTACATTAATTGGAACTATTAACAAAGTTGTGCTTTCATTTTTTTATGGGTACTTTTTCTTCCTGAGTGTTCTTTATTTTTATGACTATCTTCAGTGCCCCTCTTGCATACTTGTGCATATTTGGTTCCTGGCTAGGTCATTCTTGAGTCACCTTTGATATGACCTGTGGGTCCTTTGCATGCCAGTCACTGTCCTGTTACCTTGTTACTTCTCTGCCCCTGAATCATGAACATGTCCTCCAGACCAATCTTCTTTCCTAGTCAGTGATTCTGTTTCTATTCAGGAGACCTGACCTCAGAAAGCCTTGTTTCATGTCCCCTTTTTCTCCTATACACAAAACAAAGTCTGCCATAGTTAAATATGTCACTCGTTCAGTTTACGAGCTTAAATGTCGCCTAGTGGCACTGAAACCCTGCTTATCTTTTCCTGGATCTCTTCTTCCCAAGTCAGTGTCCTTTTCTATCCCAAATACAGTGCTTGTTGTCTCACATGCATTTCCCTAAATAGTAGTGTGCCGGCTAAACACTAGCAATAACTTCAGAGTTGCATTACAGAAAATAAAGGAGCAGCCCAGGTTTGAATCCTCTGCTTTCCCTGTGTCTTCTGTCATCTCTCTGACCTGTCTGTAATCTTCCTGCTTTATGAGTCTAAACCTCTGCCTGCCTGAATGTTGTTTTCTCTGTTCTTGTCCCTGTCCCTCGCAAAGACCTTTGCTCTGAATTTTTGAAAGCACAGAAAGCAACACATGGAGAAGAAAATGAGGATCTTTGACATGCTTTAAACGGGATGAAACATTACTGACTCCTGTTGACCTCAACTGACACCTACAACAAACAGTACTGAAAACAGACTTCTCAACCTATATTCATGTAACTTCTAACATTTATGGTGAATATTTGCTTTAAAAGGTTGTGTTCACCATATTTACTGTTTTTTAAACATGTATTACTGTATTAGTTAGGGTTCTCTAGAGGAACAGAACTTACAGAATGAAATATATATATGAGATTTATTAGAATGGCTTCCAGGCTATGGTCCAGATACTTTGACAATGATTGTCTCACAAGCAAAGGTCGAAGAACCAAGTAATTGTTCATTCCATGAGGCTAGATGTCTCAGATGGTCATTAATATATTCCAAAATCCCAAAGAAGTGGGATCTAATGCCAGTGAAGGATTGAACTTAGTAATAAAAACAAGCAGACAAAGAGAGACAACTTTCTCCTTTCATGTCCTTTATATAGGCTAACATCAGAGGGTGTGGCCAAGATTAAAGGTGGATCTCCCCACCTCAAAGGATCTGTATTAAAGGTGGATCTTCCTGTCTTAAAGGTCTGGATGAGAAGTGGGTCTTCCCACTTCAAATTATTTAATTAAGAAAAAAATTTCTTACAGGTGTTTCCAACCATTTGGATTTTAGTTAATTTCAGATGTAGTTAAATTGACAATCAAGAATAACCATCACAGTTACCATAATCTACATATACTTGTGCATTACTCATGGGTCAGTGGCATGAAAGAATACATAACTTGAGATGTCAGCTATGAGCCCAGTGGTGGTGGCACACGCTTTTAATCCTAGCACTTGGGAGACAGAGGTAGGCAGATCTCTGGGTTCTAGGCCTGTCTGATCTACATAGTGAGTTCCAGGACAGTCAGAGTTACATAGAGAAATCCTATCTCAAAAATAAAAAAAAAAGATGCCAGCTATGCATTAGCTTATGTTGTAAAAAAAATGATTATGTGAAAAAGCAAGGCAAGTAAGATTGGTTATTACATTATTCTCTTAAAGGTGGGTTAAACCAACAGACTGAGTACATAATGTCAGTTTTAAGTCCTAAGTAACCCCTGGGTGTACTATTAACTTTGGCTGTGAAGTCATGCAAAAGTTAGAATATTTTTTTAATGTAAGAGGTATTTTCATAATAATGTATCACCACATAAAAGGTGAGCCATTTGTTTTGATACTTTAAATTTTATGTGAATAATAGCTGATAATACTTATCCCCATACTACTAGCTGTTTTCTTTTAGCATTGTTTTTAAGGTTTATCCGTAACATAAGAAGCTCTAGTTCATTCTTCTTGGTGGCTACACTGTATGTCATTATACAAATTAAGTAGATTATTTCCAGATTTTCACTATTTAAAACAGTGTTGAGGGATTCAGAGGATAATGCAATAAGTAAAGTGCTTGTGAAAGCAGGGATAGAAGTTCTATCCCAAGAATTCAGGTGTGGTGGTATATGCTTGTAATTCCAATTCTGGGAGGCAGAGGCAGGTGGGAGCTTGCTCACTAGCAAGTTCATCTAGCCTACTTGACAAGTTCCAGGCCAGGGAGAGATCTCTTTCTCTCTCTCAAAAAATAAATTAATTAATTAACTAAATTAAGTAAAAAGGTAGACAGTATGTAAAGAACATCACCCAAGGTTATCCTCTGGCCTCTACACTCATCACACACACACACACACACACACACACACACACACACAACACACACACACACTAGATAGATGGATTGATAGATAAATACAGTGCTGAGTGGGAAATGTAATGTTCTAATGAATATTCTTTAACCTGTCCAAAGTTTCCTCACCATTGTTGCATGACTGTTACTGGGTGTGTTAATGCACAAGTTTCCTAGTGTCTAAATGGTATCCCAATTCACTCTCATATGCAGTGTGGACAGGGCCTAAAACTTATATGCTCAAGTGATTCTTCCTCCTCATCCTCCCATGCAGCTGGGACTACAAGTATATACCACAATATCTGACTTGCTTGTACCGTTTAAGAAATCTTTTCTTGCATGACAGTTATAAAGATGTTCAAATTCTGTATTTTGTAATGTATCTTTAATCCCACTAAAACCTATTTTTGTACATGTGTGAGGTAGAGGTTTGATTATTTTCTATTTGGATAACTGCTTGCTCTAACTATTGCTATCTTGACAGCTCACTTTGTAACTTTCTAACAGGATTGCTGGTATACATGGCCTGATTCTAGGCTCTCTGTTTTGTACTGCTGGTGTATTTGTCTTTTCTGACTCCTGACCTGATAGTCTTATAGAAGGATGTCTCCTGTCCTGACCACTGGTCCTGGTAGCTGCTTCCAAATTAACACACAGAGACTTAATATTATTTGTAAATGCTCAGCTGATAGCTCAGGCTTATTACTAAGTAGCTTTTACATTTGAATTAACCTTTTTTATTAATCTGTGTTTTGCCACATGGCTCAAAGCTTTACCTGTCCTCCTGCATATCTTGCTTACTGGGTGGCTCACTCGCATCTCTCCTGACTCTGCCCTCCTTTTTTCCCCATCATTCTGAGTTTGGCTTTCCCACCTAACTTCCTGCCCAGCTACGGGTCACAGCACAGTCTCATTGTTTATCCCTATGCTTCTTTCATGCATCCCTGACTCTGCACTCTCATCCTTCCCCAGTCATCACTTTCACTCTCAGCATTTTAGCCCCAGAAGTAGGCGTGGTGTTTTCACATGTCATAAGTGTCACTGGGGGAAAGAGTAGAATTGGATACTTGGGTCTTAAGTTTAAGGAGCTAGGTGTTGCTGATGTCTCTTTATAAGGAAGCATTTTAAAGAAAGGATATTTAGTATTAGCTCTTACAGCTCATACTCATTATTAAAGAAGCTTCCTTCAGCTTCTAACAGCAGTGTTAGTTATTTGGAAGTTGAATGCAGGAAGAGCTAGCATTTTTTTTTAGTGTAGCTCACACATTGGCAGGATTATGATAATGCACTGAGTGAATTCTAGTTAAAAGTCCTAAGAATACTTTTGACAGCTAATATATTTTTATAGAAGACCCTTTTAAAATTTTAAGAAAATAATTATTCTTTTTAAAAAATAGTTTATTTAACTTTATATTATGTGCATCTGTGTGAAGGTATCAGATCTCCTGAAACAGGAGTTATAGATAGTTGTGAGCTGCCATGTGGGTGCTGGGAATCGAATCCGGATCTTCTGGAAGAGCAGCCAGTGCTTCTAACCCCTGAGCCATCTATCCAGCCCTGAAAATAATTATTCTTTTCAAAACAATATAGTTAAAATAATTATGTCTCTGTGGGCATTTTAATCACCACTTGAAAATCTGAACATGACAGTTTTCATCTGAGGGACATTTGGATTCTTTCTAGTTTTAAGTTGTTACAAATAAATGTGTTATAAACATCTATAGTCAGGTTTTCATGTTAGCTTACATCTTCATTTCTCTGAGATAATCCCTATGACTGCAATGTTGGATCAAGTGTTTTTAAGTTGCCCAGGGTTTACTTGCACCTAATGATAGGAACAGGGAAAATATGTTCATGCTGCTTTCCTGGAAACAGAAGCATCTTTGACTGAACTCTGTATGTTGATTTCTAAAGGATTTTTTGTGTGTATATTCATAAAGGATATTGATCTGTGTCTGGTTTGTATATCAGGTGTAATACTAGTGTTATAAAATGGATTGTAAAATATTCTTTCCTCTTCTGTTCTCTGGACAACAGTGTGTGAAATTGTAACTCTAATTATTTGGTAGACTGATGAAATAACCTTGGTCTAGGTTACAAGTTGCCTTTTACACACACATACACAAACACAAACACACACACACATGTACACTTTTAAGATAGGATCTTGGTATGCAGTCCTGGCTTCCCTAGAAGTCACAAAGTAAACCAGGATGATCTATATGCCACTGTTTCCTGTGGGCAAGTACCACTAGGTCTGGCCTTTAACAGGAATCTTCTTGTTACCCATTTTGTTGGTTTTTTTTTTTTTTTTTTTTTTAATGTGCATTGGTGTTTTGCCTGCATGTATGTCTGTTTGAGGGTGTCAGATCTCCTGGAAGAGGATTTAGAGACAGACCGTTGTGAGCGGCCATGTACCTGGGTCTCCTGGAAGAGCAGCCAGTGCTCTTACCTGCTGAGAGCTGTCGGTCCAGCCCTCCTGTTATCTATTTCATAGTGTGCTTTGTCCAGGCTGGGAAGTGCACACGTGCTGCCGATTGCTGCATTTTCTGTGTACTAATCTGCCTCCAATGTTGATCTTTCTTTCTTCTCTCCCTTTTTTGTCAATCTAATGAAAGATTTGATAATTTTGTGACCTTTTCAAATAGCCAAGTACTCGCTCCATTGACCACTCCCCTTTTCAGTTGTTGATTTGTTTATTATTTCTATTCATCTGCTTGTTTGGGTTTATTTTTCTCTTTCTAGTTTCTTGAGCTTAAATACTGCTGAGGACTTCCTTTTTTCTTTCTATGTCTGATTTATTTTAGTGCTGTGAACTTTCTTCGTAATCCAGCAACAGCTACATTAAACACAGTTTGATACATTATATTTTGTCAAAGAAAAAATGGATGAGGCAGAATTAAACAAACCAGGAAGACTTTATGCAATTATTGCAATAGGGTAGGAAAACTGAACTCAACTCCAAATACAGAAGGGGTGGCTAGGGACTTAACACATACAGGCCTGGTGAGGGGTCAGTGCCTGGAAAATCACAAAGAGGAGCTTAGCTTGGCGTCTAGGTGGGAGGACCCTACTTAAACACAGCCACATTTCTTTTCTTTGCGTTGACAGAAGAAAATGTTTGTTTATTAGCTCAGTTTTTGTCAGTGGCTATTGGCTTCTCAGGCACCCAGTTTGAGACGTTAGGCACAGAAAAATGATGGATCTCAGCTCTATCTAAATCTATGAACTTTGCAGTCCCTGACCATTCTGCTTCCTATCCAACTTCCAGAGTTCTTTTTCTTTGCTGTATGCATGGTGCCCAGGGTTTATTTGTGCCTAATGACAGGAACAAGGAAAATATGTTTATGCCACTTTCCTGGAAACAGAAGCAGCTTTGACTGAACAAAATACTTCATAGCACAAAGATGGTTTTGAAATACCATCTGATATGTATTCATTCCTGCTCTTTTGCTATTGAGAGGCTGCCAGCCACTGGGGCCGAGGCCTCTGTCTCTCCACAGAGAGAGGAGATACCACAGGGGATAAGTGAGTCCTACTCAGTTCTGGCTTTCAGTTATAACTTGAGAGAGAGCACAGCAGAAAGAACATTGGACACTAGAGACTTAAAAGTGTTTCCTCTGTACTTTTAGTTGAATTTCAGAAGTTCACCTGCAGCACCCAGACTTAGACTGGCGTTTGTCAGTTAAACATACTAAGGACACACTGGAATCTGCAGGACCCACTTTTGGAAAGGGGCCGTAGCAGTTTCTTTGGACTTGGGAGAGGGGCTGAGAGGGAAGGGACAATTAGTTTAGAGTTAATCTTGATGGCAGAGGGAAGGGGAGCTCTGAAAATTTCTTAGTCCTGCTCCTAAATGTTAGAATCCAGTCTGAGGGGAACAGCCAGAGAACATACAACCTGCTGTCTGTGGGGTTTAGAACCCTGTCTCCCAGCCTCTAAGTTTAGAGGAACAGTCTTTCCAACAACATCAAGTTAACACATAGTGTTTGTTTTCCAAGTGAGGCCTATATTTATTCTTCTGTGCAGTCTCCATAAAATCAGTAAGCCCCTGGGTCCTGTATGCCTCTAGTGTAGAAATAAAGGCTCCTACATCTTCCACTTCTATGTGCACCATGGAAGGGAGCTGTGACTAGTAAAGTCTAAGGCTTGCTCCAAAAGGAAAGCACAGCTGAGTTTCAGAACACAGCAGTGTCACTGAGGTTAAATACAGGGCCAGGATAGCAGACAGTAACATTGGGCACGTGTTGCAGTGAGCTCACAGGATGTAGACCTGTTGTAGACACTTTAGCCATAGAAGCAGACAGTGCAGGGAACCCAGACAGAAAGCAGCAAAGCTAGCAAGTTGAGGGTAGTCCCAAGCTGGTAACATGGGACCTTCCTGCTAGTGTCATGGAGTTATATGAATTTTCCCACCACCCACCAACACTGATACCACTTTGGGAAGGAGGAGCAGAAATAGAGGGAGAATAGTGGGGTGAGATGAAGCTGCCCTGAGTGTATGCTCTTCCCAAAAGCCTAATCTGAGTTTAAAGTGCTGCTGATTCATCTGAACTAACACATCCTAAATTCAAGGTGATCTACACAGTTAAGAATATTTCTCAGCCCACCTGTGTCAGATACCTTAGGAAGGGCTAGCTTCAGTCAAAATCTAACCATAGGAGTGGGTCCAACAGACTCTTTGCCCATTCCTCATTGTCACTGCCTACATAGCCCTAGCAAATCTTGGAACAATTGCTCAGTTTCTCTCTAGTATGGAGGAAAAATGTCTCTGTGCATCCTGTTAAAGTCTGCGGAGGAATATTCTGCAGCTGCCCTCAACAAACAACTTTGTCTTCACCCTACTGATAGAGACTTTTTTTACTGAGTATATGTGGGAGTAGAACAATGTGTGCAGGTGCTCATGTACATGCACATGTGCATGTGGAAGCTCAAGGCTGGTACCAGGAATCTTCCTCATTCTTCTGCCTTATTCCTTGAGGCAGGACTGTTTACTGAATCAGAGCTCACTGGTAAGCTAGTTAGTCTCCCTAGGAAGCTTGCTGTGGGATGCCCTGTCTTAGCTTTCTGAGATGAACTAGAGATGAGCTGCCATGACCACCCAGCATTTAAGTGGATTCTAATCATAGGAGTCTAGAGATTTAAATTCCAATTTTCATGCTTGCATGGCAAGCATTTTTAGCCACTGATATATCCCCTCAGCACTTGTAGCCAAATTTAAATTTTTTAACTTTGTGGAATCTATTATCTCCTCCCACCTTTATATGGGTTCCAGGAATCAAAATTGGATTATCAGACTTATGTAGCAAGTGCTTTAGCCACTGAGCCATCTGACCAGCTCACCAGTAACTGAAATGTTTTTAATTAAAAAAAAAATTCTGGTGAGGATGTGGAACAATAGACATTCTAATTTATTGCTAGTAGGAATGAAAAATGCAGCTGCTTCTGAAGTTTGGCAGTAAAGTCTGAACTTGAATAATAATGTGTTAGTATTGAGTCATTAATTGAAACAAACATTCACTTGATCTTAGTTTTCCATCACTGTGCCAAAGCACCCGAGATAACTGACTTAAAGGAGGAATTTTTTAAATTTTATTACATTGTTTTACAAATACATGGATTGCTACAGCACATGAGTTCTTTCCTTCTTTCCTTCTATCATGTAGCTCTAGGAGAGGGAAGTCAGGCTATCAGATGTGGTGGCAAGAACCTTTACTTTCTGAGCTAATGTATAAGCCCAAGTTCAGCAGTTTCATATAAACAAAATACTGTCTCATCCAGCCAACAAACCCCAAAGCTTATCAAATTTATTTGAAAATTTATGTCTACACAAAATCCTGTGCATAAATAAACATGGTGGAAAATTTATTAATTATTACTAAAACATGGAAGCAATCAAGATTTCCTTCAATTGATCAATAAACTATGCTGCATCCATACAGAGAAATATTTTTCCGTGATAAAAAGAAACAGTCTATAATGCCATAATAAGATATGAATGAGGGATTGGGCTTCCTCAGTGGTTAAAAGCACTTGCTGCTCTTGCAAAGGACCCAGGTTCATTTCTCAGCACTTACATGGTGGCTCACAATTATGCAAAACTATGTGTAACTTGGAAATCTGGCAATCTCCTCTGACCTCTATTGACACATACAGACAGGCAAAGCACTCATACACATAGAATAAAATAAGAAAGCTTGAAAATTAAAAGAAAAAATGAATAAGTCAATTGTACTGACAAGTGCCTGTGATCCTAGCATTTGGGAGGCAAAGATAGACAGATGGAGAGTTGAAGCCAAGTTTGACTACATATTGAGACCCTGAATGAATAGAAAATACCTAAGTTTATAGTAGTCATGTTGGTAGAGAGTTGATGCATATGGTGAGGACATGATCTATCTTCATAAGCCCTACTCCCAGAAAAACCATGAGATTAACTATGGGGACCCACCCTGAGTGTAGATAACACCATGACATAGACTGGAGGCCTAAGCATAATAAAAGGGAAAATGACTACAAATAGCCAAGTGTTGGCATCCCCCTTTCTCCGCTTTCTGGCCAACCATTCTTCAAACTGTTGCGCTCCAACATGCCATGATACAGTGAACCCTCTGAAACTGGGAGCCAAAATAAATCTTCGCTCCTATAAGGTTTTAAAATCAGGTCTTGTCACAGTGACACAGTAGTAGCTAACAGTGTGATTGCCTTAACTGTTGGCTCTGATTAGTGACCTACTTTCCATTTGTGTAGTATAGAAAAGAAGAAAATTTAAGAATAGTTTTATAAAAAGAGGCCTAGATTACTGCCTCATTCAATGTGGGGATCAGTGCCAACAGGTCCTGTGGACAGCCTGTGTCCTGACACAACAGGGCAAGGATGACACCTCACTTCTATGACAATCTTCTGAAAACACAATTCCACTGCTACCATGAAGAAATTAACAGGCAGATCACAACCTTTTGAATCCCTGACCAGCCTTCCTCAAAACTGTAAAACATGATGAGAAACTGACAGCCCAGAGGACCCTAAGGAGAAATGATGACTAACTGTTATATATGAAAGAGGTTATGTTTTTAAAATGCAGTAAGAGCAAAGCCCAGAGCTTAGAGAATGGTAACACACCTACCTCCCTGTCAGTTTAGTTGTGGCAAACTTCAAGATGCTCACTGGGTATAACTGAACGCGGGCATGTGACAACTTTTGTCTCTATAACTTTGCTCTAAAAGAAAAATAAAGGTGATTTTTTTTTAAAGCCACTCCACACAATAGACAATTCTATGGATGTTTCTGGACTTCATTAAGGAAAAAAAACTTAAAAATCATGTCTTTATTTTAGGTGCTGATTTAGATAGCTTTATTTACTCTGCTCTGTAGGCATATTGGGGGCACTTTATAGACGCAATTCTGGTTAAAATGCTTTTTCTTGTTCAGTGATTTTTTTTATTCCCCTAGCATTAATCAGAGGGCACAGCACTTGTCTGGTTAGTGCTCAAAGCTGCCCTGTCAGCTGTAAAGGCACTGATTACTAGCTGAGGTCCTCTGCTGAAGTAGGTCTCATTCATGCCTTAACAAGTCATATTGGATGGGATATCCATTATAAGGTATCAAAAATCAAGGCACCATTCAATTTATCCTTGGACCTATCAGCAGCTAAAGTCTTGTCTTTCAAGAAAGAAAAGAAGTTTCTCCTCAGGATGACAATCTTCCATATGACCAAAGGACAAGATGTCTATTTGAATTTTTCTTGCTGTGGTTTAGAATGCACTATGTAAATTAAATATTTGGTGAAATTTTCTATCATTCTATTATTTGATACATTGTAAAAACAAAATCTTCCTTTGTAATTTATCTAAGCAAAGTAAACAAACTTCCTACTTTCTCAGGACTAATAGAAAAACCCATGTGCTTTCTTTATTTCATTAAAATTAACATGCAGTGTTCTGTGGTACATAATGTTAGAACCTGAACACCCACTTGCTGGTTGGTCCTAACCATACAGTGCTTCCCAGGAGCTGTCAGCTTTGTGTGTTAACTGCTTGATGATTGTCTGACTCTGATAGATGTAAGGAGTGTGGGCCCATTTTATACTGCTTTAGATAGTGAAGTTATTCAGAATGAGGAAGCTTTGTACATGCTAAACTATGTTGAAAAAAATTCCCCTCTCCTACTTAGTTTAGAATTTCAGTGTATGTTTGGTACATAGTCTGAATAAATGTTGGATTTTTATCATTGCCCCTTTTTTGCTCTGTTATAATGTTGCTGTTTTAAAGCCCATTATTTCATGAATACTATGTATTAGTTATTTTGAATTTTTAAATAAGCCTTGCCTTCCTAAGACTATTCTGTCTTGATCACAGTATATAACCCTTTTTCTAAGTTACTGGGTTTGATTTGTTAAGAATTATTGTGCTTATGTTTAAAAATGTTGGTTATCATTTTCTTTCTTGTGCTGCCTGGTTTAGTAACTAGTGTGTCACTGATTCCATATAATAAGGTCCCCACTCTTCTGTTCTAGAGACAGGGTGCTTTTTTGTTTGTTTTGTGGGTTACTTTAGTAGTTTATATTTTTCATCTATGTGATTTGCAAACAAAACTTTCAATATAACATTTCATTATATTACTTTATTTATAAATGTTATATTAGTTAAGTAAGTTATGGTTTTTGCTTGTTCTTTGAAAAATGTATGCATGTATATAAAATATGTTAATTGTATTCACACCCCACTTCACCAATTCAGATTCTCCCAGGACCTCCCAACATCTCTTTTCCAATTTTATGCCTCTTTTTAATTTTATTTTTAACCCACTGAGTTCAGTTAGTGCTGCCCAGATGTTCATGGATATGTGGTTATCCACTGGGGCCTAAGTAACCTACCAGTGTGCACTTTCTCTATAAAGAAAAAATGACTCCTCCTCATCAACTGCCAATAGCTCCTCAGCTTGGATGAGGCTTCAGTGGCCTCCCCTCATCAATGTTAGACATTGTAATTGGTTTGATCCAGGTCTCAGTAGCCTCTTCCCTACCAAGTTGGAATTCTTTTTATTTTTTTTTATTTTTTGGTTTTTCGAGACAGTGTTTCTTTGATATCCTTAGCTGCCCTAGAACTAGCTCTACAGGCCAGGCTGGCTCAAACTCACAGAGATCCACCTGCCTGTGCCTCCTCAGTGATGGATTAAAGCCATGTGCCACCACTCCCCCAGCTCAAGCTGGTATTTTATATCATGCAGGTCTTGTGCGGGTAACAACTGTTGTGAGTTCATGTGTGCAAGGAAGATGAAATACTTGCCCCATACCTATTGTGTTTCTGTGAGACCTAAAAGGGTCACCTGCAAGATGGATTTTAATGGTCAGCCTTGGGCACGGTATAATTCACTATAGCTTGTCAGTGGGTCAAGACCACCTAGTACCCAGAAAACTCCACTACTAGACAAAGTAGCCCATTGTTCACTATATTGCCAAGTGTAGGATGGTACAATGACAGAAATTCTCATGATTTGAACAGTGAAAACAGGATGGAATGTGGCTGTTATCTATCATTATTATTGTCAGCTACTATCATTACCCTAGTAAAGATGGAAAGTAAAGGCACTCAAGAAAATCCCTTGAGGGCTGGTAAGTGATACCACCACTTAGCCATAAGCTAAGGCCAAGGCAGGGACCAAGTACCAGAGAAGGGGAGGGACGGTGGCAAAGCTGAGACCAGAACTTTCATTTTAAAGCATGGTGGGGATTTTGTTTTCTTGTGGTTTTAGGCAGTACAAAAGATGTAACCTTGGGCCTTGTACATGATCATTAAATGCTACATTACAGCTTTAAGAGTGTTTTTTAAATTAAAGTATAACATACAGATTTCTTAGAAATCTGCCTTTATTTAGCACGTTACATGAACGTTTAAATTAAGAAAGTTCATAATTTGGGCTATTGTTAATTCACTGTATGTATCACAGGCTCACACAGGCTAGAGTCAAGACAGTTGTATAATATGTTAGTATGCTTAGGCATGGCATATTGGCATTATATTTCAAACAAAATACTATGTATTTTAAATATTCTTGAATGTTACAGATTAAAAGAGTGGTTATTTCAACTAAAGCTATTATCTTATTAACAGAATATCCAAGGTATCTCCAAGCACCCAATTCAGATTTCTAAGGCTCCTCGGAATTTTAAAGGTAACATATTGATTCCTATCTTGCTAAAATCTTGGGAGCATTTCTTAAAACGCAGAAGTGTTTATAATTACTTCCTTGCAGTGTACCTACTATATTTTCCTGAAGTGCTCCTCTATGCTTGCATGACCAGTATTTAAACCTACATTGAAAAAACAAAAAGCAGCTGAAGTGATATAGTACTTCCCTTTTAGCAGTTTTACACATTAAGATAGATGGTAATTATACTGGGAAAATATCTCTCTTCCCACCATCCTCCCCCGACCAACTTCCCAGTAAAGAACAAACAAAAGAACATACAGTAGCACTGGCTTTTAATAACAGATAACGTTTTCTGGAGATGTATATAAAAGCATGTGATATTTTTTCTTTCTTTTGTGCTATCCCAATATAATGCTGATGCTCATATTTCTTAAAACGGAAAAATTATAATCTGATACAGGGTGCTAGGATGACCACTCCTGATACCCCACAACCATGTCAGTGCTACTGCTTTGCTGTAGGCATTGATCAAGGGGGCACAATAATACCACCAAAGCCAAAAGCTCTCCTTTCACCTCGCAGAAACAAAAGAAAACTACAGCAGCCTTTCTGTGGTGTCTCCAGTGAGAACCACATAGCTGTATGGCCTCTGCATAGATCTTCCAGTCAGTGAGGCTTTGTCTGCAGGGTGGTTTGGGGTGTTAATGTCTGACTTTTTCCTTTCTTTATCATAATTTTAGACAGAACAGAAAATTTTGGTAAGAGAAAATTTTGTTATCTTCCAGTGATATTTATTTTTTAATTGTATTAGTGGAAGTAGTCACAAAATTAAAATCTACTTTTTTGTATATGGTATTAAAATAACTCTGTGTGAAGAATTGCTGATAGTCAGCAGACAGTGAAGCTCACCATATGATTCTGAAATTACAATTCAGGTAACGAAGAGGAGACTGTTACCATCTCCCCAAGAACCCTGTTTGTTTCCTCTGAAGGCTACACCTTCCTGGCAGCAGGTACACGCACAGAATAGCAGAGGGATGCCACTGTCAGCTATAGCTCCCTTTGTGCATTTTCATGAGTCCAAATATTTACCAGCTAAATAATGCAATGGTGTATATAGAACTCATTCTTACAAATAAACCCCAAAGCAAACACTTATGAAGCAAAGATTTCTTATACACATTCAATAATAACAGTCTTTAGCTTTCAGGGTCCCCTCATTTTGCTGGCATAACTCATCCAATCTGCTTCCTCCTCTTTTGTCTTCCCCATTTCCTCCCCTTCTGGCTCAAGCAGCCCTGCTAGCCACTGTGCCCTTGCACGTCAAGCTCCTACAGACCTTTCCTTTCCCTCTTCTGTCTTTGCTCATTGCAATTTTCTTGAGGACTTGAAGCAGGCTAGCTGACCACTCCTCCATGACACCACCAGCTTCCCTCATACATATGCTCTCTAGGAAACCATACCTTGATCCAATTTTTCCACTTTTCTCCCTCTGGCATACCGAATGATTTACTCAGAATGTCTTCTAGAATATAAGTTCCATGGAAGAAGGAACTTCTGGTCTGTATTGTTAACACATCCCAGTGGGATCTTGGCACACAGGAGGCCCTTCATAAAACTGTGATGAATGTAGTGAATGAATGAACACTGCCCACCCTGGAGGCTTTGCTGACCTTACAAGAGGGAAGACAGGCCTTAGAATGGCTGGCAAAGAAAGGAGGTGACGGTATAAAGGCTAAGGGAGTCCGGCAGATGGGAAGAGGTGTGTTGACTTGAGCCCCATGGGGAGGCAGTCTGAGAATGGCTTAGGGTGAATAAATGATGAGGGCTCCATGTGTGAATTCAAAATTGACTGAGAACTTTGTCTCACAGACTTTTCACAGATTGAATTGCGCATTCTTGCACATTTATCTGGGGATCCAGAGCTTCTGAAGTTATTCCAGGGATCTGAAAAAGATGATGTATTTTCTATCCTGACTTCACAGTGGTAAGATAACAAAGAACAGTATTATCAGATCTGCAGGAATGCTGACATGATTTTAAAAGTCTGAAGTTATTTCAAAGCTATTTTCATGAGAAGTTAAATTTTCTCTAGTAGTTAATCATTTTGAAAAGAATAGTAGATGACTTGGATGCAAAAGCTTCCTAATTAGGAAAGAACTGATGCCTTGTAAGTGTAAGAGGAATGAGTCACACAAGACAGAGCTCAGGTGCTGGATGTGTGATCTGTGGGACTCCTATTAGAAGGCCATTGTCCTCTGCCTGACCTAAGTCCTGTCATTCAGAGGACAGGAACATATGGGCCTCAGGTGGCAGCCCCTACTCTGTGGCTGACTCTGTTGGAATTCTAGTGGTCAGTGCCTTCAGGTTTTGTTGAGGTGTGCCTCTCCACCTTTGTAGTCTGCCCATTTTTCTGAATCTTGGGCACTAACTTTTCTTCCTCCCCGTGGAAGAGCAGCTAGCTGCCAGGCAGGTTGATAGAGCAGGTGCAGGGTTCTGCTCTCACGTGCCCCTTTGATCTGGAGTAATGGGATGCTCCATGGGACCCACTGCAGTCATCTGCTATACCTTCTTTGCAAGCAGAATTGGGCTGTCCATTTAAAGGGAGGCCAGCTGGCTCTGCTCCAATGAGGAAAAACTAGAGACTAACTGGCTTAGATCATGAGGAGCTCACTTAAACAGATGTTACTGCTAGCACAAGAGTCAGGATTCTGCTGTAAGGAAGAGAAGGAACAGGGTAGCTAGCTACTCATGGGAGATCCCTGCCTCAGCGTCACTGTCCCCTCTCTGCAGCCACAAGTGCCAACTTTTCACCTTAAGCCTTTCCATCAAACTGCTCCCTGTGACTTCCTCCTTCTCACTTTCATCTTACCGTCAACTGCTTCTGTCAGGAGCCTTCCAGAAAGGGGGTCCCTGGCCCCTACACGGGGTCTTTTACTTGTTTCTCAAGGACTCGTTCCTGCAGTCAGTCTTCCCTGGGCATTTGTCCACCATGGGTCAGGATTGTACACCTCCAGATTAGGTGCCAGCTGCTATGATCCACTTACTGGTCTTCTCTGGCCAGTCCTCAGCACACTGGTGTCCACTTCACTCAAGCCTCTTTGCACTCAGGAAGGCCCTCCCCAAATTCATCAAAGCATGCCCTCCTTGCACACATGACTTTAAGAGCCTTCTTTGACACATCAACCTGACTTTCCACAGCCCAATTGCTCCTGTCCAATGCACATATGCAATGCAGTACCAGCTCTGTTCCCTGCTGCACCCTATTAAGCTCTGGGTCTTTCAGAGCATCTGTTCAACAAATGCAGAGTAAATGGACAGTGAGGAATCTAGGCTACCCCATACATTCACCAGAATACCAGGACCACATACTCTTATTTGAGTAATAAAAGTCAGGAAATATTTTATGTAAGAGAGCTGGGGTTGGGTGAGAATATAGTACTACTTGTATGCTAAACTGAACTTGAGAGAGTAACCTTAGAAACTGTGTTTGATAGGGGCAGCTGGGAAATAGGCAGATACAAGGAATAACAGTGTGGTGGTTTGAATAAGAATGGCCCCTATAAGTCTCATATATTTGAATGTTTAGTCATTTAGAAGGATTAGGAGTATGGCCTTGTTAGAAGAGGTGTGTCGGGCAGGGGGGGGGGGGGCTTTGAGGTTTCAAAAGCTATAGCAGGCCTAGTCTCTGTCTGTCTGTCTGTCTGTCTGTCTGTCTGTCTGTCTGTCTGTCTCTTTCTCTCTCCCCTCTCCTGCCTCCTTTTTCTCCCTCTCCTACTCATGGATCAGGTCAACTACTTGTTGAGCACCGTGCTTGCCATGCTCTCTGCCATGACGAGTGGACTAAACCTCTGAAACTGTAAGCGAGCCCCTAACTAAACGCTCTCTTATAAGAGTTGCCTTGGTCATGGTATCTCTTCACAGCAATACAACAGTGACTAAGACAAACAGAATTCTTACTAAGTACAGTAAGAGGGGTTCTGGTTGGAAATGAGGGATTTCACATTGTAGAAGATGTGATCAGGAACCAAGTCCAGCTTATAAGCATTAGCTCAGTCTTACCACCTGCCATCTTTCAGAGACTTTCTTTTTGTACCTCCTTAGCTTTGCCCTGACCCTCTGCTGTCCTTTAATACAAGTGCCCTCTAACCTGGCCAAGGCCCTCTCTCAGATAACTACCTTCCTGAGTCTTAATGCCACCAGATGCATGCTGATCCTCACTGGCCTGCTCCCATGCTCAGCTGTCCAGCACCTCTCTGTCCTGTGCCTGTCACTCACATGGTGATGTTACTTGTCTCTTCCCTTCGCTACACTGAGCTTCAAGGCCTAACTTCTCACGACACTTAGTCAGGGTTCATAGGATGTAAGTGAAGCATCACTTAGACTCTCTCTCCTCTGTTTAGCCCTAGTATCTGTCCTCTCTGGGATGAGGCTGTCCTTGCTCAGATTGCTATTTTAAGCCCTGAGTGATACCCACAGCCACTTCTCAGTCTCATAGCCAAACACTACAGAAACCTCTGCAGTGAGAGTGATTGAGTCCATTTGAATCTCTATGCTCTTGACACCCAGCTCTCAGCCTCTCCGAAGATTTCTCATATCCCACAGATGCCTCCTTACCTCTGCCTCAAAAGTGGATGCCCTCTACCTAAGAGGCTAGAGCTCTGAAAAGCCACTCTGTCCATGCATGTGCTGTCTTCTCCTGTCCCCAATAGCTCCTCCTCCAAGTACAAGGGTCTTAACTACCACTAAGAAACTACTAAAAACTAACTAAAATGAAATTGGTTTCTGATTATTGCTATAACTATTAAACAATTATATTTTTAACTTGAAAACTCCTGAAAAAGAAACCTCCATGCCTAGATATTTTCTCTGAGAATGTAACCAAGTCTATAAAGGAGAACTGACATCAGTTTATACAACATAGAAGGAGACAGATTTTCAGTCCATTCTCTAAAACCAGTACAGACAATGAAATTTAAACTGGAGCAGAGTGCATACTAATGGTACTCATGAATTTAGTGGATCATGTTAGTTGTTGCAAAGTAAATTATTGATAAAAAACTTCAATAAGTTATAAATAGAAGAGAACAATCTCAATTTGATTAAAATTGTTTGATTTTTAGAAAGCTAGATGATATTTTGCTTTTGTTTGTTTGTTTGAGTTGCTTGGTTGGTTGGTTTGGGCTGTTTGTTTACTTTGGGTTTTTCAATACAGGGTTTCTCTGTGTAGTCCTGACTGACCTGAAACTCACTCTATAGACCATGAGGGCCTCTAATTCAGAGATCTGCCTGCCTCTGACTCCTGAGTGCTGGGATTAAAAGTGTGTGTCACTTCCAACCCCTGGCACTAAATGTTACTTAATGGGGAAAGGTAGAATACTTTCTTTTCAATGGAATGAATAACAACTCATTAAAACTGCAAGAAAAGGTAAAGAAATAGCAGATAGATTAGACAGGAAGAAACAAAAACTTGCTTATTTGCAGATAACATGATTGTTATCCAAAGAATATAACCCAAGCAGGTTTGGTTTTATTACTATAACTAATATATGAGTTCAGCAAAGTCACAGACTAAAAATCAACACACAAAATTCAAAAACCGACAACAAGCATGTATGAAGGAAAAGTAAAACCAACATCATTTATGGCCTCTCTAGAGAGTCTGCACACACACACCCCAAAATGGATGTTCTTTAGCCTGGTGTTGATACAGCCAGATACTGTAGTTTGGAGTTGGATCACTTTTTATGGTAGTGCTATGCAGTGTGGTGTTCTCTACATACTAGGCAGTGGTGGTAAGATGTCATCCTTCAGTCACAGGGAGAAGTATTCTGCTATGTGCTGTGCTGCTCAGCTAGGTGTGCAGCAATTTAGCTTCACTAAGTTCATGTGCAACTCTAAGTATTTTTAATTTTAAATGGGCTTGCCTGGGTAGAGCCCATCCATAAGTCAGGAAGTATATGTTCTTAGTTATTCAGTTAACAAACATTTATGCCTAAAATTAGAAAATGCTAAGGAAAAGAATTAAAGATCTAATAAATAAAGAGACATACTGTATTTGTAGTGTAGGTAACTCAGTATACACATAGTATAGCAGCCCTAAATAGATCCATATGATTATATGGAGATAGATAGATAAAGCAGTTCTCCTAAAATCCAAGTGGTGTGTTTGTACACATAGAGGAGTTTATCTTAATGTATGTGGAAAGTGTCGGGGGGGGGGGGGGAAATACTACATTAGCTAAAATAGTCACTGTACCTGGTAAGATTTAGTATGCAGTGATCAAGGGATAGTTATGTTGTAGAGGGTTGGAGACACAGATTAGCAGAATAGGAATGAGACACCAGAAGAGCCCCTCACAGATACACTCAACTGACTTTTGGCAAAGGTTGAATATGAGGCAGAAAATCAGCCCCTTCAGATTTGTGTCAAGCTTATCACACATAAAGGTGGTGATGTATTTTATATTTAATAAAATCAGCCTTGAATATCAGAGAACAGATTCACCCACTGTCAAACCAGGAAGGTCAGAGAGTGGTAAGTCACACCTTTAATCTCAGCACAGGAATGACAGTTGGTAACTCATGCCTTTAATCTCAGCATGGGAAACCAGTGGTGAGAGACAGAGATCTTTCTGTGTTTCTATGAGTTCAAGGCCTAACTACCAAACAGTAGTAGCTCACACCTTTAGTCCTGACTCTAGGATTGTGATGCAGAGTTGAACTGGGAAGTGAAACAACTGGGCAAAGAAGATATTTAAGACAGGTGTAGGAAGACATTGAGGTATCCTGTAGAAGTGACAAGCCAGGCTGAGGACTCTTGAAGACAGCTTTTACCCTGAGAAGTTGGCTGGGTGAGAATTGACTGTGGTCTGTTTCCTCTCCTGATATTCCAGCTTTTCCCCAATATAAAGGTGATGTGAAAAGTTCATGTCTGATTGGATATTATATGTCTTTTCTGTGTTTTATTAGCTTATAATAGTTCAGCAAAGAACTTCCAAAATAAAAGGCTTTTAGTATTTGGATGATGGTTGCTTTCAACCTCCACAGCAGTAGTAATCTGACATTTGTGACTTATACTATAATTAGTTGCTGTGGAAATGATTTTTATGTTCTAAACAGAGGACCAGAATAGCACTTAGTAAAAATGCAGATCAAATACGCTTAAAAACGTCTGCACCCTATAAATGCTTTGTTGTTCCAAAAGCAATAAGCAAAAAAAGCAAGTAATCAAAAATATGTAATGATATTTTTCAACATAGTAACAATTTCCTAGGAAAACTTTGGAGACCGAATACTTACATATAAAGATTGGTTTTAGGAAAAGTCCTGGAGCTCACTTGTGAGGCCCCAGACAGTGATGGATTGTAGTAACAATGTAAAAGAACCTATAACAAACTATTCTTGCTGTGAGGCAGGAAGGTTGTAAGGTGTCCTGTATATCTGGTCCTTTAAAAACTACAGTAACAAATCTTAAAACATGGTCCTTGTGTAGGGCCAGGTGCCCAGCAATAAGGAGCTGTTCATTGATGGTGGAAAGTGGAGTTGGGTAAAACTGTCACCTATGATAGCTAATAAAGGTAATTGTACTCATAAACGTATGGCTTTCGCTAAGGCAGAACTAGGTAACAGAAGTCAAGAAAATGCTTTGGTAACTATTGCCTGCTAGTGGCAAGATACTGTGAGAAAGAAGCCAACTCAAGAAACAAGTGGCCAGTGTACAAGCAGGCATAAAAGAGAAATGTGAGATTCCAGAAATGTCTTTTCTGGCTTGAATATAGTAATGATTCTCGTATTTAGCCAGTAAAAGATAAGCCTTAAAAGGCCCGTGAACTAAGAATATAGTCAAAATGTACACCTGAAGCTTACTGCTGATACATGGGGAGACCTTGGAGACACAGGACTCTCCCATAAATCCTCAGTTCCTGTGGTGCCCAGAATATTTAAAGGGAAGACACGTCTCTTGGGCTGTGAGTGTTTTCTGGGTATATAGAACAAAGTGGAGTTAAGTGGAAGGGGCTGATGACATTTCTGAGAGCTGTACTTTCTATAAAAACACCAGTTCTGGCTAAAATATTCTGTGGTTATTTGAGACATAATCCCCGAGCTTCTAGTTGTCTATGGGCAAGAGGCAAGCTGAGCTCCACTATCCCACTCCATACCTAGATACCCCATGTCCTCCTTGAGGGCCTCATCTGGTAATTATTCGTCACCACACAATACTTGTTTTTCTACAATCTGCAAGATATAGGCTGGGTCCCACATCCTGGTGCCCCTGCCTAGTCCCACCTCCTCCTCCTGCACTACAGTTAATTAATATCCAAGCTTCCACCATCCCCTCCATACACAGACTTCTCATTTTCTCCTCGAGAGTCTAGGCTGATAAGTACTTCTGACCTCCTTATCCATGCCTTTCTACAGTCAACCAGATTTAGCCTATGACCTAAAACAAATGTAGAGCTAAGTCTAGGCTTCCATGCCTTCACTGCAGAGTTCTGGTCTGGGGCCAGTATCCTCCCTACCTATCCTGTGTCATATTCAACCTTTCCACTCAGGCATATTTACCCTTACACTCCCCATCTTGGAACAAGAAGAACATCCTGTAAACCAGTCTGGTCCCCTCTGCCCACCTGACTACATTCCACCCAAGATACTTCCAACTTCTAGACCACACCTAACCTCCCACATCCTTCCCACCCACCCCCACCTGATCTATCTATAACAAACTCAGAAGTAACAAAGGAAGTACACATACCCAGATCTCACTAAAGGAACACCAGCAATATGAAGATCAAGCCAGTATCTTCTCTCCAATACCTACTAGTATATAGAAAAACCTATCAATGAGAGTTACCTAGATGAACTCCAATACTCAAAAGTTAAAGGAACAATCATAAGTCTCTCAAAAAATTAAAGTTTAAAAAAGACACAAACAGCTTAATGAAATTAAGGAAAAAGAACTTAATGAGAATAAACACCAGAGTGATGCTCAAGAAAACACAAACATAAGACTGATGGAGATGGTGAAGACAATCCAGGATATAAGAACAATCCCTTAAGGAGATAGAAACACTGAAGAAGACTCAGGCTGAAGTGAGGATTGAATTGAAAAGAACAGTAGCCCAACTAGAAAACTCAAAGGAATAATGCCTTACAAGTAGAATGAATCAAGCAGAATATAGAATATCAGGCCTTGAAGATAAAATATAAGACCTAGATAAAATAATCAGGGAACATGAAAAAAATAAAAAAAAAAAAAAACAAAACAGGAAATGTGAGACTCCCTGAAAAAAAAAAAACTTCAAATTATAGTCATAGATGAGAGGGAAGAATCCCAAGCCAATGGCACAGAGTAGATCTTCAACAAGATCATAAAAAATTTCCCTAAACTAAGGAAACACACACCCATGCAAATTTTTTAAAAAGTAGACAGAACACCAAATGATATCATAGTGAAAACACTAAATATGTATAACAAAGAAAATGTATTGAAAATGCAAGAGAAAAACAGTAAGTCACATATAAAGTCTAAGGAGCCTAGAGATGAGCTCCAAATTCTAAAAGACTGTGACAGCCAGCCTAAAATAATATATCCATCAAAAGTATCTTCCATGATTGAAAGAGAAAGAAAAATTCCTCATGACATAAACTGCCTATCTGATAACCAAATCTAAGAAAAATACAAGAAGCAATATTTGGAACTAAAGAGAGGTATGAACATAGAAAGAAATACAAAGCTGAAATTATTTTTAAAAAATACAGCAAAATGCCACCGAGAACACAACATCATAAATCAACAACACAATGAACACAGCTAACACATTTCAATAATAATGTTAACTGACAATGGCCTCAATTATCCAATCAAGTGACTGAAGGGATCAAGAAACAAAATCCATCTGCCATCTACAAGAAACACATCTTAGAGCTGCAGTAGCGTTCGAGCCTTTAATCCCAGTACTTGGAAAGCAGAGGTAGGCCTATGAGTTTGGGAACAGCTTGGTCTACAGATCAAGTTCCAGGACAGTCCAGGCCACAGAGAAACTCTGTCTCAAAAAAAGAAAAAAAGAAGGCATCTTATTTTTAAAGATAGGTACCACTTTAGAGTAAAAGAATGAACAAAAATACTTTAATCCAATGGGACTCCAAAAAATGATGGTCCTTTTTAAGAAAAGGACCTATGGAAAGTGACTAATCCCTGGAGAAGGGAAGAGAGACCACCTGAACTTTTAATTAGTTAGTGACCAATCATGGCATGCTAAAACTCAAAAGAGACCCCTTTCAAAGCACATCCTTCAATTGGTCTTCCCATGAATCTTTGTGAGTGTCTGAAGTAGGCATCAAGGTTGAAAGCCAAAGGAAAATCTATAGGAAAGCAACAGAAAGCATTCTGAACCTCAAATTTCAAGGGCCAGGAAAGGGCAGAAAAACTGAGAGTATTTCTACTCATTGCAAGTGTTCTAGCCTGTTTAGATCAAGATACAGAAAGCCAAAATATGACTAAAGAGCAAAGTGAGTTCTTATAAACCCTGAAATTTGCAGTTTGACACAGGGAGAGAGATCTCCTGTAACCTGAAAAGCTGACAGCTGAGCTGGGAATCTCTAAGAAATCCTTTCTTTGTGTAGTTGTCATGCTATAGACTCCATAGAAGGACAATTTCTGGGTCTACTCTTAAAGCAATGAGTAGTGATCTGCATCAAGCTATGATTACAGTGGAATCCAGACTCAACTAACCACAGCTCAAATTGACTTTGTTTCTAACTTTGTGGTGACAGTAGTAGTGTGTCTTTTATAGGAAGTCAATGTTGCTTCAGTACCCACTGTTATTTTCTGTAAAGTGTGCAGTATATAATGATAATGGAAACAAAATAAATGAAAACAAAAAATGTGCCCTGTGATCAAGAGAATAAAAATTCAACAGAAGTCAGCCAAAGGAATGGGCCAGACATGAAGATATTGAAGAGTGTACCAAAAAACTGTACTGAAGATGCCAGTGTGTGTAGCTATTCACAGTTGGTGGCCTCTGGAGTCATGGTGAGGGGAGCAGAAGGTGTGTCAGGTTTGTTTAAATGTATGGCCACTGAGAGATGGACCATGATCCACTAGACAGCCAACACCCATGAGTATATGGGCAGCACAAATTGGACTTGGTGTTTTGTTTTGTTTTAAAGAGGGTATGATAGTGGGAGGATGGACCTGGGAGGAGGAGGAAATGAATGTGATAAGAATACATTGTATAAAATTCTCAAATAATTAATAGAAATATTGTATTAAAATGGGTTAAGGATGTAGCTCAAGTCCCTGGGTTCAGCCCTTAGATGTATGTATGTATGTATGTATGTATGTATGTATGTATGTATGTATGTATGTATGTATTATGTCCTGCATGGTTGTGCATGTCTTTAATCACACCATTCAGGAAGCAGAGGCAGGTGGATCTCTGAGAGTTCAAGGCCAGCAGGGTCTACACAGTGGTACACTATTTCAAAAATCAAAAACAAAACAAAAACCCAACTAAGTATGTAGATAAAAAGTGCTAAGATGTGAAGAACTTTGAGTATGTCTATGAGGGCATTTCTGTAGTTTAACTGAGGAGAGAGACTACCCACATGTGTGCCATACCATCCCGTGGGCTGGAATCACAGACTAAATGAAAGGAGAAGGCAAGCTGAGCATCAGTTTACTGGATGAATGCATGAGAGCTTGACACAAGCCGAAGTCATCTGAGAGGTGAACTTCTATTGAGAAAATGCCTTGTTGCACAAATCGTAGTTTCAACAAAAACCGGGGCTAGATATTGGGGCTAATCCTAAAAGATCAGAGACAGGAACAAGCCACAGCCACTTCTCAACTAGCCAACTCATCAAGCCACAAAAAAGGGTAGATCCTGTCTCCATGAATCCTCAGACTGAATAGGGGAAGCAAAGAGCAAGACAAAATGGAAAGGGTGAACTCTGTCTCCTCCGGCCTTTCTCTGCCCAGCCATATCATTTCCTAGTGCTAGAACTAAAGGTGTGTGTTTCCCTAGTACCAAGAGCAGAGACATGGGATCCCAAGTGTTGGGATTTAAGGCGTGTGCCACCACCACCTGGCTCTGTTTGGCCTTGAACTCACAGAGATCCAGACGGATCTCTGCCTCTGCCTCCAGCGCTAGGACTGAAGGTGTGGGTCACCAGTCCCTGACCTCTGTGGCTAACTCTCTAGCTGGCTCTGTCCTCTGAGCTTCAGGCAAACTTTTTTTTAAAGCATACACAATGTATCACTACAATGCCTCCATAAAATTGGGCTCTACATAACCTGTAGGGCATTTTCTTAATTAGTGATCAATGGGGGAGGGCTGAACCCTTTGTGGGTGGGGCCGTCCCTGAGCTTCGTAGGCAAGCCAGTGAGCAGCACCCTCCATGGCCTCTGCATAAGCTTTTGCTCCAGGCTCCTGTCATTTCTGAGTTCCTGTCCTGACTTCCTTCAGTGATGAAATGATAAAACATAACCAAATAAACCCTTCCTCCTGAACTGGCTTTTTGGTCATGGTGTTTCATTGCAGCAATAGAAACCCTAACTAAGACAGTCAACATTCATATAGTTGTACATCCTGATTATGAACACTGTGACTAGACATTTATTTCATGCTCCCACCTCTATACCTTCCCCATCATGAGAGACTCTTCTCTCCTCAAGCCATAAGCCAAAACCAACACTTCCTCCCTTAAGTTGCTTTTGCGATGTATTTTTGCCACAACAAGAAAATCAGAAATTTGGTACAAAGAGATAGAGCTGGCTGGTACTGCAGCAAACCTGACCATATAGCTTTGTAGGTGCTGGACTATGGCAGGATGAATGAAGAAATATATAGAACTGAAGAGTAGAAAAGCCTCAAATGCTGTAGGCAGAACTTACTAGGCCATTCTTGTGGGAATGTGGAAGAGCAGAAAGCTGATAAGGACAGGACAGTGGAGGCAGGGCTTGTGAGACTTCTGAGGTGAAAAGGACTCTGTTGGAAACTGGGATAGAGGCTTCTAGTGTTATATTTCTGCCAAAGGATCTGGCTACATTTTGTCTGAGTCCTGAAAACTTGAATGAGGCTGAATTCAAGAATAATGGTTTAAGTCCCTTGGAGGAAATTTTTAAGACAGCGTAATATTTGATTTAAGGCATGTCTCTTGTTCCCTACACTTTCTGGAGTTTAGAATGAGAAGTCAAAACAGGAAAGCATAGAAAATGTGAAATTTGGGGAACAAAGGAGTTTAAAGTTGCAGACAAGGGAAATGCAAGGACAGCACTGTAATTGATAGTGCTGATAAAGAGAAACCCGAGGTTCTGCATTGGAACAATAGGAAGGATGCACTGGGGGCAAGACTGCCAATCAAAGGCACCAACTTCTGAAGATGCAACTCCATCAGAAAGGAGAGTGACCTGAGCAGCTGAAATGTGCTCTTCACAGGAAAACAAGTGTGCCAGGAAGTGTTTTCCCTGGTTCAGTTACCAAGGCATACAGAGACTTCTACAGCTATGTTAGAAGGGCTTTGGACTACATCTGGAGCTGGCGATTGAACCTGGCAGCAACATCCCCTAGTGCTAGTTTTGCTGGAATTCAAAATGCATAAATGAGAGGGTCATGGAGGCCTGTTTCAAGCAGAGTCAGACCCTTCAAGGAGATTCTGAGAAGCCACCATATAAGCCTGTGAAAGTAAAGCTTCAGTTGTAGTGTGAAGACCCAACTATATTGGAGATCTCAGGACATCTGTGAGAAAAGCTGCAGAAATGAAATGGAACTGGTCCAAGAGGCTATAGTGGCAAAACTGAGGGGTGGGATTGTCCAGTCTATTGATGACACCAAGTGTCCAAATGTAGAATATGGAGATGTAGAACTTGGTGTTTGCTTGCAAGATTTTGGTATTGCTTTGGTCTGATCTTTTCTTGTTTGCCCCCATTTACCCTTTGGGAGTGGGAATATTTACTCTGTGATATTTTATACTGGAGATATATAACATTATTATTATTGTAATACAAGGACTTATAGTTAAGAGATTGCCTTGAGTTTCGGAACTGTAGACTTTTAAATAATGTTGAAACTGTCAAGACTATAGAGACTTGAAGTTGGATAGAGTAAACTTGGCATGATGAGATAGCCATGAGTTTTGGGTGAGGGATGTAATGTATGGTTTAAAAGTGATATAATTGGGTGTCAGGATGACAAGGAGTGAACATGTGGCTAATCATCATGGTTGACTTGATTGTAGACCAGGCTGGCCTCAAACTCAGAGATCCTCCTGCCTCTGAATTCAAGGCATGTACTACCAGTGGCCAGCTCCTTTGCTGTAATTGAATGATAAATCAGAGGGGAAAAGATACATGAGGATCTGTTTCACTGTGGTTTCTGGCAAAGAAGTGTGATATCATGGAAAAGGTTGAGAGGTTCTTGTCACCATCCAGTGAGAGCCAGGGAGACATAAGTAGAGATGATGGGAAGGTCCAGACTCCAGTGATATTAGAAGGTAGGACCAACAAGAGCTAGGAATGGACTAGATATGTGAGTGCAGGGAGGGGGTAAAGCAAGATGAGGAGTGAGCACTGATAAGGGAATCTAGCTGCAATCCTGTTTCATCCTCAGACAGCTACGGTGACAAGACTGGAGCCCAGAGAAGGACCTCAGGGAGAGAAGATGGAAGATACTCAAGTGAGGAGTACTGGTGGTTGCCATTAGGCTGGGCAAAGCAGTTGTGTATGTGTACAGGCTATGCACACTTCTGAAGGAAGCCAGTTGGTTGTGCTGGTTTTCACCTCTGAACATGGATGTCAGCACTTGAAACGGACAGTGAGGCCTATAATCTATGCATCAGTCATTTCCTCCCATGGCCACAGATGCAACTGTCTCTGCTCATGTGATCTGATGGGCAGGAGTGACCATGAGAAGTTCTCAGCTGCACAAGAGAGACAGGGACTGTGTTGCCTCTGTGGCTGTCTCTGGGAACTTTATTACTTGTTAGGGGTTCCAGGACTGGATTTGATGAAGGGTAGGCATTTAGAGAACTCAAAGGTGAGTCTTCATTTTGATAGTGTGTGATATCATGTGAAAGGTTGGGAGGTTCTTGTCACCATCCTGTGAGAGCTAGATTCATACACTATTAGTGGATAAATGGAGCAGTCACTTTAGAAACATTTTGGCAGTTCCTCGGAAAGCTAAAGAACGTGCTACCTGAGCTGAGGTGAATGAAAGTATGCCTATACAAACACATGTGTGTGAATATCCATAATGGTATGATTCATTCTAATGGTTCCAATGAGTCCTGGTCAGTATTTGTAGAATATCCTCACTTTGGCACTTGTGATGCCTTTCTGGTGCTTATACTAGAGCTATGGAATATGGAGGAAAACCACAGTCTCATGACCTCATCAGAAGAGCAGTCTTGAAGAGAACTTATCACTGTTGATGTCACTGGGCTATGGTGGTTCTTATAACTGGTGGAAGGAAATTATGAAGCACAATCTACAACAGTGATGTCCTGTCATCTTAAGATCAGAGTGTACACATAATTTACATTTTTTACATAGGAAATTAGTCTGTTCTTGTATATTTCTTCAGTCAATTATTTGTCATTCTGGGTTCATGAGTATTCTATTTTGAATTATAATCCAGAAATACTTTGTTTTGTTGTTCAGTTTATTCAGCTGGCTCTTGTGTCCCTTTGATTGTATCTCTTGAAGTGTGAGTGTGTGTGTGTGTGTGTGTGTGTGTGTGTGTGTGTGTGTGTGTATTCCTTGTGTGTACATATCTAATTATTTTTTTTATATAAACGTCTATAGCTATATGAGACTTAAGTGTTTACTAAAGATTTGGGAGTCTTTTGGCATAGAGACCAAGGTTGAGGTGCAGAGAATACTGGGTTGGCATTAGGGAGAGTTATGGCTCTTTACTGACATGACAGGAAGTTCTCTGAAGAAAGGCTTTTATTGATGGGCCAGGTGGGCTGTCAGCACTCATCATCTTGCCTGAGAATTTCTGGTGCTAAAGAGTACAAAGTGAGGCAGAGGCTGCAATGTAGAAAGAACCTCTCAGAAACAAACAAGCACACCAACAGAGCAAACTAAATCTCTGTCTACAAATGAAAACTCACAGAAAAGGAATTGTGAGGCAAAAAGTCCGTATATGCTGCAAGAATTTCCTTTAGAAAGATAATTAACTTGATTTTGTATGGGAAGTGTAGATGGATGTTTCAGAAGCCCCACCCATTACTATAAGGACATATTCCAGGTTTGTTTAGTATTTGTCAACTTGGCAGACAAGACAATTCTTAATGCTTATATTTGCATTTGTTTAATTTTTTCAAGCCAAAATTTACTTATCATTGATCTTTTTTTCCCTCTTCTGTTAACTGTATGTATGATTTGCTCATTTCTGTCATTCTTATCTTGTGGTATTTGTGTGCTTTCTTATCTCTTTGGTAGACATGATGCTAGTATTTCCCCAGTTTCTTACTGGCCTTTACTTACATCCACCTCTTTTGAGGAGTGAAAGTAGTTCTGGAGACCGAATCCATGGCCTTACATATACTAAACAAGTGCTCTATTGCCAAGCTGTATCCCCAGCCCAGTTTTTGCCATGGTCATGCTAAGCTGTCCAGATTGGCTTCAAACTCACTGCATAAGCCTAGGCATGCCTCGAACTTGCTCTCCATCTACTTAAGCATTGCAAAAGGCTGGGTAATGTGAGTTTATATATATACTCAAATTTTTTTTTATTTTATACCATCAAATCTATTGGCCTTTTTATGCTGAGGGCAGGCAGGCTCTCACTGTTTTGCCCAGGCTGAGCTTAAGTGATGATCCTCCAGCCTTAAACTTCCAAGTAACTTATGAGTGTGCATCACCATGCCTAGTGTGATGGTTTGTGGGGATATGTTTCAAATTTAATAAAAACCAGTTGGAAATATCAGAGAGCAGAGCCATCTCTTCCAGTCTTTGTTTTTTGTTTTTGTTTATTTGAGACAGTTTTCTGTGTAACAGTCCTGGCTGTCCTGGAACTTGCTTTGACGACCTTTGAACTCACAGAGATTCTCTTGTCTCTGCTTCCCAAGTGCTGGGACTAACAGCGTGAGCCACCACTGCCTGCCTAGAACTCCTTCTGTAAACTAAACTGACTTCAAACTCAGATTTGCTTTGATTAAGGGCGTAGGTCACCACTCCCAGACATTCCCTGTGCTGGGATTAAAGGTGTGAGTTACCACAGTCCGATCCTCCTGAACTGACTGTGGGTAGATCCCTCTGATATCTCAGACTGGCTTTTATTCAGTTTGAAACACATTCCCACAATGGTTAATATCAATTGTCAACTTGACAGGATTTAGACTCACCTAGGAGACAAAGCTCTAGGCATGTCTGTGGGGGACTTTGTATATTGTGTTGATTGAGGTAGGAAGACCTCATGTGTAAACACCGTTCTGTAGCTTGGAGTCCTAGAATGAATACAAAGGAGAAAGTGAACTGACACCAGCATTCATTTCTCTCAGCTTGCCTCAAGTTCTTGTTGCCAGACCTTCCCACCATGACGGACCAAAACCCTTTCTTTCATAAGTATTTAATACCTCTGACAGGTATTACCTTTATGGCATTGCCTCAAATAACAGAGATACAACTTAGCAGAGGAATGCTTTGTCAAGGATTTCACTCCAGGGTCTGACTGCTTTGGGCTAGCAGCACATTATGATGGAAGCATGTGGTGAAGCAGCAGCATCTGCTTTATGACCAGAAGGCAAAACAAAAGGGACCAGAGTCCCCAGTCTCACCTGTTAAATTAATGTCACGGTGGAGGCGGGGCTGAAGGGAGGGCTCAGCCGTTAAAAGCAGTTCAGTTATTAAGTGTGTCACGACCAACTGTAACTTCACTTCCAGCTTATCCAGTGCCCTATCATTGACTCTGATGCACCTGAACTCACAAAGGCATATGCACACATATGTATAGTTTTTTAATCCTAAAAAAAACAACAACAAAAAAAAAAACTAGCACCACAGACTCTAACAAAGTTTTTGACACATGGCCTTTATAAGGGCATTCCCTATCTTATCAATTATAAAGACCAGTAAAAATCAAGGATGATATAGAAAATAATACATTAAGTACTCATTCTTACCGTGTTATTAGTTTCTAAGTGAGTTTATATAATATGGGTTATTTGTTTTGGAACTAGAATTGAATACAATGAATTTTAAGAATTTGTTCTACATGCCTATTCCCAGATTATCCAACACCAGCCCAACCCTGTCCCAGCCCTGTTGTTTCTCAATAGAGAATTTTAAAATATTTTGTTATGGGGCTGGAGTGACTAGTTAGAGCATTTGCTACTCTTTCAGAAAATCCAGATTGAGTTCCAAGCGCCCCACAGGGTTCTCAACTGTTGGTAATGCCAGTTTCAGAGAAGGATCAAATACCCTCTTCTGGCTTTTTCAGGTACTGCGTGCATGTGGTGCATAGACACAGGCAGCCAAAACACCCATGCAAAACAAAAAAATTATAATGTCCAGTTATAATTGTTGACCTAACATTTTATTCTATAATTTTACAAAATTTGTACAGTGTTTTGGGGTATAAAGTTGAAGTTTATATGCTTGATAGATGCAGCTTTGTTTTACTATTTCTTTTGGTAATCTTTGTCCCATTGTTGCATAAGGTCTTTTTTCCCCTCTGTTTTTACAATATTTAAGTTATTTGTATATTAGGGATACAAGCTCTTCCTCTGTGAAATGTGTTACAAATTTTTCCTACTTGTGGTTTATTTGACTTTGTATATGGTATTTCATGCCATGTAAAGATTTGGTGTTTTGTGGGTACAAAGAAGTAATTAAATTATTCTTCTGGTTGGCAGCATAGCCTTGTTGGTAGAATATTTGCTTAATGTACACAAAGTCCGAAATTTGGTCCCCAGGGCTCCATAAACTGGGCATGATGGTTGACACTTGGGAGATCAGGCAGATTTAGGAGGATCCAAGGTCCAAGGTCACCCTCAGCTACATACTGCGTTAAAAGTCAACCTGAGCTAGCCTGAGCTACCTAGTACCTGCTCTGAAACAAAAAAGAATAAGTAGTGGATAGCTTTCCATTTGATCAGATAATAATTTTTTTTGTCATTAGAATTTTTTAAAGTTTCTTTTTAAATTTGTTTATTTTTGTTTTATGTTCATTGGTGAACATGTATGTATGTATGTGTCAGATCTTGGAGTTACAGACAGCTGTGATCTGCCATATGGTTGCTGGGAATTGAACTCCCAGGTCTCCTGGAAGAGCAGTCAGTGCTCTTAACCACTGAGCATCTTCTCCAGCCCCCATTTTTAACTTACTTTCATGTAGGCTTTACACAGTTCTTATTCCTAAGCATTCAAACTTTTTCTGTTAGCAGTGCAAATATTGTTATATCTTTATGCTGTTATGGCCTGTGCTTTTTTGATTTGTTGTGCTCACTATTTCTTGCTAAGTTATTGTTAATTTTCAAGAGGTTTTCAGGAGTACCATCATGTTGTCTAAAAGTACAGAAAGAACGTTTTTTATTTTTTAATCTGACACATCTGTTTTCTTCTTGCTTAATTGCTTCAGCGAATACTACCAGAATAGCATTAAATAATCATGGAAAGAGTGATTATTCTTGCCCAGTGTTATCCCATAGAGATATTCTTTGTTGTATTGAGATGTATTATTTTCTCTTTTAAAGGAACTACACAGATATTCTTTTTTTATTTAAAAAGTTTTCTCCTTATCTACTACTGCTCCCCTTCCCTTCCTTCCTCCCAGTCCCTCCCAGTCCTCCCTCAACCTCCCCCTCCTGTCCCCCCATTCATTCCCCAAGGAGGGCAAGGAGTCGTGACACATGAGGCAGTGGTGGTGCATGTCTTTAGTGTCAGCACTTGGGAGGCAGAGGCAGGAATATCTCTGTGAGTTCAAGGCCAGCCTGGTCTCCAAAGCAAGTTCCAGGACAGTTACACAGATACTCTTATTTTTCAAGAGTTTTTATTAGATGGATTGGGGGTGCAGCTCATTCAGTAAAGTGCTTGCCTAGGATCCACAAAATTCTGAGTTAGATCTCTGATACCTCACCCCTGTATCCCAGTACTCTGAAAGTAGAGATGAGAGGATAAAAGTTCAAGGTTACCCTCAGCTATATAGCAAGTTTGAGGACAACCTGGACCATATGACACCCTGTATAAAATAAAGTAACATAGCATGAAAATAAAATAGATGTTTTTAGAACAGGGTCTTGATTTTGTAATGAATATTTTCCAACACTATGGAAGTAATCACATAATTTCTTATTGTTAATTGTAATAAATTGTATTGATAAGACTTCCTAACACTGAACCAACCTTACTTTTCTAGTATAAACCCTAAACAATCATGAAATATGTTTCTTAATATACTTACTGGTTAGAATCTGCTTACTGGTATTTTATGTAGGATTATTACATCAATCATTATTCATAGAGGTATAAATTTGAAATTTCCTTTATTGAAATCTCTTTACATGTTTAGATGTAACTGTTATACTTGGTTAATAAAGAAGACTTGGAAGGTTTTCTTCACTTTCTAGACTCTGATACAATAATGTCAGCATATGATATTGTCTGGTCTCTTAAAATTTGGCAGGACACATTGGTATTTTTAATGAGATGTTTCCTTAAATATTTTCTTCAGTAAATACTGATCTGTTTAACAGTTTTTAAAGAGAGCCATGGAATTCAGGACCCTATGCATGCTAGGCAAGTGCTCTCCTAGTGAGCCAACCTCATTAACGTTCATCTGTAATGAGATCAGTTTTGGTTTGTTTGGTTTGTTTTTTTATAGTCTTGATATATTCCTTAGACTGTTCTAGAATTCAGACTTTTTGCCTCTACCTTCCAAATTCTGAGATTATAGAAATATGCCACTACATTTAGCCTGAGGTCAATTTTGATTTTTTTTCAGTGCTGAGAATGGAACAAACCCAAAGCTTTGAAAACGCTAGGCAAGGCCTCAGCCAGCTGCTTCCCCTGACTCTGCAACCAATTTGTATAATTGAATTTTCTCAAGATAGTGTTCATCTAATAGGCTTGCGAATGGACCTATGTAATGTTGCACATGATAATTTCCAAGGATTTTTAAATTTTTCTTCCTCCATATCAAGAGTTAATTTCCTTTGTAGTTTCTTATTTTGTGTATTTGTGTTTTCTCCCCTTTTGGGGAAATCAGCTAAGTTAAGTGTCTATTTTATTTGTAATTAGAACAAAGATTCTATTTGCCAATTTGATATACTGTTTTCTGATGCTTAGTTCATTAGTTGATGTCCTTTCTTTCACATTATTTTGATTAGCTTTCTTGTTTTTTATTGTGGTTTGTACTGAAAACATTTTAAAACTTTCATTCTTAGAGTGATTTAGGACTATGAATTTACATAGTTGTTTTCTATATAACCCACTGGCAGATCTAAATTGTTGCCATTGGAAACGATAGAATTTCTGTTTCTATTTCCATTCATAGAAAATGTTTTACTTTGAAAATTGTTGGTCTTAATGACCATGCTACGAGAGTCCTGTTTAGAAAGCCCTTTCCTGGGCCTGTAAGTTCAAGGGTATTCCTGTTTTCTCCTCTACCAGGTACAGGATATCAGGTTTTATGCTGAGATCCTTGGTTCATTGGAGTTGAGTCTTGTGTAGGTGAGAGATAAGGATCTACTTTCATCTCCTGCATGTTGCTGTCCAGTTTGACTAGCACCATTTGTTGAAGTAGCTGTGTTTTCTCCAGTTGTATCTTGGACCTCTTTAAGAAAACTCAAGAGGTTGAAGGAATATGGGCTTATGTGTGAGTCTTCAGTTTTATTCCATTGGTATCTGTTTTATGCAAGTATCATACAGTTTGTGTGCTTGCTGTTGATATTTTTCTATAGCCCTGTAGTGTAACTTGAAATCAAGGATGGTGATGCCTCCAGCAGTTCTGTTCCGTTTTTTAATTCAGGATTTTGTTGGAGTTTTTTTGTTTTTGTTTTTTTAGATATCCTGAATCTTTTGTATTTACACATGAATTTTAAGATTTTTTTTTTGCAATTTCTGTGAAAAAAATTGAGTTGAAATTTTAATGTCGTTTGCATTGAATCTATATATTGCTTTTGATAAGGTAGCCATTTTTATATTAATCCTACCAATATATAAATAAGCATGGGAGCTTATCTCATTGGTCCCCGAAGCTCTTTATAAAATCAAGTTTAAGGATGAGATAAGCAAGTATATAAAAATAGCACAACAGAAAAGGGGGAAGCTAGAATGAATGAATGAATGTGTTGATGGAAGCACCGTGGAGCCATCCATCCTCCACAGAAACACTGAAAATTCAAGCAACATCTGCTAAACCCAACTTTGCCAGAACCATGGAGAGTAGACAGTGGTTTACTCCAGCCAGACAAATGCTAGAAAAGGTATCTGGAGAGTGGATGGAAAGCCTTGTGTTCTGTTCTGCCATTTCTTTGCCCCAGTCAGCCCCACTCTGGCAACTGCATATTTTGATCCTGATCAGAATCTCTTCCCTGCTTCTAAAGGGAGGAATGTGCGTCACATTTGCAAAGAAGTGTAGTGATTTCTATTCTCATTTATTGGAGCTACCTTAAGGACTGACTGACAATGGCACTTATCTTTTATTTACTTATTTGTTTTGCTTTTGTTTGATACAGAACCCACTACAGAGAATCAGTGGGCATCATTCAACCATTCATTAGGTAAACAAACAACAAGCAGCCGCCTGCGGCAAAAATAATAGTTGAGGTAAACAAGAGAGCACGAGACTGAGGTACCTGGGAGAGATACTTTGTGAAAGCAGGTCATTCCGAAGCACCTCTGTAAGCCTCTGGCATCCCAGGGAAGGTGACATGCTAGAAAAAGACCTCAGGAAGACTGAGTTCTCACCTTGATTGCAGTATAAACAGGGAAGTGAAGGTGAAAACAGTGAACACTGTGGTCACAGGAGCCCAACTCAGAACCACAATCACAAAGGCTGAGACAGGCTTCTGTCTTTTTGGTGCTTGAATCTGTTTATTCCATCATTGAGCCTGGAGTAAATGGTAAGGGTGCTTTTAAGAGTAGCAGCCAAGGGAAGCTTTTCCTAGGCACAGGCATCTGCCACTGAGAAATGCCGGGCAGGGAGGAGCAACAATCCTTGGGGCTCTGTGCTTCTCGGTTATTTCAAGTTTAATCTCTGAGACACGGGTTCACTGGTGGTCAGATGTAAACCTCACCCTGCTCTCTGTGGGAGATCAAAGCAGTAGCTGATTATCCAACTCTATGAAAGACTTCAAAGGACCCAAACCAGCTCACCCTGTAGGGATCACAGTAGTAGTCCAGGACCTGTCACACACAGGCTCCCCTAAAGCTGCATGAGCATCCTTTTATAAAAGCAGTGTTTGTTTTGATTTATTATCACCCTAGAGTTTAAGAGCCACAGCCTCACTGTTGGCATCTGGGAGCCTTGGGTGAATGCTACACACTTTACAAGTCTCTGTTTCCTACTGGACAAGCCTACCTTGAAGTGATGAAGGACTGGAGGGAAGGTGACAGGACGCATGTAATCTGACTCTGTCCCTCTGCAGACAGTGCCAACAGTGATGAATAACATGCTGTTTTCTGTGCAGGAAGGAAATTCCCGTAGAACATGTGACACACATGGAAAGAGAACAGACCAAGAAAGTAGTATACTCTGTGGTCTATGGAGCAGGTGAGCCATAGGGAAGAGCTGGGTTCTTGGTGTTACCCATCAGCCAGTGACTGTATGCCTATATTTAAGTGTGCTATGCTTCAGAGGAATCACTCTGCAAGTCTCTGGGTGTTATTTACACAAACTCTGCAGTGGTGTTTTGTCACAGACACAAGTCAGAGTACTCCATGCCACTGACTTATAGCACCATAGACCCTTAAGAGGAGGCCACAGGGCCAGACAGTGGTAGCGCACACCTTTAATTCCAGCACTCAGGGGTAGAGGGAAGTGGATCTCTGTGAGTTATACAAAGTGAGTTCCAGAATACCCAGGGTTACACAGAAAAAACTTGTCTCGAAAAAAAAAAAAAAGGAGGCAACAGAGATGCAGAGCATGACCAGACCCTGCCCCACATCTCACCACAGTGACAGGCATCATTTCTATGCTTGGAAACTCAGCCCTAAACACCCAGCAAGGTTTTGTAGAGTCCTCCACCACCCCACAATGGGCTTTGGTTGGATTTTCTTTTTTCTCAGTACACATTCACTACTAAACTATCCTTCTCTTTGTCCTCTTTCCAGAACCAGGAAATGGAATCCTTCTGCTTTCATCCACTCTGTTTCCTGTACTCTTCCACTCCCTGATGAGTTTCTTAGTAGTTGTCTTGGTTGTAGGGTTTTTGTTGTTGTGAAGAAATACCATGACCACAGCAACTCTTATAAAGAAAAACATTAAATTGAGGTGGGTGGTATCCTATGTTCAGAGGTTCAGTCCATTACCATCATGGCAAAGAGCATGGTGGCATGCAGGCAGACATGGTGCTGGAGGAGTAGCTGAGAGTCCTACATCTTGCAGGCAACAGAGAATGCAGACACTGGGCAGTATCCTAAGCATAGGAAACCTCAAAGCCTGCCCCCTCAGTGACACACTTCCTCCAACAAGACCACACCTACTCCAACAAAGCCACACCTCATAATAGTATCACTGGCCATGAGATTATGGGACCAGTTACATTCCTACTACCTTACTAGTGTTTTTTTTAATATTTTGTTTATATGTGTGGCAGTTCTTTCTGCATGAATGTCTGTACACCACCTCCACAGACCAGAAAATGGCATTGGATCTGCTGAATGAACTGGAGTTACAGGTGGTTGTGAGCTTCCATTTGGGTACTGGGAGTCTAACCCCAGTCCCCTGGAAGAACAGCCAGTGTGTTTAACCATGGAGCCATCTCTTCAGCTCCTGAAGTGTTTTCTTTTCTCCCTTTGGGTTATGCTAAAATTACTAGTTCACCTCAGAGGAGGCTATGAGCTCTCTACTCCTCCCCTGAGGGGCAGTGTGTCTGCTATCACAGACACAGGCCTGCATAGACCATGAGAAGAGTCACCTCCTGACCACTGAAATCCTATGCTCAGTCAAAGAAAGCCAACAAAGCTACATATGCCTCAGTGTACACTGCAGCATAGTGCATGTTTGCCACCCTAGACTCCTCCACAGTCTCTGTGACTGCAGTGCACGAATGTATACCCCTTCTGGATCACAAATATTGTCTTGTTTGCACTTGCCCTTCCTTCATAGGAATGTTTTTCCCAGGTATACAAGATTTGTCCATCTACTAGTTACCCATAGCTAAGCAGTAAGCTACCTCAGAAAGCACCTTGGTTATCTCACAGTTCATGTCGAGCATACCCTAAGGCTACATTCAGTATGCTAACTGGGTGTGGTACCATCTGAGGGTTTGCTGGTATTCCATTTTCCTCAGCTTCTGTTTCCTGCTGGCCCCGTGGGTCTCTGGCATGAAGAGCCTGCACTGTGACCACTTTACACTTCAAAGTTGGCTGGCTGAAAAGTACCAGCAGTATACCTGCTAATCTGTTCAGGGTAAAATGCCCATCCTGAGCATGAGCCCAAGAAGCCAGGAGTGCCCATCAGTTCTGCTTCTTAACTAGTACAGAAAGGTACAAAGTACCCACTGAACAAGTAGCAATCCTTTGAGAACAGCAGACCATATGAAGTGTCCAGAAAGCAGCGTGGAAGCCAGCAACAAACTTAGGGGAGGGAGACAGTCATCAACTGGTAGCTCTCCTGTCCCATTTCCTCCTCACCCTCCTTCTCCTTACTACCCCCTCCAACCCTCAGGAGTTTCTTCCCTGGAAGAAAGCATTTTGCCAAACAGATTAGAACTTGATGCCTTGGATCTGCAGATCTGCCATAAGCTCCAGCTCTGCAGGCCCAATGTTGCCATTAACCCACCCAGTCTCAAATCCAGTCAATTCTGTCATCTCCTGATCTTCTGTCTCACAAGAAGTCCTGTACCTCTTTGCCCATTCCCTTAACTATCAAGGCTCTCATAATGTTGCTGGAGCTATAGCTGGCACAGTTAACTCACATCTGCTTTCTGTTTGTCTGTGTCCTATTCCTAGGGTGAGCTATGTAGCTAAGTTTCCAGAGGTCTCCTGACCCTCCAAACTGGAGCTGGCTCAGGAAGGAAGGAGGGATGCAAGATGAATATGTGATTCTCCTGAGTGTTGCCTGTCCCTTGCCTCTCCATTAGTAGGGTCATCCCTCACCACAGTAGTTGTATTCCAAAGACAATGGCCTCACAGCACCCACTGGCTCCTTCTGAGCTTTCACTTTATGTTTTCTGGAGACAAAAAGCACTTCACTGTAAATAAGCAGTGAGTCATTAGCTATGATGCTGGTGAAGGCAGTAATTTTCTGCTTTTAGCCCTGGTGGTGACAGGGGCTCCCACCCTGAGCTGCTATCTCTGATTCCCCATTGTTCCTGTTACACCTGACAGCTGGAATTACTGTGTATCTGTTGTTCAGTTCATGCTGTCTCTATCCCACCCACCCCCCTTAGTTGAGCCAGAACCTTGAAGATGAGCATGCTGAGGGTATAAGTGAGTCACCAGGCCCCAATGCTGGTGGGACCTTGGAAAACCCAGTGGAATTTCAGCTTGTAATAGACAGGCAGCTTGTGATGGCATGCAGGAGTGTTTCCACAGAAGCCATCTCTGTGTAACCCAGAAGCTGCTGACAGTAATGCTGTGCCACAGAGAAACATAACTCTGGTACAACATTCAGAAAGCAGTTATGTGATTATCATGAGGACTGTGATGAGAACAGAAGGGAAAGTCACAGGGCTGTGAGACAAGCAGAGAAGGTGCTTGGAAGAGATGTGGATGTGTATGACCAGCTACCTGCAGCATTCGAAAACCCTGCCTGGCCTCCTATGACTTCAAGTTTATGTGACCCAAGGTGGCTCACAACCTCACTGCCTCTTCTGTATCCAGCTGAATTCAGTATCTGCCAACTTACTTGGCACCTCCTCATCTTGGTGGGCCTGCTTATAGCCATCTGTGCTAGTTGATATTTGTAAACCTGATATATCCAGGAAAAGGGAATCTTAATTGATAAAGTGCCTCCATGAAGTTCTAGGAAAGTTTATGGGGTATTTTTTTCTTGATTAATAATTGATGTGGGAGGCTCTAGCCTATTGTAAATGGCGCCTCCCATGAGCAGGAAATCCTGGGTTGTTTAAGAAAGCAGGCTGAGCAAACCATTGGGAGCAAACAAGTAGCCCTCTTCCATGGCCTCTGCTTCTGTTTCTGATTCCAGGTTCCCTCCCTGCTTGAGTTTCTGCCTTGACTTCCCTCAGAGATGGACTATATATACATAGAAGTATAAAATTAAATAAGCCCGTTCCTTCCCAGCTTGTTTTTGGTCATAGTCTTTATCACAGCAACAGAAGCCCTAGCTAAGACACCATCTCTGAGCTCAGCAGGACCCTAGTCTCTACTGTAAGTCATCCCTAATCTCCAGGTTTGCTGGACATCTGTTTTCTAAGGGTTGGCTTAGTGCTGAGTCCTCACCATGATTCCTCAATGAACTCCATATTCAGGTGTTATATAATCTGCATATGCTTATTGGATGCATACAGAATGCCAGACCCACCCTGTACCAGGAGGATATTGGATAAGGGCTCATGCCTGCTCCCAAGTGCTCTGCCAGAAGAAACACAAGGTGAAGCAAAGCCTCATATGCATGCCCTAGGGAGTGTACTTATGATGTAGCCTCAGAACCTGGGGAACTGCTCAGAGCAGCAAGAACCTGGACTGTATGGGGAGTTCTCTTTCAAGTAGACCAGACAGCATTCCTGGGGTTCTCTGTGGCTAGGCACTTGCTCAGCCCTAGAAGCAGAAATGTCCTAGTTACATTTCTGTTGATGTTATAAAATATTATGCTGAAAAGCAACTTGAGGAAAAAGGTTTTATTATATTTAACAGTATCAGGCTACAATGCATTGGTATTCAGGAAAGTTAAGATGAGAACTTAGGCATCACATCCACAGTGAAGATCAGGAAGAGAAGAACCCAGGGATCCTTGCTTGTGGCTTACTTGCTGTTCCCTTATACTGTTCAGAAGCCCTGCCTGGGGAATGATGCTGCCCATAATGAGCCTGGTTAAAATAACTCCCCATGGACATGCTCAAAGGCTAGCCTGATCTTATATAAGTTCTCAGCCAGGTGATTCTACTTTTTATCAAGATAACAATTAAAGCCAAGGAACATAATCTGCCTCTGGACTTGATATACAGGCACTCTAACTTTCCACTCCTTGACCTGAAAGCCTCGATTTAATTTTATGTTTTACTTTTAGTGACTTATTTTATGTACATTGGTGTTTTGCTCTCATATATGTCTTTAATGTTGTTGGATCTCTTGAAACTGCAGTTATGGACAGCTGTGAGCTGCCATGTGGGTGCTGGAAACTGAACCTAGATCTTCTGGAAGAGCAATCAGGGTTCCCAGCTGCTGAGTTTTCCCTCATATTAATTTTGTAATGTAAAATACAATTCAACTCCACAAACTTCTCAAAGTTTTCAAATTTTCCAGCACTTCATAAGCCCTGTCTTTTAAATTCTCTTAACTGTAGGCTCTTATAATTAACAATGTTCTTCCAAAAAACAAACAAAACAAAAAAGCTGGGCATGATGGTGCATGCCTTTAATCTCAGCACTCAGGAGGCAGAGGCAGGTGCATCTCTGTGAGTTTGAGGCCAGCCTGGTCTACAAAGAGTTCTAGGGCAACCAGGGCTACACAGAGGCACACTGTCTTTAAAAAGCAAAGTAACAACAACAATAATAATTCTTCCAGAAGATAAAAGTCAAGGCATAGCAAATGAAACTCACACTTAAGCAAAACCAAAATCTAGCACAGACCAAAATTCTATAGTTCAGTGTCTGACACTCCAAGATTTACTTACAGTAATGAGTAAATGAGTAAATCTTCTGGTTTTCAAAGGACTTGGGCAGCCCCAGCTCTGCCATCTTTGGGACACCTACTTTCCCTGTTAAACAGCTCTGTTCCATACCTACAGATATCCTTGGATATACATACTATGGTTCTAGATTCTCCAGTGTCTTAGGGTCTTCATGCAACTGGGGCTTCACCTTCACCAGTGGCTAGTCAAGCCCCCACCCCTTCAGGGACTCCAACTCTGTCACAAGGTGCCAAGCCTCAAATGTTCTCCTTGACTCCTTCCTGCCTTTAAAATCATTACCACAAGGACAACTCTTACACTGCCAAGTCTGCTGATGTGTGTTCTGCCCCACCCTTTTGACTACAGCTTATCAAATCTTATGTGTTGATGCTGAAAAAAATACCTTTCTAGTTTATTATTCCAATGAACCATAGGTTTCACCTTCATGGTGTTATCTTGTGGACAATCACAGCTGATTCTTTAGCCCACGATTAACACACACAGTTTTTTAGTCAAAATATTATGCAAATAGCTTTAGCTCAGTTAATAACACAGTCCTTGTTTCCCTCTGAAACATGATCTGGGCTTCTTTTGTCTGTATTACTTTCAGTCTTTTCTTCAAAATTCCTACAATAATGGCCCATTAAAGCACCTGCAACTTCAGTTCCAGAGCATCCAACACCCTTACCTGATCTTCTGATCTCCACAGGCACCACGCATGCACATGGTTCATTGATATACACAGGCATAACAGTCACACACATAAATTAAATAAAATAAAGCTGAAAATTTTTTTAAAGAATTGCCTATTGAGTTCTTCCCAGATAAATGAATAGCCTTTTCCAGCCCAAAGGAACAAATGCTTCTACATTCTTCCCATAAAAACAATTCAAGGCATAAAAGCTACATGGTCTGGTCTGTTACAGAACATCCCACTTCTGGTAACAATTTCTGTTCTAGTTACATTTATGTCACTGCAATAAAAACACCCTAGGAAAAAAAAGGGATACCTTGATCACAGTCAAGAGAAAAGGCACTCATGACACCAGCCCTTGAGACGACCCAGATATTAGAATTGTAGACAAGGACATCAAAGCTGCTCAAGGACATAAAGAAAAATATGCTCACAACAAATGGGAGGAAATAAAATATTCCAAATAAAAAGGGCCAGATAATAACTCTAGAGTTGAAATTAGCAGTATCTGAAATTAAATTTCCACAAATTAATGTAACAGCATAATGAAAATAATAGAATTCCAAGTCCCCCTGTCAGACCTAGATAAAGGGTCCAGCCACTGTTGATTTCTTTCTTAAAGCCAATGGACTTGTATAATCCAATACTGTCACTGAAAGTGATGTTTAGAATTTGATTGCAGAAAGGATTTTTGATAATTTGGTTTTTTAGTAAAATGCACCAAAACACATAACAACTTTATAGTGGAGACATCACACTATCTTCATTAAACCCTAAAGGGAATTTAGGAGTTCTTTATTTTTCGGCAAAATTCATGTAAGGAAGGCCTAGACATGGGCCAGGTAGTTGTCCTTCTCTATGGGGAAAAACTAGTTCTCTACTTTTCCAAGCAAAGTACTTTAAGCCATCTGCTCTTTCATTGCCCCAGTTATTCAATATTGCTGCCATTAGAACTCCTGAAGGTTTCTGTAGGTGGAGTTTCTCTATCCCAGCAGCCGCTTTCAGATTACCACACAGAAGCTTATATTACTATCAATGATGAGTCAATAGCTCAGGCTTGTTACTAGCTAACTCTTACACTTAAATTAACCTGTATTTCTTATCTATTCTTTGCCACATGGCTTGGTACCTTTTCTCAGTACAATGTGTCTATTTTGTTCTCTCTGTGTCTGGCTGGCAACTTCTTATTCTGCCCTCCTTTTCCCATCATTCTCAGTTTGGCCTTCCCACCTAACTTCATGCCTGGCTACCTGCTTATAAGCTTTTTATTTACCAATGATAGTAATACATATTCATGGTATACAGAAGGATCATTCCACAGCACGTTTCAGCTGGCTAAAACCAGGAGTAGCCTCACTAAAGAGGGAACCAAAAAGAGATTCTGAGAGGTCAGATAGTCCCTCTCTCAAAGATTCCTACATTGTCTTCACAGAAACAGACCTCAATCTCTGAGTCATGGTTTCTAGGCTAAGTGTCTGAAGGTCTCTTTAGGTTCCTTTTTGTAGCCAGAATTTTCTAGTTCAAAGCCCAATGAGACCTCATCTTGCCCTAGTAATGACCTTTCCAGGAAATCAGCTCTTGGAATCCCAAAATACTATTACCCTCAGAGCCCAGAACTTTCCCCAAAATACTACTGTTAGGCAAAGACCCTATTACCCATTCCTGGAAGAAAAATAAAAGACAATGACCAAATAGAAACCACACTTAGCCATAGTTCAGTTCATATTCCCTGACCAACTCTATGCCTAAGGATTAGGAAGGGCAAAGACTGTTTTTCCTAATTCATAAAGGAAGAAACAGATTCATTGAATTTTAAGCTACTTTCCCAAGACCACCAGAACCTCCTGTGGGTGACAGATAAAGTCAGAGCTAGGCCTGTGTATCCCAGTAGCTTCACCCAGCAAACATGAGGTAATATGCTGTGTTAGAACTTCTCCACCAGAGACCTCCACTACTTCACTGAAGCTACTCCACAAGAACTTTGGGTCTTTTGGGAGCAATATCCTGATTTAGGTCAAAAGCATGCATTCTAAAATAAGTGTAATAAGCATAGATAATAAGCATAGGGGCTCCTGAACACCATGTTTCTGCATTTGGTAATCAACTCTGCCTTCCTTATTCCTGGGGACCCGCGGATTCTCCCAGTACTACATTCAGATCTTCTGTTGACTAAGTTGACAGTAGCACTGAGTTTGCCTGTTTCCAGCTTCACATGCAGCTCCTGGCAGACCGTCAAAACTACTGAGGAAATAAGTGTTAAAATGGCCCTCTCCAGGTCAGTGGCCACCCAACATCTATTGTGTAAAGCCCAAAAACCAATATTATCCAAGCGAACCATATAAGGCCCACACCACTGGATCTTTATTTGCCACTCTGTCCCTGAGGCCTTCAGTTAGCTCATTTCCACATAGCATGGAAATGAGTTAGGACTGGATTCTGGTGTTATGTCTTTCTGATTCACAGGGAAAGAGCGGCTTGCTGCTTGCCTTGGAGTCACTGTTCTGGAAGCCACCCACTTTTTGGAGAGATTTTTGCAGAAGTACAAAAAAATCAAGGACTTTTCCCAGACAATTATTTCGCAGTGTCACCATGCAGGTAAGCCAGTTGCAGCCAGGCCCCTCTTCCTACAGTAGACAGGGGTGTCCACAGATTCTCTTTTTGTGGCTGTATGGAAGGGCAGACAAGTGAGTATCTGTATGGTTTGTGTATGAGTTACTGAAGTTGGGTGGAGGTGACTGGAGAGCCAACAGCCTGCATCAACAGGGCTAAAAGACACCATGTGGAGAGGAAGCAGCCAGAGCTAGGTTCTGCTTGTAACAACAGAATGAACAAGCTTGAATTAACATGATAGCTATACATATAGGTAAAAATAGATAAATAAAATCCTACACCTGAAAGCTAGTAGGGCATGGTGGTGCACACCTTTAATCCCAGCACTCTGGAGGCAGAGGCAGGTGGATCTCAGTGAGTTCAAGGACAGCCTGGTCTCCAAAGTTAGTGTCAGGACACCTAGGACTACAAAAAGAAACTCCCAAAAAACCAAAAGAAAAAGAAAGATCCTGAAAGAGGAGACCATATATTCCTGTGAAAGACTTGTAGTTCATTTATACCACATCTCCACAAGTAAAATAAATATGTCTGTGAACACAGCACAATAAGTATGTAGTTTTATACACACTCTGTTTATGCCTTCTGTCATTATTTGTTTGGAAATGCATTGAAATTTTATGTTACTTTATAAAACAAGTCTCACCAAAAATGTGAGATTTAGCTACATATATACTTTAACTAGAAATAAGAGGATAAAATTATATTTTTAGTTATTTTTAAAAATAACTAATTTTTATGTACAGAAGTGTTTTTGCTTGCATATATGATAACTGTATGGCATATGTGGTTGGTCACATGGGAGCCAAAATAAGGCATTGGATCCCTTGGAACTTGAGTTACAAATGGTTGTGAGATACCATGTGAATGCTGGGAACCAAACTCAGGTTCTCTGCAAGAATAGCCAGTGTTCTTAAGCACTGTGCCATCCATCTCTCTACACCAAGAGTGTTTTAAAAAGAGATATTTGAAACTATGAATTCAATACCAACACACCAAAAAATAAAATAAATAAATAAACAAACTAAACCTTAGGAAAGATGTAGGGTGCAAGTTTTTGTCCAAAGCTGCTCTCAAATAATCACTCAGAGGCTTAATATTAATTACAAAGGATCAGCTGATAGCTCAGGCTTGTTACTAGATAACTATTATTGGTTCCTTTTCTAGGTAAAGAGTGCCCATCTTGTTCTCTCTGCATCTGCTGGTGGCTCTCTCACTCTCCTCTTCATCCCACTATCCTCAATTTGATTGTCCAAAATAACTTTATCCTGCCTTGCTTAGGCCAGTTAGCTTCTTTGTTAACCAGTGAGAGTAGTATAGAAGGATTATTCCACAGCAGAAAGAGCAGTAAAATCACAGAAGGAAGGAAATAAATGGAAGATCACATATTAACGATAAGCAGCAGGGTTAATAATTTGTGTAGAGATAGCATCCACAAATAAATACAAACAGGATGAAAAATTAAAACTGGATTGGACTGGCAGGATTTCCCATTCCTAAACGTGATCTCTAGCATGTGCCCCCAGGGTACAGCAAACACCTGTAGGTCCCAAATGCTCTCAGAGACTGAAGAGATTATAACCTGGAGCATGTGCTCATGCTCATAAATTCTGAGCAGCTGCCACAAGCTTATGTTTGGTTTTCCTGTACATGATATCAGGCAGCATTGGTGCCCAGTCACCTCCTACTGGTGAAAGGGAGCCTCCAAAAACTGCCAGTACACTGAGATCCCAAACCTCACCACTCACTCAGACCATGATCATCACCGCACACCCACAGGCCTCTGTCTACCCTGACCACTGCCCGCCCAGGAGTCTCAGTAGAAATTAAAATACTGTCTATGTGAAGTGTACAATAGTGATAATACTCAGTATTGATGAGAACATAAGAATGCAATGTCTTCTCACATGTTATAGTTAGAAATATAGTCACAATACAGACTCTTGGATAACACTAACTGCACACTGGGAATGATTTTTAAATATTGTCCATAAATCTTCACAATCTTTAAGAAGCGGGTGATGAAGAAAAAAAGTGGGTGATGATGCTGCCACAATTTTACAGCACAATCAAATGGGGGAGCAAAAGGTCCAGTCACTTCCTGAGTCACAATGGCGCAGGTAGGTGAGCACAACTCAGCACTCTTCTCTGATACAGACATCCCCTCTCCTCCTTGCACTTCACTTTCTTAAAGTGATGGGGGCGGTGATAATTACCCAAAGCATATTAGAAAAATATGTTGGTTTTTAGTCAAGATTTGCTGACAAGGACAGCAGCTTTTCACTCTTTCAGACCTCACCTTTTGGCATGTGAGACAGAGAGCCCACAGGATACAACAGACTTTACAGCCCATGTATGGAAGAAATAGAAGGGTTTCAGGACAGAGAGAGAACCCAAAAGAGCTGCCAGCTACAGCCTTGCTAAGGCGGTGACCATGACTAGGACTTGAAACATCAGCAAGGGCCAAAGAAAGTACCCAGTGTGAGCAAGTGGAGAGATCTGGGCAGACGTATGGACAAGATAATAGATAGGTTTGGTCAAGACCAGCCCGTTCATAGTACTTTACGTTGCAGGCATCTGAGATTTATCTTTAAAAATTAGTCCAGAAGCACTGTTGCAAGCTATATGGAGAGTCTGAAGTCAGAGCTACAACCAGAGGACAGTCTAGGAGTAGCAAAGGTATTAGATCAGGAGCAGAGATGAAATGAGGGGAAGAACACAGGCACTCAGAGATAGGTCAGAGTGGCTGGGACTCAAGCATCTGACTGCCAGTGCAAATGAAATTGGGCTCTCATGTGTCTGTGCACTCTACCTTCCCCAGCTCAGACAATTACGACCACACCAGAGCCTAAAAGCCCCAGAAAGGCCATGTCCGCAGCTTGTTCACATAGTTGTATCTTACTCAAAATACAAAATTGTCTGGACCAACATACTTTGGCTGACTGCAGTCAACCAAGACTGCTGCTGCTTTTGCTCCAGGTTCCTCTACCTCTTTCCCATGCCCAGTGCCTTAACTGGAGGTGAGGGGTTGAGATGATAGCTTCTTGTACCAATATTCCCCTGGCTCATCACTCACTCCTAAGTGTGTGGTGAAGGGATGCCAGGTATCCTGACATGAGAGTGTTGCTTCCATCATGAGCACCAGTGTGGAGTGGCAAGGCATCAGGTTCTCTTTCACTACAAATAGAAACTCATCACCAGTTGGAATGATAGGTGGGGTACAAATACAGTTTGAAGCACTTATTGTCACATGACATACACTTTGGACCACAGTGGAGTTTCTCCATAGACAACCATAAAACAAGCCAAAGTATATGAGTTTTAAGACACTTGGTAGTGAGTATCCTATTCTAAGTTGTCAAGAGGGGAAAAAGATAAAATGAGAACAAAGACACTTAAGTCTGTGATACCCACATCCAGTCGGAAGCTGTGGACATGTGAAGACGTAAGAACCAAATGTGCTGAGTCAGAAGCATAGTGCCCTGTCCTTGTTTTTACATATCACCCATGAACCTTGTCTCTTCATGAGGATTACATTGGGACTGAAGTACAGCTCAGTGCATTACCTAATGTAGAGCGAGAGACTCTAGATTTCAGTACTTTAACACCCAACAACAACAAGAAGTTATAGATTTCATATGTAGAGAATTCTTCCCATCCTTAGACCTATGAATTCACCAGCAGAGGATTTGCTTCTGACCCACACCAAATTAAAACAGAAGTTTTCACTGCCCAGGAACATGTGTAACCTACTACGAAAGCTATTCTTGGTCGTTAACTAAAACCCAAATTAACTAAAACCCCAAAATCGAGGGTATGATTGTGGGAGATCTTTGCTTTATTTATTTGAAGTAAGATGTGTTACAATAAGGTTTTCTGGCGCTGGGCACCAGAGGTCCATATCCACAGACCTGCCGCCTCAGACCCCTTAGCCGCCCACTGCTGCTTAGGCCCCCCAAAATGACTCAGACACTTATATTAACTTCATGCTATTTGGCCTATGGCTCAGGCACATTGCTAGCTAGCTCTTACATCTTAACTCAACCCATTCTCATTAATCTGTCTACCATGTGGTCCGTGGCTCACCAGTGTTCCTTACCCATTTCTTCTTTGGCAGCTGACTCGGTCTGTCTGACTCTGCCCTGCTTCTCCTACCTATGCTCTGATTTCCCCTCCTACTTTTTCTATGGTGCCTGTCATGGGCCAAAACAGCTCCTTTATTTAAAAATTGATATTCACAGCATACAGAAAGACATTCCCACATCAAGGAAGATCCACTTTTAACCTGGATCTTTGAAGACAACTCCTTTAATCCATATCATTTAATCTGGGAGACCCCAACTCTAATTTTGGCTACACTTTATGCTAGAAGCCTATATAAGGACATGTAAAAGAAAGGTTTTGCTCTTTGTCTGCTTACTCTGGCCTTGCTACCTAGTCCATTCCTTCACTGGCATTAGAGCCTACTTCTGGATTCCAGCATATACGAAAGACCAGTTGAAACATCCAGTCTCATGGACTAAGCAACTACTGAATTCTTAGACTTCTGTTCACAGCCAGCCATTAGATTGGCAGACTTTAAGTCATTCTAGTAAACCCCCTTTATATATGTACATATAGATATAGACATACTCTAGTGAGCCCTAACTAATTCAGATTTTGGTACTAGAATTGGTTCTAGAACAACAGAAGTATAAAGATGAATAGTCTGTTCAATTTGCTCATATCTATTGTTACCAAAGCCTCTACAAGCTCTTCTCTGGGGGCTTGGAGAGTACTGAAAGCCTGTGATGTAAACGATTTTACAAACTTAAGGAGACTGGTGATATATGTTTAATAAAATTAATCTGGACTATCAGAGTTAACAACAGAACCAAGCCAGGCAGTGGTGGCACGTGATGCTAATCCCATCACCTGGGAGGCAGAGGCAGGGGGATCTCTGTGAGTTAAAGGCCAGCCTGGACTACAAAGCAAGTTCCAGTACAGTAGGACTGTTACACATAAAACCCAGGCAAATGAATTAAATTATCCTGCTTTACCAGTTTTGAGTGGCAATAGAGTTGGTGACCCTTTATCTGAAACTTTGACAATTTGGGGAAATATAAAGAAAATGATGATACTGGTCAATTGTTCTTAGCATCTCTGGACAAATTTACGAAGAATAAGAATGAATTCCATCATAAAATCAGCTAACATTAGCATCTTAGAATACAGTGAAGGACAAAAACAAACAAACAAACAAACAAACCTCAGTGATAAAATTGACTGGCCCCAGATTTGCACAAGCAGTCTGAAAGTTTCTAAGTGTGCCCTGGAAGAGAATCTACTTTCCAGCAGCCACAGAGCTCAAGTTGCAGAAAAACAAACCACAGCCCTCAAACAAGGCTGGCTGAATTACAGCGAAAATTTAAATCTCAGCCTAAGGTGGTGTCTACAGTTAAAGTAAGGGCATTAATTGGTAAATAATGGGATTCTGTGACATGGGATAGGGCCATGTGAGGCGGAACCTTTGGAAGCTGATAACTTTAAACCCTCGGGTTCTCAAAGGTTTATCTCTCCTGAAGAAGCAGTCTCTCTACATTTAGCCTCACCCCTTGAAATATTGTCCTTTTCACCTTTCACCAACCAAATTAGTCCTTTATTGTCTGCTACTAAACCAGTGGGTCTTTTTCTGAAAGAGATGCCACACAAGACAATACTGATGACCCTCAGGACCCAACAACTGCCTCAAGAGCAGTGGTTCTCAAACGTCCTAATGCTACAATCCTTTAATACAGTTCTGCATGTTGTGGTGATCCCCAACCACAAAATTATTTTTGTTGCTACTTCATAACTTTAATTTTGTTACTGTTAGGAATCATAATGTTAATGTCTGTTTTCCAATAGTCATAGGGGACCTCTGTGAAAGGGTCATTCAAACTCCTTGGGGGTTGTGACCTACAGGTTGAGAGCCATTACTTTAGACCTATAGCCAGACTTAAAGTGGGGTTCTATGCAACCCCTGAACAGCTTGGAATTAGAAGAAACTTAAGAGACATCCAGAGATTCCTCTAACAAGAGAAAATAGAGAAAATCACCTTAGCAAATTGAGGTCATAGCAGGTTGCCACCAAGAAGAGTTGGGAACAAATCTTGAAAGAAGGAGATGTTTGTTGAGTGAGAGGAGCAGAGAGGGAGATGGAGATGGATATCTCGATAGAGGAAGCTGGTGCAGGGTTGGAAAGAGACTGGGTGCTAGGGAAATGTCCAGGAACTTGCAGGATGTACCTGGCTAAGTCTCCAAACAATGGTGGATGGGGTGCCTAAATGGGACTTCCCCTATAATCAAATGAGTAAACACCCTAGATGTCATCACAGAACCTACATCCAACAGGGAGGTGGAGGTGGGGATCCATGGCTGAGCACTGAGTAGAGCTCCTGGTCCAGCTGAGATCAGAGGAGGAGAGTCTGCATGAGCAGAGGGATAGGGATTATGAGGAAGGTTCCCACAGTGATGGCTGGCTGGAGCTCTAAGGAGCTCACTGAATTGGGAATTGCCACTGGAGATCCATCGGGTGGGGGAGCTGGGCCCTCCAGGAGTGGGCTGCTTTCAACTGCCATGAGTGTGTGGAGCCACAAGGGGTGGGATCAGAGTGTGTTCCTGTTCATGGGCTGGCACCTTGGAGCCCATTCCTTATAAAGGAACACTCAACCCAGAATTGACTTTGGAGTGAGTGAATCAGGTGTGCATGGAGTAGATGTGCCATGCTGGGCTGGCCCACCTTTGGACCACTCTTTTGAGGAAGGGTATAGATGGATGGGAAGGGGTGAGGCTGAGGGCTGGGTGGGTGGGATTGGGAGAGGTAGGGGAGGGGGAGCAGCAGGATACAATGATTTCGATGACAATTTTTAATGAAAAAAGCGGAATTCTAGAAGGAGGTAGAAAGTGTAATCCATGAAGAGGTGTGCTACATTACTAAATAAGTTTGCTTAATAAGCTTAGTAAGTTTGCTAGTTCATTCAAGGGGAATACGTGTATGAATGGATTTTAAGGGTGTGGGCTAATGGTAGAAGGAACATAAAACTTGATCAGGTTGATTTTATGGCTCTGAGTGGAGATTCTAGGTTTAATATGGAAGTTTAAACAGTTTTTAAAAGTGTTAAAAGTTTATTTGAATTGTTGGCTGAAGCAGTTGTCAAATGATGGTCTCCTAAGAAGAGTTGGAGATTCCTCATATCCCTTGGCTGAGTGTTGATGAAGGGATTTTATTGCTCAGGAAAACTGCAATATTACAATGAGTACACTGTGTAAAACCTAATCCTTCACAATGGGAAAGCCTAGGAGACATGCCCTTACTAATCTTGTAATACACAAAATGGTGAGAGAGTACCAGCACATCTGGAGAGCTTTACTGTCCCCCCTTTTCTTGTGCTAGACCTTACGGTTAGAGAAGCTGCTGCTCAGTTGGATGAATTAGATTAAATGGACCCCAAGGTAACATGGGCCAGGTAGAAGCACTGAATCCCCCAAGGTAAAGTGGTTGAGGTGGTTTGAAAGAAAACCCCCCCCAAAGGGAGTGACACTATTAAGAGGTGTGGCTTTGTTGGAGTAGGTGTGGCCTGGTTTGAGGAAGTGTGTCACTTTGAGGGTTCATATGTGCCCAAGTCATGCCCAGTGACACAGTCTACTTCCTGTTGCCTGCATATAAACATGTAGCAGCTCCTTCTCCATGTCACCATGCTCTCCATCACGATGACAATGGACTAAACCTCTGGAACTGTTAAAAGAGTTGCTGTGGTCATAGGGTCTCTTCACAGCAATAGAATCTAACAAAGATAGTGTTCATGGCTATTGCAATGGGCAGCACAAACAAGTAATGACCATAATGGTCTAACCCATATTGGTCAGCACAAGCCAAGTGAATTGTATGGTGACGTGATTCATATGGACCTTTGTTACTGGCTAATCAATCAGGGTGTTTTCAGGCATGAAATAGTTAAGAAGCCTACTGCATTTTTGTTTGATCTGTATAAGTGGGAAAAAAACTCAAGCAAATGAAAGAAAGATTACATTGGATGGTGTCAAAAGGCAGTCTCAGCCCGTGAATCAATTTCCAGACTTGAGCCAGTTTGCAGTCCCAGAACCCTTGAATGAAGGGACAACCAGGTTTCCCTGAGGTAGGACCTGACAAAATACTTAAACGTTTTGCTGCGAGGCTCTCTCCAGTCCTTCCCCATGGGGACCTACACCCTTTTACAAGGATAACTGTACAGTGGGGGAAAGGAAACAATCAGACTTTCTGGGGTCTATTGGATACTGGTTTTGAATTAACTCTGATTCTAGGTTGCAGATCACAAGAAACCTTATGGCCTCTAGTTAAAGTAGAGGCCTTTTGGAAAACAGGGTATTAATGAAGTTTTAACTGAAGTCTGACTCACAGTAGGTCCAGTGGGTTCCCAAGCCTAGCCTGTGCTTATTTCCCCAGTCCCAGAAGGTATAATTGGGATGGATATACTCTCACATTGGTTCCCTGACCTGTGGAGTGAGGGCTGTTATAGCTGGAAAGGCTAGACGGAAGTCTTCATAGTTGCTTCTGCCAAAGAAAAAAAGTGGAGCAAAACCATTATGTCATCCCTGGAGGAACTGCAGAAATTAGTGCCATCATCAAGGACTAAAAAGATGCAGGAATGGTTATTCCTACCACATCTCCTTTTAAGTCATCTATCTGGCCAATACAGACGACAGATGGATCATGGAGAATGACTCAGATTGAGCTGCTGTACCAGATGTGGTGTCCTCACTTGATCAGATTAACACATCTGGTACATGATATGAAGCTATTGATCTAGCAAATGTCTTTTTCGTGGTATCTGTCCATAAGGACCACAAGAAGGAATGTCCTTTCAGTTGGTAAGGCCAGCAGTTTACCTTTACAGTTTTGTTTCAAGGTCATATTAACTCTCCTGCCCTGTGTCATAACTTAGTTAGAAGGGTTCTTAACCATCTGTCTCTTCAACAAAATATCACATTGGTGCACTATATTGACATAATTATGTAATTCTGGAGACAGCACATTCCTCACTTGGGTGTGGTACTCTGGCCCATCAAGGAGCTCAGAAAGCCACTAGCTTTGTGTGGCACCTGGAACAGGAGAAGGCTTTTCAACAGGTCCGAGCCACTGTGCAGGCTTCTCTACCACTTGGACCATATGATCCAGCAGACCCGGTGGTACTTGCGGTATTGATGGATGATAGGAATGTTGTTGGAGCCTTTGGTAAGTCCTGATAGTGAATCACAGAAGAGACCTTTGGGATTTGGGGGCAAGGCCTTACCATCACCTGCAGACAACTGTTCTCCCTTTGAAAGCTCTTGGCCTGGTTTTGATCCTTAGTGGAAACTGAATGCTTGATAATGAGCCATCAAGTTACTATGAAACCTGAGCATCATGAATTGGGTGTTATCTGAGCCACAAAGTCATAAAGTAGGATGTGCACAGCAGCAATCTACTAACAAATGGAAGAAGTATATTTGTGATCAGACATGAGCAGGTCCTGGAGGCACTTGCAAGTTACATAAGGAAGTTACCCAAATGCCTATGGTTTCTACGCCTGTTACAATGCTCTCTGCTGCCAAGCATGCACCTATAGTCTCATGGGGTGTTCCTTATGGTTGGTTGAGTGAGGGCCTGGTTTACTGATGGTTCTTTACCTTATCCAGGTTTCACACAGAAGTAAACAGCTGCAGCACTAAAACCCCTTTCTGGGACAACACTGAAAGACACTATAGTGGATAAATCTTCACAGAGGGCAGAACTTTGGACAGTACACATGGTCATATATTTTGTTTGGAAGGAGAAATGCCTAGATGTGTGTTTTATTATTCATGGGCTATAGCCAGTGGATTGGCTGGGTGACCAGGGATTTATAAAGGGCGTGGTTAAAAAGTAGGTGAGAAAGATACCTGGGGAAGAAGTATGTGAATAGATCTCTCCAAATGGACGAAGAATGTGAAGACCTGTGTCCCATGTAAATGCTCATCAAAAGGTGACTTCAGCTGAGGAGGAATTCAGTAATCAAGTAGACAGAATGACTCATTCAATGGGCAGTCAGCCTCTTTCCCCAAGCCATTTCTGTCATTGCCCAATGGGCCCATAGACAAAGTGGCCTCAAAGTGGACTTGCACTCACCAAGACTGACCTGGCTACAGATGCTGCCGAGTACCAGATCTTCCAATAGCAGAGATCAAACACTAAGTCCAATATATGGCATCATTCCCGGGGATGACCAGCCAGAAACTTGATAGCGGATTGATTACATTAGACCACTTCCTCCGTGAAAAGAACAGTGCTTTGTCCTTACTGGAGTAAATATTACTTCTGGTTGTGGATTAGCCTTTTCTGAACATAATGCTTCTGCCATAAAACTGCCATCTGTTGATTTACAGACTGCCTTATCCACCATCATAGTATTCTACTCGTACTGCTTCTAACCAAGGAACTCACTTCACAGCCACAGAAGGACATTGTTGGCCTATGATCATGGAATCCACAGTTCTTTGTTCCCCATCATCCTAAAGCAGTTGGTCTGATAGAAAGATGGAATGGCCTTCTGAAGACACAGTCATAGCACCAATTAAGTGGCAGTAGCCTGGAGGGCTTGGGGGCAGGGTTCTCCAGAATGCAGTATATGTTTTAAATCAGCATCCAGTATTTGTTATGGTTTTTCCCATGGCCAGGATCCACAGGTGCAGAAATCGGGGGGAGGGAGGTAGAAAGGAGAATAGTTACACTCACTATCACCCCTTAGTGACCCTCTAAATTTTTATTCCTGGTTCACTCAGCCTTAAATTCTACTGACCTAGAAGTTTGGTTCCAGTGGTGGGGTCTGTATGTAGGGGGGTTCCTACCAGAAGCCACAACAAACATTTCATCAAACTGTTGAATTTAGACTTCTGGCTGAGAAAGAAGTAACAGTGAGCCAGGCATGGCGGCACCCACCTTTAATCACAGCACTTATAGGAAGAGGTAGGTAGATGTTTGTGAGTTTGAGGCCAATGTGGTCTACAAAGACAGTTCCAGGACAACCAGAGCTGTTACACAGAAAAGCCCTGTCTCCAAAAAGAAAATAAAGGCTAGTGGTGGTAGAAGTGATTGATCCATATTATCATGAGGAGATTGGATTGCTTCTGCACCATGCGGGTAAGGAAGAGATTTTTTAGAGTATCTCCTAGTGCAGCCATGTCCTGTGATAAAAGTCAGTGGGAAGCTACAACAGCCCAATCCAGGCAGGATGACAAAGGGCACAGACCTGTCAAGAATGAAGGTATGGGTCACTCCTTCAGGAAAAAAATCTCTTGCCTGAGATTGAAGGAAATACAGAATGGGTAGTAGACCCATGGGTAGTTTTATAAATGCCAGGTAACTTAACAAGTTACAGAAATGGGTTATTGTTGCTGGGTCCTAACAGTTCCCTTAGGGGAGGGGGTGAGATGGGGAGTCAATGACACAGACCCTGAGAGTCAGTTGAAAAGCAAAAGACTAACTCCTTTATTCAACAATTGGGAGAGTCTTATATGCCATCCTCCCAGCACCCAGGCTGGTGATATTACATGGCCATCCCTCATTGGCTGGGTACAATCAGGAGATCTGACAGCACCTGTTGCTAGGCAGGTTCCCAGTGGTCAGGAACTCTGGGCAGGCCCTCAGGTAGACTCCAAGTTGGCTCTTAAGGAAGTACATTATGTGTATGCCTTGACAACTGATTTGAACCAATTTCCTTGGCCCTGTGGGCCTGTCCCACTACAAATTATAATTGGCATGAATGTCATATTCTGTTAAGAATGTATCTCCATGGATATTTGTGTGTTCTTTCCTCAATCACTCGATCATGAGTTGTAACATCATTTAAGAGTATTAGTGGTTATCATATTTAAGTGTGAGATAGTAAAAGAATGTTTCTCAAGGGACATTGCCCCCTATTCTAGATTTATAATGTGTTTGTGGTTACACAAAGTATAGTTATATTGTGTTAGGTATAAATCTGACCTGAAACATATAATGTTTATGATTATACATTGTATATGTATCATATGTTTAGACATTATTATGATCTGGTTATTCTTTCATTTGGAAATTAGTCATGACATAAGGAACTATGATTATGTGTGAAGTTGACAAAGAGTGGGCTTGTAATAGCTGTTCATGGCATTATATGGCAACTTGACTATATCTAGAACTAACTAAAATTCTGAAATGGAGGGCACAACCATGAAGGATTGTTTGCTTTATTTAAAGTAGGAAGATCCACTTCCAATCTGGATCTTTGAGGTAGGAAGACAACTCTTTTAATCCAGATCATTTGATCTGAGAGACCCCACTTCTAATTTGGGCTCCACCTGCTGGAAACCTAAGAAGGAAGCTTTTGCTCTTGTCTGCTAGCACGTCCATTCCTTCACTGGCATTAGAGTCTACTTCTGGATTCAAGCATATACTCAGTCTCTTGGACTGAGCAACTGCTAGATTCCTGGATTTTCCATTCACAGCCATCCACTGTTGGACTAGCTGTACCACAGCCTGTATGTATGTATGTATGTATGTATGTATGTATGTATGTATGTATGTATGTATGTATGCATGTATGTATGTACATATATATGTGTGTGTGTGTGTGTATATATATATATATATATATATATATATACAGAGAGAGAGACAGAGGCAGAGAGAGAGAGAGATTCATTCTATGCATTTTGTTACTCTAGAAAATCCTGACTAATACACCAACATAGTGGGGTTTTTTGTTTTTGAAACAGCTCTGGCTGTCCTGGAACTCACTTTGTATGCCAGCCTGGCATCCAATTCACAGAGATCCACCTAGCCACCACCACCATCTGGCAACATAGTGGGCTTTTGTGTGCTATTTATTTATTTATTCATATATTTTTGTGTTGGGTGTATGAGTTTTTTTACATGTATATATATATATATATACATATATATGTATATGTCCATGCACCACAAGCATGCAGTGCTTAACAGAGAGCATAAGAGGGTATAAGATCCTCTATAACTAGAGTTACAGATAGTAGCTTCCATGTAGATGCCAGAAAGAAAACCCAGGTCCTCTGGAAGGATGAGTGCTCTTAACCACTAAGCCATTTCTCCATGCCTTTTAAGCATTTCCTAAGATTCTCCAAGCCATAAAACCTTGCCTCAGAAGGTCTCAGTCTACCTTCATATAAGGACATATTCATTATTCCACACACCCTAGAATTACTCCTGTGCCCAAGCCCTACATGTGGCTTTTAACTTCTGTACAATAAAAATTTCCCTCTCTTGTATTATGTAAGATCTTAGGGCAGCTGGAAGCCAGGAAAGAGTAGAAACTTGACACTTGGCCAGCAGAAGTCATCCCACTACAGGCCTTACTGTATAGAAGCCATCTGCCCTGGGAAAACATGGGATAGTTCTGTGGGAAGTGAAGGGCAGTATAAGGAGGCACTGACCACTTGGTGATATGCTACTTGTACTTGTTTCTTGTCTGCTTCTCCTTCCTATACTTTAGGCTATGTAACATCCATCTTGGGTCGAAGGAGGCCTCTCCCGAGAATCTGTGCACAGGACCAGAAGCTTCGGGCACAAGCAGAGCGACAAGCAGTAAACTTTGTGGTACAAGGTACTCGGGCCTCTGGCCTACCACTGTCTGTGGTTCCTTCCCCAAAGACTCATGTCCCCTGCCCCTCAGGTATTTGGCAGATTGCCCTGTATAAAGCCTTACACCCCCTCCCCACCTCTCCTGCTTAAGTAAGTGTCACAGCTGCTGATGCTTTGGAAGGGCCATCTTTATGTTTAAGACATGTTTGGAAGAACATGATGGGGCATAACCTGCAATATTAACCCTTGAAAGACTGAAGCTACATATCTAAGACCCACGGACGCCTTTCTGTTCCTTTCTAAAAGTAAGAACCTGAGTCTCCTGGAGCCTTACCAACAATAGAGCCAAAGATGGGTTACTTAACATAGGCTGGGACCTGGAATATCATACCCAGAGTATTAGGCTTCCTCAGTAAGGCATCCAAACTGCATTCCCCTGCCACTGAGGAGGAAGCAGCTCTACTACATTGAGAATGTATGGTTTGCTTCCAGTTGCAAAAACCCTTTCATTATTAGCCAGCTGAGTGAGCAGTGCCCATGGGAAATGTCTCTATAACAGCTCAGGCACTGTGTGCCATATACCTTAAGCTCTAACACAGAACCCTTGTGTCCACAGGTTCAGCTGCAGACCTCTGTAAGTTAGCCATGATCCGCATCTTTGCTGCAGTAGCCACATCCCCAACCCTGACAGCCAGGTCAGTGAAGTAGTCATTTTCCAGGACCCAGCCTTGAACTCCTGTCTATGAGGGTTGTTGGGTGCCAAAATGACATTGCTCCTTATACCCACCACATGATTTCCCATCCTACCCTAAGAACTTCAAGCTTCTCCCATAGGCCTCTACACACCAGGGTACCCATATCACTGCCTAAGTGGGTCAACACTAATCCTGGGAGGAAATGTCCTACGGGAAGATGACAGCTTCTCTAGATGCTAAGATGTGAAGTTGGCCCCCTGGAGCCTATGCTTGAGCCTCAAGAGGGCTTTGGAGATGTCAGAACCTGCTTGTCTAGGGACTTTCCTCACCACACTTAGAGTTTTCTCTTGGCCTGTAATATAATTCATGCTCAAGGCATGAGTTTTCCTTTATCAGAAACCTCTAGTATTTCTTTTGAAAACTTTATTTCTTCAAACATCTCCACTGTCCATTTTTACCTTTTATTTGTGTTTTTGGATGTTTTTCACACCTCTGAACAGGAGTATGCTCTGTAGATTGGTGTCACACAGAACCAAGGGCAGGAGGCTCAGCTCCAAGTTTTATTGTCTACTGCCTTTTGCATCCCTGTTCTGGGCACTTTCCTACTGAAAAGAAATAGGTTAGGAAGCTGCAAGTCCTCTGGGAAGAAAACCAGAGGAAGGGCAAAGCCCTAAGAATTTGAAGCAGACTGTGCAAAGCTGGGTCCAGGCGGTTTCTCCTGTCACCTTTCTGTCTTCTACCTAGTACTCCCAATGATTTCCTCCCAGTGCCCTGTGACTGATGGAATCTGTATATCTGCCCATTCCCACCATTCCTGGGATAACCTGTAGCTTCACTTGGGCTGTGCACAGCCTGTGCTGGCCCATCCTGGCAGCTGCTGAAAGCATGCGGCACTCTGTATCTGCTGTATGTGAGGCTAGCAAGTTACTTCTCTGTTCTGTTTTTGGAATTGGTGAAAAATGCTGGCATATTAATTCGTAGGGTCTCCTTGGTTGTAATGTGTTTCCAAAAGCTAAGCACAGAAAATCTGACTCAGAGATACAGAGAAAAGGAAACTGAGGCAATAAATAGCCTGCACCTTGTCCAAGTTCAGGTAGAGCCAAGCTAGGGCTGGGCATCCTCCCAGGACTGCAGTCTACTATCTTGTGCCACTGCACAAATGCACTTCTAAGAGGAAACCACAAAAAATAGCTAGGGTACTCTGTAGGAGGGAGCTGCTGACAGACTACTGGCAGAAATGAGGTTAGGGCCTTTTGGAAAGTTCCCTCAGAGGGTCAGGATTTGTCCACCTGTGTCAGGCCAGCCAGATGCAAATACAGTAGTTCTGTGTCCTCTGTGGAGCAGATGGTAACCTATGGAGGCATGGACCCCTGGGAGCCTGAGCAGCCTAAGCCTGCATTCTTCTGCTTCTCCTGCTTGTCTCTGTGCCCCAGCTTCCAGGGAGAAGTGTGATGTCTCTGTGGCTGTGATGGTGATGTGTGAGTGACTAACAGTCACACCTATTAGGTCCTGCCACACTGGCAGCTCAGATTGCATGGTGTGATTTCAGGAAGTGTGAAAGCTCTTCTGCTAAATCTGGAAAGAGTTATAAGTGACTCTTCTGAGGCTTCTGTCCATTTGAAAAATAAAGCCCTTGGGAAGTAAGGCCTGCCAGATGCCTTAGTATTAGTTTAAGAAAACATGCCAGTGCTACAGCTTAGTGCCTGTCATGCCCTATCACAATCTGGCTTCTGGAAAGGCTCTGCTAATGCCCTAGCCAGAGGCAGTACATAAAACACAAGGGAACCTCTCTGTAATCTGGGCTCAGCATATTTCCATTGCCTGCACAGTCTTTAGGATGTGCATTTATTGACCTCTAGTATCAGTAGCCTGGCTGTGGTGTGTCACTGGTGTGTCATTTTCCCACCAAGTCCAAGGCACAGAAGTTACTGACTTCATTTTGGAAGCTCTTTCCCTTTGGTGCTGTGATAGAGGTAGCAGAGGCTCTGACCATCACAACATCTTCCAGGCAAGAAAAGGTAGTGATGATCAAGTCAACCCTTTTACAAGCCTACCTGGGAATTGGAAAACAGATGACTTCTAGGTCACCCCATCTTAGAGGAGATGGTGTGTATGCTAGAAACAAAGCTCCTTCTCTTCCCTGCCCAATAACAAAAGGGTGACAGAGAAAACAGATGGACAGGTCACCATAGGACGCTGCTGTCAAGTGCCATCATGACCATTCTGGCCAGGCATTTGAAGGCTGCTCCTTCCTTCCAGCCAGGGTTCTCCATCAGATCCATTATCACTCCTGAGGTAGAGGGAGGTTGCCACAACTTCTTTGTGAAGCCTCAGCTTTCAGTGCCACAGGGGAACCGAGGGGGGCATATGGCATGTGATTATTGCTCTACAGAGTCCCATCCAGGAGACAGAGCAAGGGCCATAGAAGACAGTACACATGGGATCCCTCTATGTCTTCTACTCTTCCCTAGGGACTATAGGTCCTTGTGATCATCCCATCACCTGTATTACACACTTTATCCCTGGCGGTGCAGGACCAGCTAACTCTGTGCACACCCACAAAGGTCTGGGGCTACACATCTTCAAGTATTCTGAAGTGTCATCTTCCTGGGGAGCTTGGCCACCAGGATCCCACCTTCCAAAGAGCCTGTGGGCTCGTGGCAAGCTGTTGCATATGCTGCTGTAGATTTATGGGTTGAGTACTCAGATGTCTCCAGAACTTCATGTCTGATCCTGTGCATATCTGAACTGTCCTTACTCACCCAGATGGATCCTTTTGCCCTGACCAACACACTTACTCAGCAGAGCACTGCTTTCCAGATTCCTCTTCTCTTCCTACAAATTCCAGAAGTGTCTCAGGGGCCATTCAGGACTGCTTGTGAAATGGAACTTGAGTGATCCATGAAGCCAAGTTCAACTGGAACTCTGGTTTAGTGCCCCAAAGTACATGTTCAATCCTGTATGGCATCCAAATATCCCATATCTGATAGCTTTTGTGCCTTTGAATTTTACATTTTTCAAGTTATGTTGAATTTTTTATGACTTCAAAAGCAAATTTTTAAAAAACATTGCCCCATCACTCCCTTTAAACTGAAGGGTGTGCTCCCACCACATTCTTGGTTTAGCCTCACTCCTCACAGCAGGAGCAACTCTCCCAACCGCAGCTCTCCTGCCCCGTCCACATCCATAATGTCACAACCAGTGACGAGTAGGGACATGAAGGTCACGTGTGCTCTGCTCCTGCCCTGCCAGTCTTCCATGATTATGAAATGCTCAGCCTGCCTAGTCATTTATCTCTCCTGGCCCCTCTGTCACTCCCTGGAGCCATACCTATTCCACACAGAGCCACAGTCTTTAATAAACCAGATGCCAAAAAACCCACTAGAAACTATGAATGATAACCCTAGGTCCTGTGTGGAAGTATCCACACTCACCAGTGACTTCCTTCCTCTCCAGGTTAGTTGCCCAAATTCATGACGAGCTGCTGTTTGAAGTAGAAGATGCTCAGGTCCCTGAGTTTGCAGGTGCGTACAGGGAAGCATGGAGGTGGTGTTACTCACAGTCAAGAAATTTGCCATCCCTTTCAAGCTTCTCCCCTCTGTCCCTCAAGGCCTCTCCCAGCTGGCATCTAGTTTGGTGACCATAATAAGGGGAGACATATGTTTAATACTCCAGAACAGCCATGAAGCTTCTGTGCATAGACATCCATGGCAGAGCCTCCACTCAGGGCAGTTTGGAGAGATGATAACACAAGCTCACAAGATAGGTCATTGTTGGACACAAAGCTACCTTCTGAGGCACAACAAGACCAGACCTTTGCCAGAAGCTTCTGGGACTCCCATGCCCAGACTATTTTCATGGAAAAGGATAACCTTGTACCTTGCTCCTAGCCCTAGTAACACAGAACTAGTGGTGTGAGCATAGTGCCTACCCACCTCAGCTGGCCTACCTCTGCTGGAAGGAGCTGAGGTGAAGGGATAGAGCCAGCTCTGTCAGGTCAGTGGCCAGAAGGGTGGACTTAAGGGTCCTTTAAGTGGATGTGGACACTGTGTTGAACCAGCTCTGAGGTTACATGAGAGGATCAAGGGCCCTAACCACTTGGTTTGAATGGCTTCTAAACCCAGAAATAACCAGCTAACATGGGTCAGGCAGGCCTGATCCTGAAGGCTCAGCTCTGAAGGCCTGGAAGCCAGGAGGCTGGCCAGACCCGGACTCACAGCTGTAAGCAACTGTTTTCCTGTTCTAGCTCTTGTCAGAACAACCATGGAGTCCTTGCAACAGGTACAGACTCCAGAACTGCAGCTGAAGGTGAGGAGATACACATCTGCCCAGCACCAGTGTCATATCCCTCACAGATGGAATCAACTCAGGGTGGGCAAGAGGGTCCTACTCTCCAGAGAGCAGGAGGGCAAGGGTTAAGGTCTTGTGCACCAGGACTACAGCCCTCCAAGCCTCCACTTGTCCCTCCCTACTGAGGAACTTTTCCCTACTGGATGACTTGATTGGTCCCTGGTAAGAAGCCACTCTTGTGGATATCTGCTGCTGCTGCTGCTGCTGCTGCTGCTTCCAACCTCTGGATAAACCCCTTCCCTGAGGCTCACCCTCACTGAGGGTGGGCCCTGGGCCCCCCTATCCCAAGTACACCCCAGGGCATATCTAAACATAGGCCCATTCCATACCTCGATCAACACTGCTTGGAAGCAGCTCTGGATTATTGCCAGAAAAAAAGATCCCTGAGTGCTTCAGCTAAGGCTTCTCAGAGCAGTGTGGACAACTGAGCAGGGAGCAACAGGTGGGAAGTCTTGAAGCCTGTAGAGCTGCCTAGATGGTACCAGACACATCTTGTCACTTAGCACACTATCCAACCCCATGGGCACCTCAGAACTCACCAGAGCCACAGAAGCTTTGGCTCTGCTCACGGGCTTTGAGACCTTCCTTGGAAAGGCTCTGACCTGCTAGACCTCCTGCTGTGTTCCAGGGCATTGTGCACCTCTGCACAAGTGGCAGCTTTGCAGGCTAAACAGCAAAACATGTATTTACCCACTGGGTTACAGGACTCCTGCCCCCTCCCCGAGGTAGTCTATAAAACCTATACCCGTTGTGGGCAAGGAAGATTCTAAGGGCCCTGGGCTTCTTCCTCTTTCCTTGAAGCCCAGGAAACTAAACTTGGGTGCTGGAGGTGGGGCTCATGAGGCAGAAAACTATAGGAACCAACTAAGCCAGCCCCTTTCTTCAGACATGGGAGCTTTGCCTAATGCTTTGGGGGAAAGCCCTCTCAAGTAGGGGTCTTCTGCCCCCTAGCATCTCTCCAAGATACAACCCTGACAGGGTGAACATGTATTACACTAAGGCTCCATGCCTGTAGACCTACACACTGTCTGAGGCCTGATAGGTAGGGAGCTCTACCATGGTATGTGTGTGTGACGTGAGCTTTCAACAGGGCTAATGCAAGTATACACTTGTGTGTACATGTGTATGCCTATATATATGGCTACTCTGTGGAATTGTGTGTCACTGTGCACTGTTACCTTTTTAACCTGAGTGAGGGCCTGGGAGGTGGCTGGGTTTCTCTTTGAAGGTCATTTCTGGTTATCATCCCACAGGTACCCCTAAAGGTAAATTTGAGTGTTGGCCGCTCATGGGGACACTTGGCCCCACTCTAGGAGACCCTGAGCTTAGCCTGAGCCGAAGCAAATCTCCTGCAACAGCCCAACTACCAGTGAGGCCCCTCTTCAGTACCTACCATGTTTTCATCTTATAAGTTTGTAGCTCTGGGCAACAGTGGGAGGAGAGTTGGTTTCAGCAGTCCATCCTGCAGCCTTTCCCAAGTCATCAGTGTCTACTCTGTGAAGGCTAGACTGATGCAGGCCACACTGAACCTTTGTGAACAGCTAGGTTACTACCTGAAGTAAATGCCTAATGAGAAGCTGTCTTCTTATCTGAGGGGATTCTTCCTACAGATGCACACACATGTACAGTATACACTCTGCTCAGTAGGCTGACTAGGGAATGCCTCAACCCAACTTGGCCCTTGACGAGTGTCCACACAGGCCCTGTTCTTCCCTGTGCCAAACATAAGCCGGCATAGAGTACATCCAGTAAGGAAACAAAAAAGCTGTCACTGGAGAGCACCACAAGGTTTAAGATAAAAGGCGCAGCTCTGTGGCAGGCAGCACACTGTGTTTCACTTAAGATGTTTCAAAAGTGGAGTTTTTCCAAGTCCAGGAAAAGATCACCAACTCCTTCCTGATGGCTGAGCCATGGCTAAATTCCTCATGGCTTCTGGGCAGGAAAGAGGGAAGGTAGGAAGGAAACTCCTAGAAAGCTATCCAGGGGCTGGGATCAATGTTTGAGTTTTGGAAACCCTCCCCCAGCCTCTGTAGGTCTCCCTACTGACCAGGCTGTACTGGGGTCTAACAGGAAATGTGTCTTTACTCAATATGTCTACCCCTCAAACTGGTCAACACTAATACCTTCTTGGATCCAAGTCTCAGATCATTCCTAAAATGCTTGTGGGTAGACAGGCAGACAAGCAGCCGGAGCTACTGACTGTGGGGGAGCGACTCATAGAAGGCTGCCAGCACCTTCAGGGGCAGAGGAACCCCGGGAACCTTGGTCTTGTAAATACCCAGATCCCAGAAACAGGCCAGAACAGTGGGACTTGGTAGCCAGGAGATTACACTAAATGGGAACCAGCATAGAGGTAGGGTGAAACTTTGAGATTGCTGCTGGGCCTAAGTCGATCCCCACCCTCCTGCCCCTACACTCCACAGCTGAGTTGTCCCACAGACTGGCTGCTGCCTCTATATTGACCACACTTTGGGAAGGTGAAGAGCTACAGAGCTCCTAACCATCCCTGGCCTGAGAAGAATCCAGGCACCTCTTCCCTGGTGGGGAGAGAGAGCATCATGGGACATTGGGCTTGGTACCAGTTGGGGGAACAGGCCTTTCCCCAACAGGAATACCAAGGCCTTACCCTTGCCTCACTGATTCCACTTCTGCTCCAGGGTCAAGCTTGGCCAAACACAGGCAGAAATAGCACAGACAGTGGGAAAGCCCAGGATATCCACCCCAGGAGGTGCCTCAAAAAAGCACAGAGCCTGGTTCCTTCAGTTCTGATTTTATTGAAAAACAGCAGCATTGGGGGCCGTGCAGGCAGGGGCACACACCCACTTGGGCCCCCAGCCTGTCTTCTTGGGAACTCGGCTCATCACCTAGCCCTATGGGCTATTTTGGCACATCCTGGGGTCTCAGGACACCCCACCCCCATCATGGGCTCACAGTACAAATTCAAAAACAAACCATAACAGTGAGACCTACCACTGTGTCACACCCTCTGCACCCTGACCAAACCCAGTCTGTGTCCTGTCCAAGGGGCTTCCAGCTCTTCTTCCCTGCCCTCCGCTGAGGGAGAGATGGACAGAAGTGAGGGCCACAGAGGCTCAACTGGCCTGGTAGGGTTGTGCTACATTCACATGGAGCTGGGCAGGGCAGGGGAAGGGATGGGCACAGTAAGAGAAAACCACAAGACCCTGCTTCTTACCACAAAGTGCCTCCCAGATCAGACTGTCCCCACTGGTTCCCTCCCACTGCTACACATGTGCACACACACACACACACACACACACACACACACACACACACACATCCACACATATATGGAGATGTCCACATATACGCACATGCACACACATGCTCACACACATGCAACACATGAATTTGATTTCTTGGGCACATATAGTCACATGAGCACATGATTACAGATGGCATGTGCTTATGTACACACATACAGATGCTCACACATGCATACACACACTCTCAGATGCACATGCTCACTTGTGTGCACAGATGCTCATACAGATGGGTATGCACATTTACACAGGTACACCCCTTCTTTAAAATGGCTAATTATTGCTGTTTTTTAAAAAATACATCCAACAGTGATAAGTCAAGGCTCATCTTCTACCCAGACCCAGGCAAGCTCTGCCCACCTTCCATGGACCCCCACCCCTGCTGGAAGCACAGTGATGGCAGCACCAAAGAGCAGCACAGCCCAGGGTCTGCCCCATACCCAGCAGTGTAGCCAAGAGCTAAGGACAGGACCATTGCTGAGGCCAGAAATGACGGAGAGAACAGGTAGCAATAGGTGCAGGCAGCAGTGCTACCACAGACAGGGACACACAACCATCTTGGGTCAATTCTCAGACCCTTGGGCCCTGACAGGAAGGTAGTCTCATAGGTGCTATACAGCTCCTACCGAGCTAGGAAGCCACGCCCAGCCCCCAAGAAGCCCCAGAAGCTTTTGTCCTCAGGCCTCTAGCCACAGGCACAGATCTGGAAGCCAGCTCCAGGAAGCTGTGATTGTGGAGCCGCCTGGGGCTAGCAGAGGCAAGTGGGAATGGGCAGGGTGCTTTCCAGCAGCAAGTGAGGATTAAAGAGTACCAGGCATCAGGTCAAAGCCCAAGTTCACCTCAGGTGTGCCCTTGACTCTGTGCTATGACCTATCCGATTCTCTGATGAAGGGTACCAGTACAGGATGGAACTGTTCCAAGACCCTGAGACCACCAGTCTGTTATCCACAGGGCCTCCCACACCCAGCTATCCACCATCTCAGGCTAACACATCTCTTAGCTGCTACCCAGCCCCAAGGCAGTGCTAGGGTAAAGGGTGAGCACAGGGATGTGAGAACAGGGGAGATGTTGCCATGTCTACCAGGGCTTGGCCTTGCTATATTCAGGAGTGTACCACCCTACCCTTCCGGGGTCAGGGCTTAGCACATGAAGGTCAGCTCCTGGCTAGACAGCAGAGTCTAGGCATCTGCAAAGACACATGCCTGGGTAGTCAAGCAGTGATACACCAGGTCTATGCTGTAGGTGCACACCTATTCCACCCTCCCTACTCTAAAACAGGCTTCCAAACAAACCACAGGACTCCCAGAAGCCACATATCCTGAGCACACAGGGCCAGACACCAGGCCGGCCTTCCCAGGCCCATAGTACAGGTAGTGGACACCTTAGGTGCTTGAAGGCCTGAGGGAGAGGGAGATGGCCAGCAAACTCAAAGAAGCTGCACCAAGCACATGCCCATCTGGCGGAGCAGGGAGGAGGGTCTCCACAGAGGTAGAAGAAACATCAGAATCTCAACAGAAAATTCACATCAGTGCACATGTGCAGACAGCACTTATAGCCCTGGCTGGGATTAAGTGGACAGGGCCAGACCCAGTCATAAGCATGCTTAGCTCCCTCCAGCCCAGGGAGACAGATATGCCTCCAGGGCCTCAGGCCCTGCCAAGCTACATACTGCCTGGTGAAGCTCCATCCTGGTGCAAATGGAACCTACCCACCACCCGTTCCTGTCATCTCTACCAAGTCTTGGCAGCAACCGAAGGCAGACAAGGAATAATCAAGGGCCCAGCAAGCTTCCCTTTACTCATGGGCTGTTCAGCAGGAAGATTCCCTTGGGCAGACAGGTGTCAATAGGCCAGATGGGCCACACCGTCCCCCAGGCTCCTAAGATGGGGGAATCTATGAGCTCATCCCAGGTTAGTATCAAGGGTGGCTTCGAGTTCTGCAACCTCTGCCCTGGCCCTAGTGATCCCAGTGCCCCTCCAACCCCAAAGACTGCAGGCTCCAAAGGCACAGGATCAGAGAAGCCTTGGCAGCTGATGGTGTCCAGCAGACCTGGCTCCCACTTAGGCCCACCCAGACCTCAGACCCCCCCCAGCCTCAGACACCAGCAGCCTCTATAACCCCATAGCAACTAAGACTAGCCCGGAGCCGAGACCAATTCAAACAGAAAAGGAAAAAGGCACAACTGTTTGTTTTCCATTTTGCTAAAACACTTTACGTCTGTCTGTATAATCCAGATTAACAAAATCTGAGAGCTGCAAGAAAATAGGGTGCCAATTTCTGTACAGTCTACAAAACTCCCATCCCCAAGTGGGGATCGGGTACCACCAGGGAGGAATGTACAGGGGAGAGCGGGGTCTGTACAGTGTTCTGCAAATGCCTCAATTGCTAACAGGACAAAAGGCCCCTCAGGAAGCTGGGCTTTGTTCCACCAATTCATTCACTCTAAAGAGCCTTCCTAAGAATGTCGTCTTGGTGCCAGGGGCCCAGCTCTACAGCCTACCCGGCCCTGCCGCTCCTTGTCCCCAAGCCTCACAGAGGGTGTGGATGGGCCTTTATGCCCCACCCCCACCCCACACTGAAGTAAGTCCAGGTTTCAACTGGCCACATGAGCACTGCCAGCCACTGCCTTCCTTTCCCAGTTCCGGGCCATCTCCCCTCTCCCTCTAGGCTGGACCCTAAATGGGACTTCAAAAAGGAGAGGCCAGAAGCACAGTTGGCCTAGCAGAGTAGTGTACAGTGAAATGGCTGGACCCACCCTAGCCATCAGCTTCCACCCTGAAGGCAGTGCCCAGCCCTTCCTATGAGGCTTTAGGGCCCTCCAGTCCCCTCAGTCCTACACCCAGGATTCAAGGGGCAGACTGAGTCCCCACAGATCAGGAATGCACTTTGGGGCAGTTACACTCAATTAGAGTCTCCTACCATAAACTGAAATCTTCCACCTACTGGGCAACCCACCCCCATCAAATGGGGCCAGAGACTGTGCGTATGCTAGCACCACACAGATGTGTGTCTGGAGGTTCAAACTACCATTTTGTCCCAGGAATTAAAGTCATGCAGAGTGCTATTCTGTCTACGTAACTTATTAGAGAATGGGTTGTTTCAGGCTGGGAGAAGCTGTGGCAGGCATTGCCAACAACAGCCTGAGCTAGTTACATTCACAGGGCAGACCCCACAAACAGCATGAGGCCACAGGGCCTCCGGCAGCTGGGAGGGGGTCACCTGATCTAACAGGTGTTGGGGGAGGTGCCCCCCCAAGAAATCCCCACCATGCTGTGCAGTGGATTGCTACAGGAACCAAACCCAGGTGACCAGCCAAGTCAGCCAGAGCAGGGAGGCACGGGACCAAAAAGGGAAAGAGGTAAGATGATTTCGAAGCAAAGCAGAAGTGGATAGAGCCAGGTTGGGCCAGGCCAGGCCCCACCAGAGAGCAGACAGGGTCAGGCAGGTAGGCCCTCCAGAGGCCAGCTCAGGACAGGACAGGGTAGCTCACCAGCTGAGGCCTGAGGTCCAGGCTCGGCAGGGCAGCAGGGTGGGGGGCTGTGGCATGCAGCATGCTGCAGCCAGGCCATGTCCTCAGCATGCACAGGGCAAAGCAGGGCCTGGGGCCAGCTTGGCCTCCCACAGGGCAGTGGCTGACCAGCTCAGCAGGTCATTTTTCCAGAGGCCAATGGCTGAGCCTTAGCCTGGCTGGGGGCCAGGAGTCTGCTCCTTGGGGGGCTTGTTGTAGAGGTTCTGTGCTTGATGGGCAAGGCTAGTCCTTCCCTGATGGAGGCAGGCTGGGCAGCTTTGTGGATAGTCCAGGTGGTCCACAATGCTACTCTTCAAGGCATGACGAGCCACTCTGATGGGCTGGGGAGGCAAGGGCCATGGCTGCAGACAATCCACCCACCAGAGTGTTGCAGATGAGCAACACCCCGTGGCCCCCAGAACCAGCCAGGTGATGAACCAGCATGATGCTGAAAAAGGAAAACCCAAACTAACGCCATGGTGAGCATTGGAAAGCAGGGCCACACTGGGCAGCGAGCAGGAGGGCAGAGGTGGACAGGGGGCAGACAGGATGGTGGGCAGATGGTGGCGGTCACTCCTCGCGTAGCTGCAGGCGGTAGCGGTGATAGCGGACCTGGAAGAAGAGGCGCTCGGCCAGCGAGAGGGTCATGCCAGGCAGCACGTAGTGATCACTTGCGCCCATGTGTCTGAAGCCCAGTGACTCATAGAGCTTGTGGGCGGCCACCTTAACGGCTGTGGTGCCCAGTACCACTGCAGAGTAGTTGTGCAACATGGCAAACTCCAGCACCCTTCGGCCTAGAGCCTTGGCAATGCCTTTGCCGCGGAAGCGTGAGTCCACAGACATGCGGAGCAGCTCCACCGTGTTGTCCTCCTCATGGGCCCGTGCGGCCACAATGCCCACAACGTTGCCATCCAGGACGGCTACCCAGAAGCAGGAACCTATGAAGAATATGACAGTCAGGGAAATTTTGCATGGAAAGTTGGAGAGACTTCTGCTGCCCATTCCAGCTGGGCACCAAGTTAGGATATCACAATGATGCCCAATACTCCAGTGCCCCGGCCCTCCTTTCAACTCTTTGACACTGTGGGAGGCCATAATTCAAGATAAGCAGATAAGCTGCCTCCTCCAGACCCCCTGAATAGCAAAAACACTTCAACAGTATAGACTAACCTGCCCAACTTTGCATGGATCCCACAACATAGGCAGACACAATTAGCTCCATCTTATACTTTAGTCTGGCCAGAATAGTAGTTGGAGGTGCCTAAAAGAGCTAGGCAAGCCCTGATGAAGCGAATTCCAAACACCTGACAAACCATGGGCAACCACAGCCAAGGCCCCAGGACCAGATGACCTACTCAGAATCTCAGCCCCTCTCCCCCAACCTCCTGGCATCTTTCTCTTCCAGGATCCTTGCAGGGATAGAAGTGAGTGAGAACCCAGATGAATACTTCCTAAATACCAGTGAGAGACCACAGACAGCCACAGGCGCCCTCAAGCCCTGGTGGCCCAGCCTCTACTGGACAGTGAGCCTGATGACCATCTAAGGCAAGGCCAAGCTCAGCCTCACTCCTACAAGAAGTAGAAAGGAGGGAAGAAGGAGTCGGGATGGGAAGGATGCTCTAGGGCATAGGCCACTGGGATCCCAGTCACCTTCAGGAACCAGGTCCATGGTCAAGGGGATACCCAGAGACCTTTCAGAACAGTAGGGGGGAGCGCCTGGCTGGCCAAGAGAGTGTCAGTGGGTGATCTGGCCTTCCATCAAAGGGTGCTCGCACTTGTACTTGCCCCCACCAGGCAGTAGGAAGCAACCCTAACTTCACTTTTCACCAGCTCCTTCAGTGCAGACTCTGAGCTCCATAGCTGAGGGTGCTGCCTGCCCACCCTGCACCAGCATAATTCAGGAGGGCCCTCACCCCAGAGCCCCACCCGCCCGAAGTAACCTATGGGCAATCACACTCTTACTGATTGCCCCACACCCACCCACACAAGCCAGACCAGAGGTCAGGGCAGCCTCTAGCCCCGGGTGCTGTCACTCTCCCCCAGTCGTTTCCCCATATGACTCCATTAACTGCTGTCCAGCATTTGCTCTAGTAGGCTCCTATAAGCCCAGCAGATGTCCAAGGGTTAGCAAAGACTACCACACTTCCACCCAAGGAGACTCCAGCTCAGACAGAGCATACAAGAACCTCTGGCCACACCCATGCCGTCTACCCAAGCCCGTTCCAGCCATTTCCCCTTCTCTCCCCAAGCAATGCCAGGTAGATCAAGGGCCCTCCAGAGGCGAGGAAGTCGAGGAAGAGCCAAGAGAACAGCAGGCACCAAGGCCAGGTGGGTAGGAGGTTGGAGCTCAAGAAGGAACAGTCCAGGAAGAGCTGCAAAAACTATAGCTGCTGGCAGAGTGGCTGCCCTTTCCTGAAGCAGACCCACCTCCTGCTGGCCAGTTCCTTATCCTCAGCTCCTCACACCCCACATGTCTGTCTCCTGTGGTCCCCAAACCCATCCTGCTTCAGGGCATGTTTGCGGGAGAAAGCAGTCTCCAGCTTCCAGCCTCTCTTTCTATAGAAAGCCCTGATGTCTGAAGTAATACCCTATGGTTCACTAGGTGAGGATGCCAAGGATAAGACGGAGACCCCTGCCCACTCTGCTCCCTGGACCCTCTCCTAAGCCACACAGGCTTCCTCCACCCAAGGCTCTCTAGGCTGTCTCATGAGCCAGACAGGATTTAACTCCTCAACACACATACACAAGGCAGATAACTGGAAAATGTGTTCAACAGCGGGTACAGTGGAGCCAGGCCACCAAGGGAGGGACTTCACTCTGGCCTCCCCAGCGGATACTCCACACTTAGCTAGAAACCTCAATCATTTAGAAGGCTCAGGACATCAGGATCCCCCATCTTTTACTTGAAGGGAAGAGGGAGGGAGTAGGCAGAGCTTGGATTCCAGAACTCACCGGGTGGCTTCATGTAGTACTGCTCAATGTCAGCCATGTCCGTGTGTAGCGCACACTCCAGGTAGGCCAGAATCACTTTTCGACTGTAGTAGTAGCGCAGGGCCAGGAGCCCAACTGGCACCAGGCACGTCAGCAGAAGTGAGCGGGTCACAGCAAAACAGAGGGCTGCAGGCAAGGGGGCACAGGTGAGGTGGCAAGTGCGGAGAGGCACCGGGCCAGGCTGGACATGAGTGGACCCCAAAGCACCCGGAGTCCAAACCACTTTGGAAAAATCAGTGCTTAGGGGTGCGCCCCACCAGGGACTGTTTCTCTGTGTAGGAGCAGTCATGGCATGGCGGCAGTTCCTTTCTACGCTTTCTCATTTCCAAGCTCTCTGGCGTAAACACCTGCTACCTTCACAACCTGAAACAAGGTCCACAATACAGCCTAGGCCAGGCCAATGCTGCTCAGCCCTTGGTGCCCCAGTTTCCAAAAAGGCACTTGCCTACTCCATCTAACCTGGTGCTAAGTCAAAGAGACACCTAACCAGGCAGGTCATCCCACGCTGAGGGGTGAAGGGACTCAGTCAGATCCATCCATCCCTGGGCAGTTTCCCAGCCCACTAGGGACAAGCACCACACAGCTTCCAGATTCATTTATGCTGTAGAGGAGGAAGCGGCACTAGAGCAAAAGTTGCTTCCCTTGAATGACCTTGGGAGAGTCGCCTCGACCTCCTCATCTGCAGAATGGGATGACATGGATGGGGCGGGGGAGTGTGCTTCAAGACCGCACAGGATATCCTCCCTGTGGCCACGGCTTTAGCGAACAGAACAGCCTCCCTGGCTCCCCGCGGAGCTGGCTGTCTTCCCGTCATAAATTAGCACTTGAGCCTCAGGCGGCCTCCCCCGCCCGCAGATTATATATAGTTGTCGCGCCGGGCCGCAGCTGCAGCGCTACCTGCCCTGTCACGCCGCCCCCACCCGCAATGCCCCCGACGGGGAGTACGGGCACCGCGGACTGAGTTGCTGACCCAGTGCTTCCCGGTCCGCAGCGCCAGCACTCAGCCAGCGCCGGTTCCCACGCCTGGCCCAGGCGCCTTGGCCGCAAGCCCGCAGCGCTGCGCCGCGGGTTCCCGAGCGGATCTCCTCCCCGCCGGTTCCGCGCACCGCCGCCGCCGCACCCGGGCTTCCGAATAGGAACTCAGGAAGAAGGCGGAGCAAAGCGCGACGGTCCCCGGAGGGGGTCCGCTGGACCCACTAGTACCGGGCCCTGCCCGGGACTGCGGCAGACCCGCCGGACTCCCGCCCCCGCGGCGCACTGACCAGCCAGCAGGGCGTAGAGCAGCTGGGTGCGCGGATGCTGCCGCAGGCCGCGGAAAGCCGTGTTGGGGATGCGCTCCAAGATGCCATCGTAGAAGATGCGGCGCGCCGCCTCCTGTTCGGCTGCGCGAAACTCGCGGATGCACACGCCGCGCCCCTCCGGCGGCCCCGCGCCCCCCGTGCCTCCGTGGGGCTGGGGACCCGGCACGGGTGGAGGCGCAGCGGCCGGCCCGGGCGCGGCGGGCAGCGGGGGCCACATGGCTCCGGCGGCGGCAAGTAGCGCGTCCTTCTTGGCCCCCGGCAGTGCCTCATGGTCCTCCGCAGCCACGATCTTCGTCTCGCAGACCATGTCGGGAGGCCCACAATGCATGCACCCGGCCGGGCGGCGCAGCGCGGGGACGCGGGCCGGCGGCGGGCAGAGCCCGGGCCCAGGGCAAGGGCGCGGCGCCCTCGGACCCGCGGCAGCGGCAGCAACAGCAGCTCAGGGGCGCAGGGCGGAGGTGACGGGCGGCCGGGGCGCGCGCAGGGAGCTGCGCCGCATTTTGGAGAAGTATTTATAATGCAGCGGCGCCGGTGCAGTCGAGGCGCCCGGGGTCCCGCAGGGTCCTAGCGTCCACTGCATTGGCTGCCGAGGGTCACCATGTGATCTCGGGGGTGGGAGCTGACACCGCCTCCGCGCCCGCCCGATGGCACACTTGGGCTGCGCAGCGGGCAGACCGCGGGAGTACGGCGGGGCCGGGCGACGAGCGTGCGACGAAGCTGCCAGGCCAGTGGTCCTCAGTGAGCCCGCCGGCGAGCGGCACCAGGGATAAGGTGCTCCGAGAGGCGCTGCGTGGGGGGTTTGAGGCTCTCCCTTAGGGCAGCGAGTGATGGACGCCTCCCACCCCGCCCCTGAGCACCCGCAAAGCTGCCGCTGCGCTCGGGCCTCCGTGCCTGCAGCAACGCGTCCTCCTCCTCCTCCTCCTCCGCGGCCGCTGGCAGCAGTCACGGAAATATCTCCATCTCCCACCCCTTTGTCTGGACGCGGCCCCCGGCCGAAGTCCTCGGGAGGGGCACTGTGCTTCTCTGGCTGGCGCTCTGCAAGCCTGCGGCCAGGGACGAACGGCCTGAGGCTGTGAGGACGTGGCTAAAGTGGGGTATGATGCCCGCGCCTCCTGACGCAGGGCCGCACCCCACCCCACTCCAACTGACACCCAACCACTCCCGGCAGCAGACATGCAGGATTGCAGGACCTCTCCCGGCTAGGCCCCCGCCTTCCGCGGTCCGCGCATGCGCCCCGTGGCCTTGGTGCAGGTGCAGCGGGGGGCTTGTATCTGAACCGCGCGTCTCACGGTCCCCAGGAGCAAGACGTGCAGACGCAGCAGACTGAGCACGTATGGGGTGGGGACCGGCATAAGATTAGGGAACGTGTAGTGGTATATTCATTCTCTTTTCTTGGTCATATAATGGAGACCCTTAAAATCGAGTTGGCCCACATGCTCCTGGAGACCCTGATGTCTCCAGACCTGAGGACCCTCAGTCTGTGTCGTACCGCACCACAGTTGGAGCCAACAGAGTGGCTAAGGTCGCCTAGAGTCTGGAGGGGCCTGGCTTGCAAACGGAACCTGGGAGTAGGGTGTGGAGGATCCACCACCCAGGGTCCTCAGCACAAGGATGCTGGAGAGAAGGCCAGGCTAAGGAGGATTTCCCTCAGTGTGTTTTCAAAATAGAGGGCATATCTGGGTTCTGGCTGTGACCTTCCAGAACACTGAAACTAAATCTCTAGAAATTTCAAGGGAACTCACTGGTTGTACCTGAACAGGCTGAGACCCCCTAACCAGCCACTCTGGCCTCTTTTGGTTCCTGAGGTTGGACGTTGTGCAGGAGTTTTACCTGCCTGTGAAGGTGTTCAGGCGGGGACCTGGGGGAAGGAGAGGCTGGTCATTGAGGAGACATCAGTGCCCTGACTCAGGACCCCAAGCTTGAGGGTCACTGGGGACCCTAAAGCCCTAGAGGGAACAAAGTAGTCTCTCCTCTATAGAGACTCACCCTACACTCTGAGCCCAGCTTCCCCTTCGTTTTCCTGCACCGACAGGCCCAGGGGCCAAGGCTCACATCAGCGCGACCTTGATGGGCCCTCCCTGTTCTGCAGAAGTCCCTTCCCTTGGTTGGCCTGACCATGCCCTTCAGCGCCCCAATCCTCCCGGAACTGTGATCCCCTACCCCGGGTGGCCATGTGAAGGCTTGTGCTGTGACCAACTGGAACACATCAGAACCATCTGGAAGTGTAGAGGGGCCAGAACGGGAGTCTAAGCACAGCTTCTTAGAATGACTTGTAGACCCAAAGACTTTGGGTTGCGGAGACAACTGGGTGGTCAGTGGCCCTGGTTAGGGTGGTTCCTCCTCCCTGCCGTGGGGCGCCCTCTGCCGGTATCTCTTAGGTCATTCCCGGATGGCATCAAGGTCCTTTCTGATAAAGACCCAACCTGGAGCCAGTATCCTGAACTCCCCAATCAGACCTACACATTCCTCTGCTTGCGTCTCCAGGAAGACACTGGAAACGCAAATTGACTTCCTCACATTCTGCAGCTGTATGCTTTTCCTTCCAGGAGCCCAGAAGAGCCTGCCTACAGCTGGACAGGAGTGAAGACCTCTGCCCAAATTTCAGAGAAAGAAGTGGGGGCAGGCCATCTGAGCCCCTACACCTCAACATTCACGGGTAGGGTTGTTTCCTTAACGGGGAAGCCCTCCACCGAGGGTGTGTTTTCTAATGATGCTGGGGGCAGGTAACTTATCCTTGCCTGGCATGGCTACCCCAGGGACTATGTGGGGAGAATGAGCCCAGCGCTAAAAATGTAGAGAAATGGAGAAGGTACTGGAAAGGTACACAGCCAAGGTAGTCCTGGGTAATGGCCCTGGGCTGGCCTCTGAAGGGTATATGCCATTGAGGACTGCAGGGAAGTCGGGGGCCTTTAAGTAAAAGGGGGGAGCAGAAGAAAAACAAACCTAGCCACCAACAGATGTCACCACAATGGGAACCCTGCAATAATATCTCGAGGTCAGAGGTCTCAGAGTCCCAGATTCGCAAAAAGGCCTCTAGAAAATGTCAGGGTCTGTCCCCTTAGAAAGGCTACCCCAGGGCTTCACATTTTCAGAGCCACCTGCGGCAGGCACATGGCATTAGCTGGCACATTCAGAAACCTTGCCTACTCCATCACTCCTCTAAAAACAGACTAAGTCTCTACTGTGGTGATATGTTATATATTTAATAAAGCCAGTCTGAATATCAGAGATCTATCCACAGTCAATGCAGGAGGATCAGAGAGTGGTAACTCACGCCTTTAATCCCAGCATGGGGTGGGGGGGAAAGACCAGGAGTGGTGACCTACGCCTTTAATCCCAGCAGATGTGAGTTTGAGGCCAGCTTGGTTTACAGAGGGAGTTCCAGGCTCCCAGGCGGGCAGTGGTGATGCCAGACCTTTAATCCCATAACTCCAGAGGCAGAGGAGATCTTTCTGTGTTTCTATGAGTTCAGGGCTAACTACCAAATAACTATCATGGCCACCCAGGGGTAGTGGGTCACAGTTCCAGGAGGATTGGGACGCTGAAGGGTGTGGTCAGGCCGACCAAGGGTAGGGATTTCTGCAGAACAGGGAGGGCCCATCAAGGTCACCCTGGGCCTGGCGTTGCAGGGTGTTGCAGGAAAACGAAGGAACTCCCTCTGTAAACCAAACTGGCCTCAAACTCACATCTGCTGTGATTAAAGGCGTAGGTCATCACTCCTCGGCTCAGAGTGTAGGGTGAGTCTCTACAGAGGCACACCTTTAATCTTAACCTGGATGTGAAACAACTGGGTGAAGAAGGTATTTAAGGCAGGCATAGAAAGACAGATTCATTTAGTAAAATCAACAAGGAGCAAGGCTGAGGAAGCTAGAAGACAGCTGGGTGAGCTTTGACTGTGGTGTTTCTTTTCTTTGATATTCCAGACTAGTTTTATTAAATATATAATATATAACCACACTCCACCCTGCGTTAGGCCTGGCCAATTCAATCACTCAGCTGTGGGCTAAGGTGAAGAAATAATGCTAATAAAAAGAAAAACAATTCAGGGCATGGTGACACCTGCCTTCAATCCCAGCAGGAGGCAGAGACAGGCAGATCTCTGTTAATTCAAAGCTAGTCTGGTCCACAGATAGTTTCATGACGGTCAAGGCTATACAGATAAGCCCTGTCTCTGGGAAGAAAAAATAGAAAGGAAGGAAGAAAAGAAGGGAAAAGAGAAAGTCTAGTACCCCTTAGGATCCAACTCCACCAAAATGGTGTGTTTGGGGGAGGGCAGGTATGTTGGCTCCCAGGACTTGAGAGGTAAAGATAGGAAGATCAGGAGTTCAAGGCTATCCTTAACTACCCAGCAAGTCTGTGGCCAGCCAGAGCTACATGAGACCCTGCTTCAAAAAACAAAAGGGGTGTGATAAGGGCTGAATCCTGAAGCAGGTCACAGAGGCCAAGAGGGTGACTTAGTGAAGAGAGAGTAGACAATGCATGCAAAGCCTTTAATGTGGGAGGCCTTCATTACAAATGGAATGTGTCAACAAAAATTATTTTCACACAGATTGTCTCAGAGAAGTTCCTTCCTGAAAACCTTCCTACATAGGCTACAAGAAAGGTAGGCAGTGTTATACCTGGTAGCTTGGGTCCCAGGACCCTAGTTAGGGATAGCAAGAGGATGAAGAAAAGACAGATACACAGACACGCGCACAGTAAGGCTGTGATCAGGTGGGGTTTCTTCATCACTTCCACCAGAACCTGGAACCTCAGTACGGGTAGAGTAAGTCTCTGTAAGAGGTGTCTGCACTTCTAAGTCCCAGGCTACAAGTAGCCAGAAGAGGCAGTGGACACATCTTTGCACAAGTCCATGAATCATCATCATAAACACTCATATACAAACTCTATAATCCACTAAGCACTTCATTCACTAGGGATGCCCTATTACAGGGCCAAATTTGAGGGTGTCCTGTGCTCACGGCTTGGGCTCAGTGATAGACAATAAGCAGGCAACAAGGGTCACTTAGTCCAACACTAAATCCAAGAAAAGTAAAAGAATCTTAAAGAGCATGTGCTTGGCCATATGCTGAACTATGTGTAGCCATCCTGAACGCCATATTGAGCCAATAACAAACCGAAAAGCTGCTCTAGGACTCTGGGACAACTCAAAGGCCATTGGCCTTTTGAAACTTTATACTTGCCAGATGTCTTTGCTATGGACTCCTCCACAGAAACCCAAGCCAAGTGTACTCACTTTTGCTGTTTTTTGGTCAAGATCACCAGTGGCCAAATATGCCACATCTGTTGTAGTCTTGGTGCGTGCTTAACATCAGCATCAGAGGCCCGTCCCTGCTTTTCCCTAAAGCCCTCATACCACCCAGAACATGCTTCAGCTTGCTTTCTGCTTCATGGCTACTCCTACTCTGAGGCCCCTCGCGTTATCTGTCTTCTCAGATCATGTCCACACTCAGGCATGGAGAGCTCACCAGTGTAACTGTTGCATCCTTTTCTCTGGTGCTCATCCAGGTATAGCCTACAGCTGCAATGACCTGCCCCATCCCTAAACCTTCCTGGCTCTGTTTTTTTGATCTTTTTCATTCATGTGTTCTTTTTTTGTGACAGGGTCTCTCTATATAGCCCTGGCTGTCCTAGAACTAACTAGGTAGTTCAAGCAGGCCTTGAACTCAGAGATCTACCTGCCTCTCCCCCAAGGGCCAGGACTAAAGGTATGTGTCACTATGCCCCACTTCTATTTTCAAATACATCTCAAATCCAACCACTTCTCACGCTGCTACTGACCAGCTCTTCTCCATCCATCGTGGGTGAAGCCATTTCCCCAAGGGACCATACCACCTTCCAGAGACATCTAGTGTCTTCTCAAGCAACCACAAGCACCTGTTCACACAAACATAGATCCTGCTGGCTCAAAACTCTGCCAGAGACCTCCGTGGGTATAGGTGCCTACCAAGCAAGCCTGCCAATCCAAGTTCAATCCTTGGAGCCAACAGAGGAAGGAGACATCTATCACCCCCATTGTCCTTTGCACACATGCATGTGCATGCACACACACAATTTTAAAGTCTCTACAAAGCTCCAAGGAGGCTCACCTGCCAAGCTGCCCCTCCCCAGCTTCCTGCAGCCCCAACTCCTGCAGGATGGCTGGAATATGCCTACCAACCTCCAGACCCCTCTATCCTACCTTCCTGGCTGATACTTCTTTGTTCCATAGGCATGTTCCCAACTTTCTTGGCTATTTGTATCAAGGGCTAATATCACCATTAAATATAGGACATTTAATCTTGAATTTAGGGTAAACAATATTTTTAGTATAAGTATACCCCAAAAACATTGTATAAAGAGTACTGAAAGTGTTTCTGTATTCAACTTGCAAGATCTGGCAACCTACACCTAGAACAAGGTTGCACTTCTGGTCTCTTCTGCAATCAGGAATGGCAAGGAGTGAGAATGACCAATGGGACAGGAACATACATCTCCTTTGCTCAGGGAGAGCACAGAAACCTGGTTGGTGCTGCACACCTCGACTGGGGTCTCAGCACTCGTCCACCACCCTCTATGGTGGGGTGGGACTTTAGCTCTTTGTAGGACATGGTGCTAATCAAGGAACCAATACCCAGATAGGTCAGTGTAGTGCCTCAGATAGTCACTCAGCCTCGGCCCTGCTGTGCTCTAGCAGGTGTTTCTGACAGTGTGAGTGCATGTCTTTGATAATATTGATAATAATAAGCTTTAACTTTGCTTGTATCACCTTTCCCATAAAAGTAAGAAGCTATCCTCATTTCCTGAGTTTACCTGCTAGGCATTTAGCACACAGGTGCAGATGTAAGAGGAGCCACTAACTCCCATCCATAACCCCTTGGTACCCAGGGGCCAAGCTTGGATCTGCAGATAGAACCATCCCAGCTCTCTCCTGGAAGGGGCATTTACCCATTGTCTGTTGCCCACTGCTGCTTCCTTCTCTGGAAGGCCCAGGTTAAGGTTCCAGAGCTCAGCTTCCACAGAACCATACCCACTCCAGTATAGAGTGGCCTTGGGGAACTCAGAAGGGGAAGGCCATTCTCAAGATTCGCTGGCCTCCAAACAAGAGCAGGCTGGCTGGGACAGGTCTGAGAAGACTAATTCACTGCAGTGTGGGTGCCTGTAGAGCCAAGTGTTTGGATGGACAGGCAAGTGCACCTCAGCATGGGCGCTGCTGTGGGCCAGTGCCAAACAGTACCCTACCACTTGTGACAGGAAAGCCAAGACCCAGAGAAGGTTACAACAGGACAACATGGGTGGCTCCGATGGCCAGAGCAGGGACACAGGACACAGGCATGCTAGCAGGCATTTATTGACAGAGAACATCACTGGCCAAGGATCTTCAGCGTCCAGCTGGCCAGCAGGCACACAGAGCCCGACGCTCAGCCTGCAGCAGAAGAGTCTCCGTCTGCAAAGAAACCAGAGGCATGAGGCTGGGACAGAGTTCTTTATGGACACCTTCTCAGGCCTTCCTGGTTTCTTCACTTTCACCCACGCACCCAGCTGGGACTTCAAGGCCTCCTCACTTTGTCCCATTCTCCCCAGAGCAGCTTCCATTGCTGAAGTCCTTCACATCCATCCTCATAGTCCCCATACAGAGTAGTAAGGTGCCTCCTTACACCCACCCCCACCCCAGTCATCTTTCAACTCACACCCATCACTCATATCTCCATCATGCACTCCCTCCCCACTATCCACAAGAACGGAGGCTTCACTGAGGAGTAAGGAGAGACACCAGAGTTGGGCGTGTCCTCCTGACCACCCCAAAGTGATGGGTCTAGAAAGGGTCTTCCCTCCTTCTACTTCCAGGCATTCTCTTTACAAAAGAAAAGGGCTGGAGAGATGCAAATTCACCCAACCTGTGAGGATCTAAGACTCCAGGACACACTCAGATCCCTAATCCTATCTAGCTTTCCGTTCCTCACAAGCTATAGCCTCTATGCCCAGGCTCAATTTCTTCTTCCTACTCTGGGCTCATCTCTCACGGGAGATCCTAGTTTAGTGTTACACATCCCTGGAGTACTCCTGTCTACCACAAGTCACAGGACAAAGTGATCTGAAGGCCTTGGCGGAGGTTTGACAGTATGTTGGGCATGGGGGGTGTGTTGTTGTCCCGTGCCCCCCCCCGCCCCCCTCCCCCGCCTCAGGTGAGTTCTGGTTGCAGATCCCTAGAGTGACTAGGTCTTGGGATGTTTACAGAGCAAACCCAGACCTCCCTGACCTTTCGTACTCACCCGCGCGTCTAGGCTGTAGGCCGTTTTCCGTAGGTCTTGAAGGGCGCGCTGCATGAATTCAAATGCGTGGCAGTCCACACACGGACGGCCTGCGGGGACGGGGATCAGCGTCACGTGAGAGTGGACACACCGAGCCCTAGCCAGGTCCCAGCCGAGCTCCCAGCGGTGTTCCCGTCCCTCCAGTTCCCACCCAAGAAGAGACCGCGCAGAAAACAAAGACGCCTCCCGCACGCCCCCTCCGCGGGCACCTACTCTGCGCGGGGATAGCGCTCCCGGTGGCAGGCTCGGCTCGGGTGCCCAGCAGCGCCAGACTCAGCAGCAACAGCAGCAGCAGCAGCAGCGAAGTCAGCGGCGACAGCAAGGACCTGGGCGCGGGGGCCATGGCCGAGGAGGAAACCCGGGGCCACTCTGCAGCGAGCAGCGCGGTCAGTGAAGCGGCGCACCAAGCTGCACCGTCGCCGCCGGTCCGGGGCGACGACGCCGGCCCCGCCCACCCCCGGCTCGCGACCCACAGCCCAGCCCCACTCACGCGTGCCGCGGACTCGGGTGCGCTTAGCCCGGTCCCACCCTTCCCCGGGCCTCACGGACTCAACCCCACCCGACTCTTACCGCGGTTCACGGAACCGCGACCTGCAGCGCGGGCGACTCAGGAAGACGCACCACGACCCGCACGCGCGCGCATGCGCCCAGGCCGACCCCACCCGGGGCCCCCTACGTCGTCGTTATGGAAACACCGCGGCCGCGCGCTCCTGGCGCTGGCTGCTCTCCCACTCTGCGGGAGGCTTCGTAGTGCACCCGCGCTGGAGCGCTCCTGCCGTCACCTCCCCGTTCTGGCCGCTCATGCTCGGCCAGAACCTGCAGTCTGGGCGTTTTTCTCCACGGTGGACAGTTGCTGGCCGCTGCCAAATTTGATTTACCGCTCTCTGGGACCCACACGTCCAGGGACGGCAGAGAACCGCGCGCCCGGGCTCCGAGGGAGTGTCCTGACTGGAACACTGGAACCTTGTGATGGGGTGCGGGAGAGCCCGCAGTCAGGAGAGGACCTGGGGCACCACACCACACTGGTTTGCACTAACCCTGCCCTGTCATGGTGTGAGGAGAGGAGCTTACCTTCCCTCGGAAAGCGGAGTTCTGGTAGACTTGATGCTGCAGGATTGGCCCAAGTGAGCACTGTGGTGGGGTAGAGTCCCCCTTCGCTCTATTTCATTCAAGGATCCAAGCTGACCATGAGCCACGCTGGAGGGTCTAGGTGAGCCATTTGCTCCTTCCCACCCAAGCACACTACATACAATCTTGAGAAAATCAGCCAAAACTTCTATTGAGACCACGAAAAAGTGACCCCAAAGGTCACCGATGACAGGAAGGAACTGTTTATTGTAAAGCGAGTGAGTGACCAAGGCTGGGAATGCAGATGCCAGACAAATAGGTGCTGAATCTGGCAGGTGCTATCTCTTCTATAAATTTCAATGCTATCTGGCGGCTCTAGTTTTATCATTGGGGGACATTGGTGATACATTCTGAGAAATATATTAGTCACTGGGATGCCAAGTCAGACACACAGCTACTGTAACTATTGAAGGACAAAAAAAGATCATTTTGTCACCACAGTCACCACAGGGCTTTGTGAGCATTGCAGTCATCTAGAGCAGTTAGCTGAGGCAACGTCTTCAGAGATTTTCAGTTCACACAAACCTGGCTCTGACTCCTGTCTGTCCTCGCCCTGCCCACAGCACCTCCACTTCTGCCTTGGGACCAGCAACCAACAATCCTTTATGCTGGCTGGGTATCTGGCCATTCATCTGGCCCAGCTTTCTCCAGGGGCTGTGGTGAGCAGAGCAGAGCATCCATGCCCCATCCCTTGCACACCTGGACTTGAACAGTGACTTCCCCCTACATGCTCTAGCAGCCCTGTCAGCAGCCTCCTCCAGGAAGAAGTTTCTCAGGGCTGGCTGTAATACACTCAGCCCTACAGACAGTCACTCAGGACAAGTCAAGTGAGTTAGGACACACTTAGATTTAGCCTAGATTTGAAATAGAAGTGCTTTTGAGCTCTTGATATTTATGTGTAAATTGGGAGTTTGGGGGGTAATTTTGTTAATCCGCATCTAGCATTTGGCCTGCTGGGCATATAGCTTAATGGTAGGGCACTTACCTACCATGTGTGAGCCCTGGGTTCAATGTAAGGATTCCTGGCACATAGCAGCCATGTGGTAAGCTGTGACATCTGTGCCACCTGAATGAACCGCCATTCAGCCAAGGGTCTGGAGATTAAGAAAGACACAAAAGACATGGGTCACTCTTGAACAAAGAATGCCCACTTTATTGGAGCTTTGCAAGGGCTTTTATACCTCACTGCTATGCTGACCTAACTTAACCCTCAGCCTGTGGTTACTTGTTTTTCAGCCTCTACTTCCCTGTAACCTTTCTCACATCCTGTTATGCAGCACCCTGTTGGGCAATGTACTGGAGAAAACAGTATGGAAGTTTTCAACAGTAACTGCAATGCCACTTTCTTGTAACTTACAGATCCTTAATTTAGAACAAAATATCTGATTAGGCCTGTGTTAGGTGGCCTGGGACTTTAGATTGCATCTTACCCATCATACAAGACTTATGGGGCATAAGGCAGTGTCTCTTCTCTTAGGTTAACTGCAAGCCCCCATACTTTACCTGTCGTTGACTCGCTATCCAATTTTAAGCTTATTGATCTGTATCTCACTAGGAGGTGTATTGTGGGTAAGCGCACTAAGGATTTGTTGTGTGGCAGGATTAACCTGTGCTTGTTGGTGGTGCTGAGTATAATAACTAAAACAACCGTTTTCCTACAAGCACAGCTGCCAAGGAGGCAGCGCCTGCCCAGTCTTTAAGGCCCTTAAATATTCCTGTAAGGGTCGAGAAACTTGCCACATAAAGACTCCAAGAGACGTTCTCTCATGCAACAAGCAAGGGGATTTTTATTTACCAAGTATACCTGGAGCTCACTGAACACACAGGAACAGAGAGCTGGGAGCTGAAGTGGAGCAGGGTTTTTATAGGGTGTAGGGAACAAAAGAAGTTCAACCACAGGTCATGAGTGTGGCTTCATGCAAGAAGCAGATAAGAGGCAGATGTTCTGCCAATATATATTTTATGGCTTTTCCGAGAACTGGGTGGGTAGTTCACTCTTTCCTGGAACTTCAAACACACTCTGGGGGATGGTAAACAGCCATATAACTCTGGGGAGTCCCTATCTATTTTTCTTAACCTTTTGCCCTATCTCAGGAGGTGGTTAACAGCCATATGGAGCTCATAAAATTTCCCTTTACATTCCAACTACTAACTGATTAAAATCACTCCTAGGAACCCTAGTCTCATTAATAGTTATGACCTCTCTGACCAGGTGCTACGTGTATTTAAGAAACTGTGCATCCCATAGACCCTTAGGCCTTTTACAAAGCTCCTTGAGTTGAATGGACAAATTGTAAACCTTACCTGTAGTACCACATATATGAGAATAAGTAGGAGAGCAGGTAATCATATGGGCTTCCCATAAAATACCCAGCTGCTCTTGCAGGAGGGCAGCTTGTAAATTGACTTGGTTCCATGCCTAATAGGCTTATTAATGCTATTCTGGGTTTCCAAGGCTGAAGCCACTTTTCCTGACAACGTATTGGCAGTGTCCACTGACTGACTAAGGGCTATCCCAGCTGCTGCTGCACGCACTGAGGCTGCAGCTATGGCAGTAACTATAATTGCAGTGATGCTAGAATCTCTCAGGCCTAACGAGAATCAGCTGATCATCATGGGTGACATTCACTGGCATCAGCACAATGCCTGGAACCAACCAACGTGAGTGTCTCATTTTTTCAGCATCCAGTCAGGAAACAGGATTCTCCAGAACAATTCAAACTACTAGACACATTCGTAGCATTTGTCACTCGGGTTTAGGGAGTAATAACCCAGTTGGGAATCTTTCCCAATGTGAAAAGCCCCTCAAGATAAGCCTTTTGAACAATTCCCAGTACCGCAGAAGGGTATGATTAAACTGCCTTGGCCAGAGAGGCATGATCATGAACCCAAAGGATGGGTCTGATCTGCCAAAAGACTCCTTTAGGGTAATGTTGTGATGTAAAAATCAATGAAAGTTAAGGCTGAGCATAATCAATGTAATGAGTATGGGGCCCTAGCAGTATGTTCTTCTATCAATTGTAAGGATTGTCACCCTGCAGCAGTTAGCTTCTGAGGAGAGGTGGGATCTGAATCTCCTTGTAGAATTTCAAATAGTGACTTAAGCTGTCCTGTACTAAGGCCTAAACTAGGTTGTTGGGTGCTGGCATACCCAGACCCATATACTCTGTGTCAGGCTAAAAAAGCCTGGGCAAGGTCAGTGCCCTTTTGTTTACTTCCCTGATCTTTGTTGATGCACCTTGTGTGCATCAACACCCTGTTTTGCAATCAGTGGTTTTCCTGTTATGATGAGGAGTCTTGCACCCGTTGCCAGAGAACACACTGACAGGTACAGGAACCCAGGGCAGGGAAACTTAAGGGGTATATAAGCTTGCTAAATAAAGGCTGAGGGAGCAGAAGCAGCTGATCTCCCTGGATGATGGAACTGTCTCTTGAGTGCTGATTTAGCCCTGACGACCCTCTCCAGGCTCGGCTACACTATGCCGGATGCGGTAAGTGGAGGCCTCACCGAGATCCAGGTACAAGGGATAATCAGACAGGGCTCACCTGTATATTAGACAGGGGGAGAATTGTGATATAAAAGGGTACATACCATAGAAAATAAGAATCAAAGGTTTGGCTGGCTTCCGAACTTAAGGAACTGTTATGTATACAAGGAACTGCAATTAAGTCTTGTACCGCACTCACTTTTGTTACTACAGTCGGAGACATTTGTCCTTGGTTCTTGACAGGGGGAGGATTTAATATTCCTGATTGGGAACAGTTTAAGGCTGAATTACAGAGGACTTTACAAGTTTTACAAGGACCCTCTGAGCCTTATGCTGACTTTGTTTCCCAGCTATTACAATTAGCAGGGAGAATTTTTGGAGATGTAAGAGCAAGCTAGCAATGTGCCTGAGCCATAAGCCAAACAGCATGAAGTTAATATAAGTGTCTGAGTCATTTCTGGGGGCCTGAACAGCAGCAGGCAGCTAAGGGGTCTGGGGCTGTAAGTCTGTGTGTCTGGACCTCAGGCAGCTCAGGCTGCCCGGACCAAGAAACTACCACATTGTAACAGATGGCGTTCCTGCGTGGGCAAATATCCACTTAAAGCCTGAGAAAGTTTAAAAAGAGTTTTAGCACAGAGACTGAGCCAAAGAAGCTTCTAAATTGTGTATATGAAGCAGGTCATTGTACAAAGAAAGAATGGCGTCAGGGTCACATTCAAAATGGTGCAGGCCGACTGGCTGCAGGCAGTGTAAGCTGCAACCAGACCCATTCCTGAAATCTCACAGAAGACTCAGTAGCATGTTATTGGTTTAAGGTTTCTGTTTATTTTGAACAAAAAGGAAGTAAAGACAGATACTTAGTAGCAGCATTTTCCTGGGTCTGCTCTGTTTGCTGGCCACAAACAGACACGGTCCCTTTAAGAGAACTTACTGATTCAGCTTTGCAAAATCTATGTGGTTATTTAAGAGAGTGAGAGTATTTTAAAAGTTCTTATGGTTAGAGGATGATTAAGGATTCACAATAAAACAGATTCAGATGAAAAGAAAAACCTGTAAATGGGTTACAATGTGTGTAAAAGGTACATAGGCTTCAGAGAGAAAAGAGGATAGAAAAAGTCTTTAAAAAGAGAAATGAGTAATAAAAATATAATAAGCCACATAAAGATGGAAAATAGACACAAAATCTGGATTTTGGTTGTTATTGTGTTTTCTTTTAATTTTTTAACTGTTAATGAGCTAACTGCAGAAAGACAATGGATTGCAAATGCAAAGGCTACTAAGTTAAACAAAAATATATATTTTAAAGGTGTCTTGATTTTGAAATTTGTGTCTAAGGATTTGTTGCTTTGGAAGAATTCTGATTTTGTTTCCACAGAAGATGAGAACCTATTGGTTGCTTCCAGGCAAATATGGTTTCATCAACCAAGACCCTCTGAAAAAACCTCTGATGGGAAGAGATGGCCATATCAGCTTCAGGGCTGCAGACTATGATCCAGTCTCAAGAATCTGTGAGATTTTCAAGACCCCATAATCATCAGGAAGTAGTAATGGAAAACTACGCCCAATTTCCCCAAATATTGCTTATAAATGTTTGTTTTCATTATAAGTGGTTAATAATCATAGTTAATCTCTTTCTAGGAAGAAAAGGGGAATATGGTGTATAAATGATTTTTTTTAAAAAAGTTAGATTATTGAATTTACTTAGATCAGGTAACCGGCTGTTAATCTCAAAATGTTTTACAGTGGTATAGATTTTGGTTTATTGATACAAATAAGGTCAATTCTCTTATGCTGTATTTTTCTACTCTTGTTTAAGATATGATGTTCATGTAACTGATTTAAAATTGTAATGTATAATTAAGAAATGCATGTTAGTTAGATTTTTAGGTATACAAAGATATAATTCAATTAGATAGGTAATCTTCAAGCACTTCTAAGACCTACAGAATATGGCATTTAAATGTTTTAAGAACTTATACTTTACTGGACAGTGAGACAGGCCTGCTCCTGGCAGCACCAATTTACTTCAAGAGAAAAATGGGCATCGAAGAAACTCTCATATGGAGATTAGTTTCTTTGTGGCATCGGTTAGCCAATGGGCATGAACCTGTTCTTGTATTGACTGTTTGACAGTGTGCTGTTAAAAGTGGACATGTAGGTTCCATAGGAAGGTGACCTCTGAACTTTGGCAAAACAAGCCGAGATGGTCATTCAGGTTCCTGCTTTACAGAGAAAACTGTCAGACATTCTTCAGGGCTCAAGGAGAAGCAGCTGATGAACTATACCAGAATGGGCAGAACAGATTTCCTGCTTCACTAAAATAAAAAGAGATTCTGGGCCTGTAGGCTGAAGATGGATGCCCCAACTCTATAAAGAAACTTTGGGTGACTGTCCAGATAGATATGTGCCATCTCTGTCCTTTCTAGATTTTAAAAGTCGCTTGCACTTCTGGTTTACTTAGGTAAATATCTTTCTGTGGTCTTTTATGTAGTTAAAGATTAAATAGTCATAGGTATAGTTTTTCTTAGTTATTTGAAGGTATATATGAAACTAGATTCATAAAGATAAAGTTTATAAGAGTATTTTCTTTAGGTTTGCTAAATACAAATAGACTATATGTTATAACTATAATTCTTGCTTGATAGCTGTTTTGTTTTATGTAATTATTCTTTGTTAAAATTGAAGCCTTTTTTATTAGACAGAAAGGGGGAAGTGATATGGAAATGTCTTTCTATATGCTGTGAATAGCAATCTTTAAATAAAGGAGCTGTTTTGGCCCATGACAGGCACCATAGAAAAAGTAAGAGGAGGAATCAGAGTAGGTAAGGGGAGCAGGGCAGAGTCAGAGAGAGGGAGCCAGAAGTCCAAAAGAACAACATGTAAAGAGCACAGGTAAGCCAAGGGTCATGTGGCAGACAGATTAATGGAAATGGGTTGAGTTAAGATGAAAAAGCAAGCCTTTTTGGCCTTACGGCCACCTAACAATGCACAGATTTGGCTATCTATGTCTTAGAGGGATACCTAATGACAGGCAACCTCTCCGCTCCTCACATCCACCTAAGGCAGGGGATACGGGCACCCACCAATGACGGGTACTGTGAGGGGGCTAGGAGATGGGGTCCCTCTGTTCTTTTTAAGTAAAAGGGAGTGAGATGTTGGGTGCTGGCATACCCAGACCCGTATACTCTGTGTCAGGCTAAAAAAGCCTGGGCAAGGTCAGTGCCCTTTTGTTTACTTCCCTGATCTTTGTTGATGCACCTTGTGTGCATCAACACCCTGTTTTGCAATCAGTGGTTTTCCTGTTATGATGAGAAGTCTTGCACCCGTTGCCAGAGAACACACTGACAGGTACAGGAACCCGGGGCAGGGGAACTTAAGGGGTATGTAAGCTTGCTAAATAAAGGCTGAGGAAGCAGAAGCAGCTGATCTCCCTGGATGATGGAACTGACTGTCTCTTGAGTGCTGATTTAGCCCTGACGACCCTCTCCAGGCTCGGCTACACTAGGCCGGACGCGGCACTAGGTCAAATCCAATTAGTAGCCCCTAAAACCTTTTGGACATCATTAAGAGTTTTCAGTTGGTCTACTCTTAACTGTACCTTTTGAGGGCACACCCCTATCTATAACAATTGGTGACCCAAATATTGTTAGGAAAACTGTTGTTGCACCTTTTCAGGAGCTACAGTTAATTTGTACTTGGCCAGGTGGGCTTGTAAATCAGCCAAGGCCTCATGTACCTCATTTTGAAATACCCCTGAAGAGGAATATCATCCATATAATGAATTATATATAACTGCGGATAAGCACTGTGAATGGGAACAGTAGCAAGGGCAGCATACACCTGACATAGAGTGGGACTGTTTGCCATGCCTGGAGGTAAAACAACCCATTGATATCTTTGATAAGGTTTAGAAGAATGTAAAGGAACGGTAAAAAAAACAAAAACAAAACAAAAAAAAAACAGTCTTTAAGATCAATAACTATCATGTAGTAGCCTTTAGGAATCCCAACAGGTCTAGCCCCAGTTGCATGTCATGCATAACTTCCATATAATTATTCACGGCTCTTAAGTTGTTCCCTAACTAAATCATGAGTAGCCTGCAGTTTTTCTTTTGAGAGGGGCCATTGTTCAACCAGACAGGTTTGTCTGTCTTCCATTTAATAGGTATGGTGTGTGGCTGCTTTGCAATGGCTCCTAGGATAAATTTTCAAACCTTCATCTATCAAGGTGATCTTAGGCCCTGTAACTTGTCAGACACATGTTGAGGATTTCCTTATAAATATTTACCAACCCCTCTCCCTGGGACATATCCCTGATCTGTCATCATTTGCTGTAGTGATTCAGTGGTCAGTACCAGTCCCATAGCTTGGAGGACATCTCTACCCCATAAGGTAACAGGGAGGTGTTTCAGGACAACAGGCTTAAAGGTTCCTGTGTGCCCTTCCTCATCTGCCCATTGAAGATACTGAGAAATGGTTTTGGGAGCATCAGCTACCCCTACTCCCTGAAGCATTGCCAAGGTGGGCTGAAGTGGTCAGGCTAAAGGCCAGTGCTTTTTTAAGATCATTGATGAATCTGCCCCCATATCCAGGAGGCCAGGAAATTTCTTTCCATTAATAATCAAAGTTAGTGTGGGGTGCTTCACTAGACTGGTAACCCAGTAAGCAGTAGCAGAGCTTGTGGACCCAAAGCCCCCGAGCCACCGATATCTTTTAGAAAATGGTTATTTGACTAGAACAAAGTTAAAAGCACTAGCTGAGCAATGCGAGCCCCATGGGGGAATGACTAGAACTCCCTTTTCAGTTCCTACCATTATCTTAATTTTTCCTACATAGTCCTGATCCACCACTCCCGGGAGAACTCTTATTCCTTTCATAGAGGTACTGCTCCTCCCTAAAATTAGGCCTGCTGCTCTGGGAAGCAAAGGTCCATATACTGGTGCCCAAAGCCTGTAATCCCATCTGAGAAGTTAGTATTGCTCTGGAGGAGAAACAGAGCTCCAGTCCTGTGCTTCCTGGAGTGCCTCGGACATGGTTGTGAGTGCACTTCTCTGGGAAATGAACCTTATGGGAGTACCAGTTGAGGTCATAGCCCCATACACTTGAGTCTTCAGGGCCTGGAGCAGGCATCTATCTCATCCTGTTTCCCAACGGAGGGAGAGGGTTTCCTTGATTGTCTGTTTTGGATCTGAATTCATTTGCCCAATGAGCTCCTTTACAGAGGACAAATGCCTTGGCCCCCTCTTTTTCCTAATTGAATAGGTCTTGGGCCGCTTTGGATGCTGGGACATTATCTTTTGAAGTGACTGGATTGTCAACAGCTAAAGCAAGTCTTGGGATGAGCCCCGGTCTGTCTACCTTGGAGAGCTGCTGCCAACACTTGTCCCATGACATGAGTTCCATCGATATCCCTACATAACCTGATGTAATCATTTAAACTCTTGCCTCTGTGGGCAGATAGCCTCCTTCACCACTTGTTAGCATTTCCATAAGCTAATTGTTTAACTACTGGTATATCTGCTTCCACATCCCCAAAGATTTGACCTGCCAACTGAAGTAGTCTGTCTATAAACTCAGAATAGGGCTCTGAGGGACTCTGGTTTATCTTAGATAATTGCTCCTCAGCTCCTTTATTTGGTAATGATTTCCATGCCCTGGTGGCTGCAGCAGCTATTTGAACATAAACCCCAGGGTCATAGACTATCTGGGCTCCTAAGGCTGCATAAAGACCAGCTCCCATAAGCATCGCTACATTCCTTTGGGGATGGCCGGCAGTGGCATTGCACCAAATGGTCTCTGTACAATTTTCCTGATATTCACCTCTTCATAACAGGTAGTCTCCCCTGAGAGGCAAGACCTGCATAATTGCATCCAATCACTAGGTGTAAGATTAGAGTTCACGTAGGATTCCACCAGAGCATAGTAAAAGGAGCCTGGATTCCATAGAGAATTACTGCTTCCTTAAGTTGTTGAACGGCCTTGAAAGCTAGAAGATTGTGCTGTATTACCCTATCGCCCTATGCATCCAAGATCTCAATTATTGGGAAAGCCTGTTGAGGATCCTGCTGCATTAAGTCCCCTACCTGATCTTTAAACCTTTTTTATTTTCTACTCTAGGTTAAGCAGAGCCAAGATGGCTGTGAACTGGTTGAAACTCCTAGGGCACATAAGGCGTTTCTTAAAGGATAGCTCCGAGCTCTCACTTTTGGAGTCATCTTTCATGGATTTTATGTATTTGTTCTTCTAATTCTAATTCTAGTTCTAATTCCCCCAACTGTCTTAGGGGCAGGCTTTTCTGTCATATCAGTTATTCAAAGAAGCCTGAGACTCCTGTTCCTGAATCTTGTCAAAAATCATCCCAGCCTCGGCCAATTGTTCTTTTACGTTAGTACCGAGCAAGGCATCTTTCCCAAGCTGCCAAAGTGAAAAGGTAGCAATGGGGAAGTCCTCTGGCCCCCGGAGGTGAAATGCTTCTTGCAAATCAATTTTTACATGTTCCCAATCTTGAATGCTAAGCGCGCCAGCTTGTAAGAACCAAGGGCTAGTAGTCTCTATAGTCTTAAATTCGTGAGCTTTATTCCAGTCCTGTTTCTTCAATAGTTCTGTCAATTGTTCAGTTAAATTCTGCCGGGACCTTGCAGCTCCCATGATTCAATTCCCTCTCCTCTTTTTAATTTCTTGCCTTCTGGCTGGCCTCCTGAGGGTGATCTCTCAGAAAATCTGTAGTTCCTGATTTTGGTGGGGCCTCCACCTATGATGCCTGAGCCACCTGAATGAACTGCAAGTCGGGCAAGGGTCTGGAGATTAAGAAAGACACAAGAGACATGGGTCACTGATGAACCAAAAATGCCACTTTATTGAAGCTTTGCAAGGGCTTTTATACCTCACTGCTATGCTGACCTAACTTAACCCTCAGCCTGTGGTTACTTGTTTTTCAGCCTCTACTTCCCTGTAACCTTTCTCACATCCTGTTATGCAGCACCCTGTTGGGCAATGTACTGGAGAAAACAATATGGAAGTTTTCAACAGCACCCACAAGGCTACTTCCTTGTGACTTATGATATCCTGTATACCTTTTGGTGCTTTACAGAGAAGGAGGAGGGTCTGCAGTCCCCTACAGTAAACCCAACATGGCGCAGGATGAGATGAGAATTTCTGAAATGTAGTGACCAACATGGCACAGCAGAACGTGAAGAAGGAGGGCACACCCCTATACATGGCTATGTAAATTTGTGCCCACCCGTTCTCTTAAAAGGCACCACCATGTGAAAGTCTCTCTCTCTTCTGCTTCTCTCTCGTACTTGCTCAGCAACTCCCCTGAATAAGCTCTAGTGTGGCATCAGCTAGTGTGTGTCTGATCTCACGTGGAAAACCAACACTCAGTCCCCCACACCAGAAAGGAGAGAGGGAGGGAGGGAGGGAGGGAAGGAAGGAAGAAGGGAAAAGCCATACCTTCCCTTTACTGACCCTAATGACTCCCCAGACTCAGGAGACTGAGGCAGGAGGGTCAGTCCAATATATAAAGTAAATTCTAGAACAACCTGGGCTATGGTGAGATGCCATTCATCTCCCCCCCCCAAAAAAATGGTATTTTTTTCTTCAGGACGAGGTTTTATTTTGCCCATGTTTCAAGACCTCCAGAAAGACCATGGAGCTGACTTCTTGATGCAAAAACAAAGGTTTCTTTATTGGAGGCCAGGCAAAGGCTTCTTCCAGCATTCCCTAAGCCCTAATTACAAATGGCTATAGGGGAAAACCACAAGCAGGAGCTGTATGTCTTGGCATTCTAGGATTGGGGAAGGGGACACAGGATGAGATAATCTTTTGAAATTATTGATCAGGATATAGGTGCTAAACTGCTAATGGTTGTAGAATGCTGACAGGATTTATGGAAAGATGTGGGATGTCTGCAGAGACATCTGGCTCTAGTTAAATTTTACTACCATGCTTCCTGTTTGACTGTGTCCGAGATATTTGCTTTGAATTCTGCTGTCACTGCACATTTTGTGGGTTTGAGTTCAGCCTCCATCACCATATGGAGATGGTGTTGGTTCTTCTCATTTGCTCATCCTTTTATAGTTAGTTAGGGACACCCAGTCATGGGTGTCAGTGTCTGTCTTGGTACTGCTCTTTCGGTTTCTCTGTATGTAACCCTGGCTGTCATGAAATTCACTCTATAGACTAGACCTTGATCTCATATCTGCCAACCTCTGCCTCCTTCATGTTGGGATTTTATTTTATAAGTAAGGTTATAAATGGTTTGTGAGGTGCATGTCTTCCAAAGGACCCAGGTTCAATTCCCAGCATTCACATAGCAGCTCACAACTGTAACTCTGGTTCCAAGCAACCCAACACCCTCACAAAGACACACGAAGCAGGAAAGCCAGTAAAAATGAATTCAAAATTTTAGCTGGGTGGTAGTGACACACACCTTTAATCCTAGCACTCAGGAGGCAAAGGCAGGAGAATCTCTATAAATTCAAGGTCAGCCTGATATACAGAGGGAGTTCCAGGACAGCCAGGTCTACACAGAGAAGTACAAAGAAAAAGATATGCCAGCAGTTAAAACTGCTTGCCGTGTGTGGTGGTTTGAACAGGAATGGACCTGTAGGCTCATACATTTAAATGTTTTGTCAAGGAGTGGCATTACTTCAGAGGGATTGGGGGTGTGTCCTTGTTGAAGGAAGTTTGTCACTGGGGGTGGGCTTTGGGTTTTCAAAAGCCCAAAGCTGTCCTAGTGTCTTGCTCTTGCTATGGCTGATCCAGATGTAGAACTCTCAGCTACTTCTCCAGCACCACATCAGCCTGCATGCCCCCCCATGCTCCCTGCCATATGGCCATGGACTAACTATCGAGTTTCCATGAACACACTATTTCTTCACACCAATGAAACTAACTAAGATTCCATGAAAACCTGACCTGAGTTTAAGCCCCAGAATTCATGGTAGAAGGAGAAAGCCTGTTGCAGGATATTTGATTACACGGTGAACCCCAAATTAGCATTGATTAAATAAAATCTTGGCTCAAAAGGAGATCCAGCAAATAGTAAACAAGAAGTAGCCATAGAGGAGAGTTGGGGGGAGTCTGGAAAACAAAAAGAGGAACACACAGGAAATAGTAGGGAGGAACTTGGGGTGTAGTGGTCTTTTTTGGTTTGCCTCAGTAAAAGGGACACTGCTCTCTTACTTGGTCACTGCTAAGGAGGGTCAGCTGGTTGTTTCTCAGCCTCTCTGAGCTACCAGTTTTCACCCCTGAGTCTGACTCCCAGGTCTTTATTGGTAAAATAGGGCAATAGAGACTTAGTTTAAAATTACACTTTGCTGCCGCAGCAGAGGTGGATCCAGCAGAACACAGAAGTCTCACGCTTCTGCCTGAGCAGCAGGGCAATGATTGCAGAGCCACAGTTAGTACCTGAAACAGCAGTACATTCAGGTGCAGCAGCTGTTCCAAAGATAGGACAGTAACAAATTCTGGAAATTTGCCCTCTGGCTTCTGCATGCACATGCCTACACTCTGGCACACACATCGTACATTCCCCTACACCAGAATAATTTTTTTTAATTATGGACAAATACACCATGACTCCTCAGCAGAGGTCCCAGAGTCCTCACACCCATAAAAGCAAGAAAGTAGATGGTGGAAATCAAGAATCACGTGGAAGGGAAGATGACAGTTCTGGAAACAGAGATGATGCTGTTTGCACAATAATGTGTATGCACTTGATGCCACAGAATCAGATGCCCATTGCTCGGATCCTAATTGGTATTAATAAGAAAGCCAGGATGTCAATCACCTCCTATTCCTAGCTTTCCATATGGAAGAACATGTTTTACATCTTTCCCAGTGGAAAGAATGCTGAGTGCATAATATTCCTAGTTTGTCCTGTTCTCCCAAACACTCCTGCAGCTCCCACCCTATCTCTAAAAGCAACAATTTATTGACATAGCTTCAAAGCTTCAAGGTCACTATCTACCCAACATCTCTTCTCACACCTCCCGCTGCTTACCCCACACAGCCACTTGGCAGCCCCATAGGGACACTAATCCTCTCAGGTAATGTCCTCTGTACTCTCAGGTTCCTTAACTACCTTTCTTAGAGAACTTGTCTCAGCTACTGTAACAATTTATAATAATTTATAAGGGTACTTTATGAAGAAAAGAGGTTTGTTTAGCTCACAGTTTTCAAGGCTGAAGAGCATGGCACTAGTGTCCTGGTAAATCCCCTTGGTGTGGGATAGCACAGCAGAGGAGCCAAAGGGAACCTGCTGAATACAGAAGGAACAAGTACAAACTGGCGTCACCTACAGCAATAGCCCCCATGAGGCCTCACCCAAGCCTCACACTTCAGACCAACCCTCGTCTCTTTCAGGGTAGAAGCCTTAGGCCTAACCACCTTACCTTAAATCCTAAAAGTTTACCATATCCAGGACCTCAATCAGGGACTGTGCCTCCAGTACATGGACTATTAGAGGGTGCCAAGCCAGGTCCACACCACAGTGTTGTTATCGGATGGAACAAAGAAGACCCCAGACCCAGATTTCTTGCAAGACAAAAAGAAAAAAATTATTACATCCACAAATGGGCTCAGGGCAAGAAGATATCCAAGAGCCCATTCACGGATGTAAGAGCTGCTGGCAGTCATCCCATCTTCTTTGCCCCATCTGATAACATTTTGGAGGTTCCACCGAGATTACAAAGGCCCCCGTGGACCACTCTGTTGGTGAGTAAAACTGGCAATCTGGCAGTGGCTTTGCTAGGAGACGGGCGGGAGCCCTCCTTGGCTGCAGCTGGCAGACGTATCGGGGAGCCATGGGCCATGACCCCCGAGATGTCGGATCATTGTCAGGGGAACCAAGGATGCTTAGAAGCCCATCTGCTGTCTTGGACAGACTCTGTACTCTGTAATATATCAGTGCCAGTTTCTGAACATTCTAGCAGGTCCAGACCTTTAGAAATATTTACTTTCATTTTGCCATTTGCAGCGCTGCCGGCTTTGTCTGTGTGTCTCTGTCTGTCTGTTTCATTGAACTCTGTCTCCTTGTTGTTGAAATGGGTCAGACACCCTCAACCCCACTCTCACTTACCCTCTCCCACTAGTCTGAAGTCTCAGACCGGGCTAATAACTTATCTCTCATTGTTAAGAAAGGTAAATGGCAGACTTTCTGCACTTCTGAATGGCCAGCTACAAGGACCTTCCATAAGGACACCATCCAGGCTGTTAAGGCCGTTGCTTTCAGCCCCAGACCACGTGGCCATCCTGATCAGCAGCCCTACTTCTGGGTCTGGGAAGACCTGGCAGAGGACCCTCCCAGCTGAGTCCAGCCGTTTCTCCCTCCTCCTCAACCCTCTTCTCTCAGCCTGTCTTCGGATCCCCCTGCCATGGCTCTTCCTCGACCTGTTCCCTGTCAGATGCTGCCTCTAAAGCCATCAGAACCCTCACCCTCACCCACTACTCCCGTTCCGACCCTGTACCCCCTCTCCCCGCCCCCCCATCTTGCCTGAATCTCAGTCTGACCTCACTCTGTTTAATTCTAGTCTGCCTCCTCCGTTTCCACCGGGTAAGTCTACCAAGGGGGCCCAGGCTCCTCCTGAGAGATGAGGCCTTGACAAGCCAATGGAGGGTCCTGCACAGGGTACACACAGCCGAAGGGCTTAGTCCACTGATGAAGTAGCAGTTGCGTTGCCCTTGAGGCCCTTTGGGCCAGCTATAGATGATGGGCAAGGGAGGGAGATGCCTGCTCTGCAGTACTGGCCCTTCAGCTCCTCAGACCTTTATAACTGGAAGAATAATAATCCTCCCTTCTCTGAGGACTCAGTGAGGCTCACTGGGCTCCTGGAGTCTCTAATGTTCTCTCATCAGCCTACCTGGGAGCTCTTAGGAACCCTTTTCACCTCTGAAGAAAGAGACCAGATCCTGTTGGAGGCCAGGAAAGTGGTTCCTGGCCCTGACAGCCGTCCTACTCAGTTACCTAATCTGATTGAAGAAGCTTTTCCCATAAGGCGACCTAATTGGGACCCGAATACCCCAGACGGTAGGCAACACCTTCTACTCTATCGGCAGACTCTAATGGGGGGGTCTCCGAGCGGCAGCTAGACGCCCCACCAATTTGGCCAAGGTAAGAGAAGTAGTCCAAGGTCCAGAAGAGTCCCCCTCTATGTTCTTAGAAAGGTTGATGGAAGCATATAGGAGGTATACTCCTTTTGATCCTGAGTCAGAGGAACAACGGGGGGGGGGGCCCTCTGGCCATGGCCTTTAAGGGCAATCAGCTATTGATATCCGTAGAAAGCTCCAGAGGATGGATGGGTTGCAGGACATGGCCCTGAGAGATCTAGTTAAAGAGGCAGAGAAAGTGTTTTACAAGAGAGAGACGACAGAAGAAAGGGAACAGAGATTAGAGAGAGAGAGTGAGAAGAAAAAGAGAAGAGCGAGATGAAAAAGAAAGAGAGAGAGATAGAGGAATAGAGAATTAACACAGATCTTGGCTCCCACAGTGAGTGAAAAGGAAAAGCCAGGGAGAGGTAGATACCTGGGCCCACACCAGAAACTTGGAGCCAACCAGTGTGCCTACTGCAAATAAGAAGGACATTGGGTCAAAGCCTGTCCCAAGAAGATAAAGAAACTCAGTCTCCTGCCCCTAGAGGATCAGGGACGTCAGAGTTCGGATCCCCTCCCCGAACTCCGAGTAACTTAATGTGGAGAGGACCCCGATTAATTTCGAGGTAGACACAGGGGCAGTCTATTCAGCCTTGCAGGCACCTCTAGGCCCCCTGTCAAACAAAAAATCCCTGGTCCAGGGAGCCAACGGATTTCGACACAGAGCCTGGACCACCAAGAGAACAATGGACCTGGGGAAGGGTAAAGTACAACATTCCTTCCTGGTGATCCCTGAATGCCCAGCCCCGTTGTTAGGAAGAGACCTGCTTACTAAACTTGGGGCTAGAATTACTTTCAATCCCCAGGACACGGAAGTAGAGTTTACCAATCCATTAGTCAGCCAACCCACTGTAACCCTGTTAACTCTGGCAGCTGAAGATGAGTAAAAAATGTATGAGCCTCCCCTGGGCCCTCAAGGACTAAAGGATGACTGGCTCCAGGTCTTTCCTGAAGCATGGGCAGAAATGGCCGGTCCGGGGCTGGCAGTACAAAGGCCTCTTGTGGTAGTGTGCCTGAACCCCTCAGCCACCCCCATATGGGTCCAGCAGTATTATATGAGCAAAGAAGCCAGAGAGGAGATTAAACCCCATATTTAGAGACTGTTAGAACGGGATTCTGAGACCTTGTCAATCAGAATGGAACACCCCCCTGCTGCCTGTCAAGAAACCTGGGACGGGAGATTATAGGCCAATCCAAGATTTAAGAGAAGTTAACAGTTAGGTAGTAGATCCTACAGTCCCGAACTCCTACAATCTCCTCAGCACCCTTAATCCTGACAGAAAATGGTATAAAGTACTAGACTTAAAAGATGCCTTCTTCTGCCTGTGCCTCCATGAATATAGTCAGGAGCTGTTTGCCTTTGAGTGGACTGACCCTGAGAGCAGGTTTTGGGACAGCTCACCTGGACCCGGCTGCCCCAGGGATTTAAGAATTCTCCTACCATTTTTGATGAGGCCTTGCCTCAGGACTTGGGGAGCTTCTGGGCCTCTATGCCTGAGGTTACTCTATTACAGTATGTTGATGACCTGTTGCTTGCAGACACTCCATGGAACAGTGCTGGAAGGGGACTGAAAAGCTACTGGCTGAATTGGCAAAACTAGGATACCAGGCCTCTGCCAAGAAGGCCCAGATATGCCAACCTGAGGTAACATTCCTGGGATACACCCTTCGAGACGGTAAGAGATGGCTGACAGAGGCTAGAAAGAAAACTGTAACCCAAATTCCTCCCCCGAAGAACAGAAAGAATCTTAGAGAATTCTTGGGGACAGCAGGATTTTGCAGACTATGGGTACCTGGCTTTGCTGCCTTGGCCACCCCCCTGTACCCCTAGTTAAAAGATGGGACCAAGTATATATGGGGGAAAGAGCAACAAGAGAGTTTCGACCAAATCAAAAGGGCGTTGCTCTCTGCTCTGGCCTTAGCCTTACTGGACGTAGAGAAGCCATTCACACTCTACGTTCACAAGAGTGAGGGAATGGCCCGAGGGGTTTTGACCCAGCCTCTGGGTCCCTGGAAAATACCAGTAGCATACCTCTCCAAGCAGCTGGATGTGGTTGTTTGGGGTTGGCCAGGATGCCTACGAACCATCACAGCTGTAGCCACTTTAGTAAAAGACGCAGACAAACTGACCCTGGGCCAGAAATTGACTGTAATTGCCCCTCATGCCTTAGAAAGCATCATTAGACAGACACCAGATCGATGGCTGACTAATGCTCACATTACTCATTACCAAAGTCTGCTGGACAAAGAATTACTTTTGGCTCCCCCACTGTCCAGCCACCTTGCTACCCAGAGAGGAAGGGAGATCAGTCCTACATCGGTGTCAGGAAATCCTGGCAGAGGAAGTTGGCATCTGGAAAGACTTGAAGGACACCCCCTTGCCTCACTCAGATCTGATTTGGTATACAGACGGGAGCAGCTTCCTACATAAAGAAAGTTGTAGGGCAGGAGCTGCGGTGGTAGACAAAGAAAGAGTCATTTGGTCACGGAGGCTCCCTGAAGGGACCTCTGCACAAAAAGCTGAACCAGTGGCCCTAACAAAAGCTGTAGAACTGGCCAAAGGAAAGCGAGATACGATCTACACAGATAGTAGATATGCCTTTGCCACTGCACATGTGCATGAAGCAATCTACAAAGAAAGAGGTCTGCTGACTTCTGCTGGTAAAGAAATCAAACATAGAAAAGAGATTCTGGCTCTTCTAGATGCAGTCTTTCTCCCCAGTGAATTAGCAATAGTACATTGTCCTGGACATCAGAAGGGCCAAGACCCAGTAGCCAGGGGCAACCGAAGGGCAGACGAGGAAGCTCTGGCAGTAGCAATGGAGCCCACTGCTGACATCTTGACAGCAGAAGTCGAGCCAGCATCCTCTCCCTTGACCCCACCTGAAGAAATGTGGGCTTACATCCAGATGGTGCATTGACTCACTCACCTAGGGACTGACAAACTGATACAGCTGCTAAAAGACAACTGAGACTTAACTACTCAGGAGAAGAAAACCCTGGTAAAAGCTGTAGTTGGCACATGTAAAGCTTGCCAGTTGGTAAATGCCTACCCGTCCAGGGGAACAGGTGGCATCCGGCTTCGAGGTAACAGGCCTGGTCAATTTTGGGAAGTTGACTTCACTGAGGTAAAACCAGCCAAATATGGACTAAAATATCTCTTAGTTTTTGTAGATACCTTTTCAGGATAAGTAGAAGCCTTCCCCACCAAACACGAGACGGTGGCGATTGTAGTAAAGAAGATCATGGAAGAAATTTTTCCCCAATTTGGACTTCCGAAGGTAACATGGTCCGGTAATGGACCAGCATTCGTGGGCCAGGTAAGTCAGGGGGTAGCCAAGATATTGGGGATTGATTAGAAATTACATTGTGCTTACCGACCCCGAAGCTCAGGACAGTTAGAGAGAATGAATAGAACTATTAAAGAGACCCTCACCAAATTAACCATGAAGACTGGCCGTAGAGATTGGGTAATGCTTCTATCCTATGCCCTCTTTCGAGCCTGAAATACTCCCTCTGCTCGAACTGGCTTAACTCCTTTTGAAATCCTTTTTGGAACCCATCCTCCTGTACGGAATTTGACTAGTTTGATTTAAATGTACCAAATACCCCCCTGTCTATTAGATTACAGGCATTGGCAAAAGTACAACATAGCCTGTGGAAACAGTTGTCAGACCTATACCAATCCGAGGGAGACGGGACTCCACACTGCTACCAAGTGGGAGATTTCGTCTATGTCCGAAGACACCAACACCTGACCCTTGAACCTCATTGGAAAGGGCCCTACCAGATCCTCTTGACTACACCAATGGCAGTCAAAGTAGATGGCATCGCTGCCTGGATTCATGCTTCGCATCTTAAGCCTGCATCTATTCCTGATGACCGATGGACCGTAGAAAAGACTGACAACCCCCTCAAGATCCGGATTCGCCGCTGGAACGCAGACCAATCCTCATTGACCGGTCACTCAGACGTGGCAAGTAATATCAGGGACTAATGATGTAGTGTGGAAAATATCCTCCTCTGAGTACCCGAGTGGACCTGGTGGCCCTCCCTATTCCCAGATCTATGCCAACTGGCAGCAGGCATAGATAGTTGGGACATAGTAGATGTAGACTTAAGTAACCCAAAGACTCTTAAGCAATGCCGAGGAGAAAGAGACTGTGGATGTTACCCTGTCCCATCACCCCGTTGTAGCTACCCCCAGTTGAGGGCTTCCCTCCAGGACCATGAGTTCTATATTTGCCCCTGAGATGGCAGAGACCATCCCCTAGAGGTTCGGTGTGGGAACAGCGAGTCCTATTATTGCAAAGCCTGGGGTTGTAAAACAACCAGTGATGCATATTAGAAACCATCTTCACGTTGGGACCTGATAACAGTCAAGAGAGTGCCAGCCTACGGGAGCTACAAACCTCCACCTGTGTGGGAGGGACCCACGCTTGGGTCTCTACCCCGACAAGATGGTACGGGTCAGGGCCTTGTCTAAATCTCACCTGTAACCCCTTAAACATTTCCTTCTCAGTTAAGGGATGAGAGTACAGAGAATGGATGACAGGAAGGCAGTGGGGGCTCCATATTCATCAGACTGGAAATGATCAGGTACTATTGTTCAAAATTAGGCTTCAGGTGGGACTAACACAGAGTGTAGCAATAGGACCAAATAAAGTGCTCAAAAATCTAAAACTGCCCACTATCCAGGGGGCTAAAGTCACACCCCCACTAAAAACAGGCCCCATACTGCCCACTGAAGTCACACCCCCACCAAGGGCCAGTTCTGAAACCCTTGATACCTTCCTACCTACAGCCCATATGACAACACCAACCCCCACAATGACGGCTAATACGGAGCAGTGTCTGCTAAATCTAATAGAAGGAGGATATGAAGCCCTAAACAATACCCAGCCAGATATGACAGGTTCCTGTTGGTTATGCCTAATGCAATGCCCCCCTATTATGAAGGGATAGCAGTCAGAAGGACCTACAAAAATGTAGATCAAATGCAGTGTGACTGGAATAGGCGCCATACACTTACCCTCCCCAAGGTAACCAGACAAGGATTATGCTTAGGAACCCCTTCCACCCCTGCCCGTGCCTTATGCTCCCAAATTCAGACCGTATCTAACAACAATTCTTATCTGATCCCAGAAGTAGGAACAAGATGGGCATGCAATACCGGAATAACTCCCTGAGTCTCCACTCAGGTTTTTAACAATTCTAGAGATTTTTGTGTAATGGTCAGAATTTTTCCCCGTCTGACATATCATAGAGCAGAAGACTTTGAAGAGGCACTAGAAAAACAGACATGATTCAGGAGAGAACCTGTTACCCTAACTCTGGCAGTACTCTTGGGGGCTGGACTGGCAGCTGACATAGGTACTGGTGCGGCTGCACTAGTAGAAGGGTCAAAGCAAATGACTTCACTAGAGTCTGCTATCACCAAAGACTTACAAGCAATAGAACAGTCCATAGAAGCCCTAGAAAAGTCTCTCACCTCCCTCTCTGAAGTTGTATTACAGAACAGACAGGGCCTAGATTTACTTCTCTTAAAAGAGGTGGACTATGTGCCGCACTCAAAGAAGAATGCTGTTTCTATGCAGACAATACCGGGGTCGTTAGAGACTCCATGGCCAAGCTGAAAGAAAGACTTAAGGCTAGAGAAAAGAGATTACAGGACCAACAGGGGTGGTTTGAAGATGGTAAATAAATCCCCCTGGATGACCACACTCATTTCCACCCTTGTGGGGCCCCTCATCATCTTATTACTAGTCTTGACTATAGGTCCCTGTGTTCTCAACAGACTCACCACCTTCCTCCAGGGGCAAATAGGCGCAGTAAAGCTCATGATAATGAGACAGCACTATAAAAAGATACTAAGACATTCAGATCTCTAGGATTAGAGATATGCTGAAGGGAAAGGGAGGAATGAAGTAATAGAAAAATCCTGTTTGACTCTTTCCCACTTAGCTCTCTAGTGACACGATAGCTGTTTGCCCACCAAGCTGTTACCCTCCCCCGCCCCTCGCCTCTCCCTAAGGCCCCTGAAATTAACTGAGTTTGGCAGAGTCACAGTGACCGTTTGCTCAAGGACTCAGATTCTTGGGAAAATCTTTGTTTACAGGATTTCCCAGCTGCATGCAGGATGTGCAGTCTAAACAAAGCTTGCTTCTTGCATTCTTGGGACACATCACCCGGTCAGCCTGATCTGCGCATAGTAATTCAGGCGAGATCACCCTGAGTAACTATGAGAACCATCGCAACTTCTCCCTCTCCTTACCAGAGTGCTGTATCCCCCTCCCCTACCTAAAGTGCTGTATAAAAATTCTACCCTGAGAACATTCGGGGCTCTTGGCTATCTTCTTGCCCTGAGCCCATTCGTGGATCTAATAATTTTTTTTCTTTTTGTCTTTCAAGAAATCTGGGTCTGGGGTCTTCTTTGCTCCGTCTGATAACAGTATGACTATGTGGGCAAGGTATGGGAGCCTTCAAATACAGCCACGTTCAGGGCCAAGGCTTCGGTCCAAGAGTCTGGAGGTCACAAAATCAGCCCATTAGCATTCCTGGCCTCTATCTCCCCCCTCACCTTTTTTTGCTTGTTTTAGACTATGTAGTGTCCTGGCTAGCCCAGAACTTATGTCTGCTTCTGCCACTCCAAGTACAGGATAAAGGCCTGTACCACCATGCGCAGGTTCCCTCACATTTTATGGGATAAGCTGATAATTGTATCTAGTGATTCTCAAGGCCTGGGGGTTGGAGTAGAGGGATTTGTACAAGAGACAGTTTGGCACTTAAGATGTTTGCCAATATCTAGGACATACAGGACTGTCGTTAAATCTCGAGCGACTGAGTGGGGGGCACCTGTTTAGAAAGAGGTGCTCATAGTGTGACACCCTAGGAAGCAAGAAGATAGGGGTGTAGTGACAGAGGTTTACCATTCTACACTCATTCAGAAAACTGCCTTTTGGGCTATTGGCTATGCCTGCCTGGCTAAGGATGTAATATGTGAATGTGTTAAGCATGCTGCTTATGGTACCCCAAGGGAACTCTAGAAACGGGTCCTGCCTGAAAAGTAAAGCCTAGCAGCCTCCCTCACTTACTAAGGCTTCTACCTCTCTAGGCTGGGTAAGACCCTAGTGAAGCCAGATTAACTGCTAAGTATTTGCTCTAGACTCTGTCAGGGACTGTAACCCTTGACTTTGAACATACAGTTCTGATGCCCACACATGCAGTTGTACTCATGCATGTGCATGCAAGCACACCCCCCAACACACACATCACCCTTCTCCCAACTCTGTCTCAGGATTTTGCCCCACAACCTCTCTGGATCAGCTTTCCCAGAAGGGGTCTGTGGGGGCTACCTAGCATTAGATTTGGCAGGAATTGGAAGCTGGAGAGATGGCTCAGTGGTTAAGAGCACTTGTTGCTCTTCCAGAGGACCCAGGTTCAATTCCCAGCATTCATGTGGCAGTTCACAACTGTCTGTGACTCCTGTTCTATGGAATCCAATGTCTTCTCTGGCCCCTGTGGACACCAACAATGCACCCATGCACTTAGTTTACATTTTGCACGAATTATACTTGGTCTTAAAATAAAAACCCAAAGCCAGATATTAGATAAAAGCTGAAAGATCAGAGAGACAGAGGAACAACCCGTCTCACCCAGCCAACCCCTCAGGAATCCAGAGACTGATGCCTCTGAGTCCTCAGCAGATAAGGAAAGGGCAATGCTGAACTCCAGCCTCCTCGCCTTATCGTTCTTTCTCTGCCCAGATAGCTCACTTCCTGGTTCAATTTTCCTGGTGCTGGGATTAAAGGTGTGTGTGTGTTTCTCAAGTACAGAGAGCAGAGACATGGGATTAAAGGTGTGTTTACCAGTCCCTGACCTCTATGGCTAAATCTGTGGGTGGCTCTGTCCTCTGATCTTTGGGCAATCTTTATTAGATATATCACCACGCATGCAGGCAAAACACCCAAATATATAAAATAAATCTAAACAAAACTTTAAAACTTTTTTTAAAAGATGATTTGTCAGGAGGTTGGTGCACACCTTTAACTCCAGCACTTAGGAGGCAGAGACAGGAGGATTCCTATGAATTCCAGCCTGGCCTATTTGGCACGGAGAGGTCCAGGTCAGGGCTACAAAAGGCTAAGAGAGGTAGGGTAGAGTACAGGGAAAGAGAGGAGAGCTGGGGTGGGGACTGTCCCTGCTGTCACTCCATGCTCTGAATGGAATTGGGGTCGTAATGAGTTTGCAGCCTTTCTGCACACACTGGCAGGCCCAGAGGCATGTCTTGCTGATGCTGGGGCAAAAGAAGGGGAAATATACCTCTGGTGGTTTTATGGCAAGTACCCAAATTATGACCATAGAATAGTGAAGAAAAAGTGAAATAGTGGACATTAGTGATGGCCCCAGACCAGTAACACTTCCAGCCATCAGCTAAAGCAAATCCTCATGACCTTGCAGATGACAAGGTCATTTGAGGCCTTGGGTCTAAGAGATATCTGTCCTAGGCAATGAGTAATGTGCAAAGGAACTAGCCATGGTAAGAGAGGGCTGGCTGTTAAGGGACTGTGCCAAGTGGTTTATAAAAAAGAGAAAGTTTAAAATACCAAGAAATGATGAACATATAATCGGACCACAGGACAAAGGGTGTACACTCCCAGCACTCGGGAGGATGAAGAAGGATAATGAAGGCCCACCTAAGATAACAGGAGACCCTGTCTTAAGCAAAGTAAATATGAACAAATTTAAAACATAACCAAATATGAAGTCTAGAGCATAAGAACACGATTTCTCTGTGGTGGCCCATGCACACCTTTAATCCCAGCACTCCGGGTTGGGCTTCCCTCCTCCCAGCTACTCTGGCCCCTTTATTGCTGAGCCATTTTGGGTATACCAGTCTCTTGGTCCCGGACACAACTCTTAATGGAGCCTCTATTGCTTCCCCCTCCCCTCTTTTTTTTACGTGATCCAGAACAAATTGAAGATGAGGCTGCTGAGTTCCATTCTCTATCAAAGTTGGGTTGGGGGGGTTGTTTGTTTTTTTATTATTCCTCGGCTCTTTTCTCTTTGGGGAGTTTGCCACCCAGCTCCCAAATGAAGACATGTAGGCTTATTCTTTCTTATGGATGCTCGGCCTTAGCTTGGCTTGTTTCTAGCCAGCTTTTCTTGACTTAAATTACTCAGTCTGTTTTTTGCCTCTGGGCTTTATGTTTCTCTATTTCTGTATCCCTTTCTTTTCTTCTCTCTCCATGACTGGCTGTGTAGCTGGGTGGTGGCCCCTGAAGTCTCCTCCTCTTTCTTGTTCCTGGATCCTCTTCTCCCAAATTTCTCTATTTGTCCTTTCTGCCTTCCAGCTCTACCTATCCTTTCACCTGACTCACTATTGGCCATTCAACTCTTTATTAGACCAATCAGGTGTCTTAGGCAGGTAAAGTAACACAGCTTCACAGAGTTCAACAAATACAACATAAAAGAATGTAACACATCTTTGCATCATTAGAACAGATATTCGACAACATAGACAAATGTAACACATCTTAAAATAATATTCCACAACACTCTTTCAAGTTTTTCCACAGAAGCAAGATGGAGATTTTCACAGTACCCAAGCCCCCTCAGAGAGTCCCAAGCTCATCCTCACAGCCCATGAGGCAGTACCTGTACCCTCTCTGCCCTCTGTAGTTTGATATGTTTGGAGGGGGTAGTGAAGTATCTGTTCTTATCTAGATCTTTAGAGATCACAAGGGCTCAGAATTCTCTCTTGAATATGCTTCCACAAAAACAGTACCTAAAGGTACTTCTTTCTGGCTAGCAGGTCGTCCAGCAGTTTTCTGCAGAGACCCGTGAAAGCGCAGGGGAGGAATAACTAAGTCACAGAGTGCCCTTGAATTTAGGTTTGCCCTGGATGAAGATGCTATAGGCCTATGGAGCTATTGAAGGTTAGTACCTGAGGTAAAGAGCATTAATCCAAGGCTAAATAAAGACAAATACAGACTGTGTGCCTGACAGGTCCCCAGAGAGCACACCTGGATGCCACATGGAGGTTAGTGGAGAGAGAGAGAGAGAGAACTTGTGTGACTGAGAGGTGGTCCCTGTGGCATATCTGTTTGTTTATGTGGGACATGAAATGTATTACCATTCTGACCCACTTCCTGGATCCCTGGTCAATAACAATAAACTGGCCTTCCCAGCACCCTGACTTCTCAGCTACCCCCCTTCCCTCTCTTCCCCCTCCCCCTTCCTTACTCTATTATAAATTCCCTCCACATGAGCCCAGCCTGTATCTCTTTTCTGTTACTCTATGTGTCTCTTCCCATGACACCATGACTACCACCACAGCCCCCGCCTCCAGCTACATGGGGTCATTTCCACCAGCTACAGGTACTCACAATCTATCATGTATTTATTATAACATAACAGAATGAGGTTGTATAGAGAGATACTTGGATCAACTACACTGATGAACTAAAGGTAGGTCAAATTGTTAGTGTAACTGAGCCTGTTCAACAAACATTAAACTTAACATTTAAAATGAGCTCAAAATGCTAGGAAGATGTTTCCTTAAGTAAAGTGCTGATCATGCAGACATTAGGACCAGGGTTTGATGTCCAGCTCCACATAGATTGGCACACCAATCTATTCAGGGAACTCCAAGATCACAACCCAAGGAGAGTGAGTCAAGAAGACCCCTGTGGTACAGGTTTCCCCAGAACTTTCTATCGTGCAGCTAAACTCCTTAAGACAGATAGTCAACAGCTCAACATAACTTAAAAAGTCTCTGGATTTACTACCCCATCTCCCCCAAAAAGAGTATAATTGGTGAAGACAACTGAGAGTCATTCTCGACAGCTGCTGATGTCCGGTCCAAAGGAAACTCCAGTCTCCAAACACCAGAAGACAATTCGAGGGAGTTCAAGATGGACTGTAGGGTTTCTGGGATTAGACAAGCCAGCTCCTCAGCAACTTGTGAAACCAGTCCCGTCTGCCAAGAGTCATTTCCCTCACCTTGGGCAGAAGGGACAAATGGCTACCCATGGTTACATATCAAAGCCCATGCTGGCCTCCAGGCTCCTCAGTATCACAGGTACCTGTTAGGCATTTCAAAGTGCAAGACAGCATCCTAGCCCTTCTCACCTCCTAGGATTCCCTCATCCCAGATACCTGTCTGTTCTTTTTATAATGGCAAACGTTTCCCACACACATTATTCTCTCTCTCTCTCTCTCTCTCTCTCTCTCTCTCTCTCTCTCTCTCTCTCTCTCTCTCTCTCTCTCTCTCTCTCTCTCTCTCCCTCCCTCCCTCCCTCCCTCCCTCCCTCCCTCCCTCCCTCCCTCTCCTATGCTCTATCTCTTGCTGTCCCTCCATCTCCACTATTCTCTCCCATTCCCCCACTTCCCTAGCCCTGGCCAGCTTCAGTCTGCTTTTTCCTCTCTCTGCTCAGGGTCTCCCAGGTGCCTCTGGATGTTCTCTCTCTCATACCTACAATAAAAATCCTTACCCATATCAGGGAGCGGTTGTCCAAAATTTCTTTTCTGTTTGTTTTGTTTTCTGAGACCAGGTTTCTCTGTGTAGCCCTTGTTGTCCTGAAACTCACTCTGTAGACCAGGCTGGCCTCATACATACTCAGGGACCACCTGCCTCTGCCTCTCCAGTGTTAAGAATAAAGCATATATCTTATATATGAGATATATAAGACCACCACCCACAACGTTGTCAGGTTCTTTACCGTGCTTCCTTGAATATGTCTTGCCAGACCAGCTCTGGGTAAGGCAGAGTCTGAAAGATGTGTGTATGCAAGAGCATCGATGGCAGAATCAGACACAGGACACTTCTTCATCTCATTTTAGGAGAGATAGACAGAAGGGAAGTGCATTTCAGAATGGCTTTACCTACTCTGACAGCCTGTACCTCTCACAAGCTTTCTTTATATACAAAACCATTTCCTCACATTCTTTAATCATTGATTACAAAGTCTTTTCATGGTACATACATTTTTAAGTCTTCTGTGATTACATAATCATATCAAAGTAAAGAAACAAAATGAGAAAACAGCAAATTTTATGAGAACTAAAATTTAACATTATAATAAAATCAATTTAACTCAAAATCCTTTTATTTACCATTGTGTCATGAAGCCTGCAGCTAGGCAGGATTATCTCTGTCTAAGTTTTCCCGAGTTAATAGATCAGAAGTCATTTCCTTCTACCTGTTACTCTATTAATCCACCATAAGCATTTGACCTTCCTATAGAATCTAGTTCCTCAGTCCCTTGTTTACATTCTTTTATTTTATATCTATCATAAGACCACCATTCTTTCCCCTGACTTCTGAAATACCCTGTTCTGCTCTTTCTTCTTTCTATAATCAGAGAAGTCCTGATCTGCCCAGTCTGCCCAGGAAGCCAAGCAGCTCACTGAGCCAAGCTGTTTCTCTTTGTGTCTCTGTCATAAATTCTTGTTTCAATGTGGTCTTTATCTTTATTACATCCAAAGAGCAAAACAACATCAAGGTTCCTAAACTGCTTCCTTTGCCTTCAGGGGGGTACCAAGGCCTATTGTTAACCTTATAATCAAAATTTTTCCTTGTTCATACTAGTTCTGTGTTTCTGGGCAAAGCATGAAAACCTAAAGATTCACTTTTTAATTTGTCAGCTTCTAAAATTTCCCTGTTTTTTTTTCTTACATGATTTATTCCAATCTTATATCTCATGCTTACTAATACCACTTAAGTAATAAGTTCTATAGGAGACTCGATTTCTTAAATAGCTAATTCTCCCAGAGAATCCCCATACATTTTATGCTTAACATTATCTTTCGTGAGAATTGTTGCACTGTCCCAGTTCAGTGAAAGGCCCTCAACAGGAAGGAATTCAATCATTAAATATGTCAAAGACCTATATAGGCAAGAGCTGTGCAGCTAATTTCACCAAGGCAGTGAAGAGTCAGGCCAAGTCATCCGAGCACTGTGATCTCTGTCAGGCAGCAGCTCCAATGTCTGGTGCTGAAAGAAGCAAAGAAGCCTTAAAGATAAGTTTTCTGGCTAGGCATTGTGTCTCACAGTCATAACAATAAAAAGAACCTATGTTATTAAAATATCTTGAATGTCATATTCTGTAGTTCTCTGAAGTATTTGAAGACAACCTGTTTATCTAAAATACATCTCTCTGTTTGACCTTGAAAACATATATAATAAGACAATAAGTATGATTGTAATGATTAACTACTAACTTGCATTTCTTTCTTTTTTGGTTTTTTTGATTTTTTTTTTTTTAGTTTTTCCTTTTATTTAAAAAAGGGTTTTCCCCCCCATGTATGTTCCTGCTCTCTCTCCCTTCCCTCCTACGAGGCTATCCCAGTCCTCCCTCAGCCTCTCTACACCCCAGCTCCCATCCATTCTCCAAATGGGGCAAGGAGTCCCAAGATGGGTCAGTTCAGTCTGGCTCATCCATTTGAGGTAGATCCGATTCCCTCATCCCAGTATTAAGGCTGGGTTAGGTGTTCCTCTGTAGGGAGTGTGCTCCAAGATGCCAGTTCATACACAGGAAAAGTCTGATCCTACTCCACAAGGTTTCACATTACTGTCCATGACATTCAGCAGTCTAAACCCTTTGGAGGGTTTAGTTCCTTTCCCCAAGGATTCTCCAGTGGCTGTTTCTGAGTCAGTGAGCTCCCAATAGCTCCAGCCAGCCATCTCTGTGGTCTCTTCCTGAAGATCCTGATCCCTTTGCTCATATACATCCCCCACCTCTCTCTCTCTCTCTCTCTCTCTCTCTCTCTCTCTCTCTCTCTCTCTCTCTGTGTGTGTGTGTGTGTGTGTGTGTGTGTGTGTGTGTTCAGCTCGACTGGGAACTCAACCTGGTACTTAGCTATGGATCTCAGCTTCCACCTCTATTCATTGCTGGATGAAAGTTCTATAATGATACTTGGGGTGGTCATTCATTTGATTATATGGGAAGTCCTGTTTAGCACCCCCTCCACTATTGATTGGAGACCTAGCCAGGGACATCCTGTGGGTTCTTGGAAGTTTCCCTAGCACCCAGTCTCTTTCCAACCCCACAGTGGCTTCCTCTATTAAGATATTTATTCATTTCTTTTTTCTCCCTCTTTGTTGCTTCTCTCACTCATCCATCTCCTTTTCTCATGATTTGTTTCCACCTCCCCTTGGTCACTCCCCATTATGATCCCAATTTGCTAAGGTGATCTTCTCTATTTTTTCCTTCCCAAGGGGATCCCTGGATGTCTCTCTTAAGTTCCTTCTATTACAAAACTGCTCAGGGGTTGTAGTTTGCAGCCTGGATATTCTTTACTTTTTGTCTTAAATCTACTTATGAGTGAGTACATATCTGTCTGTCCTTCTTGACCTGTGTTAGCTTACTCAAGATGATACTCTCCAAATCTATCCATTTGCCTGAAAATTTTAGGATGTCATTTTTTTTTTACTGCTGAATAGTACTACATTGTATAAAGGTACCACAATTTTTTAATCCATTATTCAGTTGAGAGGCATCTAGGTTGTTTCCAGGTTCTGGCTATTATGAATATGGACATAGTTGAGCTAATGCCCTTGGGGAAAGAGTGTGCATCCTCTGGGTATATGCCCAAGAGTGGTATTGCTGGATCATCAGATAGATTGATTCTCAGTTTTCTGAGGAACTGCCATACTGATTTCCAGAGTGTCTGTACAAGTTTACACTCCAACCAGCAATATGGAAGAGTGTTCCCCTTGCTCCATATCCTCTCCAGTATAGGCTGCCATCTGTGTTTTTGATTTTAGCCATTCTAACAGGTGTAAGGTGGTATCTCAAAGTTGTTATGATTTGTATTTCTCTGATGGCTAAAGATGTTGAGAAATTCTTTAAGTGCCTGTAAGCCATTGAGAATTTCCTTTTTAGCTCTAAACTCCATTTTTAAATTGGATTATTTAGGTTTTGGGCTCTAGTTTCTTGAATTCTCTATATATTTTAGAGATCAGTCCTCTGTCAGGTGTAGTGTTGGTGAAGATCTTTTCCCATTCTGTAGGCTGTTGTTTTGTCTTATTGACTGTGTCCTTTGCCTTACAGAAGCTTCTCAGTTTCAGCAGGTCCCGCTTATTTATTGTTCTTAGTGTCTGTGCTATTGGTGTTATATTTAGGAAAAGACCACCTGTGCCACTGTGTTGGAAGGTATTTCACATTTTTTTTCTATCAAGTTCAATGTAGCTGGGTTTATGTTGAAGTCTTTGATCCACTTGAATTTGAGTTTTGTGCAGGATGATAGATAGGGATCTATTTGCATTCTTCTACATACTACTATCCAGTTATGCCACCACAATTTGTTGAAGATACTATCTTTTTCCCACTATATATTTTTTTGGTCTTTTTGTCAAAAATCAGATGTTCATAGAAGTGTGGATTAAGGCCAAGGTCTTTGATTCAATTGCATTGATCAACAAGTCTGTTTTTATGCCAGTACCAGGCTGTTTTTTTTTTTTTATTACTGTAGCTCTATATTATAGCTTGAAGTCAGGGATAATGATGCCTCCTGAAGTCTTTTATTGAACAGGATTGTTTTAGAAATCCTGGGTTTCCTGTTATTCTATATGAAGTTGAGCATTGTTCTTTCAATGTCAGTAAAAATTGTGTTGGGATTTTGATGCGATTGCATTGAATCTGTAGATTGCTTTTGGTAAAATTGCCAGTTTTACTATGTTGATCCTATCCAGGAACATGGGAAAGCTTTTCATTTTCTGACATCCTCATCAATTTCTTTCTTCAGTGACTTAAAGTTCTTGTCATACAGGTCTGCTACTTCTTTGGTTGGAGTTACACCAAGATTTTTAATGCCATTTGCAGCTATTGTAAAGGGTGATGTTTCCCTGATTTCTTTTTCAGTCCTTTATCATTTGTGTATAGGAGGGTCATTGATCTTTTTGGGGGGTAATCTTGTACCCTGCTACCTTGCTGAAGGTGTTTATCAGCTGTAGGAGTTCCCTGGTAGAATGGGGGGGGTCACTTATGTATACGAACATGTCATCTGCAAATAGAGATAGTTTGATTCTTCCTATCTGATTTGTATCCCCTTAATCTCCTTTTATTCTCTTACTGCTTTAGCTAAAACTTCGAGAACTATATTAAATAGATAAGAAGAGAGAGGACAGTCTTGTCTTGTTCCTGATTTTAGTGGGATTGCTTTGAGTTTCTCTCCCTTTAGTTTGATGTTGGCTATTGGCTTGCTTTGTATCGCATTTATTATATTTAGGTATTTTCCCTGTATTCCTAATCTCTCCAGGACTTTTATCTTGAAGGAGTGTTGGATTTTGTCAAAGGCTTTTCCAGCATCTAATGAGATGATCATGTGGGTTTTTTCTTTCAGGTTGTTTACATAATGGATGACATTCACAGTTTTTCATATATTGAACCATCCCTGCATCTCTGGGGTGAAGCCTACTTGATCATGGTGGATGATCTTTTTGATATGTTGTTGAATTCGGTTTGCTAGTATTTAACTGAGTATTTCTGCATCAATGTTCATGAAGGAGATTGGTCTGTAATTCTCTTTCTTTGTTGTATTTTTGAGTGGCTTGGGTACCAGGATGATTGTGACCTCAGAAAAAGCTTGGAAATGTTCCTTCAGTTTCTGTTGTATGGTACAGTTGAGGAGTGTTGGTATTAGTTCTTTTCTGAATGTCTGGTAGAATTCTGCACTGAAACCATCTGGTCCTGGGTTTTTGTTTTTGTTTTTTAACTTGGGAGGTGTTTAACAACAGCTACAATTTCCTTGGGGGTTATGAGTCTATCTAGGTCTTTAATTTGATCTTGATTTAATTTTGGTAAGTGGTACCTGTCCAGTAAGCTGTCCATTTCTTTTAGGTTTTTCTAATGAAATGGAGTACAGATTTTCAAAGTATGATCTAATGATTCTCTGGATTTTATGGGTGTCTGTTGTTATGCCCCCCTTTTCATTTCCGATTCTGTCAATTTGGATACTCTCTTTCTCTGCCTTTTGGTTAGTTTGGATAAGGGTTTATCTATCTTGTTGACTTTCTTAAAGAACAAACTTTTTTATTCATTGATTCTTTGTATTGTTCTCTTTGTTTCTATTGTATTGACTTCAGCCCTATGTTGGACTATTTCCTGCTGTCGACTCTTTATAGGTGAGTTTGCTTCTAATTGTTCTAAAGCCTTCAGCTGTGCTGTTAGGTCTCTTGTGTAATATTTCTCTAAGGTTTTTCATATAGGCATCTAGTGCTATGAGTTTTCCTCTTAGCACTGCTTTCATTGTGTCCCATAAGTTTGGGTATGTTGTGGATTCATTTTAATTGAATTTCAGGAAGTCTTTGATTTCTTTCTTAACTTCTTCCTTGACCCAGAAGTGCTTCAATTGAGAGATGTTCAGTTTCCATGAGTTTGTAGGCTTTTTGTGATTTTTGTTGTTGTTGAACTCTAACTTTAGATCATGGTGGTCAGATATAATACAAGGTGTTATTCCCATTTTTTGTATCTATAGATATTTGCTTTATGACTAAGGATGTGTTCAATTTTAGAGAAAGTTCCATAGAGTCCTGAGAAATATGTATATTCCTTTGTGTTTGGTGGAAAGTTCTGTATATATCTATTAAGTCAACTTGGGTCATAACATCAGTTAGATTTCTTTTTTCTCTTTTGGGTTTCTGTCTGGTTGACCTATACAAGGGTGAAAGTGAGGTATTGAAGTCTCCCACTATTGATGTCTGGGGTTTGGTGTGAAGTTTAAGCTTTAGTAGCGTTTCTTTTACATATGTAGGTGCCCTTGTGTTTGGGACATAAATATTCAGGATTGAGTCTTCATCTTGGTGGAGTTTCCTGAGATGAATAAGTAATGTCCATCCTGGTCTCTTTTGTTTGATTTTAGTTTGAAGTCTATGTTGTTAGATATTAGGATGGGTACACCAGCTTGTTTTTTTTTTTTTATGACAATTTGATTGGAAAGTCTTTTCCCAACCCTTTACTCTGAGCCTGTGTCTGTCTTTGAAGTTGAGGTGTGTTTCTTGTATGCAGCAGAAGGATGGCTTCTGTTTTTGTATCTATTGTGTTAGGGTGTATCTTTTTATAGGTGAATTGTGACCAATTATATTAAGGGATATTAATGATCAGTGATTGTTATTTTCTGTCATTTTGGGGTGTGTGTGTGTGTGTGTGTGTTTCTTCTTTGAGTTTTTCTTCTGTGAGATTATCAATTACTTGTGGTTCTATGGATGTATCTGGTTTCCTTAGGTTGGAGTTTTTCCTCTAGTGCTTTCTGTAGGGCCAGATTTATGGATAGGTATTGTTTAAATCTGGTTTTGTCATAAAATATCTTGTCTACTCCATCTATGGTGATTGATAGTTTTGCTGGGTATAGTAGTCTCGGTTGGCAGCCATGGTCTTTTAGTGCCTGTATATCATCTGACCAAGACCTTCTTGCTTTCATTGTTTCCATTGAGTAATCAGGCGTTATTCTCATGTGTCTTCCTTTGTAGATAACTTGGCCTTCTTCCTTTGCAGCTCTTAGATTTTTTTCTTTGCTCTGTAGTTTAGCGACTTGATTTTTATGTGGCAAGCAGACTTTTATTGGTGGGGGGGGGTCTAGTCTATTTAGTGTTCTGTAAGTTTCTTGTATCTTTATAGGCATTTCCTTCTTTAGATTGGGAAAATTTTCTTCTATGGTTTTGTTGAATATATTTTCTGTGCCTTTAAGCTGGTATTTTTTTCCTTCTTTGATTTCAATTATTCTCGGTTTTGGTCTTTTCATTGTGTCTCATATTTCCTGGACGTTTTGTGTTACAACTTTTTTGGTTTAGTGTTTTCGTTTACTGATGTATCTGTTTCAACCATTGAATCTTCCACTTCAGAGACTCTCTCTTCCATCTTTTGCATTCTGTTGGTTATGCTTACATCTGTAGTTCTGGTTTGTTTTTTCAGGTTTTCTATTTCCAGCATTGCCTCCATTTGTGTCTCCTTTATTTTTAAATCTTGATATATTTCATTCACCTGTTTCTTTTTCTTGGTTTTCTTTATTTTATTTCAGGGATTTATTAATCTTTTACCATTTTTGTTTGTATTTTCTTCTATTTTTAAGGGAATTTTTTATATCCTCTTTTAAGGTTTCTATTATCTTATGAAGTCATTTTTAAGATCATTTTCTTCTGCTTCTTCTGCACTGTCTTGCTCAGGTCTTGATGTTGTAGAACCATCAGATTCTTCTGGTGGTGCCATATTGTTCTTTATGTTGTTATACGTATTCTTGCACTGGCATCTGCCCATTGCTTCCTCAGTTCACTGTAAGTTTGTCTGTATCTCAGGGACCTGATTTTGGTGCAATCTGTTGACTGTGTCTGTGTCTTAGGAAGCCTCTCTTGGTCCAATCTGGGTTCTTGGTCCTCTTGGAGGTGGTGTATTTTCTTAGACTCCTAGTCTGTTCTCAGTCAGCTGTGGGCCAGGGGTCTGTGGGTTTTTGGTTGTTGCAGAGGTCACTGAGGTTGCCATGTGATGGTGCATTGGGAATGGGGCAGGGTTTTGGCACTGGGATGTCCAGCAGGCTGGATTTTGCTGAGGTTTGGGGTCATAGGGGGTTTCCCTGCTGGCTTGGATTTAGGGTAGAGCTGGGTGAAGGTGGAGTTCCAAGGGCTATGTCCCCGGGCCAGGTTTCAGGAGACTGTGGTCTCTGCTTGGCCTGGGCAGGGTGTCACTCACCTCTTAGTCTGCTGTGAGCCAGGGGTCTGTGGGTTTCCACTTGTCACAGAGGTCCTTGCATTTCTTTCTAACTTAACTAGTTGGTAACAATAATTTAAGGACTAGAAATTTCTATTCCATTGTTAGATGAACTGTATAGGTAGAATACCTTGAATGAGAGTAGAAATATATATGTATAGTAACAAAATTAATCTCAACTACGTATCAATATACACAACTTATATGCAATATGCACAAATCTAATACAATGTAACCTATTTAAAACTAGAAATTGCTTTTTAAAATTAGATTTAAAAATATACCCCTATATTATATCATATTTATATTCTCTTTTTCCTCAGAGTAGATTCAGTACTCTACCTTTTTATCCTGTCATATCTGTACCCTCTTTTCTCTTTTTCTTTTTTAAAAAAAGAACCCTGATTTAATCTCCCTTGTTCAGCCTTTTTCTTAACCATTACCAGTATCAGTTTGTAACCAATCATCCTAAATAATGGCAATTATTCATAACTCACTCAAAGACCAAAATCCACCCACCCCACATCTTGGGAACATGATGCTCATGTTCTTAAATTTACTTCCTGATGAGGGTGACAGCATCTTTAGAGGATCCTGAAAAGAAAATTTTTTGGTTAATTGTTAAGTCCTGGGATAGGTAGCTGTATTATTTGTTGTCCAGTCTCTGCATAATTGAAAAGTGCATGGCTTGTCTCAAGTCCTGGCTAGAGTAGTTCATTAGACTGATTCATCTCAGCTAGCCACCTCAAAATTGTCCTGAGCAATTTGTAGTCTAGTGGCTTTGTCATAGTTCATGCGAAATCATTGTTGTGGGGTCCCATTTTCCTTTTGGAGACTTCAAAGGTTTCAGTTAAGTATCCTTATGGTTCACTGCAGAAAACTGATAAGAGACTCAAACCCAAAACAATGTGCAGGATGCTAAGTAAAACCTTTTTCTAGAACTAAGTAGTACTCTATATAAATATTAATGTCACAACAAATGTTTAAAACATATATGCTGTGGGATTATATTCTGGTACCTTGTAAATATTTGCCCCTCCTACTGGTTTAAAAAACTGCTGATTGGCCAGAAGGCAGACAGGAAGTGTGGGCAGGTATACCAGACTAAGAAAACTCTGGGAAGAGGAAGAGTCAGAGAGAGATACCAACAGGTGCAGAGAAAGAAAGCCAGCATGCTGCTCTGAGGAAAGGTACTAAGGCACTTGGCTAATCATGGGTTAGTTTAAAAGTAAAGAGTTAGCAAGTTATAAACCTGAGTCATAGGCCAATCAGCATGAAATTAATATAAGCCTTTGTGTGGTTATTTGGAGATAAGTGGGAGTGGGACTTATATATATATATATATATATATATATATATATATATATATATAAAATTCTTATAACCTTCACATAAAATTTATACAGTAAAAAAACCTTTAATGATCAAAATAAAGCCAAAAGTTTATGAGATTAGTAGTAATAGAATAGTCCCTTAATTTTGGTTTTTATTAAGTTTGAAACATATCCCCACACATTAGCACTGAGAAAATTCAAAGTTAATAAATCATTATGTAGTCTATCTCTAGGGGTCTTTGTTATTCCTTTCTGTTTATTTAGCATAGCCTTTAGAATTTGATTTGATCTCTCTATGACTGCTTGCCCTGTAGGATTGTGTGGTATTCCTGTAATATGCTTTATATTATAATAAGCAAAAAAACCCCAGCTGTTTCATTTTATTAGAGACATATGCTGGAATATTGCCAGTCTTAATTTATACAGGTATTCTCATAATGGCCATAAATTCTAGCAAATGTTTAGTTACAGAATCAGCCTTTTTCTAAATTCAAAGCAGTTGTCTATTGAAATCATGAAAACATATCTATTATATGGTGTATAATTTTGATTTTCCAAATTCTGTAAAATGAAACATATCCATCTTCCAAATTTCATTTCTATGTATACCTTTAGGATTATTTCCTGCTGGTAATGGGAGTTTGGTTATAGAAGAAACAGGTAGGACACCTTTTTATAATTTCTTTGGCTTGTTGCCAAGTAATGAGAAATCCTTTTTTAAATCTTTGCTATTAATGTATTTTTTTATATATAAAACTCTAAGACCTCTAGTAAAATTCCTATTAATAATTTATCAATTTTATCATTATGATAAAATGCTAGAGGGCCTGTCAGACCTGTATGGGGTTTGATATTTGTTATCCATAAAGGATGATTCCTATTTCTGATTATTTCTTGAAACAGAATAAATAATGAAATTAGTTCTGACTCATCAGAAATAAAGTCAGAAGTTTCAATGTGTAACCCCTCTTCTTTCCACATACTGAGAGTCAGTAACTATGTTAAGAGGTTCTATAAAATCCATCATGATATATAATTCTGACTTTTGAAAAGAATTATAAGGGCTTTGAGCTACTTTACTTATTTTCTGATTTGTACCCTGCCTTTCCTGATTTATTTGCATCAGTATAAAATGTAAAGGCTCCAGAAATTGGTATTTCCTGTACTACATGAGGAAGAATCCAGTTAGTTCCCTTTACAAATTGAATTCTTTAACTTTGGGGATATCTATTGTTGATCACTCAGAAAAAAATTACTGCAAGCTCTTTCCACCCATAAGTGGTCAGTTTCTTCTTTTGTTAAAGGTGCAACAACTTCTGCTGAGTCCCTTACTGTTAACTGATGAAGTCTTTGTTTTCCTTTAAAAATCAAATCAGAAACCTTTTCCACATGTGTCTTTAGTTTCATATTTGATTAATGTGGTAAAAAATATCCATTGCAATATAATATTTTCCTTTTGCATTAAAATTCCTGTAGGAGATGCTTAGAGGATAAGATAACCAAAATGCAATCATGGTCTGGATCCACACAATCCACATGTGCATCTGCTAATTTCTTTTCCACGAAAGCTAATTCTCTATTAGCTTCAGTTGACAATTTTCTTGGACTATCAAGTCCTTGTCACCATCTAATGTTTTTAATAAATTATCCAGTTCATAATTTTTTATCCCAATAGTGTATTTTATATAAGAAATGTCTCTTAGCAATTTTTGGAAATTATTAAGAATTTGCAATCTATCTCTCCTAATTTGCACCTTTTGGGGTCTAATTTTTGTAGACTTATTTTATATCCTAAACAGTTATTAGAATCTTCTCTTTATATGTTTTTAGGAGCAATTTGTAAACTCTAAGCAGACAAAAAAAATTTTGCTTCCTCAAGCATTCTTTTTAAAGTATTTATATTTAAGTCAGCCAACAAATTGTTGTCTATGTAGTGGTAAATAATAGATTATGGGACTTGCTTACATATCACCTCTAATAGCTCTTGTATAATATATTGGCAAGAGTGGGGCTATTTAACATTCCATGTGGGAGAACCTTCTATTGATATTTTGTTGCAGGTTGAGAATTGTTACAAGTGGGCACTGTAAAGGCAAATATTTCCTTGTCCTGTTCTTGTAGAAGTATAGTGAAGAAACAGTCTTATAAGTCAATAATTATGATAGATCACTCTTTAGGTAACAGAGAAGGCAGAGAACTCCAGATTTTAGAGAGCCCATTGGTTAAATCACCTTGTTAACCACTCTTGGATCTGTTACCATTCTCCATTTTCCAGATTCCTTTTTTATAACGAATACAGGAGAATTCTAAAGGCTGGTTGATTCTTCAATATGCTGGCATTTAACTGTTCCTGTACCAGCTGTTCTAAGGCCTACAAATTATCTTTTGGTAAAGGTCATTGCTGAACTCGTATAGGCTTATCTGTTAATCATTTTAAACATAGAGGTGTTGGTGCCTTTAAAAAATCAGCTGTTGTGCCTTGTTTTTGTACAACCTGAATGGTTGGTGACTGTTTCTCATAATGTCTTCTAATGTTTTTCTATAATATTTCAGAAACATACGTTAGATTATGGTTCATTTCTGAAATTGGAGGAATGTTAATCTGAGTATTCCATTGTTGTAATAAATCCCATCCCTATAAATTCATGGCAATGTTAGCCATATGTGGCCTTTTCTTCTCTGTCCTTCTGGCCCTATAAATTTGAGCCATCTTGCCCTCTGTTTTACCTGGGATAACATCCCAATTCCCAAAACCTGAACATTTACATCACGAAGGGGCCAATTTGGATGCCAAGATTCTGGTGAAATTATTGTTACATCCACACCTGTGTCTACCTGACTTTCAGTGACAACATCATTTGTTTGTATTTTTAGTTTCATTCTTTATTTATAGAAGTTTGCCAAAATATTTGCTTTATAGTTTTTCCTGAATTTTTTTCTCTTTTCCATTGCTGTTGTATTGTCCAAAGCAGTATGATCATTTAGAATAGCTTTAGGTTCTTCAATTGCTCTGGGAAGTTATTTCCTCCACAAGATGAGTGGAGAGGAGTGGAGAGGCTTTTAGTTGGCTGTCATCTTGGAGACTTCTGTTCCTTGAAGGAGCTGAAAAAATAAATTATTAACAGCAGCCCTATGAACGGGGTTAGCCATGGAAAGAATAATACCTTCCGGAAAGAATGCAGTAAGTGTTCTGATTGTACAGAAGAGGCATAAGAGCCTCTTGCATTTGGGACATCCTGGACAACCACATTCTGGTTACTAGGGAGGTGCCTGCTTGAGTCTGGAGAAGCAGTAACAGCAGTGAAGTCCCAGATTGAGGGATGGTGTACCCTAGGAGTCCTGGAGCCTTCACATCTGCTGTTTCCCTGTTGCCTGGCAGGAGGGTTAGGCCTGTGCAGAAACCTGCAAATGTCTGAAAAGCAGCTGGAACAGATTAACATTTTGTCTGTCAGCAAAAGCTATGGCTTTAGGCTAAAAGGTGTGAACATTTTTCCAGGGCCTGGTTTCTGCCCAATGAAACAAATCTTTAAATCTATAAGCAGAAGAAATTTACTGAGGAAATAAAGGAGAAGCAAGGCTTTCATACCCTCTCATGCCGTCTAGACTTAGTATTAGCTCAAGAAAATGGCAGATAGAGATCTGAGAAGGATAAATTATACCTGAGTTAGCGACCGAAAGTGACAGAGGTTTACCTGCTGGACACCTGGGCAGCCACCTGCTATGGTTTCTGTTTCCTTTTTGTCTATATAAACAGAAAGGTTAAATTCACCATATTCAGCTTGTTGCTTACACTGAGTTTCTGTGAGACTCGAGGAACTGGCTTTGTTGCTGCTCAGGCTGCACTCTGAAAGCCTGCCATTTTGTAATTCAAAGCCACATGCCACTCCAAGGCAGCTCTGAACCACTGCTCATGTGAGAGACAAAACTCAGAAGCTACTTTTAGCTCTGGTTCTGTGCTCTAGAACCTTTTTTAAGCATTCTCTGGCTTTATATGGGTGTACATGACCCACGTTAGTGTGCCATTTTAATGAAAAGTTTCTGGCCCAGACTAGCCACAAGATTTGGACCAGCAGTCTCAAAGTAACAAACAGAAGCTTATATTAATTTTATGTTGATTGACCTAGGGCCCGGGCATATAATTTGCTAACTCTTTACTTTTAAACTAATCCATGATTCTTATCTTGTTTGCCATGTGGCTTGGTACCTTTTCTCAGAGCAGCATTTCAACTTTTTCCTCTGTGTCTGCTGGTGTCTCGTCATGGTGTCTCTCTGGCTTCTCTGGCATCTCTGGTAGTCTGGTAGCCCTGCACACACTTCCTGTCTGCCTTGGCTAATCAGCATTTTTATTAAACCAATAGGCAGGACAATTATTTACAATATAACAAAAAAGCCCCCTTTGCTTCACCTAATTAACATGTTCAAATAAAATTAAATAACCTCATCCTAACCCAGGGTTCCCCTTAACCTTTATAAACTGCCGCTTGCCTATGGGTTACATCTGTCTCCTCTATGTCAAGAGGCAGACCTTTGTCCACCCCTCCCCTCTTCCCTATCTCCTTTAGCACCCCATCCCAGCCCATTCTAACACACATCTCCCCTTTTCCTTGTCTTAAAAATCACACCTGCAATGTCATTTACTGCTGCTTTTCTGTCAGAAAGCAGCCACTTTACCTTTTCTTCCCTGCTTAATAGAGAATCTCTGTAAAAAGGTATTAGGTGTGTTTTGTTTTTGTTTTTATTTATTTGTTTGTTTTGCCTAACCCAGGATCTGGGACTCTACTGTTGTTGTGTCTGTCTCTTTCCCTTGGGGCCTCTAAAATACGAGTTAAAACTGGAGTTACAGGTGACTGTGAGTCACCATCTTTGACTTGATCCTATGGGAAAGCCATCTCTCGAGCTCTTGGCTTCTGTAACAAGTCTTTTTCTGTTATGCCAGCTCCCAAATAATGACATGGAGACTTATTAATTATGAAAGCTCAGCATATAGCTTAGGCTTGTTCCTAACTAGCTCTTATAACCCAAAATAACCTATCCATATTAATCTAAGTTCTGCCATGTGGCTTGTGGCTGTTACCTCTCCTTCAGTACATTCTTCTTGCTCTGTATCTATTGGATTCTTTACCTTTCTTCCTCCCAGGATCCTCTCTGTGTCAGGCTCTATTGCAAGTCTTTGTCTACACAAGGTCTGTGCTTTCCAAGGTAAATACCTTGGATTCAGGTGCTGAGTTGTAGATAGTGTCACCTCAATCTTTCAGTGAGGTTACGCCCTATGCATTCACACTAGCAATGCCCACCAGCTATGGCACCTTTGCAGTCTGCCACACTTTATTACTAGTCAGACATTTTAATTCAAGCCATTCTAGGAAGCACAATGACATCTCAAGATCTTTTCATTTTATTTATTTATTAGTTTTTGTTTTTTGAGATGGGGTTTCTCTGTGTAACAGCTCTGGTTGTCCTGGAACTCGCTCTGTAGACCAGGCTAGCCTCAAACCCACAGAAGTCCACCTGCCTCTACCTGCCAAGAGCTGGGATTAAAGATGGCCACCACCACCACCCAGCTTACATCTTAACATCTTAAAGTGGCTCCCAATATCTCTCTTAATTTTCTTTTTATTTATTCTTTGTATCTTCCACAGATGTTTCCCACCCTTTCATATCTGCCCTCTGCCTTGTAACCTTCCCAAATAGATTAAAATTTAAGATTAAAAAAGAAAAAAAGCTGCAGTGTGATACAGTGAGTCACACGGTAAACTCCTCTGCCCATATACTTTACTTACATGGGTTCATTGCAGTCACTGATCTGGTTCAAGGCCTCTTGTTTCTGATACACTATGGATGCTGGACCCACACTGGGACTCCTCTTGGATATCCTGTTGTTGCCTTGGGTTGTAGTGCATTGAATCTGCAGTACCAGCCCCTATACATGCTCCTGTAGATCTCAGATAAGGTAACTCATAACCATGGTATCATATTGTACCAACTCAAGCCTGGTCCTGGACCTGGGTAGTTGCAGGTTTGGTCAGCCTGCCAGCCCTCCCGATGTCACCACTAGGGGGAGCTCTCCAGCACTGCCACTTGCAGTGATGAGCATGAGGCAGGACCAGTTCTGATTTCAGTCTCTCAGGGTCCCCTCTCCCACACCTGGATAATCAGGGCCAGCTCTACTGTGTTGCTCAGGTGAGGCTTAGCAGTCACTCTCCCAATTGCTGCAGCTGGTGAGAGGCAGACAACTCTTGGAGGGGGGCATCTCTTCCCTGCCCATTTCACCATAAGGCAGATGAGGGGCAGGGTCAGATCTCCCACACTCATGTCCTTGGAGCTGGTTCCCCTATACCCCTGTCAACAGGGTCAGCTCTGTTGTGCTGCCCAGGTGAGGTATAGGGCCCATTTTTCTGAGTGCCGCAGCTGGTAAGGGGGAGGGTCAGCTCCCTTGTCCACCACAAGTGGCAAGGACAAAGGGAAAGGGCATCTTTCCATCACCGTCACCACACATGGCAGATACGGGGTGCAGTCAGGTATACAACACTTACACCCTCAGGGCCAACACCCATGCCTCCACTAACAGGGTCAGCTCTTCTGTGCAGCCCAGGCAAGGAGCAGAGCCCACTTTGAGTACTGCAGCTGGTAATGGAGAGGATTTGCTCTCTTGTCTGTCACAAGCAGTGAGATATAAGGGGGCACAACTATCCTACACTCATGCTGTCAAATAACAGTAGTGGACACAGCTTCCCCACAATTACAACTTCAGAGTTGTCTCACCCCCGCCTCTGCCAACAGGGTTGGCCGTATTGTGCTGCCCAGGCATGGTATAGGGCTTGCTCTCTCAAATACTGCAGCTGGGGGCAAGGGCAGCTCTCCTGCTTTTATGACCTCTTGGCCAGCTCTCCCGCCTGCCTCAGACATAGGAGGAAAGAGGGTATCCCTTCCCTACCCATGCGTATGGCATATGAGGGGGTGGATCAGATTGCTCATGCTCACATTCCCAGGCTTCCAGCATCTTAACGATTGTTACTACCCACTAATGGCACAGTGAATATATTATATTTTTAATTAAAATTTCTATTCGTGTATGTGGAAGGATGAGCATGCATGTGCCACTGCCTGCAATGTAGCAGTCAGAGAACAAATGTGGAAAATGGTTTTTCCCTTCTCTGTCATGTAGATTCTGAGGATTGAACTCAGGTTGTCAGGCTTAGCAGCAAGTGTCTTTACCTTTCATTGGCCCTGAACATTCTAAATGAACTATTGACCTTGAACTCACAGAGATCCACTGCTTTTGTTGGGATTAAAAGTATATAACACCATACCTGGTTTTATAAATAAACTTTTAACATACTAAACCTAGCACATAGAGAGAGAGAGAGATGCTGTGGAATAATCCTTTTATTCAAATTGGTTTCATTAATAAGCTGACTGGCAGATAGCCAGGCAGGAAGAATAGGCAGGGCAACCAAACTAAGGATGGTGAACTAAAAGAGGGCAGAGTCAGGAGATGTCTTATGCAGACACAGGGAGAAACAAGATGAATATGCTGTACTGAGAAAAGGTACTAAGTCATGTAGTAAACATAGATGAGAAATGTAAGCGTTAGCTAGTAACAAGCCTGAGCTATTAGCCAAGCATTTATAAGTAACCTTAAGACTCCATGTTGGTTATTTGGGAGCAGGGACAGAAGACTCTCCCTACAAAGAAAGAAAGAAAAAAACCTTAAGTTGAACTTTTCAAATTATGTTTCAGGAATAAAGCTTTTTATAATTACACAGGCAGGGTAGTGGTGGCACATGCCTTTAGTCCCACCACTGGGGAGACAGAGGCATGTAGATCTCTGTGAGTTCAAGGCCAGCCTGATCTACAGAGTTCCAGGACAGCCAAAGCTACAGAAACTGTGTCTTGAAAAACAAAGGCTGGAGACATGGCTCAGCAGTTCAGAGCACTGGCTGCTCTTACAGAGGTCCTGAGTTCAGTTCCCAGCACACACATGGTGGCTAATAATCATCTGTGCCCTCTCCTAGCCTGTAGGCACACCCTGTAGGCATACAGGCAGAACACTTATAACAAATAAATAAATAAATCTAAAAAAAAAAAACAACAAAACCCCCAAAATAATTATAAACATAATCAACGTAATCTACCACATTCACAGACGATGGGAGCATCTGATGAAATTAAACACTAGGCTATTTAGAACCCTTTAGCAAATTAAAGTAGAAGGGAGCTGAGGAGAGCATGGTGGCACACACATGTACTCACATTCTAAGTTCAGGTTTAGCTGGGAAGTTCCACCTCAGCCTGTTCCCTCTCCAAACCCTGCCCCTCAGATAGCCCACCAAGCAGCTGTTCACCCCCCACCCTCCGAGCTCAAGCCTGCACCTACAGGGTATTATTAAGGGCCTTACCCTTCCACTAGACCAATCAGGTGATTTTTTTCTCCTGTCCCTTTATTTGGCCTCAACTCTTGGGGCTGGAGAGTCACCTGGAAATCCTTTGCTCTGATATCCTGGTCTTTTACTTTTTAATTCGGCTTGATTGGGGGGGGGGGCGCTACAGAAACCTCTCAGTTGCCCAGGCCATTAATCCCGGCACTCGGGTGGAAGAAAGTGTTACTCATACTGTGTAAGTAATCTAAATTTCACCATTTAGACTAGTGTGAGATTGCAGTCGGTTGTTTTGTTGTTGTTTGTTTTTGAGATAGTCTCACTATGTAGCCCCCGTTGTCCTGGAACTCACCATATAAACTAGGATGGCCTCCAGCTAAGAGAGATCCACCTGCCTCTGCCTCCTAAGCACTAGGATTAAAGTCATATGCCACCACACCTGGCAAGGATGAGCAATCTGAAGCACCACAACAGTCCACTCCCCTACAGGTGTCAACTACCAAATGCTAAATCCCTGAAGCGCTCAACTCCCTAAAGCAGGCAACACACAAAATGGTCTCTTCCCTGCCAGTAACTATTTAATATAAGGTCACCTCGGGAAGTGGCCTTGTGAGTCCGAATACCTTTCTGATATTCCTCAGCCTTGTCCATTTACTTACCATGCTATGTCTTCTAAGAGAGGCCTTCCTCTCTACATGAAATGTTTCAATTAGGAGAAAATAGATAAAACTTCTTTATATAGTCTCATTGCATGGACTACAAATGTCTCACTTTCTCCAAACCCAGCAATCCAGGCATAGACCACCACTTCCAGAATACTTAATTTTTATTTTATTTTATTTTATTTTTAAGAGATGGCTTTTTACTACTTTGTCCAGGACAGCTTCTACCTCCTGGGCTCAACTGTTCCTTCTTAGTCTCATGAGTAGATGTGACCAGAGCGATGTGTTACTGCCACTTCTGCAGGCACTTCCTTTTAAAAGGTAAGAAAAGAAGTGTGTGGTGGCGCATGCCTTTAATCTCAGTACTTGAGAGGCAGAAACATGCGATCTCTGTCTTCAGTAACAGCCATAACTACATATATAGTGAGACCTTGTCTTGAAAAATCTACCAACCACCACCAAGTAACAGGCCAGGTAGTGGCACCTGTTGGTAACCTCAGCATTAGGGAGCAATCTCATGGGTGGGGGTTGGGGTGTCTGCAACTCTGCTGATGATTAACCAAAGGCATCTTGACCTGAACATCTCTGTCTCACATACAAAACAGACCTGTATTTGAACCCATATTCCTGGCACCAACCTGTCTTGGGGTTTCTATTGTTTGAATGAAACACCATGACCAAAGAGCAAGTTGGGGAGGAAAGAGTCTATTTGGCTATTTTTTTCATGTTGCTGTTTATTATTAAAGGAAGTCAGGACAAGAATTCAAACAGAGCGGGATCCCAGAGGCAGGAGCTGATGCAGAGGCCATGGAGGAGTGCTGCTTACTGGCTTGCTTCCCCTGGCTATTTTACCCTGCTTTTTATAGAACCAGGACTAGCAGCTAGCAGCGATGGCACAATGGGCTGGGCCCTCCCTCATTGATCATTAAATGTCTTACAAAGCTGAAGTTCACGGACGCATTTCCTCAACTGAGGCTCCTTCCTCTGAAAAGTCTATCTAATATCAACCTGACACACAAAACTGTGGTGCCCAGAAGATCTTGGCTATATATAGCTGCCATGACAGGCCTAATAAAAACCAGCCAGACAGTAGGCCTGAGAATCTCTTCCTGGCAGCACCTGGCAGTTCTAGCAAAGGCTAGCACCTGAGGGGAAATATCTGATACTTCAAACATTCCTAGAGGAGCCCAGCACCCATTCCCCTAAGATATCCCTAGACAAATGCCAGCCAATCAGGGTCTTAAACCCTGGAAATGCCCTCGCCCCAACCTCTACTATGATAAAAACCGTACCCTGCCCAGCCAGGCTTGGCGCCCTGAGACCAAGTTTAAGCTTGAATAAAGTCTCTTCACTTTTACATACGGGATTCGGTCTCCGTGGTGGTCTTTTGGGGGGTGCCCTCGATCTGGGCATAAACAAAAACCATCAGTACAACTGACCGACCCCTTGTCAACTTGACACACAAACACATTATTCTTAAGCTACAACCTCCCTCTATTACTCATCCCAAGATCTCACACTAAAAATCTAAATAACTTTAAAAGTCCCACCACGGCACTGTCCGCAGGATGGACAACGGGAAGAGAGAGAGGATTCCAGGCTGCGAGCCAAGGGCACATCCCCGTCTCTGGGCGGCGCATCTCCACCGCCCAAGGATGCGGCTCAACTCCGGCCAACCTCATTGCCCGGCTCCCAGTGGAGCGCCGCCATGATGCGGTACGGAAACCCACAGGCCTCCTCCCAGCGCCTCATCACTCGGGCTCCGGGGCCTCAGCACGAATCTTCCCGGAAGCCGCCGCTGTCTGCCGCAGCGCCGGCCCGTCGCTTGAGGCCCCGCCCCCCGCTCACGGGCGCCGCCATGTTGGGGGTCCTCGCTGGGGACACGTAGGCGTCCGCGTAAGATGCCGGCCTCGCGCGCGCTGCTGCCGCGAAGATGGCGTCCATGCGGGAGAGCGACACGGGCCTGTGGCTGCACAACAAGCTGGGCGCCACGGACGAGTTGTGGGCGCCGCCCAGCATCGCGTCCCTGCTCACCGCTGCGGTCATCGATAACATCCGCCTCTGTTTCCACCGCCTCTCATCGGCCGTGAAACTCAAGCTGCTGCTCGGGACGCTGCATCTTCCGCGCCGCACGGTGGATGAGGTGAGGGCGCGGGCCGGCCTCTCTCCGGTCGGAGCGCAGCCCCTGCCTCCAGCCCGCACCTGCGCCGTACCTTTCCTTCTCCCCGCTGGCCGCGCGCATCTCCCTGTCCGCGCCGCTGGGCCTCCCCACCCGGCCCGACGCCTCAGTGTCTCCAGCCTCGGGGCCACTGTCCGCTTTCGGGGGTCGTAGGCCCAAGGCGGAACAGCCCTCAGTCAGGCGGCCCCGACGCGGAGCACTAGACGTTACAGTTCCGAAGCCACCCTCTGGTTAGGGGCTCTTAGTGTAACTTTCCAAGTGATTGCTGACCCTGGAGATTTTGTTGTTTTTCCCCCTCTCCATCCTGCCGACTCTTTTTCGGGGCATTCTTACTCCATGTTGCATCTTTGCGCAAAATATACGATGCTTTGCAAATACATACACAGATAGTATATGTATAGCCCAGATTGGCCTCGTACTTGGTTGGTTAACCTCCTGCATCAATATCTAGAGGGCTGGGATCGCATCCGACAGCAAAGACACCGAGGCACCTTAGTTTTTAAACATTTCTGGTTGCTGTTTTATCATTTTGTTGGCGCTATTAAAAAAAAAAAAAAAAACCTTTTCAGTTTAGCAAATACTAATAGCTATAAGACTCGTTCCTGTTATCCATTCAAGAGAACTAGCCTGGATCCTCCAGAGCACCTCCATGCCTCTCTTTCTTCCCCGCAGGAGTAAACATGTATCTTTTCTTTTCTCCACGATTATCAATTGTGTGTATGTTCCTAGCAGGAATATTTAGTTTTGCTTCATTTGAACTTAATATGGCAATATGTTACATGCGTTTTCAGTGTGGTGTGGGTGTGTCTTATGTGAGGAGACACCCGGACAGATCCATCCAAGTTCTGAGCACACAGCATTTGGACAATTAGGTGGTGGCTAGTTTTTTAATTCTTTGTTTCATGTAAGCTTGTGCTGTTGTGACTGATATCAGCACTAAAGGTTGAAGTGATTGAGAGCATGCATTCTTCCAGAAGTAGAATTGTAGGTGGCAGCAGGATTATGGCAAGGGGCTTTTCAAAGTGATATTATCAAATAATAGTCACTGAAACATGTAGGTAAACGTGTAACTATTACTAGGATGCTCTGCTTATTTTTCTGTTTGGCTTTTATGTGAGTTGACCAATTTGATTGTCTATTTTTCTTGTTGCTTTGGAGAAATGCTGGCTACTTCCTTGGTTCTGTCACATGCTACAGCCGGTTCCTAGCTGTGGTTTAGGTTTTGGATGAAGCTCTTAGCCCGATGTGGTAGCTGCTCCTTCTCTGCCTGGCCTTGTTGAGAAGGTGCTTCTTCTCCGACCTGAGCTCTCTTGTGAGCACTGTACTGTAAACGTCATTCTCCCATGGGCTGAGACTGGTGTTTTGTGAAGTTGAGAGTTCAGTTTTACTTGTGGAACCGTCCAATCTGCAATTGACTGTCTTCTCTGCACTGTTGCTTCCGCTGTGGGTGTTTCTGAGCATTGTGTGTGTATGTGTGTGTTTGTGTGTTGTGCTAATAATATGTCCAGCTACTTACTGCCACTTTATTGTGTGTTTGTGTGGAACAATCCTTTTCTACACTCTGAATATGTATTGTTCTTTGGTTAATAAAAGCTGACAGGCTGGTGGTGGGGCAGGAAGTTAGGTGGGAAGGCCAAACTGAGATTGATGGGAATAAGGAGGGTGGAGTCAGGAGAGACCCTAGACTGCTGCCCTGGAAACCAGAGGTGATAGAGGACAGGAAACATCCAATTACAGTGTATCTTGATGTGTTCTTAACAAAAATCTCTCAATAGTTTAATATTTCCAATAAAGACTCTGAGGCCAGATGCTGGGGTGATGCCAGAGAGCAGAGAAAGCTGATTTCCCTCTTCAGCTGATGTTCCAGAAACCTTTCTCCTATGCCATCTCAAAACCTCTCTTCAATCTGAATGTCCTTCCCTTCTACTTTTATTGAATCTATCCATCCTCCTGGCTCCTGATGGGTTTTTTTTTTTTTCCTGTCAGCTGGTTGCTCTACCTTTTGACTATGGTTGACTTTATTTAATCCTGTTAACAATATTCAAACAGAGTGCTCTTGGATTAAAGGTATGTGCTAGGACTGAGCCACACCACAACTAGAGACAGGTTTTTCCAGGTTCATAGCGTGATCAGATACCCTGCAGTAGTTGCATACAGGTAAAACCCCCCACTAACCCTCAGGAATGGCTTCAGCTTCCCTTGGCCCCTAGCACCTCTACCAGTCTGTCTCTTTGTGTGTGTATGTCTTTTCTGTTTACATATTCATTTGTATGTGCACATGCATGTGTAGGCCAGAGGGTCCAGTTTCTCGCACTCCGCCTCAGTTGCTCTACAGCATGTTTTTGGGTTCTGTGTCCACTTCTGCAGTGCTGTGGTGTATATATAGATGTGTGGCCATTGAGCAAGGATCTGAACTTGGGTCCTCAGACTTGGCTTGGCAAGCACTCATTTCTCCCAGGATCTCTGAGTTCAAGGTCAGCCTCATCTATAGAACAAGATCGGGGACAGCCAGGGCTACACAGAGAAACCCTGTCTTGAGAAACAAACTATATATTAGAGAGTCTTGTAAGCTAGAGGTTTGGGCAGTTATTTAGAACCATCATTAAGTTCTGTGATTCTCCTGTATTTGTATATTTCATAATGTTGTTAGCTAATAGCATATAGAAATAAATACATTAGATAGTACCTGGGCTGAAGTTCTCTCTCTCTCTCTCTCTCTCTCTCTCTCTCTCTCTCTCTCTCTCTCTCTTGTTTTTGTTTTTGTCGGACAAGGGGTCTCTCTACATAGCCGTGTTGTTCTGGGACTCACTCTGTAGACCAGACTGGCCTGGAACTCACAGATACCACCTGCCTCTGCCTTTCAAGTGCTGGGATTAAAGGCAAACGCCCAACTCTGGGCTGAGATCTTATTGTGACTATTTTCTGTGTGTAGTCAGGGGTTTTGGTTTCTTTTTCTTAATGTACTGTATTCACTGTCTACTTGTGCTTTTGATCGTCCTCATTGTAGCACCATGGATTTTCCTGTTCTCTGTGTCAACTGTTGCTTTGTCTTTTTTGGGTTCTTATTAATAGATACATATGACTTTGTAGTTGTTGCGGTTACCTTATGAACTAAACAGTAGGTGGAGATCTCAGTATTTGCTAATGTTTTGTCCTTAGGTCTTTTTAAAATAAGAGTTCATAAAGACTGCCTCACCTTACTTTTTAAATTTTTATTACATTTATTTATCATGTTGCTTACGCTTTTTATGTGGGGGTCACAGAATACCTCGTGGGAGTAGGTTTGTTTTTTTCTTTTTTCCCAAAGATTGAATTCTGATTGTCAGGCTTAGTGAGAATTGTCTTTATTTACTGCTAAGTGGTCTTGCTGATCCTTAGGTCCACTTGTGTTTGTTTGGCTTTGTTTATTTTTAATAACAGCCTCACAGTCAAGCTGACTGGCCTGGAACTCCCAGAGCTCCATCTATTTCTGCCTCCTGAATGCTGGATTAAAAAAAAAATGTACCACTGTGTCTGGCCACTCAGCCCACCACCGAGCTCCTAAACAAATCACAGAGGCTTACTCTTAATTATAAACGTCTGGCCTTAGCTTGGCTTTTTTCTAGCCAGCTTTTTTGCCTCTGGGCCTTTTCCTTTTCTTGCTTCTGCACATCTTTCACGGGTGGCCGGTGTCTGGCTGCTACTGTCCTCCTCGTTCTCGGCTCCTTTTCTCTCAGGTTCTCCTTTTATCAGTTCTCTCTCTCTCTGCCAGCCACGCCCATCCTTTCTCCAGCTCCTTATTAGACCATCAGGTGTTTGACAGGCAAGTAACACAATGGAACATAAAAGAATGCAACACGTCTTTGTATCATTAAACAGATGTTCACAGCATAACAAATATAACACGTCTTAAAATAACATTCTACAGCATTCCCCCCTTTTGTCTAAATAAAAAGGTTTTAACTATGCATAACAAAAAAAATCAAGTAAGAATTACATTTTCAATATTCTCATCATTTGTAGTTAGCTTATTCAGAGAAAATAATGCATTATCGATTCTGTTTTGGTGAATCCAAAGTTTTATGCATAACTTACTGTCTATCATAACTAAAAAACTGCAAGTAAAACTTATCTAGTCTTCAACTCCGTCAAAGACAGGGAGAATGTGATATTATCTAACAACAGAGACTTTTGGCTGCCTGGACAGTCACCCAAAGTTCCTCTGCATTGTTGAGGCACCCATCTTCAGCCTCTAGGCCCAGATTATCTGGCAAACTTTCCAGTAAAGCAGGAAATTTGAAGGACTTGTACTGGCTTATATTGACAAAGTACATTAGTTACTCCTTTGTATCCAGCAGAATATCTGACAAACTCTTCTGTGAAGCAGGAATTTTGAAATACTGTTCTGCCTTGTTCTGGCAAAGTACAGCAGTCTTTTCCTGTGTGCCTTGTATGTCCAGTCTGAACAGCACATTGTCAGCAGTCAAAGGGAAGAAAGAGCAGTTTCTTTGCTCAGTGACCAATAACTCCAAACCCTAATCAAATCTGATCCTTGTTAACCTTGAAGGAATTCATAGCCTTTTGTTTCTTATGCAAACAAAAGCATAACCTTTTCTCCAAACTTCCATTTTAAAAGTTAAGCATTCCTGAAATATTTAGACCGGTTTAATCCAGCAGTCCCTTTTACAATCCCATGTCTCAACATCTTTCATATGCTCATCTGCATTCAAAATATGCAAAGTCAACACATCACAGGTTCCAGACTCCCTATGTATTTTCTATCTTTATGTGACTTTTTTCTTTATTCTCTCTTTAAAGACTTTATTCTTTAAAAAAAAAATCTGTCTATATACCCATTTTCTTTTCTTAGTCCTATGTACATTTTAAACACTGTAACCTGCCTGGAGGTTTTTTTTTCCCTGCATGAACCTGTCTTTACTGGTGTCTCTAATTTTAACTGCTAAGCTACTGCTGTGTTGCCGTGGCAGCTGGCTCTGCCCCAGCCCTGGGACGCTGGTGTCCAGCAGTGTGGCAGTTTTTTTCACTTAGTGTGTTGGTTCTGCAGAGCCCCTTAAAGAAGCCCTGTCCTGTTTCTTTCTTTCTTTTTTATTTTCAGCTTTCTCAGGCTCTATATGGAAATTTGACCCTATGTTGGGACAACACATATAACGGGCTTTCTTTTGGGCCATCAGCTAGCTCCTAAATCACAACACGGAGACTTCTTATTATGAATGCTCAGCCTTATCTTATGCCTGTCCTACTAACTCTTGTAACTTAAATTAGCCTGTTTCTCTTCATCTGTGTGTTGCCCTGGGGCTCTTCATTTTTCTTGTGTGTGTCCTGCTTTCTCTGTCTCCTCCACATGTGGCTGGTGCCTCCCTCCCTGTCCTTCTCTTTTCTCCTCCTGAACCTAGACTTCTCTGACTTCCTCTCTGCCCTCCAGCCCCGCCTGTCCCTCTCCTGCCCAGCTATTGGCCACTCAGCTTTTTACTAGACCAATCAGGTGCCTAGGCAGTCTAGGTGAAACAGCAACACATCTTTACATCATTAAACAAGTGCAGCATAAACGGAGACCCAGGCCACCAGGAGCCACAGTGTGAAGTGCGCAGAATCATGGCGCGCACATTTGAAGCTGTCACTGCTCCAGGAGGGCCATCAAGGCTGGTGGCACGTAATTAGCATCTTCTGTCTTGGCAGATGAAGAGTGCTCTGATGGATATTATCCAGCTGGCTACCCTGGACTCAGACCCCTGGGTCCTCATGGTTGCTGACATTCTGAAATCCTTTCCTGACACGGGCTCACTGAACCTAGACCTTGAGGAGCAGAACCCCAATGTTCAAGACATCCTAGGAGAACTTCGAGAGAAAGGTAAGTAGTAGTACCTGGCTCTCCTCCACTGTGGGGGAGGGTCTCATTTTAGAGACTGGGCTTTCTGCTTCACACTGTCGGTGTGGTGTGCTGCCTCGCATGCTTCAGCTACCAGCCCTGTCCCCACTGCATGTGCTATGTCTGGAGTGGCGTGACTCATCCATGACTTACTTGCCACTGCTGTCTCTCCCCGTAGGGTCCCTGAGGGTAGACACTTGCCAGTTGTGTTTTTAGAGCCTAAACATTCTGTCTTCAACAACAAATTGGAATCATAAATAAAAGTCATAATTGCTAGAATCTGAGGTGAAAGTGAGAAATGAGGAGTGACCGTGCCTCTGATGCTTCTCCTCTTCAGAAAATGGTCCACACCCTACATGGCTGCTTGCGAGAATTAGTACATCTGGGGTTTTGTTGATTTGTAGTTGCAGACTGGGAGCACTACCCTACACAGGGCACATCCCCTTGCTGGGGTGGCTGATTCTTCTGGGAGCAGGAAGATGAGGCAGCTTCTTATGAGTCTACTTCTCTACTTCCCTTGGTCATGTAATTGATTGGGGAAGCTCCTTGGAATTTTTCAGGCTCCGACTTCTTGGTGACCACAGTGAATCAGGAAGCACACATGGACATTTTTGTAAGACTGCAATTGATCAGTGTCTGGGGTGACCGACCACCAGGGTTCTGTAGTCACAGGGAGAGGGCTTTCCTGGTGTTGAGGCTGCCTCATGGTAAACATGCAGACTGCTCTCTATTCTGCTGTATGCTGTGGGCCTAGTCTCCTGGACCCCCATAGTCCTGTGGCTGACATAACTGAGGAATCCTTGTTTTCTCTTCTGGCATTTCTTGTTTTTAAAAAGCCCTTGGAGAGTGATGAGCCTTCCTCTAGGGTGGCAGGCCTATCCTTTGATCCTGACCCACTTGGATGATCTTCAGTTCTAGGGATGGTAGAACTGGAATGGTGGGAACCACGGGGGTAGGGGGGGTTTGAAGTGAATGCATAAAGCTTCCATGCTGCTAAATACTGAAAGCCTACGTGGTGCTGGCTGTGAGGACACAGCCTAAGCTCCCTGGTACAAGGTTCTGACTTCCTGTGACACTCTGGCTCTCCACAGTGGGTGAATGTGAGGCATCTGCCATGCTACCACTGGAGTGCCAGTACCTGAACAAGAATGCCCTGACCACCCTCGCTGGGCCCCTCACCCCACCAGTGAAGCACTTTCAGCTGAAGCGGAAACCCAAGAGTGCCACTCTGCGTGCAGAGCTGCTACAGAAGTGTGAGTGCTCTTCTCTCGGTATTTTCTCTCCACAGTCTCACCTTTATTTTTTTCTGGGTTGGGTCACTCTGTTGTGAAACATGTATTTGGGACCTCAGCATTTTCAGATGTGGTGCCTGAAACTGTGGAGGCTTCACAGAGTGGAATCTGCTGGCCAAGATGGGATGCAAGGCTGTTGCTTATGCCCTGACCTTGGTCTACAACCACACTTGGTTTCTATCATAGATGTTAGATGATTTCATTAAATGCTTTCCCAAATCATGTCTTATGACAGCTTGTGTGGAAGGCACTTACTTGTTGGAGAAAGTGTCCTTTAGCCAGATAACATTAAAGCATGGGTTTTAAGCAGGGTATACTGTGTACCTAGGTCACAGCTTCTTGAGATACTGAGGCAGAAGATCATTTGAGCCCAGACTGGCTTAAGAGCAGTGTTAGTGCAACTCAGATGGAAAGGGATCCTGATGGTCGGGAGCCCAGGAATACTGGGTGTTACAGCTCTGATGGAAAAGCATCTTGACAATCAGGAGCCAGAGAATACCTTGGGTCACAGAAAGTGTAGCAGCTTACAGCGCTGTTTCAGGGCAAGGCTTCCCCGGTGTAACAGCTCTTCTCAGGAAGGGAAGGGTCTTCCAGTGAAGTTGGTAGAGTAGTTTCCAGGAGTGTAGCCACTCAAAAGTGTTACAGCCTCTATCCGCTGAGCTCTGCTCTGTCCAGCTCTGTCACAGTGGCCAAAGAAGAAGGTTGTGACCCCAACCTCATTCAAGAGATTTATTAGGGGGAAGAGTCCAGGAGGGCGGCTGCTTCAGCCCAGGGTAGGGGAAGGCAGCAGGGGAAGGGCAGCAGCAAACTGACCAGGTGTTGTTTTTCCAGAGAGATGTTCAGGGTGGGGATTGGTCAGATTTCAATCCTTGAGCTCAGATTGGCTAGATCCTGTGCTCAGGGATTGGTTAGTTTTCTGTTTAGGAATTATCTCATCTTTCCTGCTCAGTGATTAGTTGGTTTTCTGCTTAGTTGGTCAGGGGCAGATTTGGCTCTGGTTTCAGAGCCAAAGTGTGTTTCTCTTACTGGCTCTTTCTGGCTTGAGTTCCCTCTTCTCCTGCCTCAGTCTCCTGAGTACTGGGATCACAGGCCTGTACCAAGCCCAGTAAATACCGCTGGGAGGATTCTGAGAAGAGCTTGGAGCTGGATCTGTGCTGCTTGCTAGCTCTGTGGTGCAGTCTGACTGAGCTACTCTGAATGTCCCTCAGAGCTGCTCTTGCCCTGCTGTCAGGAAGTCAGCAGCTTGCCATGGCCCTCAGCCTAACTCTCTAGCCTTCCTGAGCCACCTCAGGAAAATCTGTTTCTTTCTCATATTTAGGTGTAATTCTGTGAGGGGACTCTTGGCCTGAGCCTACTGTAAAATAGCTGCAGGGACCTAAGAGCTGTCACCCCTCTCAGGCTCTAGGTTTCCTGGAGCTTAACAGTTAATTCTGGAGCCACTTCTGTGGACATTTCTGAACACAGAAAATCTTGGTTCTATTTGAGCTTATGTTATTGAACGGGAGAGGCAGGTGCACGTACAACAAGGGTGGGATTGTTATTTGGAATTGTTTTATTATGGCTTTGATCATCTCCTATTCTTCAACATTCAGCTCTCACATAGTTGGCATTCACTCTGCTAACGGAAGGGCCTATCTTGCTACTAGCTCTTGACTACACTCTTAAATGCCCCATCACTATCCTCAATGGGATTTTCTTGGCTTAGCTCATTACTTTAGAAAGCCAGTACAGTTTAGAGGGAAATTTAATATTTTCTATTGAGGGACACATGAAGAGAAAAAACCTTGTGCAATACTAGCCTCGGTGTTAATCCTTTCATGGCCAAAGAGCCCCTGGGGGAATGGAGCAGCATTGACCAGGGGTCTGAGTGCACAGATGAAGATAGGCAGTCAAGTCAGGGGCATCCCAGGGGACTTAGCCATGCCTTCAGGATCTGCTCCAAGATAAGCTTTGGTTATCAGAGCAAAGGGAAGGCATCAGTGGATTGAATTAGAGCCACAGGCCTTTTGGAGGAGATGTAGTGGAGATTAAATTGGTCTTTAACTACCTGTTGCCCAGTGTGTTCTTAGAAACACCTAGAAACAAGCACTCTAGAATGAGAATTGGCAACCCTGAAGCCATGCAGTGAGCAATTGGCCACCTTCCTTTCCCGCCAAGGAAAGCAGAGCCCCACGTGCGTAGCCCATCTCTACTGCATTCTGTCCCATCTGGCTGCCCTGACAATAGCCATGAGAATAAAAGAAAATAGACTGGTTTGTTTTGTTTGGGGGGGAGGAGGCATATTTTGAGACAGAGTCTCTGTGTGTCCCTAGCTGTCTTGGAACTCATTCTATAGACCAGGCTGGCCTCAAACTTAGAGATCTGCCTGCCTCTGCCTCCTGAGTACTGGGATTAAAGGCTCGAGCCACCACTACCCAGTGAAAAATAGACTTCTTAGAAGCTCTGACAATTACAAAGTAGCAAAAAAATGTCCACTAATTCTTAACTTAATGTTACATCATATAGGCAATGATTTATAAAAACAAATAACCAGGAAACCGTCCCTCTTGTTTTTAAGGAAATGTTAATTATATGGACATTATCATTACTGGCTGCATTTCTGCTGAGTTATACAAAGAACTTACCTTGGGTATTTTTATGAGTCGCTTTTGTTGAGGTTACTTTATGGGCTGAGAGGCCCTATAACCTCAGAGATTCTTCACCCTGCGGTTTTTTTCACACAGCCACCGAGACAGCCCAGCAGCTGAAGAGAAGTGCCGGGGTGCCATTCCATGCCAAGGGTCGAGGGCTGCTCCGCAAGATGGACACTACAAGTAAGGGTTGGTGTGCTCTCAGGCCACTGTTGTTGTTGCTTGGCAGGCAGGATGATTTGACTCCAAAGGTATGACTTCCTTATTACAGGAAAATCACTCAGACAGCAGTCCTAGCGGATGATGCCCACTGGCCCTGTAGCGAGTAGATATGCATGAGGACAAGCAAGGCCATGTGCATCTTTGCCTGGGGAAGGAGGCTGTGTTTGTGGAGCCAGTATCAAACCAGCTGGAAGAGACATTTGATGTTGCCTTTCTTATCGTACAGCTATTCTCAAGTGTAACTGCTGTGACAGGTGGCTAGCTGAGAACCTAGGGCAAGTTTCCAAACACAGCAGTTTGGTTCTTCATGTATGTGTACTTTGCAGTGTGTCATGTACAAGATAGGACTCCTCTAGAGCCATGTCCAGGGCCCAGTGGGCAGGTACAGAATGAAGGGAAAACCTTGTCAGTCCTCCCACGTGGTTCATCTGGTGTCTTACATACTAAGTTCCTGTAGCCCCAAAGCAGACCCATAGCTAGTGGAGTCATTGGTGTGGCTCACCATTCTACCGTAATTACTGCAGGCATAGGATCCACCTGGCTTCCCTTGTTCCCGGGAACAGGCACTACCCAAACTTCTCCTTAAGGAGCAATAGTTTGTAGCACAAGGCATCCTGAGTGACGACAGATACACCTAGGTACATACACACTGACACAGAACTCAGCTTTGTTCCTGAGACACGAGGACATCCGGTACTGAGAGACATGCAAAAGAAGTTGGAAGTCAGTGTTCTGAGACTTGTAAAGGTCACATAGTAACTCGGACCTTGGAAGACCAGCTCCCACAGTTTGCTCCAAGGTAATAAAAGAAATCCTCAGATTAGAGAGGGATAAGAAACCTTCTTTATCATAGGGTAATTAACAATAAATCTCTACTGACTGACTGAATAAGGAAACATACATGCCTTCTAATGATAACTTCCTCTTTTACTTCAACTTAACAATGGTGTCTGACTCTTTCTGTCTCCACTCAGATATATATCTCCACATTGCTGTGTTCTGTACACACATCTACATCTTTCTTTACATACATACAGCCATACATCTCTGTCCACAGTTATTCATCTCATACATCATTCTCTCCATATAACATTACATTGTTCTTACACATTCTCTTACAGCCCTTTGCATGGTTCCTATATGTAGCAACAACTCGTTCACACAGTTTTATCTCTCACACACACTCATACACACTCGTTCCTCCTCTCTCCCCTTCATTGCGGCTGCTCCCTCTCTTGCCATAGCCAAACTCTGGACAATACGTTACATTTTCAGGGCCCAGCCCATTCTCATAACACATGAAGTCACACAGTTTTTCTCCAGCTAGGAAGGTCACAAAGACTGGCCAGTGCTTGCAAGGGCATGTGACTGTTTCCCAGACAGAGACTGACACTAATTCAGGACTCAACAATAACAGTAGCAGGTTGAACTTGAGTGGTCAGGGTATGAGCAGAGTCAGCTAATGTCTCAGAACAGCCTGGCCTTGACTTAGCAATGAACAGCACCTGGGAATTAGTCTGTGTCTTCTGCAGGAGCAGTATAGTCTGTTGAACTTGTTCTGAAGTCTACGATTATTGTCTTTGAGACTGAAAATACTGTTCCTTTTCTGTGTCGGTAAAGAAGAATATTCTGGTAATATTTCTATACATCAGACTTGACTACCCACAACTATATGCCCAGAGATATAAAGCACAGTACCAAAGGGCTGTGGAAAGAACGTCATGGCTGTTCATATTAGGGAGGCTTAGCAGTGGCACCCAAGAAAGTTACAGACAGAAAACAACTGCTTACCAACAGCCAGTGACCCCATGGCTCTGCCCAGTGGGGCTCCCTATCAGGGAATTATTTATCTGGTGAATTATTAAACACTAGTTGTCTCTTGCTATAAACTTCCGTGGCCCTTGGCAACAGAGCTGAAGATAAATGCCTTTGTTCTTAGCAAAAATGTCAGTTTGGGGTGTCATTACTCTTCTGGGCAGTTTGAATACCTGGATACAAAGTCTGGAGGTCTCTGGTGTCTTAGACAACTGTCATCTTCCCAGAACCATATCCTCCAGAGTATGAAGCCTTGGTCTTCCCAACAAACCTTCAGAGATGCTGTTAGTTTGTGGGTCTGAACCACAGTGACACTGGCAGAAACAGTCTGAGTGAGCTTTTTGTTTGTTGGGTTTTCTTTGGTTTGGGGCTTTTTTTTTTTTTTTTTTTAAATTATTATTGTTATATGTGTATGGGTGTTTTGTCTGGATGTCAGTGCACATGTGTGCAGTACTGCTTGGAGGCCAGAAGAGGGCATCAGATCCCCTGGGTCTGGAGCTACCAGTGGGACTGGGAGTTGAACCTCTGTTAGAATAGTCAGCGCTCTTTAACCACTGGGTTTGGTTTTTCTGTCGTCCACCCCCCAGACAGGGTTTCTCTGCGTAGCCCTGACTGACCTGGAACTTGCTCTGTGAACCAGGTTGTCCTTGAACTCAGATCTGCCTGATTCTGCCTCCTGAGTGCTGGCATCAAAGTCGTGTGCCACCCCCACTTGGCCCAGCCCTGAGTTCTTTTTAGCACAGAACAAAATGTAAGAAGTGCGGAGCGTGATAGGAAGGACTAACGTGTCTGGGCTTCCCCGAGGCAGAGCAGCCTGGTTCAGTCCACCCTGTGCTCAGAAGCTGTTGCTGTCTCTGACATCAGTCTTTTCTGTAGCCCCTCTCAAAGGCATCCCGAAGCAAGCCCCCTTCAGAAGTCCTACCACACCCAGCGTCTTCAGCCCCTCTGGGAACCGGACCCCAATACCACCTTCGAGGACACCACTGCAGAAAGAAAGGGGTGTGAAGGTGGGACATCCCTTTTCGTATCCTGGCAAAGCCAACCTTGATTCTCCGCTCTGTAATTAAGTGTGAAATGTGTTTATTTTGGCAGTTGCTGGATATTTCTGAGCTGAATACAGTTGGTGCTGGCCGAGAGGCAAAGAGGAGAAGGAAGACATTAGGTGTGTATGGAACATTTCAAGTCTGGAGGGAGGCCGGAGGTACTGCAGCCTGGTGTGCTGTGGCAGGTTCTACCTGTAGTGTCCAGGTGCTGTGGGGTTTCCTTCCAGGGCCAGTATGCCTGAGTGCTTTATCTTACCACAATGGTAAAGGGACTTTTTCCAGGAGTTTTTGGGGGTGGGGAAAAGGTAGTGGTTTTTAAGACAAGTTCTTACACTGTAGTCTAGGCTGGCCTCAAACTTGTAGCTTTTCAAGCATTAGGATTACAGGCTATAATGCCTGTGCCAAGGAATCATTTATTGTTTGCCCAGAGACCTAAGTAAGGGTACAATGCTATTTTGCATTCAGCCCACACAGAGAACACTTGTGACCTAAACTGGAGCTGGGTCAGAGAGCCACTAACCATTTTCTATCAGCAGACACAGAAGTGGTGGAAAAGCCAACCAAGGAAGAGACCGTTGTTGAAAATGCCACTCCTGACTATGCTGCTGGCCTGGTGTCCACACAGGTATGTAGCCATGGGCCTGCTTGATAGCCACTAAGATCTGTTCTGTAAAAGTGTGTGTGTATACATATATGTATGTGAGCCAGAGCCTAACTTGGGCATCAGACTCGTGTTTGGAATGAGTACCCTTTATACTGAGATTACTACCCAGGGTGTTTGTATCTTACTTTCCTCTGTGCAGTGGGTATGGTTCCTATTTTTTGCCCCAGTTTCCTGGAGACCAGGTCTTGCATGTAGGTGGGAAGGGTGAATCGGCCAGATTAGCTCTTCCTTAGAGGCTGTCTGGGAAATAGAAATGGTTTTTCAGAGACACAGATGCAGAGGATATACTATGGATGCAGAATGTGGGCTGACTGCATGGTATGGGGGTCTGTCTCTGAGCTCTTGGTGTTGCTGAACTTTCTGTAGGTTGTCAGTTTGGGACCATGGGGTGGTAGCCAAGGCTTAAGTTTAGAGACCAGCATCACTAGAGCCAGGGGTCTGTGATGTGGAGAAGCCACTATCCTTGTCCTGGGAATATTGAGTACCTGCTATCTTTCTGGGGAAGGGGGTGGAGGCTGTCCAAGATATCACAGAAATGAGTACTAAAACTCTGATCTCTGCCTGAGGAGATCATGACCTCTGTCTTCCAGAAACTTGGGTCCTTGAATAGCGAGCCAGCACTTCCTTCTACAAGTTACCTGCCCTCTACCCCTAGTGTGGTACCTGCCTCGTCTTACATCCCCAGTTCTGAGAACCCCACAGGTGAGTAGCTTGCAGAACGCTAAGCCAGTATTCCCTGGGGTCACCTGGACTGAGCTAGCATCTGCACCTAGGCAGTAGCCTTGCTCACATGGTGCTGCTGAGCATTAAGGTCCTGTCTCACTGTCTCTTGGTTCCAAACATTATGGAGGGAACTCTGGCCAAGAAATAAGCCACCAGTCCTGACTTGAGTGAACAAGCGCCTAACAAGACTGCCATTTTTGGCACCGTTTTCTGGGTGGGTTGGTAGCTGAGTATTGTCTCTTCCCAGATGAAGGGTACTGCACAGGGATGATTGTTTCAGGGTCAGACATAAGTTTGGGTTAGTCAGTTATTGGGGAGGGAGGGGAAGGTTGGTTCCATTGGGCTAAGTTTTCTTTATTGTTTAGCTGGTCAAGGGTTAAACAGCCCTGCTGAGCAAAGAGGGTGCTAGGCTTGGGGAAGCTTCTTTCCAATGCTTTGTAACCAGCATCTAGGTTATGGGGAACTTGTCATAGGCCAGGAGCTAACCAGAATCCTGGATAACTTAGTCTGTGGATCTGGAAATGCCTGAGGACATAGGTTCTGCTCTGCTGGGTAGTAGTGCAGGACTACTGACAGTGAAGGCCAACAAGGCTTCTAGTTTACAGTGATGGGAGCAAGACAGAGCAGGTGGGTAGGGGACACAGTTGGTGTAGAACCTGGAAGGTGGACCTGAGCCTGTTGGAAACCAGTCTGGGATAAGTAGATGAGTGATGTACTCCTTTTCATGGACAACTCTCCTTAGTAAACTGCTTTGCCTACAGCCCCTCCTTCCCGGGAAGCCAGCAGACCACCTGAAGAGCCCAGTGTCCCAAGCCCTACACTGCCAGCTCAGTTTAAACAAAGGGCACCTATGTATAACAGTGGCCTGAGCCCAGCTACTCCAACACCTGCAGCACCTACCTCGCCTCTGACACCTACTACTCCCCCAGCTGCCACTCCCACCTCTCAGACACCCCCAGTGGCCATGGTGGCCCCACAGTCCCAGGCACCTGCCCCTGTTCAGCAGCAACCTAAGAAGAACCTATCCCTCACGGTAGGTGCACTGTCAGGTTTCATGGCCATTAGGTGGATGGCATAGCTTTGCCTGTTTGCAGCTGGGGAAATTATGGGATGAGCCTGGCAGGGCCAGTGGGTGGAAGCAGGTTGCTCTGGCAGCCCCAGCACCCACATCCTCTCTTTACAGAGAGAACAGATGTTTGCGGCCCAGGAGATGTTCAAGACGGCAAACAAGGTCACTCGGCCAGAGAAGGCCCTCATCCTGGGCTTCATGGCTGGCTCTAGAGGTGTGTCTGTGCTACTAGGCCTGGGCGGTGCCCCCCATGGGGTGGGGGATGGGTTCCTTGGCCCCAGACACCTGCCCAGCAGCCCCTGCTCCCTACAGAGAACCCATGCCCGGAGCAGGGGGATGTGATCCAGATCAAGCTCAGCGAGCACACAGAGGATTTGCCCAAGGCAGACGGCCAGGGCAGTACCACCATGCTAGTGGACACAGTGTTCGAGATGAACTACGCCACAGGCCAGTGGACGCGCTTCAAGAAGTACAAGCCAATGACCAATGTGTCCTAAGTGCCATCTCTGCTGCTGATCCTCATCAGGCCAGAAGACAAGTTTTTCTGGTTATGCTAAGTGACCTGAGCAGATACTCATCCAGATATGCTCCACCCAGCAGCTGCCACCCACAGGCTACTGGGCCCCGGGCTGTTTTAACTTTTAGATCATTTCTCTGGGGAGCTTAAGCTTTTTATTTTCTTTTTTAAACTATATAAATGAGTTAGTTTTTGTGTGATTAAGATACTTTTTTTGGATTCAACATTACATTTTGAATGCTAAACCAAAAAAGTTACTTCATTTTAGTGCCTGTGTTAGACTTTTACCTTTTTTATTTTCTTTAAAATATTGCACCAGCTAAGTGGACTTTGCTTGTGCATGCTCTCCCTCATGATGCTGAGGAGACCAAAGGTGACAGACACCAGCAGGCTAAGGTGTGAGGGGAGCTATGACCAACCTACATGCCACGGCCTACAAGGGATTTGTAATATGTCTTTTGTACAGTTGTAAACATTTCAAACCTGTCTCTGGGTACCTATTTTCATTGTAAAATGATGAGTATTAAAGCTTAGTTTTTCTAAAGAAAGCCCATAGAGCTATGTTTCAAGCTAGCTTGACTCCCTGCTCTGGGACCAAATCCCTCCCATACAACTGTCAGAACTGAGGGGAGAAGAGGCGGGGCTAGAGATGACAAAGACTACCTGAAACAGGCAGGAATGGGCAGGGCAACCTTGGGGGGTGTCACTCTGTACAGTGAGGCTACTTCACAAGCTGCAACAGGAAGTCAATCCCACACACAGCCACAGTACTGGAAAATGAGCCTAAGCCTGCTGCCCTGAATTCATAGCACCCAGGAAGTATGAGGAGTCAAACACAGTTTCATATAAAATAAGTTAAGAAAAAGACCTTTAAAGCTTTTTAATAAAAAAATACTCAATACAGTTTTTCAAACACAACTTTCCACTTTAAATGCTATTTTTCCCCAGCTGGTAATTCTTGTCTATATTTTAGTATTACTTCCCCCCTCCCCCCAAACTTCAAGTTTTTAAGCCTTCACTATCAGACCTGGTGACAGTACCCAGCATTCCTAAAAGGAACCTGACTTTATACTGTATGAAGTTTAGACACCAATAGGCACATTTAAACTTAAATTTAATTTCTGATAGGTCGTTTCACATCTCAACAGGATACGGTGATACCATGATACACATGGACACAGCATTTTATTCTACTGACTAACAGTCATCAGCTACACTCCTTGTAGATGAAGATATTTGGCAACTGACAGTTTGCATTAACTTTAGTTAAAACATTTTTATCTTTAATTCTTGAAAATAAAGTAGCTCTGAAGATGGGCACTTCACACATCATGCTACAGGTATCACTCAGAAATGCCAACCTGAGTGTGCCTGCCTGGGACCCAGGAGTCCTAGGTGTTTGTACCTGGATCCTCCTCATTCTTGCTAGATGTGCTTCTGTGCAGGCGCCTAGGTTTAACTGCTACAGCTCTACATTCTTGTAGATGAATGCTGGTATGGACACTGGCTGTGCATCCCTAGGCTGCTGCCACTCTGCAGAGGCACATACGTAGGTGTGTGCTGACTAGGGAATAGCTAGCTGGTTTTTAGATACCAAAGGCGCCTGAAGAATATGGGAATTTGTGCAGGTTCCATTTGGTTTACTTCATGTTAAAGAACCGATGCTAAGAAAGTCATGTATTCTTCAGACCCATCACAGCACCTGCCACATCCAGAGCCAGCCCTGGCCCTGTGGCTGGTCCTTCTGTGGAAAGGCCATGGGTCTTCGGTTGATTTTCAAAGTTAGTGTTATTTACTCATTAATACTTTCTGGGAAAGGTAAATAAATCTAAAAAGTTTGTATTTCCTTCAGAAAGATCAGAAATAGTAATTTGGAAGCAAAATCGCAAAACTTTACTTATTAAAAAAGAAAGTTACTTTGTTTTCCCCCAAAGTGTACTGCAAAACCAATTCTGATATTCTTTCACAGAAGCTACCCAGCTGGTGGACAACTAACAAGATGGACTCCTGGGGGGGGGGGGGGTCTGAAGCCTAGGGGCCATGTGCATGTGAGAAGCTATCTGGCCTATCAATACACCCGCCTTCTAAACTTAGGACATAGATGACAGAAATTTATGAGCCAGTCTATTAATTTTTAGACAATAGTTTGAGCCAGGGTTCTAAACTGAAAAATGTTCCTGGTTTCATCTGGTCAAACAGAGGTCTCCAGAAGTAACTAGGCCCGTGTCTAAGGAAGCCATAGGCTGCCTGCAAAGCTGCGTTAACTTTTGGGAGGCTCCCACTATAGGAGGCAAAGGGGTGGTCACAGGTCAGTACTCATGACATGCCAGCCTTGTTGATGCTCAACACTGACCACTCAGAATGGTCCAAATGAGGACTACAGTTCTCCAAGGCTGGAGGGCAGCAGGACAGCAGCGGGTAGCAAACCCTGCTAGGGACTTAATGGGAAGTTTAAGCTTTTGTGCATTGTGGCTTTTCCAAAACCAATTACGGCTACATTGCATCTAGAAAGCAAAAGGTCTCCTTTCTTGGTGTCCAGACTCTCCAGGGCCAAGATCACTCCTGAGAAGGCAGAAGCAAGCCTCCCAAAGACAACTTAATAGTCCTTGGATTGCACCTTTAAAGAAGTCATTTAAATCTCATTAGGTAAACAGGTACCAACAGACCTGTCTACCATGGCAGGTGCCCTGTTAGAAAAAGAGCAACATTGCTTGGGGCTCAAAAAACAGATATACAAAGGAGAGAGCACATCAGTGAAAAAAAGCATTAGCCAAAGTTCCAGGCAGTGTGCTTTGTGTCCTCAGGATGTTATTAACCTCCCTGCTTACTCAATAGTTTACATCTGACTGACAACTCAAATACATTTTAGCTGATATTAGTGAAACAGTTTTAGCAAATGTATTATTGGGAATAAATACTAGAAACAGAAAAGCCAAGTGAAGAAAATATGAAAGGTTCCCCCAAATGCTGGTCAAAGAACTTGGGTTCAGAAGACTTAGAGAAAAACAGCCAAAACAAAAGCAGCTGCTCTGCTCCACAGGCCACACTGCCATCAATGGTTAAGTCCACCGGAGGAATCTTGCAACACTATAACCACTCAAAGTGGGAAAAAGGCACTTTGAGGGAAAATTCACATTTGTAAGAAGAACATAGGCTGTTACCAAAGAGCAAAATAATGATCAATCCTGATTGAGAGTAGCCCAGGGCCTGAGTCCCAGTCTGTCCTGGGGGGGGGGGGGGGACGACAATATGTGAGTAGAAGCCTGAACCATCAGGATAGAGCTAATGGTGACTTTTAGATAATTCTATTCTATACATTTCGAGTAAGATAAAAGCATTTCACATGCCAGTTAATCTTCAATCATAACTTTAATCTAAAATAAAAACGGGAGGGCACCTTGTCGTTGGGTCTCATATTCAAGTGTAGCAGTGATGCTGTGTAGTAAGGCTTGTTTGTCCTGGACCATTGAGTGTGCAGCTGACAAGCATCGGTGCAGACGCAGCACAGCTGCTGAGGATGGCTCAGTGGTGGGAGAGTTCCCTCCCACCCAAGGCCTATACATGTCATAGCATTATGAGCTGGGTCCTTGGGGCAAGTGCCGTGCTTGCCTTCCCGTTACAGGCAGGGATGGCTGCCCCATGCCACCCCTGGATCTGACCGAGCGCTATTTGCCTTCTGTGATCCTTCGCCAACACCGCCTTCTCTTCCTCTTCCCCTTTGACTTCAGTGACTCTGGAAAGGTTTTCTCAGTCTTGGTACTTCTTGTAGATTCTGCCTTCAAGTCATGCTCACAGCAGTAGGACTGCCCATCCTGGGTAGAAAGGAAGGCAGTCTCATCTTGGTGTTCCTTACAGAATGAGTTGGGGCACAGGTGGCAAAATGAGGTAGAAGGTTTGCCACATACATCACAGTGATGCCAAGGACATTCCCACTTCCCTGTTTAAAAACAAAAAAATACACCATCAGCAAACAAGTGGCACATTCAGAGTTTCAGCATGTTCAGGGCTGAGAGTAGTTTTCTTGAGGGATGCTGAAATTGAACCCAGAGGCCTCAAGCATGTGTTCTAGCAATGAGTCAGAATCCACAGGTAAGGGTCCTCTAGAGAATGGGCTCCGAGATGTCAAATATACCAGACCTTGGGATTCCTTCACTTCCCTGGGGAATAGATAGAAGGGTAGGATGGAGGGGAAGGTGGAGGAAGGACTGGGAGGAGGGGAGGGAACGGGAACAGTGGTGGGTATTATTAGAAGAAAAAAAAGATTAAAAAAAAAAATTCCACGGGTATGTTTCTCAGTTGACCTTCAACTAGCCACTCCCTGCTTCACCCTCTCAAGTTGATGGGCCAATAGAAATATACCAGCATACCTAACTAACTGAAAACTACTTTTTACAACTTGTTAGTCAAATAAATGCAAATAAACATAAGAGACTGCATGTCAGATGCTAGAGAAAAGCTATTAGTTGGTGCTCAAAGGCCAGGCCTGTACCAAGTGTTACACACTATAGTCTACAGGCCTGCCAGCTGCAGCATCACACCGGACACTGAGAGCAGCTCACTGCTGTTCTTCAGCCCTACCAGATTCTAATGATGGCAACACTGCCTTCTCTGACTTTAAGGATCCCCTCCCCCTCCACCCTATTTAAACTGTTTTGGTTTTTCAAGACAGGTTTCTCCATGTAGCCCTGGCTGTCCTAGAACTTACTCTATAGACTAAGCTGGCCTCAAACTCAAGAGATCTGTCTGCCTAGGATTAAAAATATGTGTCACTACATCCAGCTTGGGACTTGCCTATTTATAAGGGAGCAGTTTTATGCTTAGATATATATCTCTGAAAATCTCCCTTAGGGATTAACTATCAAATATATGTAAAGCCATTATTAGGCTTCTTATCTTAGGGTCAAGAATTTACAATTTCTCTTTTGAAATTGTAACTTTTTGTTCTGATGCTATGACTGTTCTTGAGTAAGTAAAAGGAAAAGCCTATTTTATTGTCTTCCAGGGAGCTAAATCTGTGCTTCCATCTTAAATAGCAGCTCCTGCTGGCTGTGTCATCTCTGGGGACAGCGCCTACAAGTCATGGAGAGGAAGTTAGGTTCAGGCCGTCCAGTGACAAGACCAGTCATGCTGCAGTAGAGCCTACCTTCTCTAATGGAGAGGTTTAGTAAACGTCATTGTAGACCTTCACACTAATGAGACCACTGCCTAGTCCCCTCCTGTGCTCCAACTGGTTCCCTGACCTTCCTATGAATATACAACTAGATAAGGCCCAATCAGTTAAGAGAGGCTGAATAAGAATGGCAGAAGTTGCCATGGATGCTGGCACCTACCAAAGGGCCGCTTGCCCAGGCCCAGGCAGGATAGGTGGTAGGCCTTGGTGCAGAACTTTCGGTCACACAGCACCAGCTGTCCTCCATCACCACAGCGAAAGCACTCATCCTCTGATTGCCGCTTCCCTTCTCCCTTGGCTCTGCGCCTTCTGCTTTTCTTCTTGGCCTTTTTACCCTTTTCCTCTGAAGAAAGGGATGTGGAAGTCTAAAATAAAGAGTTACACATCCATAGTTCACTTAAGATCATTGACTGGAGCCATTTAAGAAGAAGTAAACTGCAAAGATGCCCAAAAAGCAAGGTCCACAGTGACATAAATTCCTGGGCTGTGCCCACACAGTAGGTAAGTGCTGCCTCCATTTCTAGCACTACAAACTAAAAGGGAATGCCATCTACACAAAAGCAGGCCATGGCCAGTGGGATGGCCCACTATACCTTAGGCAGCTGCTGCTAAGACAAAACAACAACAACAATATAAAGGTTGAATAATATCATACTGGGATCTACTGCCAGGACATGTTGACAAAGACATACCTTGGCCAAAATACTGATCTGCTGATCATTTCTCTTAGCTAAGAATTTGATTATGAGCAGAACAGGTATGGTGGTTTGAATAAAAATGGCCCTGTGGGTCCATAGGGAGTGGTGCTATTAGGAGGTGTAGCCTTGGAGTAGATGTGGTTTTGCTGGAGGAAGTGTTACTAGGGGTGGGACTTGATGTCTCAGATGCTCAACCACACCCAATATGCACTCTCTTCCTGTTACCTGTGGATCCAGATGTAGAACTCTCAGCTACTTCTCCAGTACCATGTCTGCCTGCATGCCACCATGCTTCTGCCATAACAATACTGGACGAAACCTCTGAACTATAACCCAGCCCCAGTGAAATATTTTCCCATCTAAGTGTTACAGTGGTCGTGACGTCTCTTTACAGCGATAAAACTCTAACTAAAGCAACAGGTGAAAGCAAACCAGTGTCAGAACAGCAGTTCTTTAAAGAACATCTATAGAGCACATCTAGATGCCAGTTCAGGTGGAGGTACCTGTGATAGCCCTAGCCTTTGTTGCATACAAGGGATGCCCCAAAATTCATGTCCTTCCAAGGACTTGATTTTAAAATAGATATAATTACAATAAAATCACAGCAGCACATCAAGCAAATTGAAAGGGACTAGTAGCCAAAGGTGTAAGGAGGGCACTTGCCTAGCAGGTATGAGTCCTGGATTTAAACAGCAATGTAAACAACAAAAAGGTAGCAAGCAATGGAGGCAGTGGTCATGACTGACACCACATGGCACGGCATGAAGCAGCAGGATGCTGGGGTAAGGAGTCTATAACTTGAAGAACACCACAGATCACTAGTCACCAACAGGACCTGGAAAGAGGCCTCAGACTCTCAAACTTTGGTGCAAATATGGCTTTGCCAACACTGATTTAAATACCTGCCTTAAGATTGAGTCCACATTTCTGATATTTAAGTTACATATCTGTTGATGTTTCACTAGAATAATCCCCACAGGAATTACACCAGAGAGGGAGTCTTAACAAGTAGCCTATACTGACACAGGTCCCCCCTAACCCCAACCCACACACTGCATAGATCCTGCCCTTGTCACAGCAACAGGTCTAACTGCTCACTAGTAAGCAATCCTAGATGCTATGATGCCACCAAGAACTGTGTTTCAGCTTCACAGAAAGAATTGTGATGTCCTTACCTTTGGTCTGTCTCCAAGAAACCCACTACAATTAGAGGCTCCACACCGACAGACTGTTTTTTCATTTCCCAAACAATCCAGGTTATAGTTGAAAGTCAGCTCTGTCCCTAAAGGAGACACAATGCTATGTTAGAGGCCACTGTCTTCCTGAGGCAGTGGATGCTAAACTTGAAAAGTTAAGTCTTAAAAAATGCACCCCCCCTTCACATACATACTGGCATGATCTCACACAACTCACAATTTACTTTATAAAATAGATATACAAAACAAAGTTTCCAAATAACTGTCCTAGAGCCTTTCCAAACCCAGCCACACCAAATACCAGCCACTGCCTCTCTGCCCATCCATATGGAACCAGAAAGCTTAGGAACCGAGTGATGTACCTGCAGGAATATCACACACAGCAAACAGGCCAACCCGTGTGTCCCCATTCACTGTCCACTTCAGCGTCTCACAATTGGGCTGGCAGCTGTGGTTCATGAATCTTGAATAATTCCCTTTAGGGCCAGCGTCAATTATGCGGTCCTGAAGGATTAAAAAGCAGGGACATTTTTTTTTTCTCCAAAATAAGGTTTCTTTGTAACAGCCTTGGCTGTCCTAGAACTCACTCTGCAGATTAGGCTGGCCTTGAAATCACAAAGATCCACCTGCCTCTGCTGGGTTCAAAGGCATGCACCATCATGCCTGTCTGACGTTTTATCTCTAAAAGGATTCTTCATTGTGTAGGTTATAGCAGATGATAGTGTTCTACTTGCCCGTACTGAAAACCTTGGTATCCTGTTGTTTACCTGGACCAGCCACCTCTCAACCAGCCTCGATTCTCTTAAGACCAGAACACAAGGAGAAACTGAGTCCCAAGAAAGCAGTGGTGAAGACCATGAGGTGGCACTTACAACACCACCCCTAACAACAAATAATCTAGGAGAAATATGAGGGTCACAGACTTGGAAAGGGCAGCAAGAGCCTATACAAAACCAGCACTGCCAGACAAGAGTAAGCTCCATTAAAACAGGCAAGCAGCATCAATTCCTAAAGAAAAAATAAGGCAGAGCACAGCATGCTGAAGTTCTCACTGGATGGAAACAATGAACTCTGTCCATGTTGCCAATGCTATGCTGCATAAGGGCGGAAGATACAGGCTAACAGTTCTGAGATAGCAATCTGCAAAATCACAAATGCAAGCACACAGTGGCCCTGGGAACTGACTGAACTCACTGAAATCCAAGTACCCAAGCACTGTAAAGAAATAAGATCCACTTATCATGGCTCAGAACAGGAGATGGGCATGTGAAAACACAGCTCTATCTTCTCCCCTGAAAAAAACTCTAGACCAAATATACAGCTCAGTAGGCTCTCTGCTCTTCAGTGGTTACTTCTGAGGTCAGTGATGAGTTGGTAGCTGTGCCTTGTGGACCACAAAGCACTTTGAGAAACAACCACACACTAGAAAACTATGCTTGCATCACCCTAATAGGTAGTAAAAACATGGGTCTCCTAAGAAACCAACAAGGTTAGCAATTGATAAAAGCACAGATGCCTGTAGTTGTAGCCACTTGGGATGCTAGGAAAGAAAATCATTTCAAGCCAAGACTCAGAATTCATCTCACGAGAATAAAAGTAGAAACACTACCAGGAAGGATGCAGCTCTGTGATCTGCTTTTCACTAGATACAACATTAAAACCCTAGCCAGTCTCTGTCATGTTGATGTTTTAAACTCTAAAGTTTGTAGATGGCAGACAAGCTATTGGTGAATCACATCTCAGCTCTACTGTATATTTATCAGCTGGTAAATGGCTTAGAAAAGTTCTTGCCATCAAGCCCTGAGTGAAGAAAATAACTGACTTCAGAAAGTTATCTCTGACCTCCACAAGTGTGCCACAGCATGCACAATCACACACATGCATACACAAAGCAAATACATGTTTTAAAAAGTACAAAATGTGTGTGACTGCAGGTACATGTGTAAAGGTCAGGGGAAATTTTTTAGAACTTAGTTCTCTGCTTTCAGTTTGCTTTAAGCAGGGTTTCTGGTTTCTAACACTGCAGCACTACATATTTCAGGCTAGCTTTCCAACTGAATGTTTTTCAAAGACTTATTTTTACTTATGTATTTGTTTCTCTGTGGCTATATGTCATGTGAATGAGGTTACAAATAGAGGAGAGAAGAGGGTGTTGCTGGAGCTGGAGTTACATTTAGGTGTTAGCTGACAAGGTGGGGAGGCATGTTTCTAGAGTTTTGAGAGCTTGAACGGGGTGTGGCCGTCCCCGTTAAAAGGGGCTGTTTGAACGGCCTGGTTGGTTTTTATATTTTTGGAGATCGGATCAGCATCTACTATAAAATAATTTTAACTCTAAAACTCACACTAAGGTTTAATTTGTATCTGTGAGTGTTAAAATATTTCTTAATATTAATTATATATATATCGTATTATAAATAAAAATTAATACAATAGCTGGCATGACAGGCATTTGGGAGCTGCCTGATGTGGATCCTATGGACTGAACTTACTTAGGTCCTCTGGAAAAACATCAAGGTGTGCGTATGTGTGTGTGCAAACCTTGGATACTATTTCTCTAAAGTTTTCTGTGTTGCTTTTCTTTTTTATTTATATTTATTTACTTATTTGTTCTATGTGCCAGGTGTGAAGGCTAGAGGATTCTTCTTCCACCATGTAGTTCCTGGGGGTCAAACTCAGGTCACCAAACTTTTTGCTGGGCACCGTTATCCAATGAGCCGCCACCACCACAACCTTGTTTTTGAAACAGATTCTTTCATTGGAATCTGGGATTCACCAATTAGGCTGGGCTGGCCAGCAAGCCAAGGATCCTCCTGTCTCCACTTCCCTAGCTTTGGGACTATAAGAGTATGCATGCTACTATGCTCAGCTTTTTATGAGTGCTAGGGGTTGGACGTGGGTCCTCATGCTCTGTGAAGCAAGTATTTCATCTATGCAGCCTTAAATTCTTTTATTATTTTAAAGTATATATAACATAAAAGTGTACTGGTTTTGTGTGTGTATGTGTCAGAGACTAAACCCAGAGCCTTGCACGTGCTGGCAAGTACTCTACTTATGAGCCATATGCCCAACCACATAGTAACCACTTTTAAGTGTATAATTAATTGTAACATATATTTATAAGGGAATCCTCTCTAATCCTTCAGTCTTTACATACATGGGAGGAACCCTTATGCCTTACCTCTAAAATGCTGGGAGTATGGGTGAAAGACACCATGCTCAGCTTTCTGAGTTCTTTAAGTATCTTTCAAGCCATGGTGTTGCACCAGGTATAGTATCTTGTGTCTGTAATTTCCACACTAGGTTAGCTTGAGGTAGAAGGATTACAAGTTCAAGGCCATTGGGCTATAAAACTAGTTTAAAACCAGCGCTAGGGATATAGCTCAATTGTACAACACTTGCCTAGAATTTGCAGAGTTAGTTAGATTCTTTAATTAAAACAAAAAACAACAAAAGTTGTTTCAAAGTTTTTTTGCCTAGAGATTTAAGGTCTTTTTTCAAGTTAAATTGGTTTAATTGTTGCCCTGAATGGCCAATATTTTTCTTGTTCTTTTTCGATCTTAGGATTTTTTTCACAGAAAACTGGAGATTTAAATCTAATAATACAGGAACTCCAGAAAGCACATTATTTCACTTTTTCTGGGCTTATTGATTTTGTTCTTCACTTTTATTGATTTTCCTTCTAGGCTTTTTAAGAACTAGACCATCTCTCTAACTCTGACTGAACACTGTGCCTTCTCCAGGGCAGGCACAGTCATGAACGTCTTAGTTTTAATGTATGGCTCCATAAAGAAGGAAAGGAAGAAAATGAACTGTGAAAATGAGCAGCAGCCTCTTTGGCTATCATCGCACAGGGTACCAGAGCATCCCTGGGGCTCAGTCAAGCAGTTCTACTCACTGCAGTGGTGAGTCTTGATTTTGTTCATTGCCCTCCAGAATCCTAGCTTGCCAGCCTTCCCAGAAAATCACAATGACCTCCTACAGAAGGCCCTCCATGAACCTGCTCATTGTTTATCTTATTAATCCTGTGCCATAGAAGAGCCACAGAAGAAGGACTCAGCTTCTGAGCTCTAGGGTCTACAATTTTTGCAACCAATTCTTTTAATTAAAAAACAAAACATAAAACCAAACAAAAACCAATCAAACCAACGAGGTGGGGGTGGGGTGGAAAAGGCAGATTAGTACATCCCACCTATCTTTTGGTATTGTTCCACATTCACTTTGTCTCCTTTTATGGTAAACACTCACCACCATTCCCTTCTAATATCTGGTTCCACCCCTGCACACAGGCTTGTTTGCTCTCCCTCTTTCCCTTTTACTCCCTCAGTTTTTGAGTACTCACTGACCTCAAACTCAAAGTCCTACTTCCTCATTCTCCCATGTATCACCATCATCACTGGCTTGGGTATCTCCTACATCTTTTAATCTTCTTGTCCTTCTGACAATGACCCCACCAAAGGGCCCAAACCCCACAGCCTACAGCAAATGACAGGAACCCAATACTATTCCACAGATTGCAAACCATCAAGCTTCCTGAGGAACTGTTGGCTAGGGCTCATGGAGCATTCCTATTTTGACAGGAGCTCTATGTATTTCCAGAAATCAGAGTCTGTTTGCTATTGTCTATTCAAAATGCCTGGTCCACAGCCATTTCCCATCTTGTTTTCAAGTACTGTTATTACTTCTATCTTTTAAAAAGAGCTCCACTTGGCTGCAATTTCTCTATCTAGGCCTTGTAACTTTCATTCTGAGAATACTAAAAACCTCTACAACTATAGGTTTCCAGCTGTTTAAAAGTATGAATTATAGAGCCTTAAGGAGTGGCACACGTCTCTAATCCCACATATTTGGAAAGCCAAGCCAGGCAAGTGCTTGAACTCAGAAGTTTGCAGTGAGTCTAGGTAACATAGACAAAGAGTGACAGCACAGGAATCATAAGCAAATGGAGCAATGCACAGCCAAAACTCTTCTACATTGTAGCCCAGACAACATGCAATTTTTATGTCTATGTTTTTTTTTCCCCCACTGATCTTAAGAATAATAATCTTGGTATGCTTTTTATGCTGTATTGAACACATATGGCACTTAAGGATGCTCTATGCCAAGAGCAGCTCTACATTCAGAAAAAATATGCAAATGTTTGGGAGAAAGTTACTAAGGAGATGAAATGAAAATGCCACCAAAATACAAGGGCCAATTCTACAGGTGATGACCCTTCCAGGCCCATATTCAAGACTTCAGGAATGAATAGCAAAGACATACTTCCCATTACCTTGTCTATGGTGAGCATGTAAAAGTGAGTGATGTCATTCTCATGTGCATATTTGATTCTTGCCATACACTCCTCTTCATCAATCAGCTCACCAACATACTCATTAACAAATTCTCCCTGAAAATCAGAAGAATGTAATGACTGATGTAATGAGTAAAATCAGAAGAATGTAATGAGTACATATCAACCAATTCTCAGAATCAGGGTCCAAGACACCATCAATCAATCAGTCCCGAGTAACATGTTAACACCTCAAGGATGTGGTTCCTAGAGGTCCTTCATTAAGCTCAAATTCAAATGATCTCATATATATCTTATAAATGAAGATTTCTAGTGGCAAATAATTCATATATTCTCAGATTAGCAACGTTCCAGGTTGCTTTTTACAGTATCTTACCTTAAAGGAGCATGTCTGATATACCATAATCCATGTAAGTAATTACATGAAAATTTCCAACAGAAAAAAGGGTATGAAGAACTTGACGAACAGGTTCTACAGCAAGTTTATAAAAACAACAGCTGAGACAACCAAGAAATAAGGCTAGAGAAGAGTTCATCACAGCAACTGTTTTTTATTTTTTGTTTTTGATTTTGTTTTTGGAGACAGGGTTTCATTGTGTAGCTCTGGCTGTCCTTGAACTCACAGAGATCCACCTGCCTCTGCTTCCCAAGTGCTAGGATTAAAGGTCTACACCATCACCGCCTGGCCAAAATCTTTTTTAAAAAAGAAAGAAAAGTATTGCTGAGACTAGTACTCTGGCTTTTAAATTCTCTGCACAAGACCTATTCTGGTCATGAAGTGGGTCTGAGACAACTGATCCTTAGGTCATGACAAAGCACATCAAGACCAGGCAATTCCATCCATATCTCTACAAAGGGGAAATACTGGCAAGTGAATGTGAAAACAGAAGCAAGGTTAACAAGTTAGTCAGTCCCTCTCACTAATGAATTAATTTTATTTATTTTTATGTATATGGGAGTTTTGCCTTCGTGTATGTCTGTGCACCAAATATGTGGTTGGTACCTTCAGAGGCCAGAAGAGGCCACAGAATCGCCTAGAACTAGAGTTACAGATGACTATGACCCACCATGTGGGTGCTAGGGATAAAAGCCAGGTCCGCTAAAGGAGCAACTAGTGCTCTTAGCCGATAAGCCATCTTTCCAGCTTGCCAATGAATTCTTAGCTTATCTTTCCATACTGGATTATGCTGAGACTACATCAAATAGTGGTGCCTCCTCAGCTCTTCAAGAACAGCCTGAGCATCTGACTGGGAGTCTAAGGAAAAGTAACTGCTTCACAGACCCTTTTTCCTAGAGGCAAACATTACAATGTGACTCAAGACATGCTTCAAAAGTGTTTATGAATATTATTAGCTTTAATGGCAGTTATGTAACATTTCACAACTTTTTAGTTTTTGGTTGATTTTTTGGGGGGGTATTGTTCCAGTCTCTACTGTGTAGCCTTGCCTGGCCTGGCCTGGAATTCACTATGTAGATGGGCCTTGAACTCAGTAAGATCAACCTGCCTTTGCCACGTATCAGGTACATATATATCTGGCTTATAACATTTAACTGTAATAACTAAATTTGAACACTTTCAAAATACTTTACAGAAACACACACACAAAAAAAACAAACAAAACCAAAACAAAAATATCCACACAGTTAAGTGATGAGCCATAAATTCTTACAAGTGGGGAAAAGAGAGCCAGTGAGATGATTAAGTAGGTAAAGGTACTTGCTACCAACTCTGAGGACCTGAGTCCAGTCCCTGGGACACACATGGCAAGAGGGGACTGACTCCCAAAACTTATCATCTGATCTCTACACACATGCCAGAGCACATGCTCATCCATACATATTCCACTGCACACATAAACATATACTTAATAATCACTACATAGGGGCTAGAGTGATGTCTCAGCAGTTAAGAGCACAAACTGCTCTTCCAGAGGACAGGGATTCAATTCCCGGAACCCACATGGCAGCTCACAACTGGCTGTAACCCCAATTCCAGGGGGCTCAACACCCACACAAATGAAAAACACCAATGCATATAAAATAAAAATAAATTATTAAAACTAAACAAAACAAAAAGAAGCACTACACAATACAAAAAGCAGGGGCTATCACATACCTTTTTGATATCCCTTTTGGCAACCAGGCCCCACCCTTTGCCATCTGTCTTGATGATTTTCGTCTCAGGGTACTGGCGCTTAGTAAAACACTGGTTCTGGCAGTATTCACCTGCAGGACACACCTGCGGGTGGCACTCAAACATCAGCATCCTGTTTAGACACTCGGAATCAGAGCCACAAGGGTTCTCATCTGTGGGCTTACAGTTGCACTTGGGGATTTCGGAAATGTCAGCTGTGTGGATCTGGACTTTACCATACGGCTTATTCACCTGTAAAGAAAGAACAAATTGTCTTGACTCTACTTTGTAAACAGAGAGCCCTAGATGCATGCACACTCATCCTGCCCCTTCATGGGCCACCTGGATGAAGAACATCTAGTAATCAACACTGTGCCTAGAGATAGTTTATGACAGACTTTTTAACAGCCATAACCTAGAACTGAAAAATCTGTAGCCCAAGAGCTACTCACAAACTACTCCACTGAGAACACACACACACACCAGAGGGGAAGGGGGAAATGTCTTCCTGTATGCTATAAATATGCTTTATTACCATTGGTTAATAAAGAGACTATCTTGCCTTATAGAAAAACAACTTACAGACAGCTAAGAAATTCAAGCAGAGATAAAGGAGAGGGATGGAATCAGACAAAAGCCACAAACTGTCAGCCAGAGAAAAAGATGTAGTAAAACACAGGTAAAGCCACAGAGACAAAGAGCAGTACACAGATTAATAAAAATAGGTTAAGGTATAAAGAGCTAATTGGTAATAAGCCTGAGCAATAGATTAAACAGTTTGTAAATGTAAGCCTCTAAATAATTATTTTATAAACGACTGTGAGTCCGAGGGTGACAGTGGGTCTGAAACTTCTGGACACACACACACACACTCTCTCTCTCCTGACATGCCCATCACCTTGATATGCTTGTATGGTGGAGGCTTTCTCTCACTCTCCTGTGTTTCTCGAGCTTCTCGCTGAAGTTTGATTTCATTAAAACGAGCTTCAGCTTCTTGCAATGCTGAAAAGCCAACAGAATATGAAAACTACATCTCAGTAAATAAACACTAACCTTTTAAACAGCTCCATATTCACTGTTAAGTACTGTTGTTGGTTTCCCTGAAGATAAGGGTTATAAAAGGCAGGTGCCTACCTCCTCATGACTAAACACTAGATTTGTGTCCGCTCAGTACAAAACCTAGCAGTTGTGCTTCTGTCAGGCACCACCCATTCTCCATACTATATTCTAAGGACAAGCAACAGTATCAGTGCTTAGGACACATTGTACTTAAAAAATAAAAATAAAAGTGAATTTTTATTTCTTTTAAAGTAAAAGGGCTCTGAGAGGAAGCACCAGTTCAGATCAGCAGAGGCCAAATCAATATCCAAAGCTTACAGATTGTCAAACACTGAGAGGCCAGGTCAGTGACTGGGCTGAGCTGGCACGTGCTGGTCAGTCATTTAGCAGCTGAGTATAAAGAGCCAGGAGGCTGAGGTTCCACTTTGACCATTTGATAGAGAGAGAGAAAGAGAATATATGTGTGGTTTTTCAAGATAGGCTTTCTCTGTGTAACAGCCCTAGCTGTAAACCAGGCTGGCCTTGAACTCACAGAGACTGCCTTCATCTGCCTCCCAAGTGCTGGGATTAAATGTGTGCGCTACCACTGCCCAGCTAATAGCTACCCATTTTTACTCAGCTCTCTCGAAACCCTCAAATGTTGAGGCACCAAAGAAAGATGACAGGCTGCTGTTGCTTGATATTCTGCTAAACTCCCAGCATCAAGGAGTCTACCAATAGCTCTCAAGGCATAGATTTCCTCCTACCATGGCAAATCCCATCATCAGTGACAGAGTTTTATAGTTCTCCCTACATAAATCATGTAAGAACTTCAAGTTTTTGAACTGTCCAAATTCACTCTGCACCGAGAGAAAATGCTTATTTTTCTATGCAACATCACTCTTATATCTCATCTCTTTCCTGTCCTATCTAGCTTAACTACACTTACCACAGTATCTCCCAGACTGTGGAATCAGACACAGTATTGTAGTCGATCTGCCCACCCTGACATTCTGTAATGTACCCAAGGTCCTCTCTCTGCTGGAACTTAAGGTTCCAACCACTAAAAATCATCTAGAGCTGCACACAAAAGGCCAGATATTTAAAACAAAACAAAACACCAAACATTTAGGGCTAGAGAGATGACTCAGCTGTTAAAGGCTAGGCTCACAACCAAGAAAACATTTATAATTAGTTCTAAACATAGTATCTTTTTTAAAAGCTTTATTTCTTTTATTTTATTTTTTGGTGTTTGAGACAGGGTTTCCCTGTGTAGCCCTTGTCCTGGAACATACTCTATTGACCAGGCTGGCCTAAAACTCACAGAGATCTGCCTCCCAAGCGCTGGGGTTAAAAGCCTGCACCACTACTGTCTTGCAAAAAAAGCCTTGTTTCATGTTAATAAAATTAATTATAAGCTAATATTTTAAAAGCCATTAAATAGCATAAATATATGTTGATAAATACAACAGCCTACAAAGTTTCTTCTAGCATAGAAGTAAAGCTAGAATGTTTACAAATTTTTTAAAAGATTAAATTTCAAAAGAACATAAATTAGGATTAACAAGCCATAAAAGAGTGCCATCTATGCTCACTGGGATATCTCCATACCGTTCTTGAAGACTCTTCCGATCCCTCTGACCCCCTGGTAGCGGCTGCCCCGGTCCCCCTCCATGTATGGAAATACTCGTGCCTGATGCGTCCAGTAATAATCTTTAGACCCAAAGAAAAACACAGGGAATTCTCCAATCTCGTGCTTCATTTTCTGAATATTTGGGGGAACATTTTTGGGATGGCAAACTTCTGCTGGCCACCATCTATTATAAATATTAAAAACAGGATTCACAGATTCTTCAGAGTGATAAAATTCTCAACACTTAGTAAAGTATAACAAACACATTTAAATAATACAGATGTAAAAGCACAGACTTTTATTTCATACCTGTAGTTCCCAAGTTTGACCCAAATGATGTCTTGAAAGTGTAGCTTCTTCCCAGCCCGGCAGTCATTGCAGAACCAGCTGCCATCGGGCATATCAATATTCAGGCAATCAGGGTGAAAGGCTGCTGGGCAGGCCTCACAGCATAGAAGACTTCCCCCTACGAGAGAACAGGTCAGCCTGAACTTGTCTCTCTAGGTCAATCTAGATCCTCTCTCTCACTTAGTAACTGGCACAAACCTGATGGAAGTAGGAGTGTTAGTATGTCAATCCATGAGTCAACACTCAATGGCATACATTAATGAAGTAATCTCCTCAAGTCTATAGGATTTATTTAGTTTAGAGGATTGAGGTGATGCCTTCAGCAGCACAAACAGCAGAACCCATCCTTACCTTTGGAGCACACGAAGCACCAACTGACATTGACGTGGGTGTGGTGGCGCTTCCCCTTCCGAGCAGTGAAGTGGCCTGTGCAGATTATGCTGTTAGAAGCAATCACTGAACATCCTGCTGCCAGACAGGCATCCCCTCCATGATAGGCAACAGGGCAGCGGACGCATCGCATCATTTTACCTAAAGGAAATAAAACAGCTGAGAACCACAAATACTGCTGACTCCCATGATAAAGTCTCAGAAAGTTATGATGGAAGAGACTGGAGATACTCAGTAATAATACCTTCTACTAAAGCAAAGCCGTTTCAGTGTAGTGATTAGAAACACCATTTAACTGTCACATTCTAAAGCTGGTCAAACCAGCATTTCTTTTTCCTATCTTTCTTTTTCCTTTTTTTATTTTTCAAGACAGGGTCTTCTCTTGTAGTCCTGGCTGTCCTGGAGTTCACTATGTAAACCAGGCTGTTCTCAAACTTAAAGAGATCCCCTGCTTCTGCTTCCTGAGTGCTGGGATTAAAGGCATGTGCCACTACTGTCATACCAACCAGCATTTCTTAACCTGGGCTGCTATCACTTGGGATTTTTGAGAGCCTCTCCTGGGTATCCTTCCTAGTAGATGTAGATAGCCTATTTCCCTAAATATTGCTAAACGTATCCTGACAGAGAAGCCTTGTGGGAAGGACACACTGCTCACTCCCACCCCAAACAGCTACCCTTATCTTACACATATGTATTTTGATATTAAAGTATTTCCCCAGTTACGAATAAACTCAGTCATAAAGCACTTGCCTAGTATGTGAGGCTCAGGATTCCACCTCTTATATTACAAAGAGAAATTCCCCTTGTATAAAAATGCCTTTTAAAAAGGGGCAAAGGAAATCCGGAGACAGCTTAGTAGTATACCCTCTGCTGAAAATCAAGGCTCTGAAAGTACTAACTGATATGGAAAAAAAGAATGGGGGCAAGGCTTATGTTACAGGAACAAAACAAAACACTGGATTCAAGAGTCAAGAGAAAAACAGGGATAATGGGAGACCATCAGAGGTCACCACCTATGGTGACCCTGACTGGCATCAATGGTCCCACTTTCAGAAGCACCTACACATTGTTGGGTGAACCCACACCCAAGCTGCAAAGGCACGTCTCTCTGTACCTTTTGATGGCCGTGGATTTGAAGGGTTTGAGGCATGGCAGCTCACACAGCTGTGGAGAGGGCAGCGAAAGCCTCGGCTCTCAAACACAGTGAGACGATATTTCTTTACACAGGCTTCATGGTAAAACTTTCCACACTGAGAAACCACACAGCGCTTTACCTCCATCTTGCTTTCCTTACACACGAAGCATGAATGAATCCCTAACATGTCGTTAAAAGAAAAGGGTGAGAGAAGGGTGAAGAGAACAAGAGTTAATTTGCAGCTCTGAGCAACTACAACTAGGCATCTTTTCTGGAGCAGTCTGTGTTGCTGGCTAGTCAAAACCTTCTTCAGAAAGAAGCCCAGTCATCTGAGCTTTCTGTCATCCAATCTCAAGATTCACCTTTCTTCTTCCCAGCCCACTCACCACTGCAACAAAAACTTGCTACGGCTGTTCAAGACTGACATCTCAAGTGTGCTACTGCCATTGGGCTGTCTCGGCAGCCTGACCCTTCTTGGGCCTAGTTAGTAGGGAGCAGGTGCCACTGTGAACCTAGGCTGTAAGAGAATCCTGAGGCAGTAAGGGCGGTGGTAGAGCAAAAACACTAGCCCCTCAGTTAAGTTCTTGCTATTGAAAATGAAGCTAAGAATCACATCTTTGTAATGAACTAGCATTCTGTAATTACCAGTGTTCTATAACTGACTACTAGTTAGGCAGAACTGTTTGGAAGTACAATGCTCCATTATCAACCACCTATGGGGCAAGGTTTATGTTAGCCCCACAGGAAGGGTTTGGAAAAGCACAGTGGAAAAGCTTAGAAGCATACAAGCCAGTAAGTATGGAACTTGTTCTATGTCAAATATTTCATACACAACCTGAAGAAGCACAGAAAGAAAGGGACAAGCAGCACCGACCTGCATACAAGCCCCTAGATTCTGAAGTTGGAACATACCTGAGGCACATTCAGTGCAGGTGAACCTTCCTTCTGGTCTTCGAGAGAGTCCAAGGCAGGCTAGGTGGAATGCTCCACAACAGGGGCCCTCACACAACAAGAGGTTGCCTGTCTTCTCACACAACTGTGGGGAACAGAGGGTGGCATGAACCTACACCCAGGCAGAGACCTTTCAGTATTCTCACTATGTGGGAGTTTCACTCCATTGATAGTATGCTAATGAACATAACCACCTGCATACAGTCAGTGAAATGCCTGCGACCAGCTCAAGTTACACAAAGGATGTTAGTCTCCCAGCAAAGGCTAAGGAAACAAAAGATCAAAATCCTGAAGGATAATTCAGTGTTTCAGATCAGACATGAATGTCAAAAATTAAAAATAAAAAAACCCAAAACCCAGGGTATATTCTTACCATAAACGGGTCATCCTTCCATAGATGGCAGCAATGAAGCTGACTGCCAACTACTTTGCCAACTATGGACACATAAGCAGTCTCACGTGGATACTGACACATTTACTGCACCTCACGATGGTGCAGGGACTAAGGCACAGAAGATGAGTAACGTAACATCACCAACCCAGTATCTAGCACAGGTAGGACACTGACCCAGGCAACACCACTGTAGGGATATGGGTCTAATCACACCATCACAGCCATGACTGGCCTATCAGTGAACTAAGTAAGCAGCAAGGGCACCACATTACCCTAGCACTTTACCTCTCACAGCACCTTCCCAGGCACTACTTCAAACTGCCATACTTGTACCTTGTGCTGTACACAAAGCACATTCCACCTGAGAGTGAATAATGTTTAACAGAGGCAGTTTAATACCAGACTTCTGCTGGTGGTCTAACCTTCCAAAGAGGTATCTGTGAGTAGCAATAGGGCAGAAGAATAGAAGATGCTAGAAACTCACTCTGCTCTTCTGTAACAACACATCAGACACCACCTAGCCCTCACCTGACACACGTACTCCTTTTTGGCAGCTACTCCTCTTTCAGACTTTTTAGATGAGACGGATGCTTCAGTCTGTGTTTCATCTGCACTTTCATACGGAGACTCTGAGGGCTCATCTCCCGGGCTGTCTGAGACCTGGAGGCGAAGGAGGTGGACGACAGTTCACTAGCCACAAAAACAGGTGGCCACATCCTTTGGACACGGCCCACTTCCTGCCCTACTGCCCAGTGATGTGGTATAGATACACACTATCACTGGCTTGGTAGTAATAAAACTTGTAAAAACTGCAGAGCAAACTCAGAAGTGGACCTTATTCTACTCAATATTTAATATACATATGTGCATAAAACATATTCCTTTAAATAAAGCAACTTATGAAAATCCAATTACCCCTGCTACGAAAACTAAGATGAATTCTGGGATCAATACTCTTGCGCTTTCTTACCCAATGTGTTCAGACCCAAATACCACATGAATTAAACAAAAAAGAAAAAAAAAACAATTAAATGAAGTCACAAAAAGACTTCAGAGAAACTGCTTCTCACTCTACTAAATCACTGTCCTCTTCCAGAAGAATGTTGCTCCCCTCCCCAGAAACTGCAAGAGTCAGGAGTCATTGACTTGCACAGCAGACTGAGTGCCTTGTCTATCCTCTCAACATTAACTGATCACAGCTCATCTGCTCTGCCTCACAGAAAGGCAAGAAACCATTTCTGCATGCTTTGTTATCAATAAACTTTAAGGAGAAGACTTGGGAGAGATACAGCACATGTGCAGAGGAAAGCATACTTTACTGGCTTCCCTCCACTCAATGGACTAGTATCCAGCTACCTCACCTGACAGGTAAAATGTTTGAATGGGTTAAAACAGAAAACCCTTAAATTTTTTAAATTCAAGTGCTTTAAAAAAAAAGAAAGAAAAAAAGAAAAAAAAAAAAAAGAAAAAACGGGGGAGGGGCAGTTAACTGATCTTAGTGATAAAAATTGAATTTTTGAAATAAAACAAAGCCAAAAAGTATTAACTATGTCTCTTAACTCAATAATCACAAATAATTGTATTATAAGCTTGCTATTTGCCAGTTAACACAAAGCTATGTATTGTAATTAGGCCACATTAAAAAACAAAACCAAGCTGCTGGGCAGTGTGGCACATGCTTTTATTCCTAGCACTCAAGTAAGAAGCAGGCAGATCTCTAAGAGTCTGAAGCCAGCCTGCTTTAAAGAGCAAGTTCCGAGACAGGCAGGGCTACACAGAAAAACCTTGTTGTTGGGGGAGGGGGGAGAATCAAACCAATATAAAACAAATAAATAAAACCCAAAAATCAAACAAACAAAAACCTCACCAGGACTTTGGCCCAGATTCTGTAGGCTTACTGATGAACGTTTACCAGATTTATCTCATTGGAATTATTGGGAGCAATGAGAGAAAAAAAACAAGCATTTTTTCTGATATGTTCTCAATGTTAATGTGGAGTAATTGACCAAGAACTCCTTGTAGCTATCGTGGTCCATTGAAACAAGGGATAGGCTTGGTGTGATTCCCTATTCTAGTCTCACTAGACACATCTAGCAACAAGAATGTAATGGGGGGCCCTTTCAACTCAATTTTCTCACCTTGTGCAGGAAGATGAAAATAGCGTGAAGAACACTAGGTCATTGTCACATCATAAGGTTTGTCACCAGGAGGTTGACTAGTTGGAACTACAGGGCCCACTGTCAATCCCTCTCCCATCAGCTCACCTCCCACTTCTTTCAACATCAATATCCAGAAAGAAGTAACTTGAAATGTCTTGAGCTCAAACTCCAAATTTAATCAATCTATCAGATATGGGAACACAGGTGGGGATCTGAGCACTTCTGAGACTGGAGTACTAGGGAATCCCAGGACCTCAGAGGGCGGTTCCCATGGCCAAACAAGGCTGATCCATCTGACTGATGGAGGAACTGAGACCCAAAGGATGTTTAGCACAGTATCCATGGAAGAGAGCCCATGCTCCATTTACCAACCCACTTCTTCCCTTAGTGTAGATGAAACAAAATTTAAAACTATAAAGAGTGGAAAGAAAGACAGAAAACACAAACCAGTCCTGGGTCAGAGGAAGGAACAGCACCTTTTATTTAAGATTTACAGAAAGTTAGCACGTTTCCACTTGGAGATATTTCCTAAATTAACAAAGTCTGTTTGAGGAAATAAACACTGAATACATATTTTGAATGGAAATATAAATGTTAACGACACACATAAGGCTCGTTTCCTGATTGGGTCTGTTATCCACATACAGAATATAGACCTTACAATATCACAGTCCATGACAGATTGTAGAAGGTCCACCTTCACCCACCACATCCTCCCCCACAAATGGACAAAACCCCTACCCAGTCAAAAGGGTCCCTCAGCTCTCTGCTCAGCAAACCACCTGCAAGTAGAGCCAAGTGTGCGCCTCACTCCAGCTGCAGGTTCCATCTCCATGTGTACCAGGTGACAGCTTACTTGGAGATACCATTTGTGGAAGTGACATATCACCTGTATGGTCCCAACACAGTCCCAGATCTCAGTCTACGACATCTATGATCTATTCAGTATCCAACAAGATGTATTTGAAAAAAGAAAAATGAAGTGACTGATGGGACACAGACTGTCAAGAATTTTCCTGTGGCCTCCTGTATCCACCAAGGTCATGCTTGAGTACTGATTTCCAAGCAGCTTAGTTCCTGACTTTCCAAAGTTTTCTTGAGTATGAAAATACTACCTCTACTCTCTATTCAGTTAAGTGATAGTACTGAGTTGCCTACCTGCCTTCGACACACATGCATTCCTTCATGGACAGGAAATGCAGTCTCCTTCATCTATTACAAAGACTTTCAAGATGGCATTACCAAACATCATATGACCCAGTAGACATCTTTCAACCCACTGCCAGGAGTTACGTGGCCATCAGGAAAGCTCAATGCGTACAACTGGGGTTTATCCCACTGTCTGTGGGCTGATACACATTGAGTTTTTAATTTTTTTGACAAAACAATTCCCTTCACAAGTTGAATACTACATCATTTTAAAATACAATTACAGACCTTGAACAATAAATACTTCTATAACCAACATTATTTTCATGTTTAAGTAATGCTTTCATAAAGGAAGAAGCGTAGAAGTGCATTCACAGACTTTTAGATTTACAAATGGTTAAGAATCCTGTGCTCAGCAGATATAATGGTCTAAAATTAAAAGACTGATCTTAAGCAGAGCTTCCAGTTAACATCACAGTGAAGCATTAAGAGTGAAATTAAGACAATTTTAAATTAAGTCAACCATTCTAAAATCCTATAATCCAAAATAATTTTTATTAACGTTCATACAGACTAAAATTCTCCTAGCTGCTCCTAATTTAATTCAGTAGAGTTACTGAAAACATGAAAAGGAAAAAAACAGAAACCCTTTAGTCCACAGGATATCATTGTGCTTCATATTCATCTAATCTATGCCAGCTGCTACAGTTAGTCTAAGAGGACAAAGACAGCAAAGACTATGTGAGAGCTGTGGTCAGTCAGCAGCACAACTACTGCTCCCTCCCATAAAGGCCTGTCCTTACCCAAGGTGAAGTCATCTCTAGATGTTCTAATGACATAGCCATGTCTAGGCTGTGCAGGGGCCTGGTCCAGCCAGCTGCAGCAACAGGCCCTGTGTCCTCAACTGGAAGGCTTGAATTGAGAACCTACCTGTTTTCTTAGCTCATGTAACTGGCTAAGTCCCTGTACCAAGACTGGGACTTCACCTGATCCCACTTGGTTTTTAAAAGCAGAATACCCCTGGAATGCTAGCAAGCTCAAAATACTGCCAGAGTTATATGTTAAAAGCTGAAGAACTACAAGTGCTTTAAAAAAAAAAAATTATAAATGTGGATGTACACAGAGGACTCTGACAAAATGTCAGTTGCTAAAAGGATACCCTTGCTAGTTAAGACCCAGAGATCATGCCCCCTTACCCTACCTGTAAAAGGAAAATGCAAACATATTTTTCTGTGTACAAAGAATGATCATTTCCCACCACTAACAGGAAAATTAGTGAAAAAAAAAACCTAATATTCTAACAATAAAAACAGTACCTAGAAGAAATAAAGTCAATTTCAATCATCAAAAATGCCAAGATATACATGAATTTATGTTTCTTAAAACAAAAATAAAACCCCAAAGCTTTCTAAGTCAGTTATCAATAAGAAGCAATAAAAGCTCTGAAATTATGTTAGAACCCTCTACTTTTCTCTAGTAAAAGACAATTTGAATTTTATCACCTCAAAGATAAACAGCAATCCTTGGTAATTAGATTTTTCAGAAATTGAGATAATGGATTTATTGACGCTAAAATAAAATGCTGCACATTTAGCAATCCAAAGGGCCTTTGGGGTCCCTAACAGAGGTCCACATGGACAACAGGGTTCAAGTATTCTATATGTTTGAATGTGTGTAAGACATATGGTAGGTACCTTAGAATCAGAGACAGAGAAAGCAAACTTACTAAGTGTTATTGACCTACAGTTCACCTGCCATTGGACAAGCATTTCCTAAAGAAAAGAGCCATGACCTCATGGGAGCATCTCAGGCACACAGATAAAGCAACTGAGGCCAACAAAGAACCACTCACTTAGGGTTCCTCATTCTGCTCAAGTGGGCTGAGTGAGCTAGGAGCTTATATAGAATACACACCAATGCTGAAGGATAGACAGAACAAAATTCAGTTCTGGCCCTCACTCCAGGATAAGAGACCCTTCATTTTAATTTTACATAAACACAGGTATTAACTTTTGTTTGAGAAATGAGATGTTTACTTATGTTTTTATTTCCTTCTTCATATGGCATTTCTGCATTACTGTTACAGACCCCGATGGAGGCCAGTAACCTATTTCATCTAGCCGGCCCACAGGCTAGACACAACCATTGAGATGAGTGCATGGAGTCACAGACATGTTGCCAGTTGAGGTTTTGTTGGTTTTTTTTTGTTTTTTGTTTTGTTTTGTTTTTACTATTCTTGTGACATGTTCTATCATTAATAAAAAGGTCCTGTCCCTCATCTGCCTTGCAGCCAAGAGAACTGTTTTAAGTTTTCTGGTGTTTTTACATGAACAATCTCAAGTAATCTCAGAATTAGATATACCTTGGCTGAGAGACCAATTTAAGAAGTACTCCACCTCATGCCAGAAGCAGGTTATTCTACACCTTTTCAGAGGCAATTGGTGGGATGAATAAAGCAGGTACCCCTTCTTTTTGGATCCTATGATATTTTAATTCCTTGCCATGTTTAGATTTCTTGTTGACTTTCAGGACATCCTCTTTAAAAATATTGAAGTTGTTTTGTAAATAGACATGGATACTAGTGAAAATTTTTAGCTACAACTATACTTAAAGGCATCGTGACCAAAGGACAACATTCACTTTTCATCTGGGAAAAAACTTCCAGGGAGGCAGAAGTTCATTTGGAGCAGAGGAGCTGATTGAGGAGCACCTGAAGGACCTGGCTGCTGGGTACTAGCCTCTATCTAGCACGTGTACTCCCTGGAGTGCTGCTCTGTGCAACAGATGATTTGCACTGTTAGAACAGCTACAATCCAAACCTTTGTACATTCACCCAAATCACTCTTTCAAATCAGAGTTGTATAGAGAAAGCTACCTCCCCTTGTCAAGCAAACATAATATACAAACAATGACTTGAAGAAGCCAAATAGGATCAAATGGTAATAATTCTCTGTACAGCAGAAGCAAAACTCAACAGTGGGCAGTTAAAAAGACCTAAGGCTAGAGAGGTAGCACTGCTTTTCTGACATTTTAATAGAAAATGAAGGAATTCCATGTTAAATATGTAGCATAAAAAATCTGTTAACATAATTTTTGTACTCTTGGCAGACAAGCTATTACTTCTTAATAGACTCTTATTTAAAAATCACCTCTTTCCTACTCACCTTTTAGGAGAGGTCAGCCAAGAGCTGCCATGAACTCTGCTTATTTACTGTAAGACTACTGCTGGTCTCTGGGATAGGAAAATCCTACATAGAGGATCATCACTCCACACTTGTGTAGAATTCTGAGGACCCTGCTCCTACCCCTGCCCCCAGGTGGGCTAAGAATATTCTGTGATCCACACCCTTGTTCCCCCATACTCTCTGAACTCAGTAGGTACTACCTGTTCCATGCCTCACTTCCCCATCACAGAGCAAAGTGCCTGTCCTACGGCAGACTACTGCTGCATTTGTACATACATATTAGCTGCTTCCAGGGCACCCACTCAAAATTCATCATGCTTTAATTTCAAATGAAATCCTTTCATTTCTGCCCAAGACCTTTCAGTACAGTGTCTTTACTTTTGAGAAATCATTTATTGAACCAGGGCCATTTCCACACCATCATTTTTTTAATTTTGTGATTTATATTTAAAAAAATTTTAATTTACCTGAGATCTTTCATGTTCTTTAAGAACAGCACAACTTAGAATGCTCAAGTTAGGTATTCTCTGAGGTCATGTCTCTCATAACATTTGAGCAGAGCTGAGTGACCTACTAGACCACAACCTCACAGTTTAATACCCTACTGTGTCACAAAAACAGAGTTAGGGGTCTGCTACTCCTGGATTTATTTTATCCACACATGCATGATGCAGTCAAGAGGATCATTTTTCATGCCAAAGAAAAATTTGTACTTTTGGATAAAATGGAATGGTGGTGATTTTATTATTTTTATTGTAATAACCATTACTGTCACAATAGTGAACCACTGAGTCCTTGCAAGGTGCCAGGCACTCTACGTGTTTTACATGCGTTACATTACTTAATGGTTTGAAACAAAAGTATTTCTTAGAAACTTTCATTAGAAGTCCAACACCGAGGTGTCTGTGTGGAGCGGCCTGGGCACAGATCACACACCTCGTGCACAACACAAGCTTTGCTTCTTGAGCTAAAAGCAAGTGGAGCCTTTCCTCCCATGCAAACATGCGGGCACCCAGGTATGCCCCAGCTGGGCATCCAGGACCACAACATTTAAAACATGATGCTGATGTTCTACAAAAGCAACTGATGATGTGATTGCTGTAAATAACCCTGATTATGGTGTCTTCTAGATATCAGTGACTGGGTCAATAGTTGAATGGTTCACAAATGATACTGTAAATGGTATTTTCCCTAAAAATCTACTGTGTCTAGTGTCATAATAAAACTGTCTTGTAAAAAAGGACAGAATCAAAACTACTCCTGCCTTTTGTGGGGGAAATTGGTTTAATATCTACAATACCAAATACATTTCACTGGCAATGAAAATAATTAACAAAGGACCCCTTAATGTGTCCTGCTTATTCTTTCTTGATGGTGAACAGATGCTAACATGTTTCCATAAAAATTCAGTAAGTTATAAATTAGAGGAAAAATAATGGCATTAACAGGATAACCTCATCAATATGGTGCCGTTGTTACAGCTTTGGGACAGCCTCAATTGGAGAGCCTCCTCCTCAACATGAACTTCAGACTGGTCTTTAGTATATGAATGTGCTTCTATTATGAGATGAATGTGATTCATTAAATGGCCTTGATTGGGTATCTTACCTTGGTCTTAAAATTTGTTATCTGTTTTCTTCATTGTATGTGTTTATTAATACCAGTAAAAACAGATTATCACACATCTTCCATAAAATGATTGTGATAGAAATGTCACTTAGTGTATACGATGATGCACCACCTGCAGCAGACATCCTGGGGTATTACATCATTCTAAGTGCAGTACAGGGCGGCTGAATTCAAGTCCAACTTGACTGATGTGGGCTCCCATAAAAGCTGTTACCAGTGAAGGCGAAAAAAATAAGAATTTGCTCTACTAAGGGAACAAAAAATGAAGTTACAAAACACTTAAATCACATCAATTCCTTCACAGGCCTTTGTCATGCAAGTGTGCAATTTTAATCTCTTCATTGGGGTGATGTAATACCATGTAATTAATAATTATTCCAATATAAATTTATCATATACATTTTTTTTCAAGAACTAACCCTACATAATCCTTTCTTTCAATCAAGTGTGTGAAGGGAGGAAAATATAAACATGCACAACATGAGAAGCAGTCTGATCCCCAAACTAATTTTCACATCAAAACCAGACAACAGTCTCCAGACTCCCAGCACTGTACACCTGTAAACATTCACTGTGGAAGTCAGTAGTGCAGATGCGTACTAGATAAATCTACTTGTTCACCTAAAGTCTTTAAATTAACAGTTCAACTCTATAAAATTAACTACAAAGAATATTCACGTAAGCCACACAAGAAGTCCAAAAGAGAAGGCCTAGAAATTTATTTTATATAAGGAACATAATGTATATACTGTGGGATATATGTTATCAACTTCAAAATATAAGGGATTTGAATTCAATGTATTGCCTACATGATATAAATGTACTTAAATCATCTATCAACTTCTGATTACAGAATGCTTCATCTTAGGCCTTCCAAGTTCAGACTACTGAGCAGAGATGGCACCCAATGCTTGTTGTATTCTACCCTGACTGTCTTCACCTTCAATACCCAATGCTGATGATAGACACATGTCCAGTAATTCAATTTTTTTTCTCTCTCCTGTTTTTGACAACATGTGTAAAATATCGACTGGATACTAGACCAAAATGTAAGGCAAGAAATGCTTGTTTAAAATTTTTATAAGGCTGGAACAGAACATAGTGGTTCAACACTTTCCTGGACTCACAAATCCCTGGGTTCCAACCCCAGCACTTTAAAAAAAAAAAAAAATCATAAATGAAAATTCCAACTTAAATGCCTAAATGAGTTTCTAGAACAAAAACTTCCATTTTTAATAAAATTATCTAAAATTTTAGACCATCTTTATTTAAGTTTTTAGAATGTTAATCTAAATGTGGGTGAGAGGAAAATGAAAAATAATTTATATAAAACTAGTCTTTTGTATTAGAACATTTTAGATAAAAGCTCAACAATGAGTTAAATGCATACATTTATACAAAAATGATTAGTTTCTTGTACATAACAACTATCAGCAAGCCGCAGTCCCATGAATCTGAGCACTTTAGATTACAACTGAGCTGGTCTGTGACTGAGATCGTATTAAAGAAACAGTCTAGATTTATACCACACTTTCAGGTTCAGAGCAGTGAGCACCAAAGTTGTGAAAGGTATTCCACTGGCCTCCCGGGTCCCTGACATCACACAATGAAAATCCTAGCATTCCATTAATGGTAACAAGCAGCAAAGACACATCCAACCTGACTAGGGACCATAGCAGAAGCCAGGCCAGAAGTGCTGTCTCTGATCCAAAAGGAGAAAGGGGCCTGAATAGCTCCCACCTTACTATCCTGTTCCATGAAGACCAAGGTTATCAACTCCTTACAAATATTGTGAAAATAAATCTCCAGTCTACAATAAAAAAAATATATCAAATAAAGAGATCAAAATAACAAGAAATTAAAAATGGAAAGTAAGATCCATAAAGGTAGTCACTAGAATCAAAACTACCTCTGTACAAAAAAATAAAAAATTAACAACAAACATCATGTCTGCATTTGTGGCTGCCTCTTGTTTTGGCAATGGCAGATTCAGAGTTGGTAACATCATCAACATGCTATACTCCAGTGATGGTAGCAGCAGCCTCTTATACCACCACCTACTTCTCTGCTATCATGTATTTTGCAAATTCAGAAAACACAGAAATCTTAGTATAGTAACAGTTCTAACTTGCCTCCACACTCACATCTGAGACATGCCAGAACAAAGGACCAAGGACACGCAACGCTTAAAGACCAAGAAACCTTTGGCTTCCCCACAGGCTTGTGAGCCCCTCCAGTCCCACCAGTGTGGGTGCACAGTGGCCAGTGTCAGTGCAGCCAACCATAGCATGTCCTGGTAGCGCCAGTATGAATTTCCTTTCATGTGAGAAAACAGAGTGAGGTTTACAAAACACACCATTTTAAAACAGATTGCAACAACGATTACTCTGCAACAAGACTGAAGTATGTTATGTACCCTTACACATTCATCATGTGCATGTATGTATTTATATTCAAAGTGCTCAGACTAAAATAGTGCACTATTTTTTTTAATTTTGTGAATTATAGATGGTTAAGAACATCTGAAACTCACCTATACCTATGGAGAATACCAACATAATTCTTTTTAAATAAGATTTTCACTCACATTGCAACTTGAGTAACTAATGGCCTTCCCATGAATGCCATGGTATCACTATCATCATTATTTTACCTCATTCTCAGTTAAGGATGCAGAAGGAGATGAACTTTTGCTAAACCCAAGTGCTGAAGATGCAGTTGTGGAAGCTCGATTTCGCTTCTTCAGTGGCTTGCAAGCATCAGACAGATTTTTCGTTGCTGTAAAATAAGTTTATTTTATAAAGTTTAAAATCTTAAACCTCCCGCCTCCTTACTGCTTTAAATAACCCCTCAAGAAAGTGAAGTCCTAAAAATGAATCTTCTGATGTCCTTAGTTGTCAGTAAGGGCTTAAGTTTTTAGCGTAAAAAACTCTTTTGACTGTATTAATTAAAAAAAAAAAAAAAAAGCAGACAAACTATACAACGAATCAGATATCCCACTGCCTAACAACCCAGGACCAATGCAGCTTCATCCACACCTGGATCCATGAGACCTAAAGAATTATCTGACACAAACTCTATATCCATATACATTTCATGCATAAAAAATTTAAATACAACAACATCACTTTCTGTTTAAAAATAGCAATCCTATGTTCAAATTTCCAATTATCTAAAAATGCTTGCTTAAAAAATAGCTGATTTTAAAAATTCTGATCATCTTGTGCAGCACAAAAAAAAAAAAAAAAAAAAAAAAAAAAAAAAGTCATTCCAACCATATCTCCTCACCCCAAAGATGGAGATGAAGAGCTCCTGTGCTAATCTATCAAACAGATGTCTCAACAGGATAATCCACAAATAGGTCAAAGGGTCTCATTTTTCCATTTTTTCTGCTTAGCTGTTTGACACAGAAAATCCTTTAAGCTAATTTCTTTTATATGAAACAGAAACAACTAGACATAACTTTTACTCTTGGCTTTTAAATATGAACCACCAGGAGCCTAAGTTAGAATGAAAGAATTTATGGTAACAATTCATCTCATAAAGTAAGAAATTTGAGTATTTCTGATTTAAATCTAATAAAATTTCAAACTGAAAAACAAAGTCAAGTGAAAATCAGCAGAGAACGAAGTTGAATCTGACTGAAAATGACAATGTGCACACTCAATTAGTTATTTTTCAATTCCCCTTGTTTGATCCTAGCTTAATTGTCTCTGGACCCGTTACCCAACCCTGCTCTCATTTATCTCTGTCCCTTTCAGGTGCCCACATTAGAGGCTCCCCAAGAGCAGGATCAGGCCGCCCTGCTCACCCGCCCAGGCACCCAGAGGAGCCAGGAAGGAAGGAGCCTGACCACATTACCTGCCTGGCTCTTGAGCGAGGAGGCTGCCTCTATGGCCTTGTAAGAGCTTGTTCTGGCCGTTTTGTCGGTGATTGTCTCTCTCTGTTATTTAAAAGGGGGAGGGACAAAGAGAAAGAAAACAAAGGAAAAGAATTCTCCTAATGTGAATGATCACAGGTTGCTGAAAATTTATACAATACAAAGTTCTTCCTTTGAAAGTGTTCCTCACACTCCAGAGGACCACAGTTGCCCAAACTGATTTTTTTAATACTATGAACTGATTCTTTTCTTACCTCCTGCTCTAGAAGCTGTCAGGAGGGTAGAGGGGGCAGGGCTGTGCCAATGCCTGCAGTAATTCTGTTAAGGCACCTTGTATAAGTTATAGTTCATGTGCTAAATAAACTTCCCACTGAATCCAAAGCAGAGTAAAAATAAAGAGGAAATCTAGTTTTCTATTCAAGCTGAAGTCATCCCTTCTATGTCAGTTCTAGTATTACTAGTGTAACTCACAATGCTGCTACCTAGGGATTTCCACATGAGACAAACTCCGTATTTACTTCACAGAGATCAACAATAAAACACTTCCATAACTGAAGATTGTGGGGAGGAGTTTCAAAATGCTGAAGACAGTGGCCAAAGGCCTGTAATTTTAGCTGCGTGGAAGACTGAGGCAGGAGAATCACAAGCTCAGATCTTGTCTGGGCTAATATGGGAGTTCAAGACCAGGCTGGGCAGTTTAGTGAGATCCTACTTTGAAATGAAAAAACAGAACTGAGGAGATGGCATTTGCTCATCTTGCTGAGTCTGGGTTTTAGCACGCTTGTCTGGCAACTCACAAACATCTAGAACTCCAACTCTAAGGGATTACACATCATTTTCTGGCTTCCATGGAATACAATTAAACACACACACACTCACTCACACACTCTCACACACACAAATAAAAATTACAATGTCACTGAAAAATAAAGATTTAAAATTTTAAAAGGGGTCAGTTAGTTGTAGAACATGTGGCTAGCATAACCATGAATTCAATTCCTAGTGCTATTTAAAAATAAAAACTCTGGGCATGGTGGTAAGGATTTCTGTTAGTTTGAGGCCAGCCTGGGCTACATAATGAGACCCTGTCTCAAGAAAATGAAGGCTTAACATCATGAATACTTTGTGATGAGATTTAGAAACATGTAACTCAGTCCGGTGTGGTGGTATGGCCTTTAATCCTAGCACTCGAAAAACCAAGACAAGTGGATTCCTGTAAACTTGAGGCCAGTCTGGTATATGTAGCAGGCCAGCCAAGGCTACACTGTTGAGACTCTGTCTCAAATAAATAAATACTATAAACAATAAAAACAAAAAAGAAAGAAAAATATAGTTCAAATGCCCTCAGCAAGGTATAGTGGCACAAGGTATCCCAGCACTCATGAGGGCAGAGGCAGAAGAACCAAGAATTAAAAAGCCAGCCTAGGTTACATAGAAAATTCTCAACCAGCCTGGGCTACAAGCAGTCCTATCTCAAACATCACCACCCCTCCAAAAAAATAAACAAGAACCAAGCTTCAAAAGCACATAAATAGTGTTGCCTAATGGTTATCATACCACTTCCAGGACCTTACACAGGTATCAGACTTCATATTTCATTCACTGACACCTCTAGCCAGAGTGGATAAATGTCCACTGACAGTAGTCACAAGCATTCCGTTTAGCTTTCGGAATGCTGCTGGCTCATCAAATGTAATCAATGCATATTAAGGATTGTATGCAATATAAAAACCAAACCAGAAAGACAACACTACTTTTTAAGACAGGGTCTTACTATATAGACTAGGCTGGCCTGAAATAAGAGGTCTGTCTGCCTCTGCCTTCCAAGTACAGATGAAGAGCAAATATCACTACTTTTAAATTATGTGCTATTTTCTGATCTATTTATTAAATAAAAAAATAACTATACCTAGCTATTTAATATGAATTATGGTATTTTAAATGTTCTGACCACACATATCCAAAGAGTTTCTCAAAGTATCTTCCTGGAACCTACAAATTCTAGTAACATATAGTAACATTTCACCACTACATAGCCTAAGTGATGGCAAATAAATCAAAATAACACTTTATGCACCAGAATAATGGCACAGAACCTGTCTATTATTTCATACCAGAATAAAATCTTAAAGATAAATAATGTAAGTAGATAGACAAAATTTAGGTTTACATATATACATATATATAATTATAATTATACTTCAACATTATGTGAGATTTTTCTATTCTTAAAAATTAGAAAAAAAGATAATAAAGGCAATTTAGTCAGTAAAAATACAAAGCTTTACTCAATAACTACCGTGTCAAAACTCCTGGTAAATATAAACTCAAATATACAGTTTCAAGCCTAATTAAACTCAATTTGCCAAAATGTTAACTAGATATCTCAGGCAGTCGAAACAAATGGTGCTAAAAGGTTTGCTTTCTCTATGTGTAAGCTTCATATGGCAAACAGAGTAATCTACTGTTGCTTTGCACATACAGATCTTGGTCAACTTCACTTCCCTTCAGTAACCAGGCAAGCTGTCCTAACAGATGCTGGAAATAATGAGTCTCAAGCCCTGGGCTGCCTCTATACCCATACTGTAGTTTCAATTTTGCCTTAGTGATGCCCACACTGGAGTCTCAGTGAGTAGACAAGATCATGAATTATTAACAAAGTGAGTAAATTCACATAATCCATTTCTGGTATTTATCACAGATTCTTTAACAACCAAATGCAGTGCAAATTATCTTCAATGGGTTTTCATTTGCCTCATCTGCACACAGAATAAATAATAATCCCTACAAAATGTTCCAACAAGTATTGGCAACGAAACTAAAGGTCAGGTTCATGCAACTTGAGTAATCTTGTTCAACCTAAGAATAATTTTAACACACAAAATCAAAATATCATGTATTACTCAAAGCATCTGGATGCAGTTTCCTCAAACAGACTAGTACCAATAGTTCTGTAATAATGTTCCTAATTGTTAATGAGTATGTCTTTTTTTCAGTGAACTTTTCAATATACAAAAGGACCTTACTTTTGAATACCATTTTTGGCAAAAGCCCAGAAAACCTCACTGCCTCTATCTTAGCTGAGTTGCAAGAATTCTATGTATATGTTTTTACAGGCCGGGGAAGCCCAGAACATTACCTTCCGAAGACTGTGCTTGTCTGTCCTAAGTCTTTTCCTGGGAGCATCTTCAACATCAGCATCTTCTGGAGGGTCATCTGCCCTCTTTGTATGGTTTCTTTTTTTCCCATTTATATTACCTGGGGATGAAGAATGAGAATTAAGATGAACCCACAGGAAAAAAAGAGAGAGCTCACAACCTGCTCTGGCATTCATCATGCAAACAGTAACAGATATTCAGCAATGAGGCTCATATACAAAGTATACCCACAAATATTTCACCTAATTATTATCTTGGCCCTGAGTCTTTAATATACGATAGCATTAAATTTAAACATAACCCAGTTTCCTGTCCTGACTGCCTGCTCCCAAATAACCAACAGAGGATTATAATAGTTAAAATTGCTCAGCTGATAGCTCAGGCTTATTACGAATTAGCTCGTACAACTTAAATTAACCCATTTCTATTAATCTGTGTACCATGTGGCTCATGGCTTTACCTGTCCTCCAGCATGTTTTGTTCTCTGTCTCTCTTACAGACTCCTCTGACCTCGCCTTTCTTCCTCCCAGCATTCTCAGGTTAGCTGTCCTGCCTATGCTTCCTGACTGGCTACCAGCCAATCAGGTCTTTATTAACCAGTGGGATTTAATATATACTCACAATGCACAGCAAGATTATTCCACAGCACACAATCTTTTTTTTTTTAAATCCTTTACAGTTAGACATGGTAATCCCAGCACACAAGTAGTATTATCATAAGAGGGTTTGAGTTCAACACAAGCCTTGGCTACACAACAAGACATTGTCTCAGAGTACCATTTCTTTACTAACATGTAAAGACAATAGAATTTAAGTAAGTTTAAAAAAAAAACAAAAACAAATAAACAAATAAACTACAGCTTAGAAGCTGGAAAGAGTTTATTAGAGCATTTGTTCTTACAAGGGAACTGGGTTTGATTCCCAGAATATTCATAGTGGCTGACAATCATCTGACAATTCTGGCCTCTGTGTACACACATCTAAAAGCAGACAAAACACTCAAATATGAAATAAAACATATCTTTACAAAGTTAAATAAGGCCAGGTAGTGGTGGTACATGCCTTTAATCCCAGAACGTGGGAGGCATAGTCATACAGATCTCTGTGAGTTTGAGGCCAGCCTTGCTGTAGAATAGACCTTCTGTACACTGTGTAAAAATATATTGCTATGATTGGTTTAATAAACAAGCTAATTGGCTAGTAACCAAACAGGATAAAGTTAGGGGAAAAAGCCAAACAGAGTGGTGAAATGTGGAAGGGCGGAGTCAGAGGAATCACCAAACACAGAAAACAAGTTGAAAACACAAAATGAAATAGAAGTAAAAGCCATGAGCACATAGATTAATAGAAATGGGTTAAGTTTTAAGAGCTAGTTAGTAACAAGCCTGAGCTACTGGCCAGAATTTACAAGCTATATTATGTCTCTATGTCAGTTGTTTGGAAAGCAGCTGATATCCTCAATGTCTTTCTTCAGTAACTTAAAGTTTTTGTCAAACAGGTCTGCTACTTCTTTGGTTAGAGTTACACCAAGATGCTATTTGCAGCTATTATAAAGGGAATGTTTCCCTGATTTCTTTTTCAGCCCTTTTATCCTTAGTCTATAGGAGGGCTATTGATCTTTTTGAATTAATCTTGTACCCTGCTACCTTGCTGAAGGTGTTCCCTGGTAGAATTGGGGGGGGGGGGTCACTTATGTATACGATCATGTCATCTGCAAATATAGTTTGATTCTTCCTATCTGATTTGTATCCCCTTAATCTCCTTTTATTCTCTTACTGCTTTAGCTAAAACTTCAAGAACTATATTGAATAGATAAGGAGAGAGAGGACAGCCTTGTCTTGTTCCTGATTTTAGTGGAATTGCTTTGAGTGTTTCTCCATTTAGTTTGATGTTGGCTATTGGCTTGCTTTGTATCGCCTTTATTATATTTAGGTATTTTCCCTGTATTCCTGATCGCTCCAGGACTTTTATCTTGAAGGAGTGTTGGATTTTGTCAAAGGCTTTTTCAGCATCTAATGAGATGATCATGTGTATGGGTTTTTTTCCCCCTTTCAAGTTTGTTTATATGATGGATGACATTCACAATTTTTTGTATGTTGAATCATCCCTATATCTCTAGGATTAAGCTTACTTGATTATGGTGGATGATTTTTTTGATATGTTGTTGGATTTAGTTTGCCAGAATTTTATTGAGTATTTTTGCATAAATGATCATGAGGGCTGTAATTCTTTCTTTGTTGCATCTTTTAGTAGCTTGGGAATCAGGATGATTGTGGCCTCATAAAAAGAGTTCAGCAATGTTCCTTCAGTTTCTACTTTATGAAACAGTTTGAGGAGTACTACTATTAGTTCTTCCTTGAATGTCTGGTAGAATTCTGCACTGAATCTGCCTGGTCCTGAGCTTTTTTTACCCAGGAGACTTTTAATAACAGCTTCAATTTCCTTTGGGGTTATAGGTCTGTTTAGGTCTTTAATATGATCCTTATTTAATTTTGATAAGTGGTACCTGTCTAGAAAGCTGTCCATTTCTTTTAGGTTATCCATTTTAGTGGAGTGTAGATTTTCAATTTATGACCCGGATTTCCTTGGTGTCTGTCATGTCTGATTCTGCTCATTTCTGATTCTGTAATTTGGATATTCTCTCTCTGCTTCTCGGTTAGTTTGGAAAAGGGTTTATCTATCTGGTTGACTTTCTCAAAGACCCAACTCTTTGATTGATTGATTCTTTGTATTGTTCTCTTTGTTTCTATTGTATTGATTTCAGTCCTAAGTTTGATTATTTCCTGCTGTCTACTCCTAAGTTTGCTTCTAATTGTGGTAAAGCCTTCAGCTGTGCTGTTAGGTATCTTATGTGAGATTTCTGTAAGTTTTTCATATAATCATCTAGTGCTATGTATGAGTTTTCCTCTTAACACTTTTTGTTGTGTTCCATCAGTTTGGGTTTGGGTATGTTGTGGATTCATTTCATTAAGTTCTAGCAACTCTTTGATGTCTTTCTTACTTTCTTCCTTGACCTAGAGGTGGTTCAATTAAGAGATGTTCAGTTTCCAAGAGTTTGTAGGCTTTCTAGGATTTTTGTTGTTGGTGAACTCTAGCTTTAAAAAATAGTGGTCTAATATGATACAAAAAGTTATTCGCATTTTTTGTTGTATCTATTGATATTTGCATTATGACTGAGTATGTGGTCAATTTAAGAGAAAGTTCCATGAGGTGCTGAGAAATATACATATTCTTTTATGTTTGGGTGGAAGGTTCTGTATATATCTATTAAGTCCATTTTGATAGTAATAGCTGTTAGATCCTTATTTCTCTGTTGAATTTCTGTCTGGTTGACCTATCCAAGGGTGAAAGTGGGGTATCGAAGTCTCCCATTATTAGTGTGTGGGGTTTGATGTGAGGTTTAGTAGTGTTTCTTGGTGCTCTTGAGTTTGGGGCATAAATATTCAGGATTGAAACTTCATCTTGGCGGATTTTTCCTAAGATGAATAAGTAATGTTCGTCTTGGTCTCTTTTGATTGATTTTAGTTTGAAGTCTATTTTGTTAGATATTAGGATGGCTACACCAGCTTTTTGCTTAGGACCATTTGATTGGAAAGTCTTTTCCCAACCCTTTACTCTTAGCCTGTGTCTATTTTTGGCATTGAGGTGTGCTTCTTATATGTAGCAGAAGGATGGCTTCTCTTTTTCTATCCATCGTCTTAGGGTGTGTCTTTTTATAGGTAAATTGAGTCCATTGATATTAAGGAATATTGATGACCAATGATTATTTCCTGTTATTTTTGGTGGTAGCTTGTGTGTATTTCCCTTATTTGGGTTTTTCTTCTGTGGGATTATCAATTGTTTGTGGTTTCAACAGTGTATCTGGTTTCCTTAGGTTGGAGCTTTCCCTCTAGTGCTTTCTGTAGGGCCGGATTTGTGGCTAGGTATTGTTTAAATCTGGTTTTGTCGTGAAATATCTTGTTTACTCCACTTATGGTGATTAATAGTTTTGCTGAGTATAGCAATCTGGGTTGGCAGCCATACTCTTTCAGTGTCTGTACAACATCTGACCAAGACCTTCTTGTTTTCATTGTTTCCATTGAATAGTCTGGTATTACTCTGATGGGTCTGCCTTTATAGGTAATTTGACCTTCTTCCTTTGCAGCTCTTAGTAGTTTTTCTTTGCTCTGTACGTCTAGTGAGGCTTTTTTGGGGGTTCTAGTCTATTTGGTATTCTGTGAGCTTCTTGTATCTTTATAAGCATTTCCTTCTCTAGGTTGGGAAAGGTGTTTTCTATGATGTTGTTGAATATACTTTCTGTGCCCTTTGAGCTGGTGTTCTTTTTCTTTGATTCCAGTTATTCTCAGGTTTGGTCTTTTCATGGTATCCCAGGTTTCCTGGACATTTTGTGTTATGATTTTTTTTTGGTTTTAGTGTTTTCTTTAACTGACATATCTATTTCCACTATGGAATCTTCCACTCCAGAGATTCTCTATTCCATTTCTTGCATATTAAGCACACTATGAGGTTAATTTACGTTTTAATTAAAGTACACAAACTCTAAACGTCCTTGCTATTTTTAATTATAGCATTCTAAACAAACACTGGCATGCTAAAAAAATAAAAAAAATTCAAGATCAATATAATGAACTGATATAAAATTCTAGTGTGGTGGTCTGAATGAGAAGACCCCCACTCCCCAAGCCTCATATATCTGAATGTGAATGTTTGGTCCCCAGTAGGTGGAACAGTTTGAAATTGAGTAAGTGTAGCCCTCTTGAAAGAGGTTATGTTGCTGGGTGTAGACTTTGAGGTTTCAAAGGCCTACATCATTCCCAGCTAGCCTTCTCTGCTTCATGCTTATAGATCAAGATGTAGTTCTCAGTTATTGCTCTAGCACTATGTCTACCTGCCTTCTGTTATGCTTCCTTCTGTGATGATTATGGAAATCACCCTCTGAAATTATAAGTCCCTAGTAAACTTTCTTCTGTAAGTTGCCTTGGTCAGGGTGCTTTGTCATAGCAGCAGAAAAATAACCCAAAACACCCAGCAGCTCTAAATTAAGAGTATCTCCAAGAGGTTCAAAGAGGCTATTAGTATATGTAGTGTCACAATCTAATACCTGGCAGCTATTCTAGGACTACCTAGAATACCTTAGCGTTTATGTCTAGCATCTCCAAAACTCAATAACAAACCTTAGAGTTACAGATACTTTGTGTATTTTTACTAATACTCAAACACATTACATTTTACTTTTACATTAACAGGTTTTTGTTCTTGTTTTCCAATTTGTGTGTCCACGTGCTTACAAATAACAAACCTAACCACTGTTACACATTTTCTCCAGTTCATCCTCATTTTGCCATAGCCTAAACTAGTATTTGATATAGTATATTTTAAAGTTTTACATTGAAAGCCTAGAAATGAGACACCTTAATGAAGGTCATCTCACTTGCAAGTTCTCAAACCAGTATTTCAAGAACTAACTGCTCTACATTGGGCCTGATCCATGCCACTGAGCCTAGAGTGCTAGAAACACCTACCTTTCCTTCTTCCTTCTCTCCTATACTACTCTATGTAAACAATAAAGTGAGGATCCAGCAGAGCATCAAGAACTGGATTGGTGATAAGGGAAGAAGTAACAATGATATGTGCTGATGTGATCATGTACACTGTTCATGTGGCCACATTCTATAAATCAGTTCAAGCAAAAGACATCTGTATAGGTGTATGTTTACCTGAGTCTTCTTCAGACTGGGCAGAAGTCGTTAGGGAAAACTTTGTATTATATCGTGCTTTCTGCTTTTCATTAAGCATGTTCCACTGGGATCCAAGTAATTCCTCAATCTCCTCCCCTGAGACATCTGGATGTTCAGCTACAACCTATGAACACAGAAAGGAGGGCAATAAGAAATCTACACTCACAAAATTCACTATGATTTACATAAAATCAAATACATAGCCCTTTAGAATAAAGTAGCATTTTCATTCCCACACTATAGAATTATGTCCAGAAATTTTGGTTCAAAGAAAAATAGCATATAACCAATTCAGTGATTCACTAAAAACTTTTAAGTGGAAATTACTGAAAAATGATGAATAGAAAAGCATAAACTTTAAAAACAAATCACTGAATTATTTGTTAAACCACAATTTTCTAGGTATCATTAAAAAGTTAGTTGTCCAGAAAGCTGCACAAAAACGCTCCTTGGAGTGAGGTCTTGGCTTGTCATCCTCATCAACTACAGTAGCCACACTTCATCTTTCAATCCAAGTCATGGACAAGAATTACAGACAACAGTTAACAAGCCCTAACCTTTGTCTAAGCTAAGCCACCACAAACACAACTAGTCTACAAAGACAACAGAATCTCCACTTACTGAAGATCAGTATCCTTAAAATATGCTAGGAATGGCCCCCTCCAACCTATTAGCAAGAAATATGTGTTTTCTCAAGTCTTCAAGGTGATTCAAGTACATATTAATTGCTGATCAGTAACTCCCAGTTTTAACTGCCTATTTTATGCAATAACCCCAGGAGTTTAGTATCTGTACTTCAATGGCCTCCCATGTGTTTCTAATATGCAGCTAAATTCAAGAGGTAGGGAAAGAGCTCTGCAACTCACTCTGGTCCCACTACTTAATTCAAGACAGTTCATGAGCATTATTAGTATTTGTCAGAAGTTGAAGTCAGGAACTAAGTTTAATCATCAGACTCCAAGTAAAGATGTAAGGAGAGAACCAACTCCATATAGTTATTCTCTAACCACCAAAGATAAACAAAGCACAAGTACCCACTAAGACCTGTCCCTCCCTCCCTCACTTGCTCTCCCCCCCCCCCCCACATTTTCACTTTTAAAAAATTAGATGAATAAAAATAGAAGACAATCAACACTGATCCCTAGCCTCCACATGCAGCGGGTGCATGCATATGTACTGATATCCATATGCACATATACGTATACATACACACAAAGTCAAGCAGGTAGCAACCAAATGTCCTCTAAAGTCTTGGTCTTCTATCCAATAATCCTATCAAAAGAAGGTCCAGGCAGCCTAAGAGAGGTATATGTTTCAAAAGCTGGCCCTTGCCTAATTTCAGACCATTTAAAAAACAGTTTGAGGAGCTAGAGATGTCTCAGCGGTTAAGAGCACTGGCTACTCTTTCAAAGAACCCACAAGGCAGTTTACTCCTGTAATCACAGGGTTGAGCTCCTGGTCCAGCTGAAGAGAGGGAAGAGAGAGTATATGAGCAAAAGAATCAAGATCATGATGTGAAGACCCACAGAGATGGATGACCCAAGCTTTTGGGAGCTCACTGACTCTGAAATGACAGCGGAGGAACCTTCATGAAAAGGAACTAAACCCTCCGAAAGTAGATAGTCGAATGGCGTGGGCAGTTTGTAGAGCCTTTTGCAGAAGGACAAGAGTTTATTCCTTGTACATGAACTGGCTTCTCAGAGGATTCTCTACAGAGGAAACACCTTACTCAGCCTTGATACTGGGGAAAGGGACTCAGAACTAACTCAACAGGATATGCCAGACCAAACTGACTCACCTTGGGATTCCTTGCCCTCCCTGGGGAATGAATAGGGGGATGGAATGGGGAGGGGAGGCTGGGAGGAAGAGAGGGAAGGGAAACAGTAGTGGGTATAGGAAAAGAAGTTTTTAAATTAAAAAAATAATAATTTTAAAAAGGATCATATTACAACAAATCTTGTCATTCCAGTTGTGTATGGTGTCCTTGACAGATCAAAAAAAATTTTTTTTCTCCATTTAACAAAACACTTCCTTTACAGCTTGCAGTCAGTTTGGCTTATTTAAAAAATCCTTTCCTTGAGGACTGGGGGGAGAGGTCAGCAGTTAAGATGGCTGCTCTTCTAGAGGACCAGATCAATTCCCAGTACCACACAGTGGCTCAGAAATGATTGTGACTCCAGTTCCAGGGGATATGATGCCCTTTTCTGGCCCTAGGGCAACAGGGACAGAAGTGGTGCACAGATAAATGCATAAATTTTATTTGCTTAATAATAATTTTTTAAGATGTTTTAAAAATAATCCTTCCCTCTCCTGAAATGACAAACTCCTCTTCCATACAGACCAAAGCTTTTTGTTTATCTATTTTTAACTTACTTTATAAGTGTTTTGCCTGCATATATGTCTGTATACCATGTGCATACCTGGTGTCCAGAGGTCAGAAAAGTATCAGAACACCTGGAACTGAAGTTACAGATGGTTGCTCTTAATCACTGAGCCATCTCTCCAGCCACTGTATATTTTTTAAAGACAAGGCCTAACTATGTAGGCCAGGCTAGCCTCTAACTCAGAGACTTTCTTGACTTTGCCCCCCAAGTGCTGGGATTAAAGGTATGTGTCACCATATTCAGTTTTTGACTGAGCGTTAAAACCACCCATGATTACTGGGCATAGTAGTGTTCACATTTAATCTCAACATTCTAGAAGCAGAAGCAAAAAGATCTCTGCGACTTCTAGGCCAGGCAGAGCTACACAGTGAGATCTTCTGCTTAAGTAAATAATTTATTTTGTGTGTGCTCATGGAGTTCAAATGCATTGGATCCCCTGGAGGTAGAGTTACAGTTTTGAGCCACTTAACATGGATGGTACAACTCTAACCTTCTGCAAGAGTAGTATGAGCTCTTAACCACTGATCCACTCCTCCAGCTCCAATAAGTTTTCTAATACTATTACCGAGGAAAACACTACTGGTTCCTTCTTTTCACTTGGTGAAGAGGGGTTCTCCCTATGTAGCCCAAGCTAGCCTCAAACTCAATCCTCCTGCGTCAGTCTCCAAACAGCGCTGAGATTACAGCTATGTAACTGCATTCCAACATAGTTTACTGGTACTGGTTCTTCAAGACACTAGTCCATCATTTTCCCTGGGAATACTTTTAAGCTACCATCTAGGAACAAAAGTAACATATTCCATGATTTACTCATAACCTATTATCCAACCCATCAAATTCCTCAAAATCTTGCACTAGGACATTCTGCCTGCCACAAAACAGAAGCTGGTTAACACCCATGGATAAGATTTGGCTTTTCAAGACAAGGTTTCTCTATGTAGTCCTAGCTGTCTTGAAACTTAACTTTGTAGACCAGGTTGGTCTCAAACTCAGAGATGTACCTGCCTTTGCCTCCCAAGTTGTGGGAATAAAGGTGAGCACAACCACACCTGACAAATGTTTCATTTCTTATCTCTTTCTTCCTCCCTCCCACTTTCTCTCTCTGATATTTCTGAGACAGGATTTCTCTGCATAATTTGGAATTCACTCTGTAGACCAGGCTGGCCTCACACTCAGCAATTCACCTGGCTCTACCTGCCAAGTGATGGGACTAAAGGAGTGTGCCACCACTGACATGCTCTTTCTTTTATTTTTAATTACACTTAGGTATTTATTGCATATTTGTGTCATATTACATGTATAAGTCAGAGAACAACTTGATAAAAATGGTTCTCTCGTTCTACCACGTGGGTCACAGGGATCAGGCTTGGTGAAAAAGTATCTAAACACACCAAGCTATGTTTTTTTCAAGATATATTTATTTTTACTTTATGAGTGTTTGCCTACATATATGTATGTGTAACACATATGTGCTTGGTAGGCATGGAAGCCAAAGGGGGAATGTTGGATCTAGTTTCAGGTAGCTATAAGAAACTATACGGGTACTGGGAACTGAATTCAGGAACTCTACAAGAGAAGTTCTCTTAACTACTGAGCAATCTCTCTAGCCCACAGATACTACTTATTAATGATGACTTTAATAGAGATTTGGAATTCTGAAAAAAAATTCCATGAAATGAATTAAAATAAACACTATAATAGAAAGAGCTTCAGGTCTCATACTAGAAGGCACTCTTGTTCCTTACAATGGAAATGAGACCTAGACACCAATAGATGGTATATTCTATTTTTAAAAAATACAAGTATTTAAATACTTTACTCATGTATTTATTACTATCCTTTTAAATATCACAGAAATAAATCTTCAGCACACTTGGCGCTAACAAATGCACCATTTCAGTAAGTGAGCATGCCCCATACTGAATGCTTTACAACAGCTTGTGAAGAGAGAATGCTCACTTAGAGCTGGATGACACGGAGTAAGCCCAATTTCTAGCAAGCAATGAATGGCCAGTGAATCCCACTTCCTACTTCCCACTGTTGCTGGTACTTTTTTATCCACTTTGGAGGAACAAGAGTAAAAATGGCTGTTTTCCAACAATAATGGATGTATCTAAGAACTCAACGATGCTTAAGCAGTATACTAATAAATAGAGAATTCTGTAATCAAGGAATGCTTCTCAAATTTAGAAATCCTGCAGCTTGACAAACACCTCAGAACCCACCAGAGTACTTACCTCATCCCTGTGTTTTTGACAGAAGACTAAAAACTGAGATGCTGAGTCTCCCTTCTTGCTCCGTGGAGTAGACGCTGTGGACCTCTTCCTCCCAGGAGGAGATCCTCCTCCTGTCTTAGGTTCAGCCATCTTTGGAGAAGTACTCTTCTCTGCGCCAAGGTCGCTCTCTTGGTTCTCAGCAGAACTAGACCTCTTTGCTCTTCGCCTTCTCTTCATGGGAATCTCCTCTTCTTTCACAGACCCAGGGTCTGCAGCAGCTTCTTCACTGGCCCCTGAAGAGTCCACCATTTCTCCCAAAGGTTCTGTAACAATGCCAGCCTCCTTAGCCACTTGAGGGTTGAGGTGTAGCTGGTCCCCCACATAGAGAAAGGTGAATTTGGCTTTCCGCTCCTCTATTGACATGCTAGCAGCCTCCTCTGCTTGCACAATGCCCATTTCCCATTGGGCTCTCAATCTCCCTGAAATAGGTTTTAACAACTGGAAAAAAAATCATTATGAATTTTATTATGTAATATAAAAAAAAGATAATTCAATTAAAAGCACTTTTACAATATCAGATAAGGAAAACCTATAAAAATCCAACTAAAATTTTAGATATAACTCAGCTGACAACTACTGTTTCTTAAAACAGGGAATCAACTTTAATAGCCTTACCTAATATAATTTATTTAAAAAAAAATCAAAGAATAAATTTTATTTCTCTGGGTCATCAAATGAGTAAATAAAAGCTAACATACTTGGACAAAAGCAAATGACAAATTTGGGCTGAGCATAGTGACTGACATATTTTTCTTTTTTTGTCTTATTTATTTATTTACTTATTTTTCTCTTTTCTTCTTTTCCAGTGTGTAGACCAGGCTGTCCTTGAACACAGAGAGATCCTCCTGCCTCTGCCTCCTAAATGCTGGGAATAAAGTCATGCACCACGACATCCAGCTACTAACAGAAATCTTTAAATACAAGGCCACAGAGATAGAAGCAAGTGGATTTCTATAAATTTCAGGTTAGCCTAAGTTACATAGTTTCAGGACAGCCAGGGCTACATACTAATACCTTGTCTCTAAATAATAAATGAATAAACAAATATGATAAATGAATGACCAACATAAGAAACCACTTAAAGCAACTATATGGTCAAAATAAAATAAACTTTTGTTTAAAAACACATTAATGGGACTTATATCACCTTGATTTTCTCAGCTTTTGTGGGTGCCTGCTTGGCACTTTCTTGGCATAATTTCTCAAACTGTTCTTCTCCTTCAAAAGCAACAAGACTCTTCTCAAATATCCAAGCTCTTTCTGGGGCATCACCAAAGAACTGCACATGATACTGGCGTGCACTTTTTTTCTGACCTAATTTAAAAAATAAAAAGCATTGACTATTAGAATTTGGGATGAACTGGGCAAATCTAATAATGCTTTCAAATTATTTACTTGGTGCTGTTTTTACTTATTTTCATCATAAATTTTATTTTTTTATCTTCCATATACTCCATGCCCAAGAGGAAAATTCATCAGAGATAACAGTGAAGGTACAAAAGCAGACTGCAGGAGAAGCTAAGATAAGAACATCTTTCTCTATTCTTTCAATATCTTCTTAAAGAGATTTCAGACAGGACAAGAAATTAGCAAAAGGGAACTTCCAAAACAGCAAACAACACCACTGAAAAAGCAATACACTGTCTTGAACTTAGTATCTATCCATCCCTATCAAGTGATGACTGGCGAATGCAATTCCAGGGGGTCTGATGCCCTCTTCTAGCCACCATGGGCACAATGCTTAGAATATGAGAACTGAGCCTTAAAGAGTAGCTGAGGCAACAGCAAATACTCCTTGCTCTCACTCTTAGCTGCAGGAAGAAACCATCTTTCAATGCAGCCAAAGGGATGAGCAAAGAGTCTACAATCCCCTGAAATTTCAGATTTTGCTGAGATTGAAGAAAAGGTAGAACACAGGTAGGCAGTCAAAAAGTAGATCTCAGTAATAAAAGAAAAAAAGATCTTTAACTCTTATCCTAAAGAAAATAAAAGCAGACTTCATAGGTAGTTAAAGTACCCAGGGGAAAAACAAAACAAAACAAAGCAAACAAACAAAAAAATACCTTCATTGAATCTCTCAAAGATGCTTCCAATTGCAGGCAATGGTGTGCGCATTTTTAATCTCAGTACTTGGGAGGCAGAGGCAGGCAGATCTCTGTGAGTTTGAGGCTAACCTGGTCCACAGAGCAAGTTCTAGGACACCCATGGCTGTTACACAGAGAAACCTTGTTGGGGTGGAAAGACAAACAAAAGAAGATGTCTCCAATAAAGTGGCTCAAGGGGAGTCTAACCCTCTAAAGCAACTCTCTGCTTTGAGAATACTGAGATTAAAGGAGTGTTAATTAGCCACCACACCTGGCTAATTTTTATTTTTATTATTTTATGTGTATAGGCATTTTGCCTGCATGTATGTCTGAGTTCAATTCCTAGACCTATATGGCAGCTCACAACCATCTGTAACTCCAGTTCCAGGGGTCCTAATGTCCTCTCCTGGCCTCCAATGTGTATTGCACACATACAGTGTATATGCACAGATTCAGACAAACACTCATACATATAAAAAAAGAAAAGAAAATATATTTTAAAACAAACAAACAAATGTAAAGCTCAGAATTAAGAGCACTGGCTGCTCTTGGCTCACAACCATCTATAATGAGACCATCTATAATGAGATCTTGTGCCCTCTTCTGGCCTGCAGACAGACATACAGGCAGAACACCATACACATAATAAATGAATAAAATCTTTTTTAAAAAATTTTAGGGCCAGGGAGCTGACTAAGTAGTTAAAGAGCACTTGCTGTTCTTACAGAGGAATCATGTCTGATCAGTCCCCAGAACCCATATAGTAACTGGTAACTGTCTGTAACTCCAGGTCCAGGAAATCCAGTGCCTTTCCTGGCCTCCTTTAGCACTAGACACGCACATAGTGCACATACATACACACAGGCAAATACTCATACAACATTTTTTTTTAATGGTGTATACCTTTAATCCCAGCACTCGGAAGACAGAGGCAGGCAGATCTGGGAATAAAATCCAGGGCCTTAAACATAACTAGACAAATATTTATCACTCAGTAGAATTTGTTGAGAAATATGCAAACTTAAAAACGCCTTGAAGAACAGTGATATAGCTACTGTTGTGATATCTTTGCTTCTGTAAGTGACTCTTTACCCACCCTCTTAATAATAATGCTAATTAAACTAACTGTTCTTGCTTTCCTCAAAAAAGAAAAGAAGAAAATGTAAAAATAGGAGAACCAGCTGGGAAGAAAAAGGGGGTGAGAGGGAGACAAGAGAGTGTAATTGGGAATGAGTATGATCGAAGCATATACATATGTATGAACATGTCAAAATGAAGCCCACTGTGTATACTACTACTTTAAGTGAATAAGAAACTTTAAAAAAGAACAAAAGGAATACCAAGCAGTTTGTGGATTTTACCAATACTTCAATCTTTTCATAGTATTAAAAGTTAATACAGATCTGTCATAGTTTCATAATAAAGAGTCTTTTACACTATATAATATATTGCTATTAATTTAAATGATGTTAATGTGAGTCTGGATAAATGGCTCAGCAGTTAAGAGCACTGGCTGCTCTTCCAGGAGCAAAGTTCTATTCCTAGCACCCACACTGCACAGTTCACAACCACCTGTAACCCCAACTTAGGGAGGTCTGATGCATTTGGTCTCTAAGGGAACCTGCACTCACATACACATAACACACACAGACATAGACATACACAAGTTAAAAGGTTTTTGTTTTGTTTTGTTTTGTTTTTTAAGGTAGAAAGAAATTTAATGCCTAGTCAAGGGTTATGGCAAACATCTTTAATCCTAGCACTCAGAATGCGGATTCTAAGTTTAAAGTCTGGTCTATTGGGAAAAATCCAGGCCGCCCTCTACACAGAGAAAACTTGTCTCAAACAATAATAATAGTTAATAACACAGAAAGGATAATCTTGATATATCTGTTGACAAAACAGATTTCTATTATAAAATAGTGCTACTTCTAAAAGATTTTTTTATTTTATGTGTGTGTTATGTAATTATTGTTGTAAACCACCGTGTGGGTACTGGGGATTGAAGTGAAGACCTCTGGAAGAGCAAGCAGTGCTCATAACCACTGAAGCAACTCTCAAGACCTGCCTTTTTGTTCAGACAAGGTCCCACTATGTATCCCTGGCCAGCCTCAAGCTCACAGAGATCTGATCTCTGCTTTCTCCATGATGTGACTAAAGGTGCATGCTACCATGCCCAAGTACTTTTTTTTTTCTTTTAGACAAGACCTTATTATGTAGCGTAGGCTGATCTCAATCTACAATCTTTTTTATTATGTATTTATTTAACTTTATTTTATGTGCATTAGTGTGCAGGTGGTTAGATCTCCTAGAACTAGAGTTTAAGACATTTGTGAGCTGCCATGTGGGTGTGTGGATTTGAACCCAGGTCCTCTTAAGAACAACTATTCCTCTTAACCACTGAGCTATCTCTGCAACCCCAAATCTTTTTTCTTTATAGTACCTCCATCAGTGCTAGAAATATAGGCATAAATCACCACACTGGCTTATTTATTCTATTTCTGGACTTCTTCCCTACCTAAAAATTTGCCAACATTAAAATTTTCTTCTCTCTTTTCTTAAGACACAGACTGTCTGGAACTTATTATGCTGACCAGCCTAGCCTTGAACTCATAAAGATCTGCCTGCCTCTGCCTCCTTAGTACTGGGATTAAAGGCATGCCTCATCACATGCACAGCTTTCTTTTCTTTTTTATGGGTATCTTTAACCTGTAAGAATCTTATCTGAGAGCTAAAGAGATGGTTCAGAAGTTAAGGGTGTTTGCTGATCTTTCAGAGGACACAAATTCAATTTCTAGAACCCACATAGTGGCTCTCAACTGCCTGTAAAGGGATCCTAGTCCTTCACTCATGTGCACAAATCCCCACACCAATCACATATCCATAATTAAGATAATAAAAGTAGCCAGGCAGTGATGGCATGTTCCTTTAATCTCAGCACTAGAGCGGCAGAGGCAGGTGGATCTCTGAATTCTGGGCCAGCCTTGTCTAAGGAGACAAGTACAGCCAGGGCTACACAGTGAAATTCTGTCTCAAAAATCCAATAATAATAAGAAGAAGATTAAGATTAAGAATAAGAAGTGGTAGTAGTAGTGGTAGTAGATCTTGCCAGGTGTGGTTACACATGCCTTTAATCCCAACTTTGGGGAGGCAGAGGCAGAGATATCTCTGAGTTTGAGGCTAGATCTCCAGAGTAAGTTCCAGGACAGCGAGAACTACACAGAGAAATCCTGTTTCAAAACAAAACAAAGTAAATATTTAACTTTACCAAATAATTTTATTTTGACATTGTGAATACCTTGATGTTCTCCAAATATTTTTAATTTTTTTTATTTATTGAGTGTGTGTGTGTGTGTGTGTGTGTGTGTGTGTGTGTGTGTGTGTGTGTGTGTGTGTTAGAGGTCAGCGTGAGTTGTTATCCTTCTAACCTTAAGTTCCAGGACTCAAACTCAGATCATCAAGATAATTGGACAAGCACTTTTTATTTGCTGAGCCATCTCACCAGGCCTAATATTCTATTTTATCACATAAGCCAGTTACCTAGCATCACCGACTGTAATCTCTTACTATTATGCAAATCTAATATTCATGAGTCACAATCCATATGAAAATGTTTATTACTGACCCCTGCCAATACATATAATTAGGAGAGCCTATACCCTCTAAAACATCCTCTCTTCTCTCATCATCGCTCATCAAGACAGTTCACAGTATGACCCCTGGCCCTTTGAGCTAGAGAAGGGTTTGCCCAGAGAGTCTCCAGATTCTGTGGAGCCTACTGAGTTGACAGTAGCCATTTATGTACTCTCAGTCAATCCTACAAGACACAAGACTACCTCAGAGTTAAATATGGAAAAGAAGAAAAGTCTTAAATGTGAGCAAGGCCAGCTATGTAGAGAAACAAGAATAAAGTATAGAGAAAGTCACATGAACAAATAGACCAAGAGCTCCGAAGGACAAAAGATAGGCATCGCATGCTTGAGTTTATGATTTAGACCTTGGTGAGGCACAAAAGCCCCAAACTAGGTAAAGTAGAAGTTGATAGAAACCGCAAGTAGAAGATGGCAGATATATTATTTCAGTGGAGAAAATGAACTATTATTTTTTAACATTTATTCTCTGTGTATGTTTATGCGTGTGCATGTGCACAGCACAATGTGCAGTTTCTTACCATCCACCATGAGAGAACTAGGCATCAAACTCAGGTCATTAGGATTGGTAGCAAGTACCTTTACCCACTGAGCCATCTTGCCATCCCTTGGTGGGAAATTTTAGCACTCTGTTTTGTATAAATAGACTAATAATTCCAGACATTGTAATGATGCAGAAATTAGATTTACTGTCTTGAACAGCTGAAAAGAAATAGCTCCTTATACAACCCCCACACATGACTGCACCAAGGCTATAAATTACACAAGGATTCAAACTCCCTCAAAGGGATACATACACATCCCCTGTCTGAATACCAGGCTTCCCAGAGCACCTTGTGAAGGATTCCCCTCATCCTGGAAAAAATTAGAATATCAAAAGTCCTGTGGGAAGATGAAGACAAAACCAAACCACAGGTTCCTCTCCTGTTACCAGCCTACAGACTACAACTGTTTCTCATCACTACAGCAAAAACCTTACAACAGAAGCCAAGGCAGGACACAGCAAGGCATTCAACTTCTTATCTTGAGCACATTCCTTCCAATCCATTTGCCAGGAGTTATGGTCCTATGTCCTTGGTGCAACTGCCTGCTCACAGCCAGCCAACAAACCTGAGAAGCATGCAGGTGGTAACACAAGGACCCAGGCCCAAATGGGAGTAGGCACCACTTTTGATCAGATCTCAAGACTATGGCCAAAGACCAAGAGGCAAATGCTTTGGTATACAACAAAGGGACACACACGACTGAGTGGTCAGCAGCAGTTCTGGGCCAGAATATGAATCTTGTATAGCCACAGCTGTGGTTGCCCACGTTTCTGAGACACACACAGGTCAAGAGCCAGACTTTATGCCTAATACATATACCTCACCTTCTTCAAATCAAATTCAAAACTTCAGCCAGGCACAGTAGCACACATTTCAGCACTAGAGGCTGAAGCAGAAGGGTCATGAATACAAGGCTAGCCTGAGCTACATAGACTAAGTCTAAAAAAAGTAACAAAAACAAACCCACTCAAATTACACGATCCTTTGTTACTTTTCCTCTCAAACCACATTCTGCGGGGTAGTTCTTATGCAATTAACATATTTATGGACTAAATTATTTTTAAGTATTTGCTTTTATTAATAACACTCCATTTTAAGTATTTTCTTTAACTGTTTCATGAGCAAATTTATCTATTCGAGTTTTCTAAGTCAAGGATTATCCATCTTCAGCTTTCCCCTTTCCCAAGTCTAATAAAATAAATGAAGATTTTTATAATTCAAACTTATTATAAAATATTAATCTATAAATAATCAATTACTATATATTTAAGTAGTAATTTTTGTCATAACACTTGGGAGCTAATACAAAGGTAAAGACTGTTTCCCCAGCTAGAGAAAGATGGTTCAGTAGTTCAGAGCCCTTGTTCTTGCAGGATCCAGATCAGCTAGTAGTACCCATGTGATAGTTCACAACTATTTATAACTACAACTTCACGAGAGCCAATGCCTTCTGACCTCTACGGGCATCAGTTATACATGTGGTTCATGTACACACATGAAGGCAAACACTCGCACATATAAAATAAGTCTATTTTTTGTTTTTTAAATAGTTGTTTCCCTACTAGTACCAGTTGAGTTAGATGAGCCCTATATTTAGGAAATGAGGATATCATACTCACACTAATCACTCATCTTGGGCAAAGATAAAATGTAAAAGCAGCAAGTAAGACCACTTAGCAAAGCATGAGAAACATGTAAATTAGAAAGGTTTGGTGCAGAGGATATGGAAAAAAGAGTCAATATTTAGTACCTTTAAGCTTCGTATGGTTGTGAAGGAGTGGATCAGCAGAAACCATGCAAGGCCACCAAGGGTAACCTGACACTTTAGACCATACCAAATCACCCACATTGTATTTCAACAAGAGGTCTCTGTCTCTGCCAGTATATGGACAGGACTCCTTCTTAACTGGAATCTGAAAGTGAACAACAAAAGACAAATATTAACACTATTATTTACTATTACCCTTAAATTCCACCTTCTTATCTATAAAGAACAAGTATTAATCAGAGTTTAGAATCAAAACATGTATGGAGAGGATTGAGGGTGTAATTCATTAGAAGAGCACTTGTGTTCATGCTTAAAGCCCTGAATCCAATCTTCAGAGAATGCTTCCCTTAATATATTTCAGATTTCATCCTCAGTATCAGTCACCTCTCACAATTGCTTTCTCTCATTTTTACCTAAAGCATTATCACTAAGCCAGACATGGAGTGGATTCTCATACTACAAAGTTGGTTCTTTATTCACAGAACCTTCAAAACATATTGCCCCCGTCTCTGACCACATACATTTCTGATAACTGGTCTGTGAAAATATGTGCTTTAATCAACATATTGACCTCCAGTACTGAAGCAGGGTCAATGTTCTAAGTGTTCAAAACTCTCTTAAGCTCAGAGACAGAACATGGACAAACTGAATATCTATCTTCTTAGAGGGATTCTTCCTCAGACACTCTAGATCCTGGTCCTGCTGCATAATTACTCTCAAATCTCACTGGCTGTTATAGATTTGTAACATGGCACTGAAAGGCTACCGGAGATTCAAATTTCAAGAGATTTTAATGCTAGAAGGATAGCATGGCATCATGGCATCTCGGTATTCGTCATTGTGTAAGTAGAGGGTAATTTTAACCAAATCAAGTGGCAGAACCAGAAAGAAAAGTCTTGTCTGTGACAACATGCACAGGTCTCTTTAAAGAACCATGAAAGCATAAGAGTCACCTCTTTAGCATATCCAAAACCCTCTAAAAATCAGCCCAGGTTAGTATACTGTTCTTTTAAGAAATTTATCTTTGGGCTGGGCATGGTGGTACATACCCTTAATCCCAAATCTCAGAATTTAGGAAGCAGAGGCAGTTAGATATTTATGAGTTCCCGTCAAGGGCTACATAATGAGACCATGTCCTTCTCCACCCTCCTGCACCCAAAAAGGGAAAAAAAGATTTACCTTTGGAATTATAGCTCTTCAAAACCACTGTTTTTAAACCCTCAAAGTAACTGTGGTTTAAGGATTTCAAGGAAATTTCAACTGTTCTGTATCTATGGTAATTCTGAACAAAACTTCACAACTACTATTTTAAACTAAATATTTCAACTTTCATGTTGTCCCCAATTCTTATGAGTTTCAACTTGTCTGCTCTGAGTTTTCCCAGTATACCACTGCTGCAACTGAATGTCAACAAACATCTAGTACCCATCAGGCCACTAACGTGGATGAGCAGGGATCTGCTTCATGTCCCTACTTTTTTGTACCAAGGCCAAGGTCACAAGTCAGGACCACTATGCAGATCACTTTTCTGACACTGGAGGTATAAGTCATCTAACAGAGTAAGAACCACATGTTTTCCCACTTGAAGTCAGGGCTTTTCCTTCTCAGCCTTTGATGGATTAACTAGCACACGCCCAGTTTATATACAAAGCATTAGGCTCTGCAGTAAAAACCAAGAATAAGAAGACATGCAACATACTCCAAGTGTCAAGGAGGCAGCCAAATGCTGAACCACTTGATTAAGAGATCAGTAGGCAGACAGTAGCACTTCTTTCTGCATAGCACAGCTCTGCTCTAACTAATACATCCCCACTGACCGACCAGTCAGTCTAATACTTGAAAGATGGAACCCATAAAAACAGCAGACCTAACAAAGTAGTAAAAAGTGACAGACCTAAATCAAAACTAATTGTTGTTTTCGTAGACGAGTCTTAATAGGTAAAGCTGGCTGGTCTGAAATCAGAGATCCATATACCTGTCTCCAGAATTAAAGGTTTAGAAGAAACCCATGGCTTCTTAAAGCCATATGATCATAAATGGTTAACCCAACAAACCCTCTCAAGTGTCACAACTATTGGCTATGGTATCTAAAGATGATAATGTCAGATATCTGGAAGCCCAACAACCAACCAGGAGCCAAGCCTCAATCAGTACCACCTGTATAGGACAAACAAGGCAAAAAGAGAACAAATGCCAGCGCCAGGACTGTTCTCTACCCCTTCTACCTGCCATCATACTTTTTAAGGTATGGCACATGGGTCTCATGCTCACCACTGTCAAATAACCCAATAGAATCCTTCACAAATACCTTTTTATCTGCAGGACTTGAGATCTTGGACACTAAAGCTGCTTCCACAAGGCCCTGCTCCAGCAAAGAGTCATATTTTATGCTTCTCTTCCTGTTCCTCCTAGTCTTATTATCCGACTTTTGTCCATTTTCTTCTGACTGAGACACATCAGCAGCACTGTCACCACAAATTGAAGATTCAAACAGCGGTTTCCCATTCATGTATGTTTTTGTGATTTTCAGTTTAATTTCTGGAGAGCCATTTTTAATAGGGGTGGTATTGGGTGGTGTCCCAATTCCTTTCACTTCTTGGGACTCAAAACACAATTTAGCATCATGAGCACCAGGTTCTCCATTAAACACACGGGAAGTAAGATCTTTCAACTTCTCTGCTGGAAGAAAGGGGAGTGCATCATGGCCATTGAATTTCTGCATGACCCCCTCCTGTAGGCTGTTCGAGAGCTGAGCTTTGCTGAGGAATACAGAACACTCATGATTCACTTCACAGTTCTGAGTCTTCCCATTTGCACTGCCAAGGATTTCTGGTGCCTGCTTCATCTTCATGCACTTTACAACTTTCTGAACCGAAAGAGGACTTTTTCTGATGCTAAATTCCATCCAGCCTAGATGCTTTGGTTCTTAGAAAACTACAGCATTTTAAAAAAAAAAAGAAAAAAGAAAAGAAAAAGAAGCAACATATTACATTTAAACCCAGAATAAATGTGCCAATATCTCTTTAACTTTGTTGAAATTGAGTTTTATTCTATTTTGTCTTTTGAGGAAATTTATGATGTTTTATATAATAATTTTGTCCGTAGAAGGCAATTTTAATATCACAAAATAATACCACTAAAAAGACAAATCATTTGTTTAAAAAAAAAAAAAAAAAAAAAAAAAAAAAAAAAAAAAAAAAGAACAATAATCAGGAGAGCAAAGTCCAGGTATACCCACTACCACCAACAACCAATATGGCAAGATGCCCAACTTAAGAATTTAACTTTTGGGCTAGAGAGCTGGCTCAACAGTTTAAGAGCACTTAACTACCCTCACAGAGGGCTGTTTCAGTTCCCAGCAACTACATGGTGGCTCACAACCACTTTCCACTCTAGTTCCAAGGATCTGACACCCCTTCTGGACTTCATGGGAACTAGATACACTTGTGGTACACAAATACACAAGCAAAATATCCATACACAATTTTAAAAATTAAAATTAATTAAAACTTGTAACAGTAAAGTAGACATTATTAAAAGACCTTACGTTCCCATACCAGAGTAGGATTATAACTTGAACTACACTGGAGGCTGAGGTAGAAAGATTACCTACACTGGAGGTTGAGGTAGAGAGATTACCTGCTCAGGACCTTTCTGGGCTACAGAATAAATTCAAAACCTGAATAGCTAATTTAGTGATACAGTCTCAAAATAAAAAGTATAGAGAGCTATGGATGTGTTCAGTATCAGGGTGACTGTATGTATACACCAAGCCCTAGGTTCCATCTAAAGTACTGATAAAGGTAAAAAGGAGATAGAAGAGAGTGGAAAATCTGTAGCTAAGAAATGCTGTACCCCCCCCAAATAAAAACGGATAGTTTTCTTTTAAAGATGTATTTTATGTACACCAGTGTTTTGCCTGTATATGTCTATATACCACAGGAGTGCTTAGTTCCAAGTGCCCATGGGGGGTCTGAAGATAGCTTTGGATCCCATGAAATTGGAATTAAAAATGATTGTAAACCACCATATGGGTACTGGAATCAGAACCTATGTCCACTGCAAAAGAAGCAAGTACTCCCAGCACACAAGAGGCAGAGGCAGGAGGATTTCTCTGCATTCAAGGCCAGACTGATCCATAAATTCCTTTTTTATTTAAAAAAAATAGTATTTCATTATTTATTTTTATTCATGTGTATGCCATGCACTTGCAGAAGCGATTCCTTTTTTATTTAAAAAAATAATGTTTTATTATTTATTTTTATTCATGTGTATGCCACGCACTTGCAGAAGCCAGAAGGTATCAGATCCCCTGGAGCTAGAGTCATCATCTAGCTTATAGCTGCCTGACATGGGTGCTGGAGCTCAACTTAAGTCCCATGGAAGAACAGTGCTCACCTTTAACCACTGAGTGATCTCTCCAGCCCCGTGGTCTATAGGTTTCAGAGGTCAGCCTAAACTACAAAAAGACCCTGTCTCATAAGGGAAAAAAAAGCACATTGGAGAAAACAGAAGAGTCTGAAAATAGTTTAAAAATATTGAAACTTATAAATAGAAAAAAAAAAGGACAGGTGGAGGTAGCAGCACACATCTTTATTCTAGTACTCGAAAGGCAAAGACAAGCAAATCTCTATGTGTTAAAGGCCAGTGTCTGGTCTACAGAATGAGTTCCAGGACAGCCAGAACTATTACACAAAGGTGGAAGATCCAAAATAAATAAATAAATAAAATTGTTCTTGGACCAACATGTGAAGAAAAATAACTTCTTTACTAAAACTTTATGCCCAGCTAAATTACTATGCAAACATGAAGCTGAGTACACCAAATGTGCTGATGAAGGGAACCTTATTCATAGCCCTTTCACAAAAAAATGTTAGGAGATACTTTACTAAGATTGCAAACTCAGAAGTAAAAATCAGTCTACAAAGGTGAGAAGAGTTGGTAATTCTAAAACGGCTTTTAAATGTGAAGATTTACTTTATTTTTAATATATATATTGAGGGGGGGTCCTGTGCAAGTGTGAATGCAGGTGCCTGCAGAATCCAGAAAAGAGTATTAGACCCTCTGAAGCTGGAGTTACAGGAGTGTATAAGCCATCCAATGGGTTGTTGAGAACCAAACCTAGGTCCTTTGTAAGAGCAGAAGTGCTCTTAACTGAGTCATGTCTCCAACCCCTCAAGAGGACCAGAGTTCAATTCCAAGTACTCACATGATAGCTCACAACTATCTGAAACCCCAGTTCCAGGAAATCCAGAAGCCTCTTCTGGCTTCTGAGAACACATGCAGGGGGGGGGAAATACCACTTATATAATGAAATAAAAATACTGAAAAAAAAAATGTTTTAAGATATGAGAGGCAGAACTAAAGAGATTGCTCAGTGGTTAGGTCACTTGTTACTCTTGCAAAGGATCAGCATTTCATTCTCAGTATCCATATGGAGGTTCCCAACTGTCTAAGTCCAGTTACTAGGGATCTGACATCTTTTGGCTTCTGTGGGCATGTACTGCTTTTCTTTTGTTTGGTTAGTTGGTTTTGTTTATTGCTGTTGAGACAGTGTCTCTCTTATTTATTCCTGTCTTGGAATTCACTATAAAGAGTAGGCTCACAAGGATGAGAAATCACCTTGCCTCTTCTTACCAAGCTCAGAAATTAAAGGTGTATACTATACCTGGCTTACAAAACCCTGTCTTAAACCAGTGGTAGGGGAATCTCAGGACAGATGGTTCAGTGGTCTTGGCCACTTGCAGAGGGTCTGAGTTCAGTTCCCAGCACCTACATCAGCCAACTCGACTCACCAAAGAACAGGACATAAACACAGATTTATGCTGACATGAGTAAGTCTTGAGAAAAGTAAAAAGGCTCTCATACTCAAGACTCCTACTGACTGACTGCATTCATGAATTAAGACTGATCCCTTCAACATTTCATCATAAATGTCGGAGAAGCTATTGAGACTCCACCTCTCCTGAAAGACTACTGGAAGTTAGTGGTTGTTGGGAAATCCTCCATGGTACAGCTACAAGTAAATTACCTGTGCTCCAGTAAATAATTTCCTACCGAATTTTGTGCTAGTAGCCATACTGACAAACAGCATGTCACACATACCTACACATAAAATGAAATTATAAAAGGAACCTGGGAAGAAAGGTTTCATCAGGGAAAAAAAGAAATTGAGAAAATATGAGGGATAAAAATGACCAAAATTTATTATGAATGTTTAAAACTGTCAGAGAATTAAAAAGCAAATACAGTGAATAATTTCATCTATAGGAATTATCCAAAATAAGTAAATGCATTGAAACAGGAAATAGAGCAGTTTTCAAAAGCTGAGAGACTAGAAAGGGAAGTGACTAAATTCAAAATTTATATTAAGATAACTTAAACTCGGGCAGCTGGCGACTTGCAATTTTAATCCCAGTGCTATAGAGGTCTGGTCTACAGGAAGAGTTCCAGGACAGCCAGGGCTACTCAGAAAAATTCTGTCTGGCACGAGTCTTTAATCCCAGCACTCAGGAGGTGGAGGCAGGCAGATCTCGGTCAGCCTGGTCTACAGACTGAGTTCCAGAAAAGCCAGGGCTGTTATGTAGAGAAACCCTATCTTGAAAAACAAAAACAAGTGTATTTGATTAAGGCTTTGTTCTTGTTCTACATTTCTATCTCTGGGTAAGTCCCAGAGGCCCCTTTGAGCACAATGTGAGAGGGCCAGACTGGGCTCAATGAGTAAAATGCTTGCAGTATAAGCAATAAGTATAAGAACCTGAGTTCAACTGTGTGTGGTCTTGATACATGCTTTTAACCCCAGCACTCAGGAGGCAGAAGCAGGGAGACCTGAGTTTGAGGTCAGTCTGAGTTCTAGGACAGGTCTGCACAGAGACTGTATTGAAAGAAAAGAAATGAAGAAAGGAGAGAGGGAGAGAGGAAGAGAGGTAGAGAGAGGGAAAGGTGTATGTGAGAGGAGAGGAGAGAGAGAGAGAATGAGAATAAGTTCAGATTCCCAGAATTCAGGGAAATCTAAATGCAGTAGCAAACACTTGTAATCCTAGCATTTTTACATCGAGATGGGAGCCATAGATAAAAGAATTCCCAGAAGCTTATGAACCACCTAGGCTGGTGTATACAGAGGCAAACTACAAGAGACTGTCTCAAATAAGGTAGAAGGTGAGGATCAAAACCTGGGCTATCCTCTGGTTTCCACATGCTTGCTGTGGCACTTAGAGCAATTAAAGAAAAAGAGGCCATAAACTTGAAAGGGGTGTGTATATGGGGGAGGGGGGTGAGTTCTGTTGAGGAGAAAGAGAGAAGGAATGACATAACTGTATTATAATCTCAAAAAATATATACCAATATGATCTGGGAGCTCAGTGATAGCTTGCCTAGCATGCACAAGGCCCAGTTTCCAAAACCTGCACAAATAGTAATAATAGTCCAAGGAACCACAGCAGGGCTCTAGATTGCTCTCCAGTAGACCCGAGTCTGCTTCTTCAACTCAGTTCACCAACTCACTGAGATCCCTGAGAGATTAGCAACACTATAGTAAAGGAGAAACACACTTGGGTTTAGCCTCACATAGTAGATACTGAACAAATAAAAAGCACTAATATTTACTACAAATAAATTTTAAGTTGGGCATGGTGGCACAGTCCTGTGATCCCAGCATTTAGGAGGTAGAAGCAGGCAGATCTCGACGAGTTCAAGGCCAGCCTAGTCTACATATTGAGTTCCAGGATACCCAAGACTAGATAGTGAAACGAGCGCGCGTCTGCACGCACGCGTGCACGCGCGGAAATACAATTTTATTTATGTTTATATGCATGGGTGTTTTGCCTGCATGTATATCTATCTGCACAACACTTGGCAACCTGATGCTCCTGGAGGCCGAAAAGGCTATTCTGGAGCTAGTTACAGAAAATTGTGAAGTCATGTTGGCGCTGGGAATTGAAACCAGGTCCTCCAATATAGTAGCCAGTGCTCTTAAGCATTGGGCCACCTCTTCAACCACATGTTTTGGTTTAGATTCAATTTTTTGAGACAGGGTTTCTCTGTGTAGTCCTGACTGTCCTGGAACTCACTCTATAGATCACACTGGCCTCGAACTCAGAGATCTGCCTGCCTCTGCCTCCCAAGTGCTAGGATTAAAGGAGTGTGCCACCATTGGCAATTTAGCCATATTAATTTTTAAAGGTTTATTTTTTGAGTGTTTGTCTCACATATGTATAAAAAATGCACACAAGATACAAAAGGAAGAAAGCCAGATCCTCTAGACCTAGAGTTACAGACAATTGTGTGCTGCCATATGGGTACTGGAAATCAAAATTGGGTCCTCACCAAAAGCATACTGCAGACACCAAAAGCATACATGCAGACAAAAACACTCACACACATAAAACTGAACAACAAAAAAATCTTGAGCCATGTCACATCTTTAGTCTCAGTACTTGGGATACAGTACTTGGGATACTGTGAGTTCAAGGCCAGCCTTGTCTACATGGTGAATTCCAGGACATCCAGAGCTATATAGCAAGACCCTATCTCAAGAAAACCATCTCTCCATATTATAGTCACAACACTAGAGCAATCATCATCACTATCTCTTACCAGTCTAACACTGCAATCTCCTAACTTAACAATCAACAAAGTCCTAGATGTCTGAACTGTAGGAAGGGCTTACTATACCAGACACTGGGCTCCACTCAAGAGCCCATATCTGAGTCAGTCTAGGATGGAACCAAAGAATCTGAATTTCTAACAAGTTCCTGAGCAGATTGATACTGCCAAATTGAGAACCAAAGGTAGAGAGGTTATAGTACAGCAGCAGACTCAAAACAATTTATGTGGCTCACACTGAAGGATTCTTTCATGTTACACATCCATTTATTTCCAATAAGAAACAGGAAAATGGCAAAATGATAAAAACATACATATCTTTTTTAAAACCTTCACTCAAACAAGCAAGTGAGATAAACCAGTTGGTAAGCATGAGGACCTGAGATCAGATCTTCAACATTTACTTAAAAGGATAGGTGTATGTCAGTAACATTCCTAACACTGGGGAGGGAAGATTGGAGAGCCCTTGGGACTCAATGGTCAACCAGTCGAGCCAAAACATTAAGAAACACTCAAACCTCCCTAGGAGAAGCACCTAGATCTTTCCTTCAAGAGTTACTCTTTTGTTCTAGGATAAGGTAGATGCCAGGTATAGTGGAACAGGTCTAGGGAAACAAGAGGTGGGCAGATGTCTACAAGTTGGAGGGCAACCTGGTCTACACAGCAAGCTCCAGGACAACCCAGACTACAAAGAGACCCTCTCTCAAAAAGAGGCAGTGGGTTTAGAGAGATGCTTCATAGTTAAGAACATTTTGTTTCTGCAGAAAAGCCACAATTCCAGTGGTGAGGGATTAACTAATTCCAAGAGATTCTGGCCTCCATGGACACTGCATGAGTGTGATGCACAGTCAAACATATAAGCAAGAACTCACAGAGAATAAATGAATATAAAAAATGTCTTCAATCAATGTAAAGAGTAATCAAGAAAGATAGCCTATGTCAATTTGTTATTAACAGCAGTATACATACTCACACACACACTCTCCCACCCACATTTTCCTGCATGCCCATCCAGCTGCTCACTCACTCAAGTGCACACTATGATTTGCCTAATATGATCAAATAAATGTGTTTTTTTTAAAAAAAAAAAAAAAAAAACAACTTTCACTTAGAAGTGATACTATGGGCTGGCAAGATAAAAATGTGACCCACCAAATTTGATGACCTGAGTTCAATCCCCAGAATTCACATAGTAAAAGGAAGAGAATTCATTCCTACAAGTTACCTTCTGGCTTCCACACAGAGAACCATATACATTCAAATAAATATAAATGCAAACATATGTAAATAGACTATTTTTTAGCTTATTTATTTTTATGTGTATGGATGTTTTGCCTGCATGTTTGTGCACCACAGCCAGGTAGTGCCCACAGAGGCCCAAAGAGGACATCAGTTCCTCAGGGAATGGAGTTACAGACAGCTGTAAGCTTGTGGGTGCTAGGGATTGAACCTGGGTCCTCTGGAAAAGCAGCCAATACATTTAACCACTAATCTATCTCTCCAGTGCCTAAAAATCACATAGCAAATCACAGAGCCACATCAGACACACAAAGCAGAAAAAATTGGAAGGTGTCTATCTAACCTGAACACACATGGTTACTGTACACTGGTTATTTATAAACACTCTTTTTATGGTGACATTCAGCATGGTGACATGTGTCTTTAATCCTGGCACTTGGGAGGCAGGAACAGGAAGATATCTGTGAGGTCAAGGCCAGCCTGGTCTACATAGTGAACTCCTGGATAGGCAGGGCTAAATAGTGAGAAATCCTGTCTCAAAAAAATAAAAAATAAACCACACACACACATACCAAAACCAAACCAAACATTCCTCACATCACCTCCATCTAGAGCCCACTAAATAGGCTTTCCAAACCAGGAGTGTTGGTGCATGTAGTTAATCCTGGCATTTGGGAGTCAGAGGCAGGTGGATCTCTCTGAGTTCAAGGCCAGACAAGTCTACAAAATGGGTTCCAGGACAGCCAAGACTATGCAGAGAAACCTTGTCTTGACAAACCTAAATAAATAAAAAGATATGTTTTAAAAGGCAAAAAAAAATTTTTTTAAATTGGCTTCCAACCTGGCAGTGGTGGTAGTTCACACCTTTAATTCTAACACTCAGGAAGCAAAGGCAGGCAGATCTCCGTAGGTTTATAGGCAGCCTCCTCTACAGAGTAAGTTCTGTAAAGCCAGGGTTACAAAAAAACAAAAACAAAAAACCTGTCTCGAAAACCAAATGGGAGGAAAAAAAAGAGCAGAGCACACACCAGCAAGACACAAAAGAGGAAGATGAGAATGCTGCTCTGAGAAAAAGTACCAAGCCACATAGCCAAACATGGATAAGAATCATGGGTTAGTTTAAGAGTAAGCCTTAGTAAGTAATAAGCCTGAGCCATAGGCCAAACAACTTGTAATTAATAGAAGCCTTTGTGTGATTACTTGACTGAGAGAGTGGCAAGGTAGAACAGAAAAATTTCTGACTAAACTTACCTTCTACTGAGTTAACACCACAGGCCACTTCTAGCCCTGCTCCAAATCAACCCATGAGCATGTTTTTCCTGATGCTGTCAGCATAACCTCCCTAGGAGAAGTACCTAGATCTTTCCTTCAAGAGTTACTCTTTTGTTCTGGGAATTCTGAATACACATAAAATGGACAGAGCAGGCAGAGCCCTACATACTCATCCACTTAATCCAGTTCTGATCTAACCACACAGGCACCCTGTCCCTGGTAAGAGTGTTAAATAATCCCAGATTGAAAATCATTGTTAGTAAATGTTTGTATACATGTTTAAAAAGTAGAAATTATAAGCAACACAAGAATTTTAACACAGATTTTTAACTTTTTTTTTCTTAGTAACTAGATAATCTAGACGCTGTTCCAAATTCTTTTTATTTGGGGTGATAAGAAGAGACTGAACCCAGGGCTTTAGCTCTATTACTGAGCTGTATCTTCAGCACTCAGTACTCTGATATCTAATTTCTTCAAATGTGATAAGTGGTATCTAGTCATGTCTTTACTTGACCAGACACAGATGCAAATAAGCCCTATGCACTGTCATCTACAGCCCTCTCCTGTCTTTTCCTACGGAAGAAAACAGGCTGCTGGTCTTGAGGTTTCCTGTGTCCTTACTTCTGCCAATGGCAGTCCTGTGGCATAGTTTAAAATATCCCTCTCTACAGCAGTTTTTATCAGTTGTTAAATTTGGATATTTCATCAAATTTGGGGTTGTCTTTTTTTTCCCCTCCAAGACTATTCCACACATTTTCAAAAACAAGATCTTTTGTCTTTTTCCTCCTGCTTTGTTCTCTCAGGGTTCACTAAACTTCATGGCATAAAGGACAAGAGTTCTGGCTTATTACTACCATTTCTTCAGTAAATAAACAGTATCAGACAGAAGGCTGGGAGGAGATGGGGGGGTGGTGCAGTTGGTAGTAGAGAGCTTATCTAGCATTCAGGATAACACACAGGAAGCCTGGGGCTCAATCTCTACGACCACATAAACTGGATATGGTGGTATATGCCTCTAATCCCAGCATTTAAAAGGTGATGTCAAGGGATTAGATGTTCAAAAAATAGTTGTTATTATTGTATTCATGTATGATGTGTGTTTATAATTGGCACAGCAAACATACCACATCAATTGTGGCAGAGGACAACTTTGAAAGTCAGTTCACTCATTCCACTGTAGGTTAGAGGAACAACTAAGGTCATGATATTTGTGTACAAGTATCTTTACCCAATGAGCCATCTATCTGGCCACAAAGGCATGAAGTTAAAAGTCATCCTCTGCTACAGAGTGAGTTCAAAGCCAGCCTTTACTATGAGACTCTGTTTGAGGGAGGGACAGAGGAAAGGGAGGAAGGAAGGAGGAAAAGAAGGAGAGAGGGAGAAAATGAATCTATCAACCAGGCAAGTAGATAGGTCAGGGGAAAGCACAGCAAGTAAAAGCACATGCCAAGCAAACCTAACTAAGAATTCCATCTTTGGAAACAAAAAAAGCTGCAGGTGTAGTGTTACATATCTTTAATCCTAGGTTCTGAAGATCTCTTTGAGTTTTGAGGCTAGTCTGATTTACATAATGAGCTCCAGGCCAGCAAGGGTTACACAGCGAGATCCTGTTTTGTTTTTTAAAGCTAAATACAGTGGCACACATCTATACTCCTAACACTCTTAGAAGAATGACAGAAAACAAAAGTGACACCTGGAAGCTCCAGGGCTAACTAAACGGAGGTATGCAAAGCAATAGAAACATCAAAAGAAATCTTACGACAACAAAACAGGAGAGAATCTCTACATGCACCCTGTGGCATATGAATACCTGTTCTCATACACAAGCATCACACACACAATAATAATAGTAATAATACATGAAATAAGAAAAAAGAAGAAAGGAATGGCAAGAGAGTCCGGAATGGTGGCACATGCTTGCAGTTCCAGCAATCACCACAGTTGAAAGTTAGCCAATAAACTACTATACATACCAAGTTCCAAACCAGCCAGAGCTATATAGCAAGTCTCTCTTAAGAACTAAAAATGAATAAATTAATTATATAATAGAGAAAGAAAGTAAATGTGAGGCCTAAGTACAAAACTGTAATGGCCTTTGCACCTTCTATCCATTTACAGATAGTTAGGTTAAAACTTTTTCCTGAGAGCCAGGCAGTGGTGGCACACACCTTTAATCCCAGTACTTAGAAGGTAAAGGCAGGCAGGTCTCTATGAGTTCGGAGTCCAGGATAGTTTACAGATTGAGTTCCAGAACAGCCAGGGCTATACATAAAAACCCTGTCCAAAAAAAAAAAAAAAAAAAAAAAAATTAGAGTAACAGAACAATATTTCCCAGACCTAATCTTTATCACATAAAAAAGCATAGTGACTTGGGGCAAGTTATTTAAGTATTATCTTTGGGACTTCCTGCTGTGATATTAAGATGAAGTAAAGAAGATTTTGCATGGGCTGGAGAGTTGACTCAGTGGTAAAGAAGTCTTACAAAGGACCCAGGTTCTATTCCAGCACCCATGATAGCTCACAAATAGGGTAAATTCCAGCCCAAGGTATCCAATGCCCTCTTCTGATAGTTTGGGCACCAGGCACACACTTGGCTTATCTATATATACATGCAAAGAAAAACAATCATAAAATATTACACATTAAAAAAAAAAAAAATCATGGGAGCAGCACTGAAACAGGAACAGGTGGATCCCCGAGTTCCAGACCTGCCTGCTATACACAGTTCCAGGGCAGCCAAAATTACATGGGGAAACTCTGTTTCAAAAAGAAAAACAAAAGAAAAAAGAAAAAAAAAAGATTTACAATTCAAAAGTGTAGAAGGGCCAGGGCCAGTATCCATGTGGTAGGAATACTGACTCCTGAAAGTTGTACACTGATCCCTATGTACCTATCAAAAACTTCCCACCCCACACTACTCTCTCACACACAGAATAAACTTTTTTTAAACTACATAGAACAATGTTCCACACAGATGACGCTAATTTCTCATCTTTAAAAGGAAGTAATACAAACCTATTTTCTTTTTTATTTTTTTGAGACAAGGCTTCTCAAAGACCACAAAACTCGATTTTTGTAGACCAGGCTGGCCTGAACTCAAGAGATCCGTCCACTTGCCTCTGCCTTCCAAGTGCTGGGACTAAGACATACACCACCACACCCAGCCAAACCTATTTCTAATTGAAAAAAAAAAAAAATCAAAAACAAAACAAAAAACCCTAAGTCCACACAATCCTGTGAAATAAAAATCCTTGGGCAAATATCAGATAATACTCTAAGCCTGCCCCCATTTGTTAACTGAGTCCCTTCTACATCCAGATGCTAAAGGTACCAAGGTACCAGATAGGATTCTTCCCTTGAAAAACTTAATATTTAAAGAGGATGATATAAAAACCTGGGCAATATGTTGGAGGCCTGACACAACACCATGACAAATTTGGCACAACACCAGTACATCTGATATATGTGGGGCTTCAGTTCCAGATATGTAACACCAGTGAAAGCACGCTTTCCAGAGACAAGATCTGAGCCATCAAAAACTACTGCAGGGAATTGGAGAGATAGCTCAGCAGTGAAGAAAGCTGGGTTGTTTCTAGCACCAACATGGCGGCTTACAACCACCAATAACTCTGGTCTCAGAGATCCAATGACCTCTTTTGATCTCTGTAGGTAGCAGACACACACAATTCATATACAAACATGCAGAGGAAACCACCAAACACGCAAATACAATCTAATAAGCAATATAAAAAAATAAACAAACCACTGAAGCCCAAGAAATAAATCAAGCTTATCTCAAGAGAGATGGGCATCATGACAGTGTAATCTTGAAACAACAAAGGACTGAGCAAAGGATGGTCCAGGAGTACAGGGAATCCTCTAGACCTAAAAGGTCTTCTGATTGCCATGGGACACTGGGATGGATCTAGAGTACTTTCCAAAACAAAAAGATCAAAGCCTCCTTTCAGAAAGAACAAAGATAGGTCACAAACTAGGTCCTTCTTCCCTCTCTCTCACTGGTTTACAGCAAAGTAAAAATGAGGCCAGTACTAACCAATTTTCATTCTATAATTACTATACTATCTGATCACTTCTCTTTTTTATTTTCCCAGCCTGTCAAAACTGCATCACGGATCCAAGAGACAGCTCAGGAGGTAGAGGTGTTTGCCACCAAGCCTGACAACCTGAGTCTGGTTCCTGCAGCCCACAAAGTAGAGAGAACTCCTGCTAGCTATCCTCTAACCTCTGCATGGACAGCATGGCATGGTGGCATTCAAACCTTGGCATGAAAATAGAAGGGTACACATACACACCAGCTCCTACCCTTGCTTCTGTCTTTTCTTTCTACTCTCTTATGTCTAGTACTCTATTCTAGACCTAGTCTACAGGCCTCCTTACTGACCTCTGCTACCAGTCCTTAGCTATCCCCTTTCTCCTCACATACCAAGACAAGTATGCTCACACAATCCCTCCAACCACATCACTTTTAAGATATCACACAAGGGCTGGACAGTGATGGCGCACACTTTTGATCCTGGCACTTGGAAGACAGAGGTAGATGGATCTGTGAGTTCGAGGCCAGCCTGGTCTACCGATCAAGTTCTAGGAAAGTCAGGGCTGTTACACAGAGAACCCTGTCTCAAAAAAAAAAAGAAAAGAAAAAAAAGAAAACCACAACAAAGATCATCAAGGACTAAATGATTGTTCATTCAAATAGTGCATGTCTTTCAGTTGTTAGACTCCATTTTAGTTACTGAGGGTAAAAGGTAAGAGACAAAGTCTTCATGTGCACAGATATCCCAATAGACAGAAAGGACAACAAATATAATGTGTTATTGAGAAAATGCTAAGACTGAAGGGAATGCCAGACAAGCTAAGTTTAAGTGTGTGTGTGTGGGGGGGGGGGTGTTTGCTTTGGTTTGGGGTTTGTTTTCTTTTGGAGGGAGGTGTCTCACTATGTAGTCCTGGCTGATCTACAACTAAGTAGGCCAGACTGGTCTTGAACTCAGAGATTCCCTACTTTTGCCTCCTGGCTGCTGAGATGAAAGGAATGAGCCATCACACCCAGCACCAAGGGACTATTTTAAACTAGTAGCCAGAGTGCCTAAGACATTTAAACAAAAACCTCTGAGGACAAAAATCAAGTTAGACATTTGTAGAACACTCCATACAGAACAAAAAGTATTCCAGTAATTTGAGGTACAATGGGACTAGGGTTTAAGGCAAGCAAGAGGTATAGCTAGAACAAATGATAATAGAGACCAGGAATAGATAAGGGAAGAAACAAATACTAAAATCTTACCGATAAGAGCCTTCTCAAACAGGCTGCTTCTAAAACAGAGGTTTCCAGCATGAGGATCAAGCTAAGACATAGCTGAAGAGTTTAACAGGAAAAGTGAGCCCATGCACACACAGCCGAGTATGCATACAAGGTAGAAAAGAGGAATAAAAATTAACTATGCAAAGCTCAAGAGGAAGCATGGCAAAAAGAGATGGGATGAATTCCTGAAAATTGTTTCCTGACCTCTATTTGCATGTGTACACATAAAAGACAGACCAGGGCCAGAGAAATAGCACAGTGATTAAGAGCACCTGCTGCTTTTCCAGAGCACCTGAGTTTACGTCCCAAAACCCATGACCTCTTGGGGGCACTGGCAAACACACACATAAATCTTTTTAATTAAAAAAAATTAAGATTTATTATTTTATGTGGACAAGCTGTTAGCCTACACATGTGCACAAGCATAAGCATGTTGGTACCAGAGGAAACCAGAAGAGGTGTCAGATCTCATGGGACTAACATTAAATCTCTTTTCTCCCACAATACTCACTATAAATAACCATTTCCAGAGAAACTTACAAACCATATTGATAGTTTGTAAACATGAGCCTAATCTCGGGCATAAGTGACTCCTTTTGCTTTTTATATTTTATATACTTTATGTTCTTTTTTTTGCCTAACTCAGTGATACAGAGAAACCAACAAAAAATAGCAGAAACTCTTGCTTCTTGTTGTCATTTGCTGCACTTATATATGTGTAATGTTTCAAGAGCTTATCTTCATTTAGCATGAGCAAAAATCCAGCAGACTGAGGCTGGCCTCATTAACTAAACATTTATTTACTTGTTTATCAACTATTTAGCTAGAAGAGAGACGAGATAAGGCCACAAGAAGGAAAGTCATACCTACAAAAGCCTTCCAAAAGGTAGGAACCATGGGGGCTTGGCTTCTAGGATGAAACTCATGCTAAGATGTACCTGAAGGGGATCTCAGCTCAACTCTTTCTCTTCCATATGCAGCTTTCTAAAACTTTTCTACCACAGCATGATTTAAAGAAAGGCAAACAGGTCATATGCTAACATTAAATGGGGTACTTACCCTAAGCCCTATGCCCACTTAGCAGTCTGAATTTCTGACGTGAAAAGGTGAAAGCAGAAACCAAGAATACCAAGAATCCCAATTCCAAGAACTTACCCAAAAGGTGGGAAAGCCATTTAAAGGCTGTGTGTTGTGCTATGAAAGTGACAACAATCAATGGCCCATGCCCAACAACAACCTGCACAAAGGCCTAGACTGAAGACAGAACACCACAAATTTGAGAAGACTAAAAAAAATAAAAGGCTGGTTTTACTGACTCAAGAGAAAGAGAGAGCAGTCAGACCAAGATACTTTCTCTAAAGTTTTATGTATTCTATAATCTTGAACAATTCACCACAAAGTAAAACACACTACTGGCTGCTGGGAGGTGGTAGCACATACAGTTTTAATCCCAGCACTCAGGAGGAGAGGCAGGGCAGGTGGATTCGCGGTGAGCCTGGTCTATAAAAGTGAGTTTTAGGACAACCAGGGCTACACAAAGAAAGCTTGTATCCTCCAAAACAACAAACAAAAAAACAACAACAAACCCATGGGATATTGAAACATATAAACACAGACTTGTCTTCAGAACTACAAATGTAGCTCAGCACTTAAAAGCTTGCCTAAGTCAACGCACATACACAACTCCTGAGCATAGTCCTTCATGCTTGTAATTTCAGTACACAGACTGTGTAGTTCAAAGCCATCCTAGTAACATAGCAAGTTCTATGCGACTTAGCCAGTCTCATAAAAATCTGTATTCAATTGTTATACTTAAAGTTGTATGTAATACAGCAAAAGTTATTTGCAGCACTTTTTAAAAAAGAATAATAAATTTAAATTATATTCTTCATCTCATTTTAGCAGTTTTCTATGTGTACAACTACTTGGTAAGAAGATTCAACTTTACAGCTCATATACAGCACATTTAACTAAGGGTTCCTAGCTTCTCACCAGCACTTCTCCTTAGTCTAATTCCATCTACATTCGCATTTTACACTGAATTGTCAAAACTGTAAAAAAGGAAGTAACTAATTAGTTCGCATTCTGCCATGTGAGTAAACCCTTTTAAAGCCTGAGCACTTCTTGGAAAGGATGCCTGAATAGATGAAAAGCTAGCTTCCTCCCTTAAGTAACCCACAGGGTCTCTAACAACTGACTCATTCTGCAATTCTGACTTAAGTCGTCTTTTGCTTCCTCACACTTCTGTAGGCAGTGGCTTAACAGTCCTGAGTAGCTTGGCTGCATAAAAATAACCTGGTAATCTCACTTGTAGTCCTATTGTTTTTCTCTGTGTGTCTCCACAAACTTCATGTTATGATAGTTTTTATCATTAAAATAAACATCACATCTGTGCAGGCATAAGAATTATCTATTTTTTTAAATCATTAAGTTGATTATCTAAATAACTCTTAAAAGTGGAATGTTGACCCTTAGAATCAGAGGCCAAAACTGGAAGATTTTTGCCCTGAATATGTTGGGAGTTATTCACAAAAACTTTAATTCATAAAACAAATATTAGGTCCACACACTACAAGTTATCAAGCCTAAATTGAACGCCGCTGGGCAGAGAAAAAAAAAATGGAAGGAAAAAAAGGAAATGACTCAAATAGTGTGTCTACGGACAGCGTGAACCTCATTTATCCCTAGTTGGCAGTTAAGATTTGAACTCTGGGTCTTAGGGAGGAGAACACAGAAAGAGCTATGTTTACAAGACTTGCTCCTTCCGTGCTACTTTTTGTAACTGTGCATATATATAAATATGTAACTAGAACTTAAAACATGGGAAAGGTAGAGTTAGAAGACTGGGCTTTCTGAAATGTTTCCGAACTTATTTTCTACGGTGATGACCTTATTTCAAACACACAGAATATAATCCATGCACAGTCTTGGAATTTAATTCCTTTAAAAGTCAAGGCCTTCAAAGTCTGTAAGTAGGCTGGCAATACTTAGGCACTTCTCTACCCTAATGCTCAACTCTCGGTATCGGACTGGGGTCTCTTTACGGGGTCCGTTATAACATAACACACACCCCTCCCCCAATTATCTACCTGGAAATGATTCCTGTCAGAACGTCCGATTTCATACCGTTTCGTCGTCAATGTCAAACCTCGACCTGAGCTGAGAAGGGAGAAAAGCTCAGTGTTGCAACGGGTCGTAAGCATATTCTCATCCATTTTCCTTCTCACCGAAACTCAAAACCAAGCATCTTTTAAATGCCGAGATTTAAAACCACGGCAATCGCCAGCCTCTCGGTGGCCACGGTCAGGCTCGCCGCGCCCTGCGCCTTCTAGGCTGTGAGCTGCATCCTGAGCGAGGAAGCGCGCCCCGTGAGGCGCGGCCACAGCCCCGGGCGGGTCCGCAGGTCCAGCCAGCCTCGTCTCCACCTGCGAGACCAGTCAAGGGCCGGCGACCGCGGCGCCGCGCTGACCAACGGCCGGCGCCCCGAGTGTCAACGCCGGACGCTTCCGCACACAAAAAGCGCCTCTTGGTCCCCCCGGCCGCCCCTCCCACCGCGCCTCCCGGCCCCGCGCCGCACAAAGGCCCGCTCGTCCCGCCCGGCGCCGCGGGAACAAAGGCGGCCGCCCGCCGGCCCGGCACAGGTGCAGCCCCGGCCAACGGGCCCAACATGGCCGCGCGCCCGCCGCCCCGTTAGCCGTCGCCGGTCGTGCGCGTCCGGCCGGCGCTTCAGGCCGAGTCCTCCCAGCCTCCTGATCCTCCGCCCTCGCCTCAGGCCGTGCGTCCTCCTCCGGCCTCCCCGTGCAGCCCGGCCCTGAGCCCCTCAGGCCGCCCCCTCAGCCCTCGGGCCTCGATCGCCCGGCCTCCCTTCCCCGGCCAGCGGTTAGTTCCCGCGGCGGTTGGCCAGCGGCCCCAGTGACCTGCACTGCGTCGCATCCTCCGGCGACTGTCCGGCAGTAGCTGTCCAGCGGCGGCGGCGGTGGGAGCGAGGCCGCGGAGGGCAGGACGGCGGGAGCGGGAGGGGGCGGCGGCGGGCGCAGCGCGGCCAGGCCGAGGCTCTCCGCGCGCGGCGCCGACCCCGCCCCCGCGCCTCCCGCCCGCCGCCGCCGCCGCCGGGTCCGCCGCCGCCCCCAGAAGCCGCGGGAAAAGTGCGCTCCGCTGATTGGCTGCCGCCTCTAGGCGCCCGCGGACCGGGCTTTTCAAATCCGCGCCGGGACCGCGCGCGGAGGGCGGCGGGTGGCGGGGCGCGCGGGGCAAGCAGCGGGCCCAAGCGCGGGTGTTGAGAAGCCTGGCGCGCGCTCGCTCCTCTCGCCTCCCGCTCCCACTCCCGCTCGTTGAGCGGCGCGCGGGCGGCGGCCAGCTCCGCAACCGCGGCGAGTCCCGGCGCGGTGACGTCACGCCCACCGCCCAATCGTCGCGCGCGGCCCCGGAGTGCGGCGTGGGCGCGGACGCGGGCACACGGCCGCGGGCTGATGGGGAGCGCGGGAGGCCGCGGCCCCGCCCAACGTTTGAGCCTCGAGCTCCGGCGCCTGGCGGGAGCAGTTCGTGGCGCGCCGGAGCTCGCCCGCCTCCCTGCGTGGACCGCTGGACACGGCGGCGCGGAGTCCTCCGCGGGTTGGGCGCGCGTCCCTGAGCGTGTTCGCGGGGTGCTCCAAGTCCTGCGGCCAGGGCCTAGCCTCGTCCTGAGACTCGGAGCGGGACCGGCTGTCAGCAGCCGGGAGAATCACTTGTCAAAGATGAACGATTTGCATCCCGGGAAGGCGTCCGGAGGCTGGTCCAGAGATGGGTTGTTACGGCTGATGGGAACGCAGCCGGGTGGTCGGGGTAGCCTGAGTGCTTTGCGCGGAGCGCGTGCGCGTGGCTCAGAGTCGGGGGAAGTGTGATCTGAGACGGGAGAAGGGCGGTGGTCCTGGGAGGTCAGACTCCCTTTTTGCAAGTTAAGTTTCTAGCCTCCCTGGAGTCCGGGACCCTGGTCCCTATCTCCAGGTGTTCCCTGGATCAAGCCAGCCGCTATAGCAGTCCCACCACCACTGGCAGCTTGTTGTCCACTGCTCCCTTCTGTCAGCTCTCCTCCTGCCTCCATTTCCTGTCAGGTTGTGTCCACACAACTGGTGTCCACACTCCCAACTCTTGGTGCTGCTATGGGTTGTGGCCCAGGACTAAGCCCATCCCTTTGCAATATCCCTGAGAGTACTTCCTATTTTCACAGCCTACAGATCTCCCTAATCCTCAGGGTTGATACTGGTCTAGTGCTTTGGACTGAAAGGGGTGAGAAAAACAAACAAACCTCAAGCTAAGGCATTGTCTAAGTGACTGTGCAAGACCTGAAACCCTGAGGCTCTAAGTCCAGGAAAAACCTGTTGGAAGGATTGCAGAGTCCTGAGGCTCTGAGTCCAGGAAAAGCCTGGGGGAAGGATTGCAGAGCCTAGCTGGAAGAGACTTCCTCTGCTTGATACTAGCAGGAGTTGGCCAGAGGCACACTTGCTCCACAAGGCCTTCCATATTACCTTAAGATGAGTCAGGCAGGATGATGTTAAGAGTGAGATGCTTAGCTTTACTACGACAGTGTCAGTGCTTACCATGGGCCACCATGACCCCTGCAACATATCTACCTAGGTATGGCCAAACTCCCCTGGCAGTGGGAAATAATCTCTCTAGGCCCTCTCACTGCCTTATGTCCTAGAAGCTTTTAGATCCCGGAAGCATATATAGGATACCATGTAGCTTACTTTATATCAGATTTGGCAGTAGAAGCATTTATAAAACAAAACACACACAGATCTGTATTTAGAGTACGGCAGACAGCATGCAGATGTACTCAAAGCATGTGTTTGAATGTTTTCCTGCTCTGCTTGAGCCTTCATAAGCCCCATTCAGTATGCCTAGCCAGCCTTGCCCAGTGTCTCCCAGGCAGGGGAATGCCTCCATAGGACTCGATGGAATCCTGAGGAAAAAGTCATCTGCCAAGGTTTGCATACTTTCCATACCAGGCTTCTAAGAGGACCCAAGTCAGTATTTTCATTCTATGGGCACCAGCAGCTAGAAGTTATGAGACCATCAGCAGCTGGTCTTGGAGGGGAGTCTTAGGCAAACTGGTGGGACTCAAATCCCAGGTCGGCCATGAGAGGAGCAGGACACAGGAACAACACAACTAACCTTTTGTTGCTCTCCAGTGCTTGTCTCTAAAGACTCCACAGGCTAACTGTTGCACTCAGTGTTTTCCTACCTGGAGCCTGCAGTCCTAAAAAGGCTCAATCTGCTCTTCTGCTGCTCCATGTGGCCCTGACTGAAGTCCACTTGTCTGCCTGCTCCTCCAGGCCTCATGGCTGGAACTTTGTAAAAAGCTGTTGTCAATGATAGGGCCCAGGCCCCTTAGTCAAAAAAAAAAAAAAAAAAAAAAAAAAAAACCCTAAGGCCCCCTACTATGGCTAGGGTCCCCCAGGGGCCAGGCTCATTGCTGTTTCCATGGAGATATGTGCACTCTGACCCCAGTCTTTCTCTGTCCCAGGCCAAATAAAGAGGGCTTCCAAGTGGAAATGCAGTTCGGGCTGCCCCTCCTCCCATGCCCTAGGTGGCCTCTGTCTCCAAAAAGGGGGTTGGGGAAGGCCCAGGCAGAGCCACTGAAGGACCTCCTACCCACCCACCCCCAACCTCCCCAGAACTGATCATTCTGCTTTCTAAACTGGAGAGTGACTTTCTCCAGACCAAGACTCCACCTGAGGTCCTACCCAGGCAAAGGACACTGGGATTTCCTGGGAACACTCTTGGATTCCTGGGCAGCTCTGCAAGGCTTTTCCACTTACCTAGGTCCCTATCAGAAGTAAACTTGACTGAGAATCCCCTTTTCACACACATACAGGGCCTGACTCAGAGGCCTAAGTATCTATCATTGGGATTCAGTAGTTATTTCCTGATACAAAGTATAACCCGAACAACTGCAGACCATCACTTACCAAGAATGCTTGCTAGGGTCATCACTCAACCAATCAGAGGCCCTAGGAGAACCATACTCCTCAGAACAAACAACTTCTCTTCATCTAGGTCTTGGGTGAGTGACTTTTTTTTCTCCGAAAGCCTTTTTTTTTTTCCCCCTCAAAGAACTAATTTTTTCTTAGATGTCCTTATGACACTCAGGAGGCAGAGGCAAGCAGATCTCTGTGAGTTCAAGACCAGCTTGGTCTACAGATAGGCATGATGCTCACTGGAGCTTGAGATTGTAGTTTAACCTAAAATAGCTGGGAAGAGACAGGAAGGCCCTATCTAGAGGCTCCTACACTGACATACCCAGCATCGGGGCTTTAGACTCCACAACTATAAATGAGTAAATTGATGTCTAAGAAAGTTATAATGTGTAAACCAGATTCCAAATCCAAAAGTAATGCTACCCATCTGGAGATGAACACCTGGGATCCAGCTTACGCTACAGAGCTAATTTTAAGATCCAGGACTGCCCACACAGAGAAACCCTGACTCGAAAAAAAAAATTTTTTTTTAATTATGTGTATGTCTGTGGACACCTGTAATTAGACTTCTCTTTGGGCCACCCAAATAATGACACGGGAACTTAAAGACTTATTAATTATGAAAGCCTTAGCCTAAGCTTATCCCACTAACTTATAACTAAACCCATATTTTATTAATCTACACTTTACCACATAGAATGCTTAGGTTCCTCCCTTATTATGACTAGTAACAATTTACAACCAAACTAAATGATGACAAACATCCATAACCCACCAAACACCACCTACCCACTTCTTGGGAATGTGGGTGTTGTGTTTTTAAAATTATTTCTTGTTCTATAGGGGATGACAGCATCTTTTGGAGACCCTGAGAAGATTGAGATAATGGTCAAGTTCTGGGAAAATGGTGTAACATTTGTTGTCCAGTCTCTGTGTGATGGGAAAGCATAGAGCTTATCTGAAGTCTTGGCTGGATAGTCTGTGAGGCTGGACCATCTCAACTAGCAGCTTTGAAGATGTGCTGATGCAGAATTTTGAGGTGACTGCCGCAGAGGCACTCTGAGAACCTGGATCACCTGGGCTACTTGTCTTCATTGGTATCTGGTCCTTTTGTTCTGAAAACATAAACTTTTAAAGGTAACAATTCCACATTAACATAAGTATGGAATATACAGTGTATACAAGTCAGCTATAGATGATTTTTTTCTTCTATATTTGAGCATGTAAAAAAGACATGTTTGAATGTATAACCAAATCTCTATCCATGCCATATGAAAGGATGCCATCTATTAATAAGTCATGAGATTCATCATGTCTCATCGAGTCTCAGAGCTGTTCTCACAGTAGAACAATACACATCACCTGTCCTGTAACCTTCCATAGTTTATTTCTTCACGTCTAAAGCTAAGATTTTCAGGAGGTCTCTCCTAATCAAATCTGATCTTCATTAATTTTGAAGAGAACTATAACTTCTTGAATTCTGTGGAAACAAAGGCATAACCTCTCTACCAATGCAACATTTTTTTTATTTCCATTTTGAAGTTTACACATTTTAAAAATATATAGGTTTAATTTAATTTATCAGTTTCCATAACCCAATGTCTCTCAGCAGCTATTGGTTTTTCTGCACTAGCATTAAAAAATTCAAAGTCAACAAAACATCATATAGGATCCAGGCGCCCTATGTATTTCCTGTCCTTATGTAGCTCATTCTTTTTATACTACTTTACTCTTTCTTTAAAGACTGTGATTTTTAACTTTTTTTCTATGGCTGTTTATACCCATTTTTATTGTACCTATTTAGAGTTTTTCTCAATCTGGATCACTTTACTGCACACTTGCAGCCTTTAATTATGTGAGGCAAGCCTTAAACCCTGCAGCTCTGCACATGGCACTGACTGGTTCAAGCCAGCAGGCAGTGGCCAGGAACACATCTTTGTATTCCTGGCCAGTATAAAAGACTGGGAACTAGGAAGCCGTGTCTGCCTCCATGTTTGCATTTTTTAATTTTTTTTTTTTTTAGCTTTCTCTGATCCTTTATGGAAATATGTGCCCCTACCTTGCATACCATATGTAATCAGACTTTTCTTTGGGCTGCCAGCTCCCAAATAAAAACATGGAGACTTACTAATTATGAAAACTCAGCTTTAGCTTAGGCTTGTTCCACTAGCTCTTATAACTTAAATTAACCCATATTGTATTAGTTTCTGTTCTGCCACATTGCTTTACCTCTCTCCCATTCTGTGTGTCCACTTATTCCATGTCCCATGGCATTTCCTATGCACCTCAACTATCCTCTTCTTCCCTATGCCCAGAAATCCCATCTTTCTCTCTTGCCTAGGTATTGGCTGTTAAGCTTTCTACAGAAATACCTCCTCTCAATGTACAAATATCTCACAACAGCCACTGACACTGGGATGGGAACTGAGCTCAGGTCCTCTGTAGGAGCAGTATACAATGGTTACACTGATTCATCTCTCCAGGCCTCTTTTTTTTAAATATGTATGTACATGCATACCTGGTACCTGCAGAAGTCAGAAGAGGTTGTACAGGACTAGAGTTACCAATAGTTGGAACCACCATTTGGGTGCTGGGAATCAAACTCCAGTCCTAGGCAAGAACAGCAAGTGTTCTTAACCTCTGAGCCATCGCATCAGCCTCTTTCTTCCCTTTTTGATATTGTTTTGTTTTGAGACAGGATCTCACTAGCCTAGGCTAGCCTAGGCTAGCCTCCAACTCTGTTTTACACACACATACACACACACACACACACACACACACACACACACACACACACACACACACACACACACTTGTGGGGCTAGAGGGGCTAGAGAGATGGCCCAGTGGCTAAAAGCACATACTATTCTTGCTGAGGACCTAAGTTCGGTTCCCAGCACCCTCATCAGGCAACTCAGAACTTCCTGTAACTTCTCAGAACTTATTAACACCTCTGCCTTCAAGACACACACACACATAATTAAAAAATAATTTAAAAAAATAAGGCATGGAGATCTTCAGTAGTTCAAGGCCAGCCCGGTCTATATATCAAGTTCTAAGATAACCAGGACTACATAGACCCTGTCTCAAAATAATACTAATACAAAAATTGTATTTATTTAGTATCTGTGTGTAAGTGTGCACACACACCATAGTACTCACACTCATGTGGTGGTCAGAGAACAGCTTGGAGTCTTAGTCCACCATGGGAGTTACCATATAGAGAACTCAGTCAGCAGTCTTAGCTGCAGCACTGTATCCACTGAGCCATCCTGCTGGCCTATGAGTATTTGTTTTGTTTTTGTTTTTCAAGACAGTTTCTCTGTGCACAGTTCTGGCTGTCCTGAAACTCACTCTGTATGCCAGGATGCCCTTGAACGCAAAGAAATCTGACAACCTCTACCTCCCAAGTGCGGTGTTGGGACTAAAGGCATGCACCACCATATCCTGCCTGTATCCTAGACCGTAAGAGATAGAAGAAGGAGAATCAAGATTTCCTGGCTAGTCTCTGACCAAGACTTTGATGCTGGTTGTCACAGACCAGCTGTAACCATGTAATATGACCAAAACAGATGTGACACCTGTTTTCAGGTGGAAACCCCATAGCTACCATGCCCAGAGCAGGGAAATCCATGAGTGAGCCTTACCTTCCTTGGCCATTTTGAGCAGAGCACAGGAAGACCAAGTCCATTCAGGGAGCTGGGTATTCCCTGAGTTGAAGACCTAGGGCCAGAGATGTAGCTCATCAGGAGAGAGCTTGTGTAGCATGAATGAGGCCTTCAGTGGGAAAGATCCCCAACACAGATCCCCAGCCCTGAGAGGAAATCAGACATTTCTGAGTATGGGCTGGGTTTGTAGCACAGTGGTAGAGTGCTTGTCTCTGATATGAATATGTATAGGCCCTATCCCCAGTAATATCAGTAAAAGAAAAGGGGCGGGGAGCACTACTAAGCTAAAGAGCAGCTGGAATCCACAAGAGAGGGCACAAAAAGAAAGAGACAGTGTAGAAGGGAGAGTCTAAGCTATCCTGTCCTCAGCTGAGAAATGGGCCACACACACTGAGATCCTAACAGGCTAATAAGACCACTCAAAACTCAGGAATAGCTCTCAAATTTGGCTAGGACCAGAATCCATTCCCAAGTATTGGGACAACTTCTTGGAACAAAACATTGTTCAGATTCATATAGTCTTAGTTGTCCATGGCTATATATCAAATTACATTAAAACTTACTGCTCTGTAAACAATTATACCACCTGCACTTTCCTTGGTCAAGAACTGGAGGGTACTGCATGGTAGTGCACGCTTTTAATTTCAGCACTTGGGTGGCAGAAGCAGGTGAATCTCTGAGTTTGAGGCCAGTCTGGTCTACAGAGTGAGTTCCAGGAGAGCCAGGGCTGTTAGGCAGAGAAACCCTGTCTCTAAAAGAAAAGAACTGGAGAGTAAGTTAGGTGTAGTAGCACATGCCTTTAGTTCTAGCACTTGGGAAGCAGAGGCAGGTGAATCTCTATGAGTTTAAAATCTGTGTGGTCTATAAATTGAGTTTTAGGACAGCTGGGGCTACACAAAGATTTTTTAAACCTATAAAAAAATCAAAAATTGAGTACCCAGGTATGGTGGCATGTGTTTTTAACCCAGTACTCAGGAGACAGAGGCTGGTAGGTCTCTATGACTTTACGGCCAGCCTGGTCTACACAGCAATTTCCAGGTCAGCTAAGGCTACATAGTGAAACCCTGTCTCAAAACAACAACAAAGAAAAATAATTGGAAAGTGTCTGGACAAGGTAAACATAGCACCTCTGGAGTTGCTGTCATCTCAGGGTTTGGTTGGCCCAACAGTGAGCTGCCAGAATGGCCTCTGTGGGTTGTGAAACCTGTGGCAAGAGGCCTAGTTCTCTATGTGGCTCCGCAGGCTGTTTGAGTGTTTTTATTGTGGCTGGAAATTTAAAAATGATGATAGTAAAAATATGAGTCTATTGATCTATTCTTACTGTTTTCACAAAATCCTATTGGCTAAATATGGCATCCCTCCCAATGCGGGTATGTATACCTAGAGGCAAGTATCCTTGAGCCTACATGGAGTACCCAACATAGATGAAAAACAAAGAGACAGACAGTTTGTAGTTGAGAGGCTTGTGAAATGTCTTGGATTTTCCACAGATGTGTCAGAGAATAATACCAAGCCAACTCTAGTTCAAAGTGTTTCACTGTAGTGACTGAATGACCTATGAATGAAAAATCAGTTGGGCTGGAAAGATGGCTGAGCTATTAAGAGCACTAGATGTTCTTCCAGAGAACCTGGGTTCAATTCCCAGCACCCACATGGTGCCTATAAGTACATTTCCACACAATCTGGTACCCTCATATTGACATACAGGCAGGTAAAACACCAATGCACATAAAATAAATATTTTTAAAAAGAAAAAATTAAAAAAATCAACACTTAAGAGAAAACAAAACCCAGAGATCCCATAATGTCATGTTCTTCACAAACTAGTTTATAACAAAATTTCTAGGTATACAAAAGAAAGAAAATAAGTCCTTAATAAAGAACAATAAACAGTGGCACACACTTAGTTACAGCATTTGGGAGGCAGCGCAGGCAGATCTCTGATTTCGAGCCCAGCCTGTTCTACAGAGTGAGTTCCAGGACAGCCAGGGTGTAAGTGGAGTTTTCCAGACTTGACTACCTGCTCCCAAATAACCAGCAAAGAGATTCAATATTAATTACAAATCCCCAGCTGATAGCTCAGGTTTTGTTACTAGCTAACTCTTTACTTAAACTAATGCATACTTCTTATCGTTTTACCACATGGCTTATGCTTTTTACCTCATTTCCCACACGTACTGTTTCCTCAGCAGCAGAGAAGTCTTGGCTGTAGTATTCTGTGAGGCTGAATTATCTCAGTTAGCAGCCTGTTCTGGATCCTGGGTCACCTTGGCCATTGTTTTCATTGATGTCTGAAAATATATAAATGTTTAAAGGTAACATAAATATCTGCATAAATACAAGTATAGATTGTATATTGTACATAAGTCAATCAGATGATTTTATATTTGAGCAGGTAAAATATACATCACATGTCTATGTTTATAGTACGTTTTTCAGGGGTCTTCCATGATCAAATCTGATCTGTATTAATCGGGAATGAATTAGTCTCTCATTTCCTGTGGAAATAAAACCATAACCTCTCTCCCAAAGTAACACATCTTTTGACTTAAAATATGAGGTTAAGATATCTTTAAAATATATAGATTAATTGAACCTAGCAGTTTTCATAATCCAGTGTCTCTTAGCAGCCATAAAATTTAAAGACAATATAATAACATGCATCCAGACTTTCTGTATTTTTCATCTTTATGTGGCTTTTTTTCTTTAAAATTAGTTTATTCCCTGTTTAAAAACTATATTTTTTATATCTATGACTGTATATGTTCTTTTCTCTCTTCCTAGTGTCTCTCTCTCTATATATATATATATATACATATATATGTACACACATACATATATATCAGCACTTTGTAAATAGTTTAGAGGGTTTGTTTTTCATCTGAATCTGTCTTTACTGCACATCTCTAATGTTTTCTGAATATATGAATCTGTAAACTGCTAAGCAGCATGGCTAAAACCAACATGTCAGCTTTGGAAGTTGGCTCTGCCTCCTTCCTTGGTTCCAAGAGCTGAGCTTCACGTCAGAGGTGCCAGTGGGAGTCACTCTGAGAAGGTTATGGGTCCAAGTAGTGCACCACCTGCTGCTTATAAGACCCATTTAATTGTTTGGTAGCAGAGCCTCTTAAAAGAGCTGCAGTTTTTGCTGCTAACAGTGAGTCAGGAAACCACCTTCTAAAGGAGCCAATCCTCTGCTTGCTGCCAGCAAACAGACCCTACCCAAAAATAAAGCAGTTACCAAGAAGTCAAGTTTGACTCCATTTTTGTGTGTTTAGAATCCTTTTTCAAGCTCTCTGCGATTTTAGATGGATGTAGTTACATTCTAACATCTTATGTCAGCAGTTTACCTGTCCTGACTGCCTGATCCCAAATAAGAGGTAGCTACTTCCCAAATAATTGACTTGGAGACTTTGTAGAAGTTATAAATGCTGGGCTGATAGCTCAGGCTCCTTACTAGCTAACTTTTACACTAAATTAATCCTTATTTCTTATCTATATTTTGTCATATGGCTTACCCTTGTTACCTCATTTTTCATACATGCTACTTCCTTGGCAGCTGGCTGGCATCTCCCCTTGGCTGTCCTGGAACCTGCTCTGTAGACCAGGGAAGGAAGGGTTTATTGGGATTACACTTCCACATTGTAGTCTATCACTTACTGAAGAAAATAAAGACAGGAACTCAAACAGGGCAGGAACCTGGAGGCTCAAGTTGGTGCAGAGGCTATGGAGGAGTGCTGCTTACTCGGTCCCCAGGGCTTGGGGGGGGGGGGGAATCTTCACTTTGTGACTCTAGCTGTCCTAGAACTCAAGCTGGCCACCAACTCATATATATTTGCCTGCCTCTTTGCCTCTGAGTGCTGAGATTAAAGATGTGTGCTGCTAAGCCTAGCTACATTAATTAATTTATTGAGTGACTGTAAGTGCCTATGTTTGCACATAGGTGTGCATGTGGAGATCACAGAACAATTTACAGTTCTCGTTAACATGTTGGTGGTGTGTACATGCCCACAATCCTAGCACCTGGGAAGCTAAGACAGGAAAGATCAGGAAGACCAGCCTCAGTTATATAGTGAATTCAAGTACTGCCTCAGCTACCTAAGATCCTGTATTGCAAACCCAAAGAAATAACTTCTCCCAGATAATCTTTTCACTAGACTTTTGTGGGATATTTTAATTGCACTGTGACACTCCAGACTGTTCAATAAAGTTTACCTTGAATAAAGGGATGGTGCCAGCGACTAGCTGACTAGAATTAGCCATTAAAAAAAGACAGCAATTTGGGTAGAGAAAGATGCACAGGAAGGAAAGGACAGGGACTAGAGTTTGAGACACGTCCCTTGCTGGGTCTCTGGCCGAAAAGTAAGGTCAGCAGGTTGCTACTTGGCTTTTCTGATCTAGATGATTTTCACCTCCACATCTGACTTCTGAGTCTTTGTTGGTAAACAGATGATAGACTTAGTTAAACCTACATATTACCATGGCCAAGGGACTGGAAGCCCCAGCAGATCAAGGTCTGAGTGGCTAGTGGCAGGATGAATTAAGGGCTGTGGGGCTGCAGATGATAATTAAAGTATCAGTAGGTTCATGTGAAGCTGCTAAGCTGGCAGAAAAACATCACTAAACTTTCACACTCTGTTCATCTGTGCCTTTCCCCCCATTCACAGTCAAAACCTCAGCAGGTAAATCCATCTCTGCCTACTCTATACCTTTCATAGGGATGGCAGCCCCCAACCATGCAGACTCCAGTACATAATGCAATAGTTATTGACATTCCTAATGCTGAGACCCTTTAATAAGTCCCTCCTGTTGTGGCTACTCACAATCATAAAATTATTTTCATTGCTACTTCATAACTGTAATTTGCTATTGTTGTGAATCATAATGAAAATATCTGATACAAAAGCCTTGTGAAAAGATCTTTGACCACCAAAGGGGTCTTGACCCACTTGTTGAGCACCACTGCTCCATTGTGATCTCTAAGGCCTCCCTACCCATACTCTCTAACTCCCCTTTTTTCTGTGTAGCTGGGGCACCCTGCCCTATTTGTCCACCATTGTAAACATTGGAAGATTATAATTTTTGGGAAATAACGGAGAAGGAAAGAGGGCCCTCCAAAAAAGAAACAAAAGGAAAAGAAATTTTTCTGTTGTAGCTTGGGTGCCTTCTCCAGGAACCTCAGCGCTTCTGATGCCAGGGCATCTCTAGATACAGGCCAGGCTGAACCCTGTATAGATCTGTATAGATCAGACATGAAAACAGGAGTCAATGATGTTAAACAGCTGAGCATATTTGAGCATTTGGACTGCTGCATGACAGTGCTGAGCACATACTCTTGATAATTAGAAGACCCACTGAGGCTATTTGTATTAGTGGAAAATGAATTTTCCTAGCAAACTACTCTGCACTGTCAGACTCTTTAGTCTGTCTTCCTCCTAGCCTAATGAGCCTAGAGCAGAGCCAGTGGCAGTATATGTTGCAGGATATTTGATCACACTATGAACCTTGAGATTGTGTTATTAACTGGACAAACCTGTTTCTAGTTGTGGTATATCTCAGCCTAATACCTTTAATCTAAGAGTGTTCTGCTTAAATATTGTTAACAGATTAGGTAAAGTCAATCATAGGTCAGGAAGCAGAACAAGCAACCAGTTAACTTGAAGTGAATTTAGGAGTATTAAGAAGAAACCATAGAGAGTAAAAGGGAGTCAGGAGGGTGAATAGAGATGGATATAGTTAGTATAGGAGGAAGGTCTCTTTCTGGGACATCAGCTGAGGAGGAAGGAAAGCCAGGTGCTTTCTCCGCCTCTCTGCGCTAGCAGGCTTTTATCCCAGCATCTGGCTCCTAAGTCTTATTGGTAAAATCATACAATTGAGATTTAGTTAGAAACAACAGCTGGCATTCCAACTCAAGGCACAACCACACAGATAGAGAAATCACACCAAATGTAGACAAACTGAGAAGACGTCAGATTTGGTAAGACACCTGGGAAGTCCTCAATGAGTTAGTTAAGTAACATTAAAAGGAAAAATCTTTCTTATGTTAAGGATGAGAGGTATCAAATACAGGGTGTTCATACCCTGTGCTGTGCTACTGTAGATGACTCGAAAATAGAAGCAGAAAATTAAAAGACAACTGATATTTCCATAATACTGATTATAATTACTATCAGTCTGGTAATTCATATTTTATCCTTGTCTTTCTGTGTCAAATATGAAAAGTGGATTGACAAGAAACAAGCCATAGACTTATTAATGAAAATAAGAAAAATGCTCAGACACAGACAGAATTTAGACAAGAACCTACCTTGACACTGCATGATGAAACTAAAGAGGGGAAGCCCAAGGTTGTTATAAAAACCAACCTTAGTTTATTCAGCTACTATACAAGAACTGCCAGCAGACAACAGGCATTCTGAAAGTTATGTAGAACTTAAGTGGAATCCTATAGAAATATTAGATTTGAGAAGATTTAAGAAAGAGGTTGTTTTATGTGGTGTGCCTTTCACTCTGTGAGAAGGTATTAAATTTATTGGCAATTCAGAAGAGAATTACCCCAAAGACTGGTGTAAATGGACATTTCTGTCCTACCTGCCTATTCCCAATCAACCACTCTGAGGCTTATGTTAATTGTAATGTTAATTGTAAATGCTCAGCCAATATCTTGGGCTTCTTACTAGCTAACTCTTACACTTATATTAACCCATAATTTTATTAATGCTTTGCCACGTGGCTCATGGCTTGTTACCTTATTTTCTACACATCCTACTTGCCCACAAGTTAGTATAGGAGGAAGGTCTCTTTCTGGGACATCAGCTGAGGACGAAGGATGGACAGGTACTTTCTCTGCCTCTCTAAGCTATCAGGCTTTTATTCCAGTGTCTGGCTCCTATGTCTTCATTGGTAAAAATCATACAATTGAGATTTAGTTAGAAACAACAGCTGGCATTCCAACTCAAGGCACAACCACACAGACAGAGAAATCATACCACCTGGTTTGCATTTTAATCCAATTATCCTTAGTTTGGTCACTATGTCTATATTTTCTGCCTGCTTACTGGCCAATTAGTGTTTTATTAAACCAGTTTGAGTGGCAAATCTTTACCGTGTACAAGAGGACTGTCCACAGCAGACTGGAAAGATTTGGCAACAGAAATATTGGAAGCTAGTCCTCAGTAACAATGGCAACATGATGAGAAGACGAAGCTATGGCTATAGAACAATTAAATAGGGCTAGAGGTATTAATATTTCCCAAGATGAGCTTCTAGATGAAGGACAGTATGCTGAATTGCAAAGGCAGCTTGAATTTAATGATAATACTTTGGTGCTATGTCATTCAACAGCTTTAAATGCTTGGGACAAGATTGAAGAATCAGGAAAGAGACCTCATGTAGCACTTTCTCATCAATACTGCCAACCCCAAAATAATGACAGAGACTTATTATTAATTATGAAATGTGGCCTTAGCTTATGCTCGTCCCACTAACTCTTATAACTTAACCTGTATTTATAACTTACATTCTATCACGTGGCTTTTAAATTTTCCTTCATTACGTATGTCTGATTCCCTTCTTGTCTCAATGGCATCTCCTGAACACCCAGATTCATCCCCGAGTTCCTTTCTCTCCCAGAAGTTCTGCCTAACCTCTTCCTCCCTAGCTATTAGCTATTGGACTCTTTATTATACCAATCAGAAGATATCTTGGCAAAGACACATCTTCACAGTGTACAAAAAATTATCTTAGAACAGTCTAAGTCATTTACCAAAATTATGAGGCCCAAAAGAAGCCTTCAATATTTTTTTTGAAAAAATTATAAGCTATAAATAGAATACTATCAGATCTAGAAGTCAGAGAAATACTAATAAAATCTTTGACTCTTGAAAATACTAACTCATAATGCTAAGGGGTAATTAGGCCTTTAAATGTAAGATCAGCACTAACATGAATAAATTAGAAATATGGCTGATATTGGATCTCACATGTATGATGCTACTATGATAGAAAAATTAATTTCCAAAAGTTTTAAGAAATATCAAAATGTCAGATGTTTTCATTGTGATAAGCAAGGTAATTTGAAAAGAGATTATAGGCAAAGAATTTGTAGAAAACAATATCTTTTCTAGAGATATTCCAAACAGAAGGCTCCAGGCTTTTGTAGTATGCAGAAGTTATGGTGAAGGCTGGCATTGGACTAATGAGTGCAGATCAACTAGGGACAGGTGAAGTAATCCTTTGCGATTGAGAAGCTACCTGAGGGTCCTCCTGAAGGCCCCAGTATCAAATTCAATACAATCATTCCATGCAAGTATCAGAAAAACTCATACACAGAGGAATTAAAGGATTTAATATCTGTTGTTAAAAACAATGCAGTTCTGGGTGTAATAAAGGACAGAACAGCTTCAGTAGATAACAGAACTTCAGGAGAGACCATAAAACAAGTTTTGACAAACTGCCACAAATGATCATTGTGGAATACTTATTTACACTGTATGAAGATGTGTAACTGCGATTGGTTTATAAAGAGATGAGTGGCCAGTAACAAGGCAGGAAAGAATAGGTAGACTTCTGAGGAAAGAGAAGAAAGGTGGGGAGATACCAGTAAGACTTAGAAGACATCAGACATATGGTACAGAGCAGAGGTAGCTGAGCCATGTAGCAGAATATAGATTACTAGAAACATGTTTATTTGAGTTAGAAGAGCTAGTTGGGACAAACATAAGCTAAAGGCCAAATGTTCACGATTAATAATAAATCTAATAAATCTTCATGACGTTCTTTGCAGGATGGTGGTGGCAACAAAAAAGTACTACTACAAATGATCAGAGACCAAAGCTAAAAATCAGATGACATTGAAATAGAAAGTTTACAAGATGTAACAATAATTTCACCAAAATCTTGACATCCAAATTGGCCTCTTCAGGAGGTAAATAATCAGCTTCTTGGGATTGGAACATTATCTCAGGTAAAACAAAGTATAAGGCGGACCAAGGGTATAAGGCCAGAAAGACAGAACAATTAAAAACATACGTAGCTGACATAACAATTAATTTATGGGGATGTGATTTGTTGAAACAATGAAAACTAAGATTAACTTTCTTCCAGTCTCAGAAAGAAACCATAACCTAACCTATGCTTCTGAGAAAAATATTAAAAGATATTTTCAAGAATAGTCACCAACCATTCAGGTTGTATATAAACAAGACATAACAGCTATTGGTCTTTCAAAGCTACCAACAGCCCTACCTTTATAATGACTGACAAACCTGTGTGGGTGGGCAATGGTCTTTGGCATCAGAAAAATTACAATCTTAGAACAGCTGTACATAAGCAAAAAAAATGTTCAACATATTGAAGAATCAACTAGTCCTTGGAATTCTCCTATATTTGTCATTAAAATGCTATCTAGAAAATAGAGAATGTTAATAGATTACAGAGCCATAAATATGGTGTTTCAGCCAGTGGGCTCTTTATAGTCTGGAATTTGCTTCTTTATTATCTAAGTATAAGATATTACAGTGACTGATTTAAAAGGCTGCTTTAAAAAAAACTGTACCTTTATAAGAACAAGATAAAGAAAAAATTGCCTTCACAATGCCTGTTTCTAATGTTCAACATGTTAAAAGATACCAATGGAAAGTTCTTCCATAAGGAATGTTAGACAACTCCACCTTTGTCTATCTTATACAAAAATTAATTTGCATTATATTAATTTATCATTATATGGGTTATATTTTACCAGTTGATTCAAACACAGATACCTTAGAAAAAATGTGTTTGATAAAGTAAAAAGAATTTTACCTTTTGGGGGCTTACAAATTTCTTCTGAAAAAAATACAGAGGAGATTTTATCACTTATCTCAGATATAAGGTAGGTTTATAAAGATTCAGCCACAGAAAGTACAAATCAGCAGAGATCAATTACAAACTATTAATGATTTTCAAAAATTCCTGGGAGATGTTAGATGGACATAGCCCAAAATTGAATTAACTACTCAACAGGTAAGTATTTATTTCAGACTTTATAAATTGATAAAAACTTAAGTAATCCAAGGAAATTATCAGCTGAGGCTGAGAAAGAATTGGCTCTGGTGTAAAAGAAACTAAAGGATGGACAGACCCAAACTTGATTGTATTTTAGTTATTTTGCCTTCTGCTCATTCTCCCACAGGAATTCTTATGCACAGAAAAGATAATATCTTAGAATGTATATAATGGTTTTTAACACACAATTAGTGATTAAAAAATTATAGACAGATGTAATTCTTAATTGATTGTAAAAGAAAAAAAAATGAAGCATCTTCAATTAGCAAGAATAAGCCCAGCTGAAATTGTGGTATTTTTTACTAATGATGAAATTGCCTCCTTATGAGAAAAAATGAACATGGGCAAAGAGCTTGCAGTAATTCTGGGGGGAGAAGTTAACAACAAATGCCCCCAAAATTAGAGACTTCAGTTTATAAAAAAGAACTAATTGGATTCTTCCTCATATATTAAAAGACTCACCATACTGAGGCAAATAAATCAGGAAAGACAGGTTATAAGTCAGGAAAAATAAGTAAGGTAGCTCAAAGCCTCAGAGCTATATGACATGCTTATGGTGTTATTAGATTTTCCTGAATCTTAATATAGTTACTGCTTCTCAATATGTAGAGTTGTTTTACATATTGAAACTGCTGAACTTATTACACATACTTTATAAGTAACTTTACTATTTACTATAACAAGTAGTCAGAAATAGAAATCACTTACTATATATCCTACATATCATATCCCAAATGAATCTACCAGTCCCCCTCTAGTTCAAGGTAATAGTAAAATTTATCAGCTATTAATAGGAAATGTGCTAGAAGCCTCAGGATATCATAAGGAACAGCTTGACCTCAGCTTAGGTTTTTTTTTCCCAACTAGCTTTTATAACAAATTATCCTGTTTTTATTAATCTATGTTCTGCCACATGGCTCAGTTACTTCTCTGTCTGTCTGACTTCTGTGTTTCACTGGCATCCTGTGTGCCTACATTCATCTGGAGTTCCTCTCTTTTCCCAGAAGTCTCACCTATTCTCTCCTTCATAGCTATTGGAATTCAGCTTTTTATTAAACCAATCACAGTGACACATTGTTACAGTGTAAACAAGTGTTCAGTAACACTGCCTGTTGGGTGCTGGCATACCCAGACCCATATATTCTGTGTCAGGCTAAAAAAGCCTGGGCAAGGTCAGTGCCCTTTTGTTTACTTCCCTGATCATTGTTGATGCACCTTGTGTGCATCAACACCCTGTTTTGCAATCAGTGGTTTTCCTGTTATGATGAGGAGTCTTGCACCCGTTGCCAGGGAACACACTGACAGGTACAGGAACCCAGGGCAGGGGAACTTAAGGGGTATATAAGCTTGCTAAATAAAGGCTGTGAGAGCAGCAGAGGCAGCTGATCTCCCTGGATGATGGAACTGTCTCTTGAGTGCTGATTTAACCCTGACGACCCTCTCCAGGCTCGGCTACACTAGGCAGCAACTGCCCTAGCTGCTGATTACGCCTCTGCAGGAGTAGCTTCCTCACTTCTGAGCCTGCAGTCCAGAGGAGCCTTCGCATACTGCCACCTCCACACAGGAAAGCAAATGTTTTAACCAGGTCTCTATTACCAATAAAGATGCAGAAGCCAGATGCTGGGGTGAAAACCTGCTAGCTCAGAGAGGTAGAGAAAGCAGGCAGGTGACCTCTGTCCTTCAGTCATCTCGGAAAAAGCTTTTCTCCTATTCTGTTAGAAACAAAAACTCCTATAACTGATTGTCTCTCCTTTCTCTTTCTCTCCAACTTCCTGACTTGCCCTCACTCTCTGGTTTCTTCCAGTCAAGTAATGGCTTGCTCTGCGTCTTGATCTATGGTTTATTTTGTTGAAATATTACAATATCTGGGTTCACAGTGTGATCAAATATACCACAACACATACATCCAGGTGACATGGAAATAAGGAAGAGACTGACCTCTACAGAGCAGAATTGTTCTTCAATCAAAATAACTGAAATATATTAGTCTCTCCTTGGGACTGGCATCTGTAAAATAGTTGAATGTTTCTTTGGGCTACCAGCTCACAAATAACACCCTGGTGAATTCTTATTAATTATGAAAGCTCAGCCAATATCTTAGGCTTGTTCTTAAATAGCTCTCATAACTTGAATTAGCCAATTTATTTTAATCTACATTCTATCATGTGGCATTATCTCTTTTCCATCTTGCACCTCCTCTTTCCATTCCATGCCTTCAGGCATCCCTCAGACACCCAGATTCCTCTTCCTTTCTCTACCTGAAAAGCCTGCCTGTCTCCCTGCCTAGCCACTGGCTATTGAGCCCTTTATTTCACTAATCACAGCAATACACCTTCACACTGTACAAATTTCCCACAAAATTTCCCCCTTTTGTCTAAATAAAAAGAAAAGAATTTAACACAGTAAAACTATATATAATAAAGAACAATTGTCAGGCCCACATAACTCTGCACATGGTGCTGGCTGTCTCTATATGCCAAGGTCTACTTGAAACTATGTTTGGCTTTGTGTTTGTGTATTTGAAACTTTCTAAAAAGCTTTCTTGGGTCTTATGTGGAAATATGTCTATTAGGTCCTGCCCGACCTGTCAAGTCAGTCCTCAATAGGGGGTGAGGATTGAGAAAAAACAAATGCAGAAGAATAGACAGTGATAGAAAAATAGAGTTGTAAGGGCTCTCAGTAAGTACTGCAGAAGCCTCGAGTTTACTTCTCACCACCTTTTATACACACTACATAGAGGACAAAAAGACTTCCTTGCCATTGGTTCAAGAAACCAACAAGGGGCTGGAGAGGTGGCTTAGTGGTTAAGAGGTTCCCAGCACCCACATGGCAGCTCACAGCTATCTATATAACTCCAGTCCTAGGGGATCTGACACCTCCATGCACATAAAGTTAAATCAATTATTAGAACAACGAAACAAGCGTAAACACCTCCCTTAATTCTCAAAACATCTAGTGACCTTTGGCCAAACATTCTGTTATTCAGTCTTAAGGAGCAAAACAAACTTGAACTCTCTGACCTTGAGTCAAGATAAAAACAAGCCACAACTGAAGTCACTGTGGCTCCCCCATTATGTCCTCTCACATTAGATGCTTTGTGTAGTTGGATTTTAATTTGGGCTGCCAGCTCACACATAACACTCTTATTAATTATGAAGGCTTATAGCTTAGGCTTGTTCTTATAACAAACTATATTATATATTATTAGAATATATAATTAAATATTCTATGTTCTATCACATGGCATTACCTCTCTATTGTAAAATATTTGTATACTAGATGAAGGTACATTACTTTGATTGGTATAATAAAATGCTGAATGACAAATAACTAGGCAGGAGAGATAGGCAGGGACTTCCAGGAAAAGGAGAGGAACTCAAGATGAATCTAGGCACTTGGGGGAGATGCCAATGGAAACACATAAGTAATCAGATATACAGAACTTAAGAAAGGTGAAAAGCCACGAGGCAAAACAGATTAATAAAAACTGGTTAGTTTAAGTTATAAGAACTAGTTAGGAACAAGCCTAAGCTATAAACCAAGCTTTCATAATTTTTAAAAGATTTTTATTTTATGTACAATGGTGTTTTGCCATGGGTATTAGGTCCCCTGAAGCTGAGAGTTATAGACAGTTATGATCTGCCATGTGGGTGCTGGGAACTGAACCCGGGTCCTCTGGAAGAGCAGTCAGTGCTCTTAACCACTGAGCTTTCTCCAGCCCCTCAAGCTTTCATAATAAGAATTATTTGTCATTATTTGGGAGCTAGTTGGTGGGGCAGAAAAAGACTTTTTATACCTCTTTTCTATCTTACTCCTCCTGTTTCTTTTCTGTGTATCTTAGTGTCTCCCATTTGTCTAGATTCCTTGTCCTCTTTTTTTCTCTCCCCACAAATCCTGCCTATACCTCTTGCCTAGCTATTGGTCGTTCATCTTTTTATTAGTCAGAAAATACACCTTCACACAGCGTACAACTATCCCACAACAGAAAGTCCAGGTGCAGGGGTTTAGAGGATTTATAAGGGATACGGAGCTTTTTGTAGGGTTAAGTTTTATCAGTAGATGTATTCTTTATAGTCAAAGCCGAATGATGCTTTTCTTGCGGAACAAATGTTATTTTTATGCCGAACTGGCATCCCTGTATTTGACTTAATTCTGTATCTTTTGTCCACAATGCACACTACCTAGTGCACAGAAGAGCTTCCAGACATCTTTAGAGACTTTCTCACCTAAATCCTGAGATGGGAAATCTAGCCCACGCAGGTTCTTAGGTTCTGGTTCAGAAAAACTAACCCAGTAGGTTACTCCTTCCCAATGGGCCGTGCTGGATGGGATACTAGACAAGCATCCTTGTTGAAGGCCAGCTGGAATTTGGACTTGTTTGCATCCAGAGAACAAATTAAGTTCATACTGAGGATTCTCACCTACTATGCTTGCTGAGTTCACATCACAGGAACAGAGCCAGATTGGGAAAGCATTCCGCAGAGAACCAAGGCCTGGCCACGAACCAGGGAGCTAGGACTAGCTAGCATAGCTTTCTTCCCGGAGCCTGTCGCCCTGTCCTTGGAGATCGTTGAGCTCCCAACCTACCCTTCTTCAAAGACCCATGAACCATTCGTTACGCCTAGTATAAAGCTTAGTTGCAAGATAGAAGCCGCTTCTTCTGCCACCATTGCACTCAGACCAAACTCTTGAGTTTCGGGGCTGCAAGCATGCAAGACTAACTCCAGGAAGTCCTGAGTTCAGCGAGAAAACGCACGAAGCTCATTCAACGAGGAGGAGCCTGCTCGAGGATTGTAGTCTCGGGAGGAAGGGCGCACACTGGAACTGCTAATCCTTGATCTGAACACCCGTTGCACGCTGGGATTGGTAGTCTGTGGCGCGGGCTCGCCCCTCACCTAGCCCGGGCGGGTGCCTCGAGGCCAATGGGAGCCGAGCCGGCCCGACCAGCCCCGCCCCACGCCTCCGGACGTCTGTGCCGGGACATGGCCGCTGCCGGTCCCGGGACCTTGAGCTGAGAGCCGGCTGCGGGAGTCAGCCGCTGCCGTCAGTCGTCCGCGCGGGCCGCGCCCAGGCGTCGGCACAGCGAAGAGCGGCCGAGGAAGCGGAGGCCGTCAGAGGACACCGCCGTGGCGGGCGCATGGCGTCCATCTTGCTCAGGAGCTGCCGCGGCCGGGGCCCTGCCCGCCTCGCGCCTCCCCGCGCAGCCTCCCCGCGGGGTAAGCCGCCGCGCACGCGACCTGTTGTGGGTGGCCTGGGGCCTGCGCGGGACACCCACCCACCCCATGCCCCGAGGCAGCGCGGCGATGACAAGCACGGGGCGGCTGTATGCAGCCTGGACCTGGCTTAGTTGTGACCTTAGTTGCCCTGGTGGCCGCAGGTCACCGCTACCGACAGAGGCGTTGGGAAAGTTCCTTAGGGCTGTGGCTGCCTTGGCGCTCCCCCTCGATGATGAACCGAGCCCAGGCGTGCCCTTTGGCCAGCTTAGGCCTGGAAGCCGAAAGTCCGGGACAGGGAGTTGGGGTTGGGGTGATGCCAGCACAGTGGGCCGCTCCCTGGGGTGGGGTAGCCGCTGACTGGGGTTTCTAAGGAAACTTGAATGTGTAAGTTGTAAGTCACAGTAAGGATGAAACTTGGTCTGTGAGAGTGGGACCCAAGACTTTATGGTTTACTGGCAGAAGCACACAGTTCTTGTTACTTAACAGTATTGGGGAGCCAGGCAGTTGTGCACACCTTTAATCCCAGCGTTCTGGAGGCAGAGGCAGGTGGGTCTCTGAGTTCCGTGACAGCCTGGTCTACATTTCGAATTTTAGGCCGGGCTACGCACAGCAACAACGAAGCAGCAACAAAGCCAGTTATAATCAGTGGAAAGAAGGGAAAGTCCGGGTTTGGTGCAGTTTTTCAAACTGCCTTTGCCATTAGAGCTGTCTGCCCATTAACTTGTTCAGGTTGCTGTCAAGTACTTCTGCCCTTTCTAATTTCTGTGAACTGTTGATGGCTTAAAGGTAGCTGGCATTTTGTGTGTGTCTTTATTATACCAGGCACAAGAATGTTTTCCAAACAAAACAAAAATACTGTTTCCCTGACAGTGGGTTAGTCACCTGGTTAGCTGTGGAACCAATAGCAGGTCCCTGCACTCACTGGAATGATGACATAGGCAAAGGACCAACATCCTAATTTTTAGTCCTAGTGAATGAATAGAGGCCAACAGTGTACCAGAGAATTCTTTTTGTTCTTGAGTGCCTACCTTATTCTGCACTTCTGTGTGACGTACTTTACTATGATGTTCTTTTTGTCTTTTTGCTTTCTTCTGAGACACATTACATTACTCCTTGTGACTCTTCCGATTGTAACAGTTTCTCAGATTTTCTTTGATTTCCATGACCTTGACAGTTTTGATGAGTACTTAGGACAGGTGTGTTGTAGGATGTCACTTTTGGTGTTTTGCTGATGATTTCTGGGGAGGAAGGTCACCACATGCTGCCAAGGCTCTACAGTTAAGGTGAATTCAACTATTGTTGATGTAGACTTGGTTCCCAGGCTGAAGTGTGCTTGTCAGATTTCTGCTGTGTAGTGTTTTTCCTTCCCCTCACCTTTCTATGCTGTTCTCCATGAAGGGAAGTCACTTGGTATGTAGAAGAGGCTGACAGATGCTGGAGCGTGTGAGAGATGCATCCAGTTTCAGTCCACAGTGTCATTTTGTAAACATGTGAGGACAAAAGAAGACTCAGGAAAACCAGTGAAGACTGGCTTGGAGTGAGACAAGTTTCTGCAGCTGTTGACAGCTGCAAGGTGCACTAGATCTGGAGGCTTTGCATGAAGGTCAGGGAAGACATCGCCTGGAATGATGTAAAAGTCTCTTGGAGACTATTTGGTCTTTATATCTGTTCCTGACACTGAGCTGCTAAAGCTTTTGGAGTGATAAATAGCAATGGGTTTGTTACTCTTCCCCCCACCCTCACCCCTTGGAGACAAGGTTTCTCTGTGTATCTTTGGCTGTCCTGGAACTCGCTCTGTAGATCTGGCTGGTCTGGAACTCTGAGATATGATTGCCTCTGCCTCCTGAGTGCTGGGATTAAAGGCATGAACCACCACACTCCACTGGGTTTGTTATTGAAGGGAAGTAGAAGAAGACCTAGGTAGATGAGGAGAGGCCTGTTATAATGAGATTGGAGGGCTGGGACTTAAGCCTAACATCCAGGGAGCTGTAGAGTATAGAGTGGTCAGTGGACCAGAGAAAAGAATACTGCAGAAAGTACCTGGGTCACTCAGGACTCTGCTGGTCATGTCTATGTCTCCTATTCACTTGCATCCTTTGTGGTAAACCCTGACAGTGAATAGAATACTTTGATGGATTCTGTGAGTTGTTCTAGCAAATTTTCAAAACCAAGAGGGTCTTAAAAACCTTTAAAGGGGCTGGAGAGATGCCTCAGCAGTTAAGAGAACTCAGCTAGCTGTTTGTAACTCTAAGATCTAACACCTTCAAGATCTAACACCTTCACATAGGCATACATGCAAACAAAACACCAATGCACATAAAAAAATGTAACTTATTTTAAATTTTAAAAATATATGTGTACTTGTGTGTTTGTTTGGATATGTGTACTGTATGGGTACAGGTGACCATGGAGACCAGAAGAACTCATAGAATTGTAATTACAGGCAATTATGAGCCAACCAGTATGAGTATTGGGAACTGAACCCAAGTCCTCCACAAGAGTAGCAAGTACTGTTAACTGCTGAGTTATTTCTTCAGACCAAACCCCAAATTTACAGACAGCAGAAATGCAAGCAGCCTGGTCAGCTGTAGTGGAATGTGGACCTGTGAGCCTATTAGCCTGGAGGGCTTTGACAGTGGAGCAGGAGCAGCCCTTAGATTTGTTTGGAAGATAGTAGGATAAAAGCATCAGAGTATGATCTACCCCGGCTGTCTTCTGGGGGCTAAGGGGTGTTTCTAAGCCAAGTCCTATAGAAATAGGATAAGAAGGGGCAGAGAGGAAGTTCTGGGCCTCTTTGGATTAAGAAGAGTCTTGAAAGGTGTGTGTTTCTTTTGTGCTTAAAATGTAACACTTGTTGCATGTAAGAATGTAGCTGAGGGCCAGCTAGATGGTTCAGGTTCTCCTTTTCTGGCCCAACCTTAGTTGGAAGGAGAAAACCAAATCTTGCAAGTTGTCTTCTTACCTCTTAATGGGTACACATACTCTAAATAAATGAAAAAATAAAATTTAGAAACAAACATGATTTTGTTTAAAAAACAAAACAATGTAACCAATATCTATGTTATAAATTGTATATAGTGGTAAAGGAACCAGAGTTTTCCAGGTTCTACCAGACCCTAAACATGACCTCTTTCCCCATAGACCCGGAAGAGCTCTCTCCTGACATACAATGGTAAATGGATGCTGATACTCCCACTTCTTGGAGAATTGGGCCAGGGTGTCACCTACTGCCTTACTGGCCCTTGCTATTACCTGACCTCTACATGGGCCAGCTGGCCCCTGCTGAGAATGGTATCTCCGATTCCCACTGTGCAAAGAGCCTGTACTCTCCACCTTCCTGCTTTACATAACAGTGTGAATGAACTCTCATTAATGTTTTAGGAGAATAAGAGTAGATTGGGAAAAGCATCCAAAGTGTGTTCTATTGCTCATCACTACTCCTTTTTTCTTTTTTTTAAGATTTATTTATTTATTAATATAGTGTTCTGCCTGTATGTACACCTGCTCATCAGAAGAAGGCACCAGATCTCACTACGGATGGTTGTGAGCCACCGTGTGGTTGCTGGAAATTGAGCTCAGGACCTCTGGAAGAGCAACCAGTGCCCTTAACCTCTGAGCCATTTCTCCAGCCCCACTGCTTTTTCCATAAATGGCTTCTTTTAAAGATTTTGCTTTTCTAGGCAATGATGACACATATTTTTTTATCCCAGCACTCCAAACTGTAGCTAGTTGGGAGGGGTCCCTCAATGGGAGAAGCCCATAGGCCATCAGTGCCCCTTTCCTGGGGCTTATCCTTAGACCCAGTTTCCAAACTGGGGGGATAAGATGCTCTATTCCACCGTGCTCTGAAGCTCTCCATCATGTACAACAATCTCCAGTGACTTCACACCTTCCAAGCTGCCTGGCTGACACCTGTTTACTTACTCTTCTTTGTTTCTGTCGTAGGTAGTCTGAGGGATGGAGCTTGTCTCAGTTGTTCCAGGATCGTGGGGTTGATAAGCCACGAGTAAGTAAGCCTATCACTGACTGTCGCTTTCATGTCTGCTGGAGGATGTTGGCCATGCACCCGGACTTTCACCTTGTCAGGGAACTGACAGCCTCTTTAATCTTTGTTTTTATTTCTTTTAAATCTTTATCTTTTCACTCTGATGGCTAAAACCATATAATGTTGGTGATTTTTAAGAGAATAAGTACTCATAATTCTAGTACCCAATTACGTATACTACTGTCATTTTGGTATACTTCCCTTTTGGTGGTTGTTTTTGTCTGATTAATTTGTTTTTGTTTGTGAGACAGGGTCTTCATGTAGCTCAGACTGGCCTTGAAGTTTTGACAGCCCTACTGCTTGGTCTTCTGTAGTAGGAGGTTTCTGGCCCAGACTTTTGGGCCTAGCCTCATGGTTTAGCCCTGCAGACCCACAGACCCGCAGAGACTCACAGACGCTTACAATAGTTTTAGGCTGATTGGCCTAAGGCCTAGGCATATAACTTGCTAACTCTGTACCCTTCATCTAACCCATGACTCTTATCCTGTTCAGCCATGGGACTCGGTACCTTTTCTCAGAGCAGCATAGTTGTCCTCTGCTTCTTCTGGCTTGTCTGGCAACTCTGGAGTCTCTGTGGCATTTTCGCTCTGTTCTTGTTCCCAGAGTTTTCTTAGTCTGGTAGCTCCGCCCATACTTCCTGTCAGCCTTTGGCCAATCAGTGCTTTTTATTAAACCAGTGGGTAGGACAGTTATTTACAATGGAATAACATAATCCCCCTACAGCCATCCACTTACCAGAATTACATGTATCCTTCAACATACCCAGCCTGACATTTTGACTTATGTATCTGGCTTTGGGTGTAAATGATAGCACCATAGTTTGTCTAGTTGGTGTGACTAATTTTCTCATGCTCACACAGCTGAGCTCCTTAGTGGCTTTCCATAGTATCTTGCTTTATTCTTTCCAGCTGTTGTTGAGGTATTAGGAGTGTTGGGATCTGCCCATGACAAGCTAGTCTTTCTCTGTCCTTCCAGCCAGCTCCCAAATCATGACACAGGGACTTCTTATTAATTATGAAAGCTTAGCCAATAGCTTATTTCTAACTAGGTCTTATAACTTAAATTAACCCATATCTTTTAATCTATGGATTTTCTTCCTTCCTTTCTCCCTCCCTCTCTCTCTCTCTTTCTTTTTTTAACATGGCTTGGTAACCTTTACTGTAATGCTGCTTGCTCTATATCCTGAAAACTCCTGTCTTCTCAGCATCCTCTCTGCTCTGAAAATCCTGCCTAGTGTTGGTTGGTCATTCAGCTTTTTCTTAAACTAATCCAAGTGACACTTCTTAACAGTGTACAAAAAGATTATTCCACAACAGGTACCTGCCTCAGGGATGTTCACAATTTCCCTCATCTCACTCTGGATTCATAGTGAGTATGGTGTATTTAGCCATTCCATTTGGTACCTAAAGCCTTGGGTCTGAGATGACAGTGCCTATGAGATGCTGGTAGCATCTTGGAGAAAGCGGCACCCGCACTCCCTGTGTGTACTTGGACTTCCTCCAGGATTGCTGTGCTTCTTCACTGTGTCCTACACTGAGTTTCTACCTCAGCCCTGTCTTACACTAAGGACAGGGCCAGGAGATACTTGGCTGTCAGCTTAGGTCCCAGAAAGGGATTCATCTCCCACCTCCTGGGAGAGCAGAACCAGTGCTACCTGTGTGCACTTCCCTGTCTTTTCAGGTTCTCCTTCCTGGAGGGTTTATGTTCACTTAAAGCTGTTATCTCATTACTCAGCTCTGGTGCTTCCTCTAACAGATTTAATTCCCTAAAATAAAGACAAGACATTGTGAAGACTTGGTTTCTGTTAAAGAATATTTGGCTTGATGCCTGTCAAGTGCTGGGAAGAACAAGGTCTGCAGGCTTCTTGGACGCAGCAGCATCTCTGGCTGGATGGCTACTGCATACACATTATTTGGTCAAACCCCCATACAGTTGACTGAAAGTGTCCTTGTTGGGGGCTCCCACCATGTGCTTATTGAGTGAGATGTTCATTAGATTTCTCTTTGGCTCATCTTAAGACCCTTGCCATGGAATGAATCTTCTTTCTTCAGAAATAGCATGAATGTCCATGAACAGTGCTTGTTTTGCTCTTTTATAGTTTTGTTTGGATTTGTATCTATGTCTTGTTTTGTTGAGACAGGGCTTCTGTGTGTAATCCTGGCTGTCCTAAAACTCTCAGTAGACCAGGCTGGCCTTGAACTCATAGAGATCCACCTGCCTCTGCCTCCCAGTGCTGGGTTAAGGCGCCGCCACCCAGCGGAGCTTCTTTCACTCTTCCTGAAGTGTGCTGGTGAGCCGGTGAGGCCCAAAAGGCCCTGCTTTTGAAGCTCAGGAGTTAGAATAAGATTTGATTCCAAGTCTGGTTGTAAAGTGCCAGCACCAAGTGAAGATTAGTGGAGTGCTTTGTGGACTCTGTTTTCCTGTGTGAGTTATAGATACTGTGATTTATGAGTGAGTTGGTCTAGATGTTAAATCCTTACTTCAGGGCAGTATATATGGCTAATACCGGGTTCCACCTTATGCCGTTTTCCTGACTAAGTTCTCTGGCTGACACTCATGTAGGAAACAGTTTCTCGTCCTTACTCTTGTGAGGTTTTGAGTGTCCTAAATGACTGTCTAGGGTAAAACAACCTTTTGCAGTTGTTACTGAAACATCATTAAGCCTGTCAGACCACTTGAGACTGGCAGGTCTCTGTCTTGTTTAGTAGCATTGGGAATAGAACCTGGGCTTGCTAGTTGAATACTCTACCAACAATTGCATCCACAGTCCCAAGGTTAGCACCCTCCTTTTTTGTTTTCCCCAGAGACAGGGTCTCTCTGTATCACAGCCCTAGTTGTCCTGGAACTCACTCTATATAGATCAGGCTAGCCTCACACTCACAGGGATTGTCTCCCTCTGCGGAGTGCTGTGATTAAAGGTATCAACCACCACCTCCCAGTTTTTGTTTTTTCAAACAGAATCTTCTGTAGCTGAGGCTGGCTTTTAACTCTTGATTGTGGTACCCCACCTCCCAAGATCTGAGGATAAAGAGTAGGGATGGAACCAAGGACCTGACTCACGCTGAGCCATTGCTCCTGCAGAACTACCTGCCCACCCCTGACTTCTTCAGACTTTCCCACTGGGTGCACTGCTTTAACCCCAGCAGCGGTGGGCTATAGGGGGGGATTATGTTGTTCCATTGTAAATAATTGTCCCTGCCTATGAGTTTAATAAAAAGTGCTGATTGGCCAAAAGCAGACAGGAAGTATAGGCGGGGCTATCAGACTAAGAAGACTCTAGGAACAGGCAGAACAGAGCAGAATGCCAGAGAGAAGACAGAAGAAGCAGAGGACAATTATACTGCTCTGAGAAAAGGTACCGAGCCCCATGGCTGAACAGGATGAGTCATGGGTTAGATCAAGGGTAAAGAGTTAGCAAGTTATATGCCTGGGCCTTAGGCTGATCAGCCTAAAATTAATGTAAGCATCTGTGTGTCTCTGTGGGTCTGTGGGTCTGTGGGCCTAAACCATGAGGCTAGGCCCAAAAGTCCAGGCCAGAAACCTCCTACTACAGCGGGCAGATCTGATACTACAAGGGCAGACTGGTCTACGTACTCCATACTCAGACCCTTTTTCTACCAATTTTTCCCAAAAGACTTTCCCTTTTCTTTCAGAAAAGGTGGTATGATTTCTGTTAGGTCATGAGCTTGGCCTTCAAGGCAGTTTGCAGATGTGCCGCACCTCATTATTTCTTGTGTCTATCCTCGCTTGCTGCCAGGCTATATGATACAGGGTCTAAAGTTTGGCCATTTCACATCACGATGCTTGCTCTCTGCTCAGCTCACACAGCAGCACAGGCTCAGACCATGGCTGGAATCTTGTTGGTGCCAACAGTACCCACCTCTATCCCAGTGCCTGTGTCTCTGTAATTTCAGGATCTGCCTCAGGGACGCAGCATGCCTGTATGCCTGCTTAATTGTGCTCATTATGCTGAACATTCGCTTTGAGCCTTTGTCATTTTCTACTATTTTAAAGTGTTTTCATTAGGAATATATGTTGGATTTGTCAAGTACCTTTTTTGGGGGGTGGGGGAGTGGTTAGAGGGTGAGCTAGGCCTTCTCTGTATAGCCATGGCTGTCCTAAAACTCACTCTGTAGACCAGACAAACTCAAGATCTGTCTATGCTGGGATTAAATAATGTGCTACTACCTGGCTGTCAAGCACCTTTCTAGCATTTAAGATTCATATGAGAATGCGAAGAGTTGGAAAAGTTGTGCTTTATTAATTAAAAAATTTTTTTTCCAGTGCTGGGAATCAAAATTAGAGCCTTGAACTGCTAGGCAGATGCTTCTCTACATCCTCAGGTTTTGTTTGTTATGAGACAAACATTACATAATCCAGGCTAGTTCCAAACTCAATTCTGCCTCCTAATACTGGGATTACAGATATGTGCCAGCATGCCCAGCTTTAACATGTTTCTTGTAAGTTAACCATTCTGGATATCTGTTTTAAGAGCTAACAGTGGCCTGGAGAGATGACTCAGAAGTGAGGGCACTGGCTGCCACAATGGAGTACTACTCAGCAGTAAAAAAAAAAAAAAAAAAATGACTTCCTAAAATTTTCAGGCAAATGGATGGACTTGGAGAATATCCTCCTGAGTGAGGTATCACAAGCCCAGAAAGAGGGGCTGGGAATGTACTCACTCATAAGTGGATTTTAGACAAAAAGCCAAGAATACCCAAGCTGCAAACCACAACCCCTGAACAGCTCGGGATCAGAAGGAACTTAAGAGAGACATCCAGAGATTCCTCTAAGAAGAGAAAATAGAGAAAATCACCTCAGCAAATTGGGATAGCAGGTGGCGACCAAGGAGAGGTGGGAACAAATCATGAGAGATGGAGATGGTTGAGTGAGAGGAACAAAGAAGGAGAAGGAAGTGATGGACATCTTTATAGAGGAAGCCAATGTGGGGTGGGAAAGAGACTGGGTGCTAGGGAAACATCCAGGAACTCACAAGATATCCCTGGCTGTGACTCTGACCAATAGTGGAGGGGTGCCTAGACAGGACTTCCCCTATAATCAGATGAATGACCACCCTAAGTGTCATTATTGAGCCTACATCCATCAATGAACAGAGGCAGAAGCAAGGATCCATGGCTAATACCAGGTTGAGCTCCCAGTCCAGCTAAAGAGAGAGAGAGTCTGTATGAGCAAAGGGATAGGGATTATGGGGAGTAGTCTCTGGGGAGTTCACTGAATCAAAAACAGCCACTGGGGAATGATCAGGAAGGGGAACTAGACCCTCCAAAAGTAGGTGACTGTTGATTGGCATGGGCAGTATGTGGAGCCTCATGGAGTAGTATCAGACTATGTTCCTGTGCATGAACTAGCACCTTGGATCTCATTTCCTGCAGAGGAACACATAGCCCAGCCCTAATATTGGGATGAGGGAATCGGACCTGCCTCAAATGGTACACCAGACTGAACTGGCCCACCTTGGGACTCTTTCCCTCTTTGAGGGGATGGGGGAATGGGGTAAGGGGAGGCTGAGGGAGGACTAGCAGGGCTTAGGAGGAGGGAAGAGAGAGTGAGCAGGGGGATACATGGGCAGAAAAACACAGCACTGGCTGCTCACAGCCATCTGTAATGAGATCTGCATATATGCAGGCAGAATCTTATATAAATAATAAATAAGTAAATTCTTTTTTAAAAAAATAAAAGCTAACAGTAATAACTATGATGTTCTATTGACCAACTTAACACTTTTTAAATCAACACTTATGGATGAGCAGCAAAATCTTTGACTCAGCAGTGTGAGAAATTTTTGTATGCATGCATATGGTATATAGTTATAAGCACATATATGTGGGTCTACTATGGCATGTGGGAGCCACAGCTTTGATCATTCTCCACCTTATTTTTTGAAATAGGATTTCTCAGTGAATCTAGAGTTATCTGATTTGCCAGGCTGCCTGGCCAGTAAGCAATAGTCATCTGCCTGTGTCTGCCTTGCTGGGGTTACAGATTCATAACACTGTACCCAGCTTTTGCCTGGGTACTGGGGATCCAAATTCAACTCTCATGCTTTCATAGCAATTACTTTACCAACTGAGTCACCTCTCTATCCCATGTAAGAAATCTTAAATCCTGGGGCTGGAGAGGTGGCTCAGCAGTTAAGAGCACTGGCTGCTCTTCCAGAGGACCCAGGTTCAATTCTCAGCACCCACATGGCAGCTCACAACTGCCTGTAATTTTAGTTTCAGGGGACTTGTCACTCATGCAAAACACCAATACACATAAATAAGAATAGAGGGAAAAAAAGAAAGAAATCTTGAGTCCTGGAGGTGACTTATAATGAGTAGGTTTACGTTGGTATTAGTTTATTGTGTTTTGTTTTGCTTTGCTTTGCTTTTTTGAGACAGGTTTCTTCTTTGTATCCCTGGTTGTCTTGGAACTCACTGTATTCAACAGGCTAGTCTCAAATTCATCTCACCAGCCTCCCCCTCCTGAGTGCTGGGATTAAAGGAGTGCACCACCATGTCTGGCTGATAGCTCTGTATTTACATTTGTATACATACAACATATGTATGTGTGTGAACTTGTTGTGCCAAGATGCGTATGGAAGTCAGAGAACAACTTTGGGAGTTGGTTATTTTCTTCTACCCTAGGGGTCCCAGGGATGCAAGCACCTTTATCTATTGGGCCTTCTTGCCAGCTCTCAATATTGGTTCTTCAGTATGTGTGTGTGTATTGTGTGTACACATACATGTTATAATGTAGGCGTGGAGGTCAGAACACAACTTGGTAGGTGGTGTTTGTCTCTCTCCTTCCACCATGTGGGTCTTAAGAATGAACTTAGGTCATCAGGCTTGGTAGCAAGTGCCTGTATATGCTGAAACCATTCCTACACCACTTTTAGTTCTCACGGTGATAAAATTTGCTCTTGTAAATTGTATCATGCTAATGTATCCCTGCAGAGCTAATAATTCCAGTGTATGATGACACTGCCGTCCAAGCTCCTGAGGTGGACTAGGTACTGAGTATTCTACTATACTTTAACACACCCACCACTACCCCACCCCACCCCACCCCACCCCCGCACCCTGGTTTAATGTGGGATAACCAGCGGCCTTTAAGTGGAAAAGTGTCTGCACTTCTGGAATCCTCTCTTGATTTTTGGGAGCTTTTGCTCTGTTGTTCTTCCTTTCTACTGAGGATGACAGTTCCTTGACGTCACTTGCCTGAAGACGAGGGTGACTTATCCTGGTTGGTGTCTTTTCTGAAAGGGTTCTCCCTTGCTTCATGTCCTTCTAGGAGCAGCCTGTGATTGGAGGCTCTGGGGTGCACCAAGGGAGTTGTCCTCTTGGGAGTAGCCTACAGGCATACTTCTGACATTTGTGTGATGCTGATTAGAGTTACAAACACTGACAGCAGAAGAGGGATCTGTGTTCATCTCCACCTGTGTATGTGTGTATTTATGTAAGTCTGTGTGTCCCATGCCTGTTCCTGCCTGCCAGACAGCTAAGAATATGTAGCTGATACGGTGAAGCTCATAACACTTCCCTTTTGTAAGATACTGCTTGGTCTTCCTACTCCTAACTTGAAGGCTGGACATTTAGGCTAGGTAGTACCCTTCTTGCCAAGATTCCTGGCTTCATAATGTAGGTAGGTGGATGTTGTGTGCATGCCAACCATCCTGGCATGTGTGTGTGTGTCGGGGGGACTTTCTCTTTTAGCTATTTATTTATTTATTGGGGGGACACGTATGTGGGTGAGCCTGTGCAATATGTGGAGATCAGAGGACAAACTGAAAGTCAGTTCTCTCCTACCATGTGGATCCCAGGGATTGAACTAAGGTCCTGAGACTTGATGGCCAGCACCACCTGAACTATCTTGGTAGCTTCAGCAGTGTATTGTGTCTGGTTGGTGCTGATTCACTCCATTTGTTAGGAAGAGGCAAGAAAACGAGGAAATTAGGAGATCGGGTGGTGGAAGCTAAGTCCATAGTCTGGTCTTTTGGTTAGTGCTGGTGAGCACCACCAGCAGCAAGATAGGTTCTATATTAGTGGGAAATTAGGAATGCTATATAATCTGGGATGGATTATATCTCAGCAGTCAGCACTTGGCCCAGCATGTGAAAGGTTCTGGGCTCTATTCTTAGCACTGCCCCCCGCCAAAGTGATTCTTTTATGCTGTTTGAAGATGGTAAAACATTATGTGTAAGTTGTTAGTAATAATGGTTAGTAACTGCTCTGATAGGCTAGAGATAATAGCTCAGTGGGTAAAGGCCTTTGATACCAAGCCTTTTGAATTGAGTTTGATCCCTGAGATCCATGTGATAGGAGAGAAGAATGGACTCCTACAAACTGTCCTCTGACCTATGGCTCTTATACCCCATCCTCCCCCCAACAACAGCAAACTCTCTAGTGAGTTTAAGAAGAGTATGATCTTGTTCCAGCTCTTACCCAGAATGCTGTGTGACCTGCTTCATCTTTGTACATGTCTTTGTGTTGGCCTGCAGTTGCCTTCACACCTGCAGGCATCAAGCCTTCTGTGGAAGCCACACCCTTCCTCACAGAGGATAGGAAGTTGATATTTAAGCCTGATGGTGCACTTGTCCCATGTGCAAAATGTCTTCCCTATACTTTAAGGTGAAGCCAAGGGAAGGAAGAAGGTAGGAAAGAGGGCCTGCATCTCTCTGTTGGTAAGTAGCTGAGTGGTACTCTAAATCTGGTTATGCTTGTTCCTTGTAGCCTCACCCTGAATGATGTAACACTCTGGTTCAGGACAGAGTGGATTTAGGGGCCTCTTCACAGCTCCAAGATTGCAGTGCCAAGGAAATCCAATCTAGAGGTGTGGTAGCATGGATCTGGGTGTGGCATGGAAAGAGATTGATGCGCTGTACAGGATTCCCAGGGAGATAGATGAAGAGGTTTGGCTGGCATATGTGCTCACTGGTCCACAGACACATCCATGCCACTCCTCTCTGATAGCACTGCTTGCTGTAAGGTCAGTGTGGGCTTATGATCGATCTGTGACAGAGGACAGATTTGGAATTTGGAGAATGTCATAGCCCTTGATGGCACCAGAGCTGAGCCTAGCAGCTGAGCCTTAGAGCCCATTGAGTACCATGCCCTGATTCTTTGTGGGCTGATAGTGTTCTGTACCAGCTATCAATATTGATATGCGTTATACACTTGAGCTGAGGCACTGTGGCTCTGGAGAGTCATAACCTGTTTCCCACCATTTTGATAGGGCACTCACTGTTGGCTCCATTCCTGGGAGATATATTTTAACATGAGATTACAAAGGAAGCTCCTGAAGCACAGAGAGGTCAAGTTATGAGGTCATTGCAATTGCAGCAAGTGGACCAGCATTGTGTGTGTGTGTGTGTGTGTTTGTATCTGTCTGTGTGTAATATTGTTGCTTGAGACAGGGTAGCAGGGTAGTACTATGTAGTACTGACTAGCAAGTACTCACTATTTCACTCTGTATGTAGCTCACGGTAGCCTCAAACTCAGAACTCTGGACTCTACTTCTGCTTCCCAAATGCTGAGATTAAAGATGTTCACCATTAAATGGGGCATTTTATTGTTTAGTTTGGTTTTTCCAGACAGGGTTTCTCTGGCTGTCCTGGAACTCGCTCTGTAGACCAGGTTGGCCTTGAACTCACAGAGATCCACCTGCTTCTGCCTCCCAAGTGCCAGGATTAAAGGTATAAACCACCACCACCCAGCTACATGGGGCCTTTTAAAGTTTCTATTTTAATTTATTGTGTGTAAGGGCAGGGATGCATGCCATGGCGCCAGAGTAGAAGTCAGGACAATTTAATTGTAGGAGTTCCTTTTTTTTATTACCAGTGTAATAAAAAAGTGGATCCCAGGGATCTAGCTCAAGCCATCAGGTTTGGCAGCAGGCAGCTTTATCCATTGAGCCATTTTGTCAGCCCACAGCAGCAGATTTTGAGCCTGGACAATCTACTTCAAGCCCTCATGCTGACATGTAGCCAAGTGCTAGAGTCAAGACAAAGGGAGTTATGGGCACCCACAACAGGCCTCTAGAGTGAATTTGGAGTCTGTGGCCACCTAGAGCTTGGTTTGTAAATGACTGGTAGGGAGAGGTTTCTAATGTAGATTTTAAACCTGAAGAAAGATTGTAGGTTCGGCTGTTTCGTGATCAGATGGTAAGCTCAGTAGACTCTCCGCTCCGGTGGGCATGGTCCTACTGCAGTTGGTCTTCCTTATGGTTACTTTATGAGTGAGCAGGACTTGGTTCTGGGCTGCCCTGGGAACCTGACCCAGGGTGGACGAAGTCTCAGGTTTTTAGCTAACAGCTTCTAGCTGTGGCTGCACCTATTTTAGGGCTATTCTGGAGCCTTCATTCTGGTGAGGAGATGTAGGCCTGATGATACATGTGCCTCTCATCTCTCATGGCGGGTGTTTGGTAGGTACATGCCTCAAAGAGCACACTAAGGGAGGAAGTCATGCTAGAGCCGGGTAAGGTCCCCTTGGGGGGCCCCTTTTGTTTTAGTGCCTTCTGTCAACCTAGAGTCACCTGTTAAGAGACAGACTCTGAACTCTGGACCCTGTACCCTCCAGTCCCAAAGTCATAAATATCACTTTCTACATCAGGTGCCAGGGGTTGGATTGAGTTCAATCAAGATTCACTGTCTACCCTACCATCGTGTGTCTTTGGGGGATGTATGAGTTAGGCCAGTGAGGCTCACACTCGTGTGAGTTCCAGCTAGGCCTCACACCATCCTAGCCTCACATGTAAATTGATCCACCATGGAGTATGGTTTGGTATTTGGTCCTGAGTGGTCAAATAGGTAAGAACTTCTCATTGTCGCTTTTCCGTTTTCCCTTTTTAAGGAAAGTTCTATCTCGCTGCTGTACTCCAGCCCACCCTGTGTACCTCTGCTTCAAAGGTGAGCCCCTCAGCTGCTGGACTCAGAGGCCTGAGTGCCAGGGCACTGTTGCAAGAGCAACATGGACACCTGCCTCTGCAAAATTGGTTGTCACAGGACCTCAGTACCTTTCTGTACGCACCTGGCACTCATCACCTCCCCTAGGAGAGGACTCTGTAATAGAGAAGTCCCTTAAGTCCTTAAAGGACAAGAATAAGAAGCTGGAAGAGGGTGGCCCAGTGTACAGCCCGCCAGCTCAGGTGATAGTAAAGAAGTCCCTTGGGCAGAAGATACTGGACGAGCTGAAGCACTACTACCATGGCTTCCGCCTGCTCTGGATTGACACCAAGATAGCAGCCCGCATGTTGTGGCGCATCCTTAATGGCCATACGCTGACCCGCCGGGAGCGCAGGCAGGTATGGACACACCATGCTCCTTTTTTTTCTCTCTGCTCTTATTTTCTACTCCTTGAGGAAAAAGTCAGTAAAGGATGATGGGAAACGAAGCTCTCATACTGCTAGTGAGCTGTGGCATGAGTGCTGACACGCGTCGCTCTCTTGCTGCTTTCCTGCAGTCTTCCCCTTGGCTGTTTGTGTTTCTACTTCAGAGACACTGGGTACCTCTGGGGAGTCTCTGAAGTTATTTCTTTGGCTCTCTGAGCCTGGTATGTAATTCCTTCTGTCCTTAAGCTCTGAAAAGGCCCTTCCTGAGACTGGAGAGATGTCGCAGTCATTAAAAGCACTTGCTGTGCTTAAGACTGTGGGAGTTTGAGTTTAAAGAAGACAAACTAATCTAGCAGAGGAAATTTCAAGACAAAAATAAAACCAGAGACCTTCAAGATTGGTTCATGTGTTAAAGGCATTAATCACTTAAGCCTGACCACCTGAGATTGAGTTCCTGAAATGTGGAAGAGTGTATGGAGAGAAATGACTGCACAGAGTTGTTCTGCTGTGGCACACAGGCACTCACACATGCACATGGTGGAAATAATTGTTTTTAACCCAGGTTTATAATGGGGAATCAGGAGCAAATGATGAGGAGAAAGACTTGAAAAAAAGCCAGTAAAAAGTTGAAGCGAAGGATAGTGCAGTTGTTAAAGTTGTTAAAGAAATTGGGACCATCGGGTAGGAGAGGTCGCTCAGTGGTTTAGGATCCTTACTGCTCTTCCAGAGAGTCTGGGTTCAATGCCAGCACCCACATGGTGGCTCACAAGCACCTCTGACTCTAGTTCTAAAGCTTTAAACACCTCATGTGACCTCTGTGTGCACCAGGCACACACGGTGCACGTATATACATGCAAGCAAAGCATTCAAGCACATAAGTACATTTTTAACAATATTTTTAAAGAGAGAGATTGGGGTCGGGCATGGTTGTGCACACATTTAATCCCAGCACTCGGGAGGCAGAGGCAGGCAGATCTCTGAGTTCTAGGACAGCCAGGGCTACACAGAGAAACCCTGTCTTAAAACAAAACAACAAAAATAACAAAAAAGAGAGATTGGGACCAATAAAAACAAGGAGGTAGTTTGTGAGAAACATGCCTTTAGGGCATCTAAAGAAGTGGCCAGACCTTGGCCTCTAATAGGCCCTTCTGTAGTAAATTATAAACTAATTTGAAGGACATCACAGATCCTTCAAATCAGGGGGTAGCCTGGGACATCTTTCATAGATTACTGTCTAGTCTAAATTGCTCTCCTTTGGGCCTGTCCCATCTGGTGAGCTGTGGGTTAGTACCCTATCCCATTTTTTCTGAAGGCCTTTAGCATATGTAGTTTAGATTGTAGGGAAAACATGGGTTTCTGGAGGTATCTGTCAGACTGTGGTTGAGTTTGTAGTAATGGTAAGAGAACTGCTCCGCCCTGCTGTGTCCCCACTGAAGTGCCCACATCTTTGCAGTTTCTCCGGATTTGTGCAGACCTCTTCCGCCTAGTGCCCTTCCTGGTGTTCGTGGTGGTGCCCTTTATGGAATTCCTGCTGCCTGTAGTTGTGAAGCTCTTCCCCAACATGCTGCCATCCACATTTGAAACCCAGTCCATCAAGGTGAGGGTACCAGGACTCTGCACTTTGAAGATGAGACTAAGGATGGGCCGTGGCCGAGTGGGTAAAGAAGTACTTGCATGAAAACACAGGTCCTTGAATTTGAATCCCTGGAGCCATGTAAAGACCAGCCTGAGTAGCACATCTGCAATCTCAGTGCTCCCATGAGGAAATAGAAGGCAGAGGCAGGATAGTTCCCAAAAGGTTCTGTGCCAGCTAGTAGTACACAACAAAGAAGAGACCCTGAATCAAACAAATGGATGGTGAGGACCAACACCCAAGATGTCCTCAGATCACCACACACAGTCCACACTCACGTAAGTCAATGTGCACACACATATGTTAAACATGGAAACAAAAATAAATAACAAATAGAAAAAAATGAGTCTAAAATTTCTTCCAGACTACACACTGTTACGTGTTGTCTGGTTCTTTTGTGAAGCACCAGCTGAGCCCAGTAATTATGCTAAATGAGCCAGGAGGCCCCAAAGCCTCACTATCTGGTTCTCCATGAAACAAGCACGCCAACTTCCGCTATTGAGGCAGGGGCTTCAACAGACACTTTTTAAAAACAACAAAACAGAGTTTAAGAAGAATCACACCTTGAAGGGTATGGGATGTAGGAGAGCTGTCTTAAAGTAGACAGCAGTCTAAGCAGGCCTCAGGACTACTTCCTACAGCAGAGACAGGTTGTTGTGGAATATAAAGGGGACTGGAGTATAACCTTAACTTCGTTCTCAATAGGAGGAAAGGCTGAAGAAAGAGCTTCGGGTAAAGTTGGAACTAGCCAAGTTTCTCCAGGACACCATAGAGGAAATGGCCCTGAAGAACAAAGCCGCCAAGGGGAATGCCACCAAAGATTTCTCTGCGTTTTTTCAGAAGGTGTAGTATTTCCGTCTGTCAGAGGATGGTTTGAATGGCAAGCACTACTAGGCCTTTTCCCTCTTTCTTTGGGTAGGTGTTGTTGTTTTTTTTTTAATTATATACTCAGCAGAATAAAGCTCTAAGGACAGAGCTTAAGCTAACTGCCTGCTCCCTGTGTGTCCCTCTCAAGGGAACTGTAGGTGTGTACAAATGTGCTCCTTCCTCCACTGAGGGACTGGGGTGTGGCATGAGAGCCCTGACGGGGAGGGGACAGCAGGACTGACCATAGCTGGCATTCCCAGCCTCCTGGTAGACAGCAGCCTAGATGGTGATGCAGAAGTAGATGATGTGTATACTAGTGCCTCATATAGGCTTAGAGCACCTGAGGTATGACCGACCACTCCCTGGAGAGCTTGGTCAGGGATAGATGGTCTAGATCTCTGCATCCACTCTCTCTTTGTTCCTTACTTCCAGCTGGGACCCGAGGCTAGCTCTGGGAACAGTAGAATGCATAGTTTGGATCTGGTGGATAATACATGGGATTACTTCTGCAGATCCGGGAGACGGGTGAGAGACCCAGCAATGAGGAAATCATGCGTTTTTCCAAATTATTTGAGGATGAACTGACTCTGGATAACCTCACGAGGCCTCAGCTGGTAGCACTGTGCAAGCTGCTAGAACTTCAGTCCATTGGCACCAACAACTTCCTGCGTTTCCAGCTCACCATGCGGTTAAGGTCCATAAAGGCTGATGACAAAGTGAGTTGGGCCAAAAGTCAAACTTGTTGTAGGGTACTGTTCTGGCCACTGGGGGCGTCCTCTTGTCCTTGTGTTTCGCACATGTGTCTTGCTTCCCTTTCTCTCCACAGTGCTCTGTCTTCTTGCTTTCTCATTTTCTTGTCTATTTGTTTTCCTCACATACCTCAGACTGGCCTAGAACTCACTGAATGGCCCAGGCTAGTCTCACATTTGTGGCGATCCTCCTACCCCAGGCTACTGAGTGTTGGAATTAGAACCATAAAGCATCGTATCTGGTTTGTCTGGGTGATTGTTTGTTTGTTCCTTTTGCTTGAGAAGAAGAGTCCTGGGTGCTGAGCCCAGAGCCCCTCGTTATGTGCGCACTCTCACTCCGGAGCTGTTGCCTTAGCCCTCTTTTTCTTCTCATTTAACTCTTAGATTTATTTATTGTATATCTATACTTTGCCAGAATGTATCTATGCATACCTCGTGTGTGCCTGGTGCCCTCAGGGTCCAGAAGACGGCTAGAGTGATGGATGACTGTGAATCACCGTGTGGGTCATGGTCATGGGAACTGAGTCCTTGTGCTCTGGAAGAATAGCCAGTACTCCTACCTGTTGAGATAGCTCCAGCCTTGCTCTATTTTCTTTTTACATTTTTTTTCTATTTCTCGTGCATATGTAGCCTTTACGTGTGTATGTATGTTTGCGTATGTCTGGGGTGTATATATGTGTGTGAGTGGGTTCACCTACATGCGTTAAGCCCAAGGGTGATGTTGGGAGCCATCTTCAGTTGTTCCTCCATCTTATGCAGTACAGCAGAGCCTTCCAGTCAAACCCCAAACTCGGCACTATGGCTAGTTTCCTAGCCAGCTTGCTAAGGAATCCCCAGCCTCTGTCTTCCAAGACTGGGTGTCGGGTAACCCAGGCTAGCCACCAGTTCACTATATGGCCAAGATTATTAGCATTTAACTATTTTAAAAAAATTTTTTATTATGATTTATTTTTATTTTATGGATGTGTTGGTGTTTTGCCCGCATGTATGTCTGTGTGAGGATGTTGGATCCCCTGGAATTGGAGCTATACAGTTGTGAGCTGCCATATAGGTACTTAGAACTGACCCTGGGTCTTCTGGAAGAGCAGCCAGTACTCTTAACTGCTGAGCCGTCTCTCCATCTCCGTTTACCTCCTTTAAGACATTTTTTTAACATTTATTTGTTCAGTGTGTCTATGTGTGTGCGAGCAGATATGAGCACCACACATTACATGTGTGGAGTGAGGTGACCAAGCTTAGTGGGAAACACCACCCACTCTAATCCTCTTGCTCTCACCCTGTAGCACTGTAGGCATGTCTCACCACACCTAGTCTTGACGCTCTTTCTTTGCTTTTCACTTTGAACAGACAGGCTTTCAGTTACCAAGCCAACCTTGAACCTTGAATCTCATTGCCTCTATTTCCCAAGTCATGGGATCACAGGGGAAGACCACCAGGTCTACCTTACCTGCCTGTCGGCGTTCCCAGTTTCTCTTCTCCTCCCTCCTCTACCCCTCGCTACCTCTCTCTACTTAATTCATTTATTTTGAGGCAGTCAAGGGCTCTCTACTTAGCCCTGGCTGTTCTGGAACTTTCTCTATACCAGGCTGACCTCAAAACTCACTATGTAGACCAACCTGGCCTTGATCTGCCTGCCTCTGCCTCTGCCTTGTGCTGAGATTAAAGGTGTGCCCCACCATGCCTGGCCCTTGTTTCCTTCCCCAAGTTCATGCCCAGTCTTGTAGGACTGTGGATCTGTGGGTCTTCGTCTGTCTTGCTTTCATTTGTTTGCTGTGTTTCATTTTTCTGAACTATAGACACTGACTGTATTAACAGAGATTCTTCTTTCAGGAAGGACTCACTCAGTGAGCAAGCCCAGGGACTGGCTACCTCCACCCTTGCCAGGATGACCTTAGGCTGGGAAAGTGTCGGGAGCTAGCAAGGAGATGACTTGTCTTCAGCAGGTAGTAACAGCTACCTCTTCTCCATCAAGGTGTCATTAGGGACAAGAGAGAATCCCTCACTACAGTCAGTAGAGTCAGGACATTGACACCTGTCCAGCAGTAAGTAACAAGACCAGGTCCTGTGGTGTCAGTGGGAGTGAGGTGGGAAGCAGTCATAAGGAACTTGTGCCCTGGCAGCCAGAGTGTCTGCAAAGCAGAGTAGGGGTATTTACTTTAGGGAGTCAGCCAGTGCTGTGGGGAGCCTTTCCCCTCACTTGTTCTAAAAGTCACTCCTTAACTGTCCCACCAGCCAGCTCCCAAATCATGACTCAGATACTTTTTATTAATTTTGAAAGCTCAGCCTATAGCTTAGGTTTGTTCCTTATTAATCTACGTTCTGTCGTGTGGCGTTACCTCTCTTTCACCTTGCACCTCCTGTTTCCTCTCTGTCTCCTGACATCTCCCTGTGCCTAGATTCCTCCCCCTCTTCCTCTCTCTCCCCAGAAATCCCGCCTATATCTCCTGCCTAGATACTGGCCATTCAGCTTCTTAGTATACCAATCACAGCAATACATATTGTTGAGTATACAAATATCTCAGCAACACTTAATTTCTGGTTGGAACCAAGTAGCAGTGTGCTTAGCACTTGGGCCACAAGGATCTGTTACTGTGCCTTTGTTTCCCGGGGGGGGGGGGGGGGGGGCGCAGCCAAGGGATGGTTTTGACTATAGGCTTTGAAACAGAGAGATCAAGGTTTGTATTAGGTTAAGAAAACCAGTTCACAAGAGCAGCTCTGGCTGTAAGATGCAAAATCTCAATTGCAGCATCTTTGGACAGCAGTGTCCAAGGAAGCCCATGAGACAGAAAGTGGAACCCCATTCAGATTCCTCTGTCATGTACCCATGTGTCTAGATTTGACTGAAAAAAAAATCACATTTTAGGGTTGGAAAGATGACTGGTTAAGAGCATTTGCTATCTTTACAAAGAATGTGAGTTTGGTTCCTAGAACTTACATGGTGGCTCACAACCATCTGAAACTCCAGTTCCAGTTTTTAACATTGTCTTCTGACCTCTGTAGGCAGCTGCACACATGTGGTACACATACATATATGCAGGCAAAATATTCACACACATAAAATAAATAAGTTTTTAAAAATTTAAAAGGGTCAGGTGGTGGTAGTGGCCCATGCCTTTAATCCCAACACTCGGGAGACCGAGGCGGGTGGGATCTTTTGAGTTTGAGGTAGTCTGAGTTCCAGGACATCCAGAGCTACACAGAGAAACTGTGAAAGCAGAAACTAAACAAACAAACAACTAAAAAGGAAGGAAGAAGGAAGAAAAATCACCTGTTTTTAAGAAAAAAAAAAAATCACTGGTTATACCAAGGGCAGGAAGAGGTCCAGATAGAGAAAGTCTATGAGCAGATGCCAGTTCTGACATGTGGTTACTGCAGAAACTGGAGAGGTTTTCCTCTTGTCCTGTTTTGAGATGGTAGCCTGGCTCTGCTGTCCATGCCAACATTAACTCCTGCCTCAGCCTTCTTGAAGCACAAGTCCACACCTCTTGGCCCAGCTTCTGATAGAGAATGTAAAGCAGCTAGGATGTCACTACTTAAACACACCTCACAGACTGAACTAGGTGGAAAGGGTATACAGAGTCACATAAAGAGTCTCAGTGGTGGGTGCAGTAGCAGGAAAAAAAGGAAGGTGAATAGTGAACACAAGGAGCTGCCTCTGCATGGCAGGCAGAGACAGTGGAAAATGAACATCCCTGCAGTCTAGTCACAGCACAATATCAGTGTTACGTTAAAAGGACCCAGAGGATCATAAGTACCTAGGACTTTGAAGAACCTAGGACTTTAAGCTCCCCAAATTCAGGAGAATACATGCGTTTGTGATTTGTGGCTCTAAGGAATGGGGATTAAAGGCATGGTGGTATGAGAGGCAGAGGTAGGTGCATCTTCTGGTTCAAGGCAGCCTGGTCTACAGAGTGAGTTCCAGAGCTACACAGAAAAACCTTGTCTGGAACACCCCCCCCCCAAAAAAATGGGGGTGGGGAGGCAGAGTGAACCTCTCAACAGGTAAATCTAAAGAAATTTCTACCATGATGCACCAAATCAAACTAACAAATACTAGCCAATATGAAGAACAGTTAGAGCTGTCTTCCTATGGGAAAAGAACACAAAGACAGTGGTTGCCTCAAAGAAGCTGAGAGGCCTGTGAAAACTGGATTACTTTTTCCATACTGACTTTTGTCCGAAGCCAAAATGTCCCATAGGAATGAGGAACAGTGCTGGGGAGTGGTGGTGCACACTTTTAGTGCCAGCGCTTGGGAGGTTAATGTTGGGATTTTGTGTGGATTTCTATGGATGCACTTATGGGGAACAAGGCCAAAGGCAGCGGCAGACAACAGAAGACACTTAGACTGTTTGTATGTAGAAAAGAACAGGGAAGGTTGTGCTAGCAGAGACAGTTAAAATAAGCAGAGGAGGAGGGGAGAGAGAGAAAGATTGATTCAGAGGTGGGAATCTTGCTTTAAATGGAACTTGACATCAGAACTCAGAGGAAGGAGTGGCTTTAGACACTTATCAGAAGCAGGCAGATCTCTTGAGTTCTGGATCAGCCTGTTCCAGGATAGCCAGGGCCACACAGAGAAACCCTGGCTCAAATTTAAAAAAAAAAAAAAAAAGGAAATGGGGAACAACCAAGACATTCTCAGGTGAAAAAAAAAGACAAGAATTGTCACGGATTGCTTAAAGAATGGCTCAAGAGTCAGTGGAGATGGCTTAGTCGGTAATGTGCTTGCCATATAAGCTTGAAGACTACCTTTAGATCCCAGAACTATACCAGCACTAGAATAGGCAGAGACAAGCCTCCCTGAAGATTATTGAGATTATTGGCCAGACAGCCTAGCTGAATTGATGAGCTTCAAGGTTCAGGTAGACCCTTGTCCCAAAGAAAGACATCCCACATATAATTCTGGCTTCCAAATCCACATTCATACATATGTACACACATCAACTCGTGCAGACACTACACATACAGTATAGTGCACACACATGCCAAAGGAAGTTTTTCCACCCAAAAGTATACAGTGCAAGGTGAGACTTGGGAGTATCAGGGGGAAGAAAGCAGGCTGAAGTTTGAATAAGGATGGCCAGCCTCCACTACTTCTTTCTAGTAAGCTGGAGGTCTACAGTTCTCTGAAAGAAGAAAATAGCTAAGATGGCCAGATGAGGAAATGGGAGAAGGCAAAGGAAGGTGTCCATTCTGTCCATTGTTCTGCTCTATAAATTGTGATAGTATGTATGTATTCCCAGAGCATTCCATGGCGGTGCTGTTAGCCAGAGGGAAACAGCAAAAACAAAAGTTTCGTTGCACAGTAAATAAATTGGGAATAGCCCCATCTTACTGGGGGAAAGAGGAAGAGGTAAGCAGAATGATCCAGCCAGCCTCTAGGAAGCTGCCCATCAGTCAGGAGTCACCTTGGATGCTCACAGCAACCAGAAATGTCCCAGGAACTCCAGAGGTTCCTACCGTATGGTTTCTGTCTTTTCTACATGCTTGACCGTCTTCAAATAACAAGTGACAGCCACGAAAGTCGGGGTATGCACAAAAAGCAGCATATGAGTCCTCATTCAGTGGGTCGTGGTTCTGTCCTTTCCCAAGTGAGAAGGGTGTGGATGTATCAGTGATTATCTCAAAAAGCTTAATTCAGAAAACTGAGCAGTGGTGCCATAGGATAATTGTGCAGTTATAGATACGGCAAGGGCTCAGGAGTTGCTTGGACAATGTGGCACTCCACTGCTTATTTCTTCTATTCTAACCTGTTGCTTCCTTTGGGTCTCCAGGTCCTGCATAACTGCCAACTACTGAGGCAAAGGAAACACCTATGGGTGTGAGACCCTCTCCCTCAACACTATGGACACTGAGCATTCTGTGGCAGGGCATGTGCATCAGGAAGGAGCAGGCTCCTTTAGCATCTTTTCTAGGAGAGGCCCACATGGGATGGCACTGTTTAGTCTTTCTGTTCTTGTTTTTTGTTGTCCCCTAGCCCAGGATAGACCAAGCGACACCTCAGCCTAATAATCTGGCAAAACTTATCAAGAAAATGGCTACTTCTTTTTTCTCTTCCTTCTCCTCTTCCTCTCTCTTTTGAGACAGAGGGCTTCTCTGTTAACAGTCCTAGCTATCCTAGAACTTGCTTTTTTAGACAGAGATCTACCTGTCTCTACCTCCCAAGTGCTAGGTTTAAAGGTATGGGCCACTACCACCCCGCCTTTAAAAAACAAAACAAAACATAAAATTGTATGTGTATGAGTGCTTTGTCTACATGTGCACCACATAAGGGCCTGCTGCCCATGGAGGTCAGAGGAGGCCTCGGATCACCTAGAACTATAGTTCCAGTTGGTTGTAGGCCATCATGTGGGTGCTGGGAGCCAAATCTAGGTTCTGTACAAGAGCAACAAGTGCTTTTAACTGCTGAGCCGCCTCTCCAGCCTCAGGAATATGGTTTCTCATTCAATACTTTTTCCCAAGTGTTCACATCAGTGCTTAGATCGGGATGATCTTGAAAGGCAGTGATTGGCTTTCTTTTCCAGCTGATTTCTGAGGAAGGAGTGAACAGTCTGAATGTCAAGGAACTACAGGCAGCCTGTCGGGCACGAGGCATGCGAGCACTTGGTGTCACAGAAGACCGGCTCAAGGACCAACTGAATCAGGTATGTGGCCTCACTGACTAGTTGGGGCAAGTTTGTAGCTTTCTCCTCTGGCAAAAATTATCTACCTTTTCCAGACCAGCACAGGCCTATGTGTGTACGTGTGTCTGTGTGTGTATTGTGTGTCTTCAAACTAGAAAAACCCTCAGGCTGGCACAAGCCTGCACACCAGGCTTGTAAGGCCCAGAATTTCATCCCTAACACCACATCTCTACCTGCTAAGCCATCTCGTCAGCCTTCAGTTTTGTTTTTTAACATAGTTCTGGGGAATCAACTAGAGGCTACACATATGCTAAGAAAACACTTTGCCACTAAGCTACAGCCCCTGCCTTCTAAAAATTTTGTTTGTTTATTATGTGAAACCAGGTCTCAATGTGTAGCCCTGGCTGTCCTAGAACTTGCTATGTGGAGTAGGCTGGCCTCGAACTCAGAGATCTGCCTGTCCCTGACTCCTGAGAGCCTGGATTAAAGATGCAAGCCACCACATCCAGCCTGCCCTTCAAATTTTAAAAAGAAAGAACAATTTTTCTAGACAAGGTCTCCTACTATATGACCCAGTCTGACTTTCAATTTCTAGGTATCCTTCTGCTTCAGCCTTCTAAAAAAATGGCCTCATGTGTGAAGGCGCTTGCCTCCAAGCTGAGTTTGATCCCCAGAGCCCACATGGTAGAAGGGGAGTAATGACCTGAAAAAGTCATTTTCTGGTTCTATTCATGTGCCTCTGTGGCACGTGCTGCCAATCCCTCCCAAACAAACATATAAAATAAATGGATAAAACATAAAAGCTACAAATAGTAATGGGCACAAGCAATAGATATGTATGTTCCCTAGGCCTTTTTATTTTTTAAGTGTCAAGTTATAATAACCTGGGCTGCCATAGAATGTATGATCTTTCTGCTTCAGTTAGTACAGAAATTACAGGTATGCACTACCATCCCTGGGCCAGTGTACCATCCTGTTTTTAAGCACAGAGTACAGTGACCATTCTCAGGGTACCTGGAGCTGCTGGTCAATTGGTGTGTGTGTGTGTGTGTGTGTGTGTGTGTGTGTGTGTGTGTGGTGTACGTACTTTATAATATATATATATTCTGAATTTTTTTTTGTCCTTTATGTGTATAGGTGTATGTTTGTGTACCTTGTGCATGCAGGTCCTTGTGGAGGCCAGAAAAGGGTGTCAGATCCCCCAGAACTGGAGTTACAAACAGTTGTGAGCTGCCATGTGAATGCTGGGAGTATCCAGACCCTTTGCAGAAGTAGCAAGCTCTTTTTCCAGACCCTGAAAGAAAATTTTGAAATATCTTAGGGAAATGTATTTTAGTAACTTAATGAACGTGTTTACTTAATCATGTTTTCTGTGGCACCTAGACTCTGTATCCCTCAAAACCACAGAAGGGAACTGGGGTAGACTGTCTAGCACCTTGCAGCGGGGCACTGGAGCCGTGGGTCAGGCAAGGGCAGCAGTCCAGTGAGTGTGCTTTCATTCCAGTGGCTCGACTTGCACCTACATCACGAGATCCCCACATCATTGCTCATCCTGTCCCGGGCCATGTACCTCCCAGATACCCTCTCGCCTGCTGACCAGCTCAAGTCCACCTTGCAGACCCTTCCAGAAATTGTGGTATGTATTGTTGGAAGATGATTTTGACTTACTGTCTTGGTGGGCTTGGCACCCTCCCCTGTGCCCCTCCACAGCTGTGGGAGCCCCTCTACCTTGCTCTTGCTGTCCTTTTCACCCGGGCACTCTCAGGCACAGCAGTGCTAAGGTGACCAATCTGAACCGGTGTATTTGAGTCTTTCTCAGACACTCAAACAGTTCTCTGATGGATGGGGAATCGTACTTACCCTTGGAAGCCTGGTAGCACCTCTAAAACTTAGGAGGCAACATTCTCTCCGTGTGAAGCCCATGTGGTAACAGGGCTCAGAGGGGGGTAAAGGTATAGGTCTGGCACTGCAGGCTCACTGGCAGCTACCGTCTCCTTTCTCTTCCTCTCAAGGCAAAGGAGGCTCAGGTGAAAGCGGCAGAGGTGGAGGGCGAGCAGGTAGACAACAAGGCAAAGCTGGAGGCCACACTGCAGGAAGAGGCTGCCATCCAGCAAGAACACCTGGAAGAACTGCAGAGGGCTTCCGAGGCTGTGGTAAGCAGCAACCTGCAGTGACTGACTCCATGGGACACACAGCTGTCCCAGCCCAAGTTTCCTAGAGCCTGCCTTATGGCCATGTATGTGGCTCTCAGTGCTATCCTGTTTTTACCTGCAAGGATCAGAGTGGTACAAAGACATAGGTGTTTGGCTGTAGAGCTATATCTCTCAGGGACGGTGCAACAGAAGACATGTGACATCTCTCTGATCACTACTAGCATAGGAAAGGCTGGCTTAGCATCCAAGCAGGAGTTACCAAGAGACCCACCTCTCAGGGTTGTTTTCCTAAGAGATGCTGACTCCCATAACTGTGCTCACCTCTTGGCCCCACGGTATCAAAAGCTGCAGGAATCCATAATGTGACTGGAGCCTGGAATTGCCCAGGTTATTCATGTACATTCCTTCACTCAGACTAAGTTCCAGAGATGGGCAGCATGCTGTGACTCAATCTGTTAAGCAGCCTTAGGTGGCCTGCTCATCCTGGGCCAGGGAAACCACTGCTGCTGGGTGATCTGTGGGTCTTCTTTATCACTTAGTAGATTATTCCAAGTGTGACCTGTCATGTAGTACATGCTGAGTGTGACTCCAAAGCCAGGTGACCAGGGCAACAGTGTGATACTGCTTACATTTCAGAAGGACGTCCAGCCTGAAGTAGCTGAAGCCACCGTTCTTGGGAGGCCAGAGGCTGAGCTTCAGCCAAAAGTGCCTGATGTGACCCTGTCCTCAGAAATCCTGAAGGATACAGCACCTGTGCTGGAGGGTTTGAAGGTGAGCTATACATGACCAGGGGAGGAGTAGGGCTGCGTTGGGTGTTCCTTAGAGGTCTTGCTGGGTAGGACATCTTACCTTCCATCCAGTCCACACTTCAGACCCACCCAGAGAGCATGCTGTGTATTGACTCATTTATTTTTGGATGGGGGGGGGGCTCACTTCCATAACCACAGAGCCCCTCCAGGGACACTTTTACTCCCTGGTAAGATGAAGTAGTGGCAAAGAGGTAGGGACCAACCTTAGGGGTATGAGATGAAGCTGCCAGGCTCCTCATGGGTTTCTAGGCCCTTGTCCTTCTCTTGGGCAGTGAGGGAGGGGAAGGAATGAAGGCTTAGCTTCTAAAGCAGCTTCCTCTGCAGAAGTGCACCTTGGTGTCATTTGCTTGGTGATTGGGTGTGAGGCTCCTTGAGAAACTCCTGTCAATTTGTTGTCAATAAATTGGACAGAACATGAAATATCTTCTGGATCCTTTTGCCCTGAGATGCCAGGGGAATCCCACATGAAGGAGCAGATGTTCAGGTGTGATGGGCAGATGAAAATTCTTAAGTGGGAAGAGACAACCTGACAGCTGAATGGGGGAGGAGAAGAGGGAGAGAGAGAGCCTGGCCTAGATGAAAACTGTACAGGAAGGTCTCTGCCTGGGGTCTTGAAGGATAGCAAAAGCCCTGTGCGTTGTATGAGATTTCTGACCTGGACTTTCCGGCCTAGCCTCAAGGTTTAGACCCACAGACCCACAGAACCACAGAGACACACAGATGCTTACATTAATTGTACGCTGATTGACCTGGGGCCCAGGCAGATAACTTGCCAACTCTTTACTCGTAAACTAACCCATGACTCTTATCTTGTTCAGCCATGCAGCTCGGTACCTTTCTCAGAGCAGCATAATCGTCCTCTGCATCTTCTGGCTTCTTTGTGGCATCTCTGTTCTGTTCTTCCTGTTCCAGAGTTTTCTTAGTCTGGTAGCCCTGCCCACACTTCCTGTCTGCCTTTGGCCAATCAGTGCTTTTTATTAAACTCATAGGTGGGACAATTATTTACAATGTAACTTCATAAATCCACTACACCTGTGTGTCTTGAAGGGAATGGATGATCAGGATCACATTCAGGACTCAGAGAAGGAGGCAAACCTTGTACCCGTTAAAAGAAAGTGTGGAGGGCTGAGGCCTAGCAGTTGCCTCTAACAATGACTTTTACAAAAAAGGGGCTTGACAAAGTTTCTGACCTGGGCTTGGCCACTGGAGTTTTGGGGAAGAGAGTGTGGGTAGGCTCAGCAGAGCCTAATAGGCTCCTTTAAAGACTGGCCTTTAGAGGACAGGCTGCTGCATGGCCCAGGAAACCCCAGAATAGACATGTCTGATGAAGGGTAGAAAGTCATGGTAGTGGCAGAAGTCCCAGGAACTCGAGGTGGCTCCCATATATTCCTGCAGGAAGCAGGCTGTAGAGGCAGACACAGAATGACCCTGGGGTTTAATGGCCAGCTACCAAAGCTGAATTGATGACCCTTGTTCTAGTAAGAGACTCTGTCTCAAAAAAGAAGGTGGAGGATAGAGAGGTGGCCCGGTAGTTACACTGCTCATGCTCAATTTCTGTTCCCAGCACTCACTCTCTGGTAGCTCACAAACACCTGTAACTCTAGCTCCGAGGGACCTGGTCTCCTTGGGTACCTACACTCATGTGCACCTTTAATTCCAGTACTCAAGAGGCAGACACACATACACACACATAAATAATAAATACTAAATACTTTTCACAACTTAATAAATAAGAAGACAAAAAATTTTTGAAATTGTAAATACTGATCCAGATGGTGCAGGGTTATAATTCTGGCTACTTAAGAGGCCAACACAGGAGTTTCACAAGTCTTAAGGAGAGCCTGGGCAATTTAGTGAAAACCTTATCCAAATAAAAAATAAAATAGCAGGGGTTAGAGAGATGGCTCAGAGGTTAGGAACACTGGCTGCTCTTCCTTAAGACCCAGGTTTGATTCTCAGTGCCCACAGGGCAGCTCAATACTGTCTGTAACTTCAGACCCAGGGGTCTAGTGCCCTTTCTTAGTCTCTTCAGAAACAAGGCAGACATGTGGTGCAGACATACCTGTGGACAAAATATACTCATACACACACACACAACCACTTGTTAAAAACCTGTAAAATAGGGCTGAGGTGTGATCCAATAGAGTGCTTGAATAGCGTGCTCAGGGTCCTAAGGTCAGTACCCAGAACTGCAAACCAGAAAAACAAACAAACAAACAAACAAAAATGACCTGTCTAGTGTTGGGTGGGTGTCTAGATCACTTTGGAAACTACTTTGGTTTTTTAAAGCATCAAACTCATACCCTATGGTCAGCTGCCCTAGTCCTGGGCATTGCCCCACCAGTGGCTATACACAGACTTTCACCGCGCCTGTCACTGTAATCACTGAAAGCCAATAGGAAGGAAAAAGATGTGCTTGGTGTTGCTGTCCAGATTATAGATACTTTACCATTGAATGCCAAAATAGGTAAGTTGGTCACAAGAGGCAGAGCTGATAGTTCCTCTCCTATAAAATTCTAGAAAACATGGGCTGTCCTGTAGAGCAGGAGGCAGGTCAGTCTTGCTAAGGGATGGAATCCTGGGGAATATAAAGGAACATTTAGGGAAAACTAGTGTGCTCACTCTGCTGGTTATGGGATGAGTGTGTTGGGGTACAGTGCACCAAGAAAACGCAGAGCAACATAGTCCAGAGCTGAGCTCCAGCTCTCTTGAGGCTGTCCCCAAGTGCTTGCCTATGTGATGAAATAGAAAAGCATTTGTTCCCTTGACTTAGATTTATCTTCTTACTCATTTCTTTCCAGGGAGAAGAGATAACCAAGGAGGAAATTGACATCCTCAGTGATGCCTGCTCTAAGCTGAAGGAACAGAAGAAGTCCCTGACCAAGGAGAAAGAGGAGCTGGAGTTACTGAAAGAGGATGTCCAAGACTATAGTGAGGTGGGTGAGCAGACAATACAGGGATATAGACCATTATAAATAGCCCTTCATCAGCTGCTCAGGGCCCAAGAGGCTGACACTGCAGGGGGTGGGTAGAATACAGCTTTCTCAGACCCCAGAGCATCAAGTAATACTTCAGTCATGTATATAACAAGGTGGCCAGAGAGAATTTGGGGAGAAAAGCCAAAGGGAAAATCAGTTTTAACTAGGGCTATAGTTGAGCAGTAGAGTGCAAGGCCTAACTTCCAAGTTCTAGCACCAAGAAAGAAAATGAATTTATCCCAAAGCTGTCCAACAGTAATCCTAATTGGGCCACTTTGCAGGTAAATGACACCGTTGTTAGTGCTAAGTAGATAGTGATAGGTATCTGAACCCTGGTGTCATGTGAACAGCTTGGTCACTTGATCCGTGAAATCCTGATTCCATTCATGACCCTTCTTTTCTTATCCAGTGGTTGTCCCTCCCTTCATCCCTCCCTTGTTTCTTTTCTGCTTCCCTTTCTTTTATATGCTGGGATTCATCCCAGGGCTTTGTGTGTGCTACACAAGTGTTGTGCCTGCATCCTCAGCCCCAGCAGACTGTGTTTTCTGACCTGAGGTACCAGTGCGATTGTCCCCATGCTGTTGGACAAGTAGTTTGCTATTGCTCATCTTCCCTGTGGTAGTCCAGAGCTCTGGCTGTGTGACCTCTCCATCAGAAACCACACTTGAGCAGACAGACAGAGGCCTCATTCCCCTTTGCTCCTCACCCTGCTCATGTCCATGGAGAGGAGGACGGTGCTGAGGATTCCTTGAGCCTTTATATGTAACTACTTCTTTAGTAACTGCAAAGGAAGTTAATACTCAGAAAAGATTTTTTCCCTCTAATAAAAAAAATTAATTTACAAAAATAAAGGTAGGCATGGTAGGCTGCTAAGCCAAAAAAATTAATAAGAACAAATTTGCATGATAAGCACAAGATCTTCTAATTTTCTGAGGCTGAATTTAATTCTTTTGTCTGGTTTTTGTTGTGTGGTACTAGTGATCAAACACAGGATAGTAGGGAGCATTGTACCATTGAGCCACATCCCAGCAGAAATTAATATAGAGCCCTTCCTCTTTGTTGGTCCAAACTTTTTAAAATTAGGACTTACAGGAGATCAAAAAAGAACTTTCAAAGACGGGCGATGAGAAATACATAGAAGAATCCAAAGCCAGCAAAAGGCTGACAAAGCGAGTCCAGCAGATGATCGGGCAGATAGATGGCCTAATTGCACAATTGGAGACCAGTCAACAGAATGGCAAACTGGACCCCCATGAGAGCCCTCCGACAGGGTAAGTGAGCCACGAGCCTAGCCTGGCCTGCAGCTGACAGGCGCTTTTGCTGCCATCTAGTTCCAAAGCATGTTTCTTTGGCCTCTGGCTGCCCACCTTGTGCTCAGGAGCAGCCATGATTTTGAGAGCTCTTGGCTCTTTACTTCCCTTCACAGCCCTGTTTCCACACCCCTGAGCTTGTTTTACCTCAGGTAGCTCAGGTCTGTGTCCTCTCTGCCTGTGTCTGGTCTCTCCTCCCCTTCAGTGGTACCATTCCCTTGACTCTTGGATCTTAACCACACTTGGATCCTGGGTCTTCAGACTGCCAGGCTCTCTCCTGCTTCCTCCCTACCCAAACCCTGATATCGAGACACCATTGTGAGCGCCTTGCTTGCCTGCGCAGCCACCAGGAAATAGTGGCACGCTCCATGTTTTTGTGGGTGTGCTATGAGCAGACTTGCCACAAGTCCTGACCATCGACTCTACAACGAGCTGTGCTTTGCTGTTCCAGGCCCTGTACCTAGAGGCTCTTGTTGGCTCCCTGGCAGACACAGGACTTGCAGTGCTCTCCACTGTGGCGATGTACACATGTGTGGGGGTGACCATGGAAGCCAAAAGAAGGTGTTAGATCCCCTAGAGCTAGAATTATAGACAACTAAGAGCCAACATGGGTTCTGGGAACTGAACTCAGGTCTCTGACAAGAGCAGTAAGTGTTTTTAACCACGGAGCCATCTATGGCCTCAAGGGTTTATTTTTGTTTTTGTTTGTTTTTTCAGTTTTATGTGAGTGTATAAATGTGTGAGCGTGTGTGTGTGAGTGCTATATGTGGAAGTGTATGTGTGCTGGTGTACATACTTAGGTGCACATGGAGGTAGTCATCCCGTAAGCCCATGATCTTACTGCCTTTGCCCCCACCCAGCAGAACTAGGGTTACAGACAAATATGTGACTACTCCCAACTTTTTACATGGGTTCTGAGGATTTGAACTCAGGTCCTCCTACTGCAGTAAGAACACTGATAGCTGCTAAGTAATCTCCCCAGCATCCAAAGATGTTTTCTATCTGTCTCCATGATGGCATTGCACCCTAAAGGGGAAGAGCTGTGGGTAAGGCATGAGGCCAAGCACCTGGCCAATATCACATGCAGACTGCACTCCCCAGGGAGAGTGTCATCAGTGTCGGGGAGCTCATCAGCGCCATGAAGCAAATCAAGCACATTCCAGAACACAAGCTCATCAGTTTGGCCTCAGCCCTGGATGAAAATAAGGACGGCAACATCAACATCGATGACCTTGTGAAGGTGGGTCTCGGAGCACGGGGCCGGGCAGGCTAGCCGGGCTGTTCTTCTGTTTTAGGGCCAGGGATTTGGGGAGGAGCTGCTTATTGAGACTCTCAGAAGGGAGCTGGAGAGATGGCTCAGCAGTTAGGGGCACTGGCTGCTCTTACGAAGTATTGGGGTTCAGTTCCCAGCACCCACATGGCAGCTCACAACTGTCTGTATCTCCAGCTCCAGGGGCTCTGGCATCTTCACGCAAACATGTATGCAGGCAAAACATCATGCACATAAAATAGGTTGAGTCTGCAGGCCAGTATCTCAGCCCTTTTCTCTCCTTTGAAATCACACTGGAGTTAAGTTTTTAAAGTTACAGACATAATGGCGAGATAACAAAATGAGCCCCTGCCCTGCCACAGGCTCAGTCCAGCACACGTCTCCTTGGGCTGTTCCTACGTGTACTATAGGACCTGGCATCTCTATTAGATCTGGTGAACACCTGCCAGGACCCCTTTGTGGGCTGCCTGAGACCTGAGAGACACTGAGTGAGTAGATCAGCCCACAAGACCCAAGTCAGGATCTAGCCTCCAAGGGAAGTCTGGCTTCTAGCCTGCAAATTATCATGGACCTACTTTAATTATAAATCATGGTTTGGGGGGGGGGCTGCCTTCATGGTTCCCAGGACACCTAGAAAGTTAGTGATTTTTTTTTTCTAGATAAAGCCAGAAATACTGGCTAGCTACCTTTAGTTCTGTTTTAAAACAAGGCACTATCAGACATGCATGCTGAGCGTTTTCCAGGCTCTGCCCTTGGTTTTCGTGGCAGGAGCAGCTATACGTCAGTGCCTGCCCTTGCTGTACCAGAGCTGTCCCCAGGGATGCAGTGGTGGAACAGCTCCCAAGTCCCCTCTCCTGTGTGTGTAGGTGATCGAGCTGGTGGACAAAGAAGACATTCAGATCTCTACTGCCCAAGTAGCCGAAATTGTGGCCACACTGGAGAAGGAGGAGAAGGTGGAAGAGAAGGAGAAGGCGAAGGGAAAGGCCGAAAAAGAGGCTGCAGAGGTGAAGAGTTAGGAGGACAAGGCCTGCTCCTCCATGTATGCCAGCCAGAGTGGGAATGACGTGATTCTTAGTGGCAAATCTAATAAATCAGAAACTTCCACAATCAAGCAATCTTTAATTTTCATCATTCCATGAAGATTCAGTCAGGCTGGAGCCTTAGAGCCCTCTGGTGATTGTGTCTGGACTCATGCCATAGTGTGGTACTAAGTGGCCCTAACCCTTGGGTTAAGGGTACAGCCACCAATAGGATCCTAGCCTCACACTGACCCCTAGCTCCAAAGGTAGCTTGGGCCAGGCTGGGTAGGAAAGCATTTCTCTGTTTATGTTCTTACTTGCTCAGGGTCTGGCCAAGCCTCTGTCCCTTGAGAGGAGAGGGAGAACCAAGTGGACTTCCAACACCTGTGTGAAGCCAACCGGATGTGCCTGCATTTCCTGAGAGGCCTTGGGATAGGAGTTAGACAAACACAAATGCAGGCCTTCTGCTCGGAAGACACGAGTCAGTCAGAGAACTTGGGATTCCCAAATGCCAGTGTACATAGATCTGTGTGCTCACACCTCCACGGTTGTGTCTTAACTACCAGTCCCTGACAGCAGTGTCTATCTGGTATGGATTCTGAAGCGTGCTGACTGGAGTAGTCTCAATTTGCCATTGATCTCCATCTGATTCTTTAACTGACTAGTACTGAATTTCCACACATGATCATCTGCCTAATTCATGAGTAATTCTTTAATTAATGGGTGACACCCTGAAGAAGCCTTTGAAAATGAAATTTAAGTCCTGTCACAGGATAGTGGGCCAACAAGGGGGTCTTGTTGTGTTGCAGACGCAGGCTTCTTTAGCACAAATGCTCATGACTGTACTCCTGCCACCAAGCAGGTGCCACAGAGCTTTCAGCATGGCGTTCCCTGCCTGCTGACAGCTCACTGGCACCCCTCTGAGTTAGAGCCTGCACTAGCTCAAAGTCCAGAGCTCTCTGCTGAGTGGGCAGAACCTTTCTTACGTGGAGATGGCTCCTTGGGTAGGCCAGGGCTGGGTCTCCTGTGGCCTCACCTCCACCCTCCCACTGTAACCATATCCTGGGAACACAGAGAAAGCAAGATCATGAGTTCATCTTGGGCTCTTTTGTACAGAAAAAAATAAAATAAATTCTCCTTGAGACTCCAGACAGGATTTGAAGATACAGAGAAGCAGCAACTAGAATGGGACTTTCTCGGTTTCTTAAAACTTTTTTCTTAAAGGAAGCACATGATGCTAAGCAAGAATAAGATCATGTATAAGATCATGTAAACCTGTGGATGGAGCCTAGTAGACATATGGTCACATCTGTGAATCCTGGTGTACCCTAGCAGCCTGGTTCTTGCTGTCAGTGTATATACTTCTGAGTACAAGATCATGGTTGCCAAGTGTGTCCCCGCAGTGGAGGGTTTCTCCTGGGAGTAGCATTCTGGAGCCTGTCCTATGTCTACCTATTGTCTTCATCCTTTATTGTACTACTGGGCACTGTTGGTGGCCCTTTGTTGGCTGTTGCTGACTTGGGCATTCTTCTACTGTCCTACTCTGGACTCTGCCCTCAGGGTCATACCATCATCCCAGAAAGTCCACCCTGTAACACTGTAGGGCCTTAGCACCCACATGTGCTTGGAAGGTCTAGCAGTGGGTGCTTGCCTTGGTTTTTGAACTGTCCCACGTCTATTTGTTTCACTGCTTGACCTTAGTACAGCTGGGTCATGTTTAGAAATGGCAGATCCATCAGTGGTGGCAGCTAACATGTTTAATCCCAGCACTCCGGAGGCAGAGGCAGATGGATCTCTGAATTTGAGACTAGCCTGGCCTACAGATTGAGTTCCAGAACAGCCAGGGCTACACAGAGAAACTCTATCTTGAACCACATCATTACCACTACTCCCCTCCAAAAGAAAAATAGAAATAGCAGATTCGTGACTGAGAACTGCCCACAAGTTAAGCATTTGAAAGTTGGTTGCTCTGTACCTAAGTGCTTGCCCAGATGTGGGATACCCACATGTGATAAATGAAGCTAGGGTTTCTGACAATCCTCTCTCCACTCCAAACCACCTTCCCATGCAGGATTTGGCATCTGAAAGTCCAGACTCCTTTTGGACTTAACATCTTAAATGTGAAGGGCTCCATGTAGTTGTGAAAAGCTATCCTTTTGGTCTTGGCTTCTGGGACCATGGTAGGGAAACAAGTTCTGCACCTTTTTCTGACTTCCCAGGATCCTAGAACCTCCAACTGGGTCACATGTAAACATCTTCCATGTCCAAATAAGAGCCCTAAGAGATCCTTCTGAGCCCTGAGCAATCTGACTAGCAAAGAAATCGAAGGGGAACTCAGATCACCCTAAGTTGATTGTGCTGTAGGTACCAGGTGTGCTCAGATTTCAGAGGAGCTTCACCCCTCAGCCCCTTAGTGCCAGCTCACCTTTAGGGGGGCCGAGCCTTGGTTCCAGGCTAATGCCTTGAGGGACCTATCTGTGGAGACCTATATCCCCTCATCCTGTGGTACAGCCCTGCTTTGAGGAGTCTGACAAGCAAATACTCCTTAGACTCTCTAGGCTGACTCAGAGCCCTGGGAGATGGGCAGGCTGCATGGGGTAATGTTTTCTAAACAATTTGATGTAAGGGGGTGACTGAATAAAGTGCCACTGGTGACTTGTCTGTATAATGGTTTGTCCAGCTTAGTCCTGACACCTTAACCAGCCTGCCAACCCTCAGATGGCCTCAGACTTGTCACTTCACAGCCCCATATTGTGCTTGTCATGAGCTGCACAGAGTGGGCAAGAGGAGGACTCTGGCTGAGGAGTCCCAGGGAAGTAAGTGTACTACTCAAGCTCATAGAACTCAGCTACAAGGACCGGTAGAGGGTAGTGGGCCTGCTGGAGACAGCTTCCCAAGTCCCGCCTTGGATTTACACTTGGGTGGCTCAGCTGAGAGGAGGATTTGGGCAGTAGGTAAAGGCATATTACCACATCCCGCTCTTCCCAGGATACCAACACATACGGGTGTCCTCCTGTGGCCATTCTTGGTGTCTAGAATACTTAACTGAGATTACATTGGTCCCTAGGATTGAGGTACAGGTTGCAGCCGAAGGGTGGGAACTGCTTGCTGGTGGAGATGCATGCCCACTGGCTACAGTGAGGGCAAACATTCAGATGAGATGGATTTAGACAGTAAATGTAAGTCCATTTCCTGTCTCAAGGAAAGCCTATGAGCCAGGGAGTGGGATATGATTGACAGGACGTTTAACACACCACCAGTCTCCTGCCTTATTTTGCTCATGTATATGCCCATGTGCAGGCTTAGTACCTGCAGAGACCAGGAGAGGCCGTCCTATTCCCCAGAACTGGACTTAAGAATAGTTACCATCATGCAGCTGTTAGGAGTAAAGGCCAGGTCCTCAGCAAGTGCCCAACTAAATCACCAAGCCAGCTCTCCAGCCTAGAGGCAATTCTTGCTGGTCTTCAGACCACAGGGAACACAACTACATGCCAGTGGGTAAGCAGGTGTGTTCTGGAATTCGATCCGTCTCTGATGCTGGCCAGAGCAAGCCAGGAAACCATCCACCTTCACCACCACCCATACCCAAAAGGCAAAGCAGTCAGGCAGAGATTCCTCCAGAGACTAGACACAGCAGAAGCTGCCTGACATAAGGCATGGGAGATTTGAATGCAAATCCAGTGCTTAGTGTGGAGCCACTCATTACTGTGTTCTTGTTGGGCATTAGTCACTCAGTAGACACTGGTGGTGAAGCTCAAGGCCTAAGCCTCTACCTCTTCTAAGGTGGCAATGGGAATACTGTAGACAAAAGTGGCCTGACCTATGGCCCCTGCCATTCTCAGAACCCCTTCTATAACCCTGGACCAACCTGCTGGTGTTAAAATCTTTCCTTGGACTTTAAAAGGGCCTCCAGTTGTCATAGGAAGCTGTGCTCAGCACGGCACTAGAGGGCGCCACAGGCTGGCACACAGCTGACCTAGGCAGTATCAAGCCTGTTTCAGAGCTAAGAATGTATCTGGTGCCATGCCCCTATATACATACACACAACTCTCCAGGCTTTACACAGGCCCTTGAGCTGCTCCCTTCTGCAGAGACCAGAGACACTATCAGTTGTCTGATGCTCCAGTCCCTGGTATGGAACTGTCTGGTGCCCGTTATGAAGTTGCAGTGGTGAACCAACACAGAGCCAGGCCTACACTTTCCTCTAAAACCCAGTACCTCCCTGAGATCCTCAAGCTCCTATTTCAGTTGTCTTGGCTATGCAAAAATAAGGTCTCCTGACCTAGAAGAGAGGCCTGATCCTAGCAAGAGATGGAGCAAATTCATTCAGCCTTTGGGTCTCCCAAGGTCAGAAAGTATGACAGACAAATGTAGTAAGGAAACACTAAGTTCTCTTTACACTGTCCTGGAACTTATTATGTAGACTCCAGTAACCGTGAGGTTCTGCCTGCCAGCTTAGGCTACAAGGCAGCACCCACCAAGCCCAGCTGCCCCTGCTCTGGGAAGGAAAAGCGAAGATAATTAGACCCCTTGGAGCCTAAGACCAGCACCTTGCTCGAGGGACCAGAGGCTGCCCATTCATTACCCGTCCTTTCCCAGCCTGACCCCATAGGCAGTAAGGACACAGCTGTGCAGGACTCAGAACAGAGGGGAGCACTCTGAAAGTCAGAACCAGTTCTCTTTATTTTGTTAACAAAATCACATCTGCCAGTGTGAGCTGACAAACTTTGTGCTGGGCCCCAAGAAAAGTTACCCTGAGCCACTGTCCTGACCCTGCGGGCTGATGGGCAAGGGAGAGCCACCCAAGCCTAGGGCCGGCTAACAGTACAAAAAGTAACAAAACTGAATTTATCACTCTCACTCCCAAGCTTTGAAAGGTAGCAGTCTAGGCTCTAAAGTCTTAGGAGCACTGCATAGGAAGTGTTACACCTACAGCAAATACACCTTGTAAAGACTCAATAAATTATAGATAGATAGATAGATAGATAGATAGATAGATAGATAGATAGATAGATAGATAGATAGATAGATAGATAGATATAGATGATACTGTAACATCTATTAAAATCTGAACCTTCAGGCAGGGCTGGTCCCTCCTTGAGCACAGCTTCTGCCTGAAATACATTATCAATTAGAATAATCTGTATGAAAATACCAGTCACCTTGAAATTTTTTTAAAAACCTAAAGAAAGATCCTATATAAATCTAATCCCCCACAAAAGAGGGTCAAAGGAAATAAAAACTGCTCACCAGAGCCACCTCTAATTATGAGGGCTGTTGCTCAAGCCTTGCTGTGGCCAGATGCATATTCTCAGAAACCCCCTAAATTTAGCATAAACCTCTTCAGCTGTTAATAAGTTACAACTTAAAATTTCTGCAATAACAAATACCCTGGGGCTAAGTGCTATGACCCTGGGATGGGAGACTGGGGTTTCAAGGATTGATAAATAGCTTTACAAATATACAGATCCAGGTACAAACAAAACTTGGCTGCAAAGGCCCGTGCTTCCAGGCTTGTTCTTGGTCTTTTACCAATGAGCCCCAATGGGGAATCTTGCCTCTGGGCCTCAGCTTTGCCTGCCACCATATAGATATTCTTTTATATATAAGTATGTATATATATATCATACAGGACATCTATTTATATAAATGTACATTTGCTTCTGGAATAAACCATTCTGATAGAAGTTATGGCTCCCACCTTCAGGTACCCGTAATTTCAGTCTGAGGGGCAGGGTGAGAAGTGGAAGGCCTGGAGGTGAAGAGCTGTGACTCACCCCCAAGCACAAGGTGCCATGTAAGAAAGAGGCTTGCCACATAGGGCAGAGCTTCTCTGCAGGCTCAGCTTTGGGCACCAAAAAGGCCAAGGTCCACCCTGTACATGGTGTATAGCCCTCTCTGCAATGGTCCCTGCGAGGTGGCAGTGGGGGATGAGGGGGCCAGAACCCCAGGGTTGTACAGGGTGGGCCCTGTTACATTCTACATTTGGTGCTCCTGACCCTGGCCAGTCAGGAGACCACTATACAGCAGTGCATGATCCCAAGGGGCCTCTGCACCCAGGAGCCAAGGAGACATACACACACACACACACACACACACAAGTCCTGTCTACTGTTGGCCCATCACATTGGGCTGGCTGGGTTCACTGCACACCAGCAGTAGCAGGGCGGGCTAGGGTCCGCGTAAACATTGGCTGGGACTTGGTCTGTAGGACTGTTGGCCCCTCACGTTCGAGGTCCTCCATTACTGGGTGGACCTGGAGGCAGCAAGTCATGGGTGAACACAGAGTCATCCCCCGAGGAGCTGGAACTAGGAGTGTCCTGGCCACCTGGTGAGTACTGCTCAAAAGGCACCCATAGGTCCAGGTATTCCTGTTGGCAGACAAGGCTATCAGAACTGTGCCTTGGCACCCTCTTCAATCCCATCTGTGTTCAGGCTGTGACCTTAAAGGGGAGTCCCACCACCAGAGCTCGAAGGAACAACATTCAGAGAGGAGGATTGAGTGGCACTTACATCAGTTGATGTCACAGTAAGGATGCGGTCTAAATCCTCTACCAGCTGTTTGAAGGTGGGCCTCTGTGAAGGCACTGCATGCCAACATTCCCGCATGATCATATACCTGTGACAAGTACAGCTGTTGAGTTCCTGGCCTGCTGCCAATCCCTACCTCACCCTATGCCACTAACCCTACTCATCCCAGGGACCCTGGTAAGAATCTTGCCATTCCCAGGGACTGGGTAGAGAAATGAACAAGGAATGCTTTGCTCACAGGTCATGTGTGCAGTTGGCTGGCTTGTCCATGCGGTGGCCCTCTTTCAATAGCTTGAAAAGCTCTTCCACTGGGATGCCAGGATACGGTGAGCCCCCCAGTGTGAAGATCTCCCAGAGAAGGACCCCAAAGGACCAGCTGCAAGGGAGTGAAGACAAAAGGCCTTTTACTCCTGGCCCCTTGCTGCTGTTGGCCCAGTGAGGGGATAAACCACAGCCTGAGAGGGCCAGGACCCTGAAGACGGGTGCATCTTAGGTCCTGTCTGTCCCCAGAACTCCCTAGATGTACATACACATCACTCTGGTGGGTGTAGACTCGGTCAAACAGGGCCTCTGGTGCCATCCACTTCACAGGTAGTCGGCCCTGGGTAGAGAGAGAGGTGTGTTGGTTCTCATGTGTCCTCTGGTGGGGGCCTCACACCCTGACCACCCAGGACTCACATTTGTGGTCTTCTTATAATAATCTAGATTGTGTACATCGCGAGCCAGGCCAAAGTCTGCAATCTTCATCACATTGTCTTCGGTTACCAGCACATTTCGGGCAGCCAAGTCTCTGTGGATGCACTGAAGAGACATAGAAGGAATCTAGACTGAGCTGAGCCCTCCTCCCCAGCCCAGGTTAGCTTGTCACTTCACTCTTCCACCCAGAGAGGCCCCACCGGCCCTGGGCCCTATCTCTGCTCACCTTTTGGGAAGCCAGATATTCCATGCCCCGAGCCACCTGGTAAGCACAAGACACCAGGTCCTTGCAAGTAAGCTGTTCTTCCGGCAGCCTGCAGGCATCAAAGGAGTAGTCCATGCCTGGAGGTCGCCTTGCCCGCAGGAACTCTCGTAGGTTGCCCTTGGCTGCATACTCCACCAGCACATACAGGGGCCCTGGGAACACACATACCTGAGATGCTGTTTGACTCAGGAGCCCCCATGCACCTTTCTGCCCTCCCGCTGCACCTACCACCCTGTGTGCAGGCCCCTAGCAGGTTGATGATATTCTTGTGCTTGCCAATCATTTTCATCATCTCCATCTCAGACACCAGATCCGACAGGTCCTTGTCAGTGGCATCATCTGTACCAGGAATGGGGGGGGGGGGTCAGTCGCTGGCCACACAGCCCTCAAATGCCCCCTTCTACTTCTCCCCTCTCACCTTTCAACATCTTCACAGCCACAGTCACAGGCTTGGCAGTGCGGTCCTTGTCAATGCCAATAGCTTCTGCCATGACAACCTGGCCAAAGCAGCCTTCTCCAAGAGGCTTACCGAGTGTCAGCCTGAGCACAGAAGCAGAGGCAGTAAGTGTGTGTGCACTCCCAGGCCTCACGGTCAAGTACCACCATATACTGGAAGCCCTATGGGCATTTGCTCATGAAGACAAAGGATGACTAGCCCTTCAGATCCCGCCTTCCACTCCACTTCAGGAGCATCTAATCCCACCTTCAACAGGCCCTGCCTAGTAACCCCATCTAGCCCTCAAGCCCAGAACCCCCACCAAGTACATATTGTCCCTCACCACCACTGACCGGGTCCTGGATAGCTCCCACTTGGGATCAGCAGGCAGCTCAAGTTCAGAAACATTGGCCAGAACAGGACCTTCTCCTGAGGACAGCCGGGCAATGCGGACCAAGGGTGTGTTGGAGTTCATAGACGAGTTGGACTCCAGAGATACCTGCTTGGGTCATCAGGGACAAGTTGGTACCACACAATGTGGGCTGAACATTAGAAAAGGGATGGAATGGTATAGTTCCCAGGAATGGCAGATCAAGTCTACGTGAGACAGAGTATGGGACCAATAAAAAGGGCTGGCTGCTCTGAGACTACTTTAAAAAAAAAAAAAAAAAGTTTTTCACCTCAAAATTTGGGCTCCATGTGAAGAACTAACATAGGGAGGGATCAGCCCACCCAACCACAGAGAACTGAATCTCAGGCAGGCCCCAGGCCCTGGATACTGGTGGGAATCTAGAAGGGCAGGGCTGGGCAGGGAGCTCAAAACCTGGTATCTACTTTCTGTTACCTGTCGTTTAAGCGGGAAGCGAGAGACCTTGTGCACAGTGGGTGAGCCGAGGCCCTTCTTTGGGGGACTGCGAAGGCGGTAAAGTATCACAGCTGCCACCAGCAGGATGAAGAGGAAGAAGCCCACCCCATAGCTGAAGATGCCTGCAAGCACGCTGCCAGACTCATCAGCTTCCATCAGCTCCTCCTCAGCTGTAAAGACACAAGTTTGGGGACCTCATCCAGCCTTTTCAGGCTTCCTATTGGCTGGACAAGGCCTCAGTGGGAGAAGGAAAGGACCTGGGATGCTCAGGAGATGGGAGGCCCAAGGCCCAAGGCTCCCACTTGCCTTGGTATTACAGTCAAAACATCTGTAAGTCAGCAGGGCCAGACCCAGAAGAGAAGAAGCCCCGCAGAACCAGAAGCACCCACACCGCCACCCAGGAAATGCCAGAGCCTTGCTCAGATCAGTACTGTGGGAGCCCAACTGCAAGATGAAGGGGAAGCCCTTGCAGAACCAAGACAGGGCAAACTGATGTTCCCATACCAAGCACAAGGCCAGGGTGAGTTTCACAGGATGGGCAGTGATAAGCCTTAACAGGCCCCCTGCAGTCTCTGGCAGCTTTGGCATGTCCTGAGCCAGCACCCCAGGAGGACAGGTGCAGCGTGAGCAGAAGCCAGTACCTGGCAGCACCACCAGCCACGCAGAGTGATGGGAAAACCCGATAGAATTGCCCGCGAGGCAGGTGTACTCCCCCGCGTCCTCAAAGGTGACATTGTGCAAGGACAGAACCTCTAGCTCCTTGTCGGTGGTGTTAGCGCCTGCCGTCTACAAAAAGAGAACAGAGCGCAATAGGCAAGCGCCAGCACCTCCCTTTGGGTACCACAGCAGTCCACACGAAGATGATCCAGCCAGGCTGTAAGGAAAACGCCGCCACTGCCGCCACCACCACTGCAACCTCAGCCACCACCTTGGCCCTGCCACAGACAGCCATGGAGGCCCAGGGCCCTCTGCTTCCTGCACCGAGGCACTGAAGCCAGTCAGTCCCTCCACCAGTGGTGAGTCCTCTGTCCCAAGGTGAGCAACAGGCAGGTGGGCAGCATGGTGCCACACAGAGGCAACATGCAGAATTAGTGCAGAAATAGGAGAGGTACAGACGGAAAGATGAGCAGACAGACAGACAGGAAGGCAGAGGGCATCAGAGTCAGCCAGAGATGGGTATAAAGTCAATGCTCACAAACAGCAGAGTTCAGCCCCTTGGAAGCTCTAAGGATCTTCTACTAAGTGTCTAAATGGAGAATGCGAGGGGACAGCACGAGTCTGGCGGGCTTTGAAGCAGGCAGTCAGTCAGTGGTAGCCGGCTCTACCAGTATTGTTGGGGCATCATAAGTAGAGTGAGAGCCACAGGCGGGTCAAGCAGGACAGGGGTCGTGCAGGGCATGCAGGCAGGTGCATGGCTGGAGCGTTGGAGCTGGAGCTCAGCGTGCCAGGCAGGCATGGGACAGAGTCTTTACCTGCTTGGGGCCCGTGAACACGCAGCCAAAAGGCCTTCTCAGCCACGCCTATGAAATTGGTGGCTCGACAGAGGTACTCGCCCCCATCCCGCTCCGACACATTGGCCAGGCGGAGGCGTGCGTCTGCCTCCACCTTCTCACTGATCCAGGACTGCGGGGACAAGAGACTGGGCTCAGGCACACCCCGAGCCAGCTCCAGAAGGACATAAGGATGAGGCAGGGCAAGCGAGATACCCAAGGATGGAATGGGGGCTAGGCAGCAAGACCTGGAAGGCTGCCTGGAGGAGAGGCACATCATGGCAGTGGTAGGTGTGGTTTCAGAGGCGCCTTCTCCATGTTCACAACCACACACACGCATGCACATGGAACCCACAGCCTCTAAACCCTCACTCCAGGGGTCATGTTAGGGCAACTAGCTTATGCTCACTGAACACCCACACCCATGGTGGGTACACATGGAACAGCAGCCTCCTAACAGCCAGGACTCATCTCCTCCCCACCAGACCTCCTTGTCTCTGAACAGATATTTCTCTTTGGGCTTCCAGTGTCACAAAGTCCCAAATCAGGTGACCCCCCTACCCGAGGCCACAGAACAAAGCTACAGGCAGGCAGAGGAAGGATAGAGCCAGTACTACACTGCAAGCAGATTGCACCAGCCAATCCAGGCCAGCTGGGGTCCAGAGTACTAACTCAGCAATCATCCTCATGCCCCGGGCCACTATAACTGTCTGACAAGAGAAGCCTTCTTCAGGCTCAGCACTCAGAACAGACAGGGAAACAAGTCTCACAGAGGCACAAGTAACAAGAGCCTTGCCTGGAGCTCAGAACAGGAGATTCACTGCCCCTTCTCAGAAACTTCAACACCTGAGCCTAAATACCAACATATCCAGGGACTTACGGACCAGGGCCAAGGCAGCCCCAGCTGACCCATTCACCCACCCACCAGCAGGCAGCAGAGCCTACCTTAAGTACAGTGACGTAGGGCGTGCCATCAGGGCCCACCTTGCTGCCATTTACTTCCACATGCTTCAGCCACTGGATATGCGGCTGTGCATCGCTGTATACCTTGCAGTGGAATTCTACATCACTGCCCAGAACAGCTGTCTGGTTGGCTGGCAGCCCAGCCTGCAGGATGGGCCGGTGTGGAGAACGCTCTGCAAGAGACAGCCAAGTTAGGAGCAGTAGACCACAAGGCCAAGGGATTCCCTGCCTTAGCCACCCGGCCAGGCCCTCACCCAGCACATCCAGGGTATATGTCTGCCGGATGCTGCCGAACTTATTCTCCACCACGCAGGTATAGTTTCCACGATCAGAGGGGACCACACTCTCCATGACCAGGCTCCACTGCTGGTGCCGAAGCTACAGGGAAATTTAGTATATGAGCAGATGCAGACTGTACTGTGTTCAGACCCTGCCGCTCCAGGCCCCTTTCCCAGACCCACCTTGATGCCCCCTATGCGATGCTCCCCTCGGAATTCTTTGCCGTTTTTCAGCCAGGAGATGGAGGGGGTAGGGTTGCCAGCAGCTGGGCAGCGGAAGCGTACAGTGTTTGCAGCTGGCACAGCCAGCAGTTTCTTATCCATACGCTCTGGTCGAGTCCAATAAGGGGCCCCTGATGGCAGAAGTGCCCATAACTACTATAATCAGTGCACCCTTCCCAAACTTCCCTGCCCACCCACCCTTCTGTATTGAGAGTCCTTTGCTTTGCCTGGACAGATTCCCTGAAACCTCAACACTATGCATCCACAGCTGCCCCAATCTCCCACTTGGATATGTCCTCCTTGCTCTTTGGTTCAGGCTCACAGGTGCAGGTTGTTCCCAGAAGGTAGAACCCAGTAAGATGCAGATCCTAGGAGACAGCTAGGCCAGGCCACCCCACCACGGTCTGTAAAACCCAAGCCAGCCTCTATGGTGCCCAGGGCCTGAAAGATACCTTTCAGGTCAAGTTACCCCTCCACTGTTCCCTCTGTCTAGGCTTGGTCAAAGATGCCATCCTGTTGGGAGGCAGGAAGCAGCTGAGGGACACAGCAGGGATCCAGGACAAAATAAGGCAGGACCCTTCCGCAGAGCCCTCACTGTTCTCTGCCACAAGACTATGTGCAGCTCTTAAGGGAGGACCCTCCACACAGGACGGGAGAGAACTGTGCCGACTCTGGTGAGGGGCCCCTCCAAGCTCTGAGCTGCCCTCCCAGGCTCCTAGGAGGCCCAGTAGGCTTGGCAGAAGACTGTCACACTTGGAGACTGCAGGGATTTAATGCTGTTGCTCACTACCGGCATGGTCCACAAGGTGACCCTTCAGTCACCTTATAGCCTAAACCCATGTGAGGCACAAACCACCAAATACAGCCTAGAAAGGCCAGGACAGCACAAGCGGACAGGAACTCAGGGCAAGGGCCCTGGTAATGTGACTGAACAGGAACCATGGGGCAACTGTGTTAGAAATTTTGCTCTGAACAACCTTGAGGCCAAAGGCAAAGGGCAGAGAAGTCAAATAACTCCTCAGGGCAGTAGCCTTTGTTGGCTTCACTCGGACTCTAAACCCACTTCTGTACAGATTCCATACTGAGGTCTCCAACAAGCCCCTTTACCTGACACTCGTTCACGTTCATCTATATTGTGTCTGATTTAACACCTTGTCCACTCAAATGGTATTCAGTCCACACAGCCTCCCCACACACACCATCTGCGACACCTCCCTTACACAGTGGCACAGTCACTCTCCTCTCCTGCTGGCCTAAACCAACAGTCCTTGGTGTCCTTCAGTCCAGATTGCTCCTCAACAGCAACCTGAGCTCCATGACAGACTGTACTCACACCTGTGATGTCCCCTCCCACTCGAGTCAATACCCAAATTCCTGCAGACGCCCACCTCCTGGGGCACTATAGCCAAGTCACCCTCTAGCCATCAGACTACAGGAAGGAGGCAGCCCAGCGTGACCCTGACCAGTCAGTGTGCCTAGGTTCTAATCTCACCTGCATCTTCAGCCACATCTTCCCCATCTTCGTCATCTCCTGAGGATGGAGCATCTGCAATAGTTGTAAGTAGGCAGTGGTTCTGTGACACCCCACATCCAGGGACCTGCTGCTCCCCATATTTGGAGTCAATCGCTATCTTCAGGGCCCACTGCTCCCTGACTTTGGGGTCCTACCTTCCAAATGCCACTCATTCAGATAGAGAGGCGGGGGACTATCAGAAAACAGCAACAAACACTCTTAGGCAAGGGATGCTACAGCCACCCTACCCAGGACTGCCCTGATCCCCCTGGCTATGAAGCTACTCAGTGTACTTGACAGCTCCACCCACCAAGGACTTACCTGTCACACGAACACTGAAGTGGCACAGCACACGCTGAGTGAGCCGCTGCTGGCAGCTGTAGATCCCTGCATCCTCATGGGAGGCATTCAGCACTTGAAGCCTCTGGGTTCCCACCCGGATGCGGTGGGAGGCCACCAGCCCTGTGCCATCCTTAGCCCAGACAGTGGGACCTGTGGGGGCACCTCCAGGTGGATGGCAGCTTAGCTCCACTGTGTCCCCACTGCCAAAGGCCACCTGTTCCTGCTGGCTAGTTTCAGGCCCTGGAACCTCTGTGAATGAAAATGGAAAATTATAAAACAGATGCTCTAAAGCAGCATGCTGGAGGCCCAGCACTTTATAAACACACTAGCAAAGGCTGTAGCAGGCAAATGATAGATGTGCTCTTGGGGCTGGAATGCCTACCAGACTGTTCAAATGGGGGGGTGGAAAACCAGTTCAGTAAGAACCTGGGGTGTGGGCATCTCAGCTCTGTCAAGAGTCTGGGCTAAAGCTTCTGGCTCTGTCTTGGGAGCTGTCTTCTGAAGATTATATGAAAAAGACACGGCAGCACCCACACTAACTGGAAGATCTAAGTGTGTCCCGAGGGTGAGTGACAGCTCTGTGGTTCAGCACCTCCCTGGAAGCTCTGAAGTCTTGTCACCAACCCTCCCCCTGATTCCTCCGCCATTTGGAAATGCACAATCAATTCCTGGCTCACAGAAAAGCACAAAAGCAGGTTGGGGACAGGCTGTCCTTCGCTGGCCTCTGGCTCAGAACTCAGAAAAGAAATAGGGAGCCCTTTCAGGGTCCTCTCAGCACCCAACCCTCGTCTTGGCTTCTAAATCATTACGGGTGGATAGCCAGGGAACAAAACACACTTGAGCAATAGGAAGGAAAAGCTGGGTATGGCAACTCACACATTCAGGAGGCTGAGATAGCACTGCCACAAGCTCATGGCCAGCCTGGCCTAGCTACAGTGTGACACGGTCTCAAAAACCAAAACGAGAAGAGAGAAGACAATACAAGGTCATGCAAGAGCATGGTGGGCAGCCCTTGCTTGAATATTCCACAAGGGCTGCTGGTCCAGCAGCAGCCAAAGTATATCAGGCAGGGGTCCTTGGGCTGGGGACAGCCCCATGCCTTGCAACTTACATGCCCATTCCATCCAGCAGTCGGTTAGAAAAATGGGACAGAAATACATTAAAGACACCAATCTGGACACCTAGGTCTCTGGTCAGCGGGATAAAGAACCCAAATGAGCTGACAGGGTGGCGAGAACATGGAAAACCCCATTACAATAAAGAACCAGGTTTGGAGGAGCAGTCAGAATGGCCGTGTGGGCCAAGGGGAGCCAGCCACTCACCCTGAAGGATAACACACAGTAGCATGGACCCTACAGTGGGCATACCCAGATATCCATAATCCTCCTCCCCTGCCCAGGTGCTGCCCAGTTCCTAAAGAGGGCCCAAAAACCTCACACACAGGGACTTACTACCAGCTGGTCTATCACCTCTAACCTCCCTGCCAGGATCCGACAATGCCCACCACAGGGCAGCTGGGCTTGGGGCCCAGGACAAGAATGGGTGGTCCTGCTGAGCAGACCTCCTTCTTCACATCCAGCTGGACTAGCTATAATGTCACTTGTCATTCTGCCGATGCATGGCCTAGATTCGAGGCCCAGCTGTCCACTCTGGCCACACCAGTCCTTAGACCCAATTCTGCCTATCCCAAAGTCAGCCCACAGGCTCAAAGTCCACCAGGATTCTGACAGCCAGAGAGACCCAGATTACCCTGGAGTATCCACAAAGCTCATGTCCTACAGAGTCCCACAGCTTTAAACTGTCCTGGATAGGTGCCATAGCCAGGGGCCTTCAATCCTGACTTCAACTTCTCCAATCCTGCTGCCATGTCCTATGGGGACCACCCAATACTGCAAGCTGCTTGAACACCCCCCTCCCCAAAGTAGGCCAAGAACGGGCTAGTCAATAGCCTCAGTCTAGGCTTTGGCCCAAGGGCAACAGTCAGTTAGTTCCGGTCTGGTCTGGGCAAGACAACAGGTCAAGCCATTCACCAAAGTATTTGCTTTAACCTAATCCAGAGATGGACTAGAGAAAGACACAACATCCCCCAGGCCAAACCCTTGGAGAGGCAGATGGCTGGAAGTATGAGATGGCTGAGGGGAAAAATGGCTCAGTTGAGAGAGCTGACCTTTGACTTGTCCATTCATCCCTGTCCACTAGGAGCCAGCAGAAACCAGACACCTGAAATTTGGAGGTCTGAGACAACAACATATCCACCACCACCACCACCCAGTCACAAAACTTAAGAGGAACTTGTATCAATGGTCAGGCAGATAACAAAGTTAGGACGGTGCAGAATGGTGCTTGAGAGACTACAGAAAATGGTACACCCTAAGGAGGTAGGACCCAATGGAGTTCCCACAACATCAGCCTCCAGGAGCGCAAAGGTAGGTAACTTCCTAGGCTCCAACAAAAGGACCAAACACACCACACAGGCACTGGTACTTCTGCTGTGCTCCCCACCTCAGGGACTACAAAACACCTGTTCCCACTGGTCCCCATTAACACATGGTACTGAGGTGGACGAGTGTGCTGTGTGCTTATTGGGCCAGGCTAAAAGACATTATGTCCCAGTTAGGCTGTGCGGAGTCTGGAGTCTGCTAGACTGCCTCAGTTTCCCTCACTATGTCACAACATACAAATCCCAACTTTCAGACCTGAGGTCCAAAAAGGCCTGGTTAAAGTGGCTAGAGCCTATAAAAAAAGTACACAAGGATTAAAACCTCTGCCCAGGAATCTTGAATGAAAACAATGTAGTCAGACCACAGCTGACCTGTGGCTGTGAGGGCTGCATCCTGTCTGGAGGACCTGATAACCAGTTCTGGTTACTACTGTTGAGACCCAAGTGAATACCACAAGCATCAAATCCAGACCTGTTTGAGGCCATCCTAAGGATTCTAGGGACTTGAGCTTTGGAGCAAGGCCAGGACCCGGATCCAGGCAACATCTGCTTTAGTAGTGAACACACCTGGTTTAAGGAGGTATGGCCAGGTGTATGATTCAAACAACCCAGGAGGAAGGAGGGTGCCACAGGGAATCCTGAAGCCAAGAAAGGGTCTCCTACCTTCCTCTTCTTCCCTACTCCCCACCATCCCACCAGAACACATTCCAGTTTCCACAGTTTCATAACAAAGTCAAAGAAAAAAAGAATCCAGAGGCTGGGGCGGGCTAATGAGGGTTTACTGGAGATTATCTGGTTTAATCCCCGAAACAACCCTGCCATTACCAGTCCTCTTTGGCAGGACAGATGAGAAAACTTCGATTCTAGAACGGTACCCAAGCTTAAGCAGGGCTCAACCCAGGTGGCTTTACTCACAGCTCAGTCATTTCTCCACCTGGCAGGCCACCTAGCCCCAAACCCTCACTTTACTCCTAACCCACCCTAGGTAACTCATTTGCCTTCTAGGTACAACTATTTTTTTTAAAGTGTGTGTGGGGGGCACTTTCCAGGTCCCACAGGCCCCAAGTGAAACCCAAGGCTGGAAGTAGAAGGGGCTCCTAGGCTCAGTATAAGATCCAAGCTTCAGGGCCTAAAATCAGCCCAGGTTAATGAACCACCGCGAGGGCCCGCAGGGCTCAAAGTCCAGCGGGGGAGGGGGAGGACGGGGGGGGGGCGGGACAGGGACGCAGGCAACGCCCAGGGAGGTGGAAGGAGGCATGGCTTCTGTCACCCGTTGCGACAGGCCTGCAGGAGGGTCAGCCTCTGAAACCCCTGCGGGCTACTTTCTTCCCACGGAGTACACCAGCTGGGCTTACCCCACCACGGGTGGCTAGGGTAGGCTGGAGCCTTAGCCCCGCCCCACACTCTTGACCCCAGCCAGCTCCAGTTTGGTAATTTATGTTCCCGGGGAAAGCGCCAGCCAAGACCTCTGTAAACTTCACCAGGTCTTTGTATTTTTACTGCCCGGCCCATCTCGTTAAGGAACCGGATTAAGTTTATTGGCCTATCAATTCCCTACCTGTCTCACCAGCTTGAACTCAGGGGCGCGGGGTGGCGCACATCCCACCGATCCCTGGCCGCCAGGCTCAACTTCGGTTCCTGCAGCAGGGTCGTGCCAGGCCGCCGGAGTCACCGCCTGGAGCACCGGGAGGGTGTGCGCTCCACCCTTGCCGCCCTTACCCTAGCTCACTGACACCCGACGCGGGGAGTAATATCTTCATCTGAATGCACATGCTAATGTGGTTCAGTCGCCGGCCATTCGGCGCCCGGGAACCAGGCCGTCCTAGCAGGCGCTAAAAGCGCGCGCTGACCTCCCGACCGCCTCTGTCACGCCGCTGAAAGACACGCACATTTAAGCTACCGGCCCACTTTCATTCATAAAAAAAAGAAAGAAAATGACATTGTTCCGAGAAGCTGCAGCCGCGGAGGGAGAAAGGGGCATGGGGGCGCCGGGAGGGGCACGCAGCCATCTGCCTCGTCCCGCTGCGCTCGCACCTCCTCGAGGCCGCGCCGCCATCAATGCGCGGTCTGTGGCCGCCGGGGTACAAAGGAGCGGCTGTTCGGCCTCAGCTCGGGTGGGGCGGCAGCTTACCGAGCGAAGGCCTCCCTCCGCGCGGCCTCCCGCCAGACCACTGCTCTGCTGTGCCACGCTGCCATCGGGCACAACCAGGGGCCCGCGCGCGTCGCACCTCCGGACGGTGGCGGGGCTCTGGGTGGCCACGGCTCCCTCCCGTTTTCTCAGCCTCCGTTTGATGGCACCGAGTACCCCCATTGGACTTTCGCGGCCAAGCGGGCTGCGTAGGCGGCGCCACGATCCTGGAACAACCGCCCCTCACCTCCCAGAGCGCGGCTCGAAGGTCGGTCCGTGAGCGCCCCTGGGAACCGACCCCTCAGACCGCCTACAGGTAGGAGAGTAGACGGCGCTGGAGCTGTCAGCTTGTCATTCGAGACACTGGACGACAGAGCTGAGCTTTGGCTGGGATACCACTCCTGTCCACTCTCAAAGTTCAACCTTCACTTTGGCCAGAATAGATCAACAACTATGCTGGGAAAACGGAGGGGGGGACGACCGACCAATAGTCACTTTCCGTCCTCGCAGATACGTAGAGCAACAATGAAAATCGTGGAAAACCGGCTTGCGCGCCCTTCCGATGCTGCGCGGCTGGGGACCACGGCCACCGCGCACCGCTCCCCGTGTCTCTCTTAGGTGGTGGCTGAGACTCCAGACCCACCATAAACTGCCTCTCCAGACCTGACAGCGGTCTGCGGGGCGGGGTACAGAACCGGGGCGCACTGGCCGTGGTGCGACTCAACCTGATGCCCCTTCCTCACCCAAAAGCCATTCGCAGTTCCCAAAGCTGCCGTGGGCCAGCGCCGGGCCCCCCTTGGAAGACACCTTGGGTCAGTCCTTACCTGCGGTTCTCCGCACAACTCGCTGCTCTAGGCCGGGTGGCTCAGAGGTAGCTCCGGCCACGACCGCAAAGCAGAACGCTAGCAAGCAGGCCGGGACTACCATGGCTGGAGCGGGGGCCGTGGCGTCCTCAAGCCGCGCGCGCGGGCATGCTGCACTCCCCCACGCCCGGCTCCGGCGGGAGGGCGCCGCTCCCGAGTCTGCGGGAAGAGAGCGCCGAGTTACTCGGGAGGGCAGCGGGGGACCCCCCAGCCGCCCCGCCCTCCGCCTCCCCGGACTCCCGGGCCGCCTGGCGCCGGCCGCCTCCTCCCAGCCGCGGTCTCTCCCTCCTCCCCTCCCTGGCTGCCGCAGAGCCCTCCCAGGACGGCGGCGGCAACAGCAGCAGCAGCAGCAGCAAACTTTTCAGATCGGGAAGCCCGTGCTCAGCCTGGTCTCACCGCACGCACGGACCACTCCAGTTCCAGCCCGCCTCGCGGGCGGACTGCTTCAGCGTCCGCCCGACCCCTCCGAGCGCCAGCCGGGTCTTTCATACCAACCTGGCGGCTGCTAGAGCCCGGCTCACCACGCGCGGCCTCGGCTCTTAGTCCGCCTTCCCAGGATCTCTTCGGTCCCAGCGGCTGTCTGCCCTCCACTGAGTCCCAGCGCCGGAGTGGACCGCCCGGCGCCAGCTGCTCCCGCCACCCCCGCCGCCACAGTGCACTGAACTGGGGCTGCCCAGCGCGCAGCAGCCAGCGGAGGAACGGCCTGCTCCCGCCACGCCCCGAACACGCCCCTTCCCGGGCGGCCGAGGGGCGGAGGATTCGGGGAGGCGTGGTCATGCGGGGGCGCCGGGCGGTCCCGGAGGGCGTGGGAGCCCGGCTGGAACCGAGCGGGCGAGGCCAGGGTCGCACACTCGACCCCTGAAGCAAAGTCGAGCTCAGAGCTGTCTGCCAGTACACTCCTTCGTCCAATAAGACGAAGGGTCTCAGAGAGGTGGTCTCGGTGGGGGTCCAGGTGTTAAGGCGACTTCACAGTGAACTGGCCCCAGAGCTGAACCCTGAGCAAAGAACCGTTAATTCCCTGATTGCAATCCAGGGGGACAAATGGGTGGAAAGTGGCCTTGCGGTGAAGGATGGAACAGAGTGCACAGGACAACAGAAGACGAGGGGATGGCATCCTAGAAAAGGGGGGCACACTGCAGCATTTATCAAACCAATCGGTGGTCTGCATAAGCTCAGCTGCCTGAGTGTCCTGCTCAGGGGATGTTCACACTTCCCCAAGAAAACACAAGTTTGAACGTGACCTTACTTACTGCCTAGCCTCAGAATAACAAGAAGAGCTGGGGATATCAGGTGGAGCATTCTGCCCTGTTCCAGAGCAGCCTGTGGAGGTCCTATCGAAGCAGCACGTCCATCTTAAGGAATTCTAGGGACACATCCCATCTGGGGAGTGTCACATTGACAGCTGGTCCCAAAAGGGTCGATCTGTCCGCATCATCATGCTGGCAAACTGTAGGTGCTGCCTTTTAGACCCTCTGACACAGCACCCACCATCACCACCCTGTGATTGGTGGCTCTGTGTCTACCTTCACAAAGCAAGGACTCTTGTCTCACAGTCAGGCTTCAGATCTGAGACCTTCGGGAGCCAGATAGGGAAAAAGATGGCATCTTGGCTCAGTGTTTCTGCCCAGGCTGGCTGTGTGTTGCTTGAAGGGCTCTCCCTGCTCATCAGAAAAATAGAAAGTGACTCACTGACAGCTCTTATCTTTCCCAGATCTCTGAGCAGGACACTGTCCCCAGTGCCCTCATGCCATCACTCAGTGACCTACTGTCACCAGGGTTTCCTGCTCTAGCCAAGCACACCTCCCCGCAGACTGGCTAAGATCCAGGCCTGGGTTCCCATGGCACCTCCAGGTAGCTGCCCACAGGTCCTCTCCCAGGCTGCCACCCCAGGGGGCCATAGCAGACATTCTCCCCTAATCTATTGGCAGATTAATTATCAGTAAATGAACCAGAATGTGAACTCTGACCTCTGTTTCCACCCCTTTCTCTGGAGGATTTACCAGAACCCTCCACACCCTGGACCAACTGGGAGATGAGCATCCATCTGAACAGCAGTATTTTATTTCTGGGATGACCTCCTTGGTAGAAATACCTAGTTGGGAATCCTAAACCCATGGTGGTGATTCTCTGAACCCTGTGACCATATCTCCCAGGCTGCCTTTCTTTCTGACTTCCAGGTATATTTGGGCAATGGGCAACATATTCTCTTAGAATAGAGGGCCCCAGACAGGCTATTTCTACTCCTCAGCTCCTCCCCTAACCCTTTGGCATGGCATTGGCCAGCTCTTGTAGACCTCTGCTCAGCCGCAGCACTGTGGAGGACTAGTCCCCTTCAAAAATTAGCTGTGTAAAATTCACAACTTGTATTCTTGTCCTGAGCTACTGCCAGATTAAAACCTGGTTGTCTTAAATTTACTTTCACAGTCCAGGACATCAGAAATCTGAGATCAAGATGAGTTGGCTGTGGGCCCTAGAGTAGGCTTCTTTCTGCTTATTACAACTCTGAGGCTTCCAGGCATCCTTGACTTATGGCCATATCACTCTAGTCTCTGCCTCTATGGTCACATGGCTTCTTTGGTGCCTTTGCCACATCTTCCATCTCTCAAAGGACACTTGTGGTTGGATTTAGGGCTGTTCATAAAGTGCGGGATGACCTCACCTCTAACTCCTTCCCACCATTACACTTGCTCGACACTTCTTCCAAATAAGGTCACATTCATAGATCTCAGGAGCCAGCACACAGAGCTAACTTTGGGGGAGCCACCTTCTGCCCACTACACACCTGGAAGTTCCTGATCTTTTGATGTCATGTGTCATGCTCATTCTGACATGGCCTGGGTGTCAAGGACTCTCCACCATGGCTGCCATGTGACCTGGAAGGTATGGTCTAACGGCAGTGTGATTTGGAGTGGGGGTAGTTTTTTGAGAAAGGGTTTTTCTGTATAGCTTTGGAGCCTATCCTTGAACTCAGGCTGGCTTCAAATTCACGGAGATCTGCCTGCCTCCGCCTCCAGAGTGCTGTGACTAAAGGTGCGTGCTGCCACCACCACCAGGTTCAGTGTAAGTTTTCTTGTACAGAGTGATTCTTCAGAGTCAGTGAAGAGTCCACATGCTTCTCAGAGAGCTACATAAGATAAATCTGAGCCAACCATTCTGTTATCTGTGCCAGGATGATGCCAGCCCTTAAATCTCCATAATGTTGTTCCTAACTTAGGTACTATTTTATCCTGGGCCCCTCAGTTGAACTCCAGGCTTTTACTAAAACTAGGCTCTAAGAAGGTAGGTTTCCTTGGCCCATGACAGAATCCCAGGGGACAAAGGTTGGAGCCTGCCAACATCCAGTATTGATGATGGGGCTGGGAGTCTCCTAATGCTAAACTCCCCTTCCATGCCAACACCACCTTGCCTACTTCCTGGGACCCCACTAACTTTTTAAACCCCACCGAGATGGAGTCTTCAGTGAAGATGAGTTGAGCAAAGGCCAACGCAGCACAGAAGGGACAGCTAAGAGACCTGAAGCTGGTGACCTCAGCTTTCTGGGGCCTATGCTGCTGAACAACAAGTAGAGGGATTGAAGAGGGGGCACCAGTTGAGGAGGACCACCGACCGCATGTGTCTTGGAATGGAACCCCCACAGGCTGGGGAAATGCCAGTGAGGTACTGTCAGTGTAGGAACTCTCCTGAACAGACCTGAATTCACAACTCACCTCTTGCCATGGGGTTCCTGCCAAGCTTGCCCTCAGGTAGGTGCCTGATCCAGCAGGGGGCTGCTGCCATGAGGCTGAGTGAAGGAATAAAGGAAACTGAGCCCTAAGAAATTCCACTTCCTGGCTGAAAGGAAAGAAGGTTTTTCAGAGCCACAGAGCTGCTCTGCCCCTCCCAGAAGCCCCCATTCCCTTACCTATAGGAAACATCATTACTGTGTACTTATAGGCTCAGGAGTCAGTGCAGTATCATGTGTAGGGGGCTCAGAACTCCCTATTACAGGACCGGCCTGACCTAGTTCCCCTGAAGTAGAGAGAGCAGGTTTGAATGGAGATGTATTAGTGAACAATGGTAGGTCATTTCTGCCTTTCAAAATTACTCTCAGAATCTGAAGATTAAAATAAACTGTACATTTGGTTGCACATAATAGAAATGGATTTTTTTGGGGGGGGAGGGTTTCAAGATAGGGTTTCTCTGTGTAGCCTTGGATGTCCTGAAACTCACTCTGTAGACCAAGCTGGCCTTGAACTCACAAAGATCCACCTGCCTTGGCCTCCCAAAAACTGGGATCAAAGGTATGCACCACCACCATCCAGCACAGAAATGGTATTTTAAAGAACATGAACAAGAAGAGAAAAATATTCCAAAAGCCTTCAGCCAATACTAGCTACTATGTAAGACTCTTAATTTTAGCTGTGAGCTTCCTGGCAGGTTGAGCAAAAAGGGCAGTAACATGAATCATGCCCTGTTGGGAGCATGGACATGCTGTGATATTCCAGACCTTTTTAATATTTTGGCCTTTTTGCCCCTTGGTTCACTCAGACCACTAGACCTCAAGCCCTAATTCTGGTTTGGAAAATGTGCCTGGATGAGCAAAGAACAGAGATCAGAGCTATGGACAGATGCAGGGCCAGGGTGAGGCTGTCGGGGATAGAAGGGCTACTCAGCAGAAAGCAGGAAGAATTGACAAGAGGCCACCACAGTACCATGAAAGACCCCAGAAACAGCCAGTGCATAGGGCAGTACTGAGCAGAGAGGGGTTAAGGCCTCAACAACTCCAGGACTGGCAGGGCCAGGCCAGTAGCTGCTGAGCAGTTCAGAAATCTATTTTCCTAAGCTGTTGGCCTGAAACCTCAAGTGTATTTTCCCTAAGTTTTATTTTTTCTTTGACCCCAAACTCTGGTAAATTTAAGGGAAATTTAATTATGGTGTTTTGGGTCCATTTACACTTAAACCCTCTCAGCATTTTTCCAGGACCCCTTTGCAGTTCAGCACGCCTTGGGAGCCTTCTAAATGAATGTTTTATTAATTTTTTTTATAAAAAGGCCTTGCTCCCCCTTTCTACCCCCCCAGGACTAGCCTTCCTGCCAAGAATAAACAAGTCCTAGCTCTGCAGGCTCTGGCAGAACTAGGAATCTAGGCCCCAGGGCCCAGCAGCCCTTGCCACACCCTCCTCCTCCACCCCAGTGGGTCTCTAGTGCACTGCACCCTCCTCTCTGTCTACTGGCCCCTCCTGGGGTCACCTATAGCAGCATGGCTCTGTCCCCCTATGCTGGATGGTCCTTGCGCCCATCATTCATATGGGTCCTCCACCAAGCATAGTTTAGAGCAGCTAGTTGGAGTGTGTGTGTGTTCCTAACCCTCCCACAGATGGCTTTTCCTGGACAATCCAGGTTCTGTATGGTCAGGAGAATGTGAAGTTGGTAGTCTTGGTAGCTGCTGATAGAACCCGAACCGGAGCTCCATTTGACAGATGGGGATAAGGAAGCACTATCTTAGTACTAGAGGTTCCCATGGTGCTCCCATGTTTTAGCTGAGCTTGGGAACAGAGGAATGTTTAGGGAGCCCTCAGCAGTCAGGATCCCACCATCCCTGGTCTAGATGCCCCATTAGCTTGAGGGAAAAGGCCAGCCCACCCACAAGGCCTAAGATGCTGAAGGTGTTGGAGGAGCTGGGGATGCTGGGGATGTTGGCACATAGGCTGTTCCTAGCTAATTGGAAGAGGTAGCTGTTTGCAGAGAACTTACCAGATAGAAGTTGCCAACTCATGACCTGTAGCCACTTCAGGAACCTCACTTTCCAGGGGTGTCCCAAGGGACATAGGCCTACCCTTCAGCTCCTAAGTCTCCAGTAGAATCCAGTAAGAGGATTCAGTATGCCTAGTAGTGGACCTGAGTTCCTAAGCTAGTCACAAACTAGACATACAGGGCCTGGAAGCTGAATGAAGATAGACGTAGGGGTTAAGGGCAGAGGCCTTCTCTCTTTAGTCCACATCTGAAGGTACTTTTGCTGTCTGCTGGCCTCCAGCATGGGCTGACGGGTGATGTTCTGCATCTCAGCTTGGGTTCAGGTGCTGCCTGTTTAAGTGCTACACCCCATCACAGACAGGAAAGCTGAGGCATGTGCTATGAATCTCTTTTCTGTAAGGATCCCTTTCCTCAGAGTCTTCTCGGGCTGAGCAGAATATTCACCCAGGATATACCTATGAATGTAGAATACAGGTACATTGAGAGGCCTGAGGGATGGGCAGGCAATTGTTCCTTAGACCCCTGTCTACACAGGGCTCCCAGCTCCTCAGAGACCTAGCTAACCCTCTGGTTAGCCTTCTCTCTGAGTCACCACTTGTTCTCAGGCCCCAAGGCCCCAGCACTGAGCAGGATGGACTTGCAGGGTCTGCAGCCCCTAATAGAGATGTCTTTGCTTCTGGAGGTCCTCTCCTCTTAGCCACGCCCATTGCCTGCCCCTGGTCCTGGCTGCTGACAGCTTTATTGTCCATTAGTCTGGACTGGATAGGGACTCAGGGTGTGGTGAGTCAGCCCTCTGGGATGTGAGGGTACAGACCCCACCAAGACAGGGGTTAGGAGTCTGATATGAGGTTCCCAGGCAGTGTGGACCCTGCACAGTGCACACCTGTGTCCATGCTGGGCCCTGTTCACACTAGTCGGCCTAGTGATCACCATCCTCACAGGCCCTAGCTAGAAAGTAGTGGGTCCCATGGCCTCTCAAGCCCAAGTCAAAGACAATAATGGCTGGCTGGGAAAGCGATACCGAAAGTTTAATTCTGAGGAGCAGAGACAAGGGGAAAGGCCTGTCTATTCCTGAGGTAGGCACATCAAACTCTTCTTATTGGAGTTTGGTGGGCCTCAAGGTGTCTGGACAACTCAGCTCAATAACTATACCTCAGAATCCAGGAGAGTCTGCCCAGAGAGCCAGTCACTATCTAGACCAGTGTCTGTCTTCCCAGAGCAGAGCAAGAATTAAGCCCAGGACACCAACTGGGGCCAGAGCCCAGGTTCCCAAGCCCAAGTTATCTTAAAACTTGGGTCTGTGTTGCCTCAGTGTGGATCAAAGCCGCTTACCCAGCCTGCCACTAAAGCTGGATTCCCACAGTCATTTCCAATCTCCCTCCCCCTTCCCACTTCCCAGCAGGCTTCATGCTGGCTTTGCTATCCCAGCCTCCTTATCCACAAGACCCTCCCTCCCTTCCCTTCCATAGAATGTTTTCCTGAGCCTTTATACCTACTCTTGTGGCTTGTAGCTTATTCCCACATCCCCCTAAGGGTCCTCATCTTTAGGAGGACCATGACTGGCTTCTGGGAGGGGTAAACACTTCCAAGTCTGTAGTAAAGGGCTATAGGGCCTATCTCTGGACAATACATCAGTTCTTTTGGAGGCAGAAGACAGAGGCACAGGAGAGATGACTCCAAGGCAGGATCAGGTGGAATCATTGGCAGCTCAAGTCCTAAGGATGTCTGTGTCCTCAGAGGACTAACTGTATACAGCCAGTCAAATGCCCTGGACAGGAGAGGTGTTGTGGTGTGGGCCAGGATGATAATGTTCCTGAGAAAAAGTTCTGTGAGTTCCCAGTACCCCTTGCCTGCCTGCCTGGGTGCAGAGGACTGGGTTGGGCTTGGAAAACTAGGTCAGAGCAAGGCTGGGCAGGTCCCTGTGCCAGCACCACCTCATCTCACCCAGCAGAGCACATGCCCACGGCAGGACAGGGACGCTCATGGTAGCAACCTGGGACCTGTACCCATCTAGGTACATCTGTTCCTGTCCTGTGTGCACTCATGTGTAATCATCTGGAAGCCAAAGAGTCTCAGCTAGAGCTCTAGGCTTCCTCCAGCTCCACAAGTGTCTGCCACTCCCAAACCCAGGATATCCCACTTCCCAGGCTAGCCCACCAAAGCTGGGTAACCTAACCTATGTATATTGGGCGGCTTAAGTGATCACTGCTCTCTGGTAAGGACTCCTTACTGAGGCCATGCATCTCTGGAGCTCCTTGAGATGAAGATAAGGTCGTATTTGATTCAGTCTTTTAAAAGACAGCAAACAGCAAACCACCTGCCCTGAGGCACATAGCAAATCAAGAACCACCCTTCCTGCCTGTACCAGAAGCATCTATCCTGATCTCCCCCCCCCCCATACACACACACATTATCCCATCTAAGGACTTTCAGGGCACCCAGAGAAGCCAGTTTCACCCATGGTTATCCTGGAGAAGGTGTCAGGATCAGCAAGGGCTATCCCATGGCTATGGGGCTAGCCACACCAGGAGCTCCCCTCTGTGTCCAATGTTTATTCTGGTTGTACAAGGGGTCAGCATTGGCTTGGCTCACAGCAAGTGGAATATAGAGGGGCAGGCTGCAGTTACCCCTACTGGGCATCCTTCCCCATTCCCTTACTCCATCCCTGGGACATCCTTTGGCCCCACAGAAGCCCCAGTTTCCCAGGTCTGTCTGTCTGCACATCCCACCATGAAGTCAGTCCCCTTGCTGGATCCATTAGAAGGGAAAGTCCCCAAACCATGACCTGTCAGCATTAGGAGACCCTCCTCTAGTTCCTAAGATAGGGAATCTCTGCACAGGACCCTTGCCACATTCACTCACGGGCTGTGCCTACCCAAGGGTGAAGCTCCCTGCTACTCTTAACCCCGACTTCTGCTCCCAGGGGCAAATCCCTGTCTTACATTGAATCATGGGCCTATGGATCCCAAACTAGCACCCTAACCCTCCCTATATACAACACACACACACACACACACACACACACACACACACACACACACACACACACAATCATGTTCTCCTTGTAAAGGGCTTAAAGGATTCTCCTGCTTGCTACTGTGGAGCTCACGGAACTGGTAGTGCCAGAAATCAGCAGGTTGGGCAGGTGGAGACTCGATGGGTGCCACTCCCCTAAGCCTGTCTATTTGACTTCTCCAGGCCTGCCCTGAACCTCCTGTTCTGGAAAAGAAGATGAAGACAGCTCCACCTGCTTCAGCTATGCTCAGTGTTGAAGGTTAGACCACATACCCTCATATCAGGGGCTCCCCCAGGCCTCTCGTGTCACACACTCCAGCTCTTTCCTGGAGGCTCCCGAACATCTCTTATATGCAGGATGACCAACCCCATAAGCACCATGTCTGAGAGGGTCCCTACTGGCTTCTAGGCTTGGGCCCCCAGAAATCACCTAACCACTCTTCCCATTATTAGACAGTGTTGGGCCTGGGGGCCTAGCTCATGAAAAACCTTGGTAAGTCTCCTCTGCAGTATCATTATTTATAAAATGTGGACCATAAAGAATGAGTTAGAAGGAAGAGAGTACTTAAGAACTGAAGGCTTCTGGAGGGCACAGAATGAATCCTGGGGACATTGTAATCATGACCAATCAGGACACCCTTAGCCCTGGAACAGCTGACCAGGAGCAATGAGAGAGAAAATACATTAGTGGAAATGGCAAAAAGTATCTGAGGTGGAATGTGTGAAAGCAGGGGTCTGAGATGGAGATGAAGGGATGGACAAGTGTTGAGCAGGTAGATAGACTTGGTATAGGGCAGAGTTCAGAGACAAGCAGGATGCCTGTAGCCTAGCAACAGCAATGGTCCATCAGCAGAGCATGAATGAATACACGGAGAAAGCGACTGTGTTGGTATCTGTGACCAGGACATGCAGGAAAGGGGTGGCTCAAACCCTACCCCAAGACTACAACCTCATTTTCTCTCATATGGAGGCCAGCCCCTGCCAGAGTCCACCAATGCCACAAGGAAGCTTTCTTAAGTTCTTCATCTCATGGCTATCTCCTAAACCAGCCAGATGGGTCAGGGATAAGTCTCTGCCAACAGCTAGGCTTATTTAAGAGACTGATGAGAAAATCATAGGTGAATTCTGACTCAGGAGTATGTACCTTGTGATTCTAGACTGATAGAATTGGGGTATCAGAATCCTCTCTGGGGTAATATCTTCATAGCATTCATGCTACAATATGCCAGTCTCCATCCATGGAAGATATCATTAGTCAACTACAGCACAGTCTCTAAATAGGGTTGCTCTCTTGGCTCTGAAATCCTTCCTTACAATTCTGTACCACTATGGATAGAATCCTGTGGCCAAAATATGGATCTGTAGTCTAGCAGTGGCAAAGCATTCCTTTAAGTCCAGCACTTGGAAGACAGAGGCAGAGGGAATTTCTGTGAGTTCAAGGCCAGCCTGGTCTGCAGATCAAGTTCTGGGATCCAGGACTACACAGAGAAACTCCGCCTCAAAAAATAAAACCAAACAAACAAAAACCCTGGTGTGTGACTTCTTATCAACAAACCAGCAGGAGAAAGTGCTATTGGGTCTCAGCTCATTCCCCATGCCACCCTATGCCTCTAGTACCACACTCAAGGGCCCTTTCCTTAGATACAGACCACTAGGTCCCTTAATCAAGAAGGATGAGCTAAAGGCTGATAGAGACAAGCTGAGGCCAGTCATCATCCATCAACACTTTCAGAAGTACTCTGAGGTATGTAGATGGGGATTCAAGTTGAAGTGGAATAACTCTGGGCTCCTAAAACCCAAGCTAGCTCATCAGGTTACTAGGCCACAGCCTTGACCAGTGTCTTACCTGTGCTCATGTCCTCCAGGAGCAAATGTGGCCCTAAGGACAGTTGGCCAGATGCAGGGATTAGCAGGGCACAACACGTAAACAATGCACTGTATAGAAGCCCCCAAACATCCAAGAAAATTACCAAATTCTGAGCCAGTGTAGGCAAAACTTTTCCTAAGGAGATGCAACATACCTATCTACTCATCCCAGATAGGGAACCCAGGACAGACAATACCACCAAAGTTCAACTTGGTGAAACATGAGCTTTATTGGGGTTACTTATAGGAGCAGAAATGAGTCAATGACAATTACATCACCAAAACTCATCCCAGCACAGGTGACAGCTCACAAAGCTGAGAACCTGGAGCACACAGTACAGCCTGCAGGCAGCTTGATGACAGGCTGGAGAGTGTCCTTTTCAGGTGCCTCAGTCTGTCTAAATCTCTTTCAAGGAGCTTCACTGATTGCTGTTTCTTCCAGGGAGCTGGTCTGAAGTCATGAGTTGTCTTTGCAGCTTGGCTTGTCTGTGAGGGGTTCTCAGCTTTCTTTGCTTACTCTGTCAGGGAGGACTCTAATGAATCTGGTCAGTTTCAGGAACTTCCTGAAACTATTTTGAGTTGTTTACCTTCCTGTTCAAGGAGTTTCCCTGCAGGATGTAATGTTTTCATGCAGGATATAATGTTTCCATCTCAGAGGAAACCCATTACACAATAACCTGTTACACAATACCCAGGCTCCCACAACAGGGCTGCTTGTGACCCCCAGCTGCTACTAGATGAACCTGGGAGCAACCAGCAAGGATAGATGTCTCCCACCAGTAGGCAGGTGTTTGTAGCCATTGACAGTAGCTTCATTGAAGGGCCCTCTTTATTTAGGATACCTGGTGCGTACCAGCTCCACCAAACTCCAGGCCTGCCACCTGTGGACTTCTGGGAGCCTCCTGGAAGGTTTGGTGTTGGGATTTCAGTTGATTGTAGTATCTCCACCATACTAGCACCAGGTAGGCTTTGCCAAAAGCTTAGACACTCTAGTGGATAACATTTTAGACTAGGAAGCAGCTCAGATAAATCTGCTGCTCCATGGTGAGGGAGGGGTGTGTGTGTGTGTGTGTGTGTGTGTGTGTGTGTGTGTGTGTGTGTGTGTGTGTACCACTAGAAAAACCATTTACCAGGTTTTTCACTGACACTTTCCTAGTCTAGGGCCAGTGCTGTTAAGGAGGTGGTTTTGCTGGAGCTTCATGGGGGAGGCTAAGCCTGTCAGGCCTTAGGTTGCCAAAGAGGAAAGTGCCTGTTGGGGAAGCAGACACAGCTGTTGTGCAGGGTGAGCCTCACACTTCCTAGAAAATACAGCTTTTATACATCATATTTATTTAGGCCAAGAAAACAAAAGCATTCCAGAACTCCAGAGAGGGAGAATTACTGCCCTTGGCCTTTGATTAGTTTTGAGCCCCCTGCCAAAACAAGGACAGAAGAACAGGGCAAGTGCTGGGGTAAAACTCAGCTAAGAGAATGTTTGCTTCTAGTATAAAGCTCTAGGTTGAATCCCAGCACTACATAAAACTAAGCATAGCGTCATTTGCCTATAATCTTAGCATTTAGGAGACTGAGGCAGGAGGACCCTGAGAAGCTCCAGACTAACCAGGGATAGATAGATTTATATATCACGTTCCAGTCCAGTCTGGCCATGGCTATATTGCCAAACTTTGTTTCAATCAAAATAGCAAGACATGGTGACATACACCATTAATCTCAGCACTCAGGAGACAGAAGCAGGAAGATCTGTGAGTTGGAGGCCATCCTGGTCTACAAAGTGAGTTTTAGGACAGCCAGAACTGTTACACAGAGAAACAATGTCCCAAAAATAAATCAAACCAAAACCAAAACTAAAAAACGAATGGTGTGGCCAGGCATGGTAAAACACACCCTTCAAATATGCCAGCACTTGGAATCTCAACCTGAAGGTCAGCCTGTGACACATAACAGGATCTACTTCAAAAGCATCAAGCAGGGTATGGTTGTACACAAGCTTACACCCAGCCCTGAGCAGAGGCACGTGGGACTACAGAGCAAGTTTCCTGGACAGCTAGGGCTACATTAGGAGACCTTTCTTCAAAACAAACAAAAAGAACATTGAAGCCAAGTCGAGTAGAGGAAATGTAGGGCCCATGTCCACCTTAGTAGTCTATGTTGTCTTCCTCTCCCGAGCATGAGCCTCACATCCTGAACTATTTATTCATGGAGAACAAAGAGCCACTCTCAGAGATGGCAAAGCCACGGTGTGACCATATTCTCGCACTGAGTTGTCGGACAAGGCACCTCCACACCTCATCCAGAGGACAGCTGAGGGACACCAAGGAGAGGTACCTATGACTGACACATGGCCATGAGTAAGGATGGAATGTAGTTCACAAGCCGTTGGCCACCACATTTGCCTAAGACCACCTGATGTCCTCATGTCCTCCTAATATCACCACCATTTATTCCACACCCGGGAGTCCAGGAGCCTGTGTAACTCCAAGTGGGCTTATATCCACTCTCTGACAGAGATCTACGGCTTGTGTGATCCTCACACAGCCAGAGCCTCCAGTACTTCTATTTTTTTTTTTTTTTATTTTCCATATCTACCACTGCTCCCCCTCCCTTCCCTCCTCCTGGTTCCTTGCCTCCCCCCACCCCATCCACAGCACAACTTTTTGGACTTTCTCCCTACACTCTCCCCACAGCTGCCCAGACCACCTCGGGCCTTTGATAATTTCCTCTCCCTGAAGTTGTCTCCACTCCCCCAACACCCTATCTCATCCTTATAGTCACATTCCTGTCTTACTCTCAACCATAGGGCAGCGGCCTTGGGGATGGATCTGCCTTAGACATGACCTCTTTGGACCCAGAATTATAAAGTGACCCAACAGATGATTGAATCTGCCCCAAGGCATGATGGATGCCCCAAACCTGCACATGAACATCTAGATGAAACTAGCACCCTCAAAGTAGGCAGTGCCTAGAGCACTCACACCTTGGCTTCTCAGTAAGCCTGGCCCCTGCTTGGCTCCCTCCACCAGCCCAGGCCAGACAAAAGCTAAAGGATGAAGGCCTAGAAGGTGGCTCCTAAGCCTAGCTTACTAGAGGATGTCACATTCCACTCTGCTGGTCCAGCTGACAGAGGGCTTTTTCAAAGATATGTCTGATGAAGTGTTCTTTGAAGTAGATCATATGTGGCCACCCATGTACAGAAGCTTAAGGGGCCAGACCTGGCCAGGGCTTCCCAGCAGGGGCCAGGCTGAGGTCTGTAGCCTGTTCTAGAACCAATATCTTGATAGATACTAGATATCTCTTACCTACCCAGAGATGCCCAGGATACAGATGGCTGGATTTAAGCCTTGGGCTTCTGACAAGGTAAGGGTGATGTCAAAATCTGGGACTTCACTGCCCTACGTTGCAAGCCTCCTGGGCACCTGGGCACTAGCTCTCCCTAGCCCATCTCACTTCAGCTCTATCTGTATGATCAGAAGTCATTCATTTACTTGTTTGTGACTCCATGACCACCTTACACCTTCCATGGCTCCTGGGTTCATCTGAGCCATATAGTCTAAGGTCCTGCCTTTGTAGCTGGAGAGGTATAGCTGACCAGAAACTGTACAGGAAGGCTGGTTCAGTGATCCCCAACAATGTCCCCCCCCCCATTCTTCTGTGCCACTCTGAAAGGGTGATAACCAACAGGAAGTCCTGCAGAGTCTTGCAGGTAATGCCCCAGCTGGGGGTGGGAGTGAGTAAGGTGCACCAAGAGCTCCTTGTTAGGGCCTCTAGCCTGTTCTTTCAGTCTATCATACTGTATTGTCTGGGGCTCATTGCCCCTCGGCTACAGAGGGGTGGCTGCCATGTCCATGTCCATGTAGGATGGGTACCAGACTGCCTGCCTTCAGTCCTTACTCAGCCTATTATGAGAACCAGGACTTCCTGGAAACCTGCAGAGCCTCTGCACTTCCTGGTCAGTTCCAGGTTCCAGTTGTCTGGTATCCTTCTCCTGGGGCTTTGGCCCTGGCTGACAGGAGAAATCAGGCTGCACACGGATATTTATGACCAGCACTGCAGACAAGCCCAGGGTGGGTCCAGACTCTGCCTGGGGCACTAGAGATGCTGATGGATACTGCTCAGCTTAGTACCTGGTCAGTGGTGGGACCACAGGGCAGGATACAGAAGACAAGTTCAAGCAGAAACTGGGGTTCAGGCTTCTCAGGGCTCCAAACAGGCTCACAGCACTGAACTTAAGCCACAGGGACTTAGTGGGGCTGGGATAAGGGCTGCCACTGTGCCCTTTCTTACATGGCTGCCTTAAAGACACCTTGCCTTCTAGGGACCTGGAGGTCCTAGAGAATATGGGCGATAGGGTTGGCATTCAAACCTTGAATCTGTGTAGGTGTCTCTAGTGCTAGGCAGGGACAGTCACTACACAGACTAGAGAAAAAGGCCTGGTTTTGTTGGGGTTGAGGGGGTAGAACACGCAAAGGAAGGGTCAGCTAGGATGCCTTCCATAACAGGCTTTATGCAGGGGCATGACATGATATGATTGAGGCTTCAAGGGCTCCCTGGCTGCTGGGTGGAACGGGACCAAGAAGGCAGAACCTGCAGTCAGCCAGATGGACAAGACCCATGCTTGCTCAGGGACAGCCACAGGAGGCATGAGTGGGGTCCCCAGGAGCAGCCGACATCAGTAACACCAGGGAGAGAAGGTGGGGGCAGAGGAGGGGTCCTGAGTTGGGGGGCTGACAGCTCAATCCTGCCCGTCACTGCTCAATGGGCCCTTGTCCCCCTTCCATTGAGTGCTGCATTCCCGGCCCCCTGGAGACGGCCTGGCCACGGCCATCTCCGGGGAGGCAGGAATGCGGCAGGCGGGGCTGAAGCTGGGGGTGGGGGCTCCTGTTCTCACGCCCGGGGCCACTCTGGCCGACTCAATTGGAATTTAAATGCTGGCCATTGTTGTCCCAGGAATGGCCAGGAGTCAGCTTTGCCCTAGGGGCTTGGCCAGGCCTGGACTGGAGGAGTTAGCCAGCCCCACAGCTAGCCAGCCAGCTCCTACCAGACCCAGCCAGTCACTCCTGCAGGTTGGTCACCACTTCTCCTCCAGGCAGCCCTCCAGGACCACTCCTACCCTCTTTCACAGTTTTCTAGCTTTGATGGATTTGGGACAATGGGCTGGGAAGGGGCTAACTGTGAGATCTGCTTTCCCATGCCCTATGGTCCTTCAGGGACACAGGGGACAAGGATCTGTGGACAGAAGGGTTCAGGACTACATTGGAGGTGAGACTCAGCTTGGTAGGAGGCTGAGGTAGGGCCCCCCTGAAGGTCTTCGTGTACAGGTAGGGCATTTGAAGTCTCTGCAAGGATCTGAGCCAGGTTGAGCAGGTTCCTATAGGATGGCTTATCTGGGCTCAAAGTGGAGAGCCCTAAGAGAGAACACGTTCTGGCCTCTTAATAATTCTGAAAGGCATCTCACTGAGGCCTCCAAGTCCTGCTGACACATCACTTTCAAGATCAGAGTCACACACACCCCCCTTTGCAGTTCCAAATAGGGACCCCAGAAGGATGTGTATCGTGAAACCTGGCTTTGAATCATACACAGGCCTGCCAACTCTTTGTACCAGGCATGGGACCGTTGTTTGTGTGCTCTACCTACCACCCAGGATGACACTGGCTGTCCAACTCCAGGCCCCCACCAGGAGCCATCCCTCTACGGATGAAGCTCCTTTGCCCTTGACCTCATATTCCAAACCCTCCCTAACGCAGCTAGAGCTTCCAGGTGGTGAACGCAGCATCCCTTTATCTCTGGGGACGTCTGAGAGCTGGACCAGTAGATGGGAGCCTAGTATTGCCTTGCCCACCACCTCACTCTCCTCTTCCTCTCCTGGACTTCATTCATTTATTTATTTGCTGAACCTCTGATGTCCCTGAAAGGGGCCTTTGTCCGAGCAGACAATCATCATCACAAATAGAAACGGAGCTGTGTTTGAGCAAAGTCTGGTGTGTGTTTGTGGGGGTGGGGGAGTGGTCCAGGCCGGAGGTGGGGCGCACAGCCAGTAAGCAGTCTGCCAAGGGGGTCCTCCAGAACATCAACACAGGCCTGGCCCATGCCAAGCTATGAGACTTGCAGAAGTGACCCGTACTCACGAGCCAAGACACAGATCTATCCATGCCCCTGCTCCAGTCGGTCCTGTGAATGAATGAAAGGGGGGAATCAAAGAGAAAAACTCCAAGAGGGAGGCTGGAGCAGGCTTGGGGCTCCATTTTCACAATGGCAGAGACAGGGTGAGTAAAGAAGACATCCAGGAAATCATCCCGGAAATCATCCCATACTCAGGTTCCTGAGCATACCACCCTGCTGTTTCTAGAACAGGAGTAACCCCTGTAAGAGCCCAGGGGCCTTGGCAAGTGAGAGGAAAAGCAAAGAGAAGGGGAAAGCTCCCCCCTCCATACCTATACACTCCCCATCAAACTACAATTAAGACTTGCCGCTAGACTGGAAAGATAGCTCAACACTTAAAAACATTTGATGTTCTGCAGAGGACCTGAGTTTGATTCCTATTACCTACATATTGGCTCACAATCTTCTTTAATTTCCATTCCAGAGCGTCTACCCCTTTGTCTGACCACAGGCTCCTGCACACAGGTGCTGTATGTACATAAACACTCAGGCACACACACATAAAATAAACCATTAAAAACAACAACCACCAGCCAGTCATTGGTGGCACATGGCTTTAATCCCAGCACTCAGGAGGCAGAGGCAGGCAGATCTGAGTTTAAAGATAGTCTGGTCTACAGAGCAAGTTCCAGGACAGCCAGTGCTATACCTGACAGAGAAACCTTGTCTTGAAAAAAAAACTAAGAAAGCAAAAACTTGCTGATGTAGTAGCACAGACCTGAAGTCCAAACACATGGGAAGTAGATCAGGAGTTCAAACCCAGCCTTAGCACCCAAACTGTGTAAAACCCTATCTCAAGCATGCACACACACACACACACACACAGAGAGAGAGAGAGAGAGAGAGAGAGAGAGAGAGAGAGAGAGAGAGAGAGAGAGAGAGGGAGAGAGAGAGGGAGAGAGAGGGAGAGAGGAGAGAGAGAGAGAGAGAGAGAGAGAGAGAGAGAGAGAGAGAGAGAGAGAGAGAGAGAGAGAGAGAGAGAGAGAGAGAGGCATTGAAATTAAACAGATGCCCCTCCTGGGGATGTCCAAATGGTTTGGGGAGAGTAGGGAACTCCTGATTTTCTTGCCTCAACCTCCTGAGTATTAGAATTACAGGTGTTATGCTACCATACTGTTTCTGTGATGCTGGAGATGGAATCCAGGGCTTCCTGCATGCTCCGTAAGCACTCTAGAATCTGACCTAGATCTCCACATGCTCTAACTACGTTTTTTGTTTGTGTGTTTTGCTGTTGTTTTGTTTGGGACTGTTGTTTTGCTTTTTGAGACAGGGTTTTTCTGTGTATCCCTGGCTGTCCTGAAACTCACTGTGTAGGCTAGACTGGCTCGAGATCGGCCTGCCTCTGCCATCCAAGTATGGGATTAGAAGTGTGTGCTACCACCACCTGGCCCCACTAACTAGTTTTTTTTAATAAGTGTTTTGGGGAATGCAGAAGGACTCACTGTAAGGAGAAGGATCATGACCAGGAAATACCCAGGTATGGCTTTTTATTTGAATTTGTTTTGTTAACTTTTCTAGACAGTATCTAACCACCGAGCTCAGACTAGTCTTAAATTCAAAGCAGTTCTCCTGCCTCAGCCTCCTGAGTGCCAGAACTATAAGTGTGAACCACCATCCTTCCTCCAATGTGCTTTTAAATTTTTATATAACTTATTTAAACTCTTTATCTTGGTGCTCCTCCAAACCTAACCTGGTGTCTTGAAGGTAGAGTGTGCTCAATTGCTGATACACGCCTTTAATTCCAGCTCTTGGGAGGCAGAGGCAGCTGAATCTCTGTGAGTTCGAGGACAGCCTGATCTATAGAGCAGGTTCCAGAACAGCCAGGACTGTTATATAAGAAACCTCGTCTCAGAAAAACCAAAAAAGAAAAGGATTTGGGTATAGTTCAGCTAGCCTTTCACTGCCTCCCCACAGAACTATGGAACATAGCCCCTCCCAATAGCACTGGACCACGGGCCTCAGAGTCTATCAGCTGTGGGCTTTACTGGCATTACAGGTAGTCCTGATCCTAGAGAACTTTCTGGTGGAGGTATACTGCGGATAGATGCTGAGCACAGCTGACCATCCAGGTTGAGTGCCTGGCTCCCTCGCTGGCATGGTGAGGCCAATGCTGTATCCTGGGCCCCAGGCCTAGGGGGAGGAGGAGGGGAAGCTTCCCATCACTCTCAGGCCAGGCAATGCTGAGCCAGCACTGGTCACATTACCCCAGCTCTGCTCCTGCCCCCCACACAAACAGGATCCTTTCATAGGCATCAGAGGCAGAGCCCCAAACACTTCAGACAGGAGTGCGGGCCTGAGCTGTCTAGTGTCTGTGTGTCTATCTCTGATGAACTGAAAATACCACTTCAAGGTGGGACTCCAGGATCCTCTATCTATGGCTGAGGATCTCCACAGCTGAGGCAGGGAATAAAAATAGGAAACTCAGTACACAGCTCCTATATCTGGTCTGCCTGTGACCAGAAATCCCCAAAGTACTCCAAAAGCTTGCTTCCTCTGAGGATGACACTGCCTTTAATGCCACCTAGGACCCGAGGCAGTTGAGCCTGGATATAAGGGGCTGCTCCAGCCCACAGAGTCCAGGGCTGGAGTCTTGTATCCTGCTGCTCACAGCTTTGCTTAGCTAGCACATTTGCAGGCAGTAATTTCTGCTTCAAGCTGTACTCAGCTGTTCATTCCAGTGCTACCAAAGAGCTACCAGCTCAGACCTGGGATGGAGGCCACAGTTCCCACAGTCCACAGCAGCAGCCTGAGGGGGTCCTTTCACAAACAAAGTCATGTGGCTGGGATACCTCTGGCTGGTGTTTGAGAAGGCATAGGTAGGATTCAGAGATGCTGATCCACCCACCCATCCTCTGACCTCATTCTGCAGTCCACTCCCCTTGGTACTAGAGAGGGTCAGTGTGAGGTGACTTTGGAGCAGGTCTGGAGAGCTCTAGTGGGCACCTGGTTAGCCCCCATTACATCCTTGGCTTTGGGCTCCTTCAAGTATCAGCTCAGGTTGAAATGGGTACAGGGTAAGAGCACACAAATTCTGCTAAGGTGACTAGGGTACAGCCCATCATAGACAAGAGTAGGAGCTAGTTGGATATAGAGAACAGAGACTAGGCACAATGGTGAGCCTATAATTCTAGAGAGAATCAGGCCAGACGATCACATGAATCTTAGAGTTCCAGACCAACTTGAACAACGTAATGATATTTCTTATTTAAAAAGACAAGGAGGAGAAAGAGGGAAGCAAGGCGAAGAATGAAAATTGCCTTTTGGGAATCAGCCAGGCATTGCCCAGCAGCTATCTACAAAGGTGTGGACATGGAGGTGATCTGAGGGACATCCCAGAAGGACACGTGGAGGGCCTGGGATAGAGAGCAGTTCCAACACAAGAGTTATGGAGCCTGTAGCACCCAACTCTAATCCCAGGGGTCTGAAGTAATAATTATTTGGGTTTTGTGCTTCTAGTAAGATGAGCTGCCACAGACCAAGTCCGCATGCTACTTCCTACACCCACTGACCCAGGGCCAGCTTTGCTATGAGAGGAGGAGACAAAGATTCTGGTACTCCACCTAGACAGCTGCCCCTCACCCCCAATACACACACACAAAACCAATAGAATAATGCCTTCCCTGTAAGCCCAAGCTGGGCCATCAGGAAGGACTACTTTTGAGGTCAGCTAGAGGTATGATCTTTCCAAGCAGTCTACATCTGAGTCTCTGAACCCGGGTCTGAGTGATGAAACCATATAGTTAGTAAAGGGGGTATGGGCTTCGGATGGAGGTCACTGATGAGCAGGAACCTGGCATCCCATCTGTAAGCAATCTACTGTGGCTAACCCCTGGGGACAGTCTGGGTCTAGGATACCCAGAGGGAGGCAGTGTGAGAACAGCCAGTAAGTCAACACCGGAGCCATCTCCATGTCGTCCCCCCAGCCCTGTCCCAGATCTACTGCCATCTGATCAGGAAGCTTACCCCCCCACACACACACCGGGTTCTAGGGTTGTGGGCCACAATGAGATCAATGCCTGGATATATTGTGTGTCCTCATCATCGCCCCTCCACCCCCACCCCAACCCAGAGCCTTCCTCTGGAGGGCTTGTCCTAAAAAGTACTGCAGGCCCCTGTCACTATCTGGGACTGATCAGTTTTGGGAGGGGCAGAGACAAGGGTCATGCTTATCTGTGTGTCTCCTGGGACAGCCCTCCAGTTTTGCAGCCAGTGAGGTTGGATTTCTAGTTGGCCTCTTCCCAGGCGCCGACACCTCCTTTGGGTGTGACCTGTCCATTCTGTTGCTGTCACAGATAACACCTCTAGCGCGCTCACCGGCTGTCCAGGGAACAAGGGCTGGCACCAGACTCTAGTCAGGCAGAGCAGAGGCACCAGGGCCCAAGGGAGGACGGCTGGAAGCCAGAAGCTTCTTATTCTTCCTGTAACCCATCAGCTTTTCTCCAGGACTCAGACTGATCCTGTCTCATGCCAGTCTCAGGGACCTCCCTTGCTTGCTTCCAGCTCAATAGAGACTGTTGCCCCCCCCCCCCCCACAGGAGAGTGCTGACTTAAAGGTAAAGACACCCCTTATACTCTAGAGCACAAAATGCCCCTATACACACTGGCTTTCATCTACAGACACACAGACTATACAGGGAGGAGGCCAAATAGATACACTGAGACCTATATCAACTCCCTGTACTGTCAGAGCTTTCCAGCCACTGTTTTGTGTCCAAGAGAAGAGAACTAGGGGCATCTGTGCTGATCTAACACATTCTCATGGCCTTGGTCTCAAGGAAATGTATAGGCCAGAGACTAGCCTGAGAATGTTCCTCAGTGGTCTTCCTTCCTTCCGTCTGCATTACCTCTGGATCTTTGGGCATATGTGACAAGCACCTACAGCTCTATGTGGCCTGGTGCTGGCTTCTGTCAAGCCCCTGCCTTTGCCTGTACAGCTCTGACTTTCTCAGTAAACTGGGTCATTTTGTGGCCTCCAAATCCCAGCACACAAATTTGGTCTGCATTGCCACACACCACAGATATTTACTGAGCCCCCACTCAGCCAGAGCTGGGCCAAGACATCCCCCTCTGCCCAAGGCATGAGGCCTGTGCTTTCCCAGGGGCTAAGTGTTAATGTATGTTTCCATGTCCACGGTCAACAGTGCCCCTATCAATCAGACAATGGGCCCTGAGCATGCTCAAGGTTAGCTGGTTTTTGATACATGTTGCTGGCACCTGAAAGATGAGGTCTGTGTTTTCAGCCATAACCTAGCCTGCCTGGAGGCCCTAAAGGCTGTCTGTTGCTCATCTGCTTGCCAAGGCTCTGGTTCACTCTTTTTCAAAGTCAAAATGGCAGTGCATAAGTGGAGGGGTCTGTTGGGAGGCACCATAGTTCTGACTTGGTAGCCCTAATGAATCCATGGAGCCCCAGTTTTGGGCAGGGCAAAGAGAAGAAGAGTCTCTGGCGACGGTGTTGGCTCCTCAGGGCCTCAGCCCAGAAAAGGTGGCACTCTAAGACCACACAGTACAATATAGCACAGTAGAGTAGGCTGGGGAAGTTGGGTGAGGGAATGCTCATAGTAGGACCAGGCTTCATTCACATACACATCTGCCATCTAGCCTACCCTGCAGCACCCAAGGTGACCAAGGACCATTCCAGAGACCCTCCAATGTCCTCTCCCTATATGAATCATGAATGCTGGGCCTTACCATGAAGCCTCACTCCAAGGCCTGATCCCTTGCCCAGACCACAGCTCCCAAGTGCCCAGAAGGTCTTGAACTAGAGGGAAGTTTGCAAAACCCACCAAGACCCTCAGGTGCCTCTAAGTAACAAATGAGCACCCCATGTGGGCCTAAAAGCCTCTGATAAATCTCTGATCTTGACCCTCTCTCTACAACTATGGAAGGGGCTCAGAACAGGATCTTGGACCCCAGAGTCCAGCCTCTCACTTTGCTCTATTCCCCCCTAGCTGGCCACATGGCCTTCAGGAAGCTCAGGCCCCTACTCTGCTGTTTGTGGACACTGCCTCCCAAGTGTGGTTCCCAAGGCCTCACCCAGACAGGCCTTTCTCTTGGGGAATAGCAAAAAGCTCATCCTGTTTGCCCATCCTGCCAGGTGGGCTAAGTGGGGGGTGTCTTTTGAGCCTCACCCTGGGAATGGACCCAAGTCACCCTTCCAGGGCCGACTCCAACCCCCACCCCACCCCCGCCCTGCGCCCCCTGGCGCTGAGCCCAGCAGCCCACAGAGCTCATTAGCGCAGCAGCAGCCCTGCCGAGCTCGCTTTAATTGGGGCTGGCTGGACGTGAGAACCCGGGGACCCTGTGCCCGGCCCGCAGGGGGAGGGGGCGCCCGCCTGAGCTGCCCACAGAGGAGGCCCCAGATTAACAAGAGCTCAATGGGCCCAGTGAGAAGGGCAATTAAAACTGCCCGCCTGGGCTGAAGCCATTGAAGGGGGCTCTGTTGCTGGCTTGTCTTGCATGGTGTGTACCCTGGTGCCTTGGGAGTCCTATGTGGCCACAGCTACCTCCCCCATCCTCCATGCCAAGGTGAGAGATAGACTATCCGTGCATACTGGTCCCTTCTCAATGTTACCTTTTGAAAGTTCCCTTCTCTCAGGGTGCTTGGGGGTAGTGAGGGTAACAATTTACAGAAAAAAAGATCTTGGTTCTTGGCGGCTGTAGGGTATGGGCAGCCACTCCAGGGCCCCCGAAACACTTCTGTGCTGGGTCTCCTGGAACTGCTGAACTGAGGGACTAGGAGGTAGATCCCAAAGGGTGAGACAACCCTTCAGCACTAGGACTCTTGGGCTTAGTTTTTCCCTCAGCTGATCTGCTGTTATTCTTGGTTTTCACCTAGACCAAGCAAGAGGGGTCTAGGTCAGGGCCTGTATAGGTTGACCATGCCTGGAACACAGCGTCTTTGACCTACGAAGACTCACAAGAATAGTCTCAGCCAACCCAGGAGCTTCAGAAAATACTGTCTGGAAAACAAACTGGACTCCTCACCAGAGAGGCCAGCCATCAGACTGAAGATGAGAATTGGGGAGTGGGGGGGTGGGGGTGGTAAAGGAGGTCCAGGCAGGAAGCCTATCATGAGGGTCCTCTGCTGCTGATGAGCCCATTGTTGGGTGGGTGGCTCCCCTCAGTCAGCTGCCCCATACCAACCCTATCATTACTTGATCAGGTTTCCAGAAGAAACCCCAGGCTCCTGTGGTTTCCCCAGAGCCATAGGATCTGGCCAGGCCTGTTCTTGTCATAGCTAAAGTAGTGGGGGCCCATGGGGACCTAGCCTTCCTCACTCTGCCTTTCCAGAAGTTGAAGGGGTCAGCATTAGTCACAGATTCTTGCCTCTTGGCAAAGGCAAGGTTTCTGGCTCAGGGTTGCCCTGGTGGGGCCCAGGACAGAAGGCCCTGGCAAGTTTCTGCTGAGGCATCAGTAGATCCTATGAGAGACACCATAGTAGGGTCCTCTAAACCCTATTCAGGTCCTCATATGATCCTAACCCTTCTGTAAAACAACGCAGGTGACAAATTTTACATTTTACAGGTAACATTGTAGGGCAAATGAGGAGGTGGCCTTGGGACCCTCCATGCTCCAAGAGAGAATCTCCGGGACTAGAAGGCAACCCACTTTTGTGAGCACACACCAACACCAGGTCCGACCCTGACTAGGGTGCCCACCTACCAGGCCGTAGTACCATTGTGCCAGTCCATGGGTAGAAGGTGGAAGGGCTATCAATGTCTTACAAGCAAACTTGAAGAGCCAGCATAACTCTGTGTTGGTACAAAAGTGGGGGCTGCCAGTTTTCTACAGGCCTGTCTGGGTCAGGTTTGGCCACATTTTTTCTCCTGGAGCCTATTGCTTCCTCGGTGAAGATGTTTACTCTCCTGGGGCGGGGGCACTTGGAGCTGCAGGTGTGTGTGGGGTGCATGTGGGGGCATGTGTACCCAGCTCTATGAGTGTGGGTTTGCTCAATAGGTCCCAAAAGGCAGGTGGGCTTTTAAGCTGCTCTCACTCCCAGCACTTAGTGAGAACAGAAAGGCTAGGAGGTCCAGCCCTGGTGGAGCCTGGGGAGGGAGCTGCAGGACCACTGTGAGGCCAACCCAGGCCCAAGCCCCTACTCCACAATAGATGAATGGCTGGAGGGACCTGGGTCAGGTGAGGGCAGAAGCAGAGGCTCCGGTGGTGCAAAGGGGAGATGGGGGGTGGGGTGGTGAAGGGTGGGTGTAGGAAGGAGTTCATGTTTGACCCCTGCTCCAGCTGTGCTGGACAGTGATCCTGGCACTCCCGTATATGTAAAAAGTAAGTAATGACTGTAAGAACACCTCTGTTCTCTACTTAAATCCAAGACCTATGTTCAGGACAGAGCACCCAGAAGAAGGGAATTAACCCTGAAGTCTGAATTAGGAGTCACTGCCTCAAAGCCCCAGGATTGAGACAAAGGGTCCAGACCAGAGAAAGTCGGTCGAACCTGCCCGTGTATCATAGACCAGGCTGGCTGGGTGGGAAAGAAGGACAAAGGACAGTGCCTGGAGTTCAACTTGGGAAAATCTGGCTGGCTCCCTGGAAGAAACAGTGTGCATCGCAGGGTGAGGAAGATCTGAAGTCAGAGGTCCGGTGGGGAGCGCACATCTCCCCCAACTTGTAGATCAGGGGACCGACACCTCCCCCTGGAAGCCAAGGATGATCGTGGCTCATCTGCGGGATACTCGGCCAGGTCCCGGAGTTGGCTGCAACTCCATGCTTGCCACGCCCCAGCGGCCGGGAGCGCACAGAGTCCCAGGGGGCGAGGGCTAGGCCGCGTGGGGCGTGGCCGGGAAGGGGCGCCCCGGGCGCCGCTCAAAGGCCGCTAATGTTCGCTAATCCCGGCCTTTCAGGCGGCCGCGGCCCGAGCTGTTGGCCCAACAACAGGCGGCTGAAAGGGGAGCGCAGGGCGCAGGGGGCCCCCGGCCCCGACGGCCGCTCCGCCCACGGCCTCCCTGCCGGGGACCGACCTCGGTGCGCTGCGCCGAAGCGGCGCTCACGGGAGGCCGGGGAGGCCGCGGGACCCGGACTGGACCTCCCCTCTGCACGCTGCGCTCAGGCCTGGCCGGGCGCTGGCCCCTCGCGGCACAGACGGCGGCCCCTCCGGAGCGTGACCCCAGCTTTCAGCACCGCCCCTGGCCCGGCCCCAGCGCCTCGTTAGGGATTTAATTAAGGAGCCGCCGGGGATTTGCATAATCTCCGCGCCGGGCTGGGAAGCCCCGGGAGGGGGCGACTAACAGGGGCGGAGCGGGCTGGGCACGTCCGTGTGGGCTGTGTGCTCGGGCCTCCCAGCCAGGGCCCACAAGTGGTCGGGTGGAGGCAGGAAGAACCCTTTTGTGTCCAGGTCTTTGGCCCTGGAATTCCCCATCCCGGCTGAGGGTCCCCCTGTCTAACTCTGGCTGACCGAGCTGTAGATCCAGCTAGGCCTCCGTGCCCCGAACAACCCCACACTCCCCTGCTCCCTCCCCCACCCCAGGACAAACATTGAGCGCAAACATTCCAATACCAGCCCCACCCCGGGGACGACAGGCCCCGCCCCTGTCCTCAGGTCCTAGGGAGCCACACACCCCATCCCTAGAGGCATCCAGGGTTCAAGCCCTCAGTGGGCCCAGAGCCAGGGCAAAGCTAGAGGCAGGGTGATGGTTCCAAGGCCAGGGCATCCCCCATACGTATGGCCTGGCCAGTGTGTTGGTAAGGACTGCACTCTGGATCTGTAAATAGAGTGAGACTTCTAGGACTAGCCTTCTGGGCCCTGTGGTTTTGGCTGAGCTCATGGAGGGGACCATCTACTGACACATTCCTAAGGGATGTCTACCAGCCTATGGGATTTGGAAACAGAAGCATTGGTTATGGGGTTTGCCTTTGTAGCTGAGTCAAGAAGGATGACACTCTCTGCCCTCTACTGCCTGCTGGCATCCCGGATGGGTCAGAGGCCCAGTACTTCCCCCTCCCTATACCCAGCACTGTCTGCCCTGTGGGCATTCCCACAGCCTTCAAAGAGTACTGTAGGGCAGAGACTTTCATCTCCTGGGTGGCAGCTGGGGCTTGAAGATCCCCATGGGCACAGCCATCTCCCAGGCCCTACCCTCTAGTGTCCTGGTAGGACCTGCCCTCACCCCTGCAGCCCACCTGGGTTCTGCCTATCCCATTAGGAAGGGGCCTTAAGACAGAGTAGAAGACTGGAGTCCAGGATTAGTCTGCTAAGGCCTGAGTTTCTTCACTTCCTAGTGTGGGGTCCTAAACAGCTCTGCATAAAAAGTTGCACACCTCCCCCCACATCACCACTGCACCCTAACCTGTGCCATACAAGCCCTCAGTGGCAAGAGTGCCATTTCTGTCCCTACCGCTGTGTACCTGTCATGGACCGGCTTCTCTTAACCCCCGGGGCTGGACTACTTCAGTGCTGTGTACCTAAGAGCCACCTGGGCCTAGATTCTCATCACTGAAGGCTAAACCAAGAGCCTTCTTTTCCCAGAAACCCTCCTGACATTCCTCACCCTCTCCCATACTTCCCACCTGAGTTACAGTAGCAGCTTGTGTTATAAGTTCCTGCTCCTCAGGAGAGTGGCCCAAAGCCCAGGGACAGTGCTTTGATAAGACACTTAGTATCCTGGACGGGAATACAGTCGAGGGGCTCTGGAAAGGTGAATTGTGAACTCTGCGCTATAAAGGAGAAAGAAGAGGGTCCCACTTAGCCTACTGGACACAAACCCAGCAGCATCTTCTTTGACAAAGAGGCCCTGGTGTCCTGGTCCCTATTTGTGCCAGTTTGTGTCAGAATAGGCCTGGGCTTCTGCTCTTGCAGTGGCAGCGGGGGGGGGGGGGGGGTGAAATGAATGCCACCCACCTACAGGCAGTAACCCCACTGTAGCTTGTAGGACAGGGAAGGTGAGGACAGAGGGCAGTAGGCAGAAGAGAGAGCTGATGCAGAATTAAATGCTAGGTAGGGACATGAGCCTCTAAGGCCCTGGCCCATGCTCTTACCTGGGTCTCCTCTCACTTGCTCACTAGGTTTAAAAGACCCTAGAGCACTGATCACCACAAAAGGAGTAGGATATAAATAGTTTTCATTCATTTCCACTGAAATTGTCTAAACAGCCAAGCAACCAACCCTCCTCACTTTCCCTCCCTTGGTCCCTTTGTCCCTCCAGATGCTGGGACAGGCAAAGGCTTACTGCTTACTCTACCCAGCAGGGCCTGAACCCACCAGACTGAGCTCTGGGCTCTCCCACCCCCATGTCTCCCTCCATTCTTTGTAGCATTTATTGAAGACAGAGCAAAGACGCAAGCAGCTTCCCCGGGTTATGTGGTTGCTCTGGGCCCAGATGTCCTGGCCAAACATTGGTTGCCTTGAAATACCAAAAGATTCAGAGAAGGTCTCCCTGTTGGGGCAAGGGTGAGGCCATGGGCTTGTGGGGCTGTGGTGCAACAGGGAGCCCCCCACTGGCCCTCCTTTCAAAGCCTGCCACTCCTGAAGGGGCCTTTCTGTGAGGCCCCGGTGCGGCAGGAGCCCCCCGCCTGCCTGGTGCCCAGTCTTACTCTCGGCGCCTCTCGGCCTGGCGGCCACAACCCTGATGTTGCTTTAATAAAACAAAGTTTTTCTTTCGTGCGAGGCCTCCAGCGGTGAAAGGGCCGATTTACAGAGCCCGAGCCCCCTCCCGGTTGCCCCGCCCGCCCTGCGGTGGCGCTGGCTGAGGCCGTGGGTAATTTATAGCTTCAACTTAGCACACTCGCGCTGGGCCAGCCCGGCAGCATGACTGGGGCCCTTTATCCTGGCCCCCCAGCCAGCCCCAGGATGGCTCACAGGCTCCATTCACAACAGCACACTCCCTCCCGGCCACGTTCCTTATTCAGGCATTTGGAAACCCCTCGGAACCCCGTGGGTGAACACAAACCTGGCTGTTTGTGCCTTGGCAGCAGTCAGCCACACCCCTGAGGCTACAGGCCCAATATTACCCCTCTCCCCGTGACGTGGATGCCCCTGGCCTGTTCCACGGGTGAGAAGATCCAGCTTTGAAGTACTGCTTCCGACAGTGGCTATCCTGAATTAAGCTGTTTGAGTTGTTAATGCAGACTGGTTCCCCTGGGGGTGGGGGCGACACCCTGTTTCATAACCTCCCACTCTAAAGAGGAAGGGGTGAAGTGCCTATCTTAGGGCTAGGCCTCCTTTCAGAGGGAGAAACCTGAAAATGGGGTGTACTGGTATGCAGAACTTGGGGATCCTCCAAGGAAAACCAGCATTGCGATCCTTTGGTGGTGGTTGCTCACATCATTAAGTACACAGAAGGCATGGCTGGATATTGTTGCCTGCCATCAAAAATCTATCCTGGTAGCTCAGCAAGCACATGGAGGCTCAGATCCCTGTCACTTGGGCCCACAACGGTGGTTTGGCAGACACATGCAGGCTTCCCCTTTGATACAGACAAGCATGTCCACACAATTTCTACACTTGGATCCAACTAATGGACATCAGTTTTTTAAACTTCTTATAGATTTACTTATTTTACTATATGTGTCTTGCCTACATATATGTATGTGCATTGTGCCCATTGCCCACAGAGGTCAGAAGGCACTGCATCTCTTGGAGTTACAGGTGAATGTGAGCTGCTGTATGAGTGCTGGGAATTGAACCAGGATCCTCTGCAAGAGCAACCAAGTGATCTTAAGCTTTGAGCCATCTCTCCAGCCCCTAATGTGCATCTTGACTATGTCTCTGGGACTCTACAGGGGCAGGGCCACATGCACTTCTGCTGTACCCATCCCAAACTCAGCCACTGATAGAGCTGTTCCCCCAGCTGTTCTGGTCTAAGCTTAAGGAGCCCTCTGATCCTGCCCACCCAGATTTCTAGGCCTTCCTCCTCAGCTTTCCCCACAGTGTTGAATCATCACAGGTGTCTTCCCCTTATCTCTGTCTACCCGGACTGCCCATGGTCTGGTCCCCTACTAGACCTAGGTAGAGCTCACCCTCCCATGGATGCACTCTCCCAGCTTCCTGGTTGGGGTTCTGTCTCTGCTTTTTACTCAGGCCACATTGTTATAGGCTTCTGCCCCTTAAGCCGCTTTGGAGAAGCTGTTGACCAGAAGGATCAGGAATCAAAACTCTCTCTGTTTTCTGAGTCTGAGTACATACTTAGAGGGGGCAAGCAGAATTAACAGACCTCCTGAACAGGGACCTGGAGCAAATGCAGAGGCCCTAGGGATGTACAGCCTGTCTGGGCTTTAATCTCCTTGTCCTGTATTGATTTCGAGGCTGGGGTACAATCCTGGGAATGGGAATATCAGCACTCCTGAAGGCTTTTACTCACTGAACAGTTTGTACTCCCATCCCTGGAATGCTCCCTGTAAACTCTGCCAGCATAGCCACGTGTCTCCAGGGAAGAGCTACTCCTTTTAGCCTCCAGTCCCTGAGTGCTGGCCATATGCTACCTTGTGCCCCTGATGCAGCATTCTGGCTGCTTCTCCCTTGCATAGCCAGGGCTTTGGGGTCACCCAAGACCTTACTCTGTCTCCTGTGCCACCAACCCTGCACTAAAGGCAGACTATTCTCATTCATTCCTCAAGACACCTGCCTGTTCCCTGGTGGAACATCCCTATTAGGGTGGGGAAAATGAGGCAGAGCCTGAAGTCCTTCAAGGGCCGTAAACTAGTGGCTGGCACTAGTACTTTCTTGAATCCAATTCATAACTGGCTCTGAATTTCTCCTACCTTCCAGACTCAGATCTTCCAGGGCTGGGGGAGGGGACAGCATTCAGAGTCCCACCCAGGCAGGCTCTGCCAGGGCTTTCAGTCTGGAGAAGGGCAGGTTCTCACATACAGGAGACACCCAGGCTGGACTTGAATTCTAAGGTCAGGAAATGGGAATGTCTCAAGTGTAGAAGGAAATGATGGCAGATAGGCATGCGGTGGTCTGGGCCTGGGTCCAGCCGTGACCCACCCACTGCACAGCCTGCTTTGTACTGGGCAGTGGATGGGCAATAAAGGCTGTGATCCTGGCTGTTTCTGGAGGTGAAATTTTCACCTTGTTTCCTGAGTCTCATTTGGTACAGCAGAAGGGCTGGGCCAGGGCCTGACCAGCATCAGGTGGGCCCAGTATGAGGGCCCGACAGGGTTAATGAGCTGCCTCTGCTCCCACCATTATAGCGTGGTCATTAAAACTCCATCTCCTGCCTCTGTCCCAGCCCTCCCAGGGCCTCCCAGGGCCTTTGTCTCTCTTTCTAAGGCTCTGACAGGATCAGGCGGGTGGGGGCCCCAGGAAGAGAAGGGGGCAGCAGAATACAAAACCCCCGGCCCCTGGCTCTGGCGCCTTGTCTGCCAAAATGCCAGCTATAGCCACTCCCAGGATGCCCTCCTCAGGGGCTGGCACGGGCCAGACTGGGAGGGAGTCCCCAGAGTCCAGCCCTGGATGGATCCACCCTGGCCGCACCCCATGGCCACCCCCGCATCTTTCCCAGGCCTGGTGAGAGCCCCCAGCCCTTCTGATTTGCCCATGCTTGGCTGCAGGTTGCTAGGAGCCGGATGGGGGGTGGGAGTAGGGGTGTGCAGCCTGCCGCCAGGCTGGGCAGAGGATCCGGGTAGGGGGGCCGGTGCCCAGGGACAAAGCTTGCCTGTGATTAAGTCATCTGCAGGACAGCACCATGCACACTGGGCAGCCAACTGAGGGCTGGGCCTGCCCACACCCTGTGGCCAGTGTAGCCTCCTGCCTTGGGCTGGGTCCTCAGCTCTATCCCTTTCTCGGGGATGTCTGACTCCCCAGTGCCCATGTAGCTTCGATGCTCTAGTGCTCATGGTGTTCTGCCAATACCTGTCACTGTCCTGCCCTTCAGCACAATGCTTTTGATCTGGAGGTGACAAAACCCATGTCCTTGGGCCTCAGTATGCCAGGGCTAGGGAAGTATCTGTCCATCATCAAAATCTGAAGTGTCTGCAGCTCTTCAGCCTGCTGTCCCAACAGCTATCAGCTCCCAAGGCTGGAGGACCGAACAGGGCAGCTGGTGGGCACACAGCCACTTTGCTCAGGTATCTGGGCTCATCTGTCTTTCCATAGTCCTGCCTGTCCAACTCTGGGACCTGGGGGATCTCCAGTTTCCCCAATCCAGTCAAGCAGATTCTTCCCTGCAGGCCCTGCTTCACTCAGAGTCTGGCATGGTAGGAAACAAGCTGTGACAGACACCTTGCTGGATCACAGGCTCCTTGGGCATCAACCGTGCAAGGCTAGCCAGTGTTGAGTTATAGTGGACTTCTCATATATTTTAAGGCAAATATGGGGCAGGCCAGTTCCTGCCTCGTTTGGGTTGCCTCTGAAGTAAGGCTGTGAGCCCCTGAAAGAGGAGATTGGGTGCTGGAGGCTGAAGGGTACTGATAGGGATGGTGACAATGGAATTATGGCCCTGAGCTGAAGAGATGGGGTTTCAGGATGGGGTGGAAACTTCCTGGGATTTGCAACTAATCAGGCCCGGGGCGGGACACCGGTTGTATTTTGTTTTTTGGTTTTTTTTTTTCCCCCGTCTTAGTCCTTATCTCTGAGCTTGTCTTCTGGCAGGAGTCTTGGGAGTTGGAGAAGGGAGTCGAGTCTGGTGGACAGGGGTGTGGATAGGTCTCTAGGGCCTCCAGCCTGTCTGTGGGACTGAGCCAGCCTTTCTTCCCTCCTAGTAGTAAAAGTGAGGCCAACACTCAGCAATGCCTTAGCACGCCCCTGGAGTCTAGTGGTGGAGTCCTCAGGATCCCACTTAGCTTGACTATGCCCTCAGTGACTTATTTCTAGGGCCTGGGCAGTAGGTGAACATACCTGAGATGCCCAGAGAAAATGAGATGGGGGAAGTTCTTCTTGCATCATTCCAGCCTCAGTGAGGGAAGAGAGTACTGGGTCAGGCTGGACCCTACTTGCCACCCCAGATGGGAGACAGACCTCGAACATGACTTATGTGGAACTGTCCTCACACTTTGCTATTGTTGGTCCCAGAGCAGAGGGCACAGGGCCAGCCCAAGAAGGATGTACTTCTCTGGTGCTGATGCCCTAGGAGAATCTAGCCACCAGAGGTACACATGGCCCCCTAAGGGGTGAGGGCTTTCTGAATAAGTACAAATCTGTTCTTCGTAGCCAAGCCAGAAATCCAACAGTAGCAGGCTTTAAGTGTTAAGAGCTATTCAGGGAGGAGGGTGATGAGGGCCCTCATGTTTCCTGCCAAGAAAAGGTGCCAAGCTGGGGGCCAGCAATGGGGAAAGTGGGACTGCCATGAAGATGCCAATGCTCTCACTCACTCATTCACTCACTCACTCTATTTATTTATTTATTGAGACAAGGTTTCTCTTGTGTAGCCCTTGCTGTCCTGGAATCTGTAGATCAGACTGGCCTCGAACTCACAGAACCTGCCTTTGCCTTCTGGTTGCTGCGATTAAAGGCATATGACACCACTGCCTAGCCCTGAGGGCCAAGGGACATGGAGGTGGCAGTGTGTAGATGTGACCTCCTACTCCACCTGCATATTACTGAGTAAAGGGCTCTGTGTTCCTCTACTTTAGTGAAGCCATTCAATAGACAACCTCAATACTCAGGCTGGTCCATGGTACAAAGTCCCCAGATAGCTGAACAAAGTGTCTGTGTGCCCACCAGCTGTTCTGTTTCAGTGTACCTCCACAGATCCAGAAGCTTTCAAATGGGCCCTCAGCTTTCTTCCTGGGAGCCCTAACTTTAGGTATACAGTAGATGCCCTGGAGTTCTGCCCTGGGACTGTTTCTCCACATCCTTACTTCCACAGACTCCCTCCCCTGACACCTGTTCACCTCTCTAACTCTTCCATCATACCCACCCATAATGATCACCAGGACACCCATCAGTGCCAGCTGGTGGCCACTCCATTTGGCTTATTTATTGACAACATCACCCAGGCAGGGGGCAAGCTCCATGAGAACTTGGCTTCTCCCTAACAACACAGAGACAATACACACAGTTGGTAAATGTTTGCCAGCAGTTAAATGGACAGACCACCAGCAGATGGACAGAGTGATCTGGGGGTGGGGTGAGCAGGATGTACATGCACAAGGCTGACTAGGACTCTGGGAACAAGGAGATGATGTGGTGGGTAGGCTCCATATAATGGGCTTGGAGGGTGCAGCTGTGGGGGACAGAGAGCTGGAGGAGCCATAGTCTGCAGATGACTTCTTTGTGGGCTCTAGAGTAAAGGGAATTAGTGATGGGGTGAACTCATGGCAGGGGTCAAATAGGTGAGGAGGGAGGATACAGGTAGTATAGGGGGTGGGCACCTTTTAAGTATGGTATGTGGTGAGAGGGGTCTTATGGTAAGAAGTGATGGCTGTGTGAAGACCGTGTAAATGGGGTTGGTATTTGGGGGATCCCTGGAGCTGGCACCTGAGGTATGGCAGGGGTAAGAAGATAGGGGGTAGGGGGTGTGAAGTATAGAGAGTGGAAACTGAGCTGGCATCTCCAGTGGTCTTGGCACCTGCAGATATATGTGGTTTCTGAACTGCCTTCCATGGAGGATAATGAATCTCTAAGGATGGAGAGGCAGGCACATCAGTCCAGATGTAAGCCAGCTCCTGTACTGTTGGTATTAGTAGTGTAGGACCCCAGGAAAGCTACAAAGAGCAGAAGTCTCACTTAGAAACAGTGAGAGTCTGACCTGGAGACACTTGGCACAGACAAGGTTGCATGTCTCCCCTGCCTAGAATAGAGAGCTGGGGGCCTTCAGTGGGTAAAGGGAGATGAGTCATTGCCTTGGAAAGCCCGTGTGAACAAGCACCCACGCTTGCCTTGGTGGGCTCAGTGGGTGCCCCCACCTCTTCTGCACCCAATAGGCATGAAGCTGAAGGAAGATGAAGTCATGTCTGCTGTGGGTGCCGCAGGCCTGGCGGCAAGAGAATGAACTGGCCTGGAGCCCAGGGTACCATGTGCCTGTACCTTGACCCTGGCAGCCTATATTCACTTAGGTCAACTTGGAGTTCACAAGGAAGATAGAGCATTGTGAAGGAGATAAAATAGTGCCTTCTACCTCCCCCCGCACCCCCCCACAAAGAGCCAGCCAGTGACCTTCAGGCTGGAAGCCCCTCATTCATCACTAGGCTGTCCTGCCTAGCGTGGCCAAATGTACCTCTCTTCTCTGGCCCCATAGGAGAGGCCTGTAATGAGCCAGTCTGGGGCTGGGGTTACTTCTGTGTTGCTGGCTTTGGTGGACAGCAGAGCTTGCCCCATGAGCAGGATCATGACCTAGACGTTATTGTTGGTGACCCATGTGTCTTTAATCTAAGGGTACCACTGAGCCACCTGCACCTTATCTTCTAGGTGTCCATTTCACAGAATCCCTGAGTATCTACAGCCCTGACTCTGAACCCTGAGCTGGTCCACTCTATCCAGGTACGTACCACTAGGATAGGGCCAAGGCTAAGCACAGGACTCTCCCATTATCCAAGTGCTCTGGGGTCACACATGGCAGCTGGGCCAGTTCTACCTTCGGAGCCTTGTAGCTCTAGTTTCTCCTCTCTACTTTTTTATTTTCTCTCTCTCTCTCTCTCTCTCTCTCTCTCTCTCTCTCTCTCTCTCTCTCTCTCTCTCTCTCTCTCTCTCTCTCTCTGTTTTGTTTTTCAAGACATGGTTTTTCTGGTAACAGTCCTAGCTGTCTTGGGTCTCACTGTGTAGACCAGGCTGGAACTCACTGAGATCCTCCTGCCTTTGCCTCTCAAGTACTGGAATTAAAGGTGTGTGCTGGCACCGCCGCTACCACTGCCTGGCTTTTTTTTCAATATAGGGTTTCCCTGGGTAGCCTTGATTGTCCTGAAACTTGCTCTGTAGACCAGGCTGACCTTGAATTCACTGAGATCTGCCTGCCTCTGCCTCCCAAGTGCTGGGATTAAAAGCAGCAACCATTACTATTTGGCTTGCGGTCTACTCTTCAAAGCTGCCCAGTCCTTCCTAGCCCAGCTGGCTAGCTTCTGTTGTACAGAATGAGAATGGGATTCGGATGGGGTCCCTGGAAACCTTCTGGACCCTTGCCGCCCATCCATCTGGAGTGGAGTGCAGCCAGTCTAGACTGACTGTCCAGGGAGTCCCTCCATGAGGAGTGACAAGACAAAGCAGGAAAATCTAACTAGGTGGCAGACTTCTGAGGTCTCCATCACTGATTGCCCAGCTAAGATGAGAACTGGAGCCATCCATCCTGCATGTGGAACCCTTGGCAGTCCTTCTAAACAGGTTGCATGAGATGCCATCTTGGACTCTGCCTGCCACTGTTCCTAGGTTTGACTTTGTTCAGCCCAGCAATTCTCCCAGCCTGAGGTGACAGTACCAATTGCTACGTCTTATTGTGTGGCTCAGACAGGCCAGTTCCTCCAAACTTGACTCCCTGAGCCTCAGTTTCCCCACCTGTCAAATGAAAAGTATGTCAGAGAAAGAAATGGAAAGTATGTCCTAGGCAGCACAGCCTTCTTGGCAAACACTGGGGCAAGCCTTGTGCCAGGGGGCCATGGTCAGCATGGGGTGGGTCTGTGGTCTATGTCCCCTCCTCCACACTAGTGTGCTGGGAAGAGTGCCTGCCCATTCAGGGTCCCCATCTGGAAACAATTGCACTGGTGGTGTTCAAAGATATAATTAAAATATATCGAGTTGTATGCTCCATTCTCCACTGGGGCAGAATCCAGACTAGTTATGAAATCAGATCATGCTGACATCAAGCTTGGGGGCATGCGGACATAGAGAGCTTTTCTGGCTCAGTTGGCTTTGTGGGTTTCTTCCATTATGGTATCCCTTGGGAGAATAGGGCCCCGGCTTCTTGGTGACAAAGTCCCCGCTGCAGCAAACTCATGTTCATGGGCAGGGACTAGGGCAAGAATTCATGCCTGGGACATCCACAGAAGCATCTACCATGTTTCTCGTGGGGGAACATCAGGAGGGGTGTCTACCCTTGCCCTTTGCTAGGTTCCTATCTCTGTTGGCTCCTTTTGTAGGTGTTTCCTATTAGAAGAACCTGCTGGGGGGAACCCAAGAAATGTGCACTTGGTAGGATTCCTGGCCTGTCTCTTACCAGGCCCTCCTCTGATGGAGATGCCTCACCCGCCTTAAAAGGTTCTTCCCACTTCTCAAGCCCACAGTATCTCCATACCACCCTCAGCTTAGGTTTCAATGTTCCCTGGTCTCTGACAACTTTAAGTAGTGGTTACCAGTGGCCCTTCAGCTCAGGATTATGATGGAGTGACCATCAGAGATCACCATTCTTGCTAGAGGCAGCTTTCCAATGTAGTCTTTGACAAGACGTCCCTCTCCACAGACTGTGTTCCTCAGACAGTTGCAATAGATACACTACATTGCTCAATTCCAGAGACTCAAAAAGAAAGTTATTCATGCCGAATCCCTACTGTGTACTAGGTACCTATCATATGGATTAAGGTCCTACTGTGTTCCTGTTGTGTATCAAGACACCTACTTGATGTGGGAATGTCTTTCTGTATACTGTGACTATCAATCTTTAAATAAAGGAGCTGTTTTGGCCCATGACAGGCACCATAGAAAAGTAGGAGGGGAAATCAGAACATAGGTAGGAGAAGCAGGGTGGAGACAGACAGACCAAGCTGGATGCCCAAAGGAGCAACATGTAAGGAACACAGGTGAGCCACGGGCCACGTGGCAGACAGATTAATAGAAATGGGTTGATTTAAGATGTAAGAGCTAGCTAGCAATGTGCCTGAGCCAGAGGCCAAACAGCATGAAGTTAATATAAGCATCTGAGTCATTTCTGGGGGCCTGAGCAGCTGCGGATGGCTAAGGAGTCTGGGGTGGCAGGTCTGTGGGTCTGGGCCTCTGGCCACCCAGGACCAAGAAACCTCATTGTAACACCTACTGTGCCTTGCTAAGTGCCTACTGTGTGTCCAGCTGAAGCACCTGCCCCCAGGCCCTCCTCCCCAGTCACCTGGCTCGGAAACCAGTCCCCAGTGTGACTATTCTCCTCCTTCTCCCACTCTTTGAGACTGGAGAACTAGTGACAAGCCCTCAAGGCTATGTCCCCTCTTAACCTTCCAGCAGCCGAGGCCTGGCTTTCCCTGACAAGAACTGAGGGAAGAACACCGACCTCCCCATAGGGTTGGAGTGACTACTTTGTGTGGCCAGGAGAGGGGCTCCACCTAGTGTCTGAGACTCAGGCCTTGGCAGCAGCCGCTCAAAAGCTCCCACCATGTGCCTTTAAGAGGGCACAAAGGGCCGGCTGGTCATGGTGGTGCATGTCTTCAATCACAGCACTTGGGAGGCAGAAGCAGACAGATCTCTGTGAGTTCCAGACCACCCTAGTCTACAAATTGAGCTGATAAACAAAGAGAGCCTGTCTAGAAAAACAAACACAAAAAGTAGGCCCAAAGGAACAGCCATCCCAGCACCAAACATTCTAAGCCTCAGGGCCCACATAACCACACTACATAGCTCCCAGCACATCTTTATCCCATCCTTGGAGCTCCCTGAGACTTCTTTGGACGCGAGTCTCCCTATTTGAACATTCCTAGTCTGTGACCTGCAGCCAGAAAGTTGACCACCCTCTTCTGCCCTCAAGTTCAAGTTCCAGCTTGGATTATTCTTAGGCCTGTCTCTGTTCCTGGTCCCTCTATAGAAAAGTACCTGTCCAAGGCTAGGTGGAGCTCATGGATTCCTGAGCAGTAAGTGCTCTAGAGTGTTGGGCCTGAAGCTATGAACGCTGTCTGTCAGGGAGAAATCTCTGGGCTCAGGCTCCTCCAAGGACCTCCTATTCTACAGTAGTTTCAGGATCGGGCAACAAGGGCATGAGACCCCCCCCTCACTGTACTGGGTGTGCAGGCAGAGGGGGCTCCTTCCTTTTCCCCATGGAAGCTGGTGACCAGAGGTAAGCCCAGCCTCACGGAACAGTAATTGTCACTGTGCTGGTTTTCCGCCCTTTCTCCCCCAAGGCAGGGTTTCTCTGTGTAGCCCTGTCTTCCTGGGACTCGTGCCGTAGTAGACCAGGCAGTCCTCAAGCTCCCAGAGATCCACCTGCCTCTGCCTACTGAATGCTAGGATTATAGGCATAGGGCACTTCCCAGCATGGATCTTCTCTCTAATGTGCTGTTGTTAGTCTAAAGAGGCTGCATACTCTCTTTGTAAGATTAGGGGTTTGGGTTTTGAGATTCAGGATTGGAGTCTTTAGGAGGAGTCCAGAGCATGGCTGTAACCACTAGAGAAAATATGTAGTGCCCCCAACCTAGGCCCTAAACCTGCTACAACCGGCTCCATTTATTTGGCTCCCTCACCTTTCCTTGAGATGAACCCCTCCTGCCTCAAGCATCCTTTAACGGTGCAGCCCACACCTTGGCCTGAGTTCTATACCCTTTGAGGCCCACGATGCTTCCTACTACAGGAAGCCTTTTCTGCTGGCTGCCCTGGCCTCACCCAGTTATCCCCAGCTGTAGGAGGGGACACTTCACCAAGGCCTGGTGAGGCACCTGAAGCCAGACAAGCCTAGGCTCAGGGCAAGGGTACATTCCTGTTTTCTGGGCGTGTGGGGAGGGGGGTTCCCAGAAACGCCAAGGAGACCTGGCTGTCAGCCCGCAGGGAGAGCCCCTGGCACTTCCGGCTTGGCTAGCAGGAGCAGAGGCAGAACATGTCAACAACAACAACCATAATTGTCAGCTTGTGCCTGGACAGAGCCCCCTCTGCCCTTGGCCTGGAGTGATTTTGCTGGGGCCTGGGCTCCCCTCCTTATGAAGCTTGATCCAAAGGGCTCTGGCATCCTAAAGCCTGGTCCAAGGAGCCCTAGCATTCCCTGCCTTGGGTGGGTCATCCTGCAGGGACATCTTGCCTTCACATCTTTTGGTGTCGTGAGCTAGTTGCGAGGGCTCAGTTTACACGGAACCCATCTAGTTAGTCTACAGAACCTTCCCTCCTCTTCCTGGCTCCCAGTCAGAGCTGACTGGCGTTATCACCAAGCAGGAGAGGCAGGGATATCTATTAGAAACGAACAGGTTCAGGCCCCCTGGAGTGTTCCAGGAAGTGGTGGGGGTAGGCAGTTAGGGCAGGGTGAGGAGCCAAAGAGATGACTTTGTGACCTCGGGCAAGTCACGTTGCCTGTGGGGTGGGGATGCCTCTCCCATCCTGCCCCAGGGTCGAGGTGAGCTCATGTTCCTGGCAGAGGAGCAGCACCTGGCGCATCAGGCCTCCTGAAGGAGCAAGTAGGCACGTTGGGGCAGCACAGATCTGGCCCAGCCCTCCTGCCTTGGGCAGTCCTGGGGCCAGGCAGGGCCTCCCAACGACACAGTAGATCTTTTGGAGACTCACGTTGGACAAGTGAGGCCTAACCCAGTATTTGAAGCCTCATGTAGAAGAGAGGCCTTAGCCTGCAGGCCTCATTCTCTCTACTCTGGGAAGCCCAGAGGGAAAAGGTGAGGGAAAAGGGCCCTGGCCCAGCCCTACACACACTAGTCTGGTTCATACTCTATGGAAGGAGATAAGGAACAGGCCTGGTCTCTGCTATCGGTGTTTCATCTCTAGTGTAGAGCAAAATGTTTAGAAGGAGTGAGCACAAGGTGGAGAGACTTCCAGAAGACTTCAGGTTCAGATCCTCCAGGTCAGGGCAACTAGTAAGACTAGCTGAATGGTAGATGGGCTGTTCTGCTCCTGATGGACAGGCACTGGAAGACTGGAAGGCCCAGCAATCCTTGTCATTGGGTCCCACCCTCATGTGACTGGGAGTAAGTTGTTCAAAGGCTGGGTGGGAGTCATTGCTGGCATATGTGCACGGACTGTTCCAAGACCATCAGACAGATACCCCAGGCAAAAAGGTCCTTTGGCAGGGCCCTGGGTTCCCCACTTGAAACAAGTGCAGTGTTGCCCTCATGGGCTCAGCTTAGGAACTGCCCTTTTAGATGGTGGTCTAACAGGAAAGTCTTAGAGTTTTCTCTAGGGGGTTCCTACAGAGGATCTGTAACACAGCTCTGCCCCAGTTCTTCCTACTCAACTCAGGATTCCAGGATGCCTTCGACCCCTGAGCCTTAGTAAGCACTTAGTCAGGCCCGGGGTTCTACCTGTACTGCAGCTCTTGACAGCACAGCCCTTCAGGCATAACCCTCCATGACTTCCCACAAACTGCCTGAGTCTTCAACTAGGGGCCAGATGACAGGCCTGCCTGTCTTCATCATAGGACTACCACCAGCAGTAGCACACAGGCAGCCCACAGGTAGCTTGCCTACCACATGGGTGTCCTTCTTTTCTAGAAGGCCTCTGGTGAATGCCACACTTAGCTAACACACAGCTCTTGTTCATGTGCTGTGGCCTCACCCTTCCATGAATTGATCCTTCCTCCCACGGTTCTGGCTGCACCTCTGCCTGCCACCTCTTCTTGTGAAGGCAGCTCCTTAGCCCCTGCAAGTCCAGCCCAGATTGGTGCGTTGGCACTGGGGTGGGGGGTTGAGGGTTGGGAAGAAGTGGGAGTGGGCTGCAGAAGTAGGTGGGGGAGACTCTGTAGGTGGTCACAGCAAGGAAGTGACCTTCGAAGTGATGAGAATGAAAACTTCGTTAACCTGGATCAGTCCCTACGGAGTCTAATGCTGGTATATTGAAAACACAGTGCAATCTGGGAAATGGTTTCCAGGCAACAATCATTCCCATCCCAGGTACACAATAAAGCTTAAGGTGTGAGTACTTAGAAACTCCTTTATAGAGTACATGTGCTCATAAGGGTGAATTCCATAGCTAAAAGGCCTAGATTAGTGTGGTCTCTGACAGATAGCATAGAGGTTACCAGTACGTGGGACTTCTCCCATATTAACTGGGAGCTAGGGAGGGAGAATCTGGAATAAACATTCTGGGGAATTTGCCTCTGTAGCAAAAGGTGGATAAGCAAAAAGAACACCAGGTGCTAACATATCCACTCTCAGCTTTCTGGATGAACACAGGTATTTTAATCTTCCCCATTGAGGAGACACTTCTGCATAACTAACATTCCTGGTTTCCCAGGATGTCTGTGAATGCAAGACACATGCTACCAAGACAGAGGGACCCTAGGATACAGGACAATGGCCTTCAGGGGTCTGGTCTTGCTGGGGCATGATGTTTTCATCTACTCCTTGCTGGCCTCAGTAGAAGAGACAGGCATGTGTTAGTGACTTAGTGTATGTAATACATTCAATCCATTCTACATATACTTGTGACCTTTCAGTTTGAAGCTTGGTTTTCTGGGGGTTCTGGTCTGCTCCTTCAGAATGAAAGGGCTTAGGACAGCTATCCTGCATGGATGATGGTGAGTAGTTCAGGGGATCTAGTGGTTCAGGGGATTAGAATGCAGTACCCACATCTTCTCACCACTAAGCCCTGGGTACTTTTATTTTGCTATGGACTCCTGTCCTACAGCATATGATGGTGCCGGCTATGACTAGTTCTACCCTTGAGGGCCTCGAACCTCTTTGCTGTGATCTGGCATGGTGTTCCTCCCGAGAGGAGGTGTGAGATGGGGAGGGCACTCATGAGCAGAGCTATAGCTAGCTGGTCAAGATCTGATGAGAGGGTCAGAAGGATCCTCAGTGCCCCGAGGTATGGAACTAGAGGCCCAGGTGTTCCCAGAAGCGTGGGGGAGACAGCGTCCACGGGCTTTTGTAGGGGTTCAGGCCTGTCCAATGGTGCCCCCTGCAGGATGCCTGACCTGGTGGCTGATAAAATGCAAGGCTTGGGATCAATTCTTGGGGTCAGGGAACAGAGGCCACTGAGTAGTATCAGTATAGATGTGCCTGCCCTACATACATAGGGCAGCCATGAGGATTCTCTATATTCCTTGGACATAACTCAATTCTGTGACCCATCCTCAAGCACACCCCAGAAAGGCAGAGCCCATTTCAGATGTAGAGGTGAGCCTACCCATTCTAGTGTGTTCCTATTTCCTGGTGACCACCTTATAAGCCCTGTCTCTTCTTCAGAGAGACAAAGTACATGGAGTCATCCCACTTCAGGTAGAGGTGGATTCAGAAGAGGGAACCTAGGGTTCACATTTGTGTGTCAAGGTTCTTCTAGCACCAGTACCACTGAAGGAGGGCCTTCCAGAGATGGGGGCTTCATTAGTGAGGACTCCGAAGGGCCTACAGTGTTTGGGCTAGGTGCAGCTCCTGGTCCAGGAGGAGGCAGAACACCATCTTGTGGGTGATGATGTTTAGCTTGGAGATTCACTTGCAGGGTCCATTTAGCCCTCTCTAATGGGTCTTGTCTGGAGGCAGCTTGGGCCCACTTAATCCTTGTGGTCTTGGAACCCAGAGGTGACTAGGCTTCTGACGGGGCTCAAGTTTCCAGAAGCACTACACAGGCTACTCCTCTGATGGTGAGTTTATTTATTGTACCAGGCCTGTGAAAGTCACATCATCCCTAAGGCTGGAAGATAGGCACAGCTCATTCAATGTCTGGGGAAACAGTTCCCCTGACCTGTACTACAATGGTCATATGGCAGAATCAGCTACTTTGGGGGGAGACGGAGTGGGAGGTGGTTTGAGACAAGTTCTCCTTTTGTAGTCTTGCTGTCCTAAAACTCGCTCTGTACATCTGCCCCTGCCTCCCAAGTGCTGAGATGGAAGGTATGTGCCACCAGGCCTGGCTAACACCCCTTACCAAGTTTTTCTACTCTCACTTCTCAGATACTCATTACTAAGGTCTCATACTATCCCAGGGCTTGGGGAGACTCACACTTCATTTTTGACAATGGAGTCTGACTGCTAGCTGGGAGAGCTGTGGCACTGTGGAAAGGGTTTCTGTGATGATGCACTTCTGTGGACTGTAATAACCCCTCCTCCTTCCAGTTGTCTCTAGGGTATTCCCTGTTCCCATGTTCTGCCCTGGCAGAAGGCCCACAAACACCCACTGTGTAATGTCAAGGGACACAGCTACGGAAGTCTGGCCCTACTGCTGTGTGCCCAGCTAGGGTCATGTTTACTCATGGAGGACCAGTGCCAGGACCCCCTTCAAGCCCTTAGGATAAATGCCCATTCAAGCCATACAAGGCTCCTTTGTCCTTAAGTGGCCCGGCCCAAGCTGCTGCTGGGCGGCCAGTGTCCTCAACATGGCCCTAGGCCAGGCTGGCTACCCTAATGCAACCAGCTGCCCTACAGGACTTTCTCTGGACAGACTCTGGCTTGGCTGGGAGAGGCCCCAGCAGGGGATAGGCAGCTCTCAGAAGGACTGAAGAAGCCAGGCAGACAGAACTAGTGAAGAGGCCTGACTACAGCCTTCACCTCTCAAGGCCTCTTTAACAATGCCTCAAGCACCAGGAGACCCTTGGAACCATATTGCTCCCCTGCTTGTGGGGAGCTGGTCAGCTCTAAGGCTTTAGGCCCTGCTGGACCTTTAAACCCAGGTGAGAGAGGAGCTGCCATGTCCTGTATCTAGCAGCCTTTCTCAGCTAGTGAGTGCTTTATTTCTCTGGGCCTCAGCACCCTTGTCTGTTAAGTGGGCATGGCGTGGGCCTGGCAGGCTGTCATGCTCAGCAATTAAAAACCCCTAGGTTAGGTGGAGGAGATGGAGGGGAAACTGGTGTGCAAAATAAATTTTAAAAACGGAAAAAAACAAAGCCCTAGGTTAAAGTATGCTTGCTCTGTCTATCTGTATATGGCTGCTGTGGGACGAGTCTTTGGCAGGGTCCTAAGAGACTACGCAGGAAGTTCCATGAATCTGGAAGAACATGGCAGTGAGTTGGGAGACTTGGGCTGAGGAGAGACCCAAGGATACCTGACCCCACAAAGCTGGTCAGGTATCTGTCCCAGTAATGCCTGATCTAGCTCTACCAGCCTTCTGCCTGAATAGGACACTCTCCTCAAAATAGGTTCAACACAGGCCTCCTGGGAGGCCCAGGCTACTGGGCTTCTGGGTCTGTTCTCCCTAAAGGCCCGCTTATCTCTATTGCAGTTCATCCAGATTCATGTGGCCAACAACTGGTACCTGAGGACTTCCAGCAGGCAGTCTGCACAGCAGGTCGGGTTGAGGGGTGCTCACTTCTGCAGTGGCTGGGACCTTGGCCTGGTCTCTCTGGGTGGGACCCGCATTCCCTTTTGAGAGGAGACACTGCTTCAGGCTTATCCACAAGCCTGGCCACCTGTCTCTGCATGCTGTGTTCTAGCCCCACTCAGACAAGCAGACCTCAGAGGCTGGGCCTGTACCACATGTGATGGGTCTGTCTTTTGAGGTGCTAACCCTGGTTGCTGCTTGACTTGAGGTGGTCTCCTTATCCTTAGCTTTAGACACTGAGCTTTTAAGTGTCAGTCCTGGGATACCACAGTCCACAACTTCCCTTCATCATCTGCAGGGTGGTGAAAAGCTGAAAGCCAATGTGAGCTGCCACTGCTGCCATCCTGAGACAGCACTTCTTTTTTGGAAAAGTGTGCTTGGGCTCCTTGCTACATGGGGTCTCCACTTTAAACTGTTTGCTGTTAACAGTCACAGATGTGGGTACTTCTGTACCCTTTGCCAGGTCAGCAGCAAACTCAAGACTCAAATTTCTACGTAAAACTAAAAGCTATTTGGTTTTTTTTTTAATCTATATAGTCCCAAGGTCTCAGGGATAGGGTACATGGTGGCTTGAGATTCCTGTGTTTGAATGGTCAAACATGGAAAAACAGAAGTGAGTTTAGTTATAGACAACAGGACCTGGATTGACTTTGCAATTAAGAAATTTCTGTTTTCAAAGTAATGTTACTTAGAAATGAACAGGGATTAAAGACCACACACAAGAGACAAAAAACAAAGAAATGGGCAGACAAAGGGTTGTTGATGGTTGGCTGCAGTCAGATCTTCGCCATCTTAGAAATGAGGTCATCACAGATCCTGGTCAGCTCTTCATTTTCTTTAGTCTGAAGAAAAGATGAGACTGGTTTCTGCAGGTTCTCAAGAGGGAGTAACAGCTGGCTAGGATGGTCCCGCCCTCTTAAGTAGGAAAGGAGACTAGAAAGGAAAAGTCTGACCCTAAACTTCCTGAAATGGCCAGTAAGGATATAAATAAATTGTAAAAAGAAAAAAGATATGGTCAGGCAATCCTTGTATTAAAGTCAACTCCAGAGCATGGCCTGGGGTTCCTGTGCCTTACCTTCTGTTCCACGGTCTTCTCCAGTGACTGGATCTGCATCTGTGCCTTCCTCAGGCTTGCCTGCAAGGCTAGTGTCTCTGCTTGGGTTTTGCTCCATACTTGGGCAATCTCCTCATTTGCTCTTAAGGGGCCGAAACAGAGATACAGGCTAGGCCTGGCCCACCAACAGGCTGGCTAGGCCTCCCTCCCAGGATGGGTGTCTGGTACTCACAGTCTGAGCTTCTCTTCTGCCTGGGCCTTCAGTGCCTGGTACCTTTGGCCTTCCTTTTCAACCTTCACTATATATTCCTCAACACACTTCTTCAGTGAATCTTCATTCTTGAGAATGAGCACATAGGAAACACTAATAGCGCACTGCTCCATTAGAGCAGGAGGAACCTATCCACCTCAGCATATGGAGAGACCCAAGTCAAGTGCAAACTGTAGACACTTAAGGCTTTTGGGGACATCAGTGATATAGAACTTAGCATTTTCCCTTTAGAAAAACTCTCTTGAAGTACATTTATGTCTATCCCACATTCAAGGTGCAGACAGCTTCTGGACTTCCACTCTGGGACATGGACCAGACCCCATAGTATCAGACATCAGTTCCTGCTTAAGAGTGTAAATCATGGGCTGGGGTGATGACTTAGAGGTTAAGAGCACTGGTTGCTCTTCCAGAGGCCCTGAGTTCAATTCCCAGCAAGCTCATGGTGGCTCACAACCATCCACAATGAGATCTGGCGCCCTCTTCTGGCTATGTAGGCAGAGCATTATATACATAACATAGAACCCTGCACACTGAAGGCTGATGGCCTTACCGTCATGAGGGATATATGCAGCCTTGTTCCCCACAGCATTCTTTGAACCTCTCATACCCACACTAAAAAGCCGACTACCAAGGGTCATGTAGCAGGAGGTACATGAGTTCAGTAGCTGGCTCCCAAATGACTCGTTTTCTCCATAGACACCATGGGAAAGTCCAGCCTGCCTACCACCTGACCTTTTTGCTTGATTTTTGGAGACAGGGTTTTATGGCTGTCCTGGAGTTCAGTCTGTAGACCAGGCTGAATTCAGAGATCCACCTGCCTCTGCCTCCCAAGTGCTGGAATTAAAGGTGTGCACTACTACCATCTGGCTCAGTCTTCCCTTTCTTGCAGGATTTCCCCCCCTCTGTGTATGGGATGTGTTTGTGGGGGAGTGTGGGGTGTTGCTAGAGATTGAGCCAAGGCACACTACTACCGAATGGGGAAACCCTCAGCCTCCTCTGAGGTTTTACGCATCACAGATCTGGCTGTTCTTCTGGATTCAGCTTGTCTCATGAATAGGACATCACATGGCCCTGTAGAACAAGGACCAAAAGGGATACAATGTACCTTGCGGTAGCCTTCAATCACTTCTTTTTGCTTCTCAAACTTTTGGAAAAGTTCAGTGAAGGATATTTTCCTGGAGAAAAGGTCTGCAGCAAGTTGGTCTCTCTCTTTTAGAATCTTTTTGATTTTGTCTTCTGCAATTTCCTTCTGTTTCTCAGCCTCCTCTTTAAAAAGTTAAATATTTGGAATTAGGAAGCAGGCACTACATAGGATGACAGAAACAGCCCCGAAACATGGGGTGAAACAGCACAGGAGAGATGCAGAGTCAGGAGTGGAGTACAGCAGGTATGGACATTCCCCCTTCATGTTCTCTGGGATGGAACATTGGCCTACAACATGGCTGCTTCTTCCATGTCAGCCTCATGAGGAGCTTGGTCCAGGACCTAGCAGTGAGATGCTTAGGTAACACCAGCAAGACTGAAAGAAGTAAGTGCCAGTGTGATGGACTTAGGGTTCATGAGAGGACGTATGTCATGTGCTTTATTGTAGGTTCCAGGGATAAGAAGTACAGAAGACCTGACCACTGGTGTAGGATAGATCCCTACAGGGACACCTGCATCCCACTGATAGTTGCAATTATCTCTGGGGAGGGGAAGGTAGGATAGGGCATGGTGTGATAAGTTACAGGCATCTGTCTCTCATTAGAGCTTTGGCTGCCAGCTGTTCAGTGAATGTCAGTCACATGGGCACCTCCTCCCTTCATTAAACCTCACCCTCAGTGGCTCCAGAGCACAAGTTAGAAGAAATGGACAGTATATTGTTAGCTCAGAACACAAAGGAAGGGACACAGCTGCCACTTACCCACTGATTTGTACGCGAAATTCTCAAATTCCTCCACTATCTTCCTGTAAAGGAGAGAAGATGAGCATCTGTGGTTCATCATGCAAGTAGACCTAGGTCAGCATTGGTGTCTATAGTCTTACCCCATCTGCAGGTACTTCATATTGAGGTCTTCATATTTGCTTCTCAGCTCCAAGTTCTCCTGTTGTATCGAATTCACCTACAAAAGCCATACGTAGGCTGGCAGGTGGACCACAATTACAGGTCTGTGGGGTGTCTTTCTCAGCAGGGATTGTTTCATTTACATCCAAGGTCTCAGAAGCCATGCTACTGAGTCATGGGAACTCCATTCATGAAGCCAAGAAGAAGGGCTGCTGGCCTTGCTCATGAGGGCAACTCGCTGTGGTGTAACCCAACAGGGACCCAGGGATATCTCTCAGTGTGTTAACCAATTAGCCACAAGGGGGCACCATAACCCCATTCCAGTTGGCTGTACATAAACAGGTACCACAAGCCCAAGTTCAGTGTCAGACTCTGAGGCTTTTCCTGGTGCTGTTCATTGACCTCTGAGACAGAAGCATGTAGGAAATCCCTGTTGGCAGTCTGTATCTGGTCAGAGTACAAACTTCACTAAGAATAACCTGTACCTAGCTCTCAGCTATTCCTCAAAAAACAGTCTCCAGTTTTTACAAAGCAGGTACTAGCCTGTTCTTACCAATGCGTCTAGGTCTTTTTGACTGTATTGTAGCACATCCACAATAGGCTCAGTAGGAAGAAGACTTCTAGGCTCAAGGGCACACAGGGGTGGGCTTGACACCTGAGGGGATAAAACACAGGCCCTCAAGATCTAATTCATCTCTTTAGACCACAAAAGTTGTTCCAATGATGCTATAAAGTACTTACAGGAACATCCAGAGCTCCCAAGAAATCTAAGTCCACAAGCTTGGCTTCTATTGGATTTCCCGAGCCAGACTCATCCGCATCCTGTATACTGAAACCACAGACAGCAAGATCATCTCATGCTCCGAGTACTGAATAGGGCATAAAGATCAGTTGTGCTGTCTTAACAGGCTTTGAGCTTTGATCCTAGCCTAAAAACAAACCAACAAAGGCTAGGAGGCCAGAATGTAGCGATGGGCCTGGCAGCTATTAGCTCATGTCCCCTTCTCCTACCTCACTCACACCTGATGCTCGATTGCTCACAGCAAACTGTGCAAAGGTGGTAGCTACCTTATTGTGGTGTTTTCAGCGTGTACAGGGTGGGTACGTAGAGGTGGCAAATCTTTTTTCCTCTGATTTCAAGGGTCTTAGATTTAGCAAGTAATTCTCAATATGACTTTGATTACATTTTCTTCCAAAGTAGTGGACACTAGCCTAGCTTTTCCCCACAAATATTAGATTTAAAGGCCCTCTGGCTTCAGTCACAACTATTCAGATCTGCCTTTATAGTTCAAGTTGTCATAGGTGATTCATGAAGTGCAACAGGCATGACTGTGGAACTAGAATTCCACTCATAAAAACAAATACTATCTGATCTGGGCCAGTTTGGTACTTTTGTGTATTTACTGTGTGAGGAGAGTATGGCAGAGCTCCTTACTAAAACATGGACTATGTGATACAGGTCATGCTTGTCTGCTGCCATTTCTTATTCCAGTTCAGTTAGCCCTTCAAGAATTTTTGAGTCAGTCACTATACTTAGTAATAGCCACTAGTCTGCCTGGCTCATGCAAATGTCTTCAAGGGAAGGACATACCTATTTGTCACTGGGACCACTGGCATTGGCCGCAGAGGACTCTCTTTCAGGAGAGGATCAAATTTCAAGTACAAAGACTGCTTCCTCCAGGCTGACTCCTTAAACTGAGTTAGAGAGACGGACAAGGAAAATCAGCAAGATGCACCATTGCTTTAACAGATAGAGCTCTGGGAGCCAGGGTGATCTTGTTGAGCAAAGGGGCCTAGAGAGACTACAATACATCCTGATGGGCCCAGGATTATCTGGAGTGTGTACACCCCCCCCCCCCCCCCCCCCCCCCCCCCCCCCCGCACCCGGGTTGTGACTCTGTGCAAGGGAAGGGCTCTAAGGCTCAGACATGAGCAGACACTATAGAGGAACAGTAGGATGCTCTAGGCATCAAGGATAAATGGCCTAGGCTAACTAGGTTACATATTTCAGTTGAGGCTGCCATCAAGTGCTAAGTACCTACCACAGAAGTTCCGAATTGCTCCAGATAATCCACTTCAGCACCAGTACCTAGGACTGAAACAGTGAACAATAGACTAATCTCAAAAACTGCAGGCTCTGAGGGCTGCACACCCACCCAAGGATTTAGAGTGAATCACTGTTCTTTGGGGGGGGGGGGTATTCAAAAAAACCAGCCCTGGCTGTCCTGGAACTTGCTTTGTAAACCAGGCTGGCCTTGAACTCAGAGACTGACTTGCCTCTGCCTCCTGGCATGTGGAGATTAAAGGCATGTGCCAACACCGTTCAGCAGAATCACTGTTCTTTGAAATAAATTCAGAGACTATTCCCAGCAGCCTAACTAGCAGCTTCCCTAGCTATGAAAGGGGCCCCAAGTTTTGTACAGAGAGAGGAATTCTTTCTCTCTCCCTTCATACTCAGTAAAGACACTTCCCAGCTGTGACTTTTTCTTTCTGTAAACAGTCCGGGCTAGCCTTGAACTTCCTATGTAGCTAAAGAGGACCTTGAATTTTTTCTTCTTTTCTTTGTCTTTTTGGAATAGGATTTCTCTGTGTAGGCCTGGCTGTCTTGGAACTTGCTCTGTAAACCAGGCTGGCCTTGAGCTTACAGAGATCCATCTGCCTCTGCCTCCGGAGTGCTGTGATTAGAGGCATGAGCCACTGTCACCACACGGAAATTTTTCTTTTAAATCAACTTTATGTGTATGTGTGTTTGCCTGGGTGAAGCTATGTAAATCATATGCATAAAGGAGCCTGTGGAGATCAGAAGAGGGCATTGGACTCCCTAGAACTAGAGACCCCCTAGAACTAGAATTTCAGGTGGTTGTGAGAGACCATGTGGGTGCTAGGAACAAAATCCAGGTCCTTTATTGTGGCGGGATTCAGGTGTCAGCCGAAAAGTGTCTTCGGACCTTATCCGAAGACACTTATCCAGGGTCCCGGGCTCCTGGAGGAGGTGTGGCCAACCCCATTGATAAGTGGCTGCTGGGACACGAGGAGGTCCCTTCCTGGTTCCTGGCTGTTGGAGAGACAGGATCGGAATCCATCGTCCGTCCATCACTCGGATACTCCAGTCCCTGTTCAGGCTCTGCTATAAACTGTTACCTGTACCGTGAGTGTTGGTTTATATTTTAATAAATATCTATCCTGCACTGGTGCCTTCTAAGTAAACTTCGCCTACACTTTATAATAGTAAGTGTTCTTTTTTTGCTTTTGTTTTTTTGAGACAGCACTTTTCTGTGTAACAGCTCTAGCTGTCCTGGAACTTGCTCTTTAGAACAGGTTGGCCTTGGACTCAACAGAATTCCGCCTGCCTCTGCCTCCAGAGTGCTAGGATTAAAGGTGTATGCCACTATTGCCTGGCTGGTTGTGGCATATTGTCACAGCAATAGTAACCCTAACTAAGACAATAACTCAACATTTTTAGGACCAAAAGGTAGTATGTGAATTAACCAAAGAAACAGCCTATGGAATAACTACCTGCAACCTGTAGGAATCTAAGTAAGTATCCACAGGGATTTTAAGGGAAACTGATGGTGATACTTTGAGGCCACATACCTTCTGCTGGATCTCTGAAATTCTCTTCTTCTGGGTTCAAGATAAGTTCTGGTCCCTGAAGAGAAGGCTCCAGCACTGGCTCAGGAGGGGCGAGATCAGCATCCAAGGTAGGCTCTGGTCCCTGATGAGAAGGCTCCAGCACTGGCTCAGGAGGGGCGAGATCAGCATCCAAGGTAGGCTCTGGTCCCTGATGAGAAGGCTCCAGCACTGGCTCAGGAGGGGTGAGATCAGCATCCAAGGTAGGCTCTGGTCCCTGATGAGAAGGCTCCAGCACTGGCTCAGGAGGGGCGAGATCAGCATCCAAGGTAGGCTCTGGTCCCTGATGAGAAGGCTCCAGCACTGGCTCAGGAGGGGCGAGATCAGCATCCAGGGTAGGCTCTGGTCCCTGATGAGAAGGCTCCAGCACTGGCTCAGGAGGGGCGAGATCAGCATCCAAGGTAGGCTCTGGTCCCTGATGAGAAGGCTCCAGCACTGGCTCAGGAGGGGCGAGATCAGCATCCAAGGTAGGCTCTGGTCCCTGATGAGAAGGCTCCAGCACTGGCTCAGGAGGGGTGAGATCAGCATCCAAGGTAGGCTCTGGTCCCTGATGAGAAGGCTCCAGCACTGGCTCAGGAGGGGTGAGATCAGCATCCAAGGTAGGCTCTGGTCCCTGATGAGAAGGCTCCAGCACTGGCTCAATAGGAGGTGCCACCACTAGCTCACCGTCCAGAAAACTTATGGAAGCTGAAGTAACTGAGGAGTTCCGGATTCCTTCCTAGAGAGAAAGTCAGCATCACCTTGTACAGTGAGGTCCTGGATGGGGGCTCTGCCTTGCTCATTCTCCTTACACTAAACCCAGATGGGGAGGCAGCTCTAGAAGGGAAATAGTGTTGTATCCAACCCTGTCACCAGACTGTTGGTGGCCTCTTCTGCCATGGTATCTTTCTTTGTTTTGAGACAAGGTCTTACTCTGTAGACCTGGCTGGGGATTAAAAGTATGTGCCACTACACCTCTGTGCCCTGTTATTTTTTTCTACAGAGTTTAAGTATGTGACAATGGTGATAGCACCTATCTGTGCACACATACATACCTGTACTTCACCTTCTGCTCTTAGGACCTCGGTTGCCATCTGAACCACAGGTGTATCATCCACTGGGGCTAAAGGCAGCTGACTGGAGAGACAGTCATCAGTACTGGGTATCCCCATATTCCCTGCTCTGGCATTAAACTATTATTTACTTCCCTCTTATGTTGGCTCACCTGAAAAGCTGCCCACGCTAAAAGATATATGAAAGTTATAAGGTTTCTCTGGAGGTAACAGACTATTTGGCTACTGGCATGTTAGCACCTAATTTCATGTCATAGCTGCCTCCTGGAGTATCTAAGGCCAGTGGCTTGCTGTGGTACCAACCAGCTTTCACCTGAGTGGTAGCATGATGTGGGAATGCCTTTCTGTATGCTGTGAATATCAATCTTTAAATAAAGGAGCTATTTTGGCCCTTGACAGGCACCATAGAAAATGTAGGTGGAGGAATCAGAATAGGTAGGAAAGGAAGGGTGGAATCAGGGACAGACTGAGCCAGCCGCCCAAAGGAGCAACATGTAAGGAACACAGGTGAGCCACGGGCCACGTGGCGGACAGATTAATAAAAATGGGTTGATTTAAGATGTAAGAGCTAGCTAGCAATGTGCCTTAGTCATAGATCAAACAGCATGAAGTTAATATAAGTGTCTGAGTCATTTTTGGGGCCTGAGCAGCTGCGGGCAGCTAAGGGGTCTGGGGCTGAAGGTCTGTGGGTCTGGACCTCTGGCCGCCCGGGGCAAGGAAACCTCACTCTAACAGTAGCATATGCATTTTCTTTTCCTTTTTTGGGGGGTGGGGGGGGGGAGAGATAGTCTTACTACATAGACTCTTGATCTGACTTCCTCAGCTAGTGCTAGAATTTGCGATGAACACAAATGGAAAGGGGTCCGAGTGCCTGATGCTGGCTCAAGGGTGCTTGCAATCATGGGGCAGGCTGAGGCCTTATAAATCAGGTCTGGAGTATTCTGCTTAGCTTTACTAACTAAGCTGATTCTGTGCTAAACAAACTACTTAAACTATTTCTCTCTTAATTATTCTTTAATAAGATTAAGAACTGAAAGACTGATACACTAGAAGATAATCCTGAAAAATCAAAAACATAGCTGATCCCTTTGTGTTCCCCCATCCTCCACCAGACAAACTCCACGTGCTACCACCCGGGCATTGTGCTGTTCTTAGTATGCAGGCTCAACAGAAAATCATAAAATAATGAATAACAATATGGCACATGCATGCCAAGTAACACTCCTAACTGGAATGCAGAGCTGCCCTCCCAGCAATACAGGTAGAGACAAGAACTTCCTTGGCCTCAAAATAGGCTAGATTCACAGTAGCCAAGAACCAACTGCTGGCTCTGTGTTTCTGAGGTTGTTAAAGACCAACAGTGTTTGACTTTTAAATACTAATCTCATCTGATTAATTTCAGAAAACTACAGGAACTCCTGAAAAGAGCAACAGACTTGGGGGGCTTTGATAGGACAGATATGGCACACAGCCCAGAGAAATGTTGTGACATTGAAGTTAAGAGCATAAGAGTGTTTTATTCCTCTTGCTTCTCTCCCCATGCTATAGCCTTCATGCTTTGTAGTAAATAGGAAGTGTGAAGAGAGTCATCTCCCAAAGCTCTGATTAATTGATCATTATAATTTCTCTGCCTATGAGTTCTGTCTGCTTTTTCCAAATATCAAGTGTGGGAAAGCGAGCGCTGATTTGAAGTAGAAGGGAGAGATGAGCAGAACTCAGTAGGAGGGATACTACATATAATCTTTTCTGGAAATGAGATCTAGTCATTTCATCAAGTTATAGAAATAAAGTCTGGGTTGTGGGGGCACAGCAAAAGAGCGAAGTCCAATTATCTGATTATTAACTCTCCACTAACAGTTGTGCCAGATTCTGCACTTGAGGGCAGTGATCAGACAAAAAACAAACCAAAACAAAAAACCAGTCCAGCATGAGAGAACTTAAGGTTTTTCAACAGCCCTCAGAGAGGATAGGAGCAAAGGATATTAAAGGGCATCAACACTTACTTCTCTTTCTGTAACCAGACACAGTGATTGTTTTCTAATCCCATATTGTCATTCAGAGCAAAAGGAGCCTGAAGTTTGTTGGTCACATCAGGACTTAAGATCCTTCGTGTCTGTGGATCCCGAAGAGGTGTCTGAAAAGTCACCTAGTGAAAGGTGAGGAGAGTGTACATGCTCTATGATACAAGCCCTCACAAGAAAACCCAAGTGCTACAGTTTAAGGTTCTCAGAAAGCCAATCCCAGAGCACCTGATGAATACATACATTACAGCCCACATTTACCTTTGCAGCTTTACCCTGGCTCCTGGGTGATACATTTTCTTTCTCTGACAGACAAAGAACAGAGGATCTTCTGGTAACTACTAGTTGTGAAAACAGTAAGTCACAGCTTTCTGAACTCTTTTCACTGGGTACATTTTCATCATTTAAGATATGCAGACTCATTCTGAAAAAAATCAATGTTTTAATCACTAGGAAGTCAATGATGTTGCATGTATAGAAATGCCCCACAAATACATCAGGGAGGTACTTCTTCTTGAATAGGTAAGGCTAGTAGCTTTCACAGTATTGTTAGTACTTCAAGTAGGTACCATCTGCCAGAGAAAAACTCAGGAGTCCCTTGAGACAGAAAGGGAGCCAGGTGTTTAGAATGACTCCCATTAATGAATCACACTATAGGGTAGGAGCTAGGAGACTTACCAAAGAAGCCAGGCAGTAGTGACACATGCCTTCAATCCCATCACTTGGGAGGCGGAGGCAGGGGACTATGGGTTCTTAGGGGTAAGACCCTGGGAGCTCTCTCGTTGGAGAGCAAGGAGAGATACTGGGGAGGGAGGTCATCATAAAGTGATGCTCACTCTGCTTTAGGAATCCGTGAGGAAAGAAAAGAACCAGAGGTTCCTGAAGCCAAAGAAAGATAGACAAAATTTCTCAACAAGGTACAAAGGACATGGACTAAGAAGAAGAAAAAAATAAAAAATCAAGAGGAATGTTTATGATTTTTGGCCTGAAAAACAGCATAGGGAAAGGCCCTGGAATGACTGTGGAAACCACAAGCACAGGTGTCTGGGCTGTATGGCCTTACATGAAGTCTTTCAGGCAAGGTGAAAGAACAGCTGGTTCAGCTTTTGCTTAGGATGAGATTTTGTGGGGGATATCGGGGAGGAGGAGTGCATGTGAAGAAGAGGCCAGTGGTTGACATGAGGTATTTTCTTCAATTGCTCTCTCATATTGGATTCTCCAACTGAACCTGGAGCTCACTGATTCAGCTAGACTATTTAGCCAGTGACCTCCAGGGATCCTCCAGGCTGCCTGCCCAGTGCTAGGATTACAGGCAGGTGCAGCCACACCACAGAACTCAGGTCCTCCTGCTTGTTTGACAAACATGTTACTGACTGAGCCATGTCCCCAGTCCCCGGAGGGAGTTCTTGGGTACAAAGCTTGACAAGCTAGGCTTGGGTTCTGTTGTCTTCATGGTGCAGGAGTGACTGCAGGGTGGGAGAGGGGAGCACATGGAAGGTTTTGATGGTGCTGTGATGCTCTCAAAGATAGCTTTGAGAGACTAAGCATGAGGTCAAGGTGCCTATGGTACAGCTGAAATTGATGGTTTCCCAGGTGAAGTACTGGGAGTGGGAGAATGAAGGATGAGACATCTCTCACCTGGAACAGTAAGTTGGCAGGTGTTAAATCACAGCATCGTCACTGAAAATAGCATTTCTGAATCAAATGGTGTAGGTATAGGCATAAGGTCATCCTGACAGCAAGAGCTGAATAAAAAGGCTTTGGCCCTGAAGAACCCTGCTCAGAGAAGGATGCTATAATGAAGGGAAATCCATCTGCTAGAACCATTTGTATTCAAGAAGAAAGCGTCTCCAGGAGAAGCCATTTATTCTGAAGTTGTGGCCAGGTAGTACAGAAGGATAACTTACAGCCACTGGACCAGGAGAAAGAAACTGTCCCTGGGTCAGTGGTTCAGACGACAGACAACAGACACAACAGTTTTGCAGAAAAGGTGGAGGAAAGAGACCTGGGTCGAAGGATGTCCTGGCTGAGTTGCGAGTCTCATACACGACACACGCGACAAGAACAAGTGCCTGGGGAGATAGTCACGCGCGGCCTCTTTGGAGGAGGACATCAGCTGGGTCGGACCGAGATCACCGGCAGGCCGGTCTGGGCAGCCCAACCCAGAATGCAGCCCGCGGGCGCCAGTCCTGCCTAGGAAACTTGGTGGTTCTGTTAGCCCAGAAAAGAGGACCTTCGAGCAGGAGTGGGCCTTCAGTAAAGGGAGAGAGCGAAGCTGTGGGTGAGAGGAGCTGCAACTCAGCCTGTAGAAATCCACATCCGCGGGGCTGATCCCTACCGGTCGCCGGCTGGAAAGGGGAAGTCACCGTTTACCTGCTAACTGCTGACCGGCTTTGGGCCCGCGCCAACACCCACCACAAGGGAGGAGCGCCGTCCCTGCTCCGCGCTAGGCCTCCGAGCTGGAGAAAACGAGAGGAAGGGAGTCCAACAGGATGTCTGCTCGGTCTCGCCGACCGCCACCGTCGTCCACGGAGCCCGCCCCAGATTCAAATACCAAGCGTTGACGTTCCGCGGCCAATCAGCGCGCGGCAGGAGAACGCCACAGTGGCTGGCGGCCAATAGCCAGCCGTACTGGTCCCGCCCTTCGCGCAAGACAGTTCCGCTCCCGAGACTGAGGGTATTGAGGGAGCGTCGGGGCGTGTGGGCACAGTAGGCTAGCATCGCTGGCCGATTCGGCTAGTCTTGATCTAGGCATGATGGGGTTCGCCATCGCCCCGACAGTCTCAGGGTCGGCCGCGGAGGCGGCCAGAGAGCTTTTTCTCAGCTGTTAAATGGAACCAGATGCAAATGTCTTCTCCAGTGCATGTAAGGGAGAGGCTGCACCCATGCGGGGACCTTTGGGCGCCTCACAACTTGTGAGCCATGGCGTAGTCCCGAGGGTCCTCCCAGAGTGCTCGGGGTGCCCTCACGACACTCAGATCACCTGATGAAAAAACTGTCTCTCACAATACCGTGCGTGCAGCCTGCGGCGGGACTCCATCTCCTAGAATGCTTTGCGGGTCCCTTGACCGAGGTACTCAGTCTCCCAGAATGCCCCGCGAGCAGCTTGACTAGAACTCCATCTCCCAGAGTGCCTCGCGGGAGGTTTATGCGGTGTCTGCGACAACCTACTAACTGAACTGTCCGGGTCTGGGCGCCCCGGTCTCTTCCCGGAGCGGTGAGCGGTGCCGGGATGGACAGCCCTGAGGTGACTTTCACGCTGGCCTACCTGGTCTTCTCAGTGTGCTTCGTGTTCACGCCCAACGAGTTCTACTCGGCCGGGCTCACGGTGCAGAACCTGTTGTCGGGCTGGCTGGGCAGCGAGGACGCCGCTTTCGTGCCCTACCACCTTCGTCGCACTTCGGCCACGCTACTCTGTCACTCACTGCTGCCGTTGGGTGAGCCTCCCGTGCGCGGGTCGATGGTTGGCGCTTAACCTGGCGCTCGGAGACTCCAAGAGTGAGGAGGCTCCCCGCCGGTACCGGCGCAGAAGCCGGTCAGTGCTTGTGCAAACGAGCGGGATCCCCGCAGCTCAGGCTATAAGCTGTTCTCTTCCCGGTTGGGCGCCGGCCTGCGAGTGATGCTCCCGACGGGCCGGACTCCAGTCTTTGACATCGCTGTGGCTGGAGTGTGGAGTCGTTGAGCATGTTTGCAATGTTGGGCCATTTCTAGGAAAGGGCTCTTGTTGTCTCATTACATCAGGAGTCGGAGGGCTACCTGGGGAAGGTGCGGGTGGAGAGAGCAGGCAGAGATGAAGACGTTCAAGTTGGGGTACACTGATGCAGTCCTCTTTGCTAGGCTAGGTTTGTGGGAGGCCCATCTGTCAGCTGTTTGGAGGCTGCATTAAGGGAACACTGGGATATAGTCATGATTGGAGGCTAGGAACCACATGAAGGAGACCTGGAGGATACAGACACGGAAAGGCAGGTGTGGGAGAACAGATGTCCGATGGCCTGCCGTATTTGCAGCTCTGGGCACAGGAATGACTGGTGTGAGGATACAGCAGCCTAGGCTCCAGGGAGATGGACGCAGATGTGGTAATAGAAACATTCAGGCCTGTTTTGAGAGGAAGGTGGGTTGAGGAGACTCAATTGGAGAACTGGATGGAGATGGAGAGTTGGCATGGTCGTGTATTTGTTTGGCTTGAGAACCTAGTGCCCTGTAATACAGATAAGGTGGGGTGCCGAGTCAGGACCCCTCACCGAGGGCTATCTAGTGGGGTTTTTGGACACCCCTAGCTGTGCTTATCTCATAGGCACTCCTATGCCTGAACAAGGAACCCAAATTAGTAAACACAAGTCACTCATGGAGGTTATAGCAAGAGCAGACAGACAGCGGAGTTGGCTTTTGTTGCTACATAGCCATAACAAGTTATTGACATGTATGAGTTGGCTAAAAGTAAACATTTACTATTGGTTATTGCAGATTGGAACCTGCCCATACAGTACCTTAGCATCTACTTAATAATCTATTTTGATGTCTGAATTGTTCTCTGCTGGGCCAACAGGGCCGTAAAACTGGTTACTTTGTTCTTAAAACATGCCCTATCATTGAGTACTTGCTTACTTTCTTGTACAGTGCCCCAGCTCTGAGATATGCTATGTTGAATCTGCCTCCTCAGAGGAGGCAAGGTTGAGAGATCAAGATGTAGCCCAAAGAACTGCCTCAGGTAGGCCAGTAGTCAGTTCTATACAGTCATTGTGCTTCTCTTTGTTTTTATTTATCTTTTGTGGGGGAGATTTCTTGTAACAACTTTGGCTGTCCAGGAACTCACATTGTAGACCATGCTGGCCAGAACCCACAGCCTTTTTTTTTTTTTTTTTTTTGTCAAGGACTTTTGGTTTTGTTTTTTGAGACAAGGTTTGTGTAGCTCTGGCTGCCTCCTGAGTGCTTGGATTAAAGGTTTGCACCACCACTGCCCAGCAACTGAGATTTTTTTTTTTTTTTTTTCCTACTTGGCTATTTCTGTGAAGTTATAGTAGTAAGTTGAAACCATTTTCCTCTGGTCTGTGGTACCACTGCTATGGAGGTGCAGGAGTAAGGGCAATATGTTCTGGGAACCATGCTGTAGGTGCAAGGTTGGTCTTCAGATGGGTCACCATGGGAGGAAGAGAGCACCTAGCAGCCTAGACTTCTCTGAGATGTTTTTTTCTTCTTCAGGCTACTACATGGGCATGTGTTTTGCAGCTTCAGAAAAGCAACTCTACTCCCCTGGTCAAGCCTCAGAGGCCTGGCAACTCTTCCTTCTTCTGGCTGTGACCCTTCCCCTTGTCTCCTGTACCCTGATCTACTACTGGTCCTGGGACAAGTGGGCCCGACACCCACTGGCCCAAACCCTGGCCCTCTATGCCCTTCCACAGTCAGGTTGGCAAGCGGTTGCATCTTCAGTCAACATGGAGTTCCGAAGGATTGACAAGTTTGCTACTGGGGCACCTGGTGCTAGAGTGATTGTGACAGACACATGGGTAATGAAAGTGGCAACATACCGTGTGCATGTGGCTCAGCAACAGAGTGTTCACCTGACTGTGACAGAGTCTCGGCAGCATGATCTCTCCCCAGACTCAAACTTACCTGTGCAGCTTCTTACCATAAAGGTGGCAAGCACTAGCACTGCTATGCAGCCCTTTGATATTCGGTAAGTGTGTGGTGGTTATGAAGGGACATGACTTATCCTGTCTGTACTTCATGCCGTCTTAGGAGGTGCTAAGGGTGGAGGAGGACTGAGGCACTCCCAGGGCTAGATGATGTCAGTCACTTGACCCCTTTAGAATCATCTTCCTTTATGACCCCTCTTGCCTTCTGCTTTCTCTTTGTTGCTCCTTCTGCTCTATCATTGAGCTGTCGCTACAGTTTCTTGAGATCACATAGGAATGTAGATTGGTGGCACCTCAGCTCCAGGCTCTTTTGATTCTCTGTATTAGTGATGAGTGACCACTGAGTCCGTAGACTCTGCCTTCAGGGCTATCTTTAGTAGCTATTTCACTGAGGTGGCTTGGTTTTCCTGTCCTTTCCTGGTTCTGAGTGGTTTTAGGTTGTGGACCCAAGGGTAGATTGGCTCAGTTCATCAAGTTGTGCCTTTTCCAGGCTGAACTCAGCAGAATATGGTGAACTATGTGAGAAGCTCCGTGCCCCAATCCGAAGTGCAGCCAACGTGGTCATCCGCCAGAGCCTGGGTGACTTATTCCTAGAAACATTTGCCTCTCTGGTGGAGGTCAACCCATCCTATTCAGTGCCCAGTAACCAGGTGGGGGCTGGCCCGAGAGGGAGAGTGTGGGGGTACCCCTCCTTCCCTTGTAGGCTTTTTTTGTAATCCCCTTTGTTCCAACTACCTCTCTACAGGAGCTCGAGGCCTGTATAGGCTGCATGCAGACACGGGCCAGTGTGAAGCTGGTGAAGACCTGCCAGGAGCTAGCAGTGGGCGAGTGCCAGCAGTGTTATTGCCGTCCCATGTGGTGTCTTACTTGCATGGGCAAGTGGTTTGCCAGCCGCCAGGATCCCCAGCGCCCTGACACTTGGCTGGCCAGCCGTGTGCCCTGCCCTACTTGCCGTGCCCGCTTCTGCATCCTTGATGTGTGTTGCATACGCTGAGCATCAAGCATGCTCTGTGTCTCCAGTAGCCACTTATGAAGAGCCATGGCAAAAGGGTCTAGTCAAAGCACACACTTATCTACAGCCACTCTTTGCCTAGAGTCTGTAGTAGGTTGAGCATTTTGATTTAGAAGAAATTCTCATGGAAATGCCATATCCTGTACCTTCAGCATCTTCTCTTCCTATTTACCTCCAGGTAGGGCTGATATTTCACATAGAATGTTCCAAAGCCCCAAGATGTTGGAGTTTGGCTCAAGAGCTTTTATTTGGCCGGTTTGCCTTAATCTATTACACATCATATTTGCCCCTCAGATCACTAATAGTTACAAGCCAGACTTAACATCCGTCCCAGGGCCTATGGTGTTGGGTGGATGCTGACAGTTGAGAGGGGTGCCACGCTAGTGTGAAGTCCTTTTCTAGAGTATCCTGATGGCTGCAGCCAGCTAAGGGACCACTTCTGGGTAGGGAGGCAGGAGCAGCAACCTAGGGCCAGGCCAGTGCTCTCCTAAGTTACTCATGAGGGTTGCATATGCTTTGGAGGGCCTAAGGTGCTTTTGGTTTCTTCTCTTGCTTCCTTAGTCCAAGAAGGCCAACATCTCACACTCCTGGTCTTAGGGAGGTGTTTTAGGAAGTGAGAACCACAGCGCTATCCAGAAGGAAACCCACCAGGAATGTATCACAGGGTTAGCTAGGGCCCTTGTGGGTTGTTTGGATCAGGAGAGGGTACTTGGTGGCTAAGGTTCTGGTGGACATACCATTCACTTAGCTATGGTACAGATGGGAGGAGAGTTGCCCTTTCCCTCCATATCTGACACAAGTAGCTGGTGGAGGGAGGACCTCTCCCTTCAACTGTGGCCCGGAAGCTCCTACATTTGGCTGTTCAAAGTAGTAGTGACAGACCAAGCCAGCCCCTACCCAACCAACACTGCACCTAACCCCAGGGATTTGCTAGCAGAACCAGCCCATTTCTGCTTGTCCCTCAAGTATGGCCTGGAGTCAGCTAGTTTCAAGGGCTGCCTAGCAGAGGCCAAATGGTTTGAGGTTATTTTATTTTTTTTAACCACAGAGGAGTTAATTTTATAAAGATAAATGTAAATGTCACAAAATGACAATATTTAATAAAGTGTTACTTTACAAGTGATGTACTTCATTTTGTTTACCTGTTTATAAAACCAAACTTTCGCAACATTTGGGGTAGTGGCTTGTTTTTTAACTATTAGCTCTTTACTCCCAAATCACACATAAAGGCTTAATTCTTAATTATAAATGCCTGGCCTTAGTTTGGCTTGTTTCTAGCTAGGTTTCTTTAAATTATCCCACCTATCTTTTGCCTCTGGGTACTGTATATTTTGTGTTCTGATAAAGCTTATTTGGAGGTCAGAGGGTGGAGTTAGCCACTAGTTAACCATAGAAGCCAGGCAGTGGTGGTTTACCTCTATTCCCATACTTGAGAAGCTCACTGCCTGTAATGTCAGTACTTGGGAGGTAGAGACAGGATTTCAGGCCTCCATTTGGTTTGAGGATTCATGGGGTGAGAAATCTCTATTGGCTGATGCTCTGCTTCTCTGATCTCTAGGCAGACTTTGTCAGGACACAAATAACAAAACTCTGGGCTTTTTCCTTTTCTTCGGTAATCTTACTTTCACTATTACTCTGTGAGGCTATTTGGCTTGATGGCTGGCCCTCTGGTGTCCAGTTTTTGCTCCTTTTTCCTCCCCTCTGCCTGCGTGTCCGGCCTATCCTTTCTCCGACCTTGCTGTTGGCCTGTTCAACTCTTTAATATTAGATCAGGTGTTTTAGACAGGCAAAGTAACACAGCTTCACGGTTAAACATGCAACATAAAGAAACGCAACACATGTCTGCACCATTAAATATTCCACAGAATGAATAAATGTAACACACCTAAAAATAATGGTCTACAACAGTGACTGGGAGATGTTGGGAAAGCGAGATGAGTATGGCTGTAGGCTTTAAAAAATAATGTCAGTGCTCAGTGCGTTCAGAAGGGGAAACGGGCCAATGATCACTGGTTGGGCACGCTACCCTTCGATGGCTCTACATAGTTACTTCGCCGTACCAGCCACAATCCACCCTCTCTCACCCTTCTCTGGACTAGATCCTTAAAGGTAGTGTAACTGCTGCCTACAGCATCTGCAAGTTGAACAGATGGGGTCTGCAGGGGCTTGGCTCTCAAGCAGAGAGGACGGCACTAGAGACCGGGCAGAGTCCTGGAGAAAAAAACAGGTCATTAAGCTGGCTAAGGGGTCTCTCACGGCTTTTAAACTATAGGTAGGTACTCCAGGAATCTTGCGGCTGTGCATAGGAGGGGCAGTCCCGGACCTGGACTGTGCCTTCCGTTTTCTGGCCCTCCCTGGCGACGTGGCCACGCCTGCCTACTTTGAGTGGCAGTGGCGCGCACTGCCCAATCTCCCGCCAATACTCCATGGGCCCGCGAAGACGCAACCAATCAGAGGCCCGGCAGTCACAACGCCAGGCTCCTGGGAGGCCGTCGGAGACCCCCAGATCCTCTTCACTTCAGTGGAGCTATTGCATTTTTTCCGGCCTCCTGGGCCGCTGCATCAGGCGTTGGAGTTTGGCGACTGCCTGCAGCTCTGAGGCTTAGATCCGAGCCGGGTCCGCCGGCGGGGAGCGCATAATCGGAAGGGCTCCCCTACAAATGAACGTCCAATGGTTTCGTCCGACACCGCGGACCGCGCGCGCGCGCGGGGAGTTGCTGAGGGGCGGGGCCGCTGCTCACTTAAGGGCGGTTGGGCAAGGCGAGCTCAGACCTCGTCAGTGCTGTCGCCGAGTGATCTTCTTGCTGCTGCACCGTCCTTCGCCATGGCCTGCAGACCTAGAAGCCCACCCCGGTATGGGAGCCGCTACGATGGCGGTGCGAGGTAAGCGGGCCATGCGGTCGATCACTCTTCCGCATCTCGTTGTCTGTGAGGTAGGGGTCCCTGCACCATCCGTGCTTGTGGGGCCCCGCCCACTGACCGCAGTCTGTGTCCCCAGCCCGCGGTCCCCTGCGAGATGGAGCCTCGGACGGAAGCGCAGAGCGGACGGAAGGGACCGGAAGCCCGAAGACTCCGAGGAAAGCGAGCGCCAGATTGCGGACCGTCGACCTGAAAGGTGGGCCTCTGGCCGAGCGGAAACGGGTCGGCCACTCGGTGGGTCTGGAGGAGGGCCAAGGGACCCTCATCCCATTGCACTCGCTTTTTAGGGGATAGTGGAATAAATGAGGTGACTCTGGATCCTTTTCATTTTTTGCTCAGTCTTAGAAGCAGTTTACTGACTGATAGGTGGCAGCAAAACTGGTTTTATCCGGAGCGGGGGAGCCTTTATATTCTTCATACATAGTGCCAGGCACTACTATGTTGAACACCTTGTTAAAAAAATGTTTCGAAAGCGCACCCACGCCCTGTGTGTGTGTGTGTGTGTGTGTGTGTGAGAGAGAGAGAGAGAGAGAGAGAGAGAGAGAGAGAGAGAGAGAGAGAGAGAGAGAGAATAATTATTATCTGAGATGCAAGCCAAAGTTGAATTCCCGGGTCATTCATCCTTCGTGATGCCCCTGGGTACCTTCCATCTGATAAGTTTTTGCCAGTATGTAGTTCTTTTGTTTGTTGGTTGATTTGTTTTTAAAGGTGAGGCACCCTACTGAAGTCAGTGAGGTCTCTTGGCAGCCTTACAGAGTTGTAAAATAGTAATTCAGAGAGACCAAGAGTATCTGAAGAGCAAGCTAGTGATGTGGGCTGCTGGGGGGAAGTGCTCTCTGGGAACCTTTATGTAGTGACTGATGAAGATGCCCGTGCCTTTCTATAGAGATACAAGGTCTGCTAGTCAGCTGACTAGAAGGGAGGGTAAAATAAGGGCAAGGCTGCTAAATTCAGTGAAGGTGGTGTGGGATTCAGACTTCGGAATATACAGGCAGTGCTGATTGAAGATAGAAAACTCAGACTTGAGTCAAGCCCTTGAGCATTTCTGATGTCATCCCAGGGTAGCTGCAGCAGTGTGTGGACAAATCTGTCTTGGAATCTGCTTAAATTTGGGGAGGCTGTTGAATATGAGTGTGAGTTACCAGCACATATCTGAAGTCTTTGGACTAGTTACAGGAGCATAGGAGAGACCCAAGGACAGTTCAAAGGTAGGTAAAGGGGAAGGTAGTGTTCAGGGGTTAGAAGCAAGAGGATTAGTTGAGAATTTTTCTTTGCTACATAGTGAGTTTGAGACTAGCCTGGGCTATCTTGTCTCAATGAACACAGAAAACTAAAACCAACCAAACAAAACCCTTACTGAGATGAGGATGTGGACCCTGTCTTGGTCTCAGTTATCTGAAGATAAAATGTTAGGTCTTTTTTTTTTTTGTAAAGGCAGGGCTGTCCTAACTCAATATGTAGACCAGGTTGCTTTGGAATTCAGAGGTCTGCTTGCCTCTGAATGTTGGGATTGAAGGCTAGATTTATTTTTATGTGTGTGAGTTTTGTTTGTATATATGTGGACCTGTGGAGAAGAGAGCATTGGATTCCCTGAAATAGGATGATTTTGAGTGCTGAACTCATGTAAGAACAAAATGCATTCTTAATTGCTGAGCCATCTCTCCAGCTTCAAATGTTAGAATTCTAAATTATTTAGGACTTGGTTTCTGGACCCCAGATTCATAGCCACTTCATTCTACCAGTGGCAGGAAGGCTTCTGTGCACTGGCCTTTCTGTTGCTTTGTTTTGTTTTTTAGATTTGTTTATTCATGTATTTTATGCATGTGAGTGCTCTGTCTTCATGTACACCAGAAAAAGGAATCTGATCCTGTTACAGATTGTTGTGACCCACCATGTAGTTGCTGGGGATTGAATTTGGGACCTCTGGAAGAGCAGCCAAGTGCTCTTAACTACTGAGCCCCCCATATATATATATATATACACATGGTGAGCGGGTGTAATTTATGTAGTCCTGGCTGGGCTTGAACTCAGAGATCCTTCTGCTTCTGTCTTCCAAGTGCTTGGATTATAGTCATGTGAAAGATACTTTGGCAAGAGGAGTTCAAAATAGAGTTTCTTTTGTAACTCCTGGAACTCTCTCTGTACACCAGGCTGGCCTCTGCTTCCAGAGTGCTGGGATAAAAAGGCTTACACCACCACTGCCCTCCACTGTGGGTGCCTTATTCATAGTTTGAGATCAAACTAAGCCATTTAAATAGATTTAATTCAAGTATGGGGGGTATAATTTTAAGGTAAACTTTTTTTTTTTTTTTTTTTTTTTGAGATGGGTTTTTTTGTGTAGCTTTGACTTTTGTAGAACTAGCTCTGTAGACCAGCTTGGCCTTTAATTCCAACACCTGGGAGGCAGAGGCAAAAGGCTGAGTTCACCACCACCATGGTCTCTATAGTTAGCTCCCATCTCAAAAATCAAAACAAGAAAAAATTTTATATTCACAGGACTTATTCATATATTTTCACCCTTTCCACATTGTAATTGTGGTGCCTATTAAATGTGAGTTTTGTGCATCTGAAAAATAAACCATCTGTTTTATTGGATTCTCACTGTGGGTTGGTCACAATGTTTAGCACTACGGATTTTGTTATTTGGAGTCTTAAAACCTATAATATGGGATAGAGCAATGGCTCAGAAGTTTAAGAGTGCAGACTGCTCTTCCAGAGGCCCTGAATTCAATTCCCAGCTCACAACCATCTGTAATGAGATCTGGTGCCCTCTTCTGATGCAGGCAGAACAGTATACATAATAAGTAAATAAATCTTTTTTTAAAAAAATCCTATAATACCTTGTTTTACAGCTAGCACATTGAAGCTGGGTATAGTGGCTGTTCCCAGCACTTTTGAGGTAGCTGAGGCAGGAGAGTTTTCATGACTATATGGTAAGACGTTTGAAAATATAAGGCCAAGTTCTATAGTAGACTTAGACTCTTCGTGGTACTGACAATTTTATACCTCCTCTGCCTTCTCATCAGACAGTTCCCATAATCTAGCACTGACTGATAGTGGGTAGGTAGTTGTCTGATGATGTTCAGTAGGCTTTGAAAAATTGCCTAAACTCAGCTGTTTCCTTGGCCTTTTGCCAAAACAGTGTCAGTCTTAACTCAAAAAACTGAGCTGAAACACTCATGTAAATGTGTTTTCCCTTTTTGTAGCTTTACAACTCCTGAAGGCCCTAAGCCCCGTTCTAGATGCTCTGACTGGGCAAGCGCAGTTGAAGAAGATGAAATGAGGACCAGAGTTAACAAAGAGATTGCAAGGTATACTCTTTGTAATATTTGTGCTTTTTAAAAATTGCTATATTCATGGAATGTTTTAGAATAATGGTTCTTAAAAATCTGTTCTTTAGGGATTGGGATTGTTGCTCAGTGGTGATGAGTTTACCTCACATAATGAACCCCTGATTTATTGATTCTGTACAGTTTTTAAAGGGGGGAAATCTAGTTCTTAGGCTAGCATCAGCATCTCTTGGGAACTTGTTAAAAATAGGGTTTGTAGGCTCCCTGACCTGCTGCTGGGTAGGCCTAGGTATTTTGTAAGATGCTCTTCTAAATGTGTGCTTCCAGTTTGAGAGCCACTGTTTAGTGAAAATAGGGAGGTGCTGTGGATTCATGTTAATACATGTGTATGTGTGAGAGTGCAAGCCCAAGCACATGTGAGCTGTAGTCAGGTCAGAGGTTGCCATCGGGTGTGTCTCTCAAATTGCTCTCAAACAACCTAGTTTCTTACTGAACTCAGGACTTGGTAATTTTGTTATTCAACCTAGCCAATTTAGCCTGGGGATCACATGTATCTGCCTCTCAAGTACTGGATTAGAGGTGCACCCACTCAGGATTTTATGTGGGCGATATGGATCCAAATTCTTGTCCTTGAATTTATGTGAAAGAGCTCCTCTGCTGGGCAAGTGGTGGTACATGCCTTTAATTCCAGTGCTTGGGATGCAGAGGCAGAAGGATCTCTGAGTTGAAGGCTAGCCTGGTCTACAGAGTGAGTTCCAGGACAGACTCCAAAGCTATGAAGAGAAACCCTGTCTCAAAAACCAAAAACATTCTTCTTCATCCATGTATTTACTCCCCAACTCTAGAAGGTCTTTATTCTTTATTTTTGGCTGTGCTGGAGGTTGAATCCAGGGTCTTGGGTATGCTCTCTGAGGAGTACTTATTTTACTTGGTTGTCATAAGGAAACCAGTTCACATTAGGTGATGGTGATCCATATCTATGGGCCTAGTCTGCAGAGTAAATTCCAGGACAGCCAGGACTACACAGCAACTCAGTCTACAAAATTAAACAAAAGAAACCAGTCTACATTGCATACATACATACATAGCAGCCTGGGGGTAGGCTTATCTTTTAGGGACCACCACTCAGATAAAAACCTGATTCCTGGCTTTGCCAGAGAAAAGAATTTCAAGATGAGCCAGTATGAAGCAAAGTTGAAGTTATTAAAAGACATTTCTTAACATAGACTTTAAGCACAGAGTTACTAGCAAGAGGTACAGGGGAAGAAAGTAAATACTCTAGAGTTTGGGTATCAGCTTTTCAGATGAGTCATTTTGTCTCCATATGGTCGTATATAGGATTTTGGTGACCTAGAATTATTTTCAAGGGATTGCTAAAAGATCAGGGCAGGGAGTTCCTGAGGTGCCAGTCAGAATTTTAGTTGATAATAAAAAACTAAATGGGGGGTAGGGTGATGATTTAGTAGGTAGAGTGTTTGCACAGAATGAGATCTGGAATTGGGATCTCTTAGCACCTGCATAAAAGCTGGGTGGGCACAGTGGCTTGTCTATAATCCCAGAACACTTGGGAAGCAGAATTCCCAGTGGCAACCTGGCTAGACTAACCAGATCAGGGCCAGCAAATGGCTCTGTAGGGAAAGGCACTTGGCTCCCAATGACCCCAAGTTCGATTCCTGGGAACCAGCTTCTACAAGTTGTCCTCTGACATGTGATAACACTAGTAGCCCAAACACAAATACAAATGTAGTAGGCTAGCTGAACTGTGAGCCCTGGGTTCATGGAGAGACCTTGCCTCAAGTAAAATGGAAAGTGCCTTTGAAAGACAGCTGGGTGTAGCTGCATCACTTGGGGGGGGGGGGAGCAGGAGTTCAGGGTCAGTCCAGGATTGCCAAAGCTACACCTAGAAGCCTCAGTACCAAAAACAAATAAATAATCCCGAAAATATCTGGAAGAGTGAGAACCTATTGAAGGTTGACCTTTTAAAACTGATCTTCCTGCTTTCACCTCCTGAGTACTGGGATTACAGTCTTGTCACCGAGCCCTAGTTATGTGGAACTAAGAAATGAAACTCAAGACTATGCATGCTAAGCTAGAACTCCAGAGCTCCAGGCACTTTTGGGGAAGGCGGGGCAGAATTTCTCTGAATAGTCCTGGCTATCCTCGAATTCTCTGTAGACCAGGCTAACATCAAATTCAGAGACTCACCTGTCTCTGACAAGTAATACGATTAAAGGCATGCCCAGGAATCTCATTACTTTTAAAAGACCTGGTTTCTCTATCGATTATCTTGGAACTCAAAGATCTCCCGGCTGCTGCCTTGAGTGCTGAGATCAAAGGTGTGCACCACCACACTCAGCATTTGAAAGATTTTTTTGAGACAAAATTTCATTCACTATGTAAACTAGGCTGCTCTCAAACTTTGAGTTACTTCTAATATCCCTTGATTTTGTTATCTACTTTTATTTGTTTTGGTCTTTTTCTTTTGATATGTGCTATCTCAAATCAAATCAAGTAGACTGAACTGGTTCCTGATTAGTTGTTGGAACAAAAGAATCTAAACCAAGTAGTTAGAAGGTCAGGTGGGATTTGTTAGCCAATTCTGAGTAAGTGTGGCCTAATAACAGCAAGGCTTCCTGTCTCCATCTTGGCAGGTGATGTTTGGGTTTTGCTAGTCAATTTGTCAAGTTTTCTTAGGACCTAGGGAATCTCTGCTTAGGGAAGTGTGCCTGAGGACATAAGAACAATCTTTTCTTATAGATCAACTGGCATCAAAGCCATACTGGGCAACTTCGACTTTACCTTTTTTATTTTTTTAAAAAGAAAAGAAAAAAGGTAGAGGCTGAGACAGAGCTTAGTAAAATGTTGACTTCCCAAGTGGTACATGAGTTAGGTCCCCAGAAACTGTGTGAGGTGGTAAGGTGGTATGTGCTTGTAATCCCGGTACTGGGGAGTCTGAGGTAGGAGGATTCTTGAGGTTGCTAGCCAGCCAGTCTATCCGAATTGGCAAGCCCATGGCCTGTGAGAGAAAGAGACTTTGTGCCAAAGACAAATGAATGGCTCTGAATAATGGTACATGAAATTTTTATGGCCTCCGTGAGCATGCACACACACACATGAGCACACACTTAGACACAGGAAAGGACAAACACGTATTTGGAGCATTTTGGGGTCAGGATTAAAATTTACTTGGAAGATAAATTGCAAAGAAATAACGCTGGGCCAGTGAGATGGCTCCGTAAGTAAGATTTGTGTCTGAGCCTGATGAGCTGAGTTTGACTCTCAGAACTCAATGAAGAGGGACACATTGTCCTCTGACCTGCATATGTTCTATGGCACAAACATACAGTCTGTTTACCAAACTTTCAGATGGGGCTCAGTGGTTAAGAGCGCTTACTGCTCTTTCAGGACCCAGGTTTGGTTTTGAACAGTCACATGGAGGCTCATGGCTGTTCATAAATATTTTGTATATGAATGTTTTGCCTGTGTGTTTGTCTCTGCCCTATGTGGGCCCATAGAAGCCAGAGGAGAGTCTCGGATCCCTCTTGTGCTGGAGTTAGGTCACCACAGATTCTGGGATAGAACCTGGGTCCTCTGGAAGAGCAGCTGGTTGATAAGTGATCCCACTGCTAGCCATGCATTCTCTCCAGCCCCCAAACAAAAGAAATAAACTAAACTAAAACCTGAAGGGGCTAATATAATACGCCCAAGCTAACCTCAGACTCGGCATTCTCCCATTCTCAAATCATGCTACTCAGAAAAAAGGTTTGTTGTTTTAGAAGCGATGCTTTTCCTTTGTTTCATCTCTTTGAAAACAAGCTGTTTGATTTTGCTCTCAGATACAAGAGGAAGCTGCTGATAAATGACTTTGGGAGAGAGAGAAAGTCATCATCAGGAAGGTAGGTGTTGAAACATTTCTGATCCGTTGTGTGCTGGGAACTTCTGTAGTGTAGATTGGTTTCCGTAGGACTCACACTACTTGACGTCGAGAGGGAGACCTGTTGTATTTCTTATCACACCGGGCTTGTTTAGTTAATCTTGGATTCTTTTCAGTTCTGATTCGAAGGAGTCCATGTCTTCAGTGCCAGCTGATGTGGAGACGGATGAAAGTGTCCTGATGAGACGACAGAAGCAGATCAACTATGGAAAGAACACTATTGCCTATGATCGATATATTAAAGAGGTCCCCAGGTAGCCTTGTCACAGGCCTTTCTTAGTTCTGCCCAACAACATTGTACCTGTTAGGGAGTTGCTTCAAATCAAGTTAAAGAATATAAATGTTTAATTGGGGTAGGAGTAGCCGTGTATTTTCTTTTTTATTTATTTATTTATTTAATGTGTATGGGTGACCTGTCTTCATTCACCTCAGAGAGAGAATCAGATCCCGTTACAGGTGGTTGTGAGCCACCATGTGGTTACTGGGAATTGAGCTCAGGACCTTTGGAAGAGCAGCCAGTGCTCTTAACCTCTGAGCCGTCTCTTCAGCCCCCCCTCCCCACCTTTTTTTCTTTTAATTAAGATTGTGTGTATGGAACCAGGTGGTAGTGACTTGTGCATTTAGTCCCAAAGGCAGGTGAATTTCTGAGTTCCAGGATAGCCAGGGCTACATGGAGAAACTCTGCAGGAAGGGGGGTGATGTGTATGAATGTTTTGTCTGCGTATATGTACAATATACCATGTGCATGCTTGGAACCTGCAGAAATGAGGGTGTCAGGTCCCTTAAAACTATAGTTAGATGGTTTTGAGCCACTATGTGGGTACGGAGAGGGTCTCTGCATAGAAATAGGCGCTCTTAAACACCAAGCCATCTCTTCCAGTCCCTAATTAGAGAAAACTTTAATGTAAACAGTACATTTTTTCTTTTATTTTCTTGAACAGACATACAAAAGGATATAGTTTTTTGTTTGTTTATTTTTGTGAGTCTTAGCATTAGAATTGAATGTAATATCCCCCCCCCCCCCCAAAAAAAGAGGTGGGTTTCAAGAAAGGTCTTTTTGGGAGGCTCCATTTACCATTCTTCTGTCCCAGCCTCCCATGGTTCTGAGATACTGATTTCAATGTTTTGTTTGTTTTTGCTCATTTTACAGAATTTCAGTTACTATTGGGTGTGGTGATGCAGGCCTTTAATATCAGGACTCGAGATGCAGAGACAGGAGGATCTGAGTTGTTAATGTTAGCCTCAATATGTGCTTAGTCTTTTAGCTACTGTGCAGGTGTAATCTTAGGATACTGAAGTAATCTTATTTCCTACAGACACTTGCGACAACCTGGGATCCATCCTAGGACTCCCAACAAATTTAAGAAGTATAGCCGGCGGTCATGGGATCAACAGATCAAACTCTGGAAGGTGGCTCTGCATTTTTGGGATCCTCCTGCTGAAGAAGGGAGTGATTTGCAAGAAATGTATGTCTTTGTTGCTTTTTCTCCATCACAGTGGCAAATTGTCCTGGAGGTTGCCAAGAGAACAGACACTTGCCTGGGTTTGGATTTTTGAGAGAGGGTCTCTGTGTAGTCTTGTCTGTCCTGGAGCTTGAGGTTAGACCAGATGGGCCTTGAACTCAGTAAGTCTCTGAGTGCTGAGATTTAAGGTGTGCACTAACCACATGGCCTGCTCCCTATTTGATTCTGGAAGGTTCTGGGGTAGTGTAGTCCAGGGTTCTCATGTGCTGAGCTTCATCCCTAGCTGCATTTCTAGTTTTTGATCAGGGTTGGAGCTCTGTAGTATTGCACAAATTTTATTTGGTATTATAATAAAAGCCAGGAGCCAGATATTAGAAAGCCTGAAATATTAGAGAGAGAGAGAGCTATAGCCAATTCTTGCCTAGTTAACTCCTCATCCCTTATAATCACAAAGGATAAATTCTTTCTCCTGACTCATCCTCATGAGAGGTGGCAGGGAAAGCTTAATTCCTCCCTTCTGCCCTGTTACCTTACTTCCTTGTCCACATTCCTAGGATTAAAGGCATGGGTCACCACTCCCTGACCTTCACGACTTGGCTTTGTCCTCTGAGATTTCAGACTGTTCTAGTAAATCACACCATGAAATTCTGCCTCAGAAGATATTAAGGAACTACCATACTTGCCTCAGTAGCATTCCATTCTGCTCACCTCAGAAGAATATTGGTCTTGCTGTTTTACAAAAATGTTTACAGGGCCAGAAATGAGTTCCAGGACAACCAGAGCTACATAGAGAAACTGTCTCAAAAACCAAACAGGATATTTACAGGTGTATATGAGTGACAGGCAGCACTGATTGTCAGATTTGCTCTTCTGTGAACTGCACAGATTTTTTACTCATGCTTGCTATCAGCTTTCTATGTTGGGTTGATTGATCAGGAATTAAATTTTGATAAATGTGACTGAAAACTGATGTCGGGGACAGACATGTATACTATGATGGGGTTTCATTTGGTTTTAGTGAACAAGCTTAGAATTGTCATTTTTTGTTGGTCAAATTTAAGTGACATGTTTGTTAAATTTCATTTCTCAGACAACCTGTAGATCTTGGGGAAATGGAGACAGAATTCACAGAAAGCAGCTCTGAGTCACAGACGAGTTCGCAGGATAACTTTGTAAGTACTTCCTTATTAGGCTCTGTCTCTCAGCTTGGGTGTTTTAAATCACTTGAATACATACCACTTTACATACAGAGGTTAGAACTGACTTTTTCCATCAAGAAATACCAAATTGATCACAGATTTGATTCTTAACATCTGATCTCAATAGTCCTGGCTATCCGGGGGCTCACTGAGATTCTCCTAATGCTGCTGGGTGCTGGGATTTGCTTGGCCCAGGAAATACTTTTAAAGTTGCATATTTTAAAGCTAATTGTGGTGGTGCATGCCTGTAACCTCGGCCCTTGTGAGGTGGAAGCAGAAAGACTGGAGATTGAAGGCTCGCCTGGACTACATAAGATTCTATTTTAAAAAACTACTGTGTGTTAGCCTGGTGGTGGCGGCAGCATACACCTGTAATCTGAGTACTTGGGAAGTGGATCTCTCAGTTTGAGGACAGCTAGGGCTCCTTATACAGAGAAACCCTGTCTTGAAAAAAAGCCAAAAGAAAAACTTTGGGTTATGACTAGAGGTGGGATGGGGAGTGGAATATTTACATCCTAGCACTTAGAAAGCAGATCTCATAAGTGTAGCAAATTCCAGGCCTGCCTCCCCTACTCCCAATAAACTGAATTCCCAAGTACAGAGTTGCCTTCTCTCTGATTCAGTAGTTAATGACCTGTATTTATGCAATTTACTATAAAAAGATTCCTTTATTTTGTGGAGACCTTCCACTGTTGACATATGTTAAATACCTAGGATCTGAACTGGCAAAACATGAAAGACTCAAGTATAGCTGTCATAAGCTGTCCTTCTGCCATATATATAAGCAAAGGATTATTGCCTTATCCTGGCTCAAAGCTGTGTCCCTCCAGGTGCACTCAGAATTATTGAACTTTTTCACACCGTGCGTTATGGTTGTGACAAACTGCATGTAATATACACTACAGAAATAGCAAAATGGTGCTGGGCAAGCCCACTTGTGCTGGGGGTAATTTGAGGAAGCCTGTGCAAAGCCGCAATTGACGTGTGCATGTGACTGCCTCTTTTCTAGGATATGTACACTGGCACACCCACTAAAGTCAGACACGTAGACTGCCAAGTGGAGGATGAGTTTGATTTGGATGCTTGTTTAACTGAACCCTTGAAAGACTTCTCTGCCATGAGTTAACTGCCACCTGGTGGCAATTCCTGGAAGTGCTTGGCTCTGTCTGGCCGTCTGGAAGGCTTGGCTAAGCATGCGCTGTTGTGCATTTGTGTTTGTTTTCTCTGTTAAGAGTTTATTTTCTCATGACAAAAAAATTTTTTTTGCCTTATTTTTACGTGTCGAGTGTTACACATGTTTTAAATTGTAAATGAAGCTAAAATCTGGTGAAGACTGAACCCTATTATCTTCCCCTCCCCTCAAGTTAGACAACAGGATCCTTGTGGTTTTCCACAAGAACTTGAGACTTCAGTTGCCACTTTTTGGATGGGTTGGCGGTGGATTTTAACCATGTGTTTATGAGACCAATCTAGTCAGCTGTCTTTACAGGTGACTGATGAAGTATTCTCAGTCTGGCAGCTCTAGTGACTTTGCGACTTATTTTCAGATCTTTTATCAATGTGAATGTAGTTTTCTCTCATACAGAGCTCTGAACAAAAAATGTTAAGCTGTTATATTAATGGGCTTTATGTAAGTTATATAGTGTTAATTTGGAACTTTGAATAGTACTATTGTGAGGTAGGATCTTAGCATGTGCTTTGAGAATTGAGGCAGAAGAGAGGGATTTAGATTAGAAATAATTTTTTTAATGATCAGTTAATTTACCATGTAATATTGCTGTAAATGATGTGTACAAATACTCCTCTGTTCATGTATTCAATTGTAAACTTGTCAATATTTGCATTTCTATTGCTTTTGTATGGGATGATAATTGCAAAAATAAAGATGTTTTAACTGATTTGTAACATTGCTCTGTACTATGTGGAGGGAGGGTCAGGGCAAGCTTTTTCTTTTTGTACCCGAAGCACTTTCATAGCATGTAGAAATGGGATCTCCCTTTGAGAGAACCATGCCTAGATCTGGTAGGTAGTGGCCAACTACAGACACTACTGACCTGTTAGGTCCCACCCATTCCATCTGTAAGGGGACCTTGTTAGGTATGGTGCTCTGGCATGGGACCTGGTTACATGTCAGTGTAGATTCCCACCATTCTCATTAGTGCCTAAGTACAATGAAACCCAAGAAGCCAGCATGCAAAGACTGTCTAAGGGTTTCAATTGCTGTGTAGAGACACCATGACAATGCAACTCTTACAAAGGAAAACATTTAATTGGGAATGGCTTATAGTTTCAGAGGTTTAGACCAATTATCAACATGCTGGGAAACATGGCATGCTGGCAGAAACCATCTTGATCTGCAGGCAACAGGAAGTGAACTGCCATACTGAGCATAACTTGAACAAAGGAGATCTCAAAGTCCACCCCTACAGTTGACACTTCCTTCATCAAGGCCACACCTCCTAATTGTGCAGCTCCCTTCGGAGCCATTTACTTTCAAACCACAAGGACTCTTCCATGTTTCCTGTGGTAAACCCTGGGCAAACTGAAGACAGCCATTAACCCCAAACCATGACCACATGTCCCAAAGTGATGATGGACGTGCCATAACCAAGAGGTCGGTGGGTGGCACAAACATCTTCCTTCAAGGTGTTTCCAAAGGACAGATGCCTTTGTATACGTGACACCTGTCTACCTGTAGGTTCTATGAGCCACAGTTTATGGCCCTGAAGGTTGTATTTTGTTTTCTGTGGGTGTGAGACCTGTTTAGCAGTCAGTTTGAGATGAGTGTAAGTAGGGTGAGGTAGGGAATGTAGGAGTTGACGCTTTTTCAGGGAGATGGCCTGATAGGTGGCATTGAAAGGCAGCAAGTACAAAGGCCCTGAGGTAGGGGCATGAATACGTGACTATATGAAGCCAGGACTGCTTTCCTTGTGCTGGCTAATGCTGGGTGATAGAGATAAGCAGCTGTCTACGGTGTGCCGAGGCAGTAAGTAGCTCCTGGCTTCTGCTTCTGATAGAATGGTTACTCATCTGTTGAACACGGGGATTTCGGTAGCTTTTCCTCTTCTGATGGCAAACAGTGCTAACTGTAGATGAATTCCAAAATACAGATTTTCTATTAAAGGTAAGGATTGTGGCTTTAAGACTTAGAAAGTTAAGAACTCTAAACCCTAATGCTTTTACAAACCTACCTGTTCCCCAGCAGAAGCCCCCCAAATAGGGCATCTTTTCAAGAGCACATACATACAAAGCTAAAATAATTCTTTTTCGAAAGTTTGGCAGAAACATGATAGGCTGAACAGGAATGAGCAGTAGAAGTGAAATCAGCCTTTTGGACCCTTGGGATCAGGCTCAGGAATCCAGTGGTATGCCCGGCATGGTGGTGCCTCCAGAAAGAATTTTTTTTTTTTTTTTTTTTGAGACAATTTCTCTGTGTAATAGCCCTGACTGTTCTGAAACTCAGGCTGATCCGCCTGCCTCTGCCTCTCTGAGTGCTGGGATTAAAAACATGTGCCACCACCTGCCAACCATGTCCTCTTCTAGTATGCAAGCTGTGGATGGTGGAAGCGAGTGGGCTGTGGCAGTTTCTACCTGGCAGAGGATCAAAGCTGTTCATACCTATGACTTGCTGCATTCCCA